>CM040118.1:378498076-379912141 GCA_022559845.1 Amorphophallus konjac | reverse complement strand
AGAAGAAAGTGAGAAAGAGGGGAAATGGACGGAGGAAGAAGAAGAAAGGAGGGAAAGTTAAGTCGAACGGTCAAAAAGAATTAACGACTTAAGCAAGGCCGCGTCTTGTGGAATCAACGACTGACATAAAGGCGCTTCTTAATAATTGACGACATTTCTTAAGGCGTTATTTTTGTTTGCATGGGGAATGATAACCGTCGTCAGACGCATTTAATGGCAATTGATTGATTTGATGGGAATAATCATTACTGTTTTTGAGTACCGACTACGATTGAGGCGTTATTTATATGAAACGTGGCTTTGCTGAAGGCGTTACTTTTGGAATCTCAACGAATATATTTTGGAATATGAATCGTATTAACGCCTTGCCTTAGGACGTTTTTTAGTTAACGCCCATTGGTGAAGGCGTCAAATTTGTGAACTGGAATGTTGAAGACGACCTGTAGTGAAGGCGTCCTTTTATAAATTCACGACGTTGCTTGAGGCGTTATTTGCAACAGAATCAGAACGTTGGAAGAGTTGATCAGAAACACAGTAAGATGGCTCAATAAAGGAAATATCATTGAGTTATTGGAAGGAAAAGATTACAATGCTTAATGAGTCATTTTTGGCCTCAATTTTCTAAGGGCTATTACATAAGATTTCCATTCATCTCTGTCTTCTTCCAAGCTCTCTACGGGTTGATGAGCCTTATTGATTTTCCACAAAGCTTGGATAGTTGTGCACTCTTCTCCATCTTCATTGCTGCCAACGTCCCGTCTCTTGATAGGAGGGAGGTGTGATGGGTCCTCGAATACTCGCCGTGGGAGCCCGAGTTGAAGAAGGCATCGGTATGAATTGTACAAAATGAATTCTGTAGCGCCTATGAGACGAAGGTCCGTCCCGGGAGAAAATCTTGCACGGAGCTCTTGAGTCTTGAGTATTCCCGGGGCGTAAGTGAAGAGATTCTTTGGCATTACTTTGAGGTGCTCTCTCCATTCCGCTCTCTTTTTGATTTGAGGAATCCAGTTCGTCACTCTATTGCTTATCCCAAGTGAACCGGTCATATAAGAGAGTGGGCTTTTTGAGAAGATTCTTGAGGATTGTTGGGCTTCGTCACATGGATCGAACTTGAAGTGGAAATCTACCCAACTAGAGAGTGCTAGCATGCATCCATAGATGGGCCTTCCCATCACCGCCGAGGTAAGCCCGCTATAGAGATAGGCTAGAATAGCCGGTCCCATTCTATCTCCTTCCCATAGTCTCACTACGGCGCTTAACTGTGCCTCTTCTAGAAAGTCCTCCGTGGATGGGAATAGGAGTGCTCCTGCCAAGCACACCACGAAAGCCTTTTGACGAGGGCATCACTCACGATTCCCTCTGGCTCGGGACCTCCCTCCCCTCCGACGAGATCCAGGCCTGAGCTCCATCACTTCACCGTTCACTACAGCACCTTGAGGATCATCTTTGTGCACTTGTTATCTTTATTTTGAGTCATATTCATGTAATTTGCCTTTTATTCGAGTCTTGTACCTAGGTTATTAAGTCATTTCCCTAAGTTGAGTCTCATTAGGCTATGGTGCTTACTATTGGGCCTACTTCCTTGGGCTAGGCCCATGGGCGCACCCCCCTATCCCTTGGTTATCTATTAGTGTGGTAAGCGTCAGGGACTTATATGTAAAAGTGGGTTTCCTATAAATAGGACCCCAATCCCTCTTTAGAAGGTGAATGAACATTTGAATATTTGAGCATAAGTGCACCCCTCTCTCTCTCTAGCTCTCTCATTCTCTCTCTCTCTCTCTCTCCTCCCCACCCCAAATTCAAAATTCACTCTCTCTCCTCTCTATTCACCTCTAATTAAGACCCCTCCCCCTCCCCCTTCCCCATACCTCCCATTTAAGTCCCCTCCAACCCCTAGGTGGAATCCCTTTCTCCTAGGCACCTCTCCCTCTTCCAAGGCACCCCTTGGCATTCCCCATACACCCTCTCACTTCCCCAAGCACACCCTTCACCCCTCCCAAGCTAAAATTCGAATTTTCCTCCCTTTGGGGACTGCACCCCATTCATTCCCAGCCCCTTCACCTCCCTAGGTCGCAGCCCCACAACCCCCTTCCCCATTGTTCTTCCATTAGCCTAGTTCCACCACTATCTCTTTCCCTTTGCCCAAGTCTGCAGGTGGCAGAGAAAGGGTCGACTTGCTGAAAAATCCACGGATTCATACGGCGTCGTCTGAATGCGTACCATACCATTCTGGAAAGGTCGTCCAGTTATCTTTGCAGGAGAGGTGATCTCGTCCCATTCTGAGTTCGGGGCTGTCCGGGAGAACCATTCTCCCCCGACTGCGCTGGGCTCCCTCTACAGAGTACCTGAACCGGATTTGAAGCTGTGCCACGGCGAACCCTAGGAGAATCAAGCCAAGGTCTCTTCATCAAAGTTCTTCCACGTCCTATCCTCTTCCAAGATCAGGAAGCAGAACTGCGTTCGGGTTCCGTGGGACGGAGTTATAGAGTTTCTCCTCCGACTGCTCCAAGCTGATTCCCCAAGTCTGCTACGACCTGTCAACACCTTCTTGGGTCCCCCGGTCTCCTCCGACCTCATCTGGCTTCCCCGTCAGTTTGGCTAGGAAGTAGACTCGACCACGATTCCAGAAACTCCAACGGCTCATGATTCAGAGTTTGAGAGTGACCGGGGTAGCTTCTGCAAGTCGCTGTCTGAATCAGATAGCTGCTACGGCCAGAATCTGTCACCCGGTTCGAAGCTGTACCACGGCCGACGGTGGAAGATTCAAGTCATGAGTCCTTCTACAAATATCTTCCTCCACTTGTCCTCTTTTTGGATCAAGAAGCAGAAGTGCGTTCGACTTCCGGAGGTCAGAGCTTTCATTTTTCTCCCTCGACGGGTCGGGTCTGCCTCCCACAACCTGCAGTGACCTGCTGCCACTCATCGGCGTCCCCCAGTCCACCCCGACCTCAGACGGCTTCCCCACCAGTTTTCCCGAGAAGAGGGTCCATCCACGGTTCCAGAAACTTCAACGGTTCGTGATTTAGTGCCCGGGAGCGGCCGGGACAACTTCTGCAAGTCACTGTTTGTGTCAGGTAGCTGTTGCGGTCAGAAACTGCCACCTTGTTCGAAGCTCGACCCAGACCAGCCACTGCAGCTGAAGAAATTGAGAAAATTTTGAAGCCTCTTGGTTCCATATACGAAGATTTCCCAGCTAGTCTCATCTTCAGAAAAATTCTAGAACGTGATCTACGGCCTCTATAGT
Source organism: Amorphophallus konjac (assembly GCA_022559845.1). Classification (NCBI taxonomy): domain Eukaryota; kingdom Viridiplantae; phylum Streptophyta; class Magnoliopsida; order Alismatales; family Araceae; genus Amorphophallus; species Amorphophallus konjac. Next base: position 379,908,897 of record CM040118.1, on the reverse strand, counting down.
GACTGGCAGTCAGCCATCACAGCAAGCAGGGAATTTCCATTTCGGCTACACCGGCGCGTCCTCCGGCGAATCTCCCTCTCCCGCCTGGCCGGCTTACCGCCCCTCCCTGCGTGGAGGTAGTGTTTGAGTGTACTTAATTGACCCCACCCTAAGTTCACCCTCCTGCGTGAGGTGTAGTGATTGTGATCATTCAAAACAGAATTGAAGCTTCACCGGCGCAGTGTGCGGGGAACCACACTTCCCCGCTCGCCCTCGTCTCCGATCGGGGTTGGTTTCTTCAAACCAACCAGGTGAGCTCTACCCTTGCTCTTTACTCTTGTTCATTTAATATCTGCAAAACTTATTCGCTGGTTGGTGAGAGAGTGCCCGATCCCGGAACCACCACCCTTGTGTGGTCACCGTGGCCTTAGTGAGAGGAGTGTCCTAGTGCCCCCAAGGCACCCGGCTGCCCTCGTTTGTGGGCTTCATATCTTCGGGAGGGTCAACCTAAGTGGTGCTGGCCCTCTAGCCAGCTAGGGGCTTTCTCCACTACCTCGACTCGGCATCACCGAGTCACCACGGGAAACGGGTGTGCGCGGTGTAACGGCGACTCTCAAGTTGCTCTCGACTCTTGTGATTGTCATTGCGAATTAAGTCCAAGGGATCATTGTCGTTTGCTGCCTTTGCATCATTGTGTCACATCAGTTGGGCTTGAACTTGGGTTGGGTTTGGGAGTGGAAGAAGTGGAGACCTAAGTTGGGGTAGGATTGAGATTGGTAGTGGAAGATGGGTGGGTCGAGGAGGAATGGGTTGATTGATTTTGGGAGGTGTGTCCCTTTTTGGGGAAGATGGAAGGGTAGTGGTGGGGACCGTGGAAGCTAGTGGGGTGTGGGTTTGATGGAGAGTTTTAGGTTGGGTGATGGCCGTCATGGGCCTAGGTGGAGCGGGGGCCCTAAGGGAAGTCTTGGGTTGACTGGGAGGAAACGGGGGAGTGGGAGTGCTCTTCGGGTTATGGTCTTCACGGTAGGAGTTGGGGAGGTATTGGAGCCTAAGTTGGGTCTTCATGTCTTCCCAGGTATGGATTGGTTCTTCCCTCCTAATCCTCTTCCTAGTTTCTACACTTATCCAATAGGTCTTGGCAAGTTTGGTAAGGTGCATATTCGCGAGCCTAACTTTCCTATCTTCCGTCATAGGGTACCAACCAAAGTATTGGTCCATAGCATTCTCCCATTTTAGGTAGACATGTGGATTATGTGACCCATCAAAGTTAGGAGCCTCAACCTTAATCATCCTCAAGAGGTAATCATCCGGATCCTCCCGTGGTCACCTTTCAAAATGTCTAGGTTGGCGGGGCCTCTCATACTCACGGTGGAAGTCATCCTCAAGGTCCTCCCTATCAAGTTCAACTCGTGGAGGGGGTGCCCGTTGGGCATGGTTCCTAGGCGGGGCCCTAGTTTCATCGAGTCTCTCTAGGCGGGTGGAAATCCCACTCATTTTCTCCGAGAGGGCTTGAATGGCAGCCTCAAGTCGATCCATTGGACCTTTGGGAGCCTCCCTAGGTATGTTTGGGTAACCTTGGGGAATGGGATTCATGGGGGAACCGAGGTAGAGGGGTCGGCTCGGTACAAGGCACCACTACGGGTGGACATGCATACGGATGATGAAAATGCAAAGACCCTAGGACCTAGGCTTGTAGAGACAAGTCTAGAACTTGCTCTGATACCAACTGATGTGACACAATGATGCAAAGGTAGCAAACGACAATGATCCCTTAGACTTAATTCGCAATGACAATCACAAGAGTCGAGAGCAACTTGAGAGTCACCGTTACCCACACCCCAAAAGGATGAGAACGTGATTGAGGAATATGAGGCTTCCCTAGATTGGGAGGAAGAATATGAAGCCCAATGCCAAAGGTTGGGTCAAGAAGGCTCCTCTTTATCCAAAGAGACCACAATGAGCCTAACTAGGAACATCCTCCCCCTTGAGTTGCCAGATGACCATCCAAGTCCCCCCACCCATCCTTCCATAAAACCTGTGATTTTAGGGGAACCCCTCATTGAGTGGCTAAAGCAAGACCTCCTCCTCCACATCATGCACCCCCCTATGGAAAATCATTACCCAATTGTGCCCACCTCTCCATTCCACACAACCTTCCAATCGTTCTCCTTTGTAGGAGCCATGAGGGACTTGGTTAGGAGTGTATTTTGGCAAATAGAGGTGACAAACATGTGGGCCTTAGAAGCAAGCAACATGGGGTACCTTAGTTTCTCACACCCCTCTATCGGGACCATCACCTCCATTTACACCAAGGGTCCTTGCACGAGTAAGCTCTTGTTGTTTCTACCTGAGCCTAATGAGTTTTACATCACCCCCTTGCCCTCCTACAAGGAGCCTTGTGTTGGGCCCCACCAGGATCATGACTTCCACTTCCCTATGTGTGCTAGGGACTCTAGGGCGATCACTTGGATTGAAACCCCCCGCCACATCACTCACCCCTTAACCCATCTTGATCTATTTGGCCACTTCCTATGGGCTTCCAAGTACTCCTCACCCACCACCCACTCCCTCCTACCCTCACCCACCATGTCAGGCCTAACCCACCCATTCCGAAATTCCGCCCACACTATGAGAGTCAATACCAAGGGTGGCATCAACCTTGGAAATAAGGGAGTGACCCATCCCAAGAAGTCCACCCCTTGGAACTGCTTCGATCCCCATGAGTGGAAACCCCCAAATCTCACAGATGGGACCATCTTGATAGGAATCCATGTATCACAACCTTTTGCATCATGTGGTCTGGCTAGTCACATCATTTGTGTCATTCACACACTAGGTCCAGTGCATGATAGGCTTACATTTGGACAAGTTGGTCTTCCCCCACTCTTCATCCGTCTCATGCATGATAGGGCCACTTGTGGCTGCCCCGGTCCACCTAAGTGCATCAAGGTCCACATGGTTTCTAAGCATGATAGGTCAATTCATGGATGCCCTGGTCCTCCTAAGTCTGTCAAAATCAATCTAACACTTGATAGGGCTGAATTTGGCTGTCCAGGCCCTCCCTTCATCCCTATAGGATCATCATTCATGACATTGCATGGTAATATTCGCAAAAACATCAACAAGAGCACAGAGATTTACAAAAAGTCAGCTGATTCCCACCGCCGCCACCAAGAATTCCAAGTCGGTGATTTTGTGATGGTGAGAACTGAGAGGCTATTCCCTGGGAATACTTCAAAGTTGAGGTCTCGTGGAGCTGGCCCCTTCCAGGTGCTGAGACGACTTGGCACCAATGCTTATGTGTTGGACCTCCCTGAAGAATACGGAGTAAGTCCCACATTCAATGTGGCTGACCTGGTACCCTACAAGGGCCCCACGGTGACACCCAGTGAGGAACTCCAGCCTACTCCACCCCTTGAGAGCGCCCCCACACCTCAGAGAGCTCCACCCAGCTTGAGAAACCAGCGTGACAAAGTGGAGCGGATATTAGATGAACAGGTCACCAATACACGGAGCAAGGCATATGAGCGATACCTGGTCAGGTGGAAGGGACGGCCCCCTTCGGATGACGCATGGGTGAGTCGGGAGGACCTCCAGCGGTTGGACCCCGACCTCTTGGAGCAGTATCACAGTAGGGAGGACCCCTACTCGACAGAGTCAAGCTCTTCGCGGCCCGGGGGAATTGATGAGGGCATCACTCACGATTCCCTCTGGCTCGGGACCTCCCTCCCCTCCGACGAGATCCAGGCCTGAGCTCCATCACTTCACCGTTCACTACAGCACCTTGAGGATCATCTTTGTGCACTTGTTATCTTTATTTTGAGTCATATTCATGTAATTTGCCTTTTATTCGAGTCTTGTACCTAGGTTATTAAGTCATTTCCCTAAGTTGAGTCTCATTAGGCTATGGTGCTTACTATTGGGCCTACTTCCTTGGGCTAGGCCCATGGGCGCACCCCCCCTATCCCTTGGTTATCTATTAGTGTGGTAAGAGTCAGGGAGTTATATGTAAAAGTGGGTTTCCTATAAATAGGACCCCAATCCCTCTTTAGAAGGTGAATGAACATTTGAATATTTGAGCATAAGTGCACCCCTCTCTCTCTCTAGCTCTCTCATTCTCTCTCTCTCTCTCTCTCCTCCCCACCCCAAATTCGAAATTCACTCTCTCTCCTCCCTATTCACCTCTAATTAAGACCCCTCCCCCTTCCCCATACCTCCCATTTAAGTCCCCTCCAACCCCTAGGTGGAATCCCTTTCTCCTAGGCACCTCTCCCTCTTCCAAGGCACCCCTTGGCATTCCCCATACACCCCCTCACTTCCCCAAGCACACCCTTCACCCCTCCCAAGCTAAAATTCAAATTTTCCTCCCTTTGGGGACTGCACCCCATTCATTCCCAGCCCCTTCACCTCCCTAGGTCGCAGCCCCCCAACCCCCTTCCCCATTGTTCTTCCATTAGCCTAGTTCCACCACTATCTCTTTCCCTTTGCCCAAGTCTGCAGGTGGCAGAGAAAGGGTCGACTTGCTGAAGAATCCACGGATTCATACGGCGTCGTCTGAAGGCATACCATACCATTCTGGAAAGGTCGTCCAGTTATCTTTGCAGGCGAGGTGATCTCGTCCCATTCTGAGTTCGGGGCTGTCCGGGAGAACCATTCTCCCCCGACTGCGCTGGGCTCCCTCTGCAGAGTATCTGAACCGGTTTTGAAGCTGTGCCACGGCGAACCCTAGGAGAATCAAACCAAGCTCTCTTCATCAAAGTTCTTCCACGTCCTATCCTCTTTCAAGAGCAGGAAGCAGAACTGCGTTCGGGTTCCGTGGGACGGAGTTATAGAGTTTCTCCTCCGACTGCTCCAAGCTGATTCCCCAAGTCTGCTACGACCTGTCAACACCTTCTTGGGTCCCCCGGTCTCCTCCGACCTCATCTGGCTTCCCCGTCAGTTTGGCTAGGAAGTAGACTCGACCACGATTCCAGAAACTCCAACGGCTCATGATTCAGAGTTTGAGAGTGACCGGGGTAGCTTCTGCAAGTCGCTGTCTGAATCAGATAGCTGCTACGGCCAGAATCTGTCACCCGGTTCGAAGCTGTACCACGGCCGACGGTGGAAGATTCAAGTCATGAGTCCTTCTACAAATATCTTCCTCCACTTGTCCTCTTTTTGGATCAAGAAGCAGAAGTGCGTTCGACTTCCGGAGGTCAGAGCTTTCATTTTTCTCCCTCGACGGGTCGGGTCTGCCTCCCACAACCTGCAGTGACCTGCTGCCACTCATCGGCGTCCCCCAGTCCACCCCGACCTCAGACGGCTTCCCCACCAGTTTTCCCGAGAAGAGGGTCCATCCACGGTTCCAGAAACTTCAACGGTTCGTGATTTAGTGCCCGGGAGCGGCCGGGACAACTTCTGCAAGTCACTGTTTGTGTCAGGTAGCTGTTGCGGCCAGAAACTGCCACCTTGTTCGAAGCTTGACCCAGACCAGCCACTGCAGCTGAAGAAATTGAGAAAATTTTGAAGCCTCCTGGTTCCATATACGAAGATTTCCCAGCTAGTCTCATCTTCAGAAAAATTCTAGAACGTGATCTACGGCCTCTATAGTGACTGGCAGTCAGCCATCACAACAAGCAGGGAATTTCCATTTCGGCTACACCGGCGCGTCCTCCGGCGAATCTCCCTCTCCCGCCTGGCCGGCTTACCGCCCCTCCCTGCGTGGAGGTAGTGTTTGAGTGTACTTAATTGACCCCACCCTAAGTTCACCCTCCTGCGTGAGGTGTAGTGATTGTGATCATTCAAAACAGAATTGAAGCTTCACCGGCGCAGTGTGCGGGGAACCACACTTCCCCGCTCGCCCTCGTCTCCGATCGGGGTTGGTTTCTTCAAACCAACCAGGTGAGCTCTACCCTTGCTCTTTACTCTTGTTCATTTAATATCTGCAAAACTTATTCGCTGGTTGGTGAGAGAGTGCCCGATCCCGGAACCACCACCCTTGTGTGGTCACCGTGGCCTTAGTGAGAGGAGTGTCCTAGTGCCCCCAAGGCACCCGGCTGCCCTCGTTTGTGGGCTTCATATCTTCGGGAGGGTCAACCTAAGTGGTGCTGGCCCTCTAGCCAGCCAGGGGCTTTCTCCACTACCTCGACTCGGCATCACCGAGTCACCACGGGAAACGGGTGTGCGCGGTGTAACGGCAACTCTCAAGTTGCTCTCGACTCTTGTGATTGTCATTGCGAATTAAGTCCAAGGGATCATTGTCGTTTGCTGCCTTTGCATCATTGTGTCACATCACCTTTGCTACCCGCTCTATCTCTTCATCTTCTTTAGCTTGATCCGCTCTCTTGTACACCCATGAGGCGAGCTTTAGAAGATTGATTCCTTTAGTGGCTTTGATTTGATTCACTAGGTTGGGGCTAGATATCAAGCTTGTTAATAGCTCATGAGAGACAATTGGTTTTGGCATGATGGTCACCTTTTCCTCATCTCCTTGCTTCGTTCTCTTTAAGCCTAAGATTATCTCCAATTCTTCTAATAGGATCGTGGCTTCAAAAGTAGAGAAGAGAAAGGTGTGGGTGGAAGGATGCCATATCTCTACAAGAGCCCCTATAGCTACCCAGTCAAGATGAATCTGATCATAATGTTTGGCATGGGTGACTAGACCCAGAAGATGCCATCTTGTTAAATAGACTCTCATATCTGAAGAAAATTTGGAGAGTATTGTTGACACCCGTTTTATACCGATAAGTTGAGCCGTTTCTCTTACTTCCATTGACTGATGCCCTAAGTTGTCCATTATCTGTTGGGCCATTCTTTGTGGCACATCCTGGGCTCATTTTGGGGGTGGCCTCCCTCCTTGGTAAAGGTCGTATCCATTCAGGGCTTATCGGACCCTAGCTTTGATTAAATGAACTGTTTTTTAATTATCCAGTACCCAAGATCATGAACGGTCCCACATAAGCCATTCAGGACTGGGGCGGTTGATACCAGACCGTTCATACATTTCGGCTAATTTCTGAGGATTTTCTGAATATCCACCGACAGGATTTTCTGCGGTGTGATCAGGACCGTTCAAGTTCATGGACGGGCCTATTCCAACCGCCTATATCTCAGAGTCCTACGCGCGCCCGTTTTCTCAGATAATTATCCAAATATTTGAATTATCACCGACAGGGTAAAACGGTCGTGTTTGTGCCGCCCTACACTCAAACGGTCTCCATTCAACCGTTCATGTGTTCAGGGTCCCACGGCGGATGTTTCGGCCAGTTCGAGAGATAATTGGGATTATTTGCTGATTATTTGAATTTCCACCGACGGGTATGGACGGTTAGTTTATAACCGCCCACCTGGTTGAGCGGTCTATCGTAAGACCGTTCATCCCGTCGGTTGCTGAATTTTAACAGATTTTAATCCTTTTCTCCATGGTTTTATCCTTAACTTATTTTGGTGATTTCTCCGCGGATAATCAACCATTTTAGCTGCCGTTTCGACTGGATGAGAGATAATTGTATTATCTACGATTTATCTTCAATAATCTCGTCCCGAAAATGGCTCTAAACCCTAGTTTCGGGGTTGGCTTTCTAGGCTCTATAAATAGACCCTAAAGGCCGGACGTCGAAAAGGGGGGGAGATTTTGATCGACGGCGAAGCTCTGCCGCATTTTTGAGCGACCTAGCACCAAGGAGGGAGGCTCTCTACGTCCACATGAGCCTCCGGTCAAGGGAGTAGCCCAGTCTTCGTAGTCTTTCGTTCCGTAGTTTTGCCGTGTTCTTTCATTGCATGCTTTGTTTCTCACCCACGTACCCCCCTCTTTCTCATTACCATGCACACAACCATCCCGTTTTTTGTCACCCTAGGGGTTTAAAACCCCCAGGTATTCCCCTTTTCATTTGTTCATGCTTAATTCTTCTCGTTTGAATATATACTGCATTATTAAGGTCTGATTTGGGTGTCTCTTTCGCGTCTCTACGTTGTTTCGCAGGTCAGCATCTAATCAGCACGAGGCCCATCCCCTCTGGCCGGCCGGAGAGGGTGGAGGTCGAGCCCTTCTCAACTTGCTGAGTGAAGGTATTGAGCGGTTATCCTCCGGCCGTTCAACGGTACGCGCGGCTCAGAAACGACCGTCCTTCCCTGGAGCGCGGTCCCTAAAGTGCCGTCCATCTCACTGCAGCAGTTCCTCCCGCGTCCCTCGCAGCGCCCCAGGGCGGTCTATCGTAAGACCGCTCATCACAGAGCGGTTCTAACCGAGCCGTTCATTCCCCAGCGCAGCACTAAGGCGAGTGTCTCCCCATTTTCCAAGGTACGGCGTGCCTGTCGCGTACGGCATCTTGGTGGCGATCACGGTACTTTCATTCCCTATTTCCTCTTCTTTCTCTCATTTGTTTCATGCATTTGGCGCACTTTTGACCCCTTTAGTGAAAGGAGAGAGAGGAGAGAAATATATATCTACACCCCTTTTGTGGCGATCACGGTGGGACCCCTAATGCCCATCGTGCTTTTGAGTTGCTGACCTTTCTTAGTCGTTGTCAAGGTTCCTCCTTGGAGTGATTTACAGGTTGGATGCAGTTTCTATCCTCTGGCTCACACGCGGTTCGTCCAGGGCCGTTTACCTATAAGCACGGTTGATACCCCACCGCTCATATACTCTGTCATCAGGTTTATCTGCCCTGGCCTTTCCTCTTGCAGACGGCTCTCTGGACACCGTCCATCCATTTGAGCGGCTTTCACACAGCCGTCCCGCGCTCAGGCACAGGTACGCTGTACTTTTTAGGTGGCAGATACGCGGCTGTGAGGCGGCGGTCCAAGTGTGTGAGCGGGTGACTATCGCCGTCTGCCTGGTATGTCCCTTGCTTTCTGCTCATACATTACGGCTGGATATTGACCGCTTGAGTACTTAGCGCGGTCAGAGGAGGACCGCACATCTCCTGTCACAGTGCATTTCTGTCTTCTTGCTTAGTGTTTCGGCTGATATATATATTGCTCCTGGTGCTGTTCGTTGGCTCCCCCTGCCATCTTATTATTATTGCATCACCATGCTTTTATTACTCATGTGTATACTTGCTCATTGATTGATAGCTGCTAGGCTAGTTTGTGCATGCACTCCGGTGCGCATAGGAGCATCGATATTTTCCCATATTAGTTGCATTCCTACCGAGGTAGGGTTTCCTCTCGTCTCCATATTCCTTGGAGCCGACTAGGGACCTTGCCGAGGACCTCCGTAAGCCCCCGTGAGCCGTGGATTCCCACACGGACGCCGGGCAGGTTGTACCGTATCCATCCCGTCTAGGGTTGCATCCGCGAGTGAGAAGTCCCAATAGGGTCACACGGTTCCTCGTTCTCATCCCAATCAGGCACCTAGTGGTCGAGAGAATTGACATTTTCATTAATCCACTAAGGTTCAAACCCGAAGATATAAGGAACTGACGAGCATCATTTTAAGAACTTGATTGCATTACTGAGTGATTCTACTCTCATCTCGCTCCATTGTATGCTTACTATTTGCTTGGTAGATTTGATTGATTTAGTGTTGCTTGTTCTAGTATCAAGTGTCTTGGTGTATGTGGGACTGCCTTCTGCCCCCACGATCGCTTCCTAGGGTTGATTCTTACTTCCATTCTTACTCCAACCCCTTGTTCGATTCCGCTTCTTCTTCCATGTCGTCATACGACTTCTCTGCGGCCCATGAGGACTCCCTTCCTCGTGGTCTCCTTGAAGACCCACCTAGGGTCACCCACTTGCAAGGGGGAGAGGGGACGGCCCCTTCGCTCCCGACCTCTCTTGGCGAGGGTCCTCGACCCTCTTTTTCAAACCCGTCCAACCAGAATTCAGCCAGTACGATCCTCGACATGATGGCCCAGTTGGACCCCACCCAACTCCATCTCATCAGACAAGCTTTGCAAGGGGGCGATGCCCCGGCCTCAGCTCTGGCTCATGCCACGGCCAATGTCGCCACTTCAGCTCCTGTGGTCGGGACCACTTCCGTGGCTCCCATTGACCTTACTCCAGTCCGCCCTCAGAACTTTCGCTATCCCAATATGGAAATGGGCCAGGCGTCCACATCGGTCCATCAGCAACTGGATAAAGGGAAATCCCCGATCCCCTCTGTTCCTTATCTTGAGCCATACCCTACAATTTCTCCATCGCCTCAGGCCCTCATAGCCCCGGCAGACTTCGCTAGGTCACAGTCGGGGGCGGCTCAGGTCGCTCATACAGATATGGGCCCTTCCTCGGCCCATTACCCCTCTTATGGGCCGCCTCCTTCGTCAGTTTATCCTTTGGTCGCCTATCCGGGTGCTACTCCTCTTGCTCCCCCCCCTCCTTCCCGGGAACGAGAAATTCTTGACAAGTGGGCTGCTATGCAGCAACAAATTGATCTCCTCCACAAGCGGGTCGGCCCGCAATCTCTTGCCGATGTCCCTATCCCTAACTTCAGGGACCTACGTTTTCCTTCCCAGTCGGAGCTCCCCGTGTACCGCAAATATGATGGGAATGGCAACCCGTTCATCCATGTCCGAGAGTTCTTGTACGAGTCTGCGCAGTTCCAACAGGATGATCGCTTGATGGCTTATTTGTTCCGTCGGTCCCTGGAGGGGGTCGCGCTGGAATGGTTTTACACCTTGCCTCTGGAGGAGGCTGAGAATTTCAAGACCGTCAAGGAGAGGTTCATACAGAGGTTTCAGGATCGGGTCGGACCCGAGTACTCTTTCACTGACCTGGTGGCGGAGAAGATGAAGCCGGAAGAAGACTTCGCAACCTATGCAGACCGCTGGAGACAGATGGCCTCACGGGTGCCCGGGCAGATTCCAGAAGAGGAAAAAGTAAAGTTGTTAATTTCCAATGCTACGCCAACTTTCAGAAACATTCTGGCAATGAATGACATTTCAAACATGCACCAGCTATACAGCAGAGCCAGGTTTATCCAAACCCAATTTAAAGACTCCCCCATCCATTCTTTATTCGAGGCCCAGAAACCCAAAGCCACCAAGAAAACCCAGGGCCCCGTCACTGAGGGGGTACAAATTAACGAGCAAGTCCAGGCCGTTCAGTTCCCCCAACACACCGCTCCACCCCGCTTCCCACCACCTCAGCGTAACCCCCAGTTCGCCGCTCCGCCAGTTCCCCAGTCGGCCTTCCAGGTCCCGCAATACCCTCAACAGGCACCTCCGCCACCTCAACAGCCTCAGCGGCCCCCGCAGTACAATAATGTTCCTCCACCCCCCACCTATGGCTCTGCTCGACCGGCTCCAAAGAGGGCTCATTACCCCCCTCTTCCGGAGACCTTGCCAGATATTTTCTCTACTCTAATGTACACTGGTGACCTCCAGCTGCCTCCTGAACGCCCGAACTGGAATCCGGCCGCCGACCAATCCCGATATTGTATATTCCATCGGCAACACGGGCACACGGTAGAGCGATGCTATCAGTTCAGAGACCTGGTGTATGATTTGCATGAGGGCCAGAGGATTGATTGGGCCCAAATGCGCCAGCTAATTGAGGATATCAAGCAGAGGCAGAGACAGGCCAGGCCGCAACAGGCGGCGCCCCAGCAGCAGCAGCAGCAACAGCCCCAACAGCAACCGCAACCTCAACCGCAGCAGCAAGACCTTGGGATCCATCAAAATCCCATGCCAATGCATCAGCCCGCTCCTCCGCAGCAACAACAACCGCCGGCACCGGCTCCAGCACAAGTGAATGTGGTCCAGCGCCCAGCCCCCAACGCTGGGTGGACGTTTGATGATGAGACCCCCGCCCATCTCTTGGCCTTACACCACCACTACTCTCCCACACCTGCCATCCCCTCCATCCTTAGACCCGCCGCTACACCGCCCGTCACTTCCCCCGCGTCGCCTCTTAGGCCCTCTACATTCCCCTCTACTCCATCCGTCCTCTCACCACCACCCGCCGTGCCTCCCATCATCTCCCCTAAGCTTAACCCTTCACCCATTTCCCCTCCACCAGGCCCATTAAGCCCACTCCCGTCATCCTCACCCCCATCTCCACGCCATTCGCCTACCCCACCAGCCGAGCGGGGGTCCAGTCCAGGCCGTACAAGCATCGCAATGCGCCCTTCGGAGCGGGCGTCCCTTCCAGAGAATGTTTCCTTCCCCAGGTGCATCTGCACCAAACCCTGCAGTTTCCTCCCCTACAGTTGAACCAGAGGAGATAGATCCGGTGCCGGGCACAAGATATGACTTATTACAGCATTTAGACCGGCTGCCGGCTAAAATCTCAGTGTTAGAGCTGATCAAGAGATCGCCGCTCCACCAAGACGCCCTGAAAATCTTCCTACAGAAAGTTATGGTGAGCGAGGATGTGGCGGTGGATAGCCTGCCCGCGGTCTTGGCCACGATCACAAAGGGGCCCTCTATCGCATTTGCTGAGTCAGAATTAGCTCCTCCTGAGGCACGGCAGATGCCGTTATGTATTACCATCTCTTTAAACAAAACAACAGTGGAATCCGCCCTTGTGGATACAGGGGCATCGATAAATGTCTGCCCATTGAGTACCCTTCGTGCTTGTAATATATCAGAGGAAATGCTCAAGCCGACACCAACCACGATAGCCGCATATGATAACTCCAGACGTGCTTGTCACGGGGTAGTAACTGTGCAGGCCGAGCTAGGGCCCTTGGTGATGGATGTAGAATTTTATGTGTTGGACATAGACCCAATGTTCAAAGCCATTCTGGGTCGTCCATGGTTGAATAGTTTGAACGCCGTCCCCTCGACCGCCCACCAGTGTCTGAAGTTCCCATTCCAGGGGCGAGTGGTCAAGGTGAAAAGTGTTTCTACAATTCAAAACGTTGACGCCATAGCAGCCATGATTCTGCCCACACTATGGCCGAGTAACAGACCGGTTCTATCTGTCATGGACTTGAACTATTCGTGGGCGTATGCGTCGCGCAAGCCCACTGCTGCACCAATCAATGTGAAGGTTAAGCCCAAGATGAGAGACTCCAAAGGGTGGCACATAATTCTAAAATTGGACTATCAGCCAGGCCGAGGACTCGGCGCACAACTGCAGGGCCGAACCAACCCCGTTCCCAGGGGAAGGAAGATGGGCCGCCGGGGCCTCGGCTACCATGAATCCTCCATGTCAGTGCTTGGGGACTCTGGGCCGTTGACCTGGGACTACCGACAACACTTTGTGAAAGGTCTGTTGTAGCCCGGCACCTTGAAGACCTCGCCATCCAGCCTTGAAGAAAAGATAGACGAAGCTTGTGCTGTTGCCGATCCTCCACCATCACCGCAAGGGCTAGCCGGTGACTTAGAAGACTTTGCTAACTACTTTACAAAGATGTTTTATGAAGAAGAGGGTGACCCAAAGAAGAAGGAGACGCAGCTGGTAAGGCGCCCCCCGATGCCATTGGCCCGCCAGGGGCCCCGGAAGACGCGGAGCTCCATCACTACTTATTCTATGTCCCCATCCCGTCTCGCTTCCTGGTTTCAACAGCGGGATTCTTTTCCCCATTCCCCTCCACTCCTGGTCGACCCGTACTTTGCGGAGAGACCCGAAATTTTATTCGTTCCATGTGCTTGCGGGCGCTGCCCGCCCATTGATCTATCAACCCTATTCACTCCTCCTCCTCCAGGAGCTCAGCTCCATGAAATGTGGTTTAAGTCTTCTGACCCTTTTTTTGACTGCATCTTCCCGGAATTGTTCCCCATGCAACTTCCTCCTCCTCCGCCTTCTTCCTCCTTTTGTGTGATCACTTCCGGCCTCCAAAAAAAAATGCCAATTCCAAAACGGAGGTCTCCATGGAAGATTACGCTATGTTCTGCTCAGATCCCCAGGGGCGCGAGACCCCTGTTTCTTTTCCGGTAGATTTCTTCTCCCCTAGATTAGATGTACAGTGTACAGAGTCCTCTAGGATGGTCGAGTCAGTCAGGGTAGAGTCTAGTTCGAGTTTTGTCAGCCCATCCGCGTCTGCGGCACCCGCCGTAACGCGCCCTCCTAAAACCATCCCCAGTAGGTTTCTACAAGATTTGGCTGGGAGATGTCATGCTCTGTTGAAGTGTCCAGAATTTGTGGAGACCGCAATTATCCTGGAAGATGATGAGGGAATTGATGAGGTATGGAGCAAGGATGGACTAGGAGTATATGAAATTGTGAATGAGAAAGACCCAGCTGATGATGTGGAAGATGAAATGGATGACACTGCCGACCTATATGCCCAAGGCTTGAAGAAGTTTGACGAGCCTTCCGTAGCAGTGGATGAATCCACTAAAGAAATTAACCTCGGAACAGTAGAGGACCCCAGGCCCATACTTATTTCTGCCAATCTCCCTCCTCCAGTCGAAGAGGAACTTGTCAAAGTCTTGAGGGAGTACATCGATTCTTTCGCCTGGTCCTACGAAGACATGCCGGGCCTTGACCCCGCCTTGGTTGATCACAGGTTGATTCTCAAACCAGGGGCAACGCCCGTTAAACAGAAGGCAAGGAGATTTCACCCGCAAATGGCCTTGAGGATTAAGGAAGAAGTCGATAAATTGCATAAGGCCCGGTTCATTAGAGTGGTGCTGTATCCACAATGTGTGGCGAACATAGTCCCGGTGATGAAGAAGGATGGTAAAATTCGAATCTGTATTGACTTTAGGGACTTAAACAAGGCATGTCCGAAAGATGATTTTCCAGTTCCTCACATCGACATCTTGGTCGATAATACAGCTGGGTACGAAGCCCTCTCCTTCATGGACGGCTACTCGGGGTATAACCAAATCCTTTTCGCTCCGGAGGATCAAGAAAAGACCTCATTCACCACCCCTTGGGGCACATACTACTACGTCGTTATGCCATTTGGGTTGAAAAATGCAGGTGCCACCTACCAAAGAGCGATGATGGCTATCTTCCACGATATGATGCACATTTATTTAGAAGCTTATGTGGATGATATTTTAGTCAAATCGAGGTCACAAGAAGAGCACCCCGCCATTCTAGCCAAGGTACTGCAAAGGGCTAGGGAATACAAGTTAAAGATGAATCCAAAGAAATGTGTGTTCGGAGTTGCATCAGGGAAATTACTTGGGTTTATAGTTAGTAAACGGGGGATTCAGATCGATCCGAACAAGGCAAAGGCCGTCATGGAAATGCCACCGCCGAAGAACGTCACTGAGCTTCGAGGTTTGATCAGGCGTTTGCAATTTATCAGGAGATTTATATCTCAGCATTTGCAAAGATGCCGCCTGTTTTATGACCTGTTAAAGGCCGGCGCGAAATTCGAATGGAATGAACAATGTCAAAAGACCTATGAGGAACTCAAGGTGTACCTCTCTAATCCCCCGGTTCTACAACCACCCGTCCCTGGGAAACCCCTGATCCTGTACATTTCTGTAATTGAGGACTCCCTAGGAGCTGTTTTGGCACAGGTTGATGATGAAGGAAGAGAAAGGGCGGCGTACTATCTCTCAAGGTTATTTAATCCTGCTGAATCCAAGTACACTGCTATGGAGAAAACCTGTGCAGCACTAGTGTGGGTAGCGCAGAAGCTTAAACACTACTTTCTCGCCCACGAGGTCAGGCTCATCTCTAGAATGGACCCCATTCGTTATCTGTTGGAAAAGCCGGTCCTTTCTAATCGGCTAGCTCGCTGGCAAAGTTTTCTCTCCCAGTTCGACATCACCTTCATCGTGCAGAAAGCAATCAAAGGATATGCTATTGCCGAGCACCTAGCTCATTCTCCTATCCCTCGCACTGATTCCATTCAGGATGAATTCCCCGATGAACACCTGGCGGTGGTCACTCATCTTCCTTTCTGGTCCCTCCACTTTGATGGCGCCCTTAATTCCCAGGGCAGTGGAGTCGGGGCCGTTCTCCTTACGCCAGAAGGGGTGACCATCCCCGTGGCATATCAACTCTCATTTCCCGCCACCAACAATATAGCCGAGTATGAGGCTCTCCTTGCCGGTCTGAAGCACGCCTACATCTTGGGTGCGCGATACCTAAACATCATAGGAGACTCCCAGCTGGTGCTGCGTCAAGTTTTGTCAACCTATCGCACCCGTGATCCTAAGCTCAAACCCTACCAGGATCTGGTCACGCTCTTGGCCAGGCAATTCAGGAAACTCATCTATATTCACACTCCCCGCTCTCAGAATATCTTGGCCGACGCCCTGGCGTCTCTCGCCTCTTCTCTATCACTCCCCCTAAGTCGCGCCACCGAGACCATTGTGGTCCAAAGGCTAGACGTTCCTTCCCCGCAGGATCCCAGGTTCGACAATCTTAGGATGTCCGTAGAAAAGAAAGTAGAAAGGGAGGAGATAAAAGAGGTTTCATTAACTGAGCTCGAGGAGATCATTGAAGAGGAAGAATTGCCGTGGTTTTATGAGATCGAGCAATACTGCAAGGATGGTACATTTCCGGAAACAGCCAACGCTGAGCAACGAAAATCCATTAGAAGAGTCGTCGCCAGGTACACGATCATCACCGGTGAATTGTATAGGCGGGCTCTGAGTGGAGTTCTAATGAGGTGCCTAGATGACGAAGAAGCTTGGAAAGTCGTGGAAGCAGCCCACTCCAGCGAGTGTGGAGGGCATGTGAACGGACAGGCCTTGGCAAAGAAGATTCTTAGGCAGGGCTATTACTGGCCAACTCTAGAAGAAGATTGCTCTACCTATGTCCGTAGGTGCCTTCAGTGCCAAATCCATGCCGACAAAATCCACGCTCCGGCCTCTTCTCTTCATCCCATTACGGTCCCCTGGCCATTTTCTATGTGGGCCTTTGACATCATCGGGCCCCTCGGTGATCCGAACTCTGCGATTAAACAGAAATCCTTCATTTTGACGGCTACAGAATACTTCACCAAGTGGGCCAAAGCTGAGGCTTATGCAGAAATCAAAGCCACCACAGTATGCCGTTTCATCAAGAAGAACATTATCTCACGATTCGGAGTGCCAAGTAGCATCGTCACCGACAACGGGCCTCAATTCATCTCACAAGAACTCCAAGACCTCTGTAAGAAATTCAATATAGTTTTGCATCATTCATCACCATACTACCCCCAAGGTAATGGCCAGGCTGAGGCCACGAATAAGACCCTTCTCAAAATTATCAAGAAAACATGCGAATCACATAAATTTGCTGATTGGGCCGACAAATTGATAGAAGCTCTATGGGCCTACCGCACCTCCGTCCGCACTCCCACAGGGCAGACTCCCTTTGCCCTCACTTACGGAATGGAAGCAGTGCTCCCGTATGAAATTCTAATCCCTTCCCTAAGGGTGCAGCTGGATAAGGAACTTAATCTCGACGAACATCGAGAGGCGTTGCTAGTCCAACTGGAACTTTTAGACGAGAAGAGGTTGAATGCGGCCAATCATGTTTCAGTATATCAAAAGCGGGTCTCGCGATATTTTCAAAAGAAGGTCATCGAAAGAAAATTTCAAGTGGGTAATATGGTTCTGAAACGCAAATTCATCAGGTCTGCAGGTGCCAGGTCTAAGTTGCAACCCAACTGGGAAGGGCCCTTCGTAATCAAAGAAGCTTATCCTGGCAATGCGTATCATCTAATTAACTCGGAGGGGGAGGAATTGCCGAACCCGTGGAATGGGCTGTATTTAAAGCGTTTTCATCCATAAAAATAAAATTAGCGAACGGCTCGATGGCAGGGCATACCCCACCAAATTGCGAAAGGAGGACCCAGGTCCAGCATCTCACACACTACACGACCCCGTGGTGCGGTATTCTCATGCTACCCGATACCGTTTCTCCTTTGGCCATGCTCGGGGATGGTGGAAATCCTTGTATTTCCTCTCTCTCGGTTAGAGATAGGGGCAAGTGGTGAATAAGGGGGCGAGGACTGACCCAGGCTCCCCGTTAAGAAGGGTCTCAAATAGGGGCAATCCGTCAAGACCTCACTCCGCAAAAGAAGAAAAAAAGAAAGAAGAGAAAGAAAAGGAAAGCAAACAAAAAAAAAATAAAAAAGAAAAGAACAGGGGCAAAAGCCGAAAGCACAAAGCTCGAAGCTCTCTGAACCCCCGAAGGATGCGGTTAGGCATGGCAAGAGTGGCAGTACAGTTTCCCCGCGGGACGTTATGAGCCCGGTCGCATGCGTGCCTAGAGCGGGTGAAGGTTCGATGACGGATACAAAGCCCCAGCGCAACAGACCAGATTCCTTGAGAAAGGGGGGGTCCCGGGAAAGAACTCAAGCCCTAAAAACCTCTACACCTATCGTCGGCTTCCCTACTCAATCTTTTTTTACTTTCCCAAGGAATGAATCCCACCCCGGATATGGCCTCAGCAGAAGCACCGTCGAGCAAAGTTGACGCCGATCACGGGCGGTCCCCCTTCCTGCACGCGCTGAACCTTGGAATTCCGTAGCAAGACGAGAAGGTCCCTGCTATTGAGACCCGAGCTGGTTTCAAAACCCAAAAAAAATTCAAATATTTCAAAACCCAAAAAAAATCAAATATTTCAAAATCCAAAAAAATCAAATAGTTCAAAACCCAAAAAAATCAAATATTTCAAAATCCAAAAAAATCAAATATTTCAAAACCCAAACAAAATCAAATATTTCAAAACCCAAAAAAAAATCAAATATTTCAAAACCCAAACAAAATCAAATATTTCAAAACCCAGAAAAATCAAATATTTCAAAATCTAAAAAAAAATCAAATCAAATATTTCAAAACCCGAAAAAAAATCAAATATTTCAAAATCCAACAAAAATCAAATATTTCAAAATCCAACAAAAATTGCGTTTACATGTTTTCTTCTTGTATTCATCTGCATTTTCTCGCACTTTGATATTTGCCTATTTAATAAGGCTCACCCCCTTGACCAAAAGTCAAGAATGGGTCGTCTCCTAACTTGCTGTAGGCAAGGGGCTGAGCCTAAAATAGATTTAATCTGTTTCATGTTTGCATGTGTGCAGGGGCAGGTCGGAAGGACAGTTGACTCGGGACTACAGGAATATTCAATCCTCGCATTAGCCTATGCAATCACATCACATCATAATCATATTGCAAAGCTCAAACTCAATCTCATCAAATCTTATCATTTATCAAGCTGTCCGAATATAAGAATCCTATCCCATATCATCATAAAAATAGAAGAAAATCACTCAGTCCGCCGCTGGGCATCCCCGCGAGGACGTATCTCTCTCAACTTCCTGAGATAAGCCTGTCTAGTCTCTGAAGCCTCCTCGACCTCTGCTGGTAGGGTACGCACCCTGCTCACCTCCCACATGATCAACGCACTCCTGACCGCCTGCTCATCCTCCTCTGTCCCGATCCTCCGGGCCTGTAGCATGGGAAGGTAGGGTAGCGTAGGTAGCACCGTCCGGGGAAGCCCGATCTGCAGGTAGCATCTGTGTGGGCTGTACATCGCAAAAGTGGTGTCGCTCACGAGCCTCAAGTCCAAGCCAACTCTCCTCGGTAGCCTGATGGTGGTATCATGGAGGAAATCCGGGCGCATCACGAACCTATCCAGGGGCAGCCTGTTGATGTACGGGCGCCACTCGTCCCTGGTCTTCAGATCAGCCGTCCTGCACTCAACCTGTGGAGAAAATCTGAAGGCGCCCCCTATGAAGTAAAGGGGATGGCTCCCAAAGATCCTGCTAACTGAAGTAATATCCTCCCTCAGGGTGAACTTCATCCTAACTCCCATCCAGCACTCCAATAGGATCATCGAACCAAAGAGGGGACCTCCTAAGGCTACTGAAGTAAGGCCCTCATACAAATAAGCTAAGACAGCCTGAGAAATGGAAAACCCCTACCAAAGGCCGCTGATGGTGCTGAGTAAAAGAATCTCTAGGACATGGTCGGCTGAAGGGAAAAGGATGGCCCCGCATAGGCAGATGGACGCAGCTTTGGCTATGGCTTCAACCCACCCGCACTTATTCCGACAATGCTCTACTACCCACTGGCTCAGAGGAAGGAGGTGGATGTGGCGAGGGCCTACGAAGGTGCGAACATCCCCGCTATCAGGTATAAATTCCCCTAGGATGAGTTTTGGGTCGATAGGGGCAACGGTATGGCATATCAAGTCTTCCTCCCCCACCTTGGACCTAGGGAGTCCGAAGTATGTCTCTACCTCCTCTAACAGGATGGTGGCCTCAAAAGATGGGAAGAAGAAAGTGTGAGTCTGAGGGTGCCAAATCTCCATCAGAGCAGAGATACTATGCCAGTCTAAAGAAAGCTTGGGGTAATTCTGACCTAAAACTAGGAGGGAGTGTAGATGCCAGGATTTGAGAAGGTGAGTCACCCCGAGGGGCAATGCACGGACCATGGGAGCCACCCACTTTAAATTAGAAAACCGTCTCGGGCCAGGGAGAAGCTGAGAAGAGGAAAAGGCTAACGATGTAAGGAAATATAAGGGAAATTGAGAGAAATTACATATATTCTGATCTAACTTACCTCTCTCATAGGGGAGGCGCTGAGATGACGAGGAATCAAGTTTAGCCGTTGGATCGCCTCCCGCTCCTTTCTAGCTGGTCTTGGCCCTTCAAAGGGCACTCCCTCCGCAGGACTTCCATCATAAGCCCTCTTCATGATGAGGTGACGAGAATCAAAGGTTTTTAGGCTTTGGGAGAAAGAAGATGGATGAGTTGAGGGTTCAGACCTCCCTACTATTTATAGGGTCCATTAGGAAGCCTAAACCTCTTGGGATTAGGCTCAGATAAGCCTAGGGCGGGCTAAGATAGGGTTGTGATAAGTTCAAAGCACCTTGCCCTCGGGCTGGGGACTCTCAAGAGAGTCCCCCCTCGAGCAAATCGGACGTGGGATTGGACGGTCTTACGATAGACCGTCCATACATTGTACGGCCTATCATCAACCGTTCTTCTCTCCAAAGGAAGCTCGGGCCTAGTGACTTGTGCGGCCCGAACTCTGCCGTTCGACCACTCATACGGTTTATATGGAACCGTTCCAACGCATTCAAGCGGCCCTTAGAGAACCGCTCTTATCTATGAACGGCTTTGGAAGAACCGCCCATACTCTCTGCTCCCCAATAAACCTACTGCACTCATGCCTCAATCATTTAGCGCTCTCATCTCACTCAAGTCGGCGTGTGCGTCTCTCATCTCACTCAAGTCGGCGTGTGTGTCACTCATCTCACTCAAGTCGACGTGTGCGTCACTCGTCTCACTCAGGTCGGCGTGTGCGTCGCTCATCTCTCTCAGGCTAAGCGCGCTCCTCAAACTCATTTCGCCCACTCATACATACATTCATCCACAAAACAAATGAAAAAACAAAGGCATGCATATCACTAATCATATCATATCATGTACAAAGACGGGCCCAGTACAACCAGTCAAGCGGCTCCCTCTCCCTGGCCCCCGTCGCTGTCCCCCTCACCCTCATGCCTCTTTGGAGGAGGCATCACTGAGGTCGCCTCATCACACCGTCGCCGGCGCCGCTCCTCCTCCTCGTTCCTCCGATGGCCGGAGGAACTAGTGAAAAAACTCCTCACAGAGCCGTGAGTGCCGTGGCTGCCACTCGGAGTCCCGCTGCGCGATCACCGGCTCATCTCTCTAAAGACCCGCAACTCTCCGTTCAGCCCGGACATCTCAATCAGAGCACGATCCCGCTCCGCTCGAACTCGCACCAACTCCGCCGCATCCGCCCGGAGTCGCTCTAGCTCATGCCGAAGGAGTGCCATCTCCACTGTGCCCGCTGGCTGGCTTAGCGCCACCTCCTCCCGCACACGGACTGCCTCCTCCCTAGCCGCTACTCGGCTCTGCTCCAACTCCGCCCGCAGGCGGGACAGCTCGGACGTCTGCATCCACACACCATTGTTAGTTGGTCACATTTTCATACATTTCATAAGCATAAATAAACAGGAGGAAGTTTAGAGTTGCCTACCCTCTCCACGAGTGCCACCTCGGCCGCTTTGGCCCGCTCTACCATCTGAGTAAAGTCCGCCTCTCGATCGGCTCGATCTGCTGGGGTCTGGACGGAGGAAGAAGAAGGAGCGTCTGGTCCCGCCCTCTGAACACCCTCGGTGCGCTGCATCCAAATACTCTAGGTCAGTCATAGGCATAATCATAATCATATAGAACTGCATAATTTAAAGAGTCTAGGGTCTAAAAAACTCACCAGTAGGGCCAGGGCCTGCCGAGCCTCGTCTCTCTCTCGGATGGTGGAGTGCAGGAGTCCCTGCAACTCTGCCACCCGTCCTGCAGGGTCAACCTACATTTTAAAAGTCCTTTGTTAGTGCATCATTCATAAGCATAATAGACAAAGTTTAAGTTTAGAAGTCGTACCGGTCGGTGGGCGCCTCGGAACACCTGGTCCCGGTAGTGCCGTGCGTACGCGGTGTAGTACGCGCTGTCGCTCTCTGCCCGGGCGGTCACCGCTCGCCCTCGTGCGGCCCAGTCAGCAATCTGCTCAGCGTTCCTCGCTGTCCAGTCGTACGCCTCGCGGAGTCCCCGGGTAGTCCTTGTCACTTGTTCCCCCGCCTTCTCGGGCGCAGGGAACTCTACAGCCGGCTGGTGGACCTCGACGGTCCTCATCACCAACCTAAAGTGTAGTGGCTCCACCACATTCATGCAGTGAAGCCACACGTCCCGGCTAGAGAAGGCCAAGGCCTCGGTCACCCACAGCTGGCCCTTCGGGCTCTCCTCCGTGTAAGGGGTCCACCGTACATGCAAAGAATAGGAAACTGCATCAGTATCATCAGAATAGCATGTATTTAAAGAGTCTGAGTCTAGAAGCGTACCGAGGTGTACGGTAGAGAGTCCAGGTCGTCCTGCAGCTCCCGAACCTGCCTCCTCAGGGCCATCATTTCCCGGGGTGCTGTCCACCTCCGCGCTATCGGCAGGAGCCCAGGGCGGGTCTCCTAGCCTCTCCCCAACCCGCGTAGGCGCACGTAGGCCCACACCTGTATCACAAGGTCGTGTCAGCATTCAGTCAGCATATAGAGTTGCATAATGAAGACTAGGGAAGAGAGTCGCACCTGGAGTAAGGGGGAGAAGCCCCCAAGCATCGTCCGACACGCCGTCGAACTAAGGGTGTCAAAAAGGAAGGCGAGGACCGCCGCTCCCCAAGCATAGTCACCTACATGCTCGAGCTCCTGGAGGAAGGGGAGGAAGCGATAAGCTCATCACGTCCGCCCGAGTGGAGAAGAGAAGCCGCCCGAACATCAGCATCAGAAACCATCGTAGTACTCTGTCTGCCTCTGGTCCCGGTGCCGCTGCGACCCTCGGCCTCGCCAACTCGACAAGCCGCTCCAGGTGCTCCTCTGGTCGCTCGCCCACTGCAACGCCAGCTCGTCGAAGACCCAGGCTGTCCTGGAGAGCAGCCCAGGGAAGGAGAGTCGACTGCCTCTCGGGGCGCCGTAACTGAAGCCCGAGTAGCTCTCGAGCCAGCCCCCGGTAGTCAGGAAAAGTAGTCCCACTGACCGGCGACCCGTGCACGCGTAGGCTAGTGAGCCTGGCAATGTCCTCCAACGTGGGAACCATGTGCCCCCACGGGAACAAGAACGTCTGACTCACTGGGTCCCAGCGGTCGTGCAGAGCATAGAGTAGAGCTGCGTCAAAACGACACACCTCAATACTCAGGAAGGGGGCTAACCCCATGGCAGTCAATCGCTCCCTCTGGAAGTCCGGCAGTGCCAGATACACTGCCCGAACCTGCAGGCAGGAGGTACGGGTCCTACGCTTCCCCTGCATTCATCCATCCCATTTGCATTAGTCATTTAGTTTCACATTGTTATTTCATTTAAATAAAATACTCAGAGTCCAATTATTGATTTGAAGAACGGTTGGTCACGAACCGCTCTGTAGATGAGCGGCCTTCCTCAAACCGCTTTGTTTCTCAGGTACCCCAGTTTGAACGGGCCATCCCTAGCCGTTTTAATCATGGACGGATCACCCTGAACCGTCTGGTTGCCCGTCTCCCTAAGGAATAACGGCCCACCGTTGGCCGTATTGTTTTCATGACGGTCATGTAAGGACCGTATTGTTTTGCCTGGCTACATGATTGGACGGACCTATATGGTCCGTCTACGTTTTGAACGGTGGTACCCTCACCGTATTGGGGTTTTGGTGCCCCGTTAGCAGTGTGAGTGTGAGCGGTGCTCCCTGCACCGTGTTTATTTGAGGCGGTCCTTTGGGGACCGCATTGTTTTTACGTACGGTTTCTGTTAAACCGTTTTACCGTCGTCGTCCCTGACGACGGTGAAGGCCCCCCAGCCGGCTGGGAGACCCCTGTGGTCCCTAAACCAACCCCCCCTAAGACCCTCTAAGCCCCTAAAACTAGCATGCATGGAACGAAAGGGTTGGAAATGGAAGAAGAGGTGAGGGGGAACCTACCTCGGGATCGCGTGGTGCCTTGGCCGCCCCCGTGGGCGTTGGTCCTCCGGCCATCTCCTCCTCGCCGGCAGGGGCCTCTTCGTCGGCGATGACGATGGCGAGCTCTTCCATGGTCACCCCGGGTGTGCCCTCCTCCTCCGACGGCGGTGGCGGTTGCTCTGGCGGCCGCGAGCCCTCACCGGTGGCCGACGGCCTGGCGGACTGGTGCTTCGTCCGGGTCATCAAACGGGCTGGGGTGCAGTGAGGTTGAGAGAGGGAGAGGGGGAGTTGAGAAGAGGGAGTTGAGAAGAGAGAGTGAGGGCGTCGTTTGCCCCCTCGTTCCTTCCACCGTCGGTTACGGTGGAGGGAGACGAGGGGGTTCCTTTTTTCGAAGCTGTAGGGAAGAACGATCTATCGTTAGACCGTTCATTATCTGAACGGTTCGTATCTAACCGTATGTCTCTCTTGACCGTTAATTTCAAGTCGGTTGGAATTCTGGGCACGAACGGTTCGAATAGAGCCGTCCCTGTAAGAACGGTGTATTCACAACCGTTCACCACTGGCAATGGGCCCTAACAAAATTGTCTGAATGTCAGGTACACACGGTTAACATAGAGCCATTTGGAAAATTGAACGGTTGGGATTCGGCCGTATATCTCGTTGATGTATTTAAATCATGAATGTTGAATATTTTCTTTGGAAATACATCTCTTAACCATCTTATGCAGCATCACTTCAGCCATGTCTCGCCATTTCGCCTGCATAGGTAAGTCAGGTATGGCCCTCTATCCCTAAATCCCTTATTGCATTACTATATAATATTATATTATACTATTTCGAGAGCCGGCAGGTTTCTTATATGTCCCAGGATCTGATGTTCCCCTTCAACAAAAACAATGATGATCCAGGTTCATGTATCTAACCTTCGGATAGGCCGTTAAGTTGGGATGTCACGAGGAGGACGGTTCTATCCGCGCGTTGTGGTTGCGGACGGTATCTTGACTCTAACATTCCCAGCTTAGCAATACTACTCTCGAATATTTTATATTTTAATCTTTCTTGGCATTTGTTTTAATGATTTCTTTTTCTTTTAGCCCAGCATGCATCATACGCATCCTTTTGAGCTTTCATGCCCCATGGTTTGCTTCAGAAATGTCCCGTCGGTAATGGTCAGCTATGTGTTTAAGAGGCTCGAGTAAGATGAACTAATTCCACTCTGAGTTTAAAGGTTCTCTTTGGTCGGTTCGTTGGGGTCAGTTGACTGAAAGATCCCCGTCTGGAGCTTTAGTATCTTTTTCTTTTGTGGCCCCCTCATTGGATCGTGGGATTGTGTCCCCCATGAGGTTGGTCTTGTCGGTTGATTTCCTTTAGTTTAGTCCCTCCAGATTGGCGTCGCCTTTTGGTCAATTACTCCTGACGCTCGGTTCAAGGTTTTTCAAAAGATTCTCATCG
Source organism: Amorphophallus konjac (assembly GCA_022559845.1). Lineage (NCBI taxonomy): Eukaryota > Viridiplantae > Streptophyta > Magnoliopsida > Alismatales > Araceae > Amorphophallus > Amorphophallus konjac. The sequence goes on along the minus strand of CM040118.1, from coordinate 379,883,261 downwards.
CTTATTGGTAGGAACGGGTGTCGTTTACCTTAACGCCCGCTTTTCCGGTCCACTCCGCTACATTTCCGCTTCGTCTCCATGTTCCGTGTCACCTCCGCTTCACCTCCGCTCGCTCCCCTGCAAAGTGGACGTTAAGGAGGGGCATCTGTTGACACCCGTTTTATACCGATAAGTTGAGCCGTTTCTCTTACTTCCATTGACTGATGCCCTAAGTTGTCCATTATCTGTTGGGCCATTCTTTGTGGCACATCCTGGGCTCATTTTGGGGGTGGCCTCCCTCCTTGGTAAAGGTCGTATCCATTCAGGGCTTATCGGACCCTTGCTTTGATTAAATGAACTGTTTTTTAATTATCCAGTACCCAAGATCATGAACGGTCCCACATAGGCCGTTCAGGACTGGGGCGGTTGATACCAGACCGTTCATACATTTCGGCTAATTTCTGAGGATTTTCTGAATATTCACCGACAAGATTTTGTGCGGTGTGATCAGGACCGTTCAAGTTCATGGACGGGCCTATTCCAACCGCCCATATCTCAGAGTCCTACGCGCGCCCGTTTTCTCAGATAATTATCCAAATATTTGAATTATCACCGATAGGGTAAAACGGTCATTTTTGTGCCGCCCTACACTCAAACGGTCTCCATTCAACCGTTCATGTGTTCAGGGTCCCACGGCGGATGTTTCGGCCAGTTCGAGAGATAATTGGGATTATTTGCTGATTATTTGAATTTCCACCGACGGGTATGGACGGTTAGTTTATAACCGCCCACCTGGTTGAGCGGTCTATCGTAAGACCGTTCATCCCGTCGGTTGCTGAATTTTAACAGATTTTAATCCTTTTCTCCATGGTTTTATCCTTAACTTATTTTGGTGATTTCTCCGCGGATAATCAACCATTTTAGCTGTCGTTTCGACTGGATGAGAGATAATTGTATTATCTACGATTTATCTTCAATAATCTCGTCCCGAAAATGGCTCTAAACCCTAGTTTCGGGGTTGGCTTTCTAGGCTCTATAAATAGACCCTAAAGGCCGGACGTCGAAAAGGGGGGGAGATTTTGATCGACGGCGAAGCTCTGCCGCATTTTGAGCGACCTAGCACCAAGGAGGGAGGCTCTCTACGTCCACATGAGCCTCCGGTCAAGGGAGTAGCCCAGTCTTCGTAGTCTTTTGTTCCGTAGTCTTGCCGTGTTCTTTCATTGCATGCTTTGTTTCTCACCCACGTACCCCCCCTCTTTCTCATTACCATGCACACAACCATCCCATTTTTTGTCACCCTAGGGGTTTAAACCCCCCCAGGTATTCCCCTTTTCATTTGTTCATGCTTAATTCTTCTCGTTTGAATATATACTGCATTATTAAGGTCTGATTTGTGTGTCTCTTTCGCGTCTCTACGTTGTTTCGCAGGTCAGCATCTAATCAGCACGAGGCCCATCCCCTCTGGCCGGCCGGAGAGGGTGGAGGTCGAGCCCTTCTTAACTTGCTGAGTGAAGGTATTGAGCGGTTATCCTCCGACCGTTCAACGGTACGCGCGGCTCAGAAACGACCGTCCTTCCCTGGAGCGCGGTCCCTAAAGTGCCGTCCATCTCACTGCAGCAGTTCCTCCCGCGTCCCTTGCAGCGCCCCAGGGCGGTCTATCGTAAGACCGCTCATCACAGAGCGGTTCTAACCGAGCCGTTCATTCCCCAGCGCAGGACTAAGGCGAGTGTCTCCCCATTTTCCAAGGTACGGCGTGCCTGTCGCGTACGGCATCTTGGTGGCGATCACGGTACTTTCATTCCCTATTTCCTCTTCTTTCTCTCATTTGTTTCATGCATTTGGCGCACTTTTGACCCCTTTAGTGAAAGGAGAGAGAGGAGAGAAATATATATCTACAAGTATGAGAGGGAGCCACTTGATTTTTGTGAATCTCCTTACTCCTGGGACATTTGGGAAGTCCTGTGGAAGAAAGAAAGGAAGAACAATTCAGAAAGAAGAATGAATATGCATACAGAAGATAGTACAATGTTTCAGTAAAGACAAGAGAAGACAAGACAAGAACAGAAGGTTTTTCTCTCTACCTAGTTCATAGAAATTCTACTGCTAATATGCCCGTTAATATCGGTCAACCTGGGAGTGGAGGACTTGGACCTCTTAATCGCCCTCTCCATCTTCGATTTGCAGAAGAAGCTCTGACGTTTGCGATGCCTACAGAAGAACAGACAGAAGAACAGACAGAAGAAGTAGCAGAAGAACAAAGCTCCGAAGGTTGCTTTGATTGATTGGAATTGTCTTTCCTTTATAGGAGTCCGGGAAGTCTCGAGGCCGTTCGGAGTTAGCAAGTTGATTGCCATTAGGACTGGGTTTAGTTTGCGAATCGGAAACGAAAGTTCATGCTTAATTAACGCCTTCTGTTAGGGCGTCAATTGTTGAATTGACGACCTGACTGAGGTCGTGTTTTGTGTAATGCCCTTTCCAGGGTCGTTTTCTTCTTGAACCCTTGGTGAATTTAACGCCTCAGTGAAAGGCGTGTTTATCATTTTGACGCCCTCTTTATAAGGCGTCTTCCATGTTTTGACGACGTTCTTTGCAGGCGTGAATTTGTGAACTTATGAATTTCCTTCCCTACGTGCTTTAATGAACTTAAGTGCTATTATTTCGTTAGGATTTTATGTTATTAAGCACTTATGATCATGTCATGCTTTGAATTGAGGATTATTTATATTGAAATTTTGAGAGAACTAATGAACTTTTGAGTGCAGAAGATTGTAGGTTTCGAGATGTCCGGATTAATGTGGGGGTAACATCATCTTGTTATAAGCATTATTACTATATGGTATCTACGCTATTATAGCATATCAAGGACCTTGTGGTTCTGATGAACCTGGAATTTGAGTTCCCCTTCACCAAAAACAGTGATAATTCCAAGAAAGTCTAGATCACACGGATAGGCCGTTGAGTCATTAAAGGTCCGGGACGATGGTTCCACTTTTCTGAGTTGATGCGTGGACAAACGGGCTTCGGCCTAGTGTCAGCTTAGAGATCTGGATTCTTGACCAAATCTAGATGGCTTAGCAATATTATCCTTGGTTATTTTCTATCTTTTAGTTTGTTTTATCTTTTCTTTTAGCCCAGCATGCATCATGTAGGACTTTGAATTTCATGATGAAAATCTTCATATTATGGCAATAATGAAGGTCACTCGCTCTTGATTGAGTTGACATGAGATATTCCATTCCAAATTGAGTACTTTATTCTTTTTGAAGCCGCTCAGGCTGATTACTTGAAAATGTCCCTTTGCTGGGTTTCCATCTCAATTCCCTTTATTTTTCTGCAAATCCACTTTGGTTGTAGCACGTCCACGTTGGCTGGTAACCGCTCTCCAATGGTGTCTCCTTATCGTGCCATGCGCATATTTTTACTTGTTTAGTTTAATCTCCTTTATCCAGCAAATTGATACTTCCTTGGAATCACTCGGAGTTGTTTCGCTCAGAATCTTGGAAAGATTTCCAATGCTTAGTGTCTGAGGCGTGTCACATCACACCTTGGCATCTACTTATTAGTTCGCTCCACTTCATTCCGTTTGTTGCGCTCTCACTCCATTTTGTCTCACTCCCCTGCAAAGCAGACGCCAAGGCGGGGCAGTTGTAGACACGCCAAAATTGACGCTATGTTGATCAAATCTCATGTCACTATGTTGACGCCCCAAAGTGAACTTCAATACATTCATAATATGAAGTTTTTCTTATTTTTGTGTGTTTTTGGTTTGATCTTTGCATTTTTGTGATTCGCGACCTGAAGAGGGGCGTGTTTTAAATAGCGACCTAACATGAGGCGTGTTCAAAGAAAGGACGACCAAATGTCAGGGCGTCAATTCCTGGTATTATCCGATTTCAAAATAAATTCAAAATAAATTCAAATTATTGATTAACGTCCTTCCTCGGGGCGTGGTTTCAATTAATGCCTTCACCTCAGGCATGTTCTCACAATTTTCAAATAAAGTAAGTTTTATTGCCAAAATTAAATCCAAGAAGTGACGCCCTTCATCATGGTCGTGTTTTGAGTAACGTCTTGATGTAGGTCGTCAATTTGTGATTTGACGCCCTTCCGAAGGTCGTGTTTCACCTTTTGTGTTCTGCTTAAACTCCTCTTTCCTGGAGAGTTCCCTGCCTCCGTTGGTCTCCTTGCTCGAATTGGAGTTAGAGTCCTGCCTTCTTTGATCATTGCCTATCCTTATCTTCCCAAAATTTAAGCTTATCTTCGATTGAAGTCCTATAAAAGGATGCTCTGGTCGATCTAGGCAGAGGTTGACGGGTGAGAGAGTTTACAGGTTTACGATTAGAGGTTTACGAGTTACAGAGCTTCATCTTCCTCCTGTGCGATCGTTTAGAAAAGGCTCTGCTTCCTCTACTTCCTCTGCTTTCGATCAACCGCGTCCACCTTGTTTCCCTTTACTGTCGTCAGGGACAGCAGGGTTCTTTTTATTCTGTTGTGTTATTTTGTCTTCATAAACCGATCATCATCACTGTATCGTTTTCTTCTTTTTTTTGCATTAGCTTCATCACGTCCACTGTGTTTTTCTTTTCTTATACGTTTGCATTAGCTGCATCATATTTCCTCCTTCCCTATTTTCTTTAGGGGTTTTAAAACAAAATAAGGTGCGCATGTTTGGTTCTTCTCTCAGCTTCATATCATCTTTGGGATTGATACTACGTGCATTTGGCTGATCCATTGCTTGTGTGTTTTGTCTCTTTTGCAAGGGTAATCAATAAAGGAAAACCCCCTTCATCGGCCGGCCGGTTGAAGGAGGAGGAGGAATTCACAATCCATCCCGCGTTCTATTTTCCACCAGGTATTCGCGATCTTCTTTGTTTCTTCTTGAGGTAACCCCTCTGGCGATCACCCTCCTTAGTAGCACCACGTGCTTCTTTTCCTTATTATTATATCATCTCACCCTTTATTTTTATTATGCTTTCTCATATTTAAATCTCTTCTCCATGCGTGGATTTATCACGATCTACATGGCGTCCTATCTTTGGACCGTTACAGTCTGTGACGGCCCAAAGATAGACCGCCAGGCACTGTGTTATGCCGAAGTGGTTCTTTGTGCTTGCCGCGATCATTTCACGTTGTGTAGGTCCCTGGTCGACCCGGTTGGGACCCAGTGGTCGACCTGCGGTCTCGAGAATGTCCCAGACACCCCGAGGGTTTCATGTCCATGTTTTGAGGGTGTCGGGATGACCGTGCTATCTCGTTTAGCATGCCCGTGGGTTTGAGAGTACGGGTGACTCCTCGTGTTCTGGGCTTTTATGTTACGCTTGATCGAGTCACCGTGCGTCGGTGTGAGTGCGACGGGGGTTCCCCGCACGTCGTGAGTTTTTTCGAGAAGTGGTTTCCGAGTGGGCCATGAGTAAGGCCTAGGATTGTGAGTCCAGTTGCCCAGCCTGGGGCTGGAGGGTTCCAGCTTTTCCATGAGAGTGGGATTCAGTTTGGTGACCAGTGAGCAACCTTGGGAATCGTGCTTCTACGTTTCTGCGTGGCCGGGTGCTTGGCCCGTGGACTGTGAGTCTCGTTTCTTCTCCAACCGTGGTCACCGTGCGACGGTGCTGGTACGTGGGACGGTCCCCGTACATCATCGGGTTCGGACGTTGTTTTTCGTTGACTTGAGAGTCTACTCCTTCAGTGACCCTCCACTAGTTGTAGCCTGCTTACACATTTAGTGGTCCCACCAGGGAGTGGTGGAGAGGCGGCCCTGAGGACAGTTTTTAGACTGGTTTCCATCGGGCCCCATGTTTGAAGCTAGAGTCCGACTGAGGGGAAAACCAGTTAGAGGCCAGACTTGGGACGCGTGGTTTGTGTGTGCACACGTGGTTAGGGGCGGTTGGACCCACACTGACGAGCATGACCCCAGCTACTCACTTGCTTTGTGGTTACTTGTACGGTGTCCTTGCCTCAGCACGGGGCGTCGCAGGCGGACACCTGCGGTGCGGTGTAAGATGTCAGGGGATGCTACCGACTGTGCTTCTAGTGGGAGGTACTCCTATCGAGTCGGGAGTGACAGACTGTCAGTCTCTTTGACTTTGACCTTCAGATTTTGGTCATTTTGACCGTCGAGTTCCGGTTGTTTTGCCGTTGCGCATGTGTTGGTTTTTACGCCGTGAGACTGGTGCTAGTAGCTTTACTGAGGTTGCGTCTTGTTCGTGCGGTGTCCAAGACCGGGTGGTCGGGGTTGCACCTTGGATAGCGTGTCCAAGTTGACCGTGTCCTGGGAGACAGGCCTCTACGGCGGGGTTGTCGTGGGTTTTTACTTCAGTAAGTGGTACTAGTGTGGTTTGGTCGCCCCGACCGTGAGATCGGGGTGTGTTTTCTGGTACAGTAGGAGTAGCTGTAGTGCCGAGTTTTGACCGGCCACTGGTTCGCTGTTCCTGCAGTCGTCGTAGCTTTCCTTTCCGCTACCGTCGTTATTTTCGGTTGGGGTTCCGCAAGATCCCTGCTGAGTCTCTATTTTGGAGACTCATCCCTACTTTTCAGGTGTGGCGGTTCTTACTCGAGGTTCGAAGTTGCTGTTCGGAGGTTCGTGGCTGCCAGTTTGTCGGGTCAAGTGTTCACTCGGCATGTGGTACATTTTACTACTTTAGACTGTACTTTCTGTTGGACTGGACTCTATTGTTGTACTAGTTGTTTATTTATTTCTGTTAATTATTGAATTGTCCTGCTTTACTTCCTATTTCTTTGTGCCACACTCCTTTTAGCCCTTCCGAGTCTTTTGACTCGTGGGTGGTGAGCCAGGATTCGAATGGTATCGGGTCCTTCCCGGTATCCGGATCTTGGGTCGTTACAGGTATATACCTCGGATTTCCCCCCTTCAGTAGGTAATGCCAAGACCGGGGCTGAGGTGAGATGATCTTTCAAGGCTTGGAAACTCTTCCCGCATTCTTCATCCCACTTATAGGGAATTTCCTTACGGGTCAGCCTAGTAAGTGGAACGGTGATTTTCGAGAAGTCCTTGATGAACCGTCTATAGTAACCGGCTAAGCCCAAGAAACTATGGATCTCGGTAGCATTGGTCGGCCTTTCCCAACTCTTTACGGCCTCGACTTTTGACGGGTCAACAGAGATCCCATCCTTGGAGATCACATGGCCTAAGAAAGATACTTCCTCAAGCCAGAAATCACATTTACTGAGCTTTTCATATAACTGATTTGTTCTCAATATTTGTAATGAAATCCTCAAATGCTCTTCATGTTCTTCCTTGGTCTTTGAATAAATCAATATGTCATCAATGAAAACTACAACAAATTGATCCAGATGAGGTCTGAATATACTGTTCATTAACTGCATAAAGGCTGCAGGGGCATTTGTTAGTCCAAAAGGCATAACAACAAATTCGTAGTACCCATTCCTGCTCCTGAACGCAGTCTTATAAATGTCCTCATCCTTAATCCTCAGTTGGTGATATCCTGACTTGAGATCAATCTTTAAGAAGCACTTAGATCTAGATATCTGATCAACTAACTCATCAATCCTTGGAAGTGGATACTTATTTTTCATAGTGAGGTGATTCAACTACCGATAGTCGATACATAGTCTCATTGATCCATCCTTCTTCTTTACGAATAATACGGGCACTCCCCATGGGGAAGTGCTTGGTCTGATAAATCCCTTTTTCAAAAGTTCCATCAATTGCTCCTTTAATTCCTTGAGCTCGGTAGGAGATGTCCTATAAGGTGCCTTAGAAACTGGGCTAGCACCAGGGACAAGGTCTATGGTGAATGCCACTTCTCTTTGTGGGGGTAATCCCGGCAAATCCTCCGGAAACACGTTAGGAAACTCCCGAACTACGGGAATGTCTTCTATCTTGGACCCCTTAGTCTCTTTTATGGTGACAAAAGCAAGGAAAGATACACACCCTTTCTTTATTAACTTACTAGCTCGGAGGGACGAAATAAGAGGTGGCTTGTTTCCACTCTTAGGGCTAGTGTAGACGAGTTTCGAAAACTCCGTAAAAGTTACCTTGCCTTCACGGCAATCAACAATTACCTTGTGTGTGGATAGCGAATTGGCTCTGAGTATAACGTCATACCCTTTCAAGTCTAGGCATATTAAATCTACTGGTAGATTTTTCCCTTTCACCATGACTTCACAGTTTAAATAATGGTGTGTGATATCGGATTCATTTCTGAGAGGGGTTGAAATAACTAAATCTATCCATTCCGGTTCCATGGGTAATGGGTCGGCAAACATCTTGGAAACAAAAGAATGCGATGCACCGGTATCAATCAAGACATGTGCAGACTTGGAACAAATCTTTAATGTACCTTCCACCAGTCCACCCTCATCTTGTTCCTCCTCCTGAAGAGCTTGGAGACACGCTTGTTTCTTCACCTGGCGCTTCTCGTCTCCTGTTTGATCATTAAGTAGTGGGCAGTCGGAAATCCGATGATCACAGCTCCCGCATCTGAGGCAAGCTCCTAATCTTCTCCAGCATTCTTCGGCCCTATGGCCGGCTTTGTCTCAATGCTTGCACACCTCTTTGGAAGGTTTGGCAGTGATGGAGAAAGGCTTGTGATTCTTCTTAGGCTTCTTCTCCTATAAGGAATTTTCTCCATTACTGACTCTCTTCTTGTTGAGGGTTGGCTTGAAAGTGCCAAAATTAGTAACATGCTCCTTCTTTTCCTTTCCATGGATTCGATCAGACAGTTCTGTGGCATCTTCCAACAGTTGGGCTCTTCGTACTATCTCCGAATAGATCTGAATGTCCATCGGCGCCAGTTGTGTAATGTATTGGGGCCTGAGCCCATTAAGGAATCTTCTAGCTTTCATCTTCTCTGTACTCACCAGGTGCCTTACGTACCTGGATAATCTAGAGAATTGAGCCTCGCACTCGGCCACCGATAAGGTTTGTTGTTTGAGTGTGGCAAATTCGGCTGCCTACTTCTCTTGTATACGGTCGAAAAAGTACTTGTTATTAAAATACTCAATGAATTCCGCCCATGTAACATGATCTTGGGCTATAGTAGCTTCTATGGACTCCCACCAGAAACGGGCGTCCCTCTCTAATTGAAATGTTGCTAGTAACACCCTCTCTTCATCCGTGCATTGCATAACATGGAATATCCGTTCAATCTCGCTGATCCAATGTTCAACATCGTCAGGGTCGGTCGAGCCAATGAACTTGGGAGGGTTCATATTGCAGAAACTCTGGTGGAGATCTCCCGCTCCACGATTATCTCCTCCTTGCGCTACTTGTTGTAACGCCTGAGTGAGACCCTGAATAGTGCGTTGCATCTCACGCCACTGGACATGTTCGGCGGCCATGTTCCTACAAGATTTTAATAGCTCTATTAATATGTGATTAATCCAAAGGTTAAAGTTCCTAAGTTACATTAACCCTTGGCTCTACCCACTCTTTCCGGGTAAAGGTTTAAACCTATCCTTGGACTTGGTTTCCTAGGAATTGAATATCCTAGGCTCTGATACCACAAAAACTATCACGCCCCGAGCGCGGAAGGAACCCGGTATACGTGACGAGTTTATATCAATCATGTCAATCAGAGCATAAGTGTATTCGGCACATAGATAGAGTGCGCAAAAGTAGAGATAACCAAGTTCTTTATTCATAATAACCATGAAGGAAATTCTATTACATAACCTTGATGAAAAGTACTAAAGGATAATTCTGACTCAATAAAAGGAAGATTACAATAATTGACTCAAGAACTTGAAAAGACACTGATGGATGGAGACTTTTAAAACTGGTTGGCTCTAAGCTCTTCACTCTTGTCCATCCCCATCCGAATGAGCTTCGTCATCGGAATTACCTGAAAAAAATAGGGGAAACGCTAGATGAGCGAATGCTTAGTTGGAATTATACCTCAAGTACTAGCTTGCTTTAAGTAAATTACATGTTGCATGACTGCAAGTATAGCTAAGCATGTACGCATGAAACGACACTAGATAAGGAGTATAGCAAGAGATAATAGAATGAACTAGCAAGATTTCAAGATTTCATGTAGACTGTAAAAGATGGTTAAGCAAGTAAACATATTACGTCATGTCAAGTGAATTGGCTATCATGTTATCAAGCAAGTAAATATCCGTTCCGAGCCACGCAAGTCATGTCAAGTCAAGTACAAGTACAAGCCATGGAATGTCAATCTAGAAAGTCATGCACATCAGTGTAATGTCACACTGTGATCAATAATAGCTCCCATCGACACAAGTACTTTCGGGTGCTCCTCCTAGGACTAGATCGAGCCCTATACGTGTAAGCATTGAGTCATGTATTTTCGACATCCACTATAGTTATAGCCAATATAGAGTTCCAAAGGAATAACCATTGTAGGATAATAAGGTTGATTTCATCAATGAAGGATTTCAAGGATCGAACTTTGAACAAGTACAACTCCTTGTTAAAACATTCCAGAATCGACACAAATCATAAAACTGGGTAAATAGAGCCCATCAGGCTGCCATGATTTTAGAAAATAGCGCCCATATGAATGGTCACCTTATTTCTGTGAACAGAACAAGCTGAATGAAATAGCACCAAGACCCCGGTCGCTATTCAAGAAAATAACGACAGTGAGAAGGTCGCCAATTCCTTCTGGCGCCCAAGTCATTGTCTCCAATTACTGACAAGCAAGATAATTCTCAAAGAGGCCAGTACATCACTCTAAGAGGGCTAATGCATCACGTTTCTTCAGTGTGGCGTGACAGAACACGATGTTATGGGTTTTTAGGGTACAACCTGCTCGGCGGCCTTGAGGGAATCCAAGACTTCGCATAGACTTACGGAGGTCTCTATGATGAAATTACCAGTCCGAAGGAAGGAATATCCTACGGAGGGCTCAATCATTACCGAGAATTAGAGGGGTAAGCGTGAAACAACATGAAATGCAGGACTACATCTACGGACTGAGATAGAGTGCCAAAAGAAACCCTCGGTAATGGGTCATAGGAAACACTCGGGAGAAAATAGGGAAACAAAAAAATGGTGCCTTAGATAGTGCCTTTGTTTCATTAAGTAGCGCCTGCTCATTGAGGCATTTACACATTTATATATATATATATATTAGTTTCTGGAGAATTTCTACAAAGAGGAAAAGGCACCCTGGGTAGGGTCCTCATTTTTAAATGTGGCGCCCTAGATAGGGGCGCTATATGGAATAGAGTCAATGGTTCAGTCGTTCTTTCATTCCTATACAATTTAACATGAATAGTGTCACTTTCTTATTAAATAAAATTTTACAGAAGTGAATATATGGACAGGAAGAGAAAAATAGCAGGATACCAGAACAATGCTCATGCATTACTTTGAACATCAAGTTACATAGTTATTAAATTTTAAACATGAGTATTTATTAAATGTTCCATAGAATAACGACTGCTCAGAAGGTCATTTTTTTCAATATAGCGCCTATGTATGGGTCTCTATTCACTGTTTATGCCGAAAACTCCAATACAGAAAACTGCAAATCACTCTTCTAATCTTTACTGATCTATATGCATGCACAGGACTCAGTAATTTCGGTATTTGGCTTAGAACTTGAGAACACCTACCTTGTGGGTTGATTATGATCGATGGATGACAGAACGTGAAGAATCGGAGAAGAAAGATAGGTGTAGTAGCAAATAACAATGGCAACCACAGCAACTACACAGCAGGGAGAAGATCTTTCGTCGTGATAGCACGGCTGAAAGAGAAAATAATAAGAGTAGTAGTAGCTCGCAGCAGTGGTGAGAAGAACGGTAGTTCCTTATCTCAGCCGCAACAAGACCACATAGGAGGGAGAAGCAAATTCTTCTCCTTGCTCGTCGGTAGAAAGGCAGAAGAGGAAAACCAACATTGGCCCGTTCGTGAAGAAGAAAGGAAGAGGAAGAAGAAGTTCTTCACGGCGGTAGAGGTTGACGATGATGTAGAAGTCCAGAGGTAGTATCCTCTACATGTTCCGGAGGGGGTTTATTTATAGGATACGTACTTAAGTATCCTAATAGGATTTGTATTTCCCATGTATCAAACCTACTCGATCTGAACCTTCCCGAACAGCAGCCACTGTCCTAGTTAGAACCAAACACTGCCAGTCGTTTCCCATATTTAATCCTGAAGAAAATAGCCTAGGTAAAGGGAGCTCTTTGAAAATGGCGCCCTAACAAGAGGCGCCCTTCCCATTTTTGCTTGACGACTCTATTATCCGGCTATATTGGCCCATTTGGCTCCCTTACGTGTAAGTCTCATAAGTGGTATAAAGGTTCTTTATGTGTGTGGTCTGGGCCTTGACTATTTGTTTGTTTTCGCAATTTCCTTATGTTTAATTAACTTTAGGAATTTTATTCATATAATTTTTCAGGGTTGCTACAGCCGCTACCGCCGCCATAGCAGCCGCCATCGAGCCGCCACAACTCCACCTTCCTCCTGCTGTCTAGATCTGTGACCTGCAGAACTGAAGCTCAAGAAAAAGTTGTATCTCCAGATCCAGTTACCTGATCGGTCTCAAATTTTGAGGGTTTGTTCCCCCTGTTGTCCCCCATCTCTAGTTAAATTCTCATGTCAATCAGACGTCGTTTGCTATTTTTTCCAGTCTTTTAGTTCCACCCATGACAGTCTGCCTATCAACAGATCTGCGTGATAGTTCCCTGTTATGTTATTTTTCTCACCCCCTAAACCACATCAAAAAAATCCCAAAATATTTGTGTGTCGTCCTCACATTCTCCCCTTCCACCCATAAAATTTTTAGAGTCTAGATCGACCGTTTTCCTGTGGGTCAAAATTCATTTTCAGACAGATCCCATCTTATCCTGTGTGATCTGGATTCCGAGCCAGAAGCAACAACAAACCACAGAGTTTTTCATTTTCAATCCGTTTACTGGATGGTTTTAAAATTAATTTATGTTGTTTCCTTTTGAGTCCTCTGTCCAATGGCACTGATCTTGCCTCGATCTGCCTCTGGATCTAGGCGTAATAATTCTTTTTGTGGAGTTCTGCAGATCTGTTCCGAGTCAGGCCAGCAAGAGTAGTCTACCGGATAATTCCTCGGAAAATACGCCGGCTCAGATTTGGCCGCCGTCGAGTTCAGAGATTGAAGAGAAGGATTCCATCGGTGTCCCAGCCAACCGCCTTAACCAGAAGTCGACCGGAAGCCTCCGTCCCAACAGTCAAGTTTGCTTCCTATCCAGTGAGTCGGAACAGTACCGAGTCGGACCAACAGCCCGCCTTCGGCCCGAAAGCCTTTCCGACTTGCTGCCCGTCAACCCGAGTTCGCTACTCCCGGGTCCCACTGTACCCTTTACCTCCCTGCGTGGAGTGGGCATAAAATTCACTATGTAACTATTATTTAATTACTGTACCGGGAGTTCGAGTCTTGGCTGGGGTCGTCTTCCCCATACCCGGAGCGTGGTGGTATCGTGTCCACTCCCCACTTCGGCATTTGCTTTCCTCGTATATATTCATATGCCGCTGCTAGAGTGATAGGAAATTAGCTCGCTATAATTTTATCACCGTTGCGAGAGAGAGCGAGACCCGTCCCGTGCCTCGATCCGAGCACGAGAGTGAGCAGACCACCCTTGACTAATTGACGGTTTCTCAACCGCGCACATCTGCACGCTTCCCTCGCTAGGGACGAGTCATGAGCTCGCCTAGAGTCTCAGGTTCGAGTCCAAATTGGTGTCGAGTCGCATCCCGTCTTGCATCAGCTGGGGGTCATAATTTGCTGGTGGAGGCACCTGGTGGTATTGCTAGGGAACTGGAGGGTTCTGTGGTGTGGCTTGATTCTGTGGAGGAGGAGGCCGGAAGGGCTGAGGAGGGTTATTTTGCTGGTGCAGAGCTTGGTTAAAGAAGGAAGGTTGGAATTGTTGTGATGGCGTTTGGTTATAAGAATTGCAGGATTGCATGGGATTGCCAACCGCGCCCACCTGCTCATTCACAACCATACCCTCGGTAGTGGCACCATTGTTATTCATGACATTACTCTTCTTCGGCACTTTCGGATTCTGTTCAAACATGGATAGGATGGGCGAGTCCTTCATCTGAGTCTGAATATATCTAGCCCTCTCATAGAGCTCCTCCATGGTATTCAACTTATTCATGGCCAAAATATGACAAAAATGAGGAGTGGTATTAAAAACTATCATCTTAACCTACTCAGCTTCCGACAATGTATCTCTTAATTTTTCAGCCATCAGCCTCCATCTATCGGCAAACTGAGTGAAGTCTTCCTCTGACTTCATCTTCTCGGCGACTAAATAAGTAACAGACAAAAAGGGACCCACACGATCTCTATACTTTTGGAGGAACTTTCGCTGAACAATGTCAAAGTCACTGGCATCTACCGGCTCGAAAGAGTAAAACCATTATAGGGTCGGGCCCTCTAGAGACCTCCTAAATGCATAGGCCAAGGATGCCTTATTATTCTGCCAAAAGGACGTTTGATACATGAAGTCTTTCAAATGAATGAACGGATTGCCCGTTCCATTGTAGCGCCGAAAGTTTGGCATTTCCGACGGGAGCAAGTGGAAAACTGGCAGAGTGGGGACAGTGACTTCCGGAGCATATTTAGGAATTGACATTTTCTTGAGTTGCTACTCCATAATAGCAATCTTCTGAAGGAGAGTGTTGCTAGAAGACTCGGCCGGGGCCGGATTGGGAGAAAATTGATTAGGCATGGGCCTTCTCAAAAATAGAGGAGAAGACGGGTTTTGTGGCTTGATAAAAGAATGGCCTGCCGCATGAGGGACAGGCGTTATCGGAAGGGAATGAGGACCGGATGGACTTCTTTGGTGGACTGCCTGGTCATTAGAGAGATTAGTTTGAAGGCCACCCGCGGCCTGAGGGGGGTTCAAAGAAGAAGAAGGGACATATTTCTCTTTGAGAGCAGCCTAGATCTTAGGACGCTGGGCCTCATCCAATTGAGAGAGAACATTGATGAGATCGTCAACATTAAGTGAAGGGGAAGCTTCCCCAAATGTAGACCGAGTTGCAGGTTGCACTTGAGATGAAGGGTCTCCCCCCTGATTAGTGTCAACCATATAGACTTGAGAATTTTGGTGTTGGGGATCGAAATAATAGGCGGGAGCATAGTCTCCCTCCCGTTGGAATGCTTGATATTGAGAAAAGGGATATTGAGTGGGGGCATAGCCTCCCTCAGGTTGGAACTATTGCCGAGAAAACTCACCGGCCTGATCAAAGTGACCGGTCTCACCCTCTTCTTGAACGTACTCCGGGTTAACCATCTTAACAACTTTACCCGACCTGAGCATCATGTTTCTAATGACTAACTGACGCAACGCAAAAAAAACAACAACTGATGATTGAAAGAAAAACACCCAAACAGATAAACACTCAAATAGGTGGTGGAGAATTTTGAATGATTTACGCCCAAATTTTACAAGTTTTGTAGGAATTACAGATGGTTTATTAATGGCACAATGAAGTTTTAACTCTCAATGACAAAACCTAGTTTCAGTTCGGGTGTGACGTCAGGATCACTAAATTCTCACTCTCTCAATCGTGCTCAAGCCAACTATTCTTCTAGGTGCTTCAAGGTACAACCTGCCTAGCTTTTGTGAGAAAATCCACTGGTGCGAGGACTTATGGAGGCCTTGGATAAAGAAATTCCAATCCAATGAGATGGAATGCTCAATTGGAGGGTCTTTCTAAGTCCAAGAAGGGGTAATGGATCCTAGAAGTGTAGAGGGAGGAGGTCATGTTGTGTGGTGGTGGCGGATCTAGAGGGGAGGGGTGAATAGATCAGCCCCCTTTTTGCAAATTAAAGTACAGGGGAATGAAAGGTAGGCTAAAGCCCAAAAAGATGCACAAGATAAGAGTCAAAGAGAGATAGGAAGATGGCCTATGCAAGCATCTACTGCAAAACAAGCCCACAGACAACCACACTAGACAAGGAGTTTTAAGGTGGTTCGGACCCAATCCCAGAGTCCTACATCCACAACTCACTCAACCAAGTGAGGCTTAACTAGTGCAACTGCACTAAACAAATACTGACACACAGCTTGCGGGCTCACATAGCCAAGATGACACATAGCTTACGGACTCACACAGCCAACCCACAGAACAGAAACACCTTCTGTCTATCTTCCTACAACTCCCTGTAGGGACCGAACAAAGTAACAAGAGACATTTTCAAAGACAAGAAAAAATGATGTAAAAGAAAATCCAGACAGGATGTATGACACTAGACGACGATAACACAAGGCCCTGTCTGGAATCTGGATGGCGATCTTCGCTTCTTCTAGACGGAGTGCTTCCTAGAAGGAGCAGGTTCCCCTTTGTAGGAGAAGGAAGCTTCTTCTCCCTTTCCTCGCAGGATGGAGAAAGGAGATGAAGACGTCTGTCTTCAGGTGCTCCTTGGTTGTAGCAAGGGCCTCCGCAGCTAGCTTTATTCCACAAGGCTTCTTCTTCCTGCTGCAGACTTTCCACGAGCTTGCCTCTTGCTTTCTGCTCCATGCTCCTCTTATATAAGCTCAGCCTCATTCTCTGGTGCACTTGGTGCCCAGCGTTCTCCCAAGCTTTTCTTACCATCTTTGGACAAGTCCACCATTTCCTTTGAACTTGCTGCACGATCTTCTTTTGCTGAGTATGTCTCCCAGCTGATATGCCTTTGGGGTAGACATTCTTTTCTTCTTGTCTACAACGTACGAGGTTGGTAGCTCCTGATCTGGTAAGATGAAATGTGGGCCATCTATCTTCATCAGAGAGGACCAGATGCCAGACCACAGTGACCTCTGATTGGTTCAGAAGTGATAAGGTGCAGTGAGTTCTCATTGGTTGCCCAGACTACTTCGAGCAGTATACTGTAGTTTCCATTAGCTGCCCATCATATCTTCGTCTGATACAATACTATCTCCTTAAGGTTTGACCCCTTTTAGGATGGAGACCCTCTTTAGGAGATTTTCCGTTGGTCCAGCTGGAAAGTATGAATCTTTGCTGACAACTAATCTTCCAGTACTTTGAACAGTCAAAGGATGTCCCTTTCAATGATTTGGAGTAGGACTTAAGGGCCTAAATCCATTTTAGTTTAGGTAAGGAAGGGGCAGACCTTACAGCTATGGAGCATAAATGTGCACATACTTTCTGAGCCGAGTGGCATATGTGCACAGACTTCAGTTTTTGTTGAAGGAAAACATGCACAGACCTTCTTGGCAGTATTGCAAATGTGCACCAACTTCATTTCAGCATTAGCATAGACTTGAAATGTGCACAGACCTTGCAGTTCAATATGTGCATGGACTTCGCTATGTTGAAAGTAAAATGTGCACCGACTTTGCTTCGTTGAAAGTAGAATGTGCACAGACCTTGTTTGCAGTATAAGAGAATGTGCACCGACCTTGTTTGCCAAAAGCCAAAAGGTGCACTGACCTTGCTGTGTTGAGGGCAGAGTATGCACTGACCTTGCCTTGCGCTAGTCTTGAATGTGCACGGACCCTACAGAGTTGAAACCAAAACATGCACAGACCTTGATGCATGTCTAGCATGGACCTTAGTACCTAACAATCCTTGCTAGCATAGACCTAATGCACAAGATTATGTAGACTAACACAGACCAGATGCACATGCAACTCTACTAGCACCGACTTGTTATGCAAGACATGATGTGCTAGCATTGATGCATGATTATGCATGAATGCAACTAGCACCGACCTTAATTCAACTAGCCTAGACTTTATATGCCAAACATGCTATACTAGCATCGACCTCATCAAGCTGGCATCGACCCTATGCAAGAACTAGCATCGACTACATCGAGCTAGCTTCGACCTTATGCAAGAACTAGCATCGACTACATCGAGCTAGCTCCGACCTTATGCAAGAACTAGCATCGACCTTACTTCATCACTGACTAAAGTAGCATCGACCTTAGTTTAGTTCCAGCAAAAATGTGCACCGACTCTGACTGATGTGTACCGACCTTGTATGCATGAAACAGTTACATGCTCAGACTTTGGCTTCTTTTGAACTGTAATATGGTTCGACTTTTGCCTTCATGCTAGCAAGAGTTGCATCGACTTCAGTTGCTATGTTGCCGAAGTAGCATCGACCTCAGTTGCTGGAAGGCCGAAGTAGCATCGACCTCAGTTCATCTCTGACTAAGGTAGCATCGACCTTAGTGCCTCAAACTGAGATATGCATTGACCAAATCTGTCAAGGAGCTGACTTCCAGTTTGATCAGTAGCGTTAACCTTCATTGACTAGCATTGACTAGCATTGACATTTCAATGAATATTTCCACTTCTTCATGGGCCAATCAACACATTAGAAATGCCAGTAGCAACAGTATTATCAACCATATGTATGACTCATAGTTCAAGCATCATTAAAACATATTTAGAGAATTAAACCATAGCCACAGGGGCATAACATTCTCCCCCTTTTTGATGATGGCAATTGCTATGAGTCATAAATAATCAACAAATGACATTCATAGGCATGAAGACCTCATACACATGATCATGCACATCATGTGCGCACATGTTACTAGCTTGCGATCACACACACGCTTACTCCCCCCCTTTGACAACATCAAAAAGCAATGGGATGGAAGCTTGTAGCTAGAGGGCAAATGAATGGTTGGTAAAGAGAGGGTTGCAGAAAAGTCAATCTAAAACAACATTCATTAACCAAGCTAGTAGTTTTCAGATTCTTCTGCACTAAGAACTCCCATGATCAATCGCTATTATCTGCATGGTTTAAGATAAATACAAGTAGAGTTGGAATTAATTTCTAGGTAGATGTAATAGAAACAAACCAAGTTTATAAAATCATATCCAAGTTTATCTCCTTGAAACTTACTCAATTAAAATCAATAACTCACCGAGGAGTGACTATTGAGGGGTATTGAAAATAAACAAGATGAGCATAGCTAAGCTTACTTCAGGAATAAAGCAATATGTCTGACCTTTGGTCAGGTTCACACTTTGTTTTAGCTCATCATAGTTTTCTTTGAATAGTCAAGTTTAGTCTACACCTTTTTCCGTAAGGATGGACGTTGATTAGACGCCCTCACCCCTAGTTACTCAGTGAGGCTAACTATTATGTCTCATTTTGAATAGAGAAAGCAATAGCACTTCATGACATAGGTTGATCCTCATTTCTTTGATGAAGGACCTAGTTTCTATGTGCATACAGCCATTTGCTCTGTCATGAGCATTGATAAAATTTTTGGCATGTGTTGTCCTTTAGAAAATTTCAGACTATGCAATGTTTAAGGACAATACTTCAGCATGGTTGCTCAACCACGGTTGCTAGTGATCTCAAATTTTCTGATTCCTAGAGATTGCACAGGGACAGAACATTTTGTAGAAGATGGTTGAAGTCTATTAAACCTGAGGAGTTTATCTTCCAAACTCTTGAAATGTAGTTGACCTAAACCATTAGAGTTATTCGAGGTCAATCAGAGAGCTTTCTTGCAAGAAGATTCCTATAAATGATTTGCTTAATTGTAATGAATAAATGAGTAGATTGACAATATTCTGAATCATGGGTAGTTCAAAGAGAGGAAATTTGCAATGAGCAGAGAGTTTTTCGGTTGACTTGAAAAAAATAGAAAAAATTTGATGGATTGTCACAAATGCAATTCCCAAAATTTGACAGATGCTCCCCCTGAGAGTATGCATGACAATAGATCTTTTTGGAATTTTCAAAAAGAGTGATATGATGTGCACTCAGAACGTCTCCCCCTATATGCATGCAATGTATGAGAACCCTGAATGTAGCATATATGCAGGGATTCAAATGAGATATCCACATAAATGTCTAGACTCTTCTACATGATATCTTGACCCTTGGTGTAGCAACCCTGATAAAATATTAATAACAATAAAGATTTTAAAATAAATCAAATAAATAGATAAATAAAACAATATAAAATAACGCCTCGGATAAAGGCGCTATTTAAATTATAAACGCCTCTAGCAAAGGCGTGATTCAAGAAGGGACGCCCTGACAACACGGCGTCAAATTCTAAACACCAAAAACGGTAAGGCCAAGAAACGTCCCTATCTTGGGCGTGTTTTAAACAAAGAAACACCATAACGAAAGGCGCTTCTTAAGAAACGACCTGAACCAGGTCGTCAATTCAAGAATCGACGCCCTGACCAAAGTCGTTAATTCCATTCGAGTTCCGTTCGACACAGGAGCTTATCCCGGGAAGGATTATGTTAATCTAGTAAGTATTTAAATAGGGCAAGGACTCTATATTGGAAGCATTACTTCCACTAGGACTCTAACCCTAATAGGACCCCCTAAATCCCTATAAATAATTTACTGCTCGAACCCTTCAACGCTATTTGGCATTCGGAATCTGCAAGGTACGTAAGAGAGGAATAGTTCCTCTGATTTTCTCTACGTCTGTTACATGAAGAACTAACAGTTCTTCATCTTCTTCTGTTATAGGTTAAGAAGGCGGCGTACGCGAAGAACAAAGGTATTGTTCTTTTTCCCTTTTTACTTTCGATCAGGTAGTATGAAGAAATACTAATGTTTCTTCTTCTGTTCTTGTAGGAGTTACAGAACCGAAGAACAAAGGTTCTTCACCAAAGCCTTCTCTTCCTCCTACTGTGGTTATTGTTGCTGTGAAGCAACAACGTCCCCCTTTTCATATCAATCTTCAAGTCTTCAGGTAGGTTTTCTCAAGTTACTGTAGCCCAAATGAAATTAATGCAAGATATATATATATACAAGCATGTCATGCATACGGTTATTATAGTTTCCATGCGTTTTCTGCAATATTTTGAAAGAGACGCCCCTGTCAAGGGTGCTAATTCACATGAAACGACCCTTCCCAGGTCGTAAATTTCATGTTTAACGCCTCGTACTCAGGCGTTAATTTCTTTAAACCGTTAATCACCCATCTTAAGAACTGATTATCTAAGAAATCATGATTATAAATATATGCATGATCCTATGTCTTCAACCTGCTAACTTTACTGTCATGATATTACATTCGTTCCTCTGTTATCCTGAAATTATTACTATCCTTAAAGTTTCTGAAGGAACTTGAATTAACGACTTGGACAAAGTCGTTTTCCACATATTAGCGCCCCCTCATAGGGCGTGAATCTGAAAGATAACGCCCCTTCCTAGGGCGTGTATCGGTTAAAATCCTGAAATTTATATATTCTGAAAAATAGAATTAAATAGTAACGCACCTGCCCAGGGCGCGTTTTGATAATTCCTGAAAATTAATTATATTCTGTCAAATATGTAAATAATAAGACGCCTTCTGGTGTAGTCGTCAGATCTTGAGGAAACGACCCTGACCAAGGCGCGTTTTAGATAAATTACTGAATTAATGAAAATTCTGCAAAATGGAAACACATGTAAACGCCCTTATGTTAGGCGTTAATTACTTGAGAAACGACTTGACCTAAGTCGTTATTTTCTGTAAACTGATTTTTATCCTGATTCTGTTAACCGATGGTTTCATATTATACATATACGTATATATCGGCACTATTCTCCACTCCGTGAGTATAGTCCCACTTTTCACGTTGTTTTATCGATCACACTCAACTCTCATTGACATACAAGCTCTCCATTGGACATTCCGTTCCTTTGGACTAGCGAGTTAGTCATAGAGACCTCCGTAAGACTCCTCGTACCTTGGATTCCCTCAAGGTCGACTGAGCTGGTTGTACCCTAAAAACCCATTACACCATTGATGCCATGTCACTCTAAAGAAACATGGGATACCGGCCCTTATGATTATACAAAGAGTATATCATAAGAAATTCTTAATGGGATGATGATATCATGCCATATCATGTCGTTCTTGTAAAAACCTCAATTCTATGATAGGAATGAGGGTATCTTACCTTTGATATATTGTTCATGTGGACCTCAATTCTATATAAAGAATGTCCATACTGATTTGTCATGGTACCCAAGTTAAGGGAACCATATTCTACCTAGATTTTTATCGATATCGTGATTATACCGTTATTATCGCCATTCTATGTCCTTTGTCATATTTTGGACTCTATTCTATCAAAGTTGTCATACGTGTCTACAAGCTTGATTATTGAAATTCTACGTTGGCTATAAACAAGAGTGGATGTCAAAACACATGATAAATGCCTGCGCATATAGGGCCCGATCTAGTCGTGGGAGGAGCACCCGAAAGTACTTGTACCCATGGGAGTTAAAATGATAAGGTATCTGGCATTATACCGAGTACTTGACTTGCTTGATTGGACATTCCACACACATCTTGTACTTGAATCGTACTTGACTTGACATGAATTGCGTGGCCCGAAAAAGGGTAATTTACTTGCTTGAAACATGATAGCCAAAGTTCTTGACATGACTTGTTAAACGTACTTGCTTGAATATCTTGAATAAACTTGTTATCTTGTTGAAAGTTCATGATTAAGTTCATCTTATTTCCTTGATATTACATTCTCTCTATCTTGTCGTTTTATGCGAGCATGCATAGCTTTATTGCATTCATGAAAGATGTAATTACTTACACCCCTTGCTAGTACTTGAGATATAATTTCCTACTGAGCGTTCGCTCATTCCGTTTGTCCCTTTTTACTTTTCAGGTAAGTCCGATGACGATAGAAGTCAATCGGATGGGAATGGTCAAGAGTGAAAGTGATAGAGCTGCTCAAGTGTCATCTAGTCTTTTCTATAGTTTCTTGAGTCAAATATGTATTCTTTTCCTTTTTATTAAACATAGTATTGGATTTGTAATAGTCTATCCATTATGAAATAAAGGATTGGGTTATCTTGTTATTTTGCGCATCTCTGTCTTTGTGTCCAATACACGACCACTCTGATTGACATGATTGATATAAACTCGTCACGCGTCTCCGGGTATCTTCCGCGCTCGGGGCGTGACAGTTTTTGTGGTATCAGAGCCTAAGGTATTCAATTCCTAGGAAAAAAACCCAAGTCCAAGGATAAGTTGAACGTTTAACCAAGTGAGATTGGGTAGAACCAAGGGGTAAGAGTCAATGAGTCTTTTAATAAGATCACAGTGATATAATACTAATGTAGCTATTATAATTGTAGGATAATGGCTGCCGAACGTGCTCAATGGCGCAACATGCAGCGTACCCTCCAAGGGATGACTCAAGTGCTACAACAGGTAGCACAAGGTGGTACTCCACGAGCTGGAAGCTTACACCAAGCCTTTAAGAACATGAATCCCCCGAAGTTTATGGGATCGACCGATCCGGACGATGCCGAGCATTGGGTTCGAGAAACCGAACGCATATTCCGTGTCATGCAATGCACGGATCAGGACAAAGTTCTATTAGCTACATTCCAGTTAGAGAAAGATGCTAGATGCTGGTGGGAGTCTATTGAAGCAACCATCGATCCTACTCAAGTAACATGGGAAGAATTTGTGGAATACTTCAATGCTAAATATTTCTCGGACCGAGTCCAAGAAAAGAAGGCTGCAGAATTCGCTGCGTTAAAGCAACGATCTTTATCATTAGCAGATTATGAAGCTCAGTTCTCCAGGTTGTGTAGATATGCTAAGCATCTTATTAGCACGGAGAAGATGAAAGCCCGAAGATTTCTTAATGGGCTTAGGCCCCACTATATTACTCAACTGTCGCCTATGGACATCCAAGTTTATTCTGAAATAGTGCACCGAGCTCAACTACTTGAAGATGCCACGGAACTATCTGATAGGATCCGTGGGAAAGACAAGAAGGAACAAGTCACGGGTTCGGGTTCTTTCAAACCCAATTTCAAGAAGAGGCCCAATAATGGAGGTTCTTCCTCTCAAGACAATAAGTTCAAAAAGACCAAGCCTTTCTCTATCACAACTACCCCTTCTAATACAGTGTGCAAGCATTGTGACAAGGCTGGTCACAAGACAGAAGAATGCTGGAGGAAATTAGGAGCTTGTCTCCGTTGTGGGAGTCGCGAACATCGGATTCCCGATTGTCCATTAATGAATGACCAAGCCGGTGACGGTAAACGCCCGGTGACAAAGAATGCTCGTCTTCATGCAATCCAGGAGACCGAACCAGAAGAAGAAGGTGGACTGGTAGAAGGTACATTAACAGTTTGTTCCAAAAGTGCTTATGTCTTATTTGATACGGGTGCATCACATTCCTTTATTTCTAAGAAGTTTGCCGACCCGTTACCGTTAGAACCAGAATGGATAAAAATAGTTCTAACTACTCCTCTTGGAAGCGAGAATGATATTACTCATCACTACCAAAACTGTGAGGTAATGGTTCAAGGTAGGAATTTACCTATAGATCTCATATGCCTCGATCTAAAGGAGTGTGATGTTATACTGGGAGCGGACTAGTTATCCAAATACCAGGCAACGGTTGATTGCCGCAATAGCCAAATTGCTTTCAAAGATTTTCCAGAGTTAGTCTTTACTCGCCCCAAGAGTCGGAACAAATCCCCTCTTATTTCGGCTCTTCGAGCAAGCAAGCTCGTCAGGAAAGGATGTGTATCCTTCCTTGCCTTTGTCACTGTTAAAGAAGCTAAGGAAACCAAGATAGAAGACATTCAGGTAGTGCAAGAATTTCCAGACGTATTTTCGAAAGATTTGCCGGGATTACCCCCTCAAAGAGAAGTGGCCTTCACCATTGACTTAGTCCCTGGTGCTGGTCGAGTTTCAAAGGCACCCTATAGAATGTCCCCTGCAGAACTCAAAGAGTTGAAGGAGCAGTTGATGGAAGTAATTCGAAAAGGGTTTATTAGAGCAAGTACTTCCCCGTGGGGAGCACCAGCCTTATTTGTGAAGAAGAAGGACGGATCCATGAGATTGTGCATCGACTATCAACAGTTGAATCATCTCACTATCAAGAACAAGTATCCACTGCCGAGAATCGATGAGTTATTTGATCAGATTTTAGGATTCAAATATTTTTCCAAGATTGATCTCATGTCGGGATATCATCAATTAAGAATCAAGGATGATGACATTCATAAGACTGCATTCAGAAGCAGGTATGGCCATTATGAATTTGTTGTTATGCCTTTTGGACTAACAAATGCCCCTGCTGCCTTTATGCAGTTAATGAATAGCATATTCAGGCCTTATCTAGATCAATTTGTGGTGGTTTTCATTGATGATATATTGATATATTCCAAAACTAAGGAAGAACATGAGAAGCATTTAAGGATCGCATTGCAAGTATTGAGGGAAAATCAATTATATGCAAAGCTCAGCAAATGTGAATTCTGGCTTGAAGAAGTGACTTTCCTCGGACATGTGATATCCAAGGATGGTCTATCTGTTGATCCATCAAAGGTTGAAGCTGTTAGAAACTGGGGAAGACCAACCAATGCTAGCGAGATCAGAAGTTTCTTTGGTCTTGCAGGCTATTATCGGCGATTCATCAAAGATTTCTCTAAGATCGCCGTACCACTTACAAGATTAACTCGTAAGGAGATCCGATATGAATGGAGTGAGGAATGTGAAAGAAGTTTCCAAACTCTCAAGGATCATCTCACTACAGCTCCGGTGTTAGCTCTACCAATAGAAGGAGAGAAATTTGAGGTCTACACAGATGTTTCTTTGGTCTTGCAGGCTATTATCGGCGATTCATCAAAGATTTCTCTAAGATCGCCGTACCACTTACAAGATTAACTCGTAAGGAGATCCGATATGAATAGAGTGAGGAATGTGAAAGAAGTTTCCAAACTTCAGGCTATTATCGGCGATTCATCAAAGATTTCTCTGGTCTTGCAGGCTATTATCAGCGATTCATCAAAGATTTCTCTAAGATCGCCGTACCACTTACAAGATTAACTCGTAAGGAGATCCGATATGAATGGAGTGAGGAATGTGAAAGAAGTTTCCAAACTCTCAAGGATCATCTCACTGCAGCTCCGGTGTTAGCTCTACCAATAGAAGGAGAGAAATTTGAGGTCTACACAGATGCTTCTGGCATTGGCCTGGGATGTGTCCTAATGCAACAAGGAAAGGTCATAGCATACTCTTCACGTCAACTGAAGAAGCATGAGGAGAATTACCCCGTCCATGACTTAGAACTGGCCGTGGTGGTATTTGCCCTAAAGATATGGAGACACTACTTATATGGAGTGCAGTTTACTGTATACTCCGATCACAAAAGTCTCAAATATCTATTTTCACAAAAGGAGCTAAACATGAGACAAAGACGCTGGCTAGAATATCTCAAGGACTTCGACTTCAATATACAATACCATCCCGGAAAGGGTAATTATGTTGCTGATGCCCTTAGTCGAAAGCCGAGAGCAATGATAGCCAATTGTATGATACAAGAATGGAGGTTGCTAGAACAATTCTCCGAGCTCAATATAAGCTTGGACAAGGAAGCCAAATTTGTCACATTATCTCATGTAAGCATACAGTCAGATTTATTATCTGAGATACAAGCGCTTCAGGATGATGATCCTATATTAGTGGAAATCAAAGGAAGATTAGAAGGACAATCTGATTTTCAACTAACTTCTGATGGAAGATTATTATTCAAAGGTAGAACTTGTATACCCGACTGTCCGGAATTAAAGAAGAAGATCTTAGATGAAGCTCACCGATCAAGGTACACTATTCATCCAGGATCAACCAAAATGTATCAAGATGTAAAGAAGAACTTTTGGTGGCCTAATATGAAAAGAGAAATAGCAGATTATGTATCTCGCTGTCTCACATGCCAACAGGTCAAGGCAGAACACCAAAAGCCTGCTGGAAAACAACATCCTCTAGATATTCCTAAGTGGAAGTGGGAGGACATTGGTATGGATTTCATCATGGGTTTATCCAAATCAAAAGGAGGACATGATGGAATATGGGTTATTATTGACCGTTTAACTAAATCGGCGCATTTCTTTCCAATAAAGAGCCGATGGTCAATTGATGTACTAGCTGCACTATACATCAAGGAAATAGTCAGGTTACATGGAATTCCTGTCTCAATCGTGTCTGACAGAGATCCCCGTTTCACTTCTCATTTTTGGAAGGGATTACAACATTCGTTGGGAACAAGGCTCAACTTTAATACTGCTTTTCATCCTCAAACGGATGGTCAGACCGAGAGAACTAACCAAGTTGTTGAAGATATGCTTAGAGCATGCATCATTGACTTTGGAGGAAGCTGGCACGATCACTTGCCACTAGTGGAATTTGCATATAATAATAGCTACCAAGCTAGTATCCAAATGGCACCTTTCGAAGCTTTATATGGAAGGAGTTGCCGATCACCCTTATGCTGGAACGAAGTTGGAGAGAAACAACTATTAGGTCCAGACATGGTAAGGGATACAACTGAGAAGATACAAGTAATCAGAGAAAGATTGCAAGTTGCTCAGACCAGGCAAAAGGCTTATGCTGACACAAGAAGAAGAGATCTTGAATTCCAGGTTGGAGATCATGTATTTCTTAAAATATCACCTGGACGTGGCATACGAAGATTTGGTGTTAAGGGCAAGCTTACGCCAAGATTCATCAAACCATTTGAGGTACTCGAAAGAGTTGGCGAGGTTACTTATCGCATCGCGTTGCCTCCTCAATTGTCCGACGTGCATAATGTGTTTCACATATCTATGTTGAAGAAGTATGTGCACGATCCATCTCATATTATTGAACATGGAGATCTGGTGATCCAGAAAGATCTCACCTATGAACAGAAGCCTATGAAGATCTTAGATCGAGAAATACGAGCTCTAAGGAATAAGATTATTCCCATGCTCAAGGTGCAATGGAATAAGAATCCTGAACATGAAGCGACATGGGAGACCGAGGAATCTATGAAGAAACGATTTCCCGAGTTGTTCTAAGAGGTATGTACTCTACACTCTCCGCGTGTATACATGATATGCAATTGAATTTGGGGACCAAATTCTTTTTAAGTGGGGGAGGGTGTAGCAACCCTGATAAAATATTAATAACAATAAAGATTTTAAAATAAATCAAATAAATAGATAAATAAAACAATATAAAATAACGCCTCGGATAAAGGCGCTATTTAAATTATAAACGCCTCTAGCAAAGGCGTGATTCAAGAAGGGACGCCCTGACAACACGGCGTCAAATTCTAAACGCCAAAAACGGTAAGGCCAAGAAACGCCCCTATCTTGGGCGTGTTTTAAACAAAGAAACGCCCTAACGAAAGGTGCTTCTTAAGGAACGACCTGAACCATATCGTCAATTCAAGAATCGACGCCCTGACCAAAGTCGTTAATTCCATTCGAGTTCCGTTCGACACGGGAGCTTATCCCGGGAAGGATTATGTTAATCTAGTAAGTATTTAAATAGGGCAAGGACTCTATATTGGAAGCATTACTTCCACTAGGACTCTAACCCTAATAGGACCCCCTAAATCCCTATAAATAATTTACTGCTCGAACCCTTCAACGCTATTTGGCGTTCGGAATCTGCAAGGTACGTGAGAGAGGAATAGTTCCTCTGATTTTCTCTACGTCTGTTACATGAAGAACTAACAGTTCTTCATCTTCTTCTATTATAGGTTAAGAAGGCGGCGTACGCGAAGAACAAAGGTATTGTTCTTTTTCCCTTTAAAATTAATTATATTCTGTCAAATATGTAAACAATAAGACGCCTTCTGGTGTAGTCGTCAGATCTTGAAGAAACGACCCTGACCAAGGCGCGTTTTAGATAAATTACTGAATTAATAAAAATTCTACAAAATGGAAACACATGTAAACGCCCTTATGTTAGGCGTTAATTACTTGAGAAACGACTTGACCTAAGTCGTTATTTTCTGTAAACTGATTTTTATCCTGATTCTGTTAACCGATGGTTTCATATTATACATATACGTATATATCGGCACTATTCTCCACTTCGTGAGTATAGTCCCACTTTTCACGTTGTTTTATCGATCACACTCAACTCTCATTGACATACAAGCTCTCCATTGGACATTCCGTTCCTTTGGACTAGCGAGTTAGTCATAGAGACCTCCGTAAGACTCCTCGTACCTTGGATTCCCTCAAGGTCGACTGAGCTGGTGGTACCCTGAAAACCCATTACACCATTGATGCCATGTCACTCTAAAGAAACATGGGATACCGGCCCTTATGATTATACAAAGAGTATATCATAAGAAATTCTTAATGGGATGATGATATCATGCCATATCATGTCGTTCTTGTAAAAACCTCAATTCTATGATAGGAATGAGGGTATCGTACCTTTGATATACTGTTCATGTGGACCTCAATTCTATATAAAGAATGTCCATACTGATTTGTCATGGTACCCAAGTTAAGGGAACCATATTCTACCTAGATTTTTATCGATATCGTGATTATACCGTTATTATCGCCATTCTATGTCCTTTGTCATATTTTGGACTCTATTCTATCAAAGTTGTCATACGTGTCTACAAGCTTGATTATTGAAATTCTACGTTGGCTATAAACAAGAGTGGATGTCAAAACACATGATAAATGCCTGCGCATATAGGGCCCGATCTGGTCCTGGGAGGAGCACCCGAAAGTACTTGTGCCCATGGGAGTTAAAATGATAAGGTATCTGGCATTATACCGAGTACTTGACTTGCTTGATTGGACATTCCACACACATCTTGTACTTGAATCGTACTTGACTTGACATGAATTGCGTGGCCCGAAAAAGGGTAATTTACTTGCTTGATACATTATAGCCAAAGTTCTTGACATGACTTGTTAAACGTACTTGCTTGAATATCTTGAATAAACTTGTTATCTTGTTGAAAGTTCATGATTAAGTTCATCTTATTTCCTTGATATTACATTCTCTCTATCTTGTCGTTTTATGCGAGCATACATAGCTTTATTGTATTCATGAAAGATGTAATTACTTACACCCCTTGCTAGTACTTGAGATATAATTTCCTACTGAGTGTTCGCTCATTCCGTTTGTCCCTTTTTACTTTTCAGGTAAGTCCGACGACGATGGAAGTCAATCGGATGGGAATGGTCAAGAGTGAAAGTGATAGAGCTGCTCAAGTGTCATCTAGTCTTTTCTATAGTTTCTTGAGTCAAATATGTATTCTTTTCCTTTTTATTAAACAGAGTATTGGATTTGTAATAGTCTATCCATTATGAAATAAAGGATTGGGTTATCTTGTTATTTTGCGCATCTCTGTCTTTGTGTCGAATACACGACCACTCTGATTGACATGATTGATATAAACTCGTCACGCGTCTCCGGGTATCTTCCGTGCTCGGGGCGTGACACTTGATACCTAGTGGAGAACATAGGTCCTAAGACCACCTCACGCATAGTGAGTGCTTTCAAGCAAGCATAACCTGCCTTTCCACAACTTAGTATTTTATATACCATGGTCAAACAAAGACTTGCAAAGCAACCCATCACCATGCAATGCTTTATGAACATGCAGTTGACTAGTTACCGTAAAATACAATATGAACAATAATCACTTTGATTATTCATGAGTGTGTAAACTGGTATCAACAAGATAAAGTTAGATATGCATGTGATTTTCGTTTATTGCAGTCTAAAGATAGTTAAACTCCCCTTATGCCAGTTCAACAGATAATTTTATAAAATAGGTACTTATAGTCATTATGCTAGGAACACAGTGAGAGGGTTAATCAACCAATTCAAACCTTTTTTGATTGAGGTTTACATAGACCCAACTTCCTTCTTAGAGTAGAAAACCTGTCTGTGCATAATGGTTTGGTGAAGATATATGCAACCTGATTTTTTGATTGGATAAAATGTTGCTCAAGATTTTTCTTCAAAACTTCATCTCTAATAAAGCGATGCATGATATCTATGTGCTTGGTCCTAGAGTGCAGGACTGGATTTTTAGCAAGACTTATAGCACCAGTGTTATCACATAAGATAGGGACACATCCAAGATCCACTAAGAAATCCTAGAGTTGATGTTTAATCCACAACACTTGGGTGCCACAACTCCCTACAGCTACATATTCTACCTCTGCGGTAGAGAGTGCAACCGAGTGTTATTTCTTGGAAGCCCAAGAGACTAAACATCCACTCAAGAATTGACAATAGCCACTTGTGCTCTTGCGATCCAGTTTGCATCCTGCATAGTCAGCATCTGAATAAGCAATGGGAGAAAATTCACAAGATGCTGGATACCACAATCCCAAGTCTTGAGTGATAGCAAGGTATACGTTTGACAGCAGTTAAGTGAGATTCTCTAGGACTAGCTTGGAATCTAGCACAAAGGCAAACACTAAACTGGATGTCTGGTCTTGATGCGGTTAAATAGAGTAATGATCCAATCATACCTCAATAGTTCTTTACATCCACCAACTGTCCTTTCTCATCTGCATCCAGTGATGTAGTTGTTCCCATAGGAGTTGAGATAGATTTATAATTTGTCATATCAAACCTTTTCAGCAACTCCTTCACATACGTGGCTTGATTTATAAAGCATCCTTAGTCACTCTGACAGATCTGCAAGCCAAGAAAAAATTTAAGCTCACCCATTAGGCTCATCTCAAACTCACTGGTCATAAGGTCAGCAAAATCCTCACACATTTTGGGCTTTGTAGAACCAAACATAATATCATCAACATAGATTTGAACTAACAAGATATCTTTACCTTATCTTTTTGTGAAGAGGGTTTGGTCCACATTACCTCTAATGTAGCCTTTTTCAGTGAGGAACGAGCTTAGACTATCATACCAAGCTCGGGGTGCTTGCTTCAGACCATAGAGAGCCCTGTCCAACTTGAATACATAATCTTCATGATAATGTTGTGACTCCTCTGTGTTGATGGTGTTGACATGTAACTTTACTTCATATGGCAACACATTGTTTTGATTGATTGGCAACACTGTTTATGTTTTGATGAAATTCCTTTTATCAGATTATATGTGTGTTCTATGCATTTTATCTTGTTTTCACACTGAACACACACTCAAAGTCTCAAAGTCTATACATCGCTATTGGGCATCAAAGTCTGCACATTAGCATCAGGCAGCAAGTGTGTACACCGCCCTATGTAGGCACGACAAGTCCATACACTGGTTGCACATTGCACAGCTGCAGGCATTTCAAAGTTTACACACTGCACTGCATGTGAAACTTCAAGCCTGCACATTGCACAACATGCGAAGTCGCCAAGTATGAACATTGCATAGCATGCAGGCGTCAAAGTTTATACATTGTTATGGGTCGACCCCCTGTTCTCATGAGTCGACTCATCTGTCTGTGCATAGTCTACACATTGCCCATCGTTGAAAAGTCCATACATTCACAGTGCATTGCATAGTCTATACACTGCACGTTCAAGATCAAAGTATATACATTGCGACATTACCTGCTAGAGTGAAGTCTGTACAGACGAAGCACACATATCAAGTCTATACCTTGAAGCTACTGTGCAAGTCCACACATTGGCCTTCAGGCTTGAAAGTCTGTACATTGGACTGCGTCAACTCATTGCATTGACATACACTGAAGCGTCAACTCATTGCATTGGCTAAGTCTATACATTGTCCGTCTCATTTAGAGTCTAAGGCAAAGTCTATACATTGGACGGTGTCAAGGGAAGTCTGTACATTGAGCGTCTCAATGAGCGTCTCATGTAAGTCCATACATTGGACTGTAGCATGCATTTGTCAATGGCATCTAAGTCTGTACAGTGGACTGTCTTCCTTAGCATCTTGATCTTCCAAGTCTATACAGGCTTCTGGTTTACAAAGTATGTACATTGGTCTCAGACTCCAAAGTCTATACATCGCATGTTGACTGCAAAGTCTATGCAGAGCTCAAGAGTTTGAAGTCTATACATTCATTCACTTTAGCTTGCACGAGGTAAAGTCTGTACATTGGCCTCCATGCCTCAAGTCTATACATTAGACTGTTTGGCCAAGTCTGTACATTGTTGTTTGCCAAAGTCTGTACATTGGCATCTGTTCCATCGTTGTGATTCAAAGTCTGCACATTGGGTTATTTACCTATGTTCAGCTTCGAAGTCTATACATCGATGCCTTTACCTACGTTGCAGTTCAAAGTCTATACAGTCGATGTTTTCCATTGCTTCAAGTCTATACAGCAGTTCTTTTAGAAAGTCTATACATCGGTCTTCACCTCAAGTCTGTACAGTCCTTTGTTGACAAGTGTTCACATCGTGAAGTCTATACACTCAACTCCTTCACATCTTGCAAAGTCTGTACATTGCATTCATCAGCTGTGAAGTCTATACATCGCTTGTCTTCATTCGAGTCTCATGAAGTATGTACATCGTGCATCAGTTCTGAAGTCTATACATCGTCTGTCCTCATTTGAGTCTCACTGAAGTCTACACATTGCATCTTCTCATCAAAGTCTACACATTGCATCTTCATTTGTGAAGTCTACACATTGCATCTTCATTCATGAAGTCTACACATTGCATCTTCATTCATGAAGTCTACACATTGCATCTTCATTTGCGAAGTCTGTACATTGCATTGATCTTCACTTAGTCTATACATTGACAGTCTTCATATCACCTAAGTTTGTACGGCGGTTGCTTCATACAGCAAGTCTGTACATCTCTTTCACTTATATGAAGTCTATACAATGTAGTTCTTCTGATAAGTCTATACAGATTTGTTATTTAATCTGATCATCTGATACTCTGTCTGACTGGGATTCTCTACTGAGATTGCTGACATGGCTCGTGATCCCAGGAGGACGAGGTGACCAGATGCTGCCACGTGGATGGAAGCACCTTGAATTTGGAGAATTCCTTGGGCGGGAAAACGTGGAAGCCACGCGCCCTTATCCACCTGCTGCTATTATATATAGCAGTCTTCATCTTCTGTAAAAGGCTGATCGAAGTTGGCGAAGTCTATACATCCAGCCTGAAGCAGTAGCCACCGAGATCCACTGTGAGAGGAAGAACAAACAGAGAAGAAGAAAAAGAGAGATGAGTTGAGAGAGTTATTGTGAGAGCTTGTGAATTAGCCTCTTGGTCCAGTTACCAGAGCTGATGTTGCTACAGTCGCTTTGGTTTTCTTCCATTCGATTGTGTGTTTTGTTTGTTTTTAGTCTTTGTTATTTTCCTTTGAAAACTCTTGTTTGATCAAGCTGTTATTCAGCGGTGTCAAGCTGTGAGGCAGTGGTGTTGCAGAGGTGTTCCTCTGGTCGGCTAAGCTGTAGTGCCCAGCAGAGCAAGCTGTGAAGCTCAGCTGTTGTAGAGGGTGTTCCTCTGGTCGGGATAAGCTGTAAGCCCTAGCCGTTGTTG
Source organism: Amorphophallus konjac (assembly GCA_022559845.1). Lineage (NCBI taxonomy): Eukaryota > Viridiplantae > Streptophyta > Magnoliopsida > Alismatales > Araceae > Amorphophallus > Amorphophallus konjac. The sequence continues at coordinate 379,849,126 of CM040118.1, read as the reverse complement.
GCAAGCTGTAGAGCCCAGCTGATTGAAGCTGTGTATCAGCAGTAATCCACATTCGAGTTGAATGTGGGGTGGACGTAGGTCGTATTGACCGAACCACCTAAAAGCCTTGTGCCTCTCGTGTGTTTGATTGCTTGTTCAGCAGATCTTGTGTGTTTCATTCGGTGCATTGGCTGTGTTCGTTTAGTGTTCTTCTAATTCCGCATTTGATTCTAGGCCTAACTTTTAAATAGCCAGTTGATCTATTCACCCCCCCTCTAGATCCACATCCTGTGGTGATAGAGCCTTCCATCTAACTTCAACACTTGGTATCAGAGCTAGACTCTTCTACAGGGACTTACCGTCCGAAGAGGATAAGCACAGATGGACGGAACAGGGATGATAGCTGAAGGACACTCCACATCCAAGCCCCCGTACTTCGATGGAACCAACTACGCATACTGGAAGCACTGTATGCAGGTATTCATGAGGGCTAAAGATTATGAAATTTGGAAGGTGGTTAGCAAGGGACCTTTCGAGCTGTCCCCAAATGAAGATGTATGGACCAAGGAGGAAATTAGAAGGTCCACGCTCAACTGGAGTGCAATCAATGCAATCCAGTGCTCTCTGCATTCCACCGAGTGCTCACGAATATCTGCCTGCTCCTCAGCGAAGGAAATGTGGGATGCACTTGAAGTCATCTATGAGGGGACTTCACAAGTCAGAGAGACTAAGACTAATCTATTGGTTTCAGAATACGAAGCTTTCAAGATGAAGCCTAATGAGACGATCAAAGAAATGTATGCTCGGCTGACTATTATCACAAATGGTCTCAGAGGCTTCGGGAAAAAATACTCTGAGTATGATGTAGTCAGGAAGATCTTGCGATCCTTGACTCCAATTTGGCACACCAAGGCAACAGTTATGGAAGAGTCAAGAGATCTGCACAATACTAAGGCAGATGAGCTGATCGGGTCTCTAATGGCTTATGAGATGAATCTGCCGAAGATAGAGGAGGCTGAAAGAAAGAGGAAGCCTATAGCTCTGAAGGATGGTGCTAGCAGATCCAGTCGATCTAGCCCCAACGGATCATCAATTGAAGAGAGCTTGTCTGAAGAAGAAGTGGCAAATGCTTATATTGCCATGATTACTAGGGAATTCCGGAGATTTCTCAAGAAGGAAGGAAGAAGATTCAGCCGAAGAAATCCTAACAGTGGCCGTTAAGACACAAAGTATAAATCAAACCCTGTAAAGAAAGCTGAAACTAATGTTTTCTATCAATGCAGGAAGGTGGGTCACTTTAAAGCTAAATGTCCGATAAATCAGAACCTCAAGGACAAGTCCAAGAAGAAGCACAAAAAGGGGAAAGCTATGGTGAGTACCTGGAGTGATGAGGACGAGGGATCTTTAAGCGTCACTTCGGACAGTGAAGTTGAAGCTGAGAAGCCAATCTGTCTCATGGCAACCAGCTCAGAAGATAGAGAGGAAGAATCTGATGAGGTATCCTCTCGCTATGAAAATTTTACTATTACTGATTGGATGGTTGCTTATGATGAACTTACTGATAGAGTAGATGAGGTCAGAAAAGAAAACAGGCATCTACGAAGAAAAATTAAAATCATGCAAAATGATACTTCATTGTCTGATAAAATTGCCTGCTTAGAAACTGAGAACAGTAAGCTGAACCTCACATGTTCTGAATTTGAAGAAATCAATAAAGAACTGAAAATTTCTAAGGAAGAAAATGTTATATTAGATAATGAAATTGATGCATGGAAACTGAAAATTCAGAATTACGAAAATGAGATAAAAATTGTTTCTGAAAAATATGAAGTTGTCCTCAATGTGAATAATGAGTTGAAAAAATCTATTGATGAAGTTCAGAAAGATTATGAGGATAAGCTAAAAATAATTGAGAAAATGACCCAAGGATCTGAAAATTTAGATGCATTATTGGGGTCAAAGGTAAACTTCAGAAGAGAGGGCCCAGGATTCAACTCTTGTGCAACTAAAAGCTTTGGAATGAAAACTATTTCCTTTGTTGCACAAAAGGAGAAAGGGCCTCTGATCAACATGAATTCTAATAATGCTGTAAAGACAAATTTGAATCTGAAAAGGCTAAATGCAGAGGAGAAGGGCAAACAGAAAGTAGGTGAGCCTAGTAGAATTGGGACTTCCAAACCTAGCTATAGTGCTCAACCCAAGGTTAGGGGTCAGCTTGCTCAGGTAAACAAACCCCATGTCAATGCCAAAAAGTCTTCACCACCATTATCACAAAAAAGGACCCAACAAAAACCTATGAATAGGTCAGCAAGGTCAAGGGTGCAGGGAAGACATAATATTTTCAGAAGTCAGCCCAACAAATTCAATCCACCTAGAGTCCAGTCCTACTACCCCACACAGCCAATCTATCCTAATGGGTGTGGGTAGACTAGAACTCAAGGGATGCATACAGGGTATGTTCATCAACCTACACACTTTTACAGACCCTATGTCAGAAATTGGGAAAATGGGTATGGTAGTCGGATGCCTAGGAATTACCAACATTTCCACAGCCAGCCCAGGAACTACTATGGCCAAAACTTTATGAATGCAACCTGGCCGAAGCATTGGCACAATAACAACAATTCTGTGAATAACTCTGTTGGTGCAAATAAGAAGAAAGTCAACAAGAAAAAGCAAAACAAAAAAAATCTGGAAAATCCACTGAACAGAACTGCTTCAAACAAATGTGGATTCCCAAAACCATGCTCTCTTTCTTTACTTGCACTTCATCTGCATTGGAGCCCAATCAGACTTGGGTTCCTAACTCTTTGCCCTAATTGTGTGTGCAGGTATGCCTGGCAGCCAAGAGCAACTTGTGGTACTTGGACAGTGGCTGCTCCAGGCATATGACAAGAGATAAGGCCAAGTTTTGCATGCTAACTGAAAAGCTAGGAGGCCTTGTCACCTTTGGAAGCAACACAAAGGGTAGGATCATTGGATCAGGTAAGGTAGGTTAAGTGTTCTACCTGCTGCATTGATGATGTTATGCTGGTTGAAGGGTTAGCTTATAATTTACTTAGTATCAGCCAGTTGTGTGATAAAGGACATAAAGTCTTATTTGATTCTCAATGCTTCAAGGTTTTTGAACCTGATTCTGGAATTGTCAAATTTTCTGGAAAAAGAATAAATAACACATACATGATAGATTTAGATGATATTCAATATTCTAACCTATGTCTTACTGCCAGTAGAGAAGATTTAGCATTTTTATGGCATCGTAGATTAGGCCATGCGAGTTATACTATTTTACATAAACTAAACAAGCATAGCATGGTTAGAGGACTCCCTGAAGTCTCTTTTAAAAAGGACAATAAATTTTGTAATGCATGCATTCAGTCCAAGTTCACTAGAAAATCATTCAAATCTAGGACAGAAAACCTATCCACTAAACCTTATGAACTGATACAGATGGACCTATTTGGGCCAACCAGGTCTGTCAGTTTATCAGGGAAGAGGTATGGGTTTGTCTTAGTAGATGATTTTTCTAGGTATACTTGGGTATTTTTTTTGTCACATAAGAATGATGCATTCTCAAAATTTCAGGAGTTCTGTATAAGAATAAATCAGAAAATTGAAAATATTTTGACTGATCATGGAGGTGAGTTTGAAAACTCACACTTTGAAGAATTTTGCAGGTCAAGTGAGATTCATCATAAGTTCTCGTCACCCAGGACACCTGAGAAAAATGGTGTTGTCGAGAGGAGGAACAGAACTCTAGTGGAAATGGGCCAAACTCTCTTAGTTGAAGGTCAACTGTCAAGAAAATTCTGGGCTGAAGCAGTCAACACAGCCTGTTATGTAATTAACAGGGCAACGGTAAGACCTTCCACCCAGAAAACCCCTTATGAGATTTTGAGAGGTAAGAAACCTTCAATCGCCCACTTCAAGGTCTTTGGTTGTAAATGTTTTATACATATAAATGACAAGAGGGACCTTGATAAATTTGAGCCAAAAGGTGAACCCGGAATCTTCCTCGGTTATTCTGAAAACACCCGGGCTTATAGAGTGTTCAATTTAAACTCAAAAATTGTTGAAGAATCTCCACACATTATCTTTGATGAAACCTTGATGGAAACTAACCATGGTTATTGCAGGAACGAAGATGGGAACATTTTGAAAGATGAAAACTCTGCAGACCAGTCTGATGGTGAGGAAGATAAAGAAGAGCAAAATGAATAAGAACCTGAAGTTCAGGGGGAGGTAAGTGAAATTCCTGAAACTCAGATTGTTAATATTAGATATCTTAAAGATCACCTTGTGAATAATGTCATTGGCAATCTGAATTCTCCCCCTAGATCTAGAGGTCACTTTAGAATTCAGGATGAATTAAATGCATATGCTCTTGTCTCTCAAATTGAACCCAAGTCCATTGATTGTGCCCTCAAGGATATGCATTGGATTAATGCCATGCATGAGGAGCTTAATCAGTTTGACAGGAACAAGGTGTGGCACTTGGTCCCACCTCCTGATCATGGAACAGTCATAGGGACTAGGTGGGTTTTCAGGAATAAATCTGATGAATTAGGGAATATTGTTAAAAATAAAGCCAGACTTGTTGCTCATGGGTATAACCAGGAGTTTGGTATTGATTTTGAAGAGTCATTTGCCCCTGTAGCCAGATTAGAAGCTGTTAGAATTTTATTAGCTTATGCATGTTCCCTAGGTATAATCCTCTAGCAGATGGATGTAAAATCTACATTCTTGAATGGGGAAATTAATGAGGATGTCTATGTTAGACAGCCCCCTGGGTTTGAATGTCTAGATTTCCCTAATCATGTTTACAAATTAAATAAAGCTCTCTATGGTCTTAAGCAAGCTCCCAGAGCTTGGTACGACAGGTTGAGCAAGTTCCTCACTGATCAAAATTTGACTAGAGGAGTAGTTGATCAGACCTTGTTTACAAAGGTGAGTCATTCTGAAATTCTTATTGTACAGATTTATGTGGATGATATCATTTTTGGGTCAACTAACCCCAAATTGTGTGAGGAATTTTCTAAAACAATGACTAATGAGTTTGAAATGAGCTCAAAGGGTGAGCTCAAATTGTTTCTTGGACTGCAGGTTACACAAACCAAGGATGGAATGTTTATAGCTCAGTCCAAGTACACAAGGGATCTACTCAAGAAATACAAGATGGATAACCTTAAAGAGATAACTTCTCCAATGGGTACCTCTACAAGCTTGGATGAAGACACTAAAGGTAACCCATTTGACCAGAAGTTATACAGAGGTATGATCGGATCCCTTCTCTACTTAATAGCATCTAGGCCTGATATTCAATTCGCTGTAGGATTATGTGCTAGGTTTCAGGCCAGTCTTAAAGAAAATCATTTTAAAGCAGTGAAAAGGATTTTTAGATATCTGCTAGGCACCCAAGAGCTAGGATTATGGTATCCTGCTAGGTGTGAGTTAGAGCTTCTAGCTTACACTGATGCTGATTATGCTGGGTGTCGAGTAGATAGAAAAAGCACTAGTGGCTACTGTCAATTCCTTGGTGGCTGTCTAGTATCTTGGGCATCTAAGAAGCAACACACTGTAGCCTTGTCTACAGCTGAGGCTGAATATGTTGCAGCAGGTAATTGTGCTACCCAAGTACTTTAGATTAAGCACCAACTAGATGATTATCCGATAAAATTGGAATGTATTCCAATTCTATGTGATAATACTAGTGCCATATGCCTTGCTAAAAATCATGTTCATCATTCTAGGACTAAGCACATAGAAATAAAACATCATTTTCTGAGAGATGCTGTGAACAAAAAGGAAATTGAACTGGACTTCATTGAAACAGAGAAACAAGTTGCTGATATCTTTACTAAGCCACTTGGAAATGAAAATTTTAAATTTTTTAGAAGAGAACTTGGCTTGTGTAAATTTCAGCATAATGAATGAACTCTTTGTTGACTTGAATAAAACTTTTGAGCTGCTTTGAATAAACTTCTGATTTGGACTTGCTGTTGATAGATTGAATAAACATTGTGCAACAGACTTATGATAATGCATGACTCTCATATTTTTTATTGCACTCATGATCATCATTGCATATATATGTCTAGATGCATGATATGTCTATATTTCTGCATGGGTCATACTGCACGATAAGATAGTCTGACTAAGCATGATTTTTAAAATCATTTGTTCAGTCCACATCTGCAAGATCACTTGCACATAGACAGGGAGAGTATTGCATATGATTCAGAGTTGAGTCTGACAGTATGGCAATCTTTTAGTCAGTTCTAATATTAAGCAATAGAAAATAGATTACTTCTTTCATAAGAACTTTAATTGCTTAAAGACTGACTTAATGGTTTAAAATTTATAATCTTTAGAGTTGAAAGACTACAATCAGTAAATAAGGATGCTGAAAATTGATAAAGCTCTCAACCTTATCTTATTTCATGTCAGACAAAGCTAATTATATCTGAAATCTAAAAACTCATCTGAAATCATGTTAGAGAAGCTAGGTATATGTATTGTCCTTAAACAAGTCATTCTGAAACAAATAAAGGGCAGCTAAGAAAGATATTGAAAAATATTGAAAATTATTTAAAAAATAGCATTGACAGAGCAATGACTGGTAAATCACTGAGAAACTGAGTGATCCATCAAAGAAGAGGACACCACTCATGTCATGAGGTGTATCAGCTATCTCTGTATAAAATGATCAAAATAGTAGGTTATTTTCACTGAGTACCTGGGGATAACTGGCGTCTAATAAACGTGTACCCTCACACAAAAAGATGTCAATCAATTCTATTGAATTGATCATAGGCAAGATGGTCCATCATGTTGAGTATCTAGAGGTATTGGCACTGATAAGCGTATACCCTTATGCTAACAGACTTTTGGTACCTGAATGCCCTAAATGAAATAATATTGAAAATGATGTTCCTTCAAAGAAAGTTCATGGATGTCAATTGTTTAATTTTAATACATGACCTGATTTCTCTTAACACATTTTACTGAGTCTATGAAAGTAAGATATTCTGAAACTGAATCTCTCATGTAAATATGACTCTGGTTTATTGATTTATCATGTACATCTACCTTATCCAATGAATGTAGTGCATGAACTCTCATTTTTATAACCTTTAAACCAGAATTTCAATTTCTAAGCTGTTTCTCAGTTCATATGACTGAAGGTTCTGTGCTTTAGTTGCTTAATTTCTGAACTAATTACTAAGAATGCCAGTCAACTGAACTTTCTTTTTCCTTCCCTTGCACTCACTTTCCCTCCTCTTTGTTGATGGCAAAGGGGGAGAATATTGTCTGAATTCATTTTCATTCCTTCAGTTCAGGGGGAGAATTCTACATTTAGGGGGAGTGTATGCATCTGCATCATGGTATGGCAAAGGGGGGAAATTTTGTTAGCAGGGAGTTGTTTACATTTTGTAGCATGCAGCATGTCATTCATAGCATCCACATGCATCTGCATAACAATCTGAATAACAAATCATGTCGTTCATCAAAAAATGCATCTGTATGACAAGATGTTGCTACTCTATATGATAGGGGGTTGCCATCATCAAAAAGGGGGAGATTGTTGTGACTCCTCTGTGTTGATGGTGTTGACATCTAACTTTACTTCATATGGCAACACATTATTTTGATTAATTGGCAACACTGTTTATGTTTTGATGAAATTCCTTTTATCAGATTGTATGTGTGTTCTATGCATTTTATCTTGTTTTCACACTGAACACACACTCAAAGTCTCAAAGTCTATACATCGTTGTTGGGCATCAAAGTCTGCACATTAGCATCAGGCAGCAAGTGTGTACAACGCCCTGTGTAGGCACGACAAGTCCATACACTGGTTGCACATTGCACAGCTGCAGGCATTTCAAAGTTTACACACTGCACTGCATGTGAAACTTCAAGCCTGCACATTGCACAACATGCGAAGTCACCAAGTATGAACATTGCATAGCATGCATGCGTCAAAGTTTATACATTGTTATGGGTCGACCCCCTGTTCTCATGAGTCGACTCATCTGTCTGTGCATAGTCTACACATTGCCCATCGTTGAAAAGTCCATACATTCACAGTGCATTGCATAGTCTATACACTGCACGTTCAAGATCAAAGTATATACATTGCTACATTACCTGCTAGAGTGAAGTCTGTACAGACGAAGCACACATATCAAGTCTATACCTTGAAGCTACTGTGCAAGTCCACACATTGGCCTTCAGGCTTGAAAGTCTGTACATTGGACTGCGTCAACTCATTGCATTGACATACACTGAAGCGTCAACTCATTACATTGGCTAAGTCTATACACTGTCCGTCTCATTTAGAGTCTAAGGCAAAGTCTGTACATTGGACGGTGTCAAGGGAAGTCTGTACATTGAGCGTCTCAATGAGCGTCTCATGTAAGTCCATACATTGGACTGTAGCATGCATTTGTCAATGGCATCTAAGTCTGTACAGTGGACTATCTTCCTTAGCGTCTTGATCTTCCAAGTCTATACAGGCTTCTGGTTTACAAAGTCTGTACATTGGTCTCAGACTCTAAAGTCTATACATCGCCGGTTGACTGCAAAGTCTATGCAGAGCTCAAGAGTTCGAAGTCTATACATTCATTCACTGTAGCTTGCACGAGGTAAAGTATGTACATTGGCCTCCATGCCTCAAGTCTATACATTGGACTATTTGGCCAAGTTTGTACATCGCTGTTTGCCAAAGTCTGTACATTGGCATCTGTTCCGTCGTTGCGATTCAAAGTCTGCACATTGGGTTATTTACCTACGTTCAGCTTCGAAGTCTATACATCGATGCCTTTACCTACGTTGCAGTCCAAAGTCTATACAGTCGATGTTTTCCATTGCTTCAAGTCTATACAGCCGTTCTTTTAGAAAGTCTATACATCGGTCTTCACCTCAAGTCTGTACAGTCCTTTGTTGACAAGTCTTTACATCGTGAAGTCTATACACTCAACTCCTTCACATCTTGCAAAGTCTGTACATTGCATTCATCAGCTGTGAAGTCTATACATCGCTTGTCTTCATTCGAGTCTCATGAAGTATGTACATCGTGCATCAGTTCTGAAGTCTATACATCGTCTGTCTTCATTTGAGTCTCACTGAAGTCTACACATTGCATCTTCTCATCGAAGTCTACACATTGCATCTTCATTTGTGAAGTCTACACATTGCATCTTCATTCATGAAGTCTACACATTGCATCTTCATTCATGAAGTCTACATATTGCATCTTCATTTGCGAAGTCTGTACATTGCATTGATCTTCACTTAGTCTATACATTGACAGTCTTCATATCACCTAAGTCTGTACGGTGGTTGCTTCATACAGCAAGTCTGTACATCGCTTTCACTTATATGAAGTCTATACAACGCAGTTCTTCTGATAAGTCTATACAGATTTGTTATTTAATCTGATCATCTGATACTCTGTCTGACAGGGATTCTCTACTGAGATTGCTGACATGGCTCGTGATCCCAGGAGGACGAGGTGACCAGATGCTGCCACGTGGATGGAAGCACCTCGAATCTGGAGAATTCCTTGGGCGGGAAAACGTGGAAGCCACGCACCCTTATCCACCTGCTGCTGTTATATATAGCAGTCTTCATCTTCTGTAAAAGGCTGATCGAAGTTGACGAAGTCTATACATCCAGCCTGAAGCAGCAGCCACAGAGATCCACTGTGAGAGGAAGAACAAACAGAGAAGAAGAAAAAGAGAGATGAGTTGAGAGAGTTATTGTGAGAGCTTGTGAATCAGCCTCTTGGTCCAGTTACCAGAGCTGATGTTGCTACAGTCGCTTTGGTTTTCTTCCATTCGATTGTGTGTTTTGTTTGTTTTCAGTCTTTGTTATTTTCCTTTGAAAACTCTTGTTCGATCAAGCTGTTAGTCAGCGGTGTCAAGCTGTGAGGCAGCGGTGTTGCAGAGGTGTTCCTCTGGTCGGCTAAGCTGTAGTGCCAAGCAGAGCAAGCTGTGAAGCTCAGCTGTTGCGGAGGGTGTTCCTCTGGTTGGGATAAGCTGTAAGCCCCAGCCGTTGTTGGTAAGCTGTAGAGCCCAGCTGATTGAAGCTGTGTATCAGCAGTAATCCACATTCGAGTTGAATGTGGGGTGGACGTAGGTCAGATTGACCGAACCACCTAAAAGCCTTGTGCCTCTCGTGTGTTTGATTGCTTGTTCAGCAGATCTTGTGTGTTTCATTCGGTGCATTGGCTGTGTTCGTTTAGTGTTCTTATAATTCCGCATTTGATTCTAGGCCTAACTTTTAAATAGCCAGTTGATCTATTCACCCCCCCTCTAGATCCACATCCTGTGGTGATAGAGCCTTCCATCTAACTTCAACAGATAAGAACATTCAAAACTGAGGGGTTGTTCAACAAAAACCTCTTCTTTTATCAAGCCATTTAGAAAGGCACTCTTTACATCTATTTGTTGCAGTTTTATTTTACGAGCACAAGAAAAAGTAAGTAAAATCCTAATTGCTTCTAATCTGGATATAGGAGGGAAAGACTCTTCAAAATCAATTCCAAATTCTTGAGCATGCCCCTGAGCCACTAATCTAGCTTTATTCCTAAGTATGGTTCCATCTTCACTAAGCTTGTTCATAAAAACCCATTTAGTACCTATGACAGTTTTTGATGAGGGTCTAGGAACTAGATGCCACATATTATTTCTTTGAAACTGGTTTAATTATTCTTGCATGGAATTTATCCAGTTCTCATCTTTCAAAGCTTCTTTATTGTTCTTTGGTTCAATTTAGGAGACAAGAGCAAGTTGTTCTAGTTCATCAACAATTTTGAAATGTGACCTAATTCTAGGTGGATCTTGTAAGCTTCCTATGATATTTTCTAGCGGATGATCTTTAAGCACTCTAATATCCATAGGATTTTTACCTGCACTTGTATCTGTGACCGTTGTATTGCTTGGATCTACCACATTATCATTTCTTTTTGTCTCCTCCTGTGAAGGGTCATTCTTTTCCTTGGTGTCTATGAACTCCTCATCATCATCATTTTTCCTATTACATTTATCATCATAAGTTTCATCAAATGTAACATGAGGTGATTCTTCCACAGTTAGACTTTTGAGATTATAGACCCTATAAGCCCTAGACCTATCAGAATATCCAAGAAATATACATTCTTCACTCTTGGGCTCAAATTTGTCTAAATCTCTTTTGTCATTGTTATGAACAAAACATTTTGAACCAAATACTTTCATGTGAGAGAGAGATGGCTTCTTACCTTTGAACATTAAGGTGTCATCTTAGTGAATGGCCTTACCAATGATCGGTTGATAATATAGCATGTAGTGTTCACTTCTTCTACCCAAAACCTCTTTGGTAGTTGCTTTTCAGCAAGCATGGTCCTGGCCATTTCTATGAGAGTTTTATTTCTTCTCTCAACCACCCCATTTTGTTCAGGGGTTCTTGGTGATGAGAACCTATGATTTATCCCTTCAGTCCTGCAAAGATTATCAAAATCATCATTTTCGAACTCACCACCATGATCTGAAAGTATGTTAGAAATTTTAAACTTACCATCTTGCTTCACCTTCATGTAGAGCGCCTGAAACTCACCAAAAGTATCATTTTATGCACAAGAGGAAACACCCATGTGAACCTAGAGAAATCATCTACTAAGACATACCCATATCTCCTTCCACTTAAGCTAGCGGTTCTTGTTGGACCGAATAAGTCCATATGGATTAGTTCAAGCAGTTTGGATGATAGGCTTATAGTTCTGCTGGAGAAAGATTTTCTAGTTTGTTTTCCTAGGGTGCATGCCTCACAGATTTTGTCATTTTGTTTGAATTTGAGTTCATGCTGTCCTTTCACCATACAATGTTTCAAGAGTTTGTGTAGAACATTATAGCTAGCATGTCCTAGTCTACGATGCCATAGACATGCAAGTTCAGATTGAGGTGCAGCAATATAAAAATTCAAATGGGCTGGATCATCTAAGTCAATTATGTACACATTGTTGACTCTTTTTCTAGAAAATCTTTTTCTTTGGAGTTTGGTTTCAAAATTTTATATTCAGAAGAGTCAAACACTACTCTATGTCTTTTATCACACAATTGACTTATACTCAAAAGATTATATTCCAACCCTTCAACCAACAAGACATTTTCAATGGAATTGGAGGGATTTTTGCCAACTTTACCTGAACCGATGATTTTCCCTTTATTGTTCCCTCCAAAGGTTACATGCCCACCATCTTTTTTCACCAAGAGATAAAACTTTGTTCTGTCTCCAGTCATGTGTCTTGAACAGCCACTATCAAGATACCATTTGTTGTGCACGGCTGCAAGACACTCCTGCATAGGAAATCAAGTAACAATTTTTGGAACCCAAGGACAATTGGGTCCCAGTAAACCTTTCATTTCAGCAAAGCAAGATAAAACATATTTAGGAATCTAAAATTTCTTCTCATTTTTCATTTTCTTGCTTGATAAAGAGTTTCTGTTTCCAGTTTTCAGTTTTCTACCCTGTTCAGGTACCTTGTTACCCTTTGGCTTTTGGTAGAAGTTTAGAAAGGGGTGATTCTGGTTCCTATAGTTTATCCTTGGCTTATAAAAGGTATAGTGGTTCATAGGGTAATAGGTTGGATCAGGTCTATATGTGTATGACTGCAACAACCTATGATAGGGCCAACCATATGACTGCATCGACCTATGAAAGGGCCAACCATTTAACTGCATCGACCTATAGGAGTGTGTGCGTTGATGCATGAAGGGCTTTCTATCTTCCTGACTATTGGAATACCAGGGATGCGTTGACCCTTGCTGAGGATGATATAGACCAGCATTCCCCCTTTGACCACCTCTAACCTTAGTGTAAACTGGCTTGACCTTTGATTTCTATTGGTTCGACTGGGATTTCTGAAGAGAATTTTTGGGTTTTTCAATATTTTTCTTTATGGGTTCTCCCACCTTTTCTTTTCCTTTATTTTGAGCAGGTTTGGTGTTTGAACTTGAGGCTCCTGCATAAGATACAAAAGGGATGGTTTTCAAACGAATTTTCTTTTTATTTGTGGGATTAAAACCCAACCCTTATTTGTTGAATTTAATTTTAGTACCTAGCAAAGCATCTAGGTTATCTCTTCCATCTACAAACTTCTCCAAAGAATTTTGTTTATCTTTCAACTCTTTTTGAAGTTTTTCAGCATCTTCAAGTAGCTTAGAGTTGACTTGTTTTATAACTTCATATTTTTCATTGCTCAAATTTTTGTCTTTTTCATAACATTCCATTTTTCTTTTTAGATCATCAATTTCATCCCTCAGATTTTCTTTTTCAACTTCCAGATCTCTCATTTCATTTCTCCCTTGTTCCATGTCTTCTATCATTTTCTTCAAATCTTCGATTTCAGATTCTAATGAAATAGTTTTATCATCTAAGGTTTGATCATGCATAGTTGAATTGATTTTCTTTTTTAAGGCATTCTTTTCCTTTCTATACATGTCATATTTTTCCATAAGCTCAATATAAGCTTCTTCCTAGTCAGTGATTGTAAAATGCTCAATAGGGGAACATACCTCAGATTGTTCATCCCTATTTGCCATGAGGCAGAAGTCTTCTGTTTCATCTTCTGAGGAGCTTGTTCCATCTTCCTCCTCTTCCTCATCACTTCATGTGCATACCATGGCTTTGTTTTTCTTCTTCTTACCTTTCTCCTTCTTGAAGGCTTTCTTCACTTTTTCTGGACATTCAGTTCGGATATGTCCTGGTTTGTTGCAAGAATAACAAATAACTCTGTCAGATTTGTTTAAGTTTTCAGGTTTAGATTTGTACGCTTTCTTTACCTGAGGCTTCCATTTTCTGAAGCCTTTACATTCATTTTTCAAAAAATTTCTGAACCTGCGAGTGAGCATAGCCACTTGATCTTCATCTTGCTCACTGCAAGAGGTCTCACCTTCCTCGGAAGTGGCTTGAGTGCTTGGTCCAGCTTTTAGAGCAAGAGGCTTTTTCTTACTTACCTCGACTTTCTTACTCTTCAAGTTGATCTCATAGGTGATCAGGGAACCTATGAGTTCATCCAACTTGGTTTGTGAAAGGTCTTTTGACTCTTCTACAATAGTTGCCTTCGTGTGCCAGGCCGGAGTCAATAACCTTAAAAATTTTCTTACAATCTCATATTCTGTATATGTCTTTCCTATAACCAGTCAGACTGTTAGTGAGCAGACACAAGCGAGTGTACATGTCTGAAATAGATTCTTCAAGCCTCATCCTAAACATCTCATATTCTGTAATGAGTAGGTTGACCTTTGTTTCACGTACCTGAGCAGTGCCTTCATAGATTACTTCTAATCTGTCCCACATCTCTTTGGTAGAGGTACATGTAGACACTCTTGAGAACTCCGCTGGGTGAAGAGAGCACTGCATTAAATGCCTTGTGCCCCAGTTGAGTGTGGATTTTTCTATGTGTTCCTCAGTCCATTGCTCTTCATCGGGAGGTAGCTCGTACGGACCTTTGCTCACTACCTTCCACATCTCATAGTCTTGCGCCCGAATGAACACCTGCATGCGGTTTTTCCAATACGGGTAATCAGTGCCAATGAAGAAGGGTGGCATGTGATGGGGACATCAACGTCAGCCCGCTCACTTTGTGTTTGCATCTACGTCCTTTTGTATTTGTATGTACGCCCTTGTGGTATATGGGTACACAATAGTAGGTCTTAGTGGGTTTATTTGCAAAAGGCCATTGGGTTTCTTTGCAAATGTGCATGTAGGCCCTGCAGGGGCCCCCTCCCTCATCCTTATTGGTCCACCTGGACTCCTGGGTCCAAGGTGGCTGGTCCATGGTCCAACCTTGGACTTGGACCTAGAATTAATTAAAGAAGACAAATGCTAATTGCCTTCTTAAAGGGGGGGGGGGGGGGCGAACCTAGTTGTTTAATGGGGTTTAATGTGGTTGTCAAACCACATCTCAACCCTTCATTGATCAACCCTTGATCCAAGGGCTTAGAATAGGTTAGACCCCTTGCATATATATACTTGTATTTTTCATATTGCATGAATTAATGAAGGGAAAAAAAGGCATTTGCCCCAAGTGAAGCTTGCGCCCCTCCCCTCTCTCTCCCTGGTTCCTCCACCTCCAGCCCCCTTTCTAGAGTGTAATCCCCTCCCCCTTGATCCCCTCCAGCATCTGAAGCAACTCCGGTGATCGCCGCCGCCATCGTCTCGCCGCCGCCATCGTCTCGCCGCCGACGCGTCGTCGCCAACGGTTTCGGTGTTCTGTCCACCCAGGACAGACCCTTCTTCTCTGAATTCCTGCTATCACTCCCTTCATCTTCTGAAGCTCAAAATTTCAGGGTTGGTTCCCCTCTAGAACCCTTATCCCAACAAAAAAAATCACGTCAAAATTCATCTTTAGCTATTTTTTGATTTTCGTCCAAGTCCAAGTTCCAGATATGTCCTGGTTCTGTTTACTGTTCACCAGCTCTGAGTTTACCCCATTCGAACTATCTTTTGATTTTTGTTGGGTCGCCCATATTTACTGGGATCTCTGTCCACATCCCTCTACCACCAGGAATTTTATTAATTTTTGGTTCACCCTCTAAGTATTTTTCAAATTTCGTCCAAGTTCCCAAGAACAGTCTGCCCACAGTTTCCTAGATCCGACCCAGGTCTAGTAAAGAAATCCCAGAAAATCCATTTCGTCTCCAATCAGAAAACCAAAAATAGTCCCGGATTCCTCTCTCATATATCTTCAACTTTTCTGAAGAGATTATTTCCAGATTCGGAGGTCTTCTCCCCGGTCAACGTCGATCTTCAGAGAAGTCAGAACCTGCCCCTGCAGTTCTGGCCAGATTCCAGCAAGCTTGTAAAATACATGATCAGAAATACAGATCTGATTATTTTTTTTGAAGATGCTTACGTCGAAGCACTCTGAGTCAGCTTTCCAACGGCGCTAACCTCGTCGCATTCCGACGACGGGGCTGATCGCAGCAGCAGGTTTCTCCGAGTCGCGCGCCTGCAAACAGAATTTTCAGATTCGTGGCCGAGTTCCCGGCGAGCGTCGTCCGAGGGCCGCCCGGCGTCCGGCGGTCGTTCCAGCAGCTCTCCATCCCAGGGGTACACTTTCCAGGTGTCTCCACCACAGAGGAGTCATCAGGCCCCACACGACCCCTCCGGTCAATACGTGGGCCCCCACTAGCACGAGTACGCGTGAAGCCGAAGCATTGCCCGAAATCGCCCGTCAACCCGAACTTGGTCCTCCCGGGCCCACTTGTGTCGCCCTTTACCTCCCTGCGTGGAGTGGGCTTAATTGCATTGCTGTAAACATAATGTACTAAGTTCCCGGGAGTACGAGCTTCGGCCGGGTGCCGTCTTCGCCACGCCGAGAGCGTGGAGGTATCGCCTTCACCCTTACATTTGGCATTAGCTTAATTCTTTATATGCTTTATATGCCGCTGCTAGAGAGCATGTGTAGGGATACCTAGCTCACCTTCAATTTATAATATCACTGCTGCGAGAGAGAGCGAAGCCGTCCCGTGACCTGATCCGGGCGCAAAAGAGAGCCGACCACCCTAGCTCATTGCCGGTTTCTCAACCGCGCACATCCGACGCTTCCCTCGTTAAGGGACGATCGCGAGCTTGTCGTGTCCGTGTCTCATCCCGCATCAATTTGGTATCAGAGCGGGTTGAGTCTAGGGTGTTTGCATTAAAAAAAAAAAAGAGTGTCATGTAGTCATTAGTCGGTCTAAGTCGTGTTTAGGATCATCACATTTTTAAAATAACAAAAGAGTCATTTTTGGGTCGCATACATCCCTTTACTCGGTATATAAAAAGGTGTTATCCGACCGTTAGGTTACGCCTATCGGGAAGGCCGCACACTTGTGCGAGTGACCTTCGGGTCGATTGTCTCCGCCCCGTACCGAGTCTTGGTTTACGTCTAGGGTGCTTAGTGTGCATTAGTTAGTGCATTCCAACTTTGCATTACTTAGTGTCGTGTCTAGTGTTTTGGTCCGAGTGTCGGCATGGCCATCCACTAGTTTCCCGTGTCCCATGGAGTCCCAAACTCTCGGATGGTGGCGATACTATCTCAAATGGAAGGACCACCCGAACCACCCCACGAGGCCCGAAACCCGGGATTTCTACGAGTCCGATGACCCGAGTGTCTATCTAGAATGGGAAGCCATTATGGATGATTACTTCGAGGTGTACATCATGTACGGGCCCATGCAAGTCGATGTTGCCAAAAGGTGACTTTTTGGTGAAGCCGCTGCAACTTGGAGGGACATCAAATATTGGAGGGAGGATAGGAATCTAAGGCCCATCGAGTCATGGTGGGAATTGAAGAGAGTGCTTAGGAGGGCCTACATTCCCCGCCCACCTACCTCCAACCACGGAGGTCATTCCACTCACCAACCCCACCAACTCACCCACAATCAAGTGGGCCACACCTCTACCCAATCCCACCCCTTCACCGCCGTCCAAGCCCACCAAAGTGACCCCAATCTAGTGGCCCGCCCATGCACCTCCAACCAACCTCCCCTTGGCACTCCCATCCCAACCCACTCAAGCACCTCCAACCGAGTGGAAGTCCCGCTTATAACCGAGCCAAGGCCCACACCCGAGCCGAGAGTTAAGGAGCTAGTCCACCCCAAGGTCCCTCCTCCAACCCGCTCCTTAGAGGAAATAAAGAAAATGATTTCAGATTGGTGGGAAAGGACACAAGCTACTCCACCACCCATGGATGCTCCATTGTTATCTACCTCCGGTCTTCATTCGAAACCATCAAAGTGGGAACTACCAAAGCCCGAGCCACCCGTGTTTCTTACGGGAACACTTTACATAGCCGAGCCACTTCTTAGATGGCTCAAGGATGGCTTGGTCCCACATCCCTTCCCATCAATGGACCCCACACTACCACTAGTGCCGTTCAACTCATTCCATACCACATTTCGATCTCGTCACCATGTTGATACGTTGGATGATCTTGTCATGGGATTAGATTCACAATGGGAGTTGACGCATCTTTTGGCCCGAGGCTTTGACCAACCCGCTAGTCTTAGCTTCACCCATCGGGCCATAGGGTCCATTACCTCCGAGTGCACCGTGGGTTGTGTCACCACGGAGGTTCTTCTACTTCTCCCGCTACCGGATGAGCCCGACTTCATGACTTTGCTTCCGAGGGAGGAGTCATATTTCCTATACACTGTCCCATCTACCATGACGGAGGAAGGTGACCACCCGCACCTTCAAGAATTTCACGATTGGGACCATGTCATGTTGGAACCCACTTCATGGGGTCACACCTTCTTCGACCCTTTTGACCCCTCCACTAGTGAAGCTCCCGAGCTATCACATTCTCTCCACCTCTTCCGAAGAGTTCACTATTCCACTCATACCCCTCGGCCTAGTCGGCACGCCATCTCTACATCTAGGGATGATGACGAGGGTAGTTTTGGATCTCCTAGTCCTTCCCCACCCAAATCCCATAGGTCGCCAATGCATGATTGGTACATCTTAGGGTGTCTAGGAGTCATCCATTCCGTCAAGCATCGAGTACATCTAGTGTATGCATGGCACATATTCGGGTGTCCTGGTCCGCCGTCACCCATGTACGGGTCAGACTAACATTAGGTGTGTCTAGGGTCATAGTTGAGTCAGTGTGTTTTCTTTGTGTGATTTGTTTTGTGTGGTTTGTTTGCATGGTTTGTGTGTCGTTGTTAGTCTGCATGTGTCTTATGCAAGCTCGTGTCGTTCTCTTACGAGTAAGAGGCGAGTGGACTCACTTGATGAGTATGGGATCGGTTTTACTTCTATATCCGGATCAGTCACCTATAGGGACTCAGCGGTGATTCCTAGTGAGTCTTCGAGCTGTTTCCTTCCTTTTGAGAGTGCCCCTTCGGAGTGACCACCTTTAGCCATCGCAGTGCGCATATCGAGTGTATATGGAATGAGCAGGTGCCGATCACTTGGAGTGGAGCATACCCGCGCTACTTAGCACGGTGACGGATCCGCCGGAGTACCGGAGCAGCCATACCCCTACTCGACGGGGTCGAGTTCCTCCCACCCGGGGAGAATTGATGGGGACATCAACGTCAGCCCGCTCACTTTGTGTTTGCATCTACATCCTTTTGTATTTGTATGTACGCCCTTGTGGTATATGGGTACACAATAGTAGGTCTTAGTGGGTTTATTTGCAAAAGGCCATTGGGTTTCTTTGCAAATGTGCATGTAGGCCCTGCAGGGGCCCCCTCCCTCATCCTTATTGGTCCACCTGGACTCCTGGGTCCAAGGTGGCTGGTCCATGGTCCAACCTTGGACTTGGACCTAGAATTAATTAAAGAAGACAAATGCTAATTGCCTTCTTAAAGGGGGGGGCGAACCTAGTTGTTTAATGGGGTTTAATGTGGTTGTCAAACCACATCTCAACCCTTCATTGATCAACCCTTGATCCAAGGGCTTAGAATAGGTTAGACCCCTTGCATATATATACTTGTATTTTTCATATTGCATGAATTAATGAAGGAAAAAAAAGCCATTTGCCCCAAGTGAAGCTTGCGCCCCTCCCCTCTCTCTCCCTGGTTCCTCCACCTCCAGCCCCCTTTCTAGAGTGTAATCCCCTCCCCCTTGATCCCCTCCAGCATCTGAAGCAACTCCGGTGATCGCCGCCGCCATCGTCTCGCCGCTGCCATCGTCTCGCCGCCGATGCGTCGTCGCCAACGGTTTCGGTGTTCTGTCCACCCAGGATAGACCCTTCTTCTCCGAATTCCTGCTATCACTCCCTTCATCTTCTGAAGCTCAAAATTTCAGGGTTGGTTCCCCTCTAGAACCCTTATCCCCACAAAAAAAATCACGTCAAAAATCATCGTTTAGCTATTTTTTGATTTTCGTCCAATTCCAAGTTCCAGATCTGTCCTGGTTCTGTTTACTGTTCACCAGCTCTGAGTTTACCCCATTCGAACCATCTTTTGATTTTTGTTGGGTCGCCCAAATTTACTGGGATCTCTGTCCACATCCCTCTACCACCAGAAACTTTATTAATTTTTGGTTCACCCTCTAAGTATTTTTCAAATTTCGTCCAAGTTCCCAAGAACAGTCTGCCCACAGTTTCCCAGATCCGACCCAGGTCTAGTAAAGAAATCCCAGAAAATCCATTTCGTCTCCAATCAGAAAACCAAAAATAGTCCCGGATTCCTCTCTCAGAGATCTTCAACTTTTCTGAAGCGATTATTTCCATATTCGGAGGTCTTCTCCCCGGTCAACGTCGATCTTCAGAGAAGTCAGAACCTGCCCCTGCAGTTCTGGCCAGATTCCAGCAAGCTTGTAAAATACATGATCAGAAATACAGATCTGATCATTATTTTTGAAGACCCCTACGTCGAAGTACTCAGAGTCAGCTTTCCAACGGCGCTAACATCGTCGCATTCCGACGACGGGGCTGATCGCAGCAGCAGGTTTCTCCGAGTCGCGCGCCTGTAAACAGAATTTTCAGATTCGTGGCCGAGTTCCCGGCGAGCATCGTCCGAGGGCCGCCCGGCGTCCGGCGGTCGTTCCAGCAGCTCGCAATCCCAGGGGTACACTTTCCAGGTGTCTCCACCACAGAAGAGTCATCAGGCCCCACACGACCCCTCCGGTCAATACGTGGGCCCCCACTAGCACGAGTACGCGTGAAGCCGAAGCATTGCCCGAAATCGCCCGTCAACCCGAACTTGGTCCTCCCGGGCCCACTTGTGTCGCCCTTTACCTCCCTGCGTGGAGTGGGCTTAATTGCATTGCTGTAAACATAATGTACTAAGTTCCCGGGAGTACGAGCTTCGGCCGAGTGCCGTCTTCGCCACGCCGAGAGCGTGGAGGTATCGCCTTCACCCTTACATTTGGCATTAGCTTAATTCTTTATATGCTTTATATGCCGCTGCTAGAGAGCATGTGTAGGGATACCTAGCTCGCCTTCAATTTATACTATCACTGCTGCGAGAGAGAGCGAAGCCGTCCCGTGACCCGATCCGGGTGCAAAAGAGAGCCGACCACCCTAGCTCATTGCCGGTTTCTCAACCGCGCACATCCGACGCTTCCCTCGTTAAGGGACGATCGCGAGCTTGTCGTGTCCGTGTCTCATCCCGCATCAGCATGTTAACAGAATGACCCTCAGACATTTGACCCCTTGATGCCATTCCACTGTTTCTCTCAAGGTCGTTGGACCCTTGCATGAGAGATTGGCTCTGATACCACGTGTTGTGTGGTGGTGGCGGATCTAGAGGGGAGGGGTGAATAGATCAGCCCCTTATTTACAAATTAAAGCATAGCGGAATGAAAGGTAGGCTAAAGCCCAGAAAGATCCACAAGATATGAGTCAAAGAGAGATAGGAAGATGGCCTATGCAAGCATCTACTGCAAAACAAGCTCACAGACAACCACACTAGACAAGGAGTTTTAAGGTGGTTCGAACTCAATCCCAGAGTCCTACGTCCACCCCTCACTCAACCAAGTGAGGCTTCACTAGTGCAACTGCACTAAACAAATGCTAACACACTGCTTGCGGGCTCACATAGCCAAGCTGACACACAGCTTACGGGCTCACACAGCCAACCCACAGAACAGAAACACCTTCTGTCTGTCTTCCTACAACTCCATGTATGGACCGAACAAAGTAACAAGAGAAACGTTCAAAAACAAGAAAAAACGATGTAAAAGAAAATCTAGACAAGATGTATGACACTAGACGATGGTAACACAAGGCCCTGTCTGGAATCTGGATGGCGATCTTCGCTTCTTCCAAACGGAGTGCTTCCTAGAAGGAGCAGGTTCTCCTTTGTAGGAGAAGGAAGCTTCTTCTCCCTTTCCTCACAGGATGGAGAAAGGAGATGAAGATGTCTATCTTCAGGTGCTCCTTGGTTGCAACAATGGCCTCCGCAGCTAGCTTGATTCCACAAGGCTTCTTCTTCCTACTATAGACTTTCCACGAGCTTGCCTCTTGCTTTTTTCTCCATGCTCCTCTTATATAAGCTCAGCCTCATTCTCTGGTGCACTTGGTGCCCAACGTTCTCCCAAGCTTTTCTTACCTTCTTTGGACAAGTCCACCTTTTTCTTTGAACTTGCTGCACGATCTTCTTTTGCAAAGTATGTCTCCCAGCTGATATGCCTTTGGGGTAGACATTCTTTTCTTCTTGTTTGTAACGTACGAGGTTGGTAGCTCCTGATCTGGTAATATGAAATCTGGGCCATCTATCTTCATCAGAGAGGAACAGATGCCAGACCACGGTGACCTCTGATTGGTTCAAAAGTGATAAGGTGTAGTGAGTTCTCATTGGCTGCCCAGACTACTTCGAGCGATATACTGCTATTTCCATTAGCTGCCCAGCATACCTTCATCCGGTACAATACTATCTCTTTAAGGTTTGACCCCTTTTAGGATGGAGACCCTCTTTAAGAGATTTGCCATTGGTCCAGTTGGAAAGTAAGAATCTTTGTTGACAACTGATCTTCTAGTACTTTGAACAGTCGAAGGATGTCCCTTTCAATGATTTGGGGTAGGACTTAAGGGCCTAAATCCATTTTTAGTTTAGGTAAAGAAGGGGCAGACCTTACAGCTATGGAGCATAAATATGCACTGACTTTCTGAGCCAAGTGGCATATGTACACAGAGTTCAATTTTCGTTGAAGGAAAACATGCACAGACCTTCTTGGCAGTATTGCAAATGTGCACCGACTTCATTTCAGCATTAGCATAGACTTGAAATGTGCACAGACCTTGCAGTTCAATATGTGCATGGACTTCGCTATGTTGAAAGTAAAATGTGCACCGACTTTGCTTCATTGAAAGCAGAATGTGCACAAACCTTGTTTGCAGTATAAGAGAATGTGCACCGACCTTGTTTGCCAAAAGCCAAAAGGTGCACTGACCTTGTTGTGTTGAGGGCAGAGTATGCACCGACCTTATCTTGCGCTAGTCTTGAATGTGCAAGGACCCTACAGAGTTGAAACCAAAACATGCACAGACCTTGATGCATGGCTAGCATGGACCTTAGTACCTAACAATCCCTGCTTGCACAGACTTAATGCACAAGATTATGCAGACTAACACAGACCAGATGCGCATGCAACTCAACTAGCACCGACTTGTTATGCAAGACATGCTGTGCTAGCGTTGATGCATGATTATGCATGAATGCAACTAGCACCGACCTTAATTCAACTAGCATAGACTTTATATGCAAAACATGCTATACTAGCATCGACCTCATCGAGCTGGCATCGACCTTATGCAAGAACTAGCATCGACTACATCGAGCTAGATTCGACCTTATGCAAGAACTAGCATCGACTACATCGAGCTAGCTCCGACCTTATGCATGAACTAGCATCGACCTTGTTTCAACTAGCATCGACCTTACTTCATCACTGACTAAAGTAGCACCGACCTTAGTTTAGTTCAAGCAAGACAGGAGGTCGACGCACAATGCCCAGATAGAAAACATGTTTCAAGAAGAAGCAACTATGGCATCGACTCATCATGGTCTGCGGGTCAACGCAGTAGACACACAACATTCGGAACAACCAGAAGGAGCAGTTCTTTCAACAAACACAATTTTTTTTAAAAAAAGATGATTAGACATTAAGCATGGCATATGATTCATCTTGGTAATCGTAACATTCAAGATCATGACAATTCATCAAGATGATGCATTTAGAAATGCTTTTCAAATGGCTTGAGGCTCAGCCTTTTCCTTAAAAGATCTTATAGCACATGAGCCACTTAAAGGAGATATGCAGACAAGATTATATGCAAAAATTGTTATGCACCCCATCCACATGATGCAAGAACTGGTTTATACAAGGAATGCCATTTTGCAAAGATGCAGATCAATCTTTTTGTGCTGACTCCCCCTCAGGGTATGCATTCATTTTTCCAAGTGTCCTAGTGAGAATCTTGACAAGTGAGTATGCATCCTAGGACTTATATTAACAGTTAACCCATGGTACCAGGCAGAGCGATTCATCCAAGGATCCTCTAACGCAATAGTGATAGTTTTCTTTTGGACTTGATCCAACTTTCCACAAATCACCATTCTACATACCGAAGGTTATTGCATGATGAATCATTTTCAGGAAGTGCATTGCAATGAGGTATGAGGCAAGATTCTTGGACCTCTCCTTAGTATGATATGCATAATAATGTAGGAGGAAGCAGAGTGAAATTCATTATCTACAACATATGCAAACTCCAAGAATGTGCACAGATCATTCTATTCTATCAGGCAAGTTTTTCAAACTTTTAATTCAGTTAATGAATATTTCAGAAGAACCAGAGAATAAATTCTGCAGCATATATGTTCAACCATTCTTAACACTGTGCCAGAATTTCCTAGCAGTAAGGCAGAATTTTTTGGAGCATGCAGAGATAAGCTAGATAGGGAGACAACTCATCATTTTGTTTTATTTTTTTTTAGATACCTAACCATTTCCATACTTGTGCCTTGAGCTGTTATTTTCTGACTTAACCTCGTTTAGCTCCAAGGCACCCCTGCAACCAAAGTTCTCATTTGGAAATTTTAGGTACCCAAATTTTCTTGGGTCATTGAGGGTTAGCAGTACTTCTTACGTGTTAATATCTTTTCATGGTAGTCATGCCATCTTTTCTCTTCAAGAAACAATCACTCATCTCATATCCTACTTTATCACAGTAAAAGCAACAGACAAAAGATTTCACACTGTTCTTGTATACATGGGTAGTGAATTTTTGTGGGTGAACAAGATTGCTAGCATGAGAATAATTTCTTCCTCTTCTTAGCAAACAGTCCTTGACTGTGTGGCCGGGCTTCTCACAATAATAACACCATGGAGGGACATTTCTTTTCACAAAACCTTTTTTGACAGGATGGATGTTTTTGGATGGGTCTTTGTTGTTGGACCCTTTTGACTTTTCAAAGATCTTCCTGCTCCTCAGTGCATGTAGATCATCCTTCCTCATTATATTGCAAGTGTCAATGACGTGCCCATGTAAGCCACAATAGAAGCAGAAAACATTCATTCTTTTAGGTGCATAGAAATGTCTAGCAGAATTTTTTGCATGCATATCCAAGTTTACATGTTCATTTTTTTGTCTTTGCTTTAGGGTTCTCTTTTTCTCTTTTTTATGTTCTTGATTTTTGGGAACAACTGATTGTCTTTTAATTTTCTGAGCAACTTGCTTTTTTGAAGAAGAGTTGGAGGTGCTAGCTACATTGGAGCTAGAAACAAAAGAAGTGTAGAGCTTATTTCCATAGGATTTCTTATTTACTGGAGCATAACCAAGTCCCTCTTTCTAAAAATTTACTTTAGTTCCCAAGAGTCTGTCCAGATTTTTTATGCCTTTCACAAATTTAGACAATGAATTATTCAAATCTAAGATCTCATCTTTCAGGGATGAGATGTGTAGTTCAGAGCTAGCAAGCTCTTCCTCATAGGCATTGATCCTGTCCTTCAACATGCCATTCATTTCTTCGTAATCTTTAATTTCTACTTCTAGCGGATGCAATTTTTTAGAGTCATTTTCCTCGATGTTTTTCCCTTTCATATAGGTAGACAGCCTATCATTTAGAACATCAATTTATCTTTTAAGTTCTTCATTTTCCTCAATGAGGTTGTCATTGTTAACCAGCTCATCAAAGAACTTTTGATCATTGGACATTGAATCCATCTCTATTATGAGCTCTTTTTCATTCTCTTCAAATTTAGAGATCTTATTCACAAGAACTTCGTTTTCTTCTCTTAAGGAAGCAATTTGTTCCGTATGCATATTCACATCAAACATCATACATTCACTTATATTCTCAACCTCGGCACATCTTTTACAAGAGGATTCATGAATATTGTTCCTAAGACCCTTTTTCAATTTTTTATTTTCTGATCTGATTTTCTTATACTACTTAGCCAGTTCGTCATAAGCATTCATGAGTTCATCAAAAGTAAAATCGTCAAGTTCGGAGCTTACTTGAGATGATGGGTTGCTCGGCTGGTCATCATTGTCACCCATCAAGCAGTTGTGCCTCTCTTGTTCTTTTTGGATGCTGATCAAGCCATCCAACATTTCTTTGGCTGAGCTGCAACTCGAAACAAATGGAGCTGTGTTGGAGTCTACTACTGCTTTCAAGAAGTTTAAAGCAACGAGGTTGTCAAAATGTATGGACTTGTGTTCATCAGTCCATTTGGCTCTATTTACATGAAGGCTGGAAGGACCATTGGTAATAATCTTCCAGAGCTTAGGATCACGTGAGGTTATACATCTGCCCATTTTTCCTAGCCAATCATTGAAATCAGAACCATTGAAAATCGAAAAGGAGAGCATTTAAAACTGATCAACCGAGGAACACATGATTGAAGTTGCACTTGGATCCTGATGGGAATCAACACCGGGCACTAACATTTTTATTTTGCATTTGTGTCCTTTTGTTTATATTTATACCCTTGGCTAATTGGGTTTGTAATTATAAGGCATTATAAGCCAAAGGATTAGTCTTTAAAGTCTTTGGGTTTCTAAGTAAATTGCTAGTGGGTCCAGCAGGGTCCCCCACCCTCTTTCCCATTGGTCCACCTAGGTTCTAAGGCTCATGTGGGGCTAGTTCAAAGTCCAAGATTGGACTTGGACCAAGGGGGGACAAGGTAGAAGAAAATTTAAACTTGGACCAAGCAAAGTCCAAGATGCTTCCCCCTTATAATATAGTTTATTCCATGTTGTATTTTTATTTAATTTGGTCATTTGACCACATGGGGGAAGAAAATGATATCCCTAGTTTACCCCTCCCCTCTCTCCCACGAAATTCCCAGCCCCCCACCCCTTGCCATTCTCTATATAAGCCTATGTATAGTGTCATTAGATATTTTAATGATGAATTAAGTATTTTTACCAAGAGCAAGTCCAAGGGCACCCCTTTCTCTCTCCCACCCCCCTTGCAGATGGAGTTCTACGAATTTCTTGAGGTGTGAAGCCTCCGCCCCTCCCCCTCTCTGAGTGAGAAGCTCAGCACCGCCGCCGTCGTCGCGCCGCCACCGCCACTGCATCGGAGTTCTGTCCAGATCAGAACAAAAGGTTGAAGCACAATTTTTATCTCCAAATCAGGAGATCTGATCAAGCTGCAATTTTGAGTGTTTGTTCTTCTTGTTATCCCTAGTCTCCATTTTAAATTTCGTGCCAATCAGAGGTCATTTGGTATTTTTCCCGTATTTTTTGTTCCACCCCTGACAGTCTGCCAATCAGCAGATCTGCAAGATAGATCCCCGATCCCGTATTTTTCCCACCCCCTTATACATCTTTTAAAATCCCCAAAAATTCATATGTGTCCCTTACATACCCGCCCTTCCACCATAATTTTTCTGGAGTCTACATCTAATGTTTTCCCTTCGATCAAAATTCATTTTTAGGGAAAACTCAATCTGTCCTATGTGTATGTCAGTCTGAGCCAGCAAAAACCATTGTGGAACAGTCATTTTAATTTTCAATCCATTCACTTGATAAATCTGAAAAATTATATGTTGTAGCCCTCGAAGTCCTCTATCCATCAGTACCAAGTTTGCATCGATCCGACACCAGATTTGGCCGCAAGAAATCTTTTCGTGAAGGCGCGCAGAGCAGATCCGAACCCAGCCAGCACAATCAGTCCGGGAATTAATTCCTCAGAAAATACGCCGGTGCACACTCGGTCACCGTCGCTCCCGGGATCGATCAGCAACCTTCCAGCAGCGCACCAGCAAGCCGCAGCAGCAAGGAGACGCCCGGGTATCACTGTCCCAGCCACCTTTTGTCTTGCGGGCCCTGCAGAACCATTTCGAGCAGCAGCCCATCTTTGGCCCGAGATTCGTCCAAATTGATGCCCGTCAACCCGAGTTCGCTACTCCCGGGTCCCATATAGTTGCCCTTTACCTCCCTGCATAGAGAGGGCCTTAAAACCATTTATGTAATTATTGTTAATATTTGTACACCGGGAGTACGAGCATCGGCCGGGGTCATCTTCCCCACGCCCGGAGCGTGGAGGTAAACTCGCCTCCCTCTTTATCGCATTTGCTCAATTCATATATTTTTGAATGCCGCTGCTATAGTGATAGGATAACTAGCTCGATATATAATTTTTATCACCGCTGCGAGAGTGAGTGAGTGAACCCGTCCCGTGACTTGATCCGAGTACACGCGGAAAAGCCGATACCCGAGGCTAATTGCCGGTTTCCCAATCGCGTACGATCCCGCGTTTCCCTCGCTTAGGGATGTCCGCGAGCTAGAGTCCCTGGTTTGCGTGTCCATCCGGCGTCAGATCCTCTCTACAGATCATTAGATCTGGAAATGACAGAGCTTGGCTCTGATACCAATTGTTGGGTCCCTTGGGTGCAACTGGATCTAGAAGGGGGGTTGAATAGATCCTATCAAAAGCCTTTGACCGATTAAAAATCAAACCACTTTGAACTCAATCTTCAATTAGATGTGCAAGAGATATACTGCTCAATCTGGACAGCAGAATAGTTCAAGGCAATAGAGCAAGACATCATACACAAGTAGCCAACGGATTGCGGAAGAGAAGGAAGCTGAGGTCGACGCAACAGTATAGTGGCGTCGATGCAGCCTCACTATGAATTTGGTTGTTGGACATATTTGCTTCTCATCACAACCCTGATGTGCATGAGTGTGTTCACAGTTAAGAAAATATTAAACCTTAGTAACTGTCCCCATGCAAAATAGCTTGCAGACATAGAGTCTGACTAGGAACCAAGCCAGCTGGAAAACATGTGGGCGATCCATAAACTAATCAAAGAATGTGTAGGCCGAAATATCAACCACCTATGAGTGGGGATGGAAGACAAGGAGCAATCGCACACTATACAATCCACTACACAAGGGATTTTTAAGGTGGTTCAATCTGCAAACCCGCAGACCTACATCCACCCCTCACCAAACCTGGTAAGGCTTTTCCACACGAGGATGAAGTCCTCAACATACACACACACACACACACATACACACACGGGGACGAACCCCCAGACACACACACACACACACACACACGCACACACGCACACACACACACACACACACACACACACACACACACACACACACACACACACACACACACACACACACACACACACACACACACACACACACACACACACACACACACACACACACACACGGGGATGAACCCCACACACAAAAATGAAGAAAGACAAGTTGCAAGTGCAGCAAGGACACGGGGATAGCTCCCAGCGAATACACGGCTGAACACAGACAACAACACCCCAGTCTCCCAACCAGAGCACTGGACACACACCTGAACCTATTTCAAAGGAAAAGAAAATGCAACAGTAAGAACACCAGTTGTGGCTTCAGATACAGATTTAGAAGCTGGTGACGATGGCTCCAGACAAAGATCCAACGAATCTTCACTTTAGTCATTCTACAGGGTTGCTCTCTCGCAAGACTCCTCTCCTTTCTTATTCTCTCTTTTCTCTTTTCTCTTACAGCACTGGACTAGGTCGGCCAGATGCTGGGCTGCTCACTCTCCCTTCTTTTCTCTTCTCTCTCACAGATTTGCTTGAATGCTCAAGGGGCTTGACTTTCTTCAAGGGCAGCATCAGCACATCTTTTAGACTGAGCTTGATATATATAGAGTGCTGGGTAGAAGCAATTCCCTCTAGAATCCTATGATCTTATTGACTATAAAGAAAATGTTTGTTTGAACACTGACCTCTTCTTTGATTGGACCACCATATCTGATGGCAGGAGCAGGTCACATTTCCCAGACTGAAATTTGATTGGTCCAACAGAGACACATAGGTTTCCCTCCAAGATCTTTCAATTTGAATAGATAGAGTGACAAATGTTTCTTTGAAAAAGAGCTCCATCAAATCTGTATTTTGAAAGGCCATTCAGAAGTAACCTCCACATGTGTAGTATTCTGATTTGTCCAAGTTAGCAGAGCAGGGCCAGAAGGATTTTCCCTCCAACATTTGTATTGGTATGGCTGGAATAAAATAAGTGAGGTTGACCAATAGTTGCTGCAGCATATTAAATCTCATGGGCTGGCTTGCAGAGAGGACGTCCTTTTTGTCCCAGTAGATTTTTTCCAGACAGAAATCCTATTGGCTAACTCGAGGAGAAGGACAGCAGAAAAGAGTCTTTTCCCTGGATGGTGTACTGGTAGATTCCTTGTCCAAAAGGTTGCTTTGATCACTTATGATGATAGGGACATTTGTGTGTCCTAGGAATCTTTTCCACACCTTGAAAAACTATGAATTTGGAGGTTTACAGTTCCATTTTTAATTCTTTGGAAGTCCACAGAACCATTGCAGGTTTATCAGAGAAAGCCTTCAATGGTGTCGACGCATCAACGCTCTTGCGTCGATGCAGCCTTCATATATCCTTCAAGTTCTGGCGAGCCGACGTTGATTACGTTGACGCAGTGAAGACACTGCGTTGGCACAGTCTTCGCTCATGGGCCACTTGAAATGGCTATGAGTGATGCGGGATGGACTGAGGAGACGACGCTATATGAGATGGACACGACTCGACCAGCAACGACACGACTACTAGAGCGACCTCAGCTCGACACTAAGAGCTCCTATGGGCTACACATCGCTAATAGAAGTGCAAACTCACTCATCATCCCAAGCGAGGGAAAGCGTGGATCGTGCGTGGTTAAGGAACCGGCAGAGTTCAAGGTAGTCTGACTCAACTTCTGGACTCGGATCGAGTCGCGGGACGGGTCACTCTCGCACTCACAGTGGCAACATGAACACACGGGCTAGGAACCTACACTCTCGCAGCGGCATATGACCAAATACTAGCTAAGCAAATGAATGCCAAGAAGGTAAGATCGTTACCTCCATGCACCCGACGTGGCGAAGACAACCCCGGCCGATTTACGGACTCCCGGTTAATCAAGTTTACAGCAGTACAAAGATTTGACCCACTCCACGTAGGGTGGTAAAAGGTCACATGCGGGGCCCGAGAATCACGTGAATCGGGTGGACGGGCAGCATCTTGATGTCGCCCGGTGGTGCCGAACACGCGTCTAAAGTGCTGTCCGGACGGCGCGATCTATGGGTCCGTGGGGCCCACGGATGGCGCTGTCCTCCTGGACTACTGGGGTGGGGCCCGCTGTGATGGGGACCCCTAGTAGCGTGCCTCCCTGGATGGCGGTCGGTCGGAAACTCCGGTCGGTGGCTGATCGGCTCCGATCTCCACGTTGTCAAGTGGCTGCCCACGGATTCTGGTTTCTATTTTTCGGCGCGCGCTCCGGCGAGATCGGCCCCTGCGACCAATCCCGATGTCGGATTGGGGCACAGGAGATATCGTTGGAAAGCTCTCTTGAAATCCTTCAATCTAGGCCCAGAAAGGGACCTGGATCTGCGCGGATCTGGATGTTATTGAATTTTGAAGCTTCTATTGTATAGTACCTGAACTCTCATATCAGCACGTGAGTTGTCTGAGAACTGCCATTGACCGAGAGATAGAAGTCCGATTCAGATCCTGAGCGCTTCACAAAAGTTGTATGGATTTAAACAAGGAAAACAGCCATAATTTTTGTGGAAGGATTGGTGGAGGCTATGATTTGTTATGAATTTTTCACTGGATGGTGGTCGGATCTAGACAGAGGTGGATAGAACTGTAGATGGCTCTGAAAATGATTTTTGAAAAATGGATGGAGGACTGATCAAACATCAAGAAAAATCGTGGGTGGAGGGGTTGATGGATAGAATACCCAGTAAAACTGGGAGCTCTGGGAAAAATCACAAAAGGGATCGAAGATGGAAAACTCCGGAAAGGTGGAAATCAGATCTGAAACTGGCAGAACTGAAATTGAAAGTTGGACGAAAATGGAAAATTAGAAAAAGTGAACTAGAAGGCCAACCGATTTTTTTAGAGCATGGGGATGGCCTCTGGAACACTCCCTCAAAATCCCAGATCAAAAGGAGCTCGTGGACGATTGCAATAATTCGTGGAAGTGACTGTGGTTGGCTGTAGATAGAACTCCGACGAACTCGATGGCGGTGCGATGGCGGCTCGCGGCGGCGGCGACCGGAACTGATAGGGGAGGCGTCACACCTCAGAATAGCAACCGTCTCAGCTGCAAGGGGGTGAGCGAGGAGAGAGGAAGGGGGCGCCCAAGGCTCTTCCACAAGAATTCATCAATTTCTTCTATCATTAATTCATCCAAATGGAAAAAATACAAGTTTATAGGTTACATATCAAATCCCATATCCACCATTGGATCTAGGGGTGGGGAATGGATGGCTGGGATTGAATGTGACCAACACAAAAAAATTAAATAAAATATTAAGGGGGGCGGCCTATTGACCAAGGGGGGGACATGGTAGAATGGTAGGTAGCCTACCTTGGACTTTGAAGTCCAATTGTCTACCCATGTGGCATTTACCATTCAACCTTCTAGATGTCTCCATTTGAAATGTTGGCTGACCCCACATGGGGCCCTAGGCTGAGGTGGATCAATGGGAAGAGGTCTGGGGGGCCCGTGGGGCCCGGGGGTCCCATTTTACAAATAAACCCCTCTTACAATCAAAATTACAAACCGAATAAAATGAAACACACACACATTACACACAAATAACGTCTAAACAAATATGATAAATGTCGAGACTCAGGGGGGAGTCTCCAGGCTGTCTCCGAGCCAGATGGACGCTGAAGTGGCTCGAGTCGTGCTCCGCGTGCGGTGCCGGTGGCCCGGCGTAACTGCTCAGGTGTCCGCACCAATTCTCCCCGGGTGGGAGAAACTCGACCCCGTCGAGTAAGGGTCTACAACGCTCCGGTATCGCTCCAGAAGGTCCGGATCAATCCGCTGCAACTCTCCATGCGTGATCCATGTGTCCTCGGTAGCGGGCCGTCCTCTCCATCGCACTAGGTAGCGCGGGTAGGATCCACTCCTGGTAACTGTCACCTGCTCATCCAGTATATGATCTATATGCTCATGCTGTCGTGACAAAGGGGTTGGAGGTGGACACTCAGGTGTGGGATCACTCTCATGGGGAGGAGATGGCTCGAAAGGCTCACTAGGGATCACCGCTGGGTCCCTATATGCAACTAGATCCGAAATATTAAAAGTAGAGCTTATACCGTATTCCTCGGGCAGGTCCACAACATACGCATTGGATCCAACGCGTTTCAACACTCTAAATGGACCGGCTCCGCGAGCTTGAAACTTCTTAACGGTTCTAGAGGGAAACCGTTCAGGCCTTACCCCTGATCATGACATATTCACCCTCTTGGAACTCTCGGTGGTGTCGGTGAGCATCGGCTAGCTCTTTGTAACGTGCATTGCTGGACTCAATGTGATGACGGATGTCGTCATGCAGACTCCTAACATGCCTAGCAAACGACTCGGCCGACACCGACACACGTGCATGGATAGGCATGGGGACAAGATCCACTGGCTTCCTAGGCCTATGACCTGTGACAATCTCGAATGGACTCATGCCGGTAGACCTATTCACCGAATCATTATATGCAAACTCTGCCATGGGTAGAATGAGATCCCAATCCCCAATGTGGTCCCTAACAAGATACCTCAAAAGGTCACCCAGACTCCTATTGACCACCTCGGTCTGACCATCTGTCTGGAGATGATATGCAGTGGAAAACTTGAGGTGAGTACCCATCATATGCTATAGTGTCTTCCAAAAATAGGAGGTAAATCTCACATCACGGTCAGACACTATAGTGCGAGGCAACCCGAACTTGCACACCACATGCGTAAGGAAAAGGCGGGCTACTCTCGAAGCATCCGAAGTCTTCGAGCAAGGGATGAAAAGGGCCATTTTTGAGAAACGGTCAACCACCACATAGACTTAATCATGCTTCCTGGAGGTACATGGCAATCTCAAAACAAAGTCCATGCTAACATCCTGCCACGGGGCATCTAGCACGGGAAGAGGCGTATAAAGGCCCGAGCTTTGCGTCTTCATCTTGGCCGTAGCACATGTATGGCACTAAGCCACGATGTGAGCAACATCGCGCTTCAAGCTCGGCCAATAAAATCGATGCTCAACTGCCTCAATAGTCTTGTTCCGACCAAAGTGACCGGCTAGACCTCCCGCATGTAGCTCCCATACTAAAAAATCTCGAACCAAAGTTCGGGGAACACATAGCCTTCCTCCACGAAAGAGGTAACCATCCTGGAGCACATAGTCATCAAGGTCTCTCGAGGGTCCGGCCTGGAGAGTGGTATAAACCTGACCAAAGTCAGGACAGTCAACATAGGCCTCTCTCATCTTTTCCAACCCTATGACCTTGGCACTCATGGTGGTAAGCAGACATGCTCGCCGACTCAAGGCATCGGCCACCTTGTTCTCCACTCCAGCCTTATGTTTAAGCACAAATGTGAACTGCTGGAGATACTCGACCCAACGATTGTGACGCGAGTTAAGCTTCTTTTGGGAATGGAGGTACCTCAATGCCTCATGATCGGAGTATAGGACAAACTCCTGATGTAAAAGATAGTGCCTCCAATGCCTAAGAGCCAGAACAACTGCGTAAAATTCCTTATCATATGTGGAGTATCGCAGTTTCACGTCATTCAGCTTCTCGCTGAAATATGCGACCGGGTGGGCCTCCTGACTCAACACACCTCCTCTCCCAACACCCGACGCATCACAAGAGACCTCAAACACCTTTGAGAAATCAGGCAATCGAAGGATAGGTGTCTGGGTCATGCGCTCCTTGATGTCCTTGAAGGCGGCAGTGGCGGCCTTCGTCCATACAAAGGTGCCCTTCCGAATATAATGCGTGATCGGGGCGGTGACGGAGCTAAATCCGTGGATAAAGTGATGATAGAACGTCGCAAGGCCATGAAAGCTACGGACATCATGAACTGTACGGGGTTCCGGCCACTCAACAATGGCCTGGACCTTCTCGGGATCGGCAGAGACCCCAGTACTAGACGCAATGAAACCCAAGAAGGTAAGCTGAGATGTCCTGAAGGCGCACTTCTGTGGGTTTGCAAACAACTGCTCTCACCGAAGAAGAAGATAGACCTGCCGAAGGTGGTCTAAGTGGTCCCCCATGGTGCGACTATAGATAAGGATATCATCAAAATACACAACCACAAAGACTCCAATAAATGGTCGAAGGACCTGAGTCATGAGTCGCATGAATGTGCTGGGGGCATTGGTCAACCCAAAAGGCATGACCAACCACTCATATAGACCGTCCTTGGTCTTAAAAGTAGTCTTCCA
The DNA here is from genome assembly GCA_022559845.1 of Amorphophallus konjac. Classification (NCBI taxonomy): domain Eukaryota; kingdom Viridiplantae; phylum Streptophyta; class Magnoliopsida; order Alismatales; family Araceae; genus Amorphophallus; species Amorphophallus konjac. The sequence continues at coordinate 379,813,954 of CM040118.1, read as the reverse complement.
CTCATCACCTGGCCTAATCCGCACTTGATGGTAGCCACTCTTAAGATCAATCTTCGAAAAGATAGTGGCACCAGCCATCATGTCTAGCATGTCATCCAGGCGGGGAATAGGGAACCTGTACTTCATGGTGATTTTGTTGATGACACGGCTATCAATGCACATTCTCCACGTGCCATCCTTCTTCGGGGTGAGTAAAGCGGGTACATCACATGGACTCATGCTGTCCCGAACAGATCCTCTCTGCACTAACTCATCGACCTGCCGTTTAAGCTCGGCATGCTCCGTGGGACTCATGCGATAATGTGGAAGGTTGGGCAATGAAGAGTCCGGAATAAGGTCGACGGGGTACTGGGCCCGGGGATGGAAGGCTCCGGAGCACTAGGGCCAGTACGACCCCTACCTGATGGGCTCTTGGGTTGATGGGGTTTGAGAGTAATCCGTTGGCCCTCATGGTCGAAGGTACAGGTGTTCGACCAGCCATGGAGTGTGGCATCCCTATCAAATAACCACGGCCTACCCAAAATAATGTTTCCCACCTCCATGGGTAGGACATCACACCAAACCTCGTCACGATAGGCATAGAACTGCAGTGGGACCAAGCACCGCAGCCTGATCGGAATGGAAGTGGAATCCACCCATGATACACGATAGGGGCAAGGGTGATCCACGGGTGTAAGACCAAGACGGGAGACAGCACCCGTGGAGATTGCATTGATGCAACTCCCGCTATCGATGATCACTTTACATGCATGCTTGCCTAGCCTACAGAAGGTATGAAAAATAGTGGTCCGACGCCAGTCATCACTGGCCTGTGGCTGGGTGAGAATACACCTGACGACCCCCACGTGGGTATCATCGGGATGCGGGGCCTCCTGGTCGTCACCTTCGATCTCATGGTATTCATCAGCTAGCTCCTGATCGGCCACATAGGTGACTAACTCGAGACCCGCAGGGGTGGTATCCTCGGCCTGTGTGTCCCCAATGATAAGAGATGGGCGGGTGGGACACTGGTTGGCGAAATGGCCAAACCCATTGCAGCGAAAACACTACTGCCGTGATCCACTAGGCTCCCCAATCATAGGTCCTTTACCTTTATCCTCCCGACGAATAGGAGGTGTAGGCAACAAAGGACGTGCAGGTGGTGCGGGGACCGGTGGACGGCTATGGGTGGAGCCGTAAGATGCTGGGGATGAGGAAGGTCCCTCGGGGGTGGAGGGCGAGGCCTAGGAGCAAAGGGCTCGGGACGAGCGGGCTCCTGAGGTCGAGCCATGGGGGCCCTCGGATACGTGCCAGATGAGCCACGGGGCTCGACACTACGAACGGGAAAGGAGCCCAACCGATGGGGTGACTCGAACTCGACCTTGAATTGCTCCAATTCGAGAGCTATCTGATATGCCTGCTCCAAAGTGGTTGCATTGCGGCGAAAGAGTTCATATTGATAATTGGGCTGCATACCTCTTCGAAAGCAGGATATAGTCGTGGTGCTCTCTTCCGTGACTCCACACCGTAGGTAATACTCATCGAACTCGACGGTGTACTCGGTCACGGATCGGTTCCCTTGGGAGATGCTTTGCCACTTGTCTATGAGACGTTGGCGATATGAGGCAGGAAGGTATTTCTCCCTCAACTTGGTTTTCATATCATCCCAAGTACCGATTTGGGGTTGACGTCGCTGGTTGAGCAGGCTCTCCACATTGGTCCAATAACTTTGGGCCTGCCCTTGTAGCTTCATCTTTGCATATCGGACTCTTCAGTGGTCCGTCATCTCAAACCACTCGAAGTACTGGTCCATGCCGGCCTCCCAATCTAAATACACCCTAGGGTCCAAGGACCCGCTTGTAGATCTCTTTTAAAATCCACACTTAAAAATATAAAAAAAAGCAATAGATATATGGGTGAAAGCAATAAAAATAGCACGAGGTGCTAATGTGGAGTGTGTGTGATCGCCAGAGACACGAGGCCTCAAGAATATAACAATGAAAGCATAGGAGAGATGATCGCGAAAAATGCCTCAAAAGTGCGGGGATGTGAGTGCCTCCTTTCTCTTCAAATCGGCCGGCCGATGAAGAGAATTCTTCCTTTAATTACCCTTGCAAAAAAAAGACAAACACCAATGAAGAAATTGCATTAGATATGTGGTGAGTGTAGCATCAATTCATAAAAATATATGAGCATGAAAAATTGATTAAGAACACACCTTGTGGGTGGTTGGCCCTTAAACCCCTATGCAAAAGGGTGTGGGAGATATGAATGCATGTAAAAATATTATGGGGAGAGAGTGCAAGAGATGCACTAAAGGGGAGATCTCAATGATAGTTGAGAAAAATTAATATGAAAATGAAACATGATGCATGCATGTTAACGAATAGCAAAAGGAGAAATAAAATAAAATAGAAGGAGCATGTTGCTTCTGTTGCTTATGGCTTTGATATTCAATGGGGAAGAAGCTTTAAAAAAAAATGGAGACTGATGCACACAGAGTTCCTTCCTTAGCCCAACGGCAGCAGCAACCTGTGAGAAGAAAAGAAGAAAAGCAAAAGAAAAGAAAAGAAAGAAGAAGAAGAAGAACAGAAGAACGGCGGGGAGAAGAAAATGGGCGTCCGAAGAAGAGGAATCCAACCAAACAACAGAGCCATTGGCTCTATTAAATAGGTTGAGGAAGAGATAAACATGGGCAAGAGTCCTAAGAGGGAAATGATAAGAATGGGCAAGAGCCCAAACAAAGTAGGCATCTATCGAAGCAAGGACTCTCTGGGGAAAGGGCTGCGAAGCCAGAAGGTAAAACACGCCTTAGGTAAGGGCGTCAATTTACGAATTGACGACCTACCCATAGGGCGTTTCTCAAAAACACGCCCTGCACAAGGGCGTTTCTCAAAAAACCAAATTTAGCAATAAAAACTCCCCATATTTGAAAAATGTAAAACACGCCTTAATTAAAGCCACGTTTAAAAACACGCCCCTGAGAAGGGCGTTAATTTCAAGAGCTCAAATGGGAAGTCGGTCAAACCTAGAAGAATTAACGCCCTCAGGTGAGGTCGTCCTTTCTTTAAGAAACGCCCTAGGTTAAGTCATGTTTTGAAGAAAACACGCCCTTACCCAGGTCGTGAATTTAGAAAATTCATAAAATAGATAAAATGGGGGAGAAATAGATAAAATGGGAGAAAACGCCCTAGACAAGGTCGTGTTTCAAAAAACACGCCCCTGATGAGGGCGTGAATTCAAAAAAACAGAGATAAATGCCCAGAAAATCCAGAAAAATAGGAAAAAGGAGATAAATGGGGAAGAATAGGAGAAATTCAAGAAAAGTGGGAAAAACCACTCAAATAAGCTGATTTGAGGGTCAAATGGGGCATCGCAGAGCGATATGAAATATACTCAAAATAATGTCAATTTTGGCGTGTCTACAGCTGCCCCGCCTTGGCGTCTGCTTTGCAAGGGAGCGTAGCAAACTGAAAAGTAGATACCAAGGTGTGATGAGACACGCAATCAACATCACTTGATGAGAATCAAATCAAAAGCACGAGATGAAGCAAATCTCGGGAAATTCAAGGAAATCAACAATGTTTGGATAAAAGGGGAGATGCGCACGCGGTGCACGAAGGAGATAAAATAAATGATCAACTTCCAACGCGGTGGAAGTACCCCAGGTCACAAACCTGTAGGTTTCACCATTGGGGAGCGGTTACCAGCCAGTGGACGTGCTGCAGCCAAGGTGGATCAAAGGAAAGGAGATTAAAAATGAGATGATAAAAATCCGAACAAGGAACTTTCGAGAAAATCACCCAAAACAGCGACAAAACGAACTGAGGATCCAATTCGGTAAGGAAAATCTCATATCGAGAAAGATTAAGATCAATTCAACTCTCACATCAGCTTATCAAAAATGATTTTTCAACAATTGCTTCAAAGTCCTACATGAATGCATGCTGGGCTAAAGGGAAAAATAACAAATGAAAATATAATATAATCAAGGATAATATTGTTAAACTGCCCAGACTGGGTCAAGAAACCAATTCTGCGAGCTGATACTAAGCCGAAGCCCGTTTATCCACGCACCAACTCGTAAAAAGGGAACCATCGTCCCCAATCTTGGACAGCTCAACGGCCTATCCGTGTGACTAAGACTTCTCTGGAATCTTCATTATTTTTGATGAAGGGGAACTCAAATCCCAGATTTACCAAAGCCACAAGGTCCTTGATATAATATAGTAACATATAGTAAAATGCATACAGGGGGATGGTGATAGCAATAAGCCTGGGGGACTCAGAAATGAGCTGCAAAATCGGTGGGACTTTGATGATGATGCTCAGCCGGCGGAACCAAGAGCTTCTTATCCTGCGCTCAAAAATTCATTAGCCAAGATATAAAAGATAACAAGCAATGAATAAGACATTCAATCATAGCAATCATCAAAGCATCAATTATAGCATGTATATGGCATGAAGCATAAGCATTGTTTCAAATCATAGCATTGTTTCTTGTTTTATCACGAGGAGACAATCTGGCTAATCAAGATTTGGAGATGAAAGATCAAGATCTGATATAATGCCCAACGGCAGAATGATCAGATAAAATTAGCAGGAGTCGATCTAAAAAGATTTGGAGATGAATAATAATCAGGAGATATAATAGGGAGATGACAATCAAAATGCCCCTGGGTGGCATGTTATAAGAATATCGGGAGGAATCAGTAGATTGCTAGCAATAAGTGGAGAGAGGACTCATCCCGCTCCTGGTCCCTGCAAAGTTGTTCCTGCAAAACACCATCAGAAAATACAATGCAAATTTTTGGATTTTGGAATATGCAAATTTTTATGAGTTTTTGGAAAAGATTCAAATTTTTATGGATTTTGAAAATATTCAAATTTTTGTGGAGATTTTGGAAATATTCAAATTTTTGTGGAGATTTTGGAAATATTCAAATTTTTGTGGAGATTTTGGAAATATTCAAATTTTTGTTTTTTTTTATTTTGGTTTAGACATTGTTAATACAACATCAAAGGGTTGTTTTAAACCACTGGCTAGGGGTCCTCATTCCTTCCCCTTTTGCTAAAAATTGCCCGGAGTCGGGCGTGCATTGAAGGTGGCGCCCTATAACCGATCGCCTTTGATCAACGGTGCCCCTACCAAGGCCATACCCGAGAAACATTCGGTCTTAGAGGGAGAAGAGAAGAATAATTGGAGATAAGCTTTATGCAGGATGGGAGATATCAAGACTTGAATTCCTTCCAAGGTGTCCCTTCAAAGAGGTAGTCTGTTGTGCCGGGGCTTTGTGCCTTTAATTTTTAGACCCTTGACATGCATACGACCAGGGTTTTCCCTGCGGGGACTTTGCCACTCTTGTCATGCCATAATTCATAATTGCAATTATCAAAATTCTGATTTGATTTCCATAATAGCCCTTGTGGCAAGATTTATCATGAAATTCATATTTATTTTTCTTCTGGGTCAAGACTGCCCCTATTTGAGACTCCTCTCGTATTGGGATTTACCAAGGTTGGTCATCTTATCCGTCAACCTCTTGCACCTGCATTCAGCCGAGTAAAGAAGAGAAAAAGACTTTCAGAAATTCATGGCATGGCCAAGGTAGGAGCGGTGTTTTATCAAGGAGCCGGCTAAGGATGCCGTGAAGTGTGTGGAATGCCCAACCGAGGGTTACTTTTAAACAAGCGGGGAGAGAATGTTGAATTCCCAGCACAGGGTTATTTTTAACCAAAGGTGCTGCAGAAGCAAGCCTAAAGACTCTTTTGAGAATAATTTCAATTAAACAAAAGCTTAAGATAAAGGTTTAAAACACCACTCTTAATCTTGTTAAGAAGCACTTGATTTTGAAAATCATGCGTGAAGTAATGAGAAAATGATATCATTAAAATGCGTACTTACGCCAATATGTTACCTTGCAACCTTTGTAGAAGCAGCTGCTGCGAGGCGATGTTGATCATCGTGGGATAGTCCTCTTTGGCAGTCCATAGGATTGGAAGCAAAGGGTTGAAAGTGGCTTAACAAGAAGGAGTGGTGCCAAGACCAGACTCAGATGAATAAGGAGAAAAGGAAAAAAGGCGAGGGCTAGAACTCCCTCACTAAGGCGCGGAGACCCTGATCACATGGAAGGTCTACAGAAGGAGAGGAGAATTAGAAGGAGGAGTGAGGACTAAAGCCTCGAAAGCAGTGGGAGAAAGGGCAAATGCCCAAGGCAGTGGATGTGGAAGAAGTTGGGTCGGACCCAGAATCAGGAGGAATTAGAAGAAGAAATTGGTAGATGGAAAGAGGTGGATCCGGAGGGTCCGGAGGTAAAGGAGGAGAATCGTGATAGGAGGAATCATCCGGGGGCTCCGGAGGGATAACGAAAGAAGGGACGCGATGCCCTGGGGAGAAATAGGGAAAAAGATGATGAAAAAGATGACGGAAAAGGAAGAAGAGAATAAAAGATATGGAGTCCCGGAGGAGCAAAAAGATGAATTGAAGGAAATATGGAAGGTCCGGAGGTTCCGGAGGAATGAAATCAGGAGGGTCGCGATGCCCTGGGAGATGATAGAGAGAATAAGACGGAGAATCCGGAGATTCCGGAGGAATAAAATCAGGAAGGAGAAGGTGGAAAGGGGCGTCGTGCCCGAGGAAAAAGTCTAGAGGTTCCGGAGGGAGCAAATGGAACGGGGCGCGATGCCCAAGGGAAAAGTCCGGAGGTTCCGGAGGAGGAGAATGGAAAGGGGGACGATGCACAAGGGAAAAGTCCGGAGGTTCCGGAGGAGTAGAATCAGAAAGGGCGAGATGCCCAAAGAGGAGGGATAAAATTCCTGGAGGTTCCAGGGAAATAGCAGGAAGGGGATGCAATGCCCCAAGGGGAGTGGACAAAAAGATGAATATGAATAAGATGGGAAATGCGAAATATCCGGCGGTGCCGGAAGACGAGGAAGGTACGGGTTTGGAAACCCGGGAAGCAGGAGATGCAATTGTATGCGAATGCAATGCGATGAATGCTGTGAATGCCTGAATGCAACAAAATGCATGAGATGCAAGGAATATGGAGAATATGAAGGGCGAGAGGACGAGATCCTCCTCTTAACCCTGGGAATGGCCCATGAAGAAGAAGTGATAGAGATGGACGAATAGAAAGTGGAACAAATAAGGGATGGCCCCTTAGCATCAAGGTAACTGCCCCTCCATGGCAGTGAACATGTACGGCCAATTGGCCCAATAAAGGAAGCTTCAATAAATGACAACCCCTTTGGAAAGCGAAGATCAATAAAGTGAGGGAGTCGTAGAGTTGGAACGGGAAGCATCGCCATGCCCATTGATTGTGGTGTATAGGAAGTGTTGAACAAATTGGGCATTCGCCCCTTGTATGGAGGAATGAAATCAAGATTTGGAAGAGGGAACAAAGGGTGCCCTGCCTGACCCTTGGATGGCATCAATTCTTGGCATGGCGGCGACTTGGCTTCTTCGGCCGTGATTGGCACAATAACCCGGATTGGCATCCGGCAAATGAATTCTTGCATCTTGGATGGCACGGCCAAATCCTTGCTGCCCGGCTCTTGATTATCTTCGGCACCTGTGCTTGTAGAAGGCCCCCCATTCCGAGTAGTAGAGGGAGGTGAAGCGGAGGCGGAAAGCTCCATGGATGGTGGAGATATAATGGAAGGTGTTGGCAAATGGGTGAGCGTAAGCGGGGGTTCAAACACGTCGAGCTTCTCCCTTTGCTCGGAAGCAGTTGGGATTGGCTCGTATGCAAAAAAAGGCGGATCCTACTCAGGACTAACCATGGGTAAAGGCGTAAGGCTATATGGTGGAGGAATAGGCAATGTGGGTTTTAAAGGGATAATGGAAAGCCGAGGTGGCGGTAATGGGAGGCTAATTGGGGAAGGTTTAACGGTAGGCTCAATGGAGGCCGATGGTGTGGAGGTTAATGGTTTAAGGAGTGGAGGTGTAATTGGTGGAGGTTTAATGGGTGAAGGTTTAGGGGAGGTTAGTGTGAAGGTTGATGGTATAGTGGGTGGAGGTGTAGTTGGTGGAGGGTTAATGGGTGAAGGTTTGGTGCGTAGAAAATGCCGGACGGGGCGAGCAGTGTTAGGAGTGGGAGTGGGAATGGGAAGAGACTCAATAGGCGCCGGTGCGGACGATTGGAATATCGACCCATCGTCGTAACACCAACTAGTCTCATAAATGGGGGTTGGATCGGGGATGGTTTCATCCTAAGCAGGAGGTTCATCGAATGATAGCGGAGGGAGCGGGAAATTAAGGAAACTCGGAAGGGGTGCCTGCGGAGCTTCATCATCATACACCGGCTCGGATTCTTCAATTGCCGGTTCTTGCTCGCTTGGAATATCAACGCCGTAGTCGTCCATCCTATCCTTCCATTCTCTCTCCAACTTAGTAATCTCATCCAAAGCGGCATGGAGAGGATTGACCGGAGTAGGAGGAACCGTGACCCTCTTTAATTGTTCCTCCATGGAAGTAATCTTATCAAAAAGAGATTATTGGAGGGGTGTGACTTGAACAATAGAAGGTTGGCAGGGCCTTGAAGGAGGAGGGGCCGCATAAAAAGGCCGTGGAGGGGAGTTAACGGTATGACCCGTAAAAGAACCTGGATGGGCCGGATTGCAATGAATAAATGGGCCTCGGGGCCGTGAGGGAGGAGGAATAGAAGGAGGCGGGTGTCGGACCACCCGAGTAGAATGAATAGGGGGAGATGGGTAATGGGCTACCCGAATATGATTGGAAGGAGGAGGTGGGTGATGGGCCACCCGTGTAGAACTGGAGGGAGATGCATGAGATGTACCCTCAACGGCAGCCTTAAGGGCTTGGATCTGTTGAGGGGTAAGATGATCTAATGCATGGATGATTCGAGAGACCTTCTCGTCATTGGGAGGAGACGGTCCCGAGGGAATAGTGGCTCGAACTTGAGGAGGGGGACCATAAGAATGGACATTACCCATGGGTTGGGTATGACCATGAGAATAAGGACGTGGTCCCTTGAAAGAATGGTGAGAATGCTGATTAACATGTTGAAATTGAGGATATGAAGTGCTAGGTTGTGCATCCTCATGAATTGAATTGAACATGTTTCTATCATGGTAAGCCATTATATAATCAAAAATTCTCAATAATTAGGCAAATAAGCACACAAGTTGGAATGGTTACCGTGATTTTTGATTGTTTTATCCTTGGTGAATTAATGAATTTTAATAAAGTTTGGAAAGATTCACACAAGGAGAGTCCTAGTTTCAAATGAGATTTGAACTCCAATGCCAACTAGGAACTCTCACTCACCACGTATTAGGCCAACTATATCGGGACTCCAAAAGGGTACAACCTGCCCGGCGTCCGTGAGGGAATCCATTGGTGCGGGGGCTTATGGTGGCTTGGAAAAGGGATTTCCAGTCCAAAGAGACGGAATGCTCAATGGAGGGTCGTCCCGATTCCAAGAGGGTGTGTGGATCCAAATGAAGAGGAGGAGGCTCCCAAACCAAATGCAAATATGAATGCAACAGGGTAAACAGGCCAACCACAATAATATGATCAATCAACAAAAATAAGCATGAAATATCATGAAAAACCACAGCCGGGGGTTCTGGAAACCCACAGTAAAAACACGCCCGGAAAGGGGGCGCTACTAAAAAAAGACACGACGATGTGACCGTCGTGAATCAACGTGAGGGGCCCAGGGGCTGGCGAAAACACGCCTTAAGGTGAGGCGCTATCAATAAACGGACGCCCTGTCCAGTGGGCGTCAACTCAGGAGACACGCCCTGATGAGGGGCGCTAATAAATAAAAGCACGCCCTTGGGCAAGGCGTGAAACACTGGCAGCAGATATATGCAAAATATATGATATGAAGAAAGCACAGGGGTTTGGCAAAACACAGGAATAAAATGCCCTGGGGCAGGGCGCTACCAATGGAAAAAGCGCCCTTCGGTAGGGCGTGAAACGCCGCGGGCAGATGCCAACCAAGTCAAGGAACGCCCTGGGTCAGGGTGCTACCAATAAACGAACGCCCTATGCAGTGGGTGTCAAATCAATAGAAACGCCCTGATCTGCGGCGCTACTCAATAACAGAACGCCCTCGGACAAGGCGTGAATTCACAGGAAGCAACAAAACCCGGAAGTAAGCTGGAAAACGCCCTGGCAGAGGGCGTAAACTATTAAGAAGACGCCATGTGTCAGGGCGTTAAATCAATAAAAACGCCTCTTCCAGAGGCGTGATTTCATCTTGACCAGGAATCCTTCGCGGCCAGCAACAGCAGAGGAACACTCATAGAATCAATGCAATCAACAAATATGAATATCAAAAGGGCACGCGAGGGTGCCAAGGGGAAAGGGGTAATGAAAGAAGAACACAAAGTGTCCCACCGTGATCGCCAATTTGTAGATCTCTTTTAAAATCCACACTTAAAAATATAAAAAAAAGCAATAGATATATGGGTGAAAGCAATAAAAATAGCACGAGGTGCTAATGTGGAGTGTGTGTGATCGCCAGAGACACGAGGCCTCAAGAATATAACAATGAAAGCATGGGAGAGATGATCGCGAAAAATACCTCAAAAGTGCGGGGATGTGAGTGCCTCCTTTCTCTTCAAATCGGCCGGCCGATGAAGAGAATTCTTCCTTTAATTACCCTTGCAAAAAAAAGACAAACACCAATGAAGAAATTGCATTAGATATGTGGTGAGTGTAGCATCAATTCATAAAAATATATGAGCATGAAAAATTGATTAAGAACACACCTTGTGGGTGGTTGGCCCTTAAACCCTTATGCAAAAGGGTGTGGGAGATATGAATGCATGTAAAAATATTATGGGGAGAGAGTGCAAGAGATGCACTAAAGGGGAGATCTCAATGATAGTTGAGAAAAATTAATATGAAAATGAAACATGATGCATGCATGTTAACAAATAGCAAAAGGAGAAATAAAATAAAATAGAAGGAGCATGTTGCTTCTGTTGCTTATGGCTTTGATATTCAATGGGGAAGAAGCTTTAAAAAAAAATGGAGACTGATGCACACAGAGTTCCTTCCTTAGCCCAACGGCAGCAGCAACCTGTGAGAAGAAAAGAAGAAAAGCAAAAGAAAAGAAAAGAAAGAAGAAGAAGAAGAACAGAAGAACGGCGGGGAGAAGAAAATGGGCGTCCGAAGAAGAGGAATCCAACCAAACAACAGAGCCATTGGCTCTATTAAATAGGTTGAGGAAGAGATAAACATGGGCAAGAGTCCTAAGAGGGAAATGATAAGAATGGGCAAGAGCCCAAACAAAGTAGGCATCTATCGAAGCAAGGACTCTCTGGGGAAAGGGCTGCGAAGCCAGAAGGTAAAACACGCCTTAGGTAAGGGCGTCAATTTACGAATTGACGACCTACCCATAGGGCGTTTCTCAAAAACACGCCCTGCACAAGGGCGTTTCTCAAAAAACCAAATTTAGCAATAAAAACTCCCCATATTTGAAAAATGTAAAACACGCCTTAATTAAAGCCACGTTTAAAAACACGCCCCTGAGAAGGGCGTTAATTTCAAGAGCTCAAATGGGAAGTCGGTCAAACCTAGAAGAATTAACGCCCTCAGGTGAGGTCGTCCTTTCTTTAAGAAACGCCCTAGGTTAAGTCATGTTTTGAAGAAAACACGCCCTTACCCAGGTCGTGAATTTAGAAAATTCATAAAATAGATAAAATGGGGGAGAAATAGATAAAATGGGAGAAAACGCCCTAGACAAGGTCGTGTTTCAAAAAACACGCCCCTGATGAGGGCGTGAATTCAAAAAAACAGAGATAAATGCCCAGAAAATCCAGAAAAATAGGAAAAAGGAGATAAATGGGGAAGAATAGGAGAAATTCAAGAAAAGTGGGGAAAACCACTCAAATAAGCTGATTTGAGGGTCAAATGGGGCATCGCAGAGCGATATGAAATATACTCAAAATAATGTCAATTTTGGCGTGTCTACACCGCTAAAAGTGGGAGGGTCCGCACGCACGCCCCTAAGAATGCGGTCATCATCCTCGTCATCATGATTCCGTCGTTGATTACGATGACCGTTACCCCCTTGATCATTATCAGATGCATAATCATCCACCACATGCACCTGTTGTACCCCAACATTATCCGCCTGAGCCCTTGGTGCAGCAGGTTGCTGAACCGGCTCTTGTTGGCCGTTCGTCGGCACGGGTTGCGCCGCTACTGGGCCCCTCTCGAGGACGACAATTCTCCCAACTAGGCCCTGGATGGACTGATCCGAATTCTCAGCCCGATCCTCGAGGACTTTCATCCGCCCTTCTAGACGCGTTCCTATGCCATCCATACGCGTACTAAGACCATCCATACGCGTGTCAAGACGTTCCATAATGGCTCGGAACATCTCGGCCGTCGAGGACTCATTGGAGCTACGGGCCCGGGAATCCGCCATAGGTGGTGGTGGCGAGTATTGGGTACCTCGACGGGTGGGCATGCAACTGACACACGACCTAGAAGACACCGACAAATGCAAAAAGACGCACTTAGACCTAACCAATATCCGGTACGTGGCGGAGTTAATCGATCCGAAGATCACTCCCGCAAGTGTGTGACCTCCCGATAGGCGTAGCCTAACATTCGGACAATACCTTTTAAGATACCGAATTATCGGGATGAAATGCAATTTTAAAACACCTTTTTTGTTTTAAAAATAATGATGATCCAAGACTTGACTTAGACTATGCAAGACTTATGCAACGACTACCCTAGACTCGACTCGCTCTGATACCAAACTGATGCGGGACGGACTGAGGAGACGACGCTATATGAGACAGACACGACTCGACCAGCAACGACACGACTACTAGAGCGACCTTGGCTCGACACTAAGAGCTCCTATGGGCTACACGTCGCTAATAGAAGTGCAAACTCACTCGTCATCCCAAGCGAGGGAAAGCGTGGATCGTGCGCGGTTAAGGAACCGGCAGAGTTCAAGGTAGTCTGACTCAACTTCCGGACTCGGATCGAGTCGCGGGACGGGTCACTCTCGCACTCACTGCGGCGACATGAACACACGGGCTAGGAACCTACACTCTCGCAGCGGCATATGACCAAATACTAGCTAAGCAAATGAATGCCAATAAGGTAAGATCATTACCTCCACGCACCCGGCGTGGCGAAGACAACCCCGGCCGATTTACGGACTCCCGGTTAAACAAGTTTACAGCAGTACAAAGATTTGACCCACTCCACGCAGGGAGGTAAAAGGTCACATGCGGGGTCCGGGAATCACGTGAATCGGGTTGATGGGCAGCAGCTTGATGTCGCCTGGCGGTGCCGAACACACGTTTAAAGTGTTGTCCGGACGGCGCGATCTACAGGTCCGTGGGGCCCACGGATGGCGTTGTTCTCCCGGCTTGCTGGGGTGGAGCCCGCTGTGATGGGGACCCCTGGTGGCGCGCCTCGATGGCGGTCGGCCGGAAACTCCGGTCGGTGGCCGATCGGCTCCGATCTCCACATTGTGAAGTGGCTGCCCACGGATTCTAGTTTCTATTTTCTGGCGCGCGCTCCGGTGAGATCGGCCGCTGCGACCAATCCCGATGTCGGATGGGGGCACAAGAGCTATCGTTGGAAAGCTCTCTTGAAATCCTTTAATCTAGGACTAGAAAGAGAACCTGGATCTATGCAGATCTGGATGTTGTTGAATTTTGAAGCTTCTGTTGTACAGTACCCGAACTCTTAGATCAGCAGGTGAGTTGTCTGAGAACTACCGTTGACTGTGAGGTAAAAGTCCGATTCAGATCTTGAGCTCTTCACAAAAGTTGTAGGGATTTGAACAAGAAAAACGGCCATAATTTTTGTGGAAGGATTGGTGGAGGCTATGATTTGTTATGAATTTTGCACTGGATGGTGGTCGGATCTAGATAGAGGTGGATAGAACTGTAGATGGCTCTGAAAATGATTTTTTAAAAATGGATGGAGAGTGTATAAAAAATCAAGACAAATCGTGAGTGGAGGGGTTGATGGATAGAATACCCAGTAAAATTGGGAGCTCTGGGAAAAATCACAAAAGGGATCGAAGATGGAAATCTCAGGAAAGGTGGAAATCAGATCTGAAACTGGCAGAACTGAAATTGAAAGTTGGACGAAAATGGAAAATTAGGAAAAGTGAACTAGAGGGCCAACCGATTTGTGTAGAGCATGGGGACGGCCTCTGGAACACTCCCTCAAAATCCCAGGTCAAAAGGAGCTCGTGGATGATTGTAGTAATTCGTGGAAGTGACTGTGGTTGGCTGTAGATAGAACTCCGGCGAACTCGATGGCGGTGCAATGGCGGCTCGTGGCGGCGGCGGCGACCGGAACTGATAGGGGAGGCGTCACACCTCAGAATAGCAACCGTCTCATCTGCAAGGGGGAGAGGGAGGAGAGAGGAAGGGGGCGCCCAAGGCTCTTCCACAAGAATTCATCAATTTCTTCTATCATTAATTCATCCAAATGGAAAAAATACTAGTTTTATAGGTTACATATCAAATCCCATATCCACCATTGGATCTAGGGGTGGGGAATGGATGGCTGGGACTGAATGTGACCAACACAAAAAAATTAAATAAAATATTAAGGGGGGGGGGCCTATTGACCAAGGGGGGGACATGGTAGAATGGTAGGTAGCCTACCTTGGACTTTGAAGTCCAATTGTCTACCCATGTGGCATTTACCATTCCACCTTCTAGATGTCTCCATTTGAAATGTTGACTGACCCCACATGGGGCCCTAGGCTGAGGTGGATCAATGGGAAGAGGTCTGGGGGGCCCGTGGGGCCCGGGGGTCCCATTTTACAAATAAACCCCTCTTACAATCAAAATTACAAACCGAATAAAATGAAACACACACACATTACACACAAATAACGTCTAAACAAATATGATAAATGTCGAGACTCAGGGGGGAGTCTCCAGGCTTTCTCCGAGCCAGATGGACGCTGAAGTGGCTCGAGTCGTGCTCCGCGTGCGGTACCGGTGGCTCGACGTAACTGCTCAGGTGTCCGCACCAATGAGCTATTTGTCACCATTAGTTGTCTATTTGTTACCCCTCGGAGGCATTTGTCACCCTTAGGAGGCATTTGTCACCCTTATGATCCTCAATAGCCGTCGCCTTTGTTGCAGTTCTCACTCTTGCGATTTAAACATAACTGGCGTTGATGCAGTGAGGGCGTTGCGTTAGCGCAACCTTCACCTACAGGCCATTCATCACGGCTATGACTCATTTGTTGCTGTTAGTGCCTATTTTTCACCCTTGACTGTCTATTTGTCACCGCTAACACTTATCTGTCACCCTTATCTATCATGAGCCGTCGTCTTTGATCATCCCTTTCTGCTTGAAGATCTTCTGGTACGTCGAAGCAGCATTGCCATTACATCGACGTAGCTGAAGAGCCATGCCCGTGTCTGTGCTGGAACTGGTATTGCGTTGACGCATCATGTGGTTGCGTTGACGCAGCTCTGATCACTGCGTTGGCACATCCAACGGTCCTTTGCTGCCTGACTGCTGCTTTCTCTTAATCTTTGCTGCCATTGAGTCATTTAAACCTTCTTCCTTCTATATCATTTGACTTGCTTAGCATCTGTAGGAATCTGAACTTAAAGAGGGTCAGATAAAGGTTAGGCAGTAACTGCTTTTCGACGTATTGTGGTGATCCAAAGAAATGAAGTTTGTTATCATCAAAACACACGCATGGCTCAACAGCCATGACCAATGCACACGGATCTCCAGACAACATAGACCTTGCCATGGTCAACCACTCAACTAGCCTCACCAGCCGCTCACGGCTACCAACTGGGACCCATAATTATCTCTCGGAGACCCCACCTTAGAAACCACAATTCCATCTCGAGGACACAACTTCCCACAGAGGAATAGGGTACTCATGCGGCACACTTGCCGTCATGTTTCCCCAACTCTCTATTCTGCCGGTGCCTCAAACAAATAACGCCTCAAGCAATGGCACAACAATCAACATGGATCACATAGCCAAAGTCAATCTCACACCGAGGAACCAATCCACCGATGCTCTTCACATCCTTGGGAATCCGCCCGTTGTAACCAATGCCACGGTCCTAGACCTGTGGGTTAGAGGCCCACTCGGCTTCTGCTACACACTCTGATCCACGTGCATCACCATCACAACGACTCGGGATCCGCCATCCTGGCAATCCTCAACTCAGCTGGCTAACTCCAAAAAATAGGGTGAAGAAAGCTCAATTGCCTCAAATCCAGAGCACCGACTCTCTCTCTCTCTCTTAGTCTAGCAATCCTTCGGCAACTCCGCAGGCTCCGATTCACCACGCATCGGGAATCACAACACCAGTCGCAAATTCTCTCAAGCACAGCCCAACTAGCACTCGACCTTCCAGAGTAGCGCCAACACCCTTACACAGGCAGCCATACTGCCAAAACACAAGGCACGTCTCGCACGGACTTCATGTCACACAAGGAGAGGCCAACCAATCCGAACGCACGCCGCAAGATGTTAGAACTTAGCGAAATGTGATTCTCTCCAACCAAGGAGAAAATAGCATACCTCATACAAGGTGGGAGATCCCCACGCATGACCTGACTTGAACCTTGAACAAGTCGGGAACCGCACCTTCCAGTACCGAAAAAACCATCACTACTATCAGGTATGTTGGGTGGTACGAGAGGATCTAGAGAGGGGTGAATAGATCCGACACCTACTTTTCAACCACTAGAACAGACTATGTAAGAATCAGTAATACAGTGATGACAAACTAGTGTAAGGCAGACTAACGCAGGGGATGTTAGCAGCGAAGAGATATGAAAGCACTTATCCAATAAAAACACCTATGAATGAGGGAGATAGAGGAGATGGATATTGCAAACCACAACACAGAGTTTTTAAGCTGGTTCGGCTGCTACTCAGCAAGCCTACATCCACCCCTCACCAACTTGGTGAGGCTTCCACTCTTTGGCCAAAAGAGACACACACACACACATGCTGGAAACCCAGCAGAACACGGGGACAAGCCCCCCACCTTCACACACACACATGAGGAGCAAGCTCCTTATACTACAACACGTAGCACACGGGGATGACTCCCCAAGAGAAAAATAGAAAAACAAAGAACCAAAAGCACACGCTACACTACGCAGCTCACATAGGGATGACTCCCACACACAAGGACGTTCTAAGAGTAGAAAAAACAAAAATAGAAGAAACAAGAAAAGAGCTCCAGTAGAAAAAGGAAAATCTAGCAAGGCTGCGAAGCAGATCAAGACTAAAAACCAACATGGTTGACTGGAATTCTAGCTGCATGCTTTCTCCTCCTCCCTTTCTCTCAAACCTTCTTTTGAAGACTAAGGATGGGCATTCTCTCTATCTCCTTTTTCTCTGATCCTCACGTCCAGGCTCTCTCCAAGCTTCACTTGCAGCAATGGCAGTAGCTGCCCTTCATGCATGGTGCTTCTGTTTTATAGGCACAAGCAACAAAAATTTCCCTCCAAGGCTTTGCAATTTGATTGGCTGGAATAAATAAATGAAGTTTGACCAAGAGTCTCTGTAGCATGATCATTTTTCATTGGCTGGCATGTAGGAAGGACATCCTTCTATCCTGGAAGATTTTCCAGACCCTTCTCTGATTGGTTGGATGCAAAAAGAAGGTTACCTTGAAAGGTGACCTTTCCCACATTTGTAAATTGAAAAATCTTCTGTACAAAAAGTTGTTTTGGCAATCAAATGATGATAAGGATAGTTGTATGTCCTAGGAACCTTTTCCACACCTCAAAAATTATGTTTTTGGAGGTTTACGGTTGTTATTTTTTGTTCCTAGATGGCTTTTGAAAAGAATACTTCTGAAAGAGTATATTAGGGGAACCTTGAGTGCGTGGACACAGCATCACCCATGCGTCGACACATCTGTTGAGAATGGGCTTTAAGATAGCGTTTGGAGGGCCCTCTTGCATCAACGCCCTGAGCGGGGTGCGTCGGCGCATCTGCTTGGAGATGCGTTTACAACGCTCTCTAGGAGAGCCTTATGTCGATGCCCTGAGTTGGTGGGGTTTGTTGATGTTTTGTTCTCTCTACCCCCCCCCCCCAAACTATGCAAATATAATATAGGTGTGAACAAGCATGAAAGTATGAATACAGGGCTGATGAAAGATGAGAAATACTGGCCGTGATCGCCACCAAGATTGTAGCAACGCCAAAGGGATGGAGAAAATAGTGCAACAGTGCCGTGTACCTTGGAAACGGATGAAGACTTGATCGCACTTGATATGGGGATGTGGGAACCAATGTGGATTATCTCACCTCGCCATCCAGTCGGCTAGAAGGTAAGGCCTCACTTTTCATGCTTTCTTGCAAAACAAAGACAACACAAGAAGCAAAACCTATTAGAAAATGCTAAAGTGTAGAAATCTCCCCAAGTGTATAAAGTAGCATGAAAGATTGAGGGCAAACTCACCGGGGGAAGATTTTTAACCCCTGTGGAAGGGTGGAAATAATAGGTGAGTATATTGTGATGAGACTAACATGCGGAGATTGATTTAATATGCAACAATTAACAAAGATAAACGAGATGCAAAAATGTGGGTCATGAGAAAAATTATGAAAACTGAGCAAACAGGGTGCAAAGAATGATGAAAACAATATGGCAAACGAAGTCCAAACAAGGAGAAAATTGGGATGACATAAGACTTTAGCATTGTGAACAAGTGGGAACAAGAATCAAGCCAAAAGGAGGTATGGACAGAAAGTTATAGCACCGAAGATTTGGTAAAAAATACAGACAGTGCAAAAAATACAGAACTGTGCACAAATTGGACCTAAAGAATGAAGAATAACTTGCAGAATAAGACACCAAAATGGGAAAGAAAGGATGCTATGGAAAGATGGGAATATTGTAGTAAAACTAGGGCAAAAAGAAGGGTTTAAAATGTGGAAGACAGTAGTGAAAAACGGGGTGGAAAACACAAGAAAACGAAGGGTGCTAAACATGGCAGAAAAATGACTTAAGTATGAAAACTATGTGAAAGTGCAAAATGATGGAAAAAAATAAGCATGAAGAGGACAAGATAATGAGTCCAGAATGGAGGAAAATGAAGAGTATACTTCCCTTAAGAGCCTGGAGTTGAAAAGAATGATCAGAGGTACACCATGACTTTGCCCCGGCTGCGCAAATGTGCCCGTTTCGCAAGAAATCTAGTTTCAGATTGGCAGAACAGAATGGTGAAACCTGAACAGTTGGGGCTTGAGAATAAGGAAAAGAATCAAGAAAAGGGCACCCAAATATAATCAATATGAAGCCAATACTCCCCTCTATAGGATAGGGTTGAAGGAAGATGAAGAGGATGCATCATAACTTTGCCTTGGCTTGAAGAACAGGCCCCCGCCGCGAAGTTGTAGCAGAAAACCAATAATCTGTGATGATTTGCCAAAAGTAGGGGCAAAGAAAAGAGGGTAAACGATGATGAAATAAAGCCCAAATAGAACCAACGCGAAGCTAATACTTCCCTCTTCAGGCTAGGGTCAAAGAAGGATAAATACAATGCGGCATGGCTTTGCCGTTGGCTCGGAAACGCGCCCCTATTGCGCAGTTTACACAGGGTTCTTTACATAGATACTACATAAATTTAGAAACTTCTCCCTTATTTTTAGGAGATATAGCCCACCAAAACTCGAGTTCTTTGGATCAATCTCGAGATAATAGTGAGAACAAGAGATAGGAGCAAGCGTGAGTCAATTCCGTCGAAGAATCTGGAAGATATTGGCGTGGAAAGGAGAGCCCAGAGCTTGATCGGATTGAGTTTGACTTGTACATAAATTACATAAACCCAAAAGTTTCCTCCACGTTTTCAGGAGATAGAGGCCACCAAAACTCAAGTTCTATGAGTCAAATTCAAGATAATAGCAAGGACAAGAGATAGAAACAAATGGGACTCGATTTGGTAGAGAATTATAGAAGATATAGACCCTAAAAGGAGCCCACGGTGAGCAAAAACGCCCAAAAATAAAGTCCAGAACACTTAAGACTCTCAAGGCAGAAGAGGGGAAGAGGCACTCCACAGCGACCACAATGGTCAACAGTTGACCGCAACCTTAAATTTTTTTATTTTTTATTATTTTTTTAATAAAAAGGAAAATATCCTCCAAGGGCTCCAAGGCTTAAAGGGCTTAACAATGACCAAAAAATGGGCTTGAAATAGGTTTATAGAAGACTCCAAAATAATGGATAATTCAGGACATTATACAGAAGAATAAGAGAAATAACTCGACTTGTAGGCTGAAAACAGGTGTCAACAGATGCCCCTCCTTGATGTCTGCTTTGTAAGGGAACGAGCGAAAGCGATGCAGAGGTAGAGTGGAAAGGAGATGGATCAAAAGCGAAAGCGATGTGAAAAGGAGATGAAGTAGAGATGAAACGGAGAGAACTGAAAAGTGAGCATCAAGGTAAAAGACACCTGTCACAACCAACAAGTTACAGGAATTCTGCCGAAAACGTTGAACTAACCACAAGGAATGGATGACAAGGATGAGACATGTCTGGAGAGCTAACTAAGGGAAAAGAGAAGACAACATGACCAACATCATCAGGGGACACAATCCACGACCAATGAGGGGATCAGAAGAACACATATGAAAAGCTGGAAAAGAGAAATAAAACTGAGATAAAATCCAGACAGGAATCACGGTGGCTAGCCAGACCAAGCGGGAAGATCAGAGAAGACGTTCAAACTCAGAGTGGAATAAAGATCTCTTATCCAAGAGAATTGAAACGCAATCAACCATTGCTGAGGAGAAACCTTGAGAGGATGACGAAGCGTGAATGCTCAAAAATGACATGATGCATGCTGGGCTAAAATAAAGAAATCATTAAAATGAATGCAAAGAAAGCATAAAATATAAAGTACTCAAGGATACTATTGCTAGACTGAGCAAGACAGGGTCAAGAGTCTTCTTGCAACCACGGCATGCGAGACAGAGTGCATCGTCCCCCACCCGACTCAAACTAACGGCTTATCCAACGATTAACCGTATGCTCTTAGATCATCATCATTTTTGTTAAAAGGGAACGTCAGATCACAGAACATACGGAGAACTAGCCGGTCCTTGAGGGGCTATAATAATGTAGATACCATATAGTAATGCAACAACGAGCAAGGATAGAGAGAGCCATCCCTGACTTACTTGCCAAGTGAAACGTCATTTTTCTAGATTTTTTATATAAGACAACAACAAACAAAACAAGCACGAGGATGAACAGAACATAACAATGAATCACATCATAAAAAGTGAAGATGAACGAAACATAGCATAACAAAGATGAATGAAGCAAAACATCACAAGAACAAATAATAGGCGTGAGTGGGACACGGTGGGACAAGACAACACCACAATACGGTGGGACAGCATGCGCGGTGGGAGAAGACCATGGTGGGACAAAGACACGTGGGACGGCAATACCACGGGAGGCAAAAGATATGGATAACACATGTGTGGGACGACAACAACAACACATGGCATGATGACACCGTGGGACAAAAAATATAGTGGGATGTAAACATGAAAGACACAGAGGGGCAACAACATGTGTGGCAAGGGCACGGAGGGACATAACACGTGTGACAAGGACACGGCCGGACAAAAGATATGACAAATACACTCTTCAATCAAAACCCAAGATCCGAATGAAGTAGAACTGTCAGGTTCATAATCATGAGGCAAAGCCCTCTCATGAAGATATGATGAAATGAAGCGAGGTAAGGAAAAGTTGAGAAGGACATGAGCTCTAAAACAGATCGAGAGAATAGATTGAAGAAGAGAGAAGATGATTAGAAGATATGAACAGGAGGCAAAGCAAATGATAAGGAGCAAGGAAGCTTTGAACACCTGCAACCTGCACACTTAATAAATGAATCATATCCGTCCTCAAAACAAAATAGATAGAAAGGAACAAAAATATAAATATGTTTAGATTTTTGACATTTTTTGATTTTTTGGATTTTCAACAATATTTGATTTTTTTGGTTTTCGAAGTATTAGATTTTTTGGAATTTTTTTTTGAATATCTAATTTTTTTGGAATTTTGAAGTATTTGATTTTTTAGAATTTTTGACATATCTGATTTTTTTTGGATTTTGACGAAGCAATCTGCAGCACCCAAAGACTGGATTAAACTATTGGCTAGGGGTCGTCGTCCCTCCCCTCCCATTAAAGATTCCTCTTGGGCAGGACGTACATATAAGGGTGGCTTTCCACAACTAACTGCCTCTAAAGAACGGTGCCCCTACTAAGGCCATACCCTAGATACAACCCAACCTAAGAGGGAGCAGTAGAAGAAAAATAGGAGACCAGCTTTATGCAGGATGGGAAACATCAGGACTTGAATTCCTTCCAGGGCACTACCCCTCAAAGATATAGTCTGTTGCGTCGGGACTTTGTGTCTTTGATTTTGAGACCCATATTTATCAGGCACGCATGCGACCGGGCTCATGACGTCTCGCGGGGAACTGTACTGCCACTCTTGCCATACCTTTGATTTATAATTTTGCTATTCATTCATCCATTTTGATTTTGATAGCCCTTATTGGCTAGATTTAGCGTGAAAACTCACTTTTGAGGGTCAAGACTGCCCATATTTGAGACCTCTCTCGTATTAGGGAGTACCTAGGTTGGCCATCTCATCTATCAATCTCTTGCCCCTACACTCGGTCGAGCAAAGAAAATAAAATACTTCGTGCATACCCATTGTATGGCCAAAGTAGTAACGGTGTTGATCAAAGGAATCAGCTATAGCTTGCCGTGAAGTGTGTGAAAACTCATACTCAAATGTCACCCTCAACGATCGAGGAAAGAACTAGACTCCTAGCTCGGAGCTAACACCAGCCTAAGAATGCTGTAGAAGTGAACTCATTTTGACACTTATCTTAACTAAACTTCCTAAACCACTCAACTGTGTTGAGGAACCAGAATTATAAGCATGCACATGAATAACAATAAGAGTAATAATAATGATAGCATATTCTTGCACAAAATAAAGATACCATGCAAATCCATAGCGTGGAAGTAGCATCCCGAAGCGATCTTGATCATCAAGGTTTGAGCAGCACAAGCTTTGTTTTTCTCGCTTGACAGGACAAAGAATGGAGAGGATAACAAGGCTTGAAGATTTTTCTACATGCAGAAGCGGCGGACATCATACTAGATGAAGAAGGATAAAAGGAAGAGAGACGAGGGCTATAACTCCCGCGTTAAGGTACAAAGACCCTGATAACAGAGAACCAAATACAGAATAAACAGAGATCAACTGAGATCAAGGCAAACTAAAGCCTCGAAAGTAGCATGAAGAAGGGTGATGACCCCGAAAGGGTGAGGAAGAATAAATAGAAAGATGATGAGGAGATTGTTGCAAAGATGAGGAAGGAGGGGAGTGACCATCCGACGGAGTCGGAGAAGGAGAATAATGGTCATCCGACGTGGTCGGAGAAGGAGAATGAGTGTCATCCTACAAGGTCGGAGAAGGAGAATTGGCATCATCCGGCAAGGCTGGAGGAGTAGAATTGGAGGATATCCCTAAATTGGGATGAAAGGAGGGCACAAGCTGAGGCCTGGAGTAAGGAAAATCTGAAAGGTCCGGATGAGAAGGAGAGGAGCGATGGTTCATGGACCCGGAAAAGGAGGAGAAAATCATGGAAGCTAGATCGTAAGACGAAAAATACACCACCCAAGGGTGGGAACTGAGTAGAAGAAATGATGAATGGAAGGAAGGAGAAGGAGAAGTGACCCCCTGAGTGCACAATTGACGGCCCTTGAACTTGCGCCGCCGCCTCTTCTTAGCAAAAATCTCTTGATAACGGGCCCACGTAGCACAGACTCGGACCTTTAGGCTTCTTAATCTGTAATGTTTTCTCAAATAACGGGCCCACCTGGTAGACAACCTAGCTCGGTTATGAACATGCAGCTTCGTTGGGGCGATTGCCTCTAGACACCCAACGCTAGCAATAGGTGGATATTCTCGAGCAAACGCCTCTTCGGATGGAATAGCAACACAAAACCATGGAGCCTTGTCTCTTGGCACTAGAAGCATGAGGTTCGGCAACTCCACTCGGCAATTTGGCATGAAGCATAACTCCCATGCTCGTAGAGAAGAATGAAGCTGAGGGAGAGTAATGCACGGCGTTGATGTGGCCAGCGTACCAATAAAGTGAGGGAGATCACATAAAGAGTGCAGAATGTCCTTGAAAAATTCTGAGAATACGGCCAATTGCCCCTTGAACATAGAATTCATCAAACCCTTGGTAGCTATACGGGTTAGCACAATGCTGGTAGAGAACCCTTCCTGACCAGCTATCTGAACAGCAATGAAGAGAGAAGTGATAACTACATCAATTACAGAACCTCCGATGAGCAAAGCGATTGCCGCTGGTCTCGTTCTCAAAGAAACTAGCATTATGGCAAAGGAACTCTTCTTGACAACCATCATGGAAAGTGGAAGCTCATCATTCCCAAAATAGCCAGGGACCAAGACACGAACCGACATATGGCAGATATAATCTTGAACTTTAAAATGCAGAACCGGCACTAAACCATCCTGACTCGGCTCATTGCCTCCATGGGGACCAGACCCAAGGGGCACCAAAGGCAGCACACACCCGCTCCGTGGGGTGGAAATAGGAGGCGAAGTGGAGGGCTTGAAAGATACGGGAGGCGGTGGAAGAGGGATAGCGGCAATGATAGACTCGGGCGTAGACGGAGGTAAAGGTGGAGGAGTAGGCAACAAAGGTGAGGAGGCAATGGTAGGCTCGGCCGTGGGTAGGCGTAAGGGCAAAGGTGAAGGTTGGGGTAAAGGTGTAGCTTACTCAGGCTTGGGCAAAGGCAACAGAGGAGAGGGTGGAGGTGGTGACGGCAATGGAGATCGAGTGGACAAAGGTAGCAGAGACGGAGGCAACACGGGTAATGAGGATAATGAAGAGGGAGGTGATGGAGATGGTGCCGGCAAAGAAGACGGTGATGATGAAGGTGAGGAGGCACGAGACGCCCACCGTCGGCGTGCCGAGATGACACGTCGGGCGACGTTAGGAGCAGAAGCGGGGGTTGCAACGGGAGTGAAGGAAGGGGTAGAGGTACCCGCTTGAGCAGAGGCATGGGTAGGTGGTGGCGATGGAGCCAGGGTAGGAGATGGCAATGGGGTAGGTGGAGACATAGGTGAGGGAACGGGTGATGGACTAGGTGATGGAGAGGATGATGGAGCGGGTGCAACACTAGACGAAGAGGAATCACACGAGTGCCCCTGGTCTTGCAGTGATGGAGACGGCTTCTTGGGCGGCCCTTCTTGCTGCTACTTGCTGCTACTTGCTGCTACTTGCTGTGAAAATCTAAAATAACTTTATGCATGGCGGCGCAATCAATCCTCTTCTTATCCTCCAGATCAAAAAGATAATCCCGGAACTTGTGGCAATCCTCGACCTGTTGTGTTCGGTGCTAGGGATTCAGAGGGAAGTGAATGAATCTCCCCTTAAAAAATTCACCCAATTAAAACTACCTCCTGACTAAAACTTAGAACACTCAAAGAAGCTGAGGCAAAAATAGATTCAGATCTACCGAATCTAAACTACTATAAGGTGTTCAATCAAGTAGTAAATGTGCAGTCAAATAGCTCAATGAACATGTGAAAGCATATCGAGCCTAAACATTCATCTAGCGAAAGCAAATATGAAATCAAACCACTACACAATGATTTTTAGGTGGGTCGATCCAGCAGACCTACATCCACCCCACACTCAAACCGAGTGTGGATTCCGCTGACTCACAGCTTGAATAGCTGGGCATCACAACTTGCCTACAACCGCTGATACACAGCTTCGCTGGGCTTAACAGCTTGTTGACCAGAGGAACAGATCCTCTGCAACCGCTGAGCAACACAGCTTGCTGTCCGAAATATCCACCTTGCCTGCTGAGCAACACAGCTTGCTGTCCAGAGAAGAACCTTCTCTGCAACCGCTGGGGATTATAGCTTACCCGTCCAGTGGAATACTCCACTGCATCTGCTGACTAATAGCTTGAAGAAATGGTGTAAAATGGAAAGGAAAAACATAGACAACAGCAATCGGAAGGCTGTAAACGATGAAGCACAATATGGCTCAGAATGAGCTAACTGGCCTGGATTTGATCCACGGTCCAGTGAAGACAGATCTTCAGAACGAAGCTTCTCTCTACCTTTATTCTTCTTCAGATCACTCAGTCTCTCTTTCTTTCTCTTTCTCACTCTATCTCTCTTTCTTTCTCTTTCTCTTCTTCACTCTCTTTCTTCTTCTCCTGGATCGTGCAGGCGCTCTGCTCTTCTACTCTTTTTCTTCTACTCTTGCTATTTCTCTGTCTCTCTTCTGCTAGATCTCTCTGTCTCTCGATCTCTTCTTCAGATGGAAGAAGCTTCATATATATAGAGCAGCAAGAATTGGGCGTGTGCTCTCCACATCTCCCGCCCAAAGGCTTGAACAGGTGGCAGCATCTCAGCCTGCATCAGTACACGTGTCACCATCCTGTCAGTCCTTCCAACCTCGGATCACGTGCCAGTCTTATTAACCTCGTCCAGCAATCCTATCAGATTAGTAAAATAGAAACATCAGTTTAAGGTTTAGACGTTGTACAGACTATATGAAGGTAATGCTGAAGCAATGTATAGACTCTATGAATGCGAAGCAATGCAATGTTCAGACTCTACATATGCAGGGCTATGGCATTGTATAGACTTGGTGAATGCAGAACAATGCCATGTATAGACTTCATATATGCAGTGCTATGGCCTTGTACATACTTCACGCATGCAAGACTGAAGCATGTACAGACTTAGTGAATATGACACTGAGGCATGTACAGACTTCACTTATGTAAGCGAAGCAGTACATGGCTGTACAGACTTTGTGTAATGTATGCTCTTAGTGTGTGCGAGCATGCTAACATGCAATGTGTAGACATTGAATCAAAGGATGCACAGACTATACAGACATTCTGTGCTTAACATTTAAGCCTGAATGCATGATGTGTAGACGTTGTATAGACTTGCTAAAGTGTGCACAAGGTGAAGTATGCACAACCGAACTGAATGCACTAACATGCCGTCGACTATTGTACAGACTTCATGTTCACAATGCATTATGCAACCAGACGATGTCTAGACTTGCTCATGACTGTCTAGACTCTGCATGCATGCTATAGCAATGTGCAGACTTGCTGTTGCTGAGCACAGGCTGTACAGACATTGATTAATGCATGCACAAGACGCTAAGTGACACAGTCCAATGTATAGACTTCAACCCGTGCAAGCAAAGCCAATGTATAGACTTCAGGATGTATGGACTTGCCAAAGGAAGGGCTGTACATACTTGAGCAAGGCAAGGGCTGTACAGACTTCAACTCAGCTGCAATGTATAGACTTGGCCAATGCAGCGATGTATGGACTTGCACAGTTCTAGCTAAATGATGTACATACTTTACCTGATAGCCCAATGTACAGACTTGAGAACTGATGCATGCACAAGACAAAGATGTATAGACTTAACCAAGACAACTGAACGATGTATGGACTTGCCAATTCAAGGGCTGTACAGACTTGAGCAAAGCATGATGTATAGACTTGCCAAAGGAAGCTGGACGATGTACAGACTTGAGCAAAGTAAGGTCTGTACAGACTTGATGCAATGCAAGGCAAACGAATGTATAGACTTTGGCAAAGCAGGGGCTGTACAGACTTAGACTCAGCTGCAATGTATAGACTTGCAGGTGCAACGTAGGTAAAGATCCCAATGTTTAGACTTCCAATGCCTTCATCAAATGCGATGTACAGACTTGCAATATCTGCTACATATGCAATGTACAGACGCGAAGAATGATGCATGACGTTGTACATACTTGGAAAGTGAAGCTGTTGAATGTACAGACTTCACCGATGTATAGACTTGAAAAGTTAAACTGGTGAATGTACAGACTTGGTTTCGTGCATGCTACAGGCCAATGTATGGACTTTGAAAGAATGTGCATGCATTGTATAGACTTACGAATCTGGGGGGGGGTCGACCCATCTAAGAGGGGGGTCGACCCACTTCTGTCCAGACTATGCTGAGAGTGATGATGCATGGATGTATAGACTTGTGTTCTAAGCGATGCACAAACACAACACAATGTAATGTATAGACTCTATTGTTCATGCTGCAATGTAATGTGTAGACCTGCTATGAATGTATAGATTTTAAGAACAATGCAAAGGGCTGTACAGACTTTGAGACTTAATGCATGGTGGCGAATGTACAGACTTTGCATGAGACGCTACAGTCAGACAATGTATAGACATTGGAAATGCTTGAAACACACAATGCAGTGATGTATAGACTTTGCATATGCTCTGACAGAATGCAATGCATCGACCAAGTGTTTGCATATGCAGTAACTAGCAGTAATGCAGTGTATAGACTTTAGCGTGCAGACAGGACCTCACATGCATCAGTGTATAGACTGTATGCCTGATGGATGCACTGATGCAGAGTATGCTAAACACAAAGACTATAGTAATGAATAGATCAGACAAAAAAAACTCATGCATTCTCCACATAACAGATCAGTCATATGCATTCATGTTGCTATCATTCAATGTGATGTTCTTAGCAAAATAATATGGTGACTCATTCATGTTGCTATCATTAAAACATCACATTATCATCAAAGCACAAGGGGCACAACAATCTCTCCCTTTTTGATGATGGCAACATAATGAGTCACACTGACTCGTCAAACTATTCTCCCCCTTTGACATAAGCAAAAAGTGGATGGTTTGATAGACAAAAATTCAGCACACAAATACACAGAATGAAACAAGGTTCACTGAAATGGAGTTCCCCCATTATGACAATAAAACAGCTCTCCCCCTATCAACATGCATGATTGACTACTCTCCCCTTAAAAGCAGATAACCCATAACTCCCCCTAAAGCACATGAATGAACTCTGGTTATCCAATAAATCAATCTGAAATCTACCATTACAAAGAATCTGAATTCTGGTTATGGCACCTCACATATGCATGAACAGAATGAGACAGGTGAAAAGTCCACAGAACCAGAACTGATTGCAAAACAAGATGGAAGATTCCAACAGTGTGGAGAGGAGTACATCTCATGAATCAATCAACTGATAAAGTGAAAGAGGTAAATGTAGCCAATGGTAGGGGTGAGAAAAAGTCAAAGCACAATACATCTTAAGGAATCAATCAATAGCAAGATTTATGTTGATCAGGCTATCTGGAAAGAATCTGATCATGAGGTATTTTAATACTTGCACCACTATAATAAGTCTTACGAAGAATAGACTCTTCTATCATAAAGGGTTATGAAGTGGCAACTTAACCAATCTGATTTAATTATGATGTATACCAAATTTGTCAAATTAAATTCAATACTCATATCTGAATCCAAGTTTTAATAAAGGTGAACCAAATATTCAGATAACACTCAAAATCAATCATCTTTATCTTACACACATGATCTCAATGACTCTTTTAAGAGTTAAACAGATTAGTATTGATGTTAAACACTTTTTACAAGAATATGAGTTGACAGAATTTTTAACATATTTTCATTTGAAGCACATTATATTTTTCCTGAGCAATTTAGGTTGATCAACACTTTTTTTTTTACCTGAGGCACAACACGTCTCAGGTGAAGTGACCCAGTTACTCAGTGTGATAACTGTCATTGTCTCTCAACTTCGAGAACAGAGTTAACAATATAAGTATTTTTTTACATGAGGAGACACATTGATTAGAGGCCAGACTCCCCAGTTACTCAACACATGCATGACATTGCTCTGTCAGGTTTTTCAATAAATTTTTACCAGAGATAACTATGGCACCTCATGACATAAGTTACTTTATTTCATTGATAAAGAACCCAGTTTCTTAGTGACCAAGTCATTGCTCTGAATTCATAATTTTTCATTTAGTCAACATTTCTCAAGTTAATGTTTAACCACAGTACTCACTCTATGTATCTCTACCAAAGTAGCCTTGATTTCAAATTTTCAAATATCAGATGAGAGAGTCTAAGGTTTACATGACACATGTGGTTAAAGTTTATTAAACCTTATTATTCAGATATTTTAAATTCATTTAATTATAAATCTGAGAATACATTAATCTTATATCAGTCTAATTCAGTGGTAATTCTTAAACCTATATGATAGGAATTTCTACAAAGTTCTCAGACTCAATTGCATGACATGCAGCTTAAGTTCCTCAGACCAGAAAAGAAAAATGTAGCTGACCAACTTATCAACAGTAGAACCAAATCAGTCACACCAGCTGAGAGATGTATGAAGGATGAGCATAAGCTGGTGGAAGAGTAAATCACCAATAGAGAGGAGCATTAGAAGAGAGTTTATCATCAGACAGTAGCTGAGTCTGGAATACAGACTGATCAGCTGTTTTAGAGAGGACATCAGAGAATTTAGGTAAACCACTTGAGTGTAGCAAGTAGATCAGATAGCTAGACAGTGAGAGTTCAAGAGATGAATAGATGAGATGAAATGGAAATGCTCCCCCTGTCTAAATGCAATGGAATATTATTTTAGGTTTTTTTTTTAAATTTTATATGTGCACTACTCTTCATATGTGCAGTATGCAACAAATCTAATAAGGAGAGCATGATGACCAAGCAACAGCAGACAAGCTCCCCCTGACTAAGTGCATGAAATACAATTAATGAACTGCTCATGATTTTAGAATATGCTCAAGAAGAATTCATGCTTGTTCAATCAGAGAGAGAATTTATCAAATGCATCAATTTCATTTCAAATTTTTAGATTTTTCAAAATTTATGATATTCATTACACTGATTTTAAATGAAGACATGACCCTTGGTACTTGGCGGAGAGCTGGGTCTCAAGGATCATCTCACACATAGTAAGAACCTCCAGATAGATTACATCTACCCTTTAGTAACTTACCATTTAATATACCAGGGTTATGCAAAGAGATGCAGTGCAAAGCAGTTCTATATGCTTTGAATGACTTCCTTGATGGACACATGCATTGTCTATATGCATTTAAATGAATCATTCAACCACAGTGCAACACATGAATTAGCTCAGAATAAAGTACATGCACAAGCATGTGAGAAGAGCATTAGATATGTTCAGAATTAAATTCAGTAGCTGAGTCTGGAATGCAGACTGATCAGCTATACAAGAAGAAGACATCAAAAATCAGACAAGCATTTCAACAATTTCAGATGATGAAGTTTAAATACAGTTTTTCAGAACTGACCTGAATAGTGCAATCCTGGGGGTTTCATTCTTGAGTGTCTTAGCTTATTAATCCCCCTTTATTCATTCCAAGGCACACCTGTAGTAAAACAATCATTTTGATCTTGCAGGAACCCAAGCATCCTTGGGTCATGTATTATCCCTAACAGGTGTTCTAAACAATTTCTTAGCAATATTGTCATCAAAGTCCATCAGATGACAATTGGTCAAGGAGTGGCCAAATTTACCACAATATCTACACGATATAACAACCCTTGAATTCTTTTTGTGAACATTGTTATAGTCATGTAACCTATGTGATTTAGCATGAAAGTTTCTGTTGCTTGCATGAACCTTTGATTTACCATTACCTGCCCACCAGCATTCAGAAGCACGGTGGCTAAGTTTTCCACATTCAAAACATGCTGGAATCTTTTGTTTAAAAATAGATTTATTCCTACCAAAATCATTTCTGTTTGCAAGGAATTTGACAAATTTAGAATTAGAGTGATTTCCCAGAGCATACCAGCAGTCCTTGACTGCATGCCCATACTTGCCACACTCGAAGCACCTAACATGCCTACTTCTAGATCCAGAATTATTCCTGTAATTCCCTAACCAACACTCAACAACCTTATGACCTGGCTTGTTGCAATTGAAGCATGTGATGTGCTGGTTGAACTTAAGTTTGTTTCTTTTGTACCCATGATGATCAGAAGATTTAGCATGCATTTTATCATCTTGTTTCATGATGAAACATGCATCCATGAAATGACTATGCTTACCACAGTAATAGCAAGAAGTCTCAGATTTTCTAGGGGCATGGTTTCTATCAGATGAATTCCTAGATGCATGCGAATGAGTACAAGAGGCATGAGCATTTTGCATTGACCCATCAGATTCAGCAGAGCTAACAGATTTCAGGGTATAACCAGAAATATTTTTTGCCTTCTTTGTTTGACTCTTTCTTTTCAATTTCTGATTATTCTCAACAGGTTTTGTTTGCTTTTCAATTTTCTGGGCTTTGAACTGAAAAATAGATTTTGAAGGTGATTTCTTATTTTTATTTTTTTTTGGGGATTGACTTGAGGTACCAGCTACATCAGAGCTTTGCACAAAGGTAGTGTATAGCTGGTTTCTAGTAGTTTCCTTAACATCAGAACTACAGCTTGTCCCCCTTTTTGAATTCTTGTCCTCACTTTTCATGACAGATGTCATTTTTCCTTTTATTTTAGCAGACTCAATTGTTGAATTTTCCAGATAATGAATTTTATTTTCCAAGCTAGCAATGTGAAGTTCATAACTGGCTATCTCCTGTTCACTGCAATTAACACATTCGCTTATAACTTTGTTTGCAGTTTTATACTTCTCAATTTCTTGTTCTAGACTGTTCAACATTTGTGATTCTCCATCACAAGTGAACTTTCCCCTTTTTAAGGTGAGAAGTGTTTCAGATAAGCCAGTATTTAACAACTTTAACTTTTTAACTTCATCTTTCAGTTCAGTGTTTTCCTCCTCAAGTTTTTGTGGTTGAGCTTCCTTAATAGCAGATTTTTCTTTTTCGACAGTCAGAAACCTCTGTGAGAAAACAGTATTTAAAACCATCAGTTTCTTATTTTGTTCCCTCAGTTCTTTGTTTTCTTCAGTCAGCTTCTTGACTCCTTCATTACAATTTTCTCTTCCAGACATCAGCTCCAGCTTTTCAATTAGTTCCTCTTCTCTTTCTTCCACTTTAGTTTTCTCAATAATCAGATTTTTGTGATCCTCTTTAAACGAGGCAATTTGCTTATTCAGCCATTCATTCTCACTAAAAAGATCTTCATTACGTTCTCTTAGAGCTGAGCACATATTGCAGATTGACTCTATAGATGAAATATGCATTGCTTCCTTGTTGATTTTATTCAGACTAGCCTTGAGATCTTCATTATACTTTTGAACCTCAACATTTTTAGACTTCAGTTTGTCCATTATAGAATTTATCTCAATCAATTCTTGCATGTCTTTTAGATGCTCATTTTTCATCTTAATAAGCTGATTCTCTAGTTCAGATATCTTGTCCAAACATGTTTGATTTTCAAGTTTTAGAGAACCATTTTGTTCCTTAGAGTTCTGAACATCTAACATACATGCATCATAAGATTGTTTCAGATTTGGACATTTTTCATAGGAAGCTTTCAAATTTATCTGATCACATTTCTTTTTCAATCTTTTATTCTCAGATTTTAATCTTTCACATCTATCATTAAGTTCCTCATTTATATTCCATAGATCATCAATCGAAAGTTCTTCAGATTCAGAGCTTACCTGAGATGAGGTTTCATCATCATCATTTCTCCGATCAGCCATCAAGCATTTGCTGTGATTTCTGATTAGCTTTAGTTTTTCCAAAATTTCTTTGGCAGACCTGCAAGAAGAAATGCATTCGATTAGAGGTCTGTCAATTCATTCTTTTATTAAAACTACTGCTCTAGTGTTGACAGAGACTTTCAATTTATCCTTCTCAGTCCATCTAGATTTATCTTTTGATAATTTGTGTGGACCATGAGTTATTACCTTCCAAAGATTTGGATCAGTAGATTTTACATACCGATGGAAATTTTCTAACCAAGAATCAAAGTTATTACCTCTGAATATCGGAGGATTAGCCATCGAGATATGATGAATACACTGAAGTCAGATGAGAAAATCAAGACACATAACTGATGAAACAAAACACAGAACACAAGAAGCACACTCTGAAATGCACCAAAGACTAGCAGGATCCTCTGTAGATTGTTAGATCTGTTAAGTCAGAGACCCGCTCTGATACCAAGTGTTGTGTTCGGTGCTAGGGATTCAGAGGGGGGTGAATGAATCTCCCCTTAAAAAATTCGCCCAATTAAAACTACCTCCTGACTAAAACTTAGAACACTCAAAGAAACTGAGGCAAAAACAGATTCAGATCTACCGAATCTAAACTACTATAATGTGTTCAATCAAGTAGTAAATGTGCAGTCAAATAGGTCAATGAACATGTGAAAGCATATCGAGCCTAAACATTCATCTAGCGGAAGCAAATATGAAATCAAACCACAGCACAATGATTTTTAGGTGGTTCGGTCCAGCAGACCTACATCCACCCCACACTCAAACCGAGTGTGGATTCCGCTGACTAACAGCTTGAACAGCTGGGCATCACAGCTTGCCTACAACCGAAGATACACAGCTTCGCTGGGCTTAACAGCTTGCCGACCAGAGGAACAGATCCTCTGCAACCGCTGAGCAACACAGCTTGCTGTCCGAGGTATCCACCTCGCCTGCTGAGCAACACAGCTTGTTGTCCAGAGAAGAACCTTCTCTGCAACCGCTGGGGATTACAGCTTACCTGTCCAGTGGAATCCTCCACTCCATCCGCTGACTAACAGCTTGAAGAAATGGTGTAAAATGGAAAGGAAAAACATAGACAACAGCAATCGGAAGGCTATAAACGATGAAGCACAATGTGGCTTAGAATGAGCTGACTGGCCTGGATTTGATCCACGGTCCAGTGAAGATAGATCTTCAGAACGAAGCTTCTCTCTTCCTTTCTTCTTCTTCAGATCACTCAGTCTCTCTTTCTTTTTCTTTCTCTTTCTCACTCTATCTCTCTTTCTTTCTCTTTCTCTTCTACACTCTCTTTCTTCTTCTCCTGGAACATGCAGGCGCTCTGCTCTTCTACTCTTTTTCTTCTACTCTTGCTATTTCACTGTCTCTCTTCTGCTAGAGCTCTCTGTCTCTCGATCTCTTCTTCAGATGGAAGAAGCTTCATATATATGGAGCAGCAGGAATTGGGCGTGTGCTCTCCACATCTCCCGCCCAAAGGCTTGAACAGGTGGCAGCATCTCAGCCTGCATCAGTACACGTGTCACCATCCTGTCAATCCTTCTAACCTTGGATCACGTGCCAGTCTTATTAACCTCGTCCAGCAGTCTTGTCAGATTAGTCAAACAGAAACATCAGTTTAAGGTTTATACGTTGTACAGACTATATGAAGGCAATGCTGAAGCAATGTATAGACTCTATGAATGCGAAGCAATGCAATGTTCAAACTCTACATATGCAGGGCTATGGCATTGTATAGACTTGGTGAATGCAGAACAATGCCATGTACAGACTTCATATATGCAGTGCTATGGCCTTATACATACTTCACGCATGCAAGACTGAAGCGTGTACAGACTTAGTGAATGTGACACTGAGCCATGTACAGACTTCACTTATGCAAGCGAAGCAGTACATGGCTGTACAGACTTTGTGTAATGTATGGACTTAGTGTGTGCGAGCATGCTAACATGCAATGTGTAAACATTGAATCAAAGGATGCACAGGCTGTACAGACATTCTGTGCTTAACATTTAAGCCTGAATGCATGATGGGTAGATGATGTATAGACTTGTTGAAGTGTGCACAAGGTGAAGTATGCATAACAGAACTGAATGCACTAACATGCCGTCGACTATTGTACAGACTTCATGTTCACAATGCATTATGCAACCAGACGATGTCTAGACTTGCTCATGACTGTCTAGACTCTGCATGCGTGCTATAGCAATGTGCAGACTTGCTGTTGCTGAGCACAGGCTGTACAGACATTGATTAATGCATGCACAAGACGCTAAGTGACACAGTCCAATGTATAGACTTCAACCCGTGCAAGCAAAGCCAATGTATAGACTTCAGGATGTATGGACTTGCCAAAGGAAGGGCTATACAGACTTGAGCAAGGCAAGGGCTGTACAGACTTCAACTCAACTGTAATGTATAGACTTGGCCAATGAAGCGATGTATGGACTTGCACAGTTCTAGCTAAAGGATGTACAGACTTTACCTGATAGCCCAATGTACAGACTTGAGAACTGATGCATGCACAAGACAAAGATGTATAGACTTAGCCAAGACAACTGAATGATGTATGGACTTGCCAATTCAAGGGCTGTACAGACTTGAGCAAAGCACGTTGTATAGACTTGCCAAAGGAAGCTGGATGATGTATAGACTTGAGCAAAGCAAGGTCTGTACAGACTTGATGCAATGCAAGGCAAACGAATGTATAGACTTTTGTAAAGTAGGGGCTGTACAGACTTCAACTCAGCTGCAATGTATAGACTTGCAGGTGCAACGTAGGTAAAGATCCCAATGTATAGACTTCCAATGCCTTCGTCAAATGCGATGTACAGACTTGCAATATCTGCTACATATGCAATGTACAGACTTGAAGAATGATGCATGACGCTGTACAGACTTGGAAAGTCAAGCTGTTGAATGTACGGACTTCATCGATGTCTAGACTTGAAAAGTTAAACTGGTGAATGTACAAACTTGGTTTCGTGCATGCTACAGGCCAATGTATGGACTTTGAATGAATGTGCATGCATTGTATAGACTTACGAATCTGGGGGGGGTCGACACATCTAAGAGGGGGGTCGACCCACTTCTGTCCAGACTATGCTGAGAGTGATGATGCATGGATGTATAGACTTGTGTTCTAAGCGATGCACAAACACAACGTAATGTAATGTATAGACTCTATTGTTCATGCTGCAATGCAATGTGTAGACCTGCTATGAATGTATAGACTTTAAGAACAATGCAAAGGGATGTACAGACTTTGAGACTTAATGCATGGTGGCGAATGTACAGACTTTGCATGAGACGCTACAGTCAGACAATGTATAGACATTGGAAATGCTTGAAACACACAATGCAGCGATGTATAGACTTTGCATATGCTCTGACAGAATGCAATGCATCGACCAAGTGTTTGCATATGCAGTAACTAGCAGTAATGCAGTGTATAGACTTTAGCGTGCAGACAGGACCTCACATGCATCAGTGTATAGACTGTATGCCTGATGGATGCACTGATGCAGAGTATGCTAAACACAAAGACTATAGTAATGAATAGATCAGACAAAGCAAACTCATGCATTCTCCACATAACAGATCAGACATATGCATTCATGTTGCTATCATTCAATTGATGTTCTTGGCAAAACAATATGGTGACTCATTAATGTTGCTATCATTAAAACACCACATTATCATCAAAGCACAAGGGGCACAACACGACCAAATGCCCCTGCTGGTGGTGAAATTCATAGAATTGAAGCATATTCCCGACCACAGGTCGATAAGGCACAACCGAAGGGAGTTGCAATGTGTGAGTGGCCGTCAAAGCCCGAAAGATATCGGTAAAAGACTCCAGGAATGGAGAACAAGGAGCTTGCTTCGGGCAAGGTGGATGCCGAGGGATATGGGATGATGGTGGAGAAGGTAGAGAAGACAGAAGCGGAGGTTGCGTAGGCAATGGTGCATGGCGACTAGTGGAGAGACTAGGCGGAGACAAATTTGGAGCGGGACGTGGAGGTATGTAGTGGACGGCATCCACTTGCTCGGGATGTGGTGTTACCTTGACTGGGGAGATGGAGATGGGAGTGGGTATATGGAAGCAGAAAGCTGACTTATGGACGGTTGGATGGTGGGAGCGGACGGGTGCATAGGAGCGGAGGGTTAACTCATGGAGGGATGGTATGCGGGAGCGGACAGGTGCATAGGAGCGGAGGGTTGACTCATGGAAGGTGAGTAGTAAACGGTGGATGTGGATGGCGAGGCTTATGTGGAGGGTTGTTGTGCGGGAGTGGTGGACACGGATGGCAAAGTGTATGCGGACGTGGAAGATAGGGAAGACTCGGTGTCAAGTGGATCTTGAAGTTGTTGATGAATGAAGAGGGCTCGACTATAAAGTTGTTGCCAGGAGGTGACGTCATTCAAGGCTAAGATGAATCGATACTTGGGCGTTGTATTAGAAATGAGCATCTTGATTTGTTCCCCCTCTGGAATGTGCCTCGAGACTTGCGCGGCGCGGCGACGCTAGCGGTCAGCAAAGGCGGAGAACTCCTCATCGGGCTTCATCTTCTCATGGGCCAGATCCACCATAATAAACTTGGGCCCAACCTGGTCTCGATATTGCTGAATAAATTTTTGTTGCACAACTTGAAAATTCACAATCTGCTCTTGCAGAAGAGAGAAGAACCAATCCTGAGCCGAACCTTCTAAAGACAGACCAAATAGATAAGCCATCAAGAGTTGGTCATGTCGAAATTGGGCCGACTCATAAACGAACTCCTTCAAGTGCACATACGGGTCACTATCTCCACCATAACAGCGATATGCAGGAATTTGAGAAGGAGGTGGAAGCCGAAGATTTTAAAATGCGAGCAGGACACTCAAAGAATGTTTAGGATCAATCCGACGTTGAAGTTCATCAAGCTGGCGTTGGGTTTGAGTGATCATCTCCGGGGTAGGGAGAGATCGGGGGGAATATGGGCCAACTTGAGCAAGAGAATGTGAATTCGGACTAGGAACATGATAATGGGCCGGATAAGAGGCTCCGGGCTGAAAAGAATAAGGAAAGCCCATTTCGGGAGGAGAATGATACATAGGGTTTGAAGGAACCTAAACATGAGGACCAATCTGGCCAGTAGCAACATGGGTAGAAGATGGAGGCCCAATAAGGAAAGCATACCCATTAAAAAAAGAAGAACCTTGAAGGGAATAAGGCCCATTAGGAGAAGAAGGGCCATTAGGAGGATGAATGAGGGCCATCATCAAGGTAAGAGGTCCCATTAAGAGAAGAAGAAGGCCCAAAAGAAGAAAGCCCACTAAAGGATGGAGGCCCATTAAGAGGATGAGGCCCAGTATGAAAAGGTGGCCCATAAAGGTGATTTACAATAAGTTTTTGGGCCTGGGCCGGGTCCATTCTGCGAACAAGAGATGAAAGGTGGGCCATAAGCTTGGCTCGTTCATCCGACGGATCGGAGGGGCCACGAGGAGATGGGCCCGCGTGGGAAGAGGAATCCACACAAGAATAGGAAGATGAAGAAGGAGGGTACAAGGGATTAGGGTGGTGCTCCATGAGGGCAAATGGAGACTTAATACGATGAATATCAAGGAAAATACAATGAGGGAAGTAAGGGCTCGGAGATTAAGGGGCAACCTAAGGGGATATGGAGGGAGACAGACAGACTTATGCAAATGCAAATGCGACTTAGAACAATGGGCCACAAATGACTAAATGAAGGGAAAAATGCAACACACCACACCTCAAATGGGCTTGGGTAAGCCCAACAAACAATATGAATGTGAGATGTTTTCACCCAAGATCAAACAAGTTGATATGATGCAAAATAAATATTAGTTTTAATGGACCTTTTAGTGTTTTAAGCTAAGCACAATTCCCTCAAAAGATAGGAATCCTAAAGGGAAAATGGTCCAAACTTTGGGTTTATCTAGGGTTAACTCCCTCACACGTATGCAACCTAGACATGGGGTGGATAAGGTACAACCGGCTCGACGTCCGTGTGGGAATCCATGGCTTACGGAGACTTACAGAGGTCCCGGATAAGATCACCTAGTCGACTCCAAAGAATATGGAGGCGAGAGGATCACTCACCAAGGTAGCAATGCAACTACAATATGCAATGCATGGCCCTATGCGCACCGAAGTGCAAGCAATTTCTAGCCTAAATCTAGCAAGTCAAGATATAATGGTCATATGCAAACATAACAAGATGGATGCAACCAACATGATCAATATGAAGAATATGATGAACAAGAAATGCTATCTAAACATGGATCTACACACCAAAATCACAGAAAAGCGTGGACAAAGTGATGGGCACTAGATGTCCCATCGTGATCGCCAAAAAATAGAGGTTGTTGATGTTTTATTCTCTCTACCTCGCCCCCCAAACTATGCAAATATCATATAGGCATGAACAAGCATGAAACTATGAATAAAGGGGTCATGAAAGATGAGAAATACTGACTGTGATCGCCACCAAGGTTGCAGCAATGCCAAAGGGATGGAGAAAATAGTGCAACGGTGCCGTGTACATTGGAAAAGGATGAAGACTTGATCGCGCTTGATATCGGGATGTGGGAACCAATGTGGATTACCTCTCCTCGCCTTCCAGCCGGCAAGAAGATAAGAGCCTCACTTTTCATGCTTTCTTGCGAAACAAAGACAACATAAGAGGCAAAACCTATTAGAAAATACTAAGTGTAGAAATCTTCCTAAGTGCATAACGTAGCAAGAAAGATTGAGGGCAAACTTACTGGGGGAAGGTTTTTCACCCCTGTGGAAGGATGAAAATAATAGGTGTGTATATTGTGATGAGACTAACATACAGAGATTGATTTAATATGCAACAATTAACAAAGATAAACGAGATGCAAAAATGCGGGACATGAGAAAAATTGTGCAAACTGATCAAACAGGGTGCAAAGAATGATGAAAACAATATGGCAAACGAAGTCCAAACAGGGCAAAAATGTGGATGACTAAAGACTTTAGCATTGTGAACAAGTGGGAACAAGAATCACGCCAAAAGGAGGTCTGGAAAGAAAGTTATAGCACCAGAGATTTGGCAAAAAATACAGACAGTGCAGAAAATGCAGAACAATGCACAAATCAGACCCAAAGAATGAAGAATAACTTGCAGAATAAGACACCAAAAAGAGAAAGAAAGGATGCTATGGAAAGATGAGAATATTCTGGTGAAACTATGGCAAAAAGAAGGGTTTAAAACAGGGAAGACAGTAGTGAAAAATAGGGTGGAAAACACAAGAAAATGAAGGGTGCTAAACATGGCAGAAAAATGACTTAAGTATGAAAATTATGTGAAAGTGCAAAATGATGGACAAAAATAAGCATGAAGTGGACGAGATAATGAGTCCAGAATGGGGGAAAACGAAGAGTATACTTCCCTTTAGAGCTTGGAGTTGAAAAGAATGATCAAAGGTACACCATGACTTTGCCCCGGCTACGTAAACGTGCCCCTTTCGCAAGAAATCTGGTTTCAGAATGGCAGAACATAATGGTGAAACCTGAAAAGTTGGGGCTTGAGAATAAGGAAAAGAATGAAGAAAAGGGCGCCCAAATATAATCAATACGAAGCTAATACTCCCCTCTTCAAGGTAGGGTTGAAGGAAGATGAAGAGGATGTAGCATAACTCTACCTTGGCTTGAAGAACAGGCCCCCGTCACGAAGTTATAGTAGAAAGCCAGAAATCTGTGATGATTTGCCAAAAGTAGGGGTGAAGAAAAGAGGGTAAACGATGATGAAATAAAGCCCAAATAGAACCAACGTGAAGCTAGTACTTCCCTCTTCAGGCTTGGGTCAAAGAAGGATGAAGACAATGCGGCATGGCTTCGCCGTCACCTTGGAAACGTGCCTACATCGCGCAATTCGCACAGGGTTCTTTATATAGAAACTGTATAAATCCAGAAACTTCTCCCTCATTTTTAGGAGATATAGCCCATAAAAACTCAAGTTCTTTCGATCAATCTCGAGATAACAGTGAGGACAAGAGATAGGAGCAAGCGGGAGTCAATTCCGTGGAAGAATCTGGAAGATATCGGCGTGGAAAGGAGAGCCCGGAGCTTGATCGGATAGAGTTTGACTTGTATAGAAATTGCATAAACCTAAAAGTTTCCTCCATATTTTCAGGAGATAGAGGCCACCAAAACTCGAGTTCTATGAGTCAAATTCGAGATAATAGCAAGGACAAGAGATAGAAACAAACGGGACTCGATTTGGTGGAGAATTCTACAAGATGTAGACCCAAGAAGGAGCCTACGGCGGGCAAAAATGCCCAAAAACAGAGTCTAGAACACTTAAGACTCTCAAGATAGAAGAGGGGAAGAGGCGGTCAACAGTTGACCATGATGGTCAATACTTGACCATAATGGTCAACAGTTGACCATGACCGTATTTTTTTATTTTTTTATTTTTTTAATAAAAAAGAAAGACGTCCTCCTAGGGCTCCAAGGCTTAATGGGCTTAGAAATGACCAAAAAATGGGCTCGAAATAGGTTTAAAGAAGACTCCAAAATAATGGATAATTTAGGACATGATAAAGGAGAATAAGAGAAATAACTCGACTTGTAGGCTGAAAACGGGTGTCAACAAGGTCGACGCAACCTCGTGCGGCAGAACGCCAGTTGAAAAGGGTCGACCCTATGGGTCGACTCCTTTATTTTTCATGCTCACCTGCTTGCTGGAGATGCATCCGAAGTCGACGTTGTGAAGCCACGAGGTCGACACGGCCT
Organism: Amorphophallus konjac; assembly: GCA_022559845.1. Taxonomy (NCBI): domain Eukaryota; kingdom Viridiplantae; phylum Streptophyta; class Magnoliopsida; order Alismatales; family Araceae; genus Amorphophallus; species Amorphophallus konjac. The sequence continues at coordinate 379,771,586 of CM040118.1, read as the reverse complement.
TGACCATGCTTGTGCCTTTTTCTCTTTTTGAAAACCATGGGGTCGATGCTGCGTGAAGATGGGGTCGACGTAGCTATGATATGTTTGAGCTTTTCTTCTTCTTGTGATTAATTGACTCGACGCATCCAGTGATGGGGTCGACGTAGCCTTTGAGCCTTTCTTGAACTTCTTTACACCTAGCCAATTAAGGGATGTTTCATGAGTTTTTAAATTAATTGGCCAATGACTTATAGTGAGACATCATCAAAACATCATTTACACAACAAGGTCAGCTCCTCCGACAACACTCGCCATGCCTCGAGCACCGACTCTGCTAATCACTAGCCACACACTTTGCCACAGCGGTTGAGCTAGCCGTTGCCACACGCACCTTACCTACGCCTGCCTCAGATTCTGGAATCTATCGATACGCCAAAACACTTATCGAGGAGCAAAAAAACCACGAAAGATGCCAGGCTCGAAGGCTGCTACACCTCTAGCCACTGGACATCATTCTCTCAAATATGTTCGTGCTATCACCAATCCATTCTCCTGAGCTGCTGCCACGCGGACCACCACGCCAAGAGCCACAATACAAACCACAATCGGCACCTGCCAACGATCATCCTCAAATCTTGAATTTGTCGCGAAACCTTCACATCTCACGTCCCGCCTCGCACGGCGCATCCAAGGCAATGCATAATGGCCCCAAATTCTACAATCCGGGCCAAAAACCAAGCCACCGCCACACAATATCGAACCAAATCCGGGACTAACACAGCCCATACACACGCAAGCATGTAGGACTTAGAACTCACTAGGACAACTCTACCCAATCCTGCCTCAAAATCCGTAAAAATAATCAGGACTGGCACATCATCTCCAACGCCACAGAGCATGACAAGAAAATCAGGCTCGATAATCCGTAGCTCATTAGGAAAATCTTCCGCTTACCCGAGCATAATTCTCGATCAGAGCACCTGGTCTACCACCTCAGTCCATGATCTTGACGCCTTAGGGGCTGGCTAAACCTCAAGCTGGGGTGGCCAAAATGACAATAGCTCCCTCAGAGCATACTCATGGCCACCTAACCACGAGCAATTCTCGCCAGCCACCTAACCTCGCCGCATATTCATCAAATGCGGCACCGCAGACTCGCACCTACCGGCAAACTCTACTCATCGTAGCATAGCTGGGGCCGCCACCAATGGGGAAGGAAGCTCCCTATCTCATTCCTCAGGCCTCACGACGGTACTTCAATAGAACAGGAACAACATCGCGCACTTAGGCTCTTAAGCGAGAAACAAAGCAATAAAGAAACACGAAACCCTATGCCAGCTACCGACTGTACTGGACCTCATGGACTCTGATCACTACAATATCCCAAATTCCCATGTACGTCCATAACCACGGCTCTGATACCAACTGTAACGACCCAAGATCCAGATACCGGGAAATACCCGATACCATCCGAATCCTGGCCCGCCGCCCACGAGCCGGAGGGCTCGGAAGGGCTAAAAGGTGTGTGTGGAGGTACAAGGAAATATGAAATAAAGAAGGAACAATAATAATAATAATAATTAAATAATCTAACTATAGAGTCCAGTCCAAATAAAGTACAGTCTATAAGGAAAGAAATGCACCCAACACCGAGTGATCACTTGGCTCCGGCAAGCTGGCAATTGCGAACCTCTGCGCTGCATCCTCGAGCCTGGAGGAGGAACCGCTACACCAGAAAAGCAGGGGGTAAGTCTCATCTCACAGGCTCAGTAGGGGTCTCTCGGAACCCCAACCGTAAAATAATGACGGTAAAGAATAGCGTGAGCAAGAACGACAACAAAAACCACAAGAGCAACAGTCGTAGGGGGAACAGAAGACACACCCCGGTAGCCAATAAAGCCACGGCTCTATAATCTACTCCTACTAGTACGTATCGGAAACACACCCTGATCTCACAGTCGGGGGCTACCGGACTAACGGGAAAACCCTGGCTATGATTGTAGACACGTTTTTCTTTCCTTCCTGAAAAGTAATGTGACTCTAAAAGGGGAGGTGATGTGGGTGTGTGGGTGAACGAATGTGGCTAAAGCATGGAGGAATAAAAGTGTAGCACGTGCATCAACAAATTGTGATCGCCACCAAAATACCTAGTGCAGCCGAAAGAGCACTACGTACCTTGGAAAGGGGGAGATAGATGAGGCCACTCGCCAATGGGTGCAGCGCTGGCGTAGGAAGAAAATGGTCCTCCGGAGATCGCTGAAGGGCGAAGACGGCCCAACGATAGACCGCTGCGAGCGCTGAAGTGAAACGCGGGAAAAGGCCTGACGTGGAGGTTAGATGGTCTACGTTTGGCCGCACACGGGAGCAAGACGGTCTGAGATGGACCGTACAATTCCTCCAGATTCCAAGCTGTGAAACTTGATCCTCCACCCCTTCCGGCCGGCCAGGAGAGATGGGCCTCGTGCTAAGACTCCTGTTGACCTGCAAAATAAAGCAAACGACCAAAGAGACACAACCCAAATTAGTTTATGAAGTGCAATATCTATAAACGGACATGAAAAACTAAGCACATAAAGGGAATGGGGGATACCTGGGGTGATTTTTTTAAACCCCTAGTGGGCATGGAAAAGCAATAGGAAGGTGATGAATGTGAAGATGATCGTGAAAAACGTGGAAGAAAGTGAGAGAAAAATGGCGATGCGATGATGAACGAATGACCAAGAATGACTAAATGAAGACACTAAACACAAAAGACTCGGACTACTCCCTGAACCGAAGGCTTGGCGGACGTGGAAAACCTTCCTCCCTGGTTGGAACTCGGTCAAAAAAGTGGCAGCACTTTGACTTGAATTCTAAAATCTCCCCCCTTCGCGAGCTTGGACTAAGGGTGCTATTTATAGACCCTTGAATGTCAGCCCCAAATTAAGTATTTTCCAGCGAGAATTAGGCCTGGATTCTTCAGGATAAAACGTAGATAATATCACCAATTTTCACCAGGATCAAACGGAACCCAATTTGGTTAAGAATCCATGGAAAAATTCAAGGATAAAGCAACTAACTTGACCACAGATTAGAGAGAGAAAAACCTATCAAAACAAGGATCTCGGCCTCATATGCGGTCGATCGATGGGCCACTATTGTACCTGAACAATTTCCCCAACAAAATACCAAGAAATAAGGGTTCGAGAATTTTCCCGAACACCTTTAAGGCATGAGGTACCCGGCCATCCCTACAACTCCCGGGACCTCACCAGGGGCCCTAACCAGTTTGCCGTGACATGCGGCTACATGGACGACTAACCGGGACAAATCCCAGCTACTCAACTACGGGCTTTGTCCGTACTCCACATGGCCGCCCGGGCTAACCCGAGGGCGCTCCGACTTCGAGCCACGCCACGTGGCACCCAGTGAAAGAGCCTAGGGCCCACTCCGAGGCACTTACTTCTAACCCTTCAAGGTCAAAGGGAGACCTAATTAGGCCAACCACAGGCTTTGGAGGCCCACCGCATGCATATACGGCTCACATGTGTGTGTTCGGCATTTTTCCGAACACCTTGTGGGCGCGTAAATTCCAGCCCTTCTACACCAAACCACGGGCCACCCCGTGGTTCTAGCATACTAATTGGGTTCTACAATGACCCCCCAGCAAGTCGGGGCCACCCCTGACCCTCAGACACGTGGCAATGAGCCACTTAACCTTAACTCTCGGGCCAACTTGAGGCTACCCCGACAACCCGTCGTGGAACGTGGCACGTAGCCCGAGGCACAACCCACGAGCCCAAAGTGTCTCTTCTTAGCTCCCACGAGCTCTCATCCTCAGCCCAAGGCCCATCTCGAGGCCCCGCAGCCAGTTACCCAAGCCATTCGACAACCCGGGTGTGTCGGGCATTTACCCGAACACCTTGCAAGCGGCTACTATGACTCGAAGAACAATGGCCCCCACGGGCCATCCCAGTATCCCGAAGCCCAGTGTCCCTCAAAGGACACTCCAGACGATAAAAGAAGACCCCTGGGGGACATCCCTTGGGGTTGCGATGCTCCCAGGGCCAGTTTGCCCCGGGGCGCGGCCGCGCGCCCCCAGGGAGGGCGAACTCCCTGGGGGCCGTGTGCTATCTCCAGCCCGGTGGCCCCACGGCCCCGCTCAGTCCCAGTTCGTCTGATTATCAGTGTCCATTTATCTGACTCCATAATCCAGGGGGAAGGGCTCGCATCATTTGTCCGTACCAGTTCATGGGAGTAACACACGGAAGCACGAAGCAACAACACGGGAGAGCAGTCCTCGGCAGTCAATGCGCTCACAAGTCTCCACGTTGTTGTGCCTCTTAGGCACAAGCATGTGCTATGTCGCCTTGATGATAGCAATGCTTTTTGGTTTTGATGATAGCAAGACAGTGAGTGCATTTGAGTGCATTTGATATTGTATTTTGATGATAGCAATGTTATTATGTTTTGATGATTGCAATAAACAAAGTGCATTTCTATGCATTATTATTCTTGAGCATTCTGCATATTGATAGCAACATGAATGATGATGTCTAGCATTGATGGCATTTGCTCTTTACATATGTTCATTGCATTCTGTCAGATATCATGTCTCTGCATATATCATGTCTGGGTAGCAAAGTCTATACATTGGACTCCCGTTCAAGCCTATGCATCGTCTTAGGCGAAGTCTGTACAGCCGTGTCTTATGCTCCTAAGTCTATACATTGGTGTTGGTCATCAAAGTCTGTACATCGCTTTCAATCTTCAAGTCTATACACTGGCTTATTCTTCAAGTCTGTACATCCACAGTTAAACTTGAAGTCTGCACACTAGTCTTCACTGTCAAGTCTGCACATTGGTCTTCGATTTCAATGTCCAATACATTGGGCTTTTACATGAAGTCTATACATTGTTGTTTGCAGTACAAGTCCATACATTGGATTGTTCATCAAAGTCTGTACATCAGACTGCTATAGTAAGTCTGTACAGTGAGTGATTCATTGGTAAAGTCTGTACACTCAACTGAACTTCAAGTCTAGACATTGCACTGTAGCATCCATTGTCTTCGTGTTGTGTTTGTTTGATTGTCTTCGTGTTGTTTACTGTAGTAGCTCGATTTGTTCTGATGAATTTCGAGTCATTTCCCAGTGAACCCCGTGTCGCTTCACCTCGTGCTGTTCTCATCGTCTTAGTCTTGTTTTCACTTCGTGTTGGTTTCACTTGGTGTCAACTTCTATTTTCGTCTTATTGTTGTTTTCACTTCGTGTTGTTTTTCACTTGGTGTCAACTTCTGTTTTCGTCTTAGTGTTGTTCTTACTTCGTGTCGAATCTTGTTTTTCGTCTTTGTGTCTATCTCGCCTTGACCACACTTCGTGTTGCTTTACGTAGACCTCGTGTCTTGCTTGTTTGCAACCACTTCGTGTCAGTTTCTGTTGTCAGCACGTGTCGTCCTTAGTTCGAGTCGGTTCTTTATTTTTTCATCTTCGTGTTGTGGTCAGCTCGTGTCGTTCTCTTTGCTGTGTGTTATGCCGTGTTGTTTTTGTCTTCGTGTCTCCGTGTTGTTTTTGTCTTCGTGTCTCCGTGTTGTTTTTGTCTTTGTGTCTTCATGTCGTTTTTGTTCCACTGCGTTCAGAACATTGCAGCACCTCGTGTTGCTTTCTGTGCCACCTCGTGTCGTTTCTGTGTGAACCTCGTGTTGCTTCTCTCTGTCCTCTAGTTGCATCTCGTGTCATCTTTTATGTCTTGCTTGTTGTTGCAACCACTTCGTGTCGTTCCTCCTTTTACCTCGTGTTTTTTTATAACCTCATTTCTTGTCGTTCTCTTCGTTGTGTCTGTTCTATCACAATGTATCTCGTGTCATTTTTTTTCCTTACTTCGTGCTACAGTCACCTTGTCTATCTTGTGTCATTCCAAGTACAGTGCCATCGTATTACTATTACATATCTCATGCAGCTTTAGTTCCTGTGGCCCTCAGTGTTAATGATTTTAATCTCATTACAGGTCCGAGGAAGAACATTCCACACACCTAGGCTGCACGTGATCCGAGACAAGAGGAACCAATCTGATAAGGACACGTGGCAGGAAGATTCTGGAAATATGGGAGGCACACGTATTTTGTGCCCTATCCACCTGCTGTTGCTGCTATAAATAGAACCCTTCGTCCTCAGATGAAGGTGATCGAGTTGGCAAGAAGAAAAGCTCATACAGAGAGCCCCGATCCAGAAAAAGGAAGAGAAGAAAGAAAAGAAGAGAGTGAGAGTAAGAGCAGAAGAAGAAAAAGAGAGAGAAGAGAGCTGAGAAGAAGAAGAAGAGAAGTAGCAGAAGAAGCTCCTAGGAGAGTAGAAGAGAAAGAAAAGAGAGATAGAAAGTGAGCGAGAGAGCTCGTGGAGAACAAGGAAGAAGTTACCTGAAGATCTATCTACTGGACCGTGGATCAAATCTAGGCCAGTCAGCTCCATGCGAGCCACATTTGTGTTATTTGTCTTTACAGCTTTCTGATCGCTGTGTATTTTTCATTTCTTATTTTTCCTGTTTCATTTGGTTATCTGTGTTCTTCCGATCCTCAGTAGTGAGGTCGGGGTTCCTCCTGTTAGTTCAGGAGAAGGGAGATTGCTATCTCCGGTTGCAAGTAGCTGGGTGCTATTTGTGGTGTCCCTCCAGTTTGGAGGAAGGGAGATCTAATCTCCAGTTCTGGGCTTGTGGATTCAAGTCCAGGGGTTCCCTCCGGGTCTAGAGGAAGAGAGACCGTGTGTCTCTGGTTGGCTTGTGACTGGTGTCACTAGTGGTTCCCTCCGGTTGGGAGGAAGAGGGGAGGCTGTTCCCCTGGTCAAGCTGTGTGGCAGCACCTGTTGCAGACTGAGTCTGCAGTGTCTAGCGTGAGCTAGTGGAAGCCACACTCGGTTTGAGTGTGGGGTAGATGTAGGTCTGGAGGACCGAACTACCTAAAAACCCCTCTTGCATTGTGGTTTGATTGCTTATGATTTACTTCTGCTAGATGAATGCATAGGGGTGCTCCATGCGTTTGGCTTCGGGTTGAGAAGAAGAGTTAATTAGTCTTCTTAGAATGTTTTAATTTGTCAAGAGAGCGAAATTCTTGTTGAGCGACTCCTTGTCAAATTCAGCCTAGTTAGCATCCTAGTGATCTCACTGTATGCTTGTTTGGTTCTGCAACTGATTATTAGCTTTTAAGCTTATCTAGTTTGCGAACTAGTAATTCTAGTGAGCATCATATTTTAACTGGGCGAAAGTCCTTTAAAGGGCTATATTCATTCACCCCCCCTCTGAATACTGCACCGAACCCAACAATTGGTATCAGAGAAGGTCTCTGATCTATCAGATCTAACAATCTGCAGAGGATCCTGCTGATTTGTTTGGTGCATTTCAGAGTGGATCTCTTGAAATCGTGTCTTGCTTCATTGACTTGTGTCTTATTTTGATTATCTGGTTTCAGTGGAGTTCGTGTCATTTGTTTTACTTCGCTGAACTTGTCTGCCATATGTTCTAATGGCTCGACCTCCGATTTATGATGGTTCTAACTTTGAAAGTTGGCTAGGAGGCCTAGCTGTGTACATAGACTCAATTGGTCAACATTTGTGGAGTCTTATATCTAAAGGCCCACACCGCTTACCTAAAGATCAGACCAATTGGTCTAGTGAGGACAGCTCTAAGAATTACGATAATACCATAGTTCTTAATATCTTGAGAGCTGTAGTTAATACTGATATGTATCCTTTTGTTCTCAGGTGCACATCTGGAAAGGAAATATATGACAGAGTCGTTTCTGCGCATAATCAGCAAGGTGATAGCTGTTTGATGGCCAACCGGGATGATGAAGATGAGATCTCATCTCAGGTAAGTTCTGGATCAGAAGGATACTCTTTCGATGAATTAATAGAGATGTATGAAAATTTGTTAGAAGTATCCAAGAAATTGAAATCTGAGAACAAAAGGTTGAAAAAGAAATGTGATAGAATAAATCTGAAAGATTCCTGTGAAAACTGTCCAAATATGAAAAAGTCTTATGATGCATGCATGCTAGATGTTCAGAATCTTAAGAAACAAAATGATTCTCTAAAAATTGAAAAACAAACATGCTTAGATAAAATGTCTGAACTTCAAAATCAACTGAATGATAAGAAAAATGAGCATCTAAAAGGCATGCAAGAACTAACTGAAGTTAATTCTGAATTGGACAAAATGAAATTGGAGAATGAGGATCTTCAAAAGAAGAATAAAACTCTTATTATCAGAATGAATGAAATCAATGAGGTTTCACAGTCCTCTTCTGCTAAATCAGATTGTAAAATATGCTCTGCTTTAAGAGAACGAAATGAAGATCTCTTTAGTGAGAATGAACGGCTAAATAAACAAATTGCCTCACTTAAAGATGATCACAAAAATCTGCTCGCTGAGAAAATTAAAGTGGAGGAAAGAGAAGAGGAATTAATTGAAAAACTGGAGCTAATGTCTGGAAGAGAGAGATGTGCTAATAATGAAATTCAGGATAAAAATCTTGAGGAAGAAAACACTGAATTAAAAGCTGAAGTTGAAAAACTAAAGTGGTTGAACACTGGCTTGTCTGAAAGACTTCTCACTATAGAAAAAGGGAAAGCTGTACATGATGAAAATTCAGAAATTTTGAACAGTCTAGAACAGGAAATTGAGAAGTATAAAACTGCAAACCATATTCTAAGCGAATGTGTTAATTGCAGTGAACAGGAAATAGCCAGTTATGAACTTCACATTGCCAGCTTGGAAGATAAAATTCATAATCTGAAAAATTCAGCTATTGAGTCTGCCAAGATTAAAGGAAAAATGAAAACTGTTGGGAAGAGGAAGGATGATAACTCTGAAGGGGGAACAAATTGCTGTTCTGATATTGAGAAAGTCACTAAAGACCAGCTATATACCACTTTTGTCCAAAGCTCTGATGTAGCTGGTACTTCAAGGCAATCCCCAAAACAAAATAAAAATGAGAAATCATCTTTAAAATCTGACTTTCAGTTTAAAGCTCAGAAAATTGAAAAACAAACAAAGCTTGTTGAGAATAATCAGAAATTGAAAAGAAAGAGTCAAACAAAGAAGGCTAAGAATAATTCTGGTTGTACTATGAAATTTGTTAGCTCTGCTGAATGTAATGGGTCAATGCAAAATGCTCATGCTTCATGTACTCATTCACATGCATCTAGTCAATCTGTTAGTAATCATGTCATCAGGAAATCACAAGTGTCATGTTACTATTGTGGCAAGATAGGACATGTAATGGATGACTGTAGATTGTTGATTGAAGATGAGCATGCTAGTGAAGCAATACATTCTAGGAATTCATCCGACAGAAACCATGCCATTAAGAAATCTGTTGCTTACTGTCACTACTGTGGTAGGCGTGGTCATCTAATGAATGCATGCTTTAAAATGAAAGAAGACAATAATTTGAACTCTAGATTTTTCACACATGCTCATGGCCCACATAGATATGAATCTACTTCAGGTCAGCGTATCATCTGTTTCAATTGCAACAAGCCTGGACACAAGGTAAATGAATGCTGGTCAGGAAATCACAGGGGCAAAAATGAATCAAAGAACAAACATCTTAGATGCTTTGAATGTGGTAAGTATGGGCATGCAGTCAATGACTGCTGGTTTGTTCAGGGAAATCATTTTAATTCCAAATTTGTAAGATTCCCTCCAAACAAAAATTACTTGGGCAGAAATAAAGCTGGTCTTAAAGAAAAGACTCTTGGTTGTTATGAATGTAGAAAACCTGGCCACCGAGCTTCTGAATGCCGGTGGGCAGGTAATGGTAAATCAAAAATTCATGCTTACAACAGAACAATTCATGCTCATTATCATAGGTCTCATGCTGCTGTTGATATGCATCATAGGACCAGAAAATCTGCTGTTTCATGTAGATATTATGGTAAACTTGGTCACTCTATGGACAATTGTTTTCTGATGAAATTTGATGACCATGTTGCTAAGAAACTGTTTAGAACACCTGATAGGGGTAGTGCAGGACCCAAGACTGCTTGGGTCTCTGCAGGATCAACTTGATTGACTTGCTGTAGGTGTGCCTTGGAAGGAGAAATAAAAGGGGTCAACCAAGGCACTCAAAAAGAAAACCCCATGATTCAATTCAGGTCAGTTCTGAAATCTGTTTTAAATTCCATTATCTGAAATTGTGAGCATGAAAATTGTGAGTTTCATGTTGATTTGCTTGGTTGATTTTTTAATGAACTCTTCATGTCTAGCTGATCAGTCTGCATTCCAGACTCAGGTATTGAATTCAATTCTGCATATCTGATGCTCTTCTCTTGCCATATGTTGAACTGAAATTGAATGCTTCTTTAGTGTATACAGTTGATGCACTATATAGACTCTGTGTCCATGCATGAGTTTTGTGTTAATGCATTGCATGCTTGTTATTGAATGCATACTTGGACTGATTGTGTATAGACTGATTGTCATTGCATGTGTCAATGATGCTGTTCAATGGATGAAGGACTGCCTTCTGTTGCATTGTCCTTGTTAACCCTGGTATATCAAATGGTATGTTACTAAAAGGTAGGGAAATCTGCCCGGAGGTTCCTACCATGTGTAAGATGGTCTTTGAGATCAGGTCCTCCGCCTAGTACCATGGGTCTAGTTTTCATGAAGAACAGTGTACTGCATCATATGTTAAAAAAAAATTCTAAAAATTTAAAAGGAAGATGATGCATTTGATAAATTCTCTCTCTGATTGAAAAAAGCATGAATTCTTTTTGAGTATATTCTAAAATTATGAGCAGTTCATTAATTCTATTTCATGCACTTTGTCGGGGGGAGTTTGACTAATGTTGCATAGTCTGCATGTAGAACAGTCTACTGCATAGCATATTTTTGCATCATGGTGTCAGGGGGAGCTGAGAGATTCTATTCAATTCATTGAACCCTATTTACTCTTCTTTGTCCCCATTCATGTGATTCATATCTTTTGACATCAGATGCCATTGGACCATTTTGCCAATTGCTATCCTTTCCCCGTCATTTTCACAAAACAACAGCTTTGCATCTGGTTTAGTACATTGAATGGTGATTATTGCAACTGTTTTTCTATAAGAATCACACTCACAAATTGAAAGGAACTAAAGGTTTAACCTTTATAAATTAGAGAGTTAAGTATCTGCACTTTAGAACTTGAGATAAAAGAAAACCTTTATAGCTCTTAATCTTTATCTCATGGTAAGATTAGAAAAAGTTTTTGTAATGCCAAATGTGTTGATCTGGAAATTTCTAGAAAAGGCTAATAAGAGTGTGTACTGATTTTTTAAACAATCACTCTAAAAGAAGTAAGGGCAGCAGTAAATAAGATCATAATGCTATGAACTGAACATAGTGACAGAGCAATGGCTGAATTGCACCGAGAAATTGTGATCTCCTCCAATGAAGTAAGAGAACTCATAGTCATGAAGTGCTTCAGAATATCTCTGTTCAAAAGGTCAAATCTATAGAGGGAGTTCTCACTAAGTAACTGAGTGTACTGGCCTCTAATCAAGGTGTACCCTTAATGTCAAAAGTGAAGACTATTCTTTGTGGGTTTTGATCTGAAATAGGTCTAGTAGTTTATGCCTAGTAACTGGGGGTACTTGCCTCTGATCAAGGTGTACACCTAATGTCAATAGCATAAATGCCACTGATCTATTTACTCAGTTCAGGTTCAGAAATTGAAAAATGTAAGTCAAACTGCTGTAACCCTTTGAAAATCAAAAGTCTATGAGTGGAAATTGTTTTTATTAATACATATTCAAGTTGCCTCTCTTGAATTTTCTTGTTTAATCACAAAAGGGTATTATGTCTGACTTATCTATTAATACCATGTGCCCTAGATTCATTGCTATAAATGGAATCTAAAACTCTTTTTCAGGGGTCTAGTGTTTTACTCTAGAATTATAACTGTTAAACCTGAATCTTTGTCAAAATTGTATGTTGCTGATTTTTAAACTTTAACAGTTGTTTATAATCATGCTTCCTTTCTGAACCTATGATTCAGCTGTTGTCAAGTGACCCTCCTACTTTCTCTACCTTGTTTATCTGCTCATATTCCTTCTCAAAGGGGGAGCTTCTATTTAGGGGGAGAAACAATTCAGGGGAGTCTTACTTTCAGGGAAAAATGTTCTAGAGGAATTTGCATGCATATTGCACTTTGCACTCATATTTTTACTGTTTTTCTTTTTTTTTGATCATGTCAATGGGGGAGAAAATCTTGTGTGTGACTCACTGTCACATTGTGTTGCCATCATCAAAAAGGGGGAGAATGTTGTGCCTCTTAGGCACAAGCATGTGCTATGTCGCCTTGATGATAGCAATGTTTTTTGGTTTTGATGATAGCAAGACAGTGAGTGCATTTGAGTGCATTTGATATTGTATTTTGATGATAGCAATGTTATTATATTTTGATGATTGCAATAAACAAAGTGCATTTCTATGCATTATTATTCTTGAGCATTCTGCATATTGATAGCAACATGAATGATGATGTCTAGCATTGATGGCATTTGCTCTTTACATATGTCCATTACATTCTGTCAGATATCATGTCTCTGCATATATCATGTCTGGGTAGCAAAGTCTATACATTGGACTCTCGTTCAAGCCTATGCATCGTCTTAGGCGAAGTCTGTACAGCCGTGTCTTATGCTCCTAAGTCTATACATTGGTGTTGGTCATCAAAGTCTGTACATCGCTTTCAATCTTCAAGTCTATACACTGGCTTATTCTTCAAGTCTGTACATCCACAGTTAAACTTGAAGTCTGCACACTAGTCTTCACTGTCAAGTCTACACATTGGTCTTCGATTTCAATGTCCAATACATTGGGCTTTTACATGAAGTCTATACATTGTTGTTTGCAGTACAAGTCCATACATTGGATTGTTCATCAAAGTCTGTACATCAGACTGCTATAGTAAGTCTGTACAGTGAGTGATTCATTGGTAAAGTCTGTACACTCAACTGAACTTCAAGTCTAGACATTGCACTGTAGCATCCATTGTCTTCGTGTTGTGTTTGTTTGATTGTCTTCGTGTTGTTTACTGTAGCAGCTCGATTTGTTCTGATGAATTTCGAGTCGTTTCCCAGTGAACCCCGTGTCGCTTCACCTCGTGCTGTTCTCATCGTCTTAGTCTTGTTTTCACTTCGTGTTGGTTTCACTTGGTGTCAACTTCTATTTTCGTCTTAGTGTTGTTTTCACTTCGTGTTGTTTTTCACTTGGTGTCAACTTCTGTTTTCATCTTAGTGTTGTTCTTACTTCGTGTCGAATCTTGTTTTTCGTCTTTGTGTCTATCTCGCCTTGACCACACTTCGTGTTGCTTTACGTAGACCTCGTGTCTTGCTTGTTTGCAACCACTTCGTGTCGGTTTCTGTTGTCAGCACGTGTCGTCCTTAGTTCGAGTCAGTTCTTTATTTTTTCATCTTCGTGTTGTGGTCAGCTCGTGTCGTTCTGTTTGCTGTGTGTTATGCCGTGTTGTTTTTGTCTTCGTGTCTCCGTGTTTTTTTTGTCTTCGTGTCTCCGTGTTGTTTTTGTCTTTGTGTCTTCGTGTCGTTTTTGTTCCACTGCGTGCAGAACATTGCAGCACCTCGTGTTGCTTTCTGTGCCACCTCGTGTCGTTTCTGTGTGAACCTCGTGTCGCTTCTCTCTGTCCTCTAGTTGCATCTCGTGTCATCTTTTATGTCTTGCTTGTTGTTGCAACCACTTCGTGTCGTTCCTCCTTTTACCTCGTGTTGTTTTATAACCGCATTTCGTGTCGTTCTCTTCGTTGTGTCTGTTCTATCACAATGTATCTCGTGTCATTTTTTTTCCTTACTTCGTGCTGCAGTCACCTTGTCTATCTCGTGTCATTCCAAGTACAGTGCCATCGTATTACTATTACATATCTCATGCAGCTTTAGTTCCTGTGGCCCTCAGTGTTAATGATTTTAATCTCATTACAGGTCCGAGGAAGAACATTCCACACACCTAGGCTGCACGTGATCCGAGACAAGAGGAACCAATCTGATAAGGACACGTGGCAGGAAGATTCTGGAAATATGGGAGGCACACACGTTTTGTGCCCTATCCACCTGCTGTTGCTGCTATAAATAGAACCCTTCGTCCTCAGATGAAGGTGATCGAGTTGGCAAGAAGAAAAGCTCATACAGAGAGCCCCGATCCAGAAAAAGGAAGAGAAGAAAGAAAAGAAGAGAGCAGAGAAGAGAGTGAGAGTAAGAGCAGAAGAAGAAAAAGAGAGAGAAGAGAGTTGAGAAGAAGAAGAAGAGAAGTGGCAGAAGAAGCTCCTAGGAGAGTAGAAGAGAAAGAAAAGAGAGATAGAAAGTGAGCGAGAGAGCTCGTGGAGAACAAGGAAGAAGTTACCTGAAGATCTGTCTACTGGACCGTGGATCAAATCCAGGCCAGTCAGCTCCATGCGAGCCACATTTGTGTTATTTGTCTTTACAGCTTTCTGATCGCTGTGTATTTTTCATTTCTAATTTTTCCTGTTTCATTTGGTTATCTGTGTTCTTTTGATCCTCAGTAGTGAGGTCGGGGTTCCTCCTGTCAGTTCAGGAGAAGGGAGATTGCTATCTCTGGTTGCAAGTAGCTGGGTGCTATTTGTGGTGTCCCTCCGGTTTGGAGGAAGGGAGATCTGATCTCCTGTTCTGCGCTTGTGGATTCAAGTCCAGGGGTTCCCTCCGGGTCTAGAGGAAGAGAGACCGTGTGTCTCTGGTTGGCTAGTGATTGGTGTCACTAGTGGTTACCTCCGGTTGGGAGGAAGAGGGGAGGCTGTTCCCCTGGTCAAGCTGTGTGGCAGCACCTGTTGCAGACTGAGTCTGCTGTGTCTAGCGTGAGCTAGTGGAAGCCACACTCGGTTTGAGTGTGGGGTGGATGTAGGTCTGGAGGACCGAACCACCTAAAAACCCCTCTGGCATTGTGGTTTGATTGCTTATGATTTGCTTCCGCTAGATGAATGCATAGGGGCGCTCCATGCATTTGGCTTCGGGTTGAGAAGAAGAGTTAATTAGTCTTCTTAGAATGTTTTAATTTGTCAAGAGAGCGAAATTCTTGTTGAGCGACTCCTTGTCAAATTCAGCCTAGTTAGCATCATAGTGATCTCACTGTATGCTTGTTTGGTTCTGCAACTGATTATTAGCTTTTAAGCTTATCTAGTTTGCGAACTAGTAATTCTAGTGAGCATCATATTTTAACTGGGCGAAAGTCCTTTAAAGGGCTATATTCATTCACCCCCCCTCTGAATACTGCACCGAACCCAACACACGTATCCTCCCAGCATTTGTCCTTTTCTTCTTAGTATAATTTAAGAGGAAAAATAACAAAAAATGGGATTTTATAGAGGTGGGGCCGCCCCCCTCTCTCTCCCTCCACCCAGTCCGCCTAAACCCCCGAGGGGGGGGACCAGCCTGACCCCCCATGCTGGTCTGCCTAAACCCCTCAAGGGGGGGGGGGGGGGTTAGGCGGACCAGCCTGACTCCTCAGGCTTGTCAGCCTAAACCCCATTACAATAAAAAAAGGCTTTTTTAATTAAAAAAGTGTGCCCAGCCAGCCCGCCTAAACCCCCCCTTGGAGAGGGTTTAGGGGGACCAGCCTGGACCCCCAGGCTAGTCCGCCTAAACCCCACCCAAAAATAAAAAAAAAAAATTTTTAAAGGAAAAAACCCCTCCGAAGAGGCGTTTAGGCGGACCAGACCAGCCCATGGGGCTGGTCTGCCTAAACCCCCCCCCCCTTGGGGGAGGGGTTTAGGCAGACCAAACCAGCCCCTTGGGCTGGTCCGCCTAAACCTCCCTCCCCCACTCCGTGAAACCAAAAAAAAACAACAACAACATCATAATAATAATAATAATAATAATAATAATAATAATAATAATAATAATAATATTTTTTGAGGGGTTTACCTGGACCAAGTTGAACCCTCAACTTTGTCCGCCTAAACCCCACCCCACCCCTTCAACTTCCTATAAATTCCCCCCTTAGAAGCCCACGGGGCAATGAATGAATGAATGCATGCACAAGCGGACTTACAGATGGACGGACAAACACCCCCGACCTAACTGCCGCACCCTCGGACTCCCGAGGCTTTCGGCAAGGGTCAGGAACGCGAGAAGCTTAGTTCGCGCGCGGTTGGCTTGCTAGTCGCCTCACACACGCCGAGGGTATGTCACGTGTACTCCCCTCATCCGGCATTTAGCTGTCTCACACAAGTCCATCCTCGTCGCATGTAAGGAGATTATGTCAACGGCGAGTACACCCGCATCCCGGGTCCACCCGTGTACGCCAACTTATGGTGACGAAACGTAGTCCATGATGCCACGCCAAATTTCGAGACGGAATCATGTGCCTACTGCTCACCCCCAGCCGGCCGTTGGCCACTCGGATTAACAACTCGAGTCTAGTCGGACCTCTGGCCCGTGAATCATAGTCCCGGGGCCGACCTCGACTCCCCAACATGACGACACTCGCTGTCCGAGACCTGGACCCGACCGCTCACCTCGAGCCGTGTCCAACCTCCACCAGGCGCCAGTCCATGTCCGCCCACGCCACCAAGGTAGTCGGGTTCACATCGATCCCTTTATAAAGAGTTTCTGTAAACACGCGTATATCCGCTTTATTACGCAATGACCCGGGGACCGACCCACGTGTCGGAGTTGTCCCGCGGCTTGCGCCAGTTGTACTTTGGCCCATCAATGCATTTGTAAAGCCCACGTGGGCTCTCATATAGCATAAAACTAGTTGAATACAAGCGCCCGCGTTCGGGTCCCCAGCTTTCTACCTACACCACTCTGCATACGTGCCTAACACCCTGACTCCAGTAAACACCCCTCAGTCGAAAGTGCACCCACAACTGCAGAATGCTCCCGACCCTCTACCCACGGCTTCAGATATATTTATATAGGCTTCTCTTCAGCATGGGACGAAGGTGTTCGGATTCAATACGATGTAAATAAACACCAGTTGCTTGCGGCTGGTGGGGAAAGATGTATAGTACACGATTCCCACAATCACCTGTGCACTCGCACCCGTGGAACCCCTTCTCTCAATGTGTCGCCCGATCTCTCGAGCCCATGTGCTACGTCCTGCTGACACTTCCCCGGTCAACCCTTGGTTCCATAGGTGATCGTCAAGAAATTGACTGGCACGCCCGCACCTTATCCAGCTAACCCATACCCTTACATTTCCGTGCCATTCGACCCTTTTCGACTTTTCGTAAGAGGAGAGTGCCCGATACCGCCGTAAGGAGGATACCCGAGATACATCAAACTCCCGCATTTTCCTTCCCCGCTATATCCCTTCCTTCACCTGGTCATGGGCATAAAAACCCCTGCAACAGAGGGGATGGCACGCCAGGTGGGACGTCTCCCGCCTTCCATCTTTTTGTTAAAGAAAAGCCTATGCCAGCCCTGAAGCCCTAGTGCCCTTTCCTGTCCTTGCAGGAGAGGCAGAGGAGGGTACTCGCGTGCACATTCTCCAGCAGCTTTCGGTTCATGTTCTGACTGCCAGACCTCGCTCGGCGATTGTCGGCAATTGTCACCTCCGCAACACTCAACGCTCCAGCAACCATGGCGGCCGTCACTTACGGTCCAAATGTCATTGCCACCCATGCTCGGGTGGGCTACTTGGCGACGCCGATTGCTTTCGGCAGCTTCGCCCCTGTCATCGGATCACCCCACTTTTTAGGGGTCATCCCTGTGGCTGCTGCTCAGCCAATCCTAGTTTCTCCGTCGCCTCCCGTGGCGGATGCACCATGCGCACCTCCAGCACCGATGGCTCACCTGAGCATCAGGCTCAGGACAGCCACCACTAGCCCCTGCAGGGCCCCCAGATCAATACCGGCCCGGGTAAGCCTTAGCTCTCGAGGCCAGCCCCGTCTGATCTCCGGCACGGACCCCGCGCCCCAGATTCCGGTCACTACCTTGGCATGTTCCTCAGGCCTTCAACCCCGAGCCTCAACAAAGTCGACACCCAACACGGGCTCCCAAACCTGAGTCCGCGGCTCCCCAGCATCTCCTTCGGGCATTCAACTTCGAGGCCAGCTTCAGTCGGCACCCAACACGGGCTCCCAGCCCCGGGTTCGTGGCTCCCCAGCACTTCCTTCTGGCCTTCAACCCCGAGGCCAGCTTCAGCTGGCACCCAACATGGGCTCCCAGCCCCGGGTTCACAGCTCCCCAGCACTTTCCTCGGGCTTTCAACCCCGAGGCCAGCGTCAGCCGGCACCCAACACGGGCTCTCAGCCCCGGGTTCACGGCTCCCCAGCACTTTCCTCGGGCCTTCAACCCCGAGGCCGGCTTCAACCGGCACCCAACACGGGCTCTATGCCGTGGGTTCGTGGCTCTCCGGTGTTCTACTCGGAATCCCGGTTCTGAGCTCCAGTCGAACTGGCTCTCCCCGCGGGTCTTCTACCGAGGGGGCAAGGTTCCTCAGCACCCTCCTCGGGCCTTCCTACCCGAGCCCGGACTACGTCGACACTTACTGCAGGTACTCGACCCAGGGGCGTCGGCACCTCGGCACTTCCGATGGCATCGCTCCCCGGTGGGAGATCGTCATCTCAAGCATCGGCACCACTTCTCTCGGCGCGGGCCAGGGCTTACACCCTAGTCGCCCAGCTGTCGACTCCCAAGGTGGGCCTCGTACACCGGGGGCAGACCTTTGTACCTTCCACTGGCAGCTCTGCGCTGGTGTAACACCCGGGAATTTTAAAATAGAAATGTATGAATAATATATATATATATATATATATATATATATATTTAACTATTGAACTCATATTCTAATTCTATTTGATTAACCATTTAAACCATTTAATTAATAATTCAAAATCCAATATATACTTTAGAAGATGCCAAATTATATTTTAGGAAATGCTAATTTATATTTTCAATCACTTAGAAAACTAATAATACATCTTATTACACTATTCTAAAGGAATAGGAAATAGGTTATATAGATAGAGTTTTAAAGGATAAACATCAATTTTACAAGATGCCAAATCATATTTTCATGATTTACAAATTTTCATATTCCAACTTTTACATTATATCAATGTTTTGAAGAAATAAGGGTATATAGATGAAGTGTTAAAGGATAAACATAATTTAAGAAGTGAGAAAGGGTATATAGACAATTTTGATTAGTGTAAAGTGAATAAAAAAGTCTCCGTTCAAAATCACGACCGTTATTAAGCCGTTACTCACGAAATTACGACATGTAAGGTGTCGTTATACAACTAAAGTATATACATTAGGATGGAAAGGATATATATCCAATTTCGGTCCTTAGAGGGTGATAGGATAATACTCCAAAAGAAGTAACGACCAACGCATTGTCATTATTCACTAAACAACGACAAATGTTAGGTCGTTATTTCCTAAACGTGAATAGTGACATGAATAGTGCCAATTTTTATTTAAAAAAAATTTTCAAAAAATATTTATATCTAAAAATAGAGAAAAATGTAAGGATCTCACCCATGAATTTCACGAATTAACTCCATCATATTTTAAAGATAAAAATCATTGAAGATAAGTGGAAAGTTTAATATAAAGAACTCAAAAAAAGTCACGACTGGGTCATGGGCGCTATTTCTTAGAAGATGGTAGCCTCATAGGTGTCATTTCCCATCCGACAACTCTTACGAACCTTTTATCACAACAGCCTGTATTAGTTGGCATCGCATTATAGGTGGCCATATACCCTGTGAATGTGGATCTCGTCTACCTATCCCGTCTACCAAAAACCCAAACCTTATATTATAGCCCCCTATTGAGGCAGAGACTCCTGCTTTCTCTATTATTCGAGGCCTTGCTGCAGAGAACGTGGGAGCATTCTCTGAAGCATTGTAGAGGAGGGAAGGAACTGATCCTCTTCCTTACTTCTTTCACACGTACAACTTTTGCCACTTCACAGAGGTAGGTGATCTCGAGCTTTAACCAAACCATAGCTAATCTAGGTTATATTAGCATGTAAAATTTGTGATTAGTCTCATCTCCATGCGGTATTTATTGGTTACACATCATGTTTTAGTAGGCTTTCTCAATTTTTAGCTAAACTAGCAAGCTAAGCCAGGGTAATTAGCATGTATTAGCTTCATATCCAGAGTAATTAGCATGTATTAGCTTTATATTCAAGGTAATTAGCATGTATTAACCTTAATTAGCATGTATTAGCCTCATACCTAGGATAATTAGCATGTATTAACTTCAATCTAGGGTAATTGGCATGTATTAGCTTCATATCCATGCGATATATCCTGTGTAACGCAAGTTTTATCGTATTTTTACGTAACCTGTTAGTTAAGCTATTAACTAATCTGTTAGCATACCTAATTAACCTGTTAGTTGATCTACTAACCAATTAGCATACCTAATTAACATGTTAGTCTACCTAATCTATACACCAGATTAGATATAGATAGAGTTCTGCCTATCTAGAAACCCTGTCTCCACCGAGTTTCTGTAAAATATAAATGAGTATGATACGTCATGTTAAAAATTTGATATTTGAGAAACTAAAGCATGAAACGAGTGCATGAACACAGATCTGTAATCCTCACAATTTTCTCAACCTATCCATGTCATTAATTTTACATAAATCGGCCTAAATTGAAGGGCACCCCTGACCCGGACGCCATTCATGAACAACGACTATACAACAGACGTTTTCTATCAGAGAAAAAGGACCCTGTGTGAAGGCCGCCCAACCCAAGGGCGCCTATTAAAAATTGAAGGTTGACTCAGGGGCGCCTTCTACAGAGACATGGCTGCCCCTAGGGCGCCAATTTCTGATAGATGGCAGCCCCATGGGCGCCTTCTATCCAACCAAATCGGCCCCTGATCATCCTTAACCTGTGTAATAGGCACCCTACCCTATGACTCCTTTCAATAGAACATGGCAGGCCCTAGGGCGCCTCTTGAAAATTGATGGCTGAGTCAGGGGCGCCTTCTACTGAAACATGGCTGCCCCTGGGACGCCAATTTCCAAAAGGTGGCTGACCCATGGGCACCTTCTATCAGCCATTAGTTAAACCTAGGTGGGTTTAACCTCTATTGCCACTAGTTAAACCTAGATTAGATAAACCCCGGACTTAAGTAGTCAACCCCTAGTCATTTAGCTTAATCAGAGTTTAAAACCCTCAAACATTAGTTAAACTACTGTTGCAATTAGTAGACCTACAATAGTTAAACCTCTTTTAACTAGTTAATCATCTAGTTAACCCTCAGCCATTAAGCCTTAACCATTAGATAACCTGGACACATGTTTGATAGGCCCCTGACCCTTGGGCGCCTATCAGTGAAACATGACAGCCATCAGGGCGCCATTTCTTTATAGAAGTCTGACCCTGGGGCGCCAATTTCAAGAAGGTGGCAGACCCCGGGGCGCCTATTAAACCTGGCTCTATAAACCCTTTAAAACGTGGTTGACCCTAGGGCGCCTATCACTTAAGAAATGGCAGGGGTATGGGCACCAATTTCAAGAAGATGGCAGCCCCCTGGGCGCCAATTTCAAAAAGATGGCAGTGACAAGGGCGCCTATTAAACGGACCCCAAGTTTTGGTTTTTCCGAGACCTTGAACCCCTGAATGATGCGCCCTGGTTTCAGGATGCCATTCACTGATAAATGGCAGCCTGAGAGGCGCCATTTAACCCCTGACTGGGTTCCTAACCCTTGTATAGTTCACAGGAAGGGCACCCCATTGTGAGGATGTCATTTCTGAACATGTCAGGTCGCCTACAAGGCCCCAATCTCACCTAGTTTTTTCGTGTATCAAACGTTGCTGGTTTTTGCTCCTAGTTCGTCCCTACATAACGATACGCCTTGGATTCCGTTCTATAATCCACCTTATATGTATCCTACCTGGTCAACCCTTGAAATTCTATATTGGCTATAAATGAGAGTGGATGTCGACAAACATGACCAATGCTATGCATATAGGGCCCGGTCTGGTCCTGGGAGGAGCACCCGAAGGTACTTGTGCCCATGGAAGTTTATTGACCACAGTGTTTGGCATTGCACCGGAGTACTTGCTTTCTAGACTTTAGGCATTCCACTCATTCCCGTGATATTACTTGATTGATTGACTTGAGACCCGCAGAAGGGTAAACGTATTTGCTTGAATGAAATTGATAAATAGCCAATTCCAATTCTACATGCTTAAAATTACGTTCTTACTATTACTTGCTTGATATGAGTGCTTACCATTCTTGAAAATTATTGTTAATTCCAGTCATTACTTGCTTGATATCTCTTGCTACTGCTGTATCGATGAAGTTGGAATCTATATACTCTCACTTGACTGCTCTTGTCGATTTTACAATCCTTGATATCTACTTGTCTACATGCATAGATTTACCTACATTAATTGAACTTGTAAACCGCTTAAAGCATGTTAAATCTTGAGATGTAAATCCTACTGAGCGATTTGCTCATCTAGTTGTTTCTAACATTTTCAGGTGATTTGGATGACAACCAACACTCGGAGGGGAATGAGACTGAGTGATGAGTGTTAGCACTAAGTTATCATATTGTCATGTTAATTGTGTTAGTGTAATCCCACTTAGTCAATTGTATCCAGTTATGTCAGATGATAGTTCTATTAGTTCACTATGTCAGTTGCATTAGTCCAATTAATTAGAACTATAATAAGGGCTTGAAGCCTAGAAGTTGGACCCAGGAAATGTATGTAATTGTCATTTGGTTAGTTGAAATAATGATCAGCTCAAAATCTCAAATTTAATCTTAAAAGAATTGCGCACTCTATTAATTGCCAAAGGAAGAATTCCATCAAATAGCTAGCTTGCTTTGGTTCTATATAAAGGACTGTCGTGCCACGGGTAATCTTCCGCGCTCGGGACGTGACAAGTCTTTCTTGGTATCAGAGCCTAGGAGTACAACTTCCTAGGTAAAAAAAAAAACCCGAGCCTAAAGATAGAAATGTCTAACAGAAATGTCTAAGGATAGGTTTAGACCTTACCTGGTAAGATTCCCAGGTAAGTCTAACGATAGAATTGTTTAAGCATTGGTTTAGATCTTACTTGGTGAGATGGGTAAAGCCATGGGTTAAGTTTAATAACGACAATTGATCCTTAACCCTAAAACTCAATATTTATTACACCTTAATTCTTTTGTAGGATTATGGCCGCTGAAAGATCACAATGGCGCGAGATGCAGCGCACTGTGCAGGGACTTACGCAGGCGCTACAGCAAGTGGCGCTGGCGGTGCTCACCGCGGAGCTGGTGACCTTCACCGGGATTTTCGCAACATGAACCCACCAAGGTTCACTGGTTCGGTGGACCGCGATGATGCCGAGAATTGGCTGAAGGAAATGGAGAGGATCTTTCTTGTAATGTAATGCACGGATGCAGAGAAGGTTCTATTAGCTACGTTCCAACTGGAACGGGATGCTCGATGCTGGTGAGAATCCGTAGAAGCAACACTGTCCGACAACCATGTCACTTGGGCGGAGTTTGTTGAACACTACAACAACAAGTATTTTTCTGACCGTGTTCAAGAGAAGAAGGCCACAGAATTTTCCGCGTTAAAGCAACGGAGCATGAAGGTGTCCGAATATGAGGCCCAATTCTCAAGACTTTCTCGTTATGCACCCCACTTGGTGTGTAAGGAAAAGATGAAGGCAAGGAGAATCTTCAACGGGCTACGGCCCCAACATATTACACAGCTTGCGCCGATGGACATCCAATTCTATTCGGAAATGGTTCGGCGCGCTCAATTCCTAGAAGACGCCACTGAATTCTCCAAAAGGATTCGAGGCAAGTACAAGAAGGAACCCGTCACAAGTCTGGGAAACTTTAAACCACCATTTAGCAAGAAGCGATTCTTCAATGGAGGAGAATTTTCCAAAGAGAAGAGGTTCCAGAAAAGTAACAAGCCCTCCTCCACTATCGGCAATAAGCCTTCCTCCGCCATCACACCTTCCAAGGAAATCTGCAAGTATTGTGACAAGGTTGGTCATAAGACTGAGAAATGTTGGAGGAAACTGGGAGCGTGTCTTCGACGTGGGAGTCGAGAGCATCAAATCCCCGACTGCCCCTTGATGAAGGAACAAGCCAACAAAGACGAGAAGCATCGGGTAAAGAAACAAGGTCGTCTACAAGCTCTTCAAGGGACGGAATCCATGGAAGGAGGAATCGTGTAAGGTACATTAACTATTTTCTCTAAACCTGCTAAAGTTCAATTTGATACTGGGGCAACTCATTCATTTGTTTCCAAGAGATTTACTGCCTCATTTTCTAAAGAACCTGAATGGTTAGATTTAGTAATATCTACACCTCTCGGAAACAAGTCTGATATCATGCATCACTACCCAAGTTGTGAGGTTATGGTTCAAGGTAGCAATCTGCCAGTCGACCTTATATGCCTTGATATGAAGGATTATGATGTCATAATAGACACTGACTGGTTATCCACCTACCAAGCAATAGTAGATTGTCGACACGGCAAGATAACTTTTGCGGATTATCCCAAGTTGGTTTATGTTAGCCATCGGAATAGACCCCCCACTCATCTCAGCCCTTCGAGCAAGCAAACTTGTGAGTAAAGGATGTGTGGCTTTCATAGCTTTTGTGACTGCCACGGAAGTCGAGGAGACTGGAATTGAAGACATCCGAGAAATTCGGGACTTTTCTGATGTATTTCTTGAAGAATTGCTTGGTTTACCCCTTCAAAGGGAAGTGTCGTTCACAATCGACATTGTTCCTGGTGTCGGTCCTATTTCTAAGGCACCCTACAGGATGTCTCCCGCTGAACTGAAGGAGCTAAAGGAGCAGCTGATGGATTTATTGAAAAAGGGTTTCATTAGGCCGAGTACTTTCCCCTGGGGAGCACCCGTGCTCTTTGTTAAAAAGAAGTATGGAACATTGAGGCTATGCATTGATTATCGGTAGTTGAACCATCTTACAATCAAGAACAAGTACCCGATGCCGAGAATTGATGAGTTGTTCGACCAATTATCTAGAGCTAATTACTTCTCCAAAATTGATGTTTGGTCTGGTTACCACCAATTGAGGATTAAAAAAGAAGACATTTATAAAACTACGTTTCGAAGCAGTTATGGGAATTATGAATTTACTATTATGCCTTTTGGACTAATGAATGCCCACGTAGCTTTTATGCAGTTAATGAATAGCATCTACAGGCCTTATTTAGACCAAATTATTGTGGTCTTTATCGATGATATATTGATCTATTCAAAAACTGAAGAAGATCATGAAGTGCATCTCAAGAAGGCATTACATATATTGCGAGATAACAAGCTACATGTCAAATTCAGCAAATGCCAGTTCTGGCTTGAAGAAGTGTCCTTCTTAGGCCATGTCATATCAAAGAATGCAATTTCTATTGATCCTGCGAAGGTCGAAGCCGTGCAAAATTGGGGATGACCAACGAATGCAACGGAGATTCGTAGCCTCTTGGGTCTAGCTGGCTACTACCGGCGTTTTATTAAGGGCTTCTCCAAGATTTCTGTCCCTCTTACCAGATTGACTCGCAAGGAAGTGCCTTATGAATGGAGTGAAGACTGTGAGAAGAGTTTCCTAACTTTGAAGCATCTCTTGACTACTGCTCTGGTCTTATCTCTACCAATTCAAGGAGAGAAGTACGAGGTATATACCGATGCATCTTGTATCGGCCTCGGATGTGTATTGATGCAGAATGGAAGAGTCATTGCATACTCTTCCCGATAATTAAAGAAGCATGAAGAAAACTACCCTGTGCATGATTTGAAACTAGCCGCAGTGGTATTGGCTTTAAAGATCTGGAGGCACTATCTCTACGGAGAGTAATTAACCATATACTCCGATCATAAAAGCCTTAAATATCTATTCTCTCAGAAGGAGCTGAACATGCGACAAAGGCGTTGGCTCGAGTATCTCAAGGATTTCGACTTCACTATACAATATCATCCTGGTAATGGTAATTCCATAGCAGATACCCTTAGTCAGAAGGTGACAGCCCTAGTGGCCAACTGCATGGTTCAAGAATGGAAGCTGCTAGAAAAATTCTCAGAACTCAATATAAGCATGGATGAGAATGACGGGTGTATTACTCTATCTCTCATAAGTGTGCATCCGGATTTGCTAGCTGAAATCAAGAGGTTGCAAGAAGAAGATTCTACCCTAGTGGAAATAAAAGAGAAGCTGGATTAGAAATCTGATTTCTCATTGGCACTCGATGACAGATTATTATACCATGA
Organism: Amorphophallus konjac; assembly: GCA_022559845.1. NCBI lineage: Eukaryota > Viridiplantae > Streptophyta > Magnoliopsida > Alismatales > Araceae > Amorphophallus > Amorphophallus konjac. The sequence goes on along the minus strand of CM040118.1, from coordinate 379,745,394 downwards.
ACGAACATGTGTACCAGACAGTCCTGAGCTGAAGAAGAGGATTCTTGAAGAAGCTCACCGATCGAGGTACACGATCCACTTTGGAGCCACTAAGATGTATCAAGACATAAAAAGAATCTTTTGGTGGCCCAACATGAAAAGGGAGATAGCAGACTTCGTGTCTAGATGCTTGACATGCCAACAGGTGAGGGCAAAACATCAGAAACCCGCTGGAAAACTACATCCACTAGATATCGCCAAGTGGAAATGGGAAGACATCGGCATGGACTTCATCATGGGTTTGCCCAGGTCTAGGGGCGGATATGATGGAATTTGGGTAATCATCGATCGCCTTACTAAATCGGCTCATTTCTTACCTATCAAGAGTCGATGGTCGGTTGATGTTCTTGCTGCCTTATATATCAAGGAGATTACTAGATTGCATGGAATTCCTGTTTCTATAGTATCTGATTGAGACCCGCGCTTTACTTCTCATTTTTGGAAGGGTCTACAACACTCTCTGGGAACGAAACTCAACTTTAGCACTGCTTTTCATCCCCAGACAGATGGTCAGGCTGAAAGAACAAATCAGGTTGTTGAAGATATGTTAAGGGCATGCATTATAGATTTCGGCGGAACCTGACATGACCACTTACCCCTAGCCAAATTTGCCTATAATAACAGCTATCAAGCCAGTATCCAGATGGCACCTTTCGAGGCGCTTTATGGCAGGAGTTGTCGATCTCCAGTATGCTGGGATGAAGTCGGTGAAAGACAACTTCTAGGCCCAGATATGGTTAGAGATTCAACTGAAATGATACACCTTATCAGAGAGAGACTCAAAGTAGCTCAGTGCAGGCAAAAATCTTATGCTGATAACAGAAGGAGACATTTGGAATTTTAAGTGGGTGACCATGTATTTCTCAAGGTATCTCTTGGCTGAGGTATTAGAAGATTCGATGTTAAGGGCAAGCTCACACCAAGGTTTATCGGTCCATTTGAAGTATTGGAAAGAGTGGGCGAGGTGGCTTACCTTATTGCCTTACCTCCTCAACTCTCGAAAGTGCACAATGTATTTCATATATCTATGCTGAAGAAATATGTGCACAACCCTTCTCATGTCATCGACCATGCTGATTTAGTGATTCAAAGGGATCTTACTTATGAGCAAAGGCCGATACGGATCCTCAACCGAGAAGTCCGAGTTTTAAGGAGCAAGATGATCCCTATGGTGAAAATCCAATGGAATTGATGCTCGGAGCAGGAAGCAACATGGGAGACCGAGGAATCTATGAAAAGAAGATACCCAGAACTATTTTAGACTATAAGTATCCTATACTTTCGACAATACCCTTATACAGTTGAATTTACCCTTACCCTTATATAGTTGAATTTGGGGACCAAATTCTTTTAAGTAGGGGAGGGTGTAACACCCGGGAATTTTAAAATAGAAATGTACGAATAATATATATATATATATATATATATATATATATATATATATATATATATAAAACTATTGAACTCATATTCTAATTCTATTTGATTAACCATTTAAACCATTTAATTAATAATTCAAAAACAAATAGATACTTTAGAAGATGCCAAATTATATTTTAGGAAATGCTAATTTATATTTTCAATCACTTCAGAAACTAATAATATATCGTATTACACTATTCTAAAGGAATAGGAAATAGGTTATATAGATAGAGTTTTAAAGGATAAACATCAATTTTACAAGATGCCAAATCATATTTTCATGATTTAGAAATTTTCATATTCCAACTTTTACATTATATCATTGTTTTGAAGAAATAAGGGTATATAGATGAAGTGTTAAAGGATAAACATAATTTAGGAAGTGAGAAAGGGTATATAGATAATTTTGGTTAGTGTAGAGTGAATAGAAAAGTCTCTATTTAAAATCACGACCGCTATTAAGCCATTACTCAAGAAATTACGACATGTAAGGTGTCGTTATTCAACTAAAGTAGATACATAAGGATGGAACTAATATATCTCCAATTTCGGTCCTTAGAGGGTGATAGGAAAATGCTCCAAAAGAAGTAACGACCAATGCATGGTCATTATTCACTAAACAACGACATATGTTAGGTCGTTATTTCCTAAACATGAATAGTGACATGAATAGTGTCACTTTTTATTTAAAAAGAATTTTTCAAAAAACATTTATATGTAAAAATAGAGAAAAATGTAAGGATCTCACCCATGAAATTTCACGAATTAACTCCATCAAATTTTAAAGATAAATATCATTGAAGATAAGTGGGAAGTTTAATATAAAGAACTCTGAAAAAGTCACGACTAGGTCATGGGCGCTATTTCTTAGAAGATGGCAGCCTCATAGGCACCATTTCCCATCCGACAACTCTTACGAACCTTTTATCACAACAGCCTGTATTAGTTGGCATCGCATTATAGGTGGCCATATACCCTGTAAATGTGGATCTTGTCTACCTATCCTGTCTACCAAAAACCCAAACCTTATATTATACCCCCCTATTGAGGCTGAGAATCATGCTTTCACTTTTATTCGAGGCCTTGCTATAGAGACTGTGGGAGCATTCTCTGAAGCATTGCAAAGGACGGATGGAGCTGATCCTCTTCCTTTCTTATTCCACACGTACAACTTCTGCCACCTCACAGAGGTAGGTGATCTCGAGCATTAACCAAACCATAGCTAATCTAGGTTATATTAGCATGTAAAATTTGTGATTAGTCTCATCTCCATACGGTATTTAGTGGTTACACATCATGTTTTAGTAGGCTTTCTCAATTTTTAGCTAAACTAGCAAGCTAAGCCAGGGTAATTAGCATGTATTAGCTTCATATCCAGGGTAATTAGCATGTATTAGCTTCATATCCAGGGTAATTAGCATGTATTAGTCTTAATTAGCAGGTATTAGTCTCATACCTAGGATAATTATCATGTATTAACTTCAATCTAGGATAATTGGCATATATTAGCTTCATATCCATGCGATATATCCTGTGTAACGCAAGTTTTATCGTGTTTTTACGTAACCTATTAACTAATCTGTTAGCATACCTAATTAACCCGTTAGTTTATCTACTAACCATTTAGTATACTTAATTAACCTGTTAGTCAACCTAATCTATACACCATATTAGATATAGATAGAGTTCTGCCTATCTAGAAACCCTGTCTCAACTTAGTTTCTGTAAAATACAAATGAGTTTGATACGTCATGTTAAAAATTTGATATTTGAGAAACTAAAGCATGAAACTAGTGCATGAACACAGATATTTAATCCTCACAATTTTCTCTACCTATTCATGTCATCAATTTTACCTAAATCAGCCTAAATTGAAGGGCACCGCTGACCCGGACGCCATTCATGAACAGCGACTGTACAACAGGCGTTTTCTACACAAGGAAAAAGCACCTTGTGTGAAGGGCGCCCAACCCACGACCGCCTATTAAAAATTGAAGGCTGACCCAGGGGCGCCTTCTACTGAGACATGGCTGCCCCTGGGGCGCCAATTTATGATAGATGGCAGCCCCATGGGCGCCTTCTATCCAACCAGATCAGCCCCTGATCATCCTTAACCTATGTAATAGGCGCCCTACCATGTGACTCCTTTCAATAGAACATGGCAGGCCCTAGGGCGCCTCTTGAAAATTTATGGCTGAGTCAGGGGCGCCTTCTACTAAAACATGGCTACCCCTGGGGTGCCAATTTCCAGAAGGTGGCTGACCCACGGGCGCCTTCTATCACCCATTAGTTAAACCTAGGTGGGTAAAACCTCTATTGCCACTAGTTGAACCTAGATTAGATAAACCCCGGACTTAAGTAGTCAACCCCCAGTCATTTAGCTTAATCAGAGTTTAAAACCCTCAAACATTAGTTAAACTACTGTTGCAATTAGTAGACCTACAATAGTTAAACCTCTATTAACCAGTTAATCATCTTGTTAACCCCCAGCCATTAAGCCTTAACCATTAGATAACCTCGACACATGTTTGATAGGCGCCTGACCCTTGGGCGCCTATCAGTGAAACATGGCAGCCATCAGGGTGCCATTTCTTTAAAGAAGTCTGACCCTGGGGCGCCAATTTCAAGAAGGTGGCAGACCCCTGGGCGCCTATTAAACCTGACCCTGTAAACCCTTTAAAACGTGGCTGACCCTAGGGCGCCTATCACTTAAGAAATGGCAGGGGTATGGGCGCCAATTTCAAGAAGATGGCAGCCCCCTGGGCGCCAATTTCAAGAAGATGCCAGTGACAAGGGCGCCTATTACACGAACCCCGAGTTTTGGTTTTTCTGAGACCTTGAACCCTTGAATGATGTGCCCTGGTTTCAGGACGCCATTAACTGATAAATGGCAGTATGAGAGGCGCCATTTAACCCCTGACTGGGTTCCTAAACCCTGTATAGTTCATAGGAAGGGCGCCCCGTTGTGAGGATGTCATTTCTGAACATGTCAGGTCACCCACAAGGCACCAATCTCACCTAGTTTTTCCGTGTATCAAACGTTGCTGGTTTTTACTCCTAGTTCGTCCCTACATAACGATACGCCTTGGATTCCGTTCTATAATCCACCTTATATATATCCTACCTGGTCAACCCTTGAAATTCCATATTGGCTATAAATGAGAGTGGATGTCGACAAACATGACCAATGCTGTGCATATAGGGCCTGGTCTGGTCCTGGGAGGAGCTCCCGAAGGTACTTGTGCCCATGGAAGTTTATTGACCATGGTGTTTGGCATTGCACCGGAGTACTTGCTTGCTAGACTTTAGGCATTCAACTCATTTTTGATTGACTTGAGACCCGTAGAAGGGTAAACGTATTTGCTTGAATGAAATTGATAAATAGCCAATTCCAATTCTACATGCTTGAAATTACGTTGCTTACTATTACTTGCTTGATATGAGTTCTTACCATTCTTGGAAAATTATTGTTAATTCCAGTTATTACTTGCTTGATATCTCTTGCTACTGCTGTATCGATGAAGTTGGAATCTATATACTCTCACTTGACTGCTCTTGTCGATTTTACAATCCTTGATATCTACTTGTCTACATGCATAGATTTACCTACATTAATTGAACTTGTAAACCACTTAAAGCAGGTTAAATCTTGAGATGTAAATCCTACTGAGCAATTCGCTCATCCAGTTGTTTCTAACATTTTCAGGTGATTTAGATGATAACCAACACTCGGAGGGGAATGATATTGAGTGATGAGTGTTAGCACTGAGTTATCATATTGTCATGTTAATTATGTTATTGTAATCCCACTTATGTCAGTTGTATCCAGTTATGTCAGATGATAGTTGTATTAGTTCACTATGTCAGTTGTATTAGTCCAATTGATTAGAACTGTAATAAGGGCTTGAAGCCTAGAAGTCGGACTCGGGAAATGTATGTAATTGTCATTTGGTTAGTTGAAATAATGATCAGCTCGAAATCTCAAATTTAATCTTAAATGAATTACGCACTCTATTAATTTTCAAAGGAAGAATTCCACCAAATAGCTAGCTCGCTTTGGTTCTATATAATGGACTGCCGCGCCACAGGTAATCTTCTACGCTCGGGACGTGACAGCTGCCATCCACTGTGGGTCGGGTCTTCTTGGTCTACCATCTCGGGGTGAAGTCTTCCTTGGCTCCCCAGAAGAAAGAGTTGCCATGTCCGTAAGGGCGGGCGGCTGACCGATGCAATTAGCAACCCCGGCAAAACTATTCTCGCCAGGGATTTACGGATTCGCCACGATGGGGGTGAACCCATCAGGCCTCAAGAACAGACCATTCCTACCGTTCCCACTTCCAAGCGCTTCGACCTCTTGCGACAGACACGTGAGGATATGGCGATGCTCAAAGGAGCGGGCACCTCGGTGGCAGTCCGGGGGCATCCCCGTCAGCTTGACTCCCAAGCTCCTAAGACGACCCGTCAGAAAAGTGGCGACAAAGGAGACCAGCAATCCGACTTGAGAATGATCTAGGTCACCCCAGAAGAAGCTCAAGCCATTCGAAGGGCGCGCATTAGGAATCTCTTGCGAGCGTTCAGACCCGGCATCGGGCGAGACGCGTCCAACCTTACAATGGTACCGTCTGAAGACGCCCAGCCATCTAGTGCCCCCCGTACAAGCAAGCGGAGGCAAAGGCGAGCCCGCTCCCGGACCCTCCATGAGCCTGTCCCGGGATCTCCTCCGACCGACATCGGGAGCGAGGCCCCTCTGCAACGCACCTCGGTCTTTGACAGACTAGGGGCGCATGTCCGCCCCGAGCGACACCCGCGCAGGAGCTGACGGCCCAGTTCATCAACGACGCAGTTCGAGTTTTCGCGTGCTATACCATCGGACACCAGCCAGACACCCAGTCTGATGACCTAAATCAGCCCCAGTCCCACTTCAGGTGGCCGCGCCATCAGGTTCTGCCGCCTCCCCCAACGGGTCACATCTGTACTTCTGCCAGACCACAGGCATCGGAATGCGTGGAAGAGGTCCCGGTTGAAGACCGTGACCCTCCGATCAACGCAGAGTTGGTCAACATTGACCCTCCTACAAACGAGGCTCAAGAAGTGACCCTCGACACTCTCATGAAGGAGAACCAGCACTTGAAGGCCCTCCTGCAAGACCTCCTCCAGGAGCGGGACCACCATCCTCAGCAACCTGCTAGGCCCCAGGCCGAGGCACTGGCACCGTCAGCTAACGACGATGCTGCCAACACCTCAGCAACGATCACCTGAACTCTGTTCGCAACTAGGTTTTGTACACCTCCTATTGAGGCCCAGCCACGAGCCTCCAATATGCCAGTGCCAGAAAATCTCCTGGCATAATGCTAGATGATCGAGCGTATTGTCGAGACAAAGCTCGCCCAGTATGGTGACGGCGTTTTCACAGTAGATCTCTAGAGTGTACCCTACCCGCTTCACCACCAGCTGAAAAAACTTCCTCCAGAGTACGCCAAGCCCCCGAAGCTGCAAAAGTTCGACGGGCAGGGGTCGCCACATGAACACTTGGCCTACTATGTTACGGCCATGGGCGAGTTAGCGTTGGATGAGTCATGCCTCCTCCGCTACTTCGCCATTTCGCTTACGGGAACGGCCTTCCAATGGTACTCCCATCGGAAGCCCAACTCAGTGATCGACTGGGCGGATCTCCATAAGAAGTTCCTTGACAGCTTTCAAACGGCCGAGCGAAATATTTCCTTGGCCGAACTCTGTTCTCTTCGGCAGAAAAAGGGCGAGAGCGCCCTTGACTTCATCAAAAAGTGGCGAGACCTCAGCATGAGGTGTGTCAATCCACCCGTTCAGGAAGAGGCCATTATTATATGCCGTCGAGGTCTGGTGACTGAGGTCAGCGAGAAGCTTCTCGACACCAACATCAAAGGCTTCGACCAACTCAATTCGGCAGTCACCGAAATAGAAATGTTCTTCGCCGATAACCCGAGCTATACTGCAGCAAAGGGTAAGCAAGCACAAGAACGCTAGCCCGGTAAGGAGGTGAATGTCATAGAGTTCACCCCCGCCGCCAAAGCCAGTAAGGAGGCCAAACCAAGCGGCTCTCACAAAAAGCCAGCGGACAAGCCGGTTGTTCCCTCCTTCTCGGAACGCATGAAGACACCCTTCTCCTTCAAGAAGGAACATATGAAGATGCTCTTTGACCTCTGTATGACCCAGAAGATCGTCGAACTGCCATAAATCCACAATCCGGACGAGGCCCTAAAGACCGATGATCCCAGCTATTGCCCGTATCATCGCATGCTGGGTCACTCAACTGAAGATTGCTACGTCTTCAAGACTCGGGCATAGAAGTTGATCCGAGACGGCCTTGTCAAAATGAAGAGCGGTCTCGTCGATCCTCCACAACCACATACGTGGACTAGGCCAGCTAAGGCAGCACGCGTGGTCCACTACTCAGCCAATGTTATCCACATGATGGCCGCTTTCTCTCTTTCCGACGTCGAAGAAGTGCAGCCCAGTACTAGTCAAGGTGAACCTTCACTCTGGTATCTGGGGTGGAGGCCCTGGCATGATCACAGACCCCTCTCCTTCCCCAAGGAGAGAACCCGGCGACTCTTCGATATCCTCGTCGAGAGGGGGAAAATCATGCCCCGTGACTCGCCGGCAGACTACACCGATTAGGACCGTAGTCACCCCCAATATTGCCCCTTCCACGCTAGAATCTGTCACACGATCGAGTCCTATGAAGAAGTTCAACACCTCATCCAGGAACAGATCTGATGGGAGTAGATCGATGCGGAGGGGAACTCCATGTCACTCGTCAGGCTGCGGCAAGCTGTCGAAGAAACCCTGGGCATCACCAGGGATGCGCCAGAGTGGCCAGACTCCCCTCAGGAAAATGGACACGGATTGCCTTACCAGCATCCCCCAGAATGGCTCGAATTCCGGGCTAACAACCAAGAAGTGCTCGAGCGATTGCGAAGGTGTAGAGAGAAGGATGCCGGTCAAGAGACAGAGCCGATTAACTTCTCGGTCAACGTCATTCATTCTCTTGTTTCTCCAGCCCCTGCGGGCTCCCAGACATCAGCATCCGGCCCGCCAACCCCTGCCACTTCGGCTGTGCGGTGGCGGTCCTGGCGGGAACTAGAATCCCTCCCTTTCCTTGAAGAAGACACCGCCAGGCTCCTCCGGGTCCTTCTTGGCTAAGAGGACGTTCTGGTGGGTGAGACAACGACGGGCTCCTCAGCTCTCTCTCGTCCTTCCCTTGTCCTATCTCCATCTTCGGTGTTCGTGGATAGGAAGGGAAAGCAAAAGCAGGGTGAGGTCCTGGCCCAGCCTTGTCACACTCCCTCAGTTGATGGGCTGTCGGGTCCTCCCCGCCTAACCTTTAAAATAATCTGAATTACAAATAAGACATCTTTGGAGTCTTTAGTGGCTTCAATTCAAGCGGCGAGCCTACCGCTACAAGGCACAATTAGTCTGCAGAGTCGGGGTAACTACCCAGAGCAACAACATCCTACGACGCCTTCGGCTGTCGCCGGACCCAGCCCTCAGCGTGATTACAAAGGCAAGGCTAAGGAGTAGGACATCAAGCACATCCCTCAGTCCGCTTCTCAACAAAAGCCGTCGCCACCGCGGTTAAGGCATCAAACCACGCATACGTCTTCGGACGCCAGCACCAGTCAACCTACTCTTTGTAAGCTCCTGTCGCCACCGCGGGTAAGGCACCATACCGCGCACACATCTTTGGATGCCAGTCCCAGTATCCCGGCATACCAGGAGTTGCCGCTCGAGGTAATCGAGCAGGCAATCAACGCCACCTTCCAGATACAACAAGCGGAAGGTGCCTGGATCGAAACTCGGGCGAAGAAGAGTCATCAACCTCGCCCCACCAAAGCACTACCCCGGGGACACCCTCCTCAGAACTTATCAACTCCGGCCCCAGCACCTGTCCCTCCTACTCCCTTGGAGATCGCTATCGCCAAGAGACAAGAGAAAAATAGGAGGAAGAACCTCAGGAGACGGCTCAAGAAACAAGCTGAATAAGTAGCCGCCGTGCAATCCCCGGCTGAGTTGATGCCTCTCCGGAGGCTCCAACGGCTCATTGATGACCTGGAGGAATACTGATGTGACACACCCTTGGACCAAAATGAACAAGGACAATTTGCAATTCAAACGGACCGATAATGGCGACCGCTCACCCGATGCTCACCCAAGACCCGGGGTAGCTTGGAAATGCCAAGGAGAGGTTGTGAGGGCTGGGCCCTTGCTGGTAGAGGGACAGCAAGGCCTAGGTTAATTCCCAAGGGTAATGGCAGCCCAAGTCAAGGGAGCCGACGAGGTGCCAAGGCATGGGTTACACTCCTCACCCCACGGTGATCTCTTGAAGCAAGGAGCTCAAAGATCGGGCTCTCACTCTCACAGCCAGCGGAGTTTATGAACTAATATTAGAAAGAACAAGCACTAAATGGAGCTAGGAGTGGAGCACTTACTCAACCGGTTTGAAGAAACCGGTCCTACTCGGAGACGTGGGCGAGCGGGGAAGCGTGGGTTCCCCACACGCCGCGCCGGGGTAGCTTGACCTGCTCAAATTGTTAGAACACTACACCCCATGCAAGGGGGGGGGATCTAGGGGTGGGGGTCAACTGATATTACATCCAAAACTACCTCCACACAGGGAGGGACCTTCATCCGGCCAAGCGGGGAGGGGTGACACCGAACTAGCGATCAACAAGGAAGCCGACGTCGGTTCTGTCCGCTGTCTGTGCTTCAGGACTGACTGATGGTTATCATGATGCTGTGGCCACTTCAGAATTTTTCCGATGACGAGACCACTTGGAGATTCTTCTTAGCTGGATTGGGATGATGCTTGAATTTTTTTGATTTCTTTGGGCACCGCTACTGGTCAGGGTAGGGGCTTGAATAGGGTGGCAGACCCTCGGTTCTGACAGCTTCAGGTTTCCAACAGCAGGAAGAAGAGGATGCCACGACTTCTCCCGAACTTAGAATCAGGTGCCTCCAAAGCCGTTGGAACCGTTGACAGGTCCTCTTCGAAGAAAAATTGGCGGGAAAGCCAAATGTTGTGGGAGAAGACCAGTGGGCTCTGAACTCTGATGAGAGGTCAGTGCAGACTGTGGGGAAGAAGAACCGCGCACTCGGGGGAGAAAACTGATAACTCTTGGTTCCGGACGCCAAACTGAGCTATGCTTTTTGGGGATGAAAGAAGACTTCGAGTAGAAGACTTTTGATGAAGAATACTTGCTCAGATTCCAAGTAGGATTGTCGCAGTAGATCCTCCACTCAGGTTCTGGTTTCCTGTCGGAGACACTTTGCGCAGTCGGGCAAGAATGGCTCCTCCAGTCAGCTCCAAGCTCGGATGGATGCGGCACCACCACCGTTGGAAAGCCGACTTGCAGACGCTTCCTTTGATGTATGGTATGCCACCTGAAGCTCCTAGGGGACGACGAGGTAGCCTCTGCAACCTGTGGCCAATCTGCTGCCTGCAACCAGAACTTGAGAGTGTGGTGATAGGTAATGGGGAATGGGGTAGATGGGAGGGGAAATGAGGTGGTTGTGTGTAGGGGCAACCCCCAGCTGTGAGGAGGTCTAGGACGGGGTGTTTCAAAGTGTGGGAAGGGGAGAATGGGGGCTGTAAGGGGGTGTTTGCTATGGGTGAGAGAGGAGCTGCGAATTTTGGGCTTGGAGGGAGAGGGGAAGGTGAGGGGGGCACAAGTGGGTGGAGGGAAGGTGAGTTTGAACTTCAAATGGCCTAGGGAGGTGGAAGGGTGCTTGGGGTAGTGGGAAGGTTGCTTTGGGAATGGGTATTAGGTGGTTGGGGGTTTGAGGGTGGTATGTGGATTGGGTGGGGCTCTCTTGGAACAAGGGTGGAGTAATGGGGGGGTGTGGGGAATAGGAGAAGCCTTAATTGGGGTTGGTGGGAGAGTGGAGGTGGTTGGGAGGGGAGGAGAGAGAGAGAGGGGGGCGACCTCCCCCTTGGGGAGAGAGAGAAGAGAGAGAGTAGAGAGAGGAAAGAGGGGAATCCACCCCAATAGAGAGAGAGAGAGAAGTGGAGAATCCTCTTCAATAACACTAAGGCACAGTTGATGTTTTGAATTGATCATAAAAGTTGTTACAATGAGAGGGAGGGGAGGCCTATTTATAGGCTCCATACTTTCATATGACCATAGTGACCCTGACAAACTAACTAATGACCAAAGCAGTCCAAGGGAGGGGTGCCCTTGGGCCTAGCCCATTAGTTGGGCCCATTAGACTGCTTAATTAACTACATGACTCAAAACTTAGGTAAATGACCCTTATACCTAGGTACTAGACTCAAATAAAAGGAAAATTACATAGTTTATGACTCAAAGAAAGTATGAAAATTACATGACTAGACTCAAAAACATGTGGGGAACATAATGACGCTTGCCGACGATCCAACTGAGCTTCGAAAAAAGTGGTGGAGCGAGGGATGCCCCCATCATACCCCCGGGGTGGGGAGAACTTGACCCCGTTGAGTATGGATCCAACGGGGTAGTAGTACGCAAAATGCAGCTCTGGGTGAACCACGAACTCCAAACTCAACCCGCGTCCATAGCCGGGGAATGGCACTTCATCTTTTCAAAGTGGCTCGGACACACCCTCATGCTGGCTATGAGGTCTTGCTTGCCTAGTATTGCCGCCGTGTGCTCACGTCGGGCTCTCAAGCTAATTTGTGGTGGCACTCCGAGGGTGTCTCTCGCAAGGATAGGTGTAAGCTCAAGACACTCACTAGGATCCACCGCGGTGCCCTTAGAGGGTGCCAGATCCGCCACGTGGGAAAGTGGGGTGACTCCCAAAACCCATAGGTAAGTTCAACCCGCAAGCCGGGTTGCCAAAGTCACTCGGAACTTGGCAAGGTCCAAGTCCTCGTGCCCTTAAATTGGAGGTGGCCCTAAGGTAGAGCCATCCCAAAGCCATCATCGCCACGTTGCCAACTTGGAATTCCAAGTGGCGCTTACGAGTTTGTGCTCGCTTCTTGTGAATCTCACTGCTTGTTGCTTGATACTTGCTTATATGCCATGCACTATGATGCGGTGTGAGTGGACAAGGTGTGGTATGCAAAGGTGGTCCAGGGCAACCACATATAGACCTATCGTGCATTGATGTTATGAAGACTTTGAATGATTTGGGAGGACCGGGGCATCCATAGGTGTCCCTCTTATGAGTGAAAGTTGGAGGACCCGGACACCCATGTAGGCTCCTAGCATACATAAGACCAATGGTGAATTGGGGAGGACCGTTACACCCAAATAGGGACCACTCATGCTTCCTACTTGACATGTGGATGATGTGAATGAATGGACCCGACTTTCTAATCATGCCAAGTGGTGTGTTGTGCCAAGACTTATGCATTTCTATCCTAGAGAGGACTTCCATGTGCATGGGTGTAGGATGGCCCTTGAGCTTCCACTCATATGGATCAAAGGGATCTAAGAAGGGGGTCATCATGGAGTGGGGCAATTGATCAATCCCAAGGTGTATGTTACCTATGGTGAAGGCTCCCATGGTGTAACCCGAGTCTAGGAAGGGAGGGGTTTGGTTCAACATGGGTGGTAAGGGTAGGGTAAGGCGGGTGGTGAATAAGGTGAGTGGGTCACATGAGGAACTAGACTCCCATAGGAAAGGGTCAAAGGGATCATGGTAAGGGTCACCTAGATAGGGGTACTCCATGTCCTCAAGATCCTCATATGGTGGTGAGTCGCCCTCTTCTAGTGAAATGGTTGGGCCGATGTATGGGGTGGGTTGGTTGGTCAAGGTTCTAGGAATCACAATGGTATGGGAGTGGATTGGGATGGGCTCTTCCACTATGGGGAGAAGAAAAAGGAGGTCACTAGTGTAGCAACCAACAGTACAAACCGAGGTGATAGACCCAATGCATGGATGGATGAGGTCAAGGCTCTTGGGTCGGTCCGTCCCTAGAGTCAACAAACAAGTCAAGTCTAATTGCCACTCTAGACCCTTGAGGAGATCATCCCAACCCTCTATCTCATAATAGGATTGGATCATGGTGTGAAAGGAGGGGAGGGCCACAATTTGGGATTGATGTCCCATGGGTGAGAGGTGTGGGGGTGAACTAGGGACGCGGGGGCCTTGCTTGAGCCATTGGAGTATGGACTCATTCACGGTGAGGGGGTGTGGCTCTTGAGGATCCGGACTAGGAGAGGTGGGTGGAAGTGGAGGTGCTTGGATTTCCTTTATGGTTGGTTGTGGATCCGGACTAGCATCCCTTTCCATGTGGGTGGGTGTATGGGTTTCAACTTCTAATGATAATGTGTTGGGTAGATCTAATGCGGGGGAATTGGTGATAGCCGATGCATGGTGCACCCGAGGTGGTGAACAAGTATGGGCTTGGGTTGGGATTGGTAAGGGAAGTAGTGGAGGTCTAGGTTGGGGTTGGGTTGGGGTAGGAAGAGGAAGATGGGTGGGTTGAGGGGTTTTGGGGAGATTGTCCTTGGGAGGAGTGTCCTTGTTGGGGAATAATGGCGGGGTAATGGTGGTCGGGGTGGGAGATGTTTCAACCACTAGGGACATAGGAAGATGCTTCCTTGTGGGGCATTGTCCGGCGATGTGCCCCAATTGGTGGCACCTATAACATTCCGGCTCGCACTTACCCGGGGTTATTTCACTCACTTCTATCTCCATTGGGCTCTTTCCCTTTTGAGAAGGGGTGAGGTGAGGGGTGGTCAAAGGGGCTTGGGTAATGTGGGTTGTGGAATGAGGTTTTGGTTGCATTGTGGGGAATTGGGGAATTGGAGTCTTGGGTTGGCCGGATGGGAATGTTGGAGTTGAAGTGCTCCTTGGGCTTTGGTGATCCGAGTAGGAAGGGGACACATAACTAGCCCTAAGTTGCTCCTTCATGTTTATCCAAGTGGTGATGGGATCTTCCCTTCTAATTATCCTTAGCCCGACAATTTGTAGCCAATAGGTTTGAGCCCGTTTGGTAAGTTATGATTTGGCAAATTGGACTTTCTCGTTATCGGTCATGGGATACCAAGTGAAGTAATGGTCCATGGAAGCCTCCTAATCCAAATAGTCACTAGGATGAGTTCCATCAAAGGTGGGAGGTGGGGGACACGTCCTTCTATCATCCGCCTGGGGCGGGCCCATTTTTTCCAAGTTGGTTGAGTCGACCCGATATGTTATCAAGCCGCTCATTGGCATAGGTCAAGGTCTTCATGAGGTAGCTGACATGGCCAGGGAGGTCATGTGTGTTAGTGGTAGGCATCCCTTGGGGTTTTGGACTCATGGAGAGGGCCGATCGGGCGGTCATGCTAGTGGACAAGAGTGATGCACTGGAAGACTCTAAATGATGCGGGACGAGACCACGGACACGACAAGCTCGCGATCGTCCCTTAACGAGGGAAGCGTCGGACGTGCGCGGTTGAGAAACCGACAGTGAGCTAGGGTGGTCGGCGCTCTCTTTCGTGCCCGGATCGGGTCACGGGTCGGTAACGCTCTCTCTCGCAGCAGCGGTGATATAAATAGAAAGCGAGCTAATTACCCTATCATGCTCTCTAGCAGCGGCATAAACAAGCATATATGAAATTAAGCAAAATGCCAAGTAAGGAGCGATGACGATACCTCCACGTGCTCGGCATGGGGACGACGGACCCGGCCGAAACTCGTACTCCCGGAACAATAATACACAAGATTACAGTAATACAAATCGTTGCCCACTCCACGCAGGGAGGTAAATGTTAGAATGTAAGGCCCGGATACAGAGGGGGGGTGAATGTATCCCTCTACAAATATAGCCTAATTAAAACTCTAAAGCTCAGTTATGCGGAATTAAAACTGTTGCTGAAATAGCCTGAGGAAACTTAGAAGGATCAAAGCAAGACAACAACTCAAGAAGCCCTCAAACAATCCTAAGCAAGCATCTAATGCGCAGCAATTAAGTGAACATATAAGAAGATCAAACCACAAGGGACACCAGGGTTTTTAGGTGGTTCGGTCAACAGACCTACGTCCACCCCTCACTCCAAACCAGAGTGAGGCTTCCACTAGTAACACTAGCACAACAGACTCAGTATGCAATAAATGCTGCCAAACAGCTTGACCAGGGGAACAACCTCCCCTCTTCCTCCCAACCGGAGGGACACCCCAAGTGACTCCCAGCCACTTGGAAAACAGAGACACACGGTCTCTCTTCCTCCAGACTCGGAGGGAACCCCTGGACTTGCTACCCACAAGCCCAGAACCGGAGGACCAAACCTCCCTTCCTCCAAACCGGAGGGGAACCTAGAGACCCAAGTCTCTCTTCCTCTGAACCCCAGAGGGAAACACAAGTGACATTAAGTCACCTGCAAACCAGAGGTCTCGGACCTCTCTTCCTCCCAACCGGAGGGACCCTTGGACTTGAAACCTACAAGCCCAGAACCGGAGGACGAGCCTCCCTTCCTCTAACCAGAGGGAACCCACAAGTAGCACCCAGCTACTTGCAACCGGAGATAGCAATCTCCCTTCTCCTGAACCAACAGGAGGGACCCCGAACTCTCTACAGAGAATCGGAAATACAGCAAGTGACTAGTTAAAAGGAAAAACAAAACCCAGCAACAGAAAGCTGAAAAGATAAAATCAAATGTGGCTCTCGCAGGAGCTGGCTGGCCTGGATTTGATCCACAGTCCAGCAGGAACTTCTTCTACTGCTTCTCTCTTTCTCCCAGCACGAACTCTCTTTTCTTCTTCTTCTTCTTCTTTCTTACTTCTTCTTCTTCTTACTGCTTCTGCCTTCTCCTTCTTCTCACTGTCTCTCTTTCTTTTTCTTCTTCTGCTCTCTCGATCTAGCTCTCAGCTTTCTCTATCTCTTCTTTCTCTTCTGCACTTCTTCTCTTAGCTCTGGCTGCTTCTACTTCAGTCACTCTCTGCCCTCGCACCCTTCTTCAGAGGAAGAAGACACATATATATAGCAGCAGCAGATTAGGGCGGCGTGTGCTCTCCACGATTCCCGCCCAAATGCTTCGGTCCACGTGGAGGCTCCTCTGCATCTCAGATCACGTGCCAGATGCCAGCCTCGTATCACGTGCCCACTCTGCATAGGCTCCACGAACAGTAGAATAGAGCAAACTGGTTCGGATTTGATCCTGAACCCAGAATCCTTCTTCTTCTTCTTTTTCTTCTTCTCCTGCAAAGAGATTAAAAACATTAATACTCAGGGTTCTCTCTCTCTATATATATATACCTGAAATAAGTCGGTTGACACTCAAGCTAAAGCTGCACGAGGTGTGTAGGAACAACAAAAGGTGCACTATACTGAGAACGACACGAGGTACATAAAATGACTACAGCACGAGATAAAAAGAGAACGACACGACGTAAAGAAGGAAATAACACGTAGTAACACGGTAGAAAGACACACAATCAGAGGAACCTTGGACGAAGATAGAAAGAAGCAACACGAAGACACAAATACAACACTAAGACACAAACACAGAAATAACATGAAGACTCAAACAAAAGATTAACACGAAGACATAAAAACAATATGAAGACACAAAAACAAAAGATAACACGAAGATACAGGAAAATGACTCGAACACGAGGACGACACGGGCTGAAAACCACTCGAAGATGAAAACAGAAACCGACACGAAGTGTAATCACAAAGCAAGAAAGACACGGGGTCTTGGAAGAAACAACACGAATACAGAAGACTCGAAGACATAGGGGTGACACAGATGGAGCGACACGAGGTGGCACAGAACGCAGCACGAGGTGCTGCAGTGTTCAGCACGCGATGGAACAAATAATGACACTAAGGCTCATAGTGTTGTCAACCTCAAAACATGTAAAGACTCAACAATTGAAAGTCTGAAGGCGATGTACAGACTTTATGAGAAGGCAACTGAACACTGTACACACTTCCAATGTACAGACTTCATATGAACAGACCAATGTGCATACTTTCCTTCGATGCATCTACAGTGCAATGTATTGGCTTGACAAACATTATGCAATGTATGGACTTTGATGAATGGCCCAATGTATGGACTTCGCGAACAAGATGCAATGCTGACCGATGTATACACTTGGTAAAGAGAGTGATGCATGAACTACCCTGTACAGACTTTAAGACTTAATGAGCAACAAAAAGTAGACAAAGCAGCATGGCGTCAACCCAGCTGATCCACTGCGTCAACGCAGCTAGTGAACCAGCGACTACTGCGTCAACGCAGTGTCCTTGTAGCGTCAACGCAGCTAGTGAACAGACAGCCAATGCGTCAACCCAATCTCCAACTGCTTCAACGCACTCATTGCACAGAACCTATATTAATGAAAGACAGACATGCAGACATGCAGACATGGTGAGTGTATAATCTATGCCATGCTCACAGTTAAACTATTTTGTGTACCAAGTTCTGAATGAAGTAAACACATATGACATGAGACGGACGCTGTACATACTTGATGCATGTGAACAGTGAGACGGATGTATAGACTTGATGAACTACAACATGAACATTATCAGCAGAGAAGCAATGCACAGAACAGAAATCAAGCACAAACCAATTTATCACAACATGACTCAAGCATACGCATGCATTCTTCACAATTCAGACATGGCACACTCATGCAATCTCCCACAGAATAGATCAGACATATTCAAGACAAAGTGGTGACTCAATTATGTTGCTATCATTAAAACACCACATCATCAACAAAGCACAAGGGGCACAACAATCTCCCCCTTTTTGATGATGGCAACATAATGAGTCACACTGACTCATCAAACTATTCTCCCCCTTTGACATAATCAAAAAGAAGAGAAATGGTTTGATAGTCAAATGCAGCACATAAATGCAGCACACAAAGACAGCACATAAATGTAGAGAATGAGTCATGGTTCTTAAAAATGAAGATCTCCCTTATGACAATGAAACAGCTCTCCCCCTATCAACATGCATGATTGACTACTCTCCCCTTAGATGTAAATAAACCATAACTCCCCCTGAAGCACAGGAATGGAATCTGGTTATCCAATAAATCAATCTGAAATCAGCCATTACAAAGAATCTGAATTCTGGTGAAAATACCACAGAATCAGAACTTATTGCAAAATAAGATGGAAGATTCCAACAGTGTGGAGAGAAATGCATCTCAGGAATCAATCTGAAATCCACCACCATAAGGATTCTGAAGTTCAGAGGGCTGCAAGTGAACAAGGTAATAATGGGAGTGGCACCTCACATTTGTATGGTCAGAAAAATGCAGATGGAATCAGTCAACTGATAAGAGAGGAGTTCACTTTGTTGATCATGCATGAATCTGATCATGAGGGATTTGAATGCATACATCACTTCAATAAGTCTTAAAAGATGTAGACTCTTCTATCATAAGGAGTTATGAAGTGGCAACTTAACCAATCTGATTTAATTTTGATGTATACCAACTTTGCCAAATTAAACTCAATGCTCATATCTGAATCTAAGTTTTAATAAAAGTGAACCAAATAGTCAGAAAACACTCAAAAACAATCATCTTTTATCTTACACATATGATCTCAATTGTACCTTTGAAAAATACACAGGTTAGTACTGAAGTTAAACACTTTTTTAAGAACATGAGTTGACAGATTTTTTCAAGATAATTTTATTTGAAGCACATTATATTTTTCCTAAGCAATTTAAGTTGATCAGCACCTTTTTACATGAGGCACAACAAGTCTTAGTTGAAGTGACCCAGTTACTCAGTGTGATAACTGGCATTGCCTCTCACTTTGAGAGCAGAGTTAGCAATATGAGTGTCTTTTTACATGAGAAGACACCTTTATCAGAGGCCAAACTCCCCAGCTACTCAACACAAATAAGCTATTGCTCTGTCAGGTTTTGTTTCACTAAATTTTTATCAGAGATAACTGTGGCACCTCATGACATGAGTTACTTTATTTCATTGATAAAGAACTCAGTTTCTCAGTGACCGAGTCATTGCTCTGAATTCATAATTTTTCATTTAGTCAACTTTTTCAAGTTAATGTTTAACCACAACACTCACTCTATGTATCTCTACCAAAGTA
This sequence comes from Amorphophallus konjac, assembly GCA_022559845.1. Taxonomy (NCBI): domain Eukaryota; kingdom Viridiplantae; phylum Streptophyta; class Magnoliopsida; order Alismatales; family Araceae; genus Amorphophallus; species Amorphophallus konjac. The sequence goes on along the minus strand of CM040118.1, from coordinate 379,725,902 downwards.
GCCTAGATTTCAAGTTATCAGATATCAGATGAGAGACTTTAAGGATTACATGACACAAGAAGTTAAAGTTTATTAAACCTTATCAACATATATTTTCAATTCGTTTAATTACAAGGCTGAGAATACATTAATCTTATATCAGTTTGATTCAGTGATAATTCTTAAACCCATATGACAGGAGTTTCTACCAAAATCTCAGACTGAATTGCATGATATGCAGCTTAAGTTCCTTAGATCAGAACAATAAATTTAGCTGACCAACAACTCAATAATGCAGCCAAAATAGTCACACCAGCTAAGAGGTATATGAAGGAAGAGTACAAGCTGGTGGAAGAGTCAATCAGCAAGAGAGAATAAAGTTTAAAAACACTAGCAGAGTCAATCACTCAATACAGGTTTAAAGTCATTTCAGTTAGACAAAATGAGACACTCCTTCTTCAACAGATTGAGGATTAGCAGCCAAATTTTCAGATTCAAGAAGGTAAGAACTCAAAATACTCAATTGATGATTTGAAAGAGTGTAGAATGTGAATTTCAAATAGTGACAACAATATAATAATGCTCCCCCTTGTCTATATGCAGTGACTCACATAAGACTCAACAAGCTCCCCCTGAATTGATGTAGTTTATGCAAGTTAGACAGAAGAGAATTACTATAAGCATGATTGTTCAATTCATATTTCAGAAAACTTCAGTTTAGCACCAACAGATCAACATGATATGCAATACACTGCTCTATATGACTTGACCCATGGTACTGAGCGGAGGACTTGGTCCAAGGACCACCTCACACATGGCAGTAGCATCCAGACATACTCCAACTGCCCTCCAGCATTGTTCCATTTCATATACCATGATGGTCATGCAAATGACATATGCAGTGCAAAGCAATCTCATTTATTTAGTGCAAACAACAGCATGAGAAGAACATCAAAAATCAACCAAGCAAAACAACAATTTCAGATAATGAAATTGAAACAGATTTCAGAACTGACCTGAATTGAGTCCTGGGGTTTTCTTTTTGAGTGCCTTGGTTAACCCCTTTTATTTCTCCCTCCAAGGCACACCTGCAAAGTATTTGATCATTTTGATCCTGCAGGGACCCAAGCAGCTTTGGGTCCTGCGTTAGCCCTGACAGTTTTTCTAAACATTTTCATAGCAACATTATCATCAAATTTCATCAGTGAACAGTCATCCATAGAATGTCCAAATTTTCCATAGTATCTACATGAAATGGCTGGTGTTTGATTCTTATGATGCATATTAACAGCAGGGTGATGTTTATAAACATGTTCATAAGATTTTCTGTTATATGCATGAGCAGTTTGATGCTTGTTCTTAACCATCCAACATTCAGCAGATTTATGGCCTGGCTTCCCACAGTTATAGCATGAAATTTTCACAAAAGGTTTTGCAGGGAATTTGACAAAATGGGGTTTAACATAGTTATTTTGAACATACCAACAGTCCTTGACTGTATGCCCATTTTTTCCACAGTGGGAGCATGCAAAAGAATTTCTTCTATGAAAACTATTTTTACCCCAAGTGGATCTAAACCAGCACTCAGCAGCCTTGTGCCCAGGCTTATTGTAGCTGAAACACACAGTGTGCTGACTAGAATTGTGTTTAGATCCATATGGACCATGAACATGAATGGGGGACTTGGCATGCTGTTTATTGTCTTCTTTCATGATAAAACATTCACTCATGAGATGACCATGCTTCCCACAATAATAACATGAGGCATCAGGCTTTCTAGCAACATGGTTTCTATCAAAAGAGTTTCTAGAATGTAAAGTTCCACTAGCATGCTCATCCTTTAACATCAATCCACAATCCTCCATTATGTGACCTCCTTTCCCACAATAATAACATGAACCATTTTTAATGTGAGTGTGTGAGAGATCATGTGAATTGTGTGTAGCCCTTTTTATAGTAACAGGAGTGTCTTTATCCTTCTTCTGTGAAGTTTCACCCTTTTTCAATTTTTGATTTTGTTCCACAGTTTTGGGTTTCACAGTGGATTTTTGTGCAGTGAATTTGAAGACAGAAGGAGCAGAGGTTGTGTTCTGATTGGTGGCTTTGACAAAAATAGTAGATGTTTCATTCCCATTACTCCTTTTATTTGTCGGACTATAGCCCTGTCCCTTTCTCTCAAAGTTATCACTCTTTCCAAGAAGCTTATTCAGATTGTCCTTACCTTTGACAAATTTTGATAGAGAATTGTTCAGATCATTTATTTCAGATTGAAAAGAAGAAATCTAATGTTCATAGTTGACTATATCTTCTTCACAGACCAGAATCTGTTGATGCATCACATCATTCAAATTTTTAAGAGTTTCAATCTGTTGTTTCAATTTGAGCTCATTTTGATTTTCATCAACAGATTTTCCTTTTTCAAATGTCAGCAATCTCTCTGACATGGTGGAGTTCAACTGTTTCAGTTTCTTAATTTCTTCCTTTAGACTTGTGTTTTCCTGCTCAAGTTTATCATCATCAAATAATACATCAGTTAGGAACCTTGGATATTCTGATTTACAGTTTTCACAGTTTTCTTGAAATTTTAGGTTCGCAACACTAATAGCTTCAAATTCCTCATTGATCAATCTGTTTTCACTTTCAAGACTGATTAGTTTTTGGTCAGATTCCTGACATTGTTTTCTGAGTTTAGTGTTTTCAGATTTAACATGATCAAGTTCTGATTGGATTCCATCTAGTTTAGACACTTGTCTTCTGAGTATTTCATTTTCAGTTTTCAGAATTTCAGGGTTTTCAAGATTTTCAGTCCCAGAAATTGGATCCCCTAGATTTGATATCTTCTTTATCAGACTTTTATTCTTCTTCCTCAGTTTTTCATGGGAGTGTAACAGATTAGCATAGGCATCTTCCCAGTCATCTAAAGTGAAATTCTCGAAAGGGTTTACCTCCACAGCATCTTCAAATTCATCTTGTTCATTGCTATGGTCGCTCTTATCAGTCATTAGGCAGCTGTCCTCATTCATCCTCTGAGCTAGCTTCAACTGATCCAGAATGTCCTTTGCGGACCTGCAGTCATAAAAATAAGAGTGTAGAGCCTTGTCAGTAGCTTCTTTTATTAATCTCAAAACTTTCTGATTCTCTCCTTTTCTTGATCGGTCACTTTTAGTCCATTTGGACTCTTCCTTTGGCAGTCTTTGAGGACCATGTGAAATTAACTTCCACAGATCCGGATTCATCAAATTCACATAGTTGTGTAGACTGCTAAACCATGAGTTAAAGTTAGAGCCATTAAAAACCGGTGGAGGGCCCATTGAATAAATCGGTAATCAAACTAATGTAGCAAAGAGTAAAATCAGAAAGCACCAAGGGACAATAGGATCCTCTGCAGATCGTTGGATCTGATCAATCAGAGAACCTGGCTCTGATACCAACTGTTAGAATGTAAGGCCCGGATACAGAGGGGGGGGTGAATGTATCCCTCTACAAATATAGCCTAATTAAAACTCTAAAGCTCAGTTATGCGGAATTAAAACTGTTGCAGAAATAGCCTGAGGAAACTTAGAAGGATCAAAGCAAGACAACAACTCAAGAAGCCCTCAAACGATCCTAAGCAAGCATCTAATGCGCAGCAATTAAGTGAACATATAAGAAGATCAAACCACAAGGGACACCAGGGTTTTTAGGTGGTTCGGTCAACAGACCTACGTCCACCCCTCACTCCAAACCAGAGTGAGGCTTCCACTAGTAACACTAGCATAGCAGACTCAGTCTGCAACAAATGCTGCCAAATAGCTTGACCAGGGGAACAACCTCCCCTCTTCCTCCCAACCGGAGGGACACCCCAAGTGACTCCCAGCCACTTGGAAACCATAGACACACGGTCTCTCTTCCTCCAGACCTGGAGGGAACCCCTGGACTTGCTACCCACAAGCCCAGAACCGGAGGACCAAACCTCCCTTCCTCCAAACCGGAGGGGAACCTAGAGACCCAAGTCTCTCTTCCTCTGAACCCCAGAGGGAAACACAAGTGACATTAAGTCACCTGCAAACCAGAGGTCTCGGACCTCTCTTCCTCCCAACCGGAGGGACCCCTGGACTTGAAACCTACAAGCCCAGAACCGGAGGACGAGCCTCCCTTCCTCTAACTAGAGGGAACCCACAAGTAGCACCCAGCTACTTGCAACCGGAGATAGCAATCTCCCTTCTCCTGAACCAACAGGACGGACCCCGACCTCTCTACAGAGAATCGGAAATACAGCAAGTGACTAGTTCAAAGGAAAAACAAAACCCAGCAACAGAAAGCTGAAAAGATAAAATCAAATGTGGCTTTCGCAGAAGCTGGCTGGCCTGGATTTGATCCACGGTCCAGCAGGAATTTCTTCTACTGCTTCTCTCTTTCTCCCAACACGAACTCTCTTTTCTTCTTCTTCTTCTTCTTCTTCTTTCTTACTTCTTCTTCTTCTTACTGCTTCTGCCTTCTCCTTCTTCTCACTGTCTCTCTTTCTTTTCCTTCTTCTGCTCTCTCGATCTAGCTCTCAGCTTTCTCTATCTCTTCTTTCTCTTCTGCACTTCTTCTCTTAGCTCTGGCTGCTTCTACTTCAGTCACTCTCTGCCCTCGCACACTTCTTCAGAGGAAGAAGACACATATATATAGCAGCAGCAGATTAGGGCGGCGTGTGCTCTCCACGATTCCCACCCAAATGCTTCAGTCCACATGGAGGCTCCTCTACATCTCGGATCACGTGCCAGATGCCAGCCTCGTATCACGTGCCCACTCTACATAGGCTCCACGAACAGTAGAATAGAGCAAACTTGTTCGGATTTGATCCTGAACCCAGAATCCTTCTTCTTCTTCTTTTTCTTCTTCTCCTGCAAAGAGATTAAAAATATTAATACTCAGGGTTCTATATATATATATATATATATATATACCTGAAATAAGTCGGTTGACACTCAAGCTAAAGCTGCACGAGGTGTGTAGGAACAACAAAAGGTGCACTATACTGAGAACGACACGAGGTACATAAAATGACTACAGCACGAGATAAAAAGAGAACGACACGAGATAAGGAAGGAAATAACACGGAGTAACACGGTAGAAAGACACACGATCAGAGGAACCTTGGACGAAGATAGAAAGAAGCAACACGAAGACACAAATACAACACTAAGACACAAACACAGAAATAACATGAAGACTCAAACACAAGATTAACATGAAGACATAAAAATAATACGAAGACACAAAAACAAAAGATAACACGAAGATACAGGAAAACGACTCGAACACGAGGACGACACGGGCTGAAAACAACTCGAAGACGAAAATAGAAACCGACACAAAGTGTAATCACAAAGCAAGAAAGACACGGGGTCTTGGAAGAAACAACACAAATACAGAAGACTCGAAGACATAGGGGTGACATAGATGGAGCGACACGAGGTGGCACAGAAAGCAGCACGAGGTGCTGCAGTGTTCAGCACGCGATGGAACAAATAACGACACTAAGGCTCATAGTGTTGTCAACCTCAAAACATGTAAAGACTCAACAATTGAAAGTCTGAAGGCGATGTACAGACTTTATGAGAAGGCAACTGAACACTGTACACACTTTCAATGTACAGACTTCATATGAACAGACCAATGTGCATACTTCCCTTTGATGCATCTACTGTGCAATGTATTGGCTTGACAAACATTATGCAATGTATGGACTTTGATGAATGGCCCAATGTATGGACTTCGCGAACAAGATGCAATGCTGACCGATGTATGCACTTGGCAAAGAGAGTGATGCATGAACTACCCTGTACAGACTTTAAGACTTAATGAGCAACAAAAAGTAGGCAAAGTAGCATGGCATCAACCCAGCTGATCCACTGCGTCAACGCAGCTAGTGAACCAGCGACTACTGCGTCAACGCAGTGTCCTTGTAGCGTCAACGCAGCTAGTGAACAGACAGCCAATGCGTCAACCCAATCTCCAACTGCGTTAACGCACTCATTGCACAGAACCCATATTAATGAAAGACAGACATGCAGACATGGTGAGTGTATAATCTATGCCATGCTCACAGTTAAACTGTTTTGTGTACCAAGTTCTGAATGAAGTAAACACATATGACATGAGACGGATGCTGTACATACTTGATGTATGTGAACAGTGAGACAGATGTATAGACTTGATGAACTACAACATGAACATTATCAGCAGAGAAGCAATGCACAGAATAGAAATCAAGCACAAACCAATTTATCACAACATGACTCAAGCATACGCATGCATTCTTCACAATTCAGACATGGCACACTCATGCAATCTCCCACAGAATAGATCAGACATATTCAAGACAAAGTGGTGACTCAATTATGTTGCTATCATTAAAACACCTCATCATCAACAAAGCACAAGGGGCACAACAGTAAAGGGCTACACAATGGGGTCCGGGAAGACCGAATTCGGGTTGACGGGCGGCTTCTCGCGTTGATTCGGCAGCACCGAAACACATGACGGTGGGGCCCACGTGCTGTCCGCAGGGACCGTGCGGGACCCGGTGTCACCACTGTGGTGGGGACACTTGTGGAAGTGTTCCCTGGGCTGGCGGCATGCTGGTTCGCCGGCCGGAGGCCAGGCGGCTCCGTTCGGCACCGGTCGGAATGACCGGCAACGGATCTGCGGGTTCTATTTTCCGGCGCGCGCTCCGGCGAGAACGGACGCTGCGATCAGTCCCAACATCGGAATGTGACGAAACTGGTGCCGTTGGAAAGCTGCTTCGAAGGGCTTCAATGCCTTGTGATTACAGAAAAATAACAAAGCTTGCACTTCCAATTGGCGAATTTTGAAGGTTGCTGTTGTACAGTGGCTTAACTCTCAGTTCTGCAGGGATGTCCTCTGATAACTGTCGTTGACCGCAGGGTAGATGTCCGATTCAGCTCTTGAGGTCTTCATAAAAGGTTTAGGACATTGAGCTAGGAAGACGAAAAAACTAGTTTGGACAAGTTTGGATGTGGCTACGAATTGATAGGATGTTTTCACTAATAGTGGGTCGGATCTAGAATCTGACTAAAGGCACTGTAGCAGAGATAGAACACGAATTTTGAAAAATGGATAGAGGGCAGATCAAAAATCAGGAAACGTGGTGGATGTAGGGGATGATGGACAGAACTCCCAGTAAAATTGGGAGGGTTTGAAAAATTCAAAAAGGTGGTCGGAGATGGGAAACTCAGAGCTGTTGTCACTGTAGACAGAGACACAACAGATCTGGGAATGCAAAATGAACGAAAATGAAAAATTACTAAATGGAGGAGTTTGGACGTGAAAATTTAAGTGGAGGTGGGGATTCAAGGCAAGAACACACTCTCAAAATTTTAAATCCATCTGAGCTCGTGGCTGGTAGCAAGAATCCACGAACTATACCTCTGTCCAGTAGGACAGAAACTTGAAGACGGCTCCGCGGCGGCTCGAAGGCGGCATGAACGGCGGCGGCGGCGGCACCGATGAAGATCAGAGGTTGAGAGGGGGAGATAGAAGATAGATACACTCTAGAATTGCAGAGGGGCTGAGGGAAGAACACAAGGAGAGAGGAAGGGGGCCCAAGCTTCTTGCTTTCCAAACAAATTTTTTGAAATTTTCACTAATTTTCACATGAAAATACATGGTTTTATATGCTTCCAACCAAATCTAACCTCCACCCTTAGATCTAGGGATGTGAAATGGATGGCCTGGATTGCATGCCACAAACACAAAAAAATAAATATAATATACAACGGGGGGGGGGGGGGCTATTGACCAAGAATGGCAAGGGGGACAAGTTTGACACGGTAGGTAGCCTACCATGGAAATTCTTACCCCCTTGTCTCCCCATGTGGCATATGACTAGTCCAACCTTCAAGATGTCCACCTAGGATAGTTGACCAGCCCCACAAGGTGACATGGACTAATGGGAGAGGGCTGAGGGCCCCCTTGATGGTCCTACTGACAAATTACATGGAAACCCACACAATCCGTGGGAATGACGCATTGGCTTATAAAGCCGTACAATTGCGCATATATTTTCCCAAGGATATAAACACAAACTAAAAGGACATAAATGCAAAAGTAAATGTACATGCTCGACGTCGATTCCCATCAACTCTCCCCAGGTGGGAGGAACTCGGCCCCATCGAGTAGGGGTATGGGTGCTCGGGTACTCCGGCGGATTCGTCACCGTGCCAAGTAACGCGGGTATACTCCACTCCAAGTGACCGTCACCTGCTCATTCCATATATACTCGATATGCACAAGCTGCTATGGGCTAAAGGTGGACACTCCGGGTGGGGCACTCTCAAAAGGGGAGGTGGCGGCTCGAAGACTCACTAGGAATCACCGCTGAGTCCCTGTAGGTGACTAATCCGGGTATAGATGTAGAACCGATCCCATACTCATCGAGCGAGTCCAATCGCCTCTTACTCATAAGAGAACGACAACGAGCTTGCACAAGACACATGCAGACTCTCAAACTACACACAAACCATGCAAACAAACCACACAAAGAAGTGACAATACCGACTCATATATGACCCTAGACATACCTAATGTTAGTCCGACCCGTACATGGGTGACGGCGTACCAGGACACCCGAATATATGCCATGCATGCATCTGACGTAACCGGTGGTCGACATCATGCGAAAATCCTAGACCTCCTAAGGTGGGCCATGCATGCATATGGGATGTGGATGTGGGAGGGCCAAGAGTATCTCCCCTAGATGATGGTGTATCTTGTAAGGGTACGGGCTTGGTGGGCATAGACGACCCGACCCGTGAGGAAGGGGTGTGGTAGCGGACTCCCTCGAAGAAGTGAAGTGAATATGAAGGGTCTAGGGATCCACTAGGGAAGGGGTCAATGGGATCAAAGAAGGTATGACCCCTTATGGTGGGTTCCAACATGACAGGGTCCCAATCGTGAAATTCTTGAAGGTGCGGGTGGTCACCTTCCTCCGTCATGGTAGATGGGACAGTGTATAGGAAATATGACTCCTCCCTCGGAAGCAAAGTCATGAAGTCGGGCTCATCCGGTAGCGGGAGAAGTAGAAGAACCTCCATGGTGATATAACCCACGGTGCACACGGAGGTAATGGACCCTAAGGCCGGATGGGTGAAGCTAAGACTAGCGGGTTGGTCAAAGCCTCGGGCCAGTAGGTGCGTCAACTTCCATTGTGAATCTAATCCCATGACAAGATCATCTAACGTGTCAACATGATGACTAGATCGAAATGTGGTATGGAAGGAATTCACCGGCACTAAAGGGAGGATGGGGTCCATAGGTGGGAAAGGAGGTGGGACCAAGCCATCCTTGAGCCAACTAAGAAGCGGCTCGGCTATGAAAAGCGTACCCGTTAGAAACACGGATGGCTGGGGCTTGGGTGGCTCCAAATGTGAGGGTTCCGAATTAAGATCGGAAGGTGAGGGTGACAATGGAGCACTCTCGGGTGGTGAAGGAATTGGGTTAGGTAGTCTGATCGGCTCGGGACTTGGTTGGGAGGTAGATGTTTGCCAAAGGGTTCGACCTCTAGAGCGAGAAAAATGAGACTCAAAGGGCTCGACTTCTAGAGCGACCTTATAAGATTGCGCCAGTGAGAACGCGTCGCGGACAAGACATTCAAGTTGGAAGTGAAACTGCAAACCTCTCCGGAACTGAAATGCGGTCGTGGTGCTCTCCTCTCCCAAGCCATATTCCAACCAGTACTTATCATAGTCCCAGATGTACTCAGACACGGACCTATCACCTTGGACGGGTCGACATGGGTTGGCCATTGGTGCCGAAAAGATGGGAATGGATCCCTAGGAATGGGTATGCAAGGCCATTTAGACAAGACACTAGACCGACTATGCACGGTTTGGGATGCATGCATACTAAGGACAAGACACCAAGACTCGGTACGTGGCGGAGTTAATCGATCCGAAGATCACTCGCGCAAGTGTGCGGCCTTCCCGATAGGCGTAGCCTAACGTTCGGACAACACCTTTTTATATATCGACTAATGGTATGCAAATGCGACTCCGAAGACTGACTTAGACACTTAGACTTAAATGACACTCTTTTTTTTTTGACACCCTAGACTCAACCTCGCTCTGATACCAAATTGATGCGGGATGAGACCACGGACATGACAAGCTCGCGATCGTCCCTTAACGAGGGAAGCGTCGGACGTGCGCGGTTGAGAAACCGGCAGTGAGCTCGGGCGGTCGGCCCTCTCTTTCGTGCGCGGATCGGGTCACGGGTCGGTAACGCTCTCTCTCGCAGCAGCGGTGATATAAATAGAGAGCGAGCTAATTACCCTATCATGCTCTCTAGCAGCGACATAAACAAGAATATATGAAATTAAGCAAAATGCCAAGTAAGGAGAGAGGACGATACCTCCACGCGCTCGGCGTGGGGATGACGGATCCGGCCGAAACTCGTACTCCCGGAACAATAATCCACAAGATTACAGCAATACAAATCGCTGCCCACTCCACGCAGGGAGGTAAAGGGCTACACAATGGGGTCCGGGAAGACCGAATTCGGGTTGACGGGCGGCTTCTCGCGTTGATTCGGCAGCACCCGAACACGTGACGGTGGGGCCCACGTGCTGTCCGGAGGGACCGTGCGGGACCCGGTGTCACCACTGTGGTGGGGACACTTGTGGAAGTGTTCCCTGGGCTGGCGGCACCCTGGTTCGCCGGCCAGAGGCCAGGCGGGTCCGTTCGGCACCGGTCGGAATGACTGGCCACGGATCTGTCGGTTCTGTTTTCCGGCGCGCGCTCCGGCGAGAACGGACGCTGCGATCAGCCCCAACATCGGAATGCGACGAAACTGGCGCCGTTGGAAAGCTGCTTCGAAGGGCTTCAACTCCTTGTGATTATAGAAAAATAACAAAGCCTGGACTTCCAATTGGTGAATTTTGAAGGTTGCTGTTGTAAAGTGGCTTAAGTCTCAGTTCTGCAGGGATGTCCTCTGAGAACTGTCGTTGACCGTAGGGTAGATGTCCGATTCAGCTCTTGAGGTCTTCATAAAAGGTTTAGGACATTGAGCTAGGAAGACGGAAAAATAGGTTTGGACAAGTTTGGATGTGGCTATGAATTGATAGGATTTTTTTACTAACAGTGGGTCGGATCTAGAATCTGACTAAAGGCACTGTAGCAGAGATAGAACACGAATTTTGAAAATTGGATAGAAGGCATATCAAAAATCAGGAAAAATGGTGGATGTAGGGGATGATGGACAGAACTCCCAGTAAAATTGGGAGGGTTTGTAAAATTCAAAAAGGTGGTCGGAGATGGGAAACTCAGAGCTGTTGTCACTGTAGACAGAGACAAAATAGATCTGGGAATGCAAAATGAACGAAAATGGAAAATTACTAAATGGAGGAGTTTGGACGTGAAACTTTAGGTGGAGGTGGGGATTCAAGGCAAGAACACACCCTCAAAATTTCAAATCCATCTGAGCTCGTGGCTGGCAGCAAGAATCCAGGAACTACACCTCTATTCAGTAGGATAGAAACTTGAAGACGGCTCCGCGGCGGCTCGAAGGCGGCACGAACGGCGGCGACACCGATGAAGATCAGAGGTTGAGAGGGGGAGATATAAGATAGATACACTCTAGAATTGCAGAGGGGCTGAGGGAGGAACACAAGGAGAGAGGAAGGGGGCGCAAGCTTCTTGCTTTCCAAACAAATTTTCTGAAATTTTCACTAATTTTCACATGAAAATACATGGTTTTATATGCTTCCAACCAAATCTAACCTCCACCCTTAGATCTAGGGATGTGAGATGGATGGCCTGGATTGCATGCCACAAACACAAAAAAATAAATATAATATACAAGGGGGGGGGGCCTATTGACCAAGAATGGCAAGGGGGACAAGTTTGACATGGTAGGTAGCCTACCATGGAAATTATTACCCCCTTGTCTACCCATGTGGCATATGACTAGTCCAACCTTCTAAATACACGATCAATGCCTATGCATATAGGGCCCAATCTGGTCCTGGGAGGAGCACCCGAAAGTACTTGTGCCCATGGGAGTTGTAATGATCACGGTGTGGCATTGCACCGAAGTACTCATCGTTCTAGATGACATTCCACAATCCAGTACTTGACTTGACATGACATAACTTGCGTGACCCGGAATGGGTATTTATTTACTTGCTTGAAGCATGATAGCCAATTCTTGACATGACATGATAGATATACATGCTTGATCACCTTGATATATATTGACATGAGTTCTTGAAAGACATGCTAGTTCATTCAACTATTGTTTGATATACACCATCTGTTGTCGTTTTACGCGAACATGCATAGCTACGTTGCATTCATGTAACATGTAATTTAGTTAAAGCAAGATAGAACTTGATATATAATTCCTACCTAGTGTTTTTCCCTATTTTTCAGGTAAGTCCGATGACGAGACTCAATCGGATGGGGAAAGTCAAGAGTGAAGAGATTAGAGCTATTCCGTCTATCCAAGCGTCAACTAGTCTTATATTTCTGTTGGGTTCTGTGCGCCCCCTCGTTGTCTTTGACAATGGTTTTGATGATTCTAATATATTGTGTGTTTTATGCTTAATGGCATCTTCGTGATAAACAAGCTAATATGATGATATCTTGTTTTGCAGGTAGAATTTCAGTGGTCCTTCATGGATACATTTCTGATGTTGAATCATGCGAGCTGTGCACGAGACTGTTGGGTATTGGTTTGATAGTATGTTGGTAGAATTTCAATGGTCCTTCATGGATACATTTCTGATGTTGAATCATGCATGCTGTGCATGAGACTGTTGGGTATTGGTTTAATAGTCTGTTGGTAAGATCATTTGGATGGGTCGACCCCATGGGTCGACCCCTGGCTATTTGAGCCTCATGTATATATATCCTTGATGTCCTTACATCTCCTTAAGATTCTCATGGATTTATACTCCTGGAAAGTGTAGGAACAAATTTCCCACATTACTTTTGATTCCATGGAATTTGATGTTTGAATGGACTGTAATTTGTCTTAACTGAATTTTCCTTGTTCTGGATATGAATTTAGTTGAGCTGAACTCTGACCCTTGTTTTCTTGGACATGATAATTTTGAGAACCTTGAATGTGGTTGTTGACTATGACTAAACTTAATTGTCTTGAACTGAACTTGGAAGTCCTTGTGCTGAGTTTGACTGTCTTGGTTTGGTCATGGAACCTATTGTGTGGCCATGCTTGAAGCTTCTCTTATGCATGTGAGACTATGTGCTTTGTCATATGAATGGCCATTGTTAAAGGTTGTTGAACTGAAATTCATATATACTTTCACTTAACGTTGATTCAATCATAAATGAGTTTAGTGTATGAGAAGGACATCTGCCTTGTTTGAGATTGAAAGGATGCATTGAGTGGTTTACATGATATGGGTTGATTTGAGAATTCAAAGTGCTAGCCGTGAGATTGAGATTAATGAGAATTTGTACATGTGCAGGTTCTAGATGGAATTAATCTTCAAATCATGATAATGGTGGTAAGGACACACTTGTAGGTTGATTTTAAAGTGGATGAAAAGCAATGGTTAAATCTGGAGAATACAGATTTATTGTGAGACTTCATTCAAACTCTCAAGGCCAAGGTATGAATACATGATTACTTGGATCTAAGTGTGAATGGTATGTTCTAGGTAGAAATCATGATTTGCCTAGTTAATCTGAGTTTTATGAACTCCCTTGATCAACCTTGTTATATGTATTTGAATTGTGGTGCTTTCTATTGATATTACTGATGTTCTTCTGCTGTCAGCAAAAGTGTCGACCTCAGGGGTCGACACTTATTTTCAGCGCTTCTGCCTTACATTGTGTTAAGAATGCTGGCAGAAAGTGTCGACCTATGAAGTCGACACTTTCACCAGGGTTATGCTATTTTGCTAAAGGCAGAACTCACGGGAAAAAGTGTCGACTTCGTAGGTCGACACTTTCAGGTAAGTTTACTCATTTATGTGAAAATAGAATGTTCGTGAAAAAGTGTCGACCTCAAGAGTCGACACTTTTCACCATGAATGTTATGTCTCTTCACAGGCCAGAACTCTTGGTGAAAAGTGTCGACCCCATAGGTCGACACTCGTATCTCGGTTTTATTTTTATGTGTTCTGGCAGAACTCGTTGAGACGAGTGTCGACCCTAGAGGTCGACACTTTGTGTGCTACATCCGGATCGGGATTCTGGATTTGGTTTCGAACCATGGGTTTATAGGTCCGATTGGCTTGCCCTTTTACCCTATTACCCCTAGGGTTTCTACCCTTGGTTGGGTGTGGTTTTGAGAGGGTATATGCATGGGGTTTATGGTCTTTTGTGCCTCTATTTGCTGCCCTATATGTACGATGCGAATTTGGGGATGAAAAACTTATCCTAAGGGCTAACATCGTTCCATTCATGCAGGAGAAGGAGAAAGGAGCTGGAGAGGGCTTTCAAGCTATATTTGATCTCTTCTCGTCGAGATTTGGAGCTCGATGATGAAGGAGATAGCAAGCGGAATGAAGAGAGGAATCTGAAGATGTCAATATCGTGAGCAACCGTCGACATCGACATGGAGGTTTGAGGAGTTTGCAAAAGGGAAACACTCTATATCCTTTATTCATCTCTTGGTGATATTTTGAAAGGTTCTTCTGCTAGGCATTTTAGTCTTTAAGCGGCACTTTCTGCTAGGTATATGTTGGCCGTGATTTTCATTCGAGAGCAGAGTTTTTGGGCTTAACGCTTTCATTTACTGAAGGAAAGAAAGAGAGGAGGACGCCAAACAAGCATTCTCTGCCGAACTAAAAGCTAGGAGCGAACCATTCTCCCTATGGTGCCTTCGACGAGCTTGAGCGGCTTCCACTCTGCGGACAGATCATTCAGCGCACCCCATCATTCCATTGGACGACCTTCACTGCAGATTTGAGGGGGAATCAATCTTCTATCATCTCTACTCTTTCATTTGTGCAATAGATTAACATTTGGGCGATTATTGTATATCCTTTATTTTGTTAAACTTGATATACATCGTGTGTGGGTGGAGCTACGACTCCGGGTGTGTGGTTTTATTATGGGGAAACACTCTCCGTGTGGTGTTGTGTGCGGACGGAGCTGCGACTCAGTGTGGTTGTCGTGTCCGGGGTACGTTCCCCAAACATGTGTGTGTGTGTGTGCTGCAGTGGCAGCGTGTTGGGTCCAGGCCCCGTGTGTGTTTTGCTACAGAGGCAGCATGTGTGGTGTGGGGTTCGTCCCCGTGTTGCTACTTCGGTAGCGTGTAGTGAAGCCTCACCTGGTTGGGTGAGGGGTGGACGTAGGGAGCCCGTCATGGTCCCGAACCACCTTAAATTCCTTGTGTCATATGTGATTACCTATGTGATTGTCATTTCTTCTATCTCCCTTCATAGGTACACTATATAGGTTTTTAATTCACTACACTGTCACGCACTGCTACCTCCGTTATCTGTGTTGAGCGTAATTCTCTTGATAGTTGCTTTAACTATTCGAGTGAGATCGGAAAGCTTGAGAGAATATCTTTAATCTCACTTGAGTATTAGTTAATCAACACAGTTTATTTTAATTCCATTGTGTTTAGTTAAGAAAGTTTTTAAATCCGCTATCTCGGCAAGGGGACAATTCAACCCCCCTTCTTGTCCGCCATCTCTCTGGGCCAACAATTGGTATCAGAGCCTCGACTCTGATTATTTAGTCGACCTTGCGGTCGTAGAGTAAAGATCGTTTTCATGATGGCAAGTGTGAATTCTATTCCTGTCTTTAATGGTTTTGATTAGTCCTTATGGCTAGGAAAATTTTGTGTGTGGATTACTAGCATTAATCCAAAGCTTATGAGCTTAATGACTCATGGTCCTCATGTGTTACCCAAAAATGAGTTGAGATGGACCGATGAGGATAAGGGAAAGAATTCTGATAATTTGTTTGCTTTGAATGCTCTTAAGGTAGCAGTAAATGCTAACAAATTTTCATTTGTTTCCAACTGCAGGTCTGCCAAAGAGATTTGGGGTGGGCTAAGTGAAGCCCAATAAGAATGCTGGAAGAGTGATTGCCTCGTGGCAAACAAAGAAAATGAGTGCCAAAGCGAGGAAACCTCCAAGGTAAATTCTAACTCCGATTCTGAGGAAGAGGAAGAATTGAGCTATGATGAGCTAGTGAATGCTTATGATGAACTAGTTGATATATACAAAGCACTAAAATCTGAGAACAGAAAAATGAAAAAGAAACTTGATAATGTTTCACATGTTAACTCTTCATGTGTAAAGTGCTTTGAAATTGAAAATGCTTGTGATATTAACTCACCATGTATTGAATGTTCTGAGCTTAGGAAGTTGACTGAAAGCCTGTTGCTTGAAGTCGATATGCATAAAGAAACCACTTCATGTTTAAAAAATGAAAAGAAAACTCTAATGGATAAAATTTCAGAACTTCAACATATGGCAAAAGAGAATGAAAATCTGAAAGAATTGAATAGTGCAATGTCTGAAAAATTGCTTGTCCTTGAAAAAGAAAAATGCATGTCTGTTGATAAATCTGAATGGTTAAGGGAGTTAAGACATGAAATTGAAAGCTTTAAAAACGTGAATGATAGATTTGAATGCAATGAAACCATGAATAAAATGGTTGATGAAAATGTGAGTTATCAAAATGAAAAGCTTGCTGAAGAGATTGAGAAGTTGAAAGATCAAAACATTCTTCTGGTTGATAAAATCCACATGTTTGAAAAAGGAAAATATGTAGTTGTTGATAATCTTGAAAACTCTCAAGTTTTAGAAGAAGAAATTGCAAACTATAAAACTGTTAATTCTTTGTTGAATGAGAAGCTTGCATTGTGTGAAAAAGAAATTGTTGAATCTAACTTGCATATCTCATCATTGGAAGATGAGATCAAGAATTTGAATGAATCCATGTGCTTGTATGATAATGATAATTCAAAAGAGAAAAATGTTGCTGTTCATTCTTGTTTGCATGAAAAATATTCATTTGTTAAACATGCTCATGCATCAAGAAAATAAAGAAATGTTTCATGTTATTACTGTGAGAACTATGGTCATGAAATATATGATTGCTTTCTGATGAAAATTGATGATAATAAAGCATTGAAGTCACAATTGAAAATTGTTGATAAGTCTAACAATATTGAAAAACCAATGAAGAAAAACTTCAATGTTCATTATTTTTATTGTGGCCTGAATGGACATTCTATGGACGATTGTACCATGATGAGGGTCGATGATGAATGGTTTGCTAAGAAAAATAGGAATTCATTTGTTCATGTAAGAACTAACCTCTCGGGACCCAAGATGCCTTGGGTACCCAAATCACCAAAATAAGAATTTATTTTGTAGGGGCGCCTTGAGACCAAAGATTGATAATGAACAAAGGGCTCTCAAGGTGAGAAAGAAAATAGGCTTGGAATTGAAAATCAATTTGCCTAGGTTCACTTTTAAAGACCTACAAAGGTAAAAACTTGTGTTTGGAGCTATCTCACATTTTGTGAGTAAGTCTGGTTTTTGAATGCTTTACTTTGGATATACATAGTTAGTTTTAATACACACCTTCTCTTTTACTTCCCAAATAAAAATTTGGTTTTGAACGCTTTACACTGTGCATAGAGTCTTTCACACTCTCTGTTTTACATCTTGCAAATAACAATTCAGTTCTTCAATCCTTCAGTTTGAACATAAAAGTTTTTATACTTTCAATCACTTCTTGTAAATAACGGTTCACATGTGCATACATAGTTCACTTATGCATACACAGGTTGCATACTTACTTTCATGCACATATCATACACATCTTTGCATACTTGTGAATAGGAATAATTTTTCAATCATCTTTTCAAGTTACATGCATATGTTTGCATATACTCTCCATGTTGAGTGCTTGAATGCCATGATTATCCGGTATATCAAATGATGATTGTGGAAGGTTGGATTATGTCCAACTGGAAACTTTCTTCACGCGTGATGGTGGTCTTCGAACCTACGTTCTCCGCCACGTACTGGAAATCAACATGCTTGAAAACTTCAGTTCAGTGCTTGTTTGAATGTATATAATATACAACCACTTTTTGACTCCTTCTATGACTCATCCCTTGCTAAATAAAATTGCATTGATTTAGACATGTTTGTAACATGGCATATATTAAGGGGGAGATTTTTTTTATAACCGTGCATACATTTAGGGGGAGACATTACTGTGTTGAGACTAATTCATCTTTTACATTCAATACAACCACCCACACAAAATACACCTTTTTTGAGATAATGATTCAATCTAATAAGGATTACTATTCTCTTCTCTACACTTTAGAGAGCTATTGATTCTCTACATAGAAATCACATGTCTCGTGAGGAAAAAGCTGTTCACCCCTTCAAAAAGTTGTATAAGTGGAAGTGGATCCGAGTAGCCGGGAATCTCCCCTGAAATAAAGGAGGAAACTCGCGTCGAAAGGAGAAACTAATCCATATCAAAATAAGTGTGATCTGCCACCGAGTAGTCAGGAAGTGCCCCTGAGACAAAGGGTACAACTTGCGTCGAAAAGTGTCTCATCCACATCATAAAAAGTGACGAAACTGAGTAACCGGGAATTGCCCTTGAAACAAAGGGCATGACTCGTGTCAAAAGGTTAGTCACACCATTTTTAGTAATTAAAAATTAGAGTCATACGTAGCTACCAATATTAGAGCATTGTGTATGGAAGTGTATGGATGAGAAGTTCTTTTTAGTGTTCTTTAGAAAATCTGATTTTCCATATTGACTTGATTTTCATTGCTCAATCTTCACTTATGCACCTTGGGTTTGATTGTTTGAATGTCCTCTATGAATCAGTCATCTTTCATGGTTAATGTAGTACTTTATTTATGTAAGCACGACCTTCTTAGTATTGTTCATGCACTTCATGTTCAACGATCAATTACATTATCCTTACACCCGTCCCGAAGGGACTTGCATGAGTCTATACTTAATTATGCATGTTTGAGTCCCTGAATGCTTGATCTGTCTATTTATATCATGCTTCATTTCATTTACATGCATCTATAGGTTGTACATGTAGATAACGGGTTAAATGAACCATTGTCGGTTGGTCTTTGTTCTTGACAATTGGGAAGAATAATGTGCTTTTTAGCATAATACATTGTGTGCATATCTTAGTCTAATATTTTGCATATAGCATAGTTTCCTTACACAACTTGTGCATAATTAGTTACACATAAAGCAAAAACTTACAAAAATTGAGCATTTGCACTTATTTCACAAATATGCTAATTGCACATAAAATTTTAAATTCCTGTTTGGTTTTGGTCTCCACGCCTTCCCTTCATGGGAGGTTAATTGCTGGGTTCGTGCGCTCTTGTCTCACTTGTTTTTGAAAACTTCATAGTTACTCCTCAGTCCCCCATCTTTTTGATAATGCCAAAGGGAGAGAGAAATTTGAGTGGCCACAATATATTGTCATCATCAAAAAGGGGGAGATTGTTGGGTTCTGTGTGCCCCCTCGTTGTCATTGACAATGGTTTTGATCATTCTAATATATTGTGTGTTTTATGCTTAATGTCATCTTCGTGATAAACAAGCTAATATGATGATATCTTGTTTTGCAGGTAGAATTTCAGTGGTCCTTCATGGATACATTTCTGATGTTGAATCATGCGAGCTGTGCATGAGACTGATGGGTATTGGTTTGATAGTCTGTTGGTAGAATTTCAATAGTCCTTCATGGATACATTACTGATGTTGAATCATGTGTGCTGTGCATGAGACTGTTGGGTATTGGTTTAATAGTCTGTTGGTAAGATCATTTGGATGGGTCGACCCCATGGGTTGACCCCTGGCTATTTGAGCCTCATGTATATATATCCTTGATGTCCTTGCATCTCCTTAAGATTCTCATGGATTTATACTCCTGGAAAGTGCAGGAACAAATTTCCCACATTACTTTTGATTCCATGGAATTTGATGTTTGAATGGACTGTAATTTGTCTTAACTGAATTTTCCTTGTTCTGGATATGAATTTAGTTGAGCTGAACTCTGACCCTTGTTTTCTTGGACATGATAATTTTGAGAACCTTGAATGTGGTTATTGACTATCACTGAACTTAATTGTCTTGAACTGAACTTGGAAGTCCTTGTGCTGAGTTTGACTGTCTTGGTTTGGTCATGGAACCTATTGTGTGGCAATGCTTGAAGCTTCTCTTATGCATGTGAGACTATGTGCTTTGTCTTATGAATGGCCAATGTTAAAGGTTGTTGAACTGAAATTCATATATACTTTCACTTAACTTTGATTCAATCATAAATGAGTTTAGTGTATGAGAAGGACATCTGCCTTGTTTGAGATTGAAAGGATGCATTGAGTGGTTTACATGATATGGGTTGATTTGAGAATTCAAAGTGCTAACCGTGAGATTGAGATTAATGAGAATTTGTACATGTGCAGGTTCTAGATGGAATTAATCTTCAAATCATGATAATGGTGGTAAGGACACACTTGTAGGTTGATTTTAAAGTGGATGAAAAGCAATGGTTAAATCTGGAGAATATAGGTTTATTGTGAGACTTCATTTAAACTCTCAAGGCCAATGTATGAATACATGATTACTTGAATCTAAGTGTGAATGGTATGTTCTAGGTAGAAATCATGATTTGCCTAGTTAATCTAAGTTTTATGAACTCCCTTGATCAACCTTGTTATATGTATTTGAATTGTGGTGCTTTCTATTGATATTACTGATGTTCTGATGCGGTCAGCAAAAGTGTCGACCTCAGGGTTTGACACTTATTTTCAGAGCTTCTGCCTTGCGTTGTGTTAAGAACGCTAGCAGAAAGTGTCGACCTGTGAAGTTGACACTTTCACCAGGGTTCTACTATTTTGCTTAAGGCAGAACTCACGGGAAAAAGTGTCGACATCGTAGGTCGACACTTTCAGGTAAGTTTGCTCATTTCTGTGAAAATAGAATGTTCGTGAAAAAGTGTCGACCTCAAGAGTCGACACTTTTCACCACGAATGTTATGTCTCTTCACAGGCCAGAACACTTGGTGAAAAGTGTCGACCCCATAGGTCGACACTCGAATCTCGGTTTTGTTTTTATGTGTTTTGGTAGAACTCATTGAGACGAGTGTCGACCCTAGAGGTCGAAACTTTGTCTGCTACGTCCGGATCGGGTTTCTGGATTTGGTTTCGAACCATGGGTTTATAGGTCCGATTGGCTTGCCCTTTTACCCCATTACCCCTAGGGTTTCTACCCTTGGTTGGGTGTGGTTTTGAGAGGGTATATGCATGGGGTTTATGGTCTTTTGTGCCTCTATTTGCTGCCCTATATGTATGATGTGAATTTGGGGATGAAAAACTTCTCCTAAGGGCTAACATCATTCTATTCTTGCAGGAGAAGGAGAAAAGAGCTGGAGAGGGCTTTCAAGCTATATTTGATCTCTTCCCGTCGAGATTTGGAGCTCGGTGATGAAGGAGATAGCAAGCGGAATGAAGAGAGGAATTTGAAGATGTCAATATCGCGAGCAATCGTCGACATCAACATGGATGTTTGAGGAGTTTGCAAAAGGGAAACACTCTATATCCTTTATTCATCTCTTGGTGATATTTTGAAAGGTTCTTCTGCTAGGCATTTTAGTCTTTAAGCGGCTCTTTCTGCTAGGTATATGTTGGTCGCGATTTTCATTCGAGAGCAGAGTTTTTGGGCTTAACGCTTTCATTTGCTGAAGGAAAGAAGGAGAGGAGGACGCCAAACAAGCATTCTCTACCGAACTGAAAGCTGGGAGTGAACCATTCTCCCTATGGCGCCTTGTATGAGCTTGAGCGGCTTTCACTCTGCGGACAGATCGTTCAACACACCCCATCATTCCATTGGACGGCCTTCACTATTGATTTGAGGGGGAATCAATCTTCTCTCATCTCTACTCTTTCATTTGTGCAATAGATTAACATTTGGGTGATTATGGTATATCCTTTATTTTGTTAAACTCGATATACATCATGTGTGGGCGGAGCTGAGACTCCGCGTGTGTGGTTTTATTGTGGGGAAACACTCCCCGTGTGGTGTTGTGTCCGGACGGAGCTGCGACTCCGTGTGGTTGTCGTGTCCAGGGTACGTTCCCCGAACGTGTTTGTGTATGCTGCAATGGCATCGTGTTGGGGCCAGGCCCCGTGTATGTTTTGCTGCAGAGGCAGTGTGTGTGGTGTGGGGTTCGTCCCCGTGTTGCTACTTCGGTAGCGTGTAGTGAAGCCTCACCCGGTTGGGTGAGGGGTGGACGTAGGGAGCCCGTCGTGGTCCCGAACCACCTTAAATTCCTTGTGTCGTATGTGATTGCCTGTGTGTTTGTCATTTCTTCTATCTCTCTTCACAGGTACACTATATAGGTTTTTAATTCACTACACCGTCACACACTGCTACCTCCGTTATCTGTGTTGAGCGTAATTCTCTTTATAGTTGCTTTAACTATTCGAGTGAGATCGGAAAGCTTGAGAGAATATCTTTAATCTCACTTGAGTATTAGTTAATCAACACAGTTTATTTTAATTCCATTGTGTTTAGTTAAGTAACTTTATAAAATCCGCTATCTCGGCAAGGGGATAATTCAACCCCCCTTCTTGTCCGCCATCTCTCTGGGCCAACACTTTCTATTTTCTTGAGTCATTCATTATACTTTTCCTTTTTATTGAGTCCTGGCACTTTCGTTAAGTGGTTGTAATAGAAGTACTTTAAGATTGTGATGGAATAAAGGATTGGGTTATCTTTACTTTTGCGCGCTCTGTCTTTGTGTCGATTACACTAACGCTCTGATTGACATGATCGATATATAAACTCGTCACGCACTCCGGGTTTCTTCCGCACTCGGGGCGTGACAGTTTTTGTGGTATCAGAGCCTAGGATATTCAATTCCTAGGAAACCCAAGTCCAAGGATAGGTTTTAAATCTTCACCCTGTGAGAATTGGGTAGAACCATGGGTTAAGGTAACTTAGGGAAATCAAAACCTTGGTCCAATCTCTTATTGATTAGTTATTTAAAATCCTTGTAGGACGATGGCTACCGAACGTGCTCAGTGGCGTAATATGCAATGCACTATTCAAGGCATGACTCAGGCGCTACAGCAAGTGGCGCAAGTGTTGCATCTCTGTAGTTTTGATGATGACTAACACTATGAATCAAATTATTTTTATGATAATTATTTTGATGCTCCTTGATGAATGATAAAGATCCTGCATTGTCTAAATATTCTTAGGATCTAATGTTGTTGTCTTGCATGCACATCTATGGATCAAATGCTTTTTCATCATGCTTTTCTGATTTAATGCTCCTCTATCATGTTCACCCATGAGCTCATACTTATTTGCCTTGTTTATATGGGTTCTGTACATTTAGTGCGTTGACGCACTTGGCTGGCTGCGTAGACGCAATAGTGCGTCTTTCGCTTGCTGTTTTATCCACTGCGTCGACACTGTCACTGGATGCGTTGACACATTGGCCTGTTGCCAGGGGCGTGCGCATTTCGTTTAAGCAGTTGAGTCGACGCTACACAATGGAAGCGTTGACGCATTGGCTTGGTGCCAAGGGCTTGAGCGTCTCGCCTATGAAGCTGAGTCGACGCTGTAACCTGAAGCGTTGACGCATTGGCTTGTTACCAAGAGATTGTGTGTCTCGCCCAAGGAGCTGAGGCGACGCTACACAATGGAAGCGTCGACGCCTTGAGTTTATGACCAAAGGTTTTTTTTGTTCAACCACCAAGCAGAAGCGTCGACGCTGTCAACTGATGCGTTGACGCATTAGTGTGTTTTGTCAAGGGACCTGTTCTCCATTATATCCATTGCGTTAACGCCTTGGCTTTAGTGCGTTGACGCGTTCTTCTGTCCTTTGATAAGTCTCGTGCAATCTGTGTGAACAATGTATGACTTGAATATTTTTGAGATTGACTGAATGTTCTCTGAAACCTTACAGGGACTTAAAGACAAATTGGAACTTTATTCCAATCATGTGAGCACGTGATCCGAGGGAATAATCATCTAACACGTGGCTCGGTTCATCTGGAAGCATGACTTCGCGCGTGTCTCCCAAACCCTCACTCTCTCGTGAGGTTGGATATATATATGAAGGTTTCTGCTCCTGAAAAGCTACCGAAGCCACAAGGAAAAGGGTGAGGCCAGAGCGAGAGGAAGGAGAGGAGAAGCCATCCTGATCCATTCGTTGAGCGTACCTGGAAGAGAGAGAGTGATGAAGGAAAGGATGGTTTTCTGCTATGTTTTGTCTATGCTTCTTTAAGAAGCTACATTGTTTCTCCGTTCGATTGTCTTTGATATTTCTTTATGTTTTCAGTTGTTTGTTCTTAAATTCCGATACTCTGTTTTATCGTTCCCTTTAGGTGTAGAGGAAGAGAGGTGAATCCTCTGGGTTGCATTGTGGTTCCCTCTGAATCAGATCAGAGGAAGGGAGGTGGTCTCCGGGGTTGTTGTGTTCAGATAGTGAGGAGGCTATATGGGTTGTTCCCTCCGGCTGTGGAGGAAGAGAGACAGCGTCTCTGAATTGCAGTGAGGGTGAGTCACTGCTGGGTTCCCTCTTGTCTAAGAGGAAGGGAGAGTTATCTCCGGGTCAGGTCTTGGAGTGTGAGACCTGGGTGCAAGCTGTGTGTTCAGCGTCTGTAGGGATTTTGATCCCCAAGCTGTGGATCAACGTGTTGTTGGTAGACTGAGTCTGCGGTTCTTTCTTGTGAAAGGGAAGCCTCACTCGGCCTTGAGTGAGGGATGGACGTAAGTCTGCGGGTTGCAGACTGAACCATCTAAACCTCTTATTCTCTGTGGTGTGGTGGTGCGCATCTATTTCCTTTATGCTTCTATCTGGTTTCATGAAGTAAGTGTGATTGTTGTTGATCGAAACCTTAGTCTGACTGCTCGCTTAGTGCTTGTGCATATGTGCTGATGAAACTCTGAGTGATATATGTTTTGCGCTCGTGACCTGCTTTATCTTGGTTGAGGTTTCGGATTATTTTACATATAGTCAGTCTTCCTAGCCCATCTCATCTTCTAAGATTTCCTCGGCTTGGACAAATATTTTTTAAACGGTGATCTATTCATCCCCTCCCCTTCTAGCTCACCGTCCTCCTGTTTAACAGTTGGTATCAGAGCGGGTTTACCCGAGATGTGGTCCAACGACCAGGGTAATCCTGGAACCAGTGGTCCTCGCAGCTACATAGCTGAAGGATAGTCAATCTCCCGTCCCCCATATTTTGATGGCTCTAATTATTTCTTTTGGAAAAAATAGGATGGAAGTTTTCATCCGATCTCAGAGCCACAAGCTATGGAGAGTCATTACAACTGGACCTTATGATTTACCTCCGAATGAGGAGATGTTGTCTGAAGAACAAGTCAAATTATCCAGACTGAACTGGTCTGCGCTCAACATCATCCAGTGCGCAGTTCACCCTGAAGAATATGCCCGAATTTTGGCGTGCAAGACAGCTAAGAAGATGTGGGATGAACTAGTGCTGATTTACGAGGGTACCTCTCAGGTCAGAGCTACCAAGGTAAACTACCTAACCTCTGAGTATGAATTATTCAAGATGAAGTCAGAGGAGAGCACGATTGATATGTACGCTAGGCTGTCACTGATCACAAACAGCCTCAAGGGGTTTGGAAAGGAAATATCTGAAGGGGATATAGTCAGGAAGATCTTGAGATCTTTGACTCCAGCGTGGCACATAAAGGCCACTGTGATAGAGGAATCGAAGGATTTAACAACCATGACTGTCACTGAACTCATAGGGTCTCTTATGACCTATGAGATGAATCTCAAGAAAACAGGAGAAGGAAGTGACAGAAAGGGAAAGAATGTTGCTCTTAAAGTTGAACGACACAGCAGCAGCAGCAGCAGTAGCAGCAGTAGCAACAGTGGAGACTCTGATGGAATTCCAGACCTTGACAGGAGTGAAAAAGCTTTGCTCACACGACAGTTCAGAAAATTTCTGAAACTGAAGGGAAAATCATATGGGAGAAGAAGAAATTACTCATCAGGTAAATATCCAAACAATGGCAATGACAAGGATAGGAATGCTAAAAGTGTGATGTGTTATCATTGCAGGAACTTTGGGCACATGAAGCAAGATTGCCCTGAGCTTCAGAAGAAGACACTGGATTACCATAAGAAAGGCTCCAAAGTGTACAAGAAAAAACCAAAAGCTATGGTATGCACTTGGAGCGATGAAGAAGAAGACTCAGAGACTAATTCCTCAGGAAAGGAGACTGAAGGAGTATGTCTGATGGCCGACGAGGAAAATGAGGTAATCAATCCCTTTGTGACTTACTCTATTGATGACTG
This sequence comes from Amorphophallus konjac, assembly GCA_022559845.1. Taxonomy (NCBI): domain Eukaryota; kingdom Viridiplantae; phylum Streptophyta; class Magnoliopsida; order Alismatales; family Araceae; genus Amorphophallus; species Amorphophallus konjac. Next base: position 379,699,589 of record CM040118.1, on the reverse strand, counting down.
GGAAGATAAGTATGGTGAACTGCTAGATATGTACAATGCCTTAGCTAAAGAACATAGAGTCACCAAACGTAAACTCAATGTGGTTAATGAAGAGCAAGAACTCATCAAGACAGAAAATTCCAAACTGATAGCTGAATTAGCTCAAATGGAAAATGTAAGAAATGAGAACAATCTTGTTAAAAATGAGCTTGAAAAACTTAGAAAACATACTGAAGAAAACCTGAGACAAAATGACTTACTCAGGGAAGGGTATGAAGCTGTTAAAAGGGTCAATGATGAATTGCTGGAAAACAATATATGTCTGCGGAAGGAGTTGGAAGATAAGAAGAAAACCCTTGAGAGGTTTGTTTTGGGAGAGAGTAATTTGAATGCCTTGTTAGGCATCAAAGTAAACTTTAACAGAGAGGGGTTGGGTTTCAACCCAAGTAAGAAGGAAGCTTTTGGGGTAAAGACCACTACTTTCTGCACTGAGAAAGGAAAAGAGAAACTGGACATTCCATCCAGTTCCAAAACTACTGAACAACAAAAGAACATCCATAGACAACAGGCTGATTTTGGAAAAAATATCTTCAAGAAATTCAACAACGATGACTCTAATAAAAGAATGGGCTATTTTAAAAGAAACATGGGAACGCCTAACTACACACAGAATACTGTCAATAAAATGCCTTCATCTAGACAGGTTAAAAATTATGGTCTGGCTGGGACCCAAACCTTTATCAACAGAAACTGGACACACCTTGAGAAACAAAAAGAAACAAATAAAATGCACATCAATAACAAAACTGTCAACTCTCAGCACAGAAAGAAAAAGGGGTTAAAACAGATATGGATTCCCAAGACTGTGCTTAATGAATTGAACGGTATTTTTGGACCCAACTTACCTTGGGTTCCAAAGCACACAACTTAAATTGTTATTGTGCAGGTGAGCCTAGCAGCCGAGAACAACAAGTGGTATCTTGACAGTGGCTGCTCAAGGCACATGACAGGGGATCAAAGAAAGTTCAGCAAGCTTGAATTGAAAGCAGGAGGGTCAGTTAAGTTTGGAGGTAAAAATAAAGGTCAAATCATTGGGATCGGAACTATTGGTAAGAAAACCTCCAACTCTTTTGAAAAAGTCTTGTTGGTTGAAGGTCTGCAACACAATTTATTGAGTATTAGTCAGTTATGTGACAAGGGTCACAAGGTTCTTTTTGATGAGCATGCTTGTAAAATTTTAGAACCAAACTCCGATAAAATAAAGTTCATTGCAAATAGAGTCAATAATGTCTATATTGTGGATCTTGATGTTGAGTCTGAGTCTAATCTGTGTCTCACTGCTGATTCAGAGAATAACATGTTTGACTGGCATAGGCGACTAGGCCATGCTAGCTTTAACACCTTGCATAAATTAGCTAAATTTGATTTAGTTAGAGGCATGCCTAGCTTAAAGTTCAAATCAGTTTCGAAGAATTGCGAGGCCTGTGCTCTAGGCAAGCAAACTCGAGCTTCTTTTAAAATTAGGTCTGAGAGCTTGTCAACAAAGATCATGGAACACTTGCACATGGATCTCTTTGGTCCTACCAGAACCCAGAGTCTAAATGGTAAGAGATTTGGTTTTGTCATTGTCGATGACTACTCTAGATTTGCATGGCTGTTTTTCTTGGCAAATAAGAGTGATGCTTTTCAAAAATTTGAACATTTTTTCAATAAGCAAAAACATATAGGGCACAAGATCACTGTTATCCAATCAGATCATGGAGGAGAGTTTGAGAACTCCTCATTTTCTAGCTTCTGTGACAAGCAGGGACTGACTCACAAATTTTATTCTCCTAGGACCCCAGAGCAGAATGGAATTGTGGAGAGAAGGAATCGAACAATAGTGGAAATGGCAAGAACACTACTAATGGAGAGTCAGCTACCTAAGAGCTTTTGGGCAGAAGCAGCAAACACAGCCCGTTATATACTTAATAGAGCTTTGGTAAGACCCATACATAAGAAAACACCATATGAACTCCTGAAAGGTAAGAGGCCTAATGTCTCGTATTTCAAATTTTTTGGTTCAAAATGCTTTATTCATAATAACAACAAGAGAGACTTAGATAAATTTGATGCTAGAAGTATTCCAGGAATATTCCTAGGATACTCTGAAACATCTAGGGCCTTCAGGGTCTTTAATAAAACTGATAGAACTGTAGAGGAAACCCCTCATGTTATTTTTGATGAAACAAAAATCTCTAACAGTCTAAGTGATGATAACAGGTCTACAAGTCATGATGGAGAGTTCCTGAATCAATTGCAAGAGGAGGAAGTACAACCGGCTGAAGAACCCACTGATCTGAACCCAGTAAGTACAGCCGAACTAGGTGAGTCCTCAACAAATGTCAGAGTTTTAAAGGACCACCCTGTAACCAATATTATTGGTAGTCTTCATGATCCCCCTAGGACAAGATCCCATTTCAGAAATGTTCAGAATCAGGACTTAATTGCTTTAGTTTCTCAAATTGAACCTAAGACCATTGAAGAAGCCTTAAGTGATGAGAATTGGGTAACTGCCATGTGTGAAGAACTAGGGCAATTTGATAGAAACAATGTCTAGGAACTTGTACCTAGACCTGAAAATTTCAATGTAATAGGAACAAAATGGGTTTTTAAGAACAAACTGAATGAAGAAGGTGTCATCTCTAGGAATAAAGCTAGACTTGTAGCTAAAGGCTACAGTCAGGAGTATGGAGTGGACTTTGATGAATCCTTTGCTCTAGTAGCTAGAATGTAGGCTATCAGGATTCTGTTAGCATTTGCTTGTTCAAACAACATAAAACTTCAACAAATGGATGTTAAGAGTGCTTTCTTGAATGGAATTCTAAAAGAAGAAGTTTATGTTGAACAACCTCCTGGTTTTCAGTTTTCGACTAAACCTGATCAAGTTTTCAGGTTAAACAAAGCTCTTTATGGACTAAAGCAGGCTCCTCGGGCCTGGTATGAAAGACTGGCCACTTTCTTACTGAATAAAGGATATAACAGAGGTAAAGTTGACCAAACCTTATTCACTAAGAATTCAAGACAAGATCTCATCATAGTTCAGGTATATGTAGACGACATCATTTTTGGATCAACAAATCCTGAACTGTGTAAAGAATTTTCACAGCTTATGTCAGCTGAATTTGAGATGAGCTTACTTGGAGAACTGACTTATTTTCTTGGCTTACAGATAAATCAAATGTCAGATGGCTGCTTCTTCCACCAAACCAAGTACACGCTGGATATCCTAAAAAGGTTTGGGATGACTAACCTGAAGCAAATATCCACCCCAATGAGCACAAGCATGACCCTTAATGCAGATGAGTCAGGTAAACAAGTGGATGAAAAACTCTACAGAGGTATGATCGGATCCCTCTTGTACTTAACTGCCTCTAGGCCAGACATACAATTCCGTGTTGGTTTATGTGCAAGATATCAGTCTAGGCCTACTGAACTACATTTGTCTGCTGTAAAAAGAATCTTTAGATATCTGTCTGCCACACATACATTAGGCTTATGGTATCCTGCTTCACGCACATTAGATTTAGTTGCATACACTGATGCAGACTTTGCTGGATGCAAACTAGATAGGAAGAGCACCAGTGGCCACTACCAATTCTTAGGAGGATGCCTAGTTTCTTGGAGTTCAAAGAAACAACATTCAGTGGCTCTTTCCACTGCTGAGGCTGAATACGTGGCTGCAAGCAGCTGTGGCACTCAGGTTATCTGGATCAAGCATCAACTTCAGGATTACCAAGTAGAGACAGGTTGCACTCCCATCTTTTGTGATAACACTAGTGCCATAAACATTGCAAAGAATCTTGTTTTACACTCACGAATAAAACACATTGAAATCAAGCACCACTTTATCAGAAATGATATTGCAAATAAAACATTTGAATTAATTCATGTTGGGACTGCAGATCAAATTGCTGATATTTTTACAAAACCTCTAGATACTGAAAAATTCACTTCTTTGAGAAGAGAACTTGGTATTTACAAACTCTGACTGATTTGAGGCAATGAATTCTGGTTCATGTATTTCCATAAATTTAGTGGTAGTTTTGTCATACCTTTTCTGGTGGGGGTCCCTATGTGAGGGGGAGCGGGTGTGTTCTTTGAGTAAAGTCAATTCTGCTTCTCAGCTATTTTCTGGGTAGAATGGAAGATAGAGCTACTAGAGAGGGGGAGCTTGACTAATTAGAAACGCTTGAAAGATGGTTGTTATTGCTGGATTAAATGTTAGAATTGATCTTGAATATTCCTCTTAATAGAACCTCATTCATTTCCTACATTCTTAAGTTTGTGCAATTAAAGTCCAGCTAGAATCCTCTTCTAGTAAGTCTTAAGAGGCTAAGATTAACCTTCACAAGTATATCCTCTTACTTTGTTGCATGACTCATGAACAAGCTAGACTTGTAAGAAATGGTTTCTGTTTATGAGCTTCTCATTGGACATCTTGATAAGACCTATAATATTTGCCCTGGGTTTTGTCTTCAAACAACCCCTTGTTGAGCTAGTTAAACTTATCTGTGCTTAAAACTACATACTGAGAAACTAGGAATCCCATCAATGAAATGAGAATTTCCTATATCATGAGGTATCAGTTCTCATAAACAAAATCAAAAGAAAGAAATACAATTCAAAATTATGCTTGGCAGAGCAATGATGACAATATGGTGAGTAACTGGGGATTTTGGCCTCTGATGTGTCTCCTCATGTAACAACCAATGGTCACTATCTCTGTTCTCTAATTGAGAAGTGATGAGGCTCTCACACTGAGTAACTGAGGATGCTGCCCTCTGACCAAGCTGCATACTTAATGTCAAAAGTGTAACTGGCCAAATACACTCTATAAATGTGCTTTCTCTGCCTGGACTGTTTGTCCCCAATGCCTACAGGCTGTCTTAGTGGTTCAAACTCTTGTTGTCTCTTTGACAAGCCTTAATAGCTACCTCAATCATACTTGTTGCCACTTGCTCTTCTCTCATAATCATAGTAAGTTGATAAACTTCAAGTTTATTCTGAATCTCTTTCTCTTACCAGAACTCCACGATTCTTCACTTGACCTTACAGCCCCACTTAAGCATCTAAGATTTGACAATGAGTGTCTACTGTTGGAATCCTCTCCATCTTTTCTCATCAGTCCAGCGTCAACATCTCTCTTTCTCCTTGTTTTGATGATGTCAAAGGGGGAGAAGGTTGAAAAGTCTGAAAAGGGGAGAAGGTTGAAAGGGGGAGTAAAGGTTGAAAAGTCTGAAAAAGGGGAGAAGGTTGAAAGGGAGAGTAAAGGTTGAAAAGTCTGAAAAGGGGAGAAGGTTGAAAGGGGTTGCTGCCCTTATTGAGAATGTTTTAAGTTGGTGTCTCTTCTTTCACTGAATTTGACTCATGGTGTTGCCATCATCAAAAAGGGGGAGATTGTTGGATCTCTGTAGTTTTGATGATGACTAACACTATGAATCAAATTATTTTTATGATAATTATTTTGATGCTCCTTGATGAATGATAAAGATCCTGCATTGTCTAAAAATTCTTAGGATCCAATGTTGTTGTCTTGCATGCACATCTATGGATCAAATGCTTTTTCATCATGCTTTTATGATTTAATGCTCCTCTATCATGTTCACCCATGAGCTCATACTTATTTGCCTTGTTTATATGGGTTCTGTACATTTAGTGTGTTGACGCACTTGGCTGGCTGCGTAGACGCAATAGTGCATCTTTCGCTTGCTGTTTTGTCCACTGCGTCGACGCTGTCACTAGATGCGTTGACACATTGGCCTGTTGCCAGGGGCGTGAGCATTTCGTTTAAGCAGTTGAGTCGATGCTGCACAATGGAAGCGTTGACGCATTGGCTTGGTACCAAGGGCTTGAGCGTCTTGCCTATGAAGTTGAGTCGACGCTGCACGATGGAAGCGTTGACGCATTGGCTTGGTGCCAAGGGCTTGAGCGTCTCGCCTATGAAGCTGAGTCGACGCTGTCACCTGAAGCGTTGACGCATTGACTTGTTACCAAGAGATTGTGCGTCTCGCCCAAGGAGCTGAGGCGACGCTACACAATGGAAGCATCGACGCCTTGAGTTTATGACCAAAGGTTCTTTTTGTTCAACCACCAAGCAGAAGCGTCGACGCTGTCAACTGATGCGTTGACGCATTAGTGTGTTTTGTCAATGGACCTGTTCTCCATTATATCCATTGCGTTAACGCCTTGGCTTTAGTGCGTTGACGCGTTCTTCTGTCCTTTGATAAGTCCCGTGCAATCTATGTGAACAATGTATGACTTGAATATTTTTGAGATTGACTGAATGTTCTCTGAAACCTTACAGGGACTTAAAGACAAATTGGAACTTTATTCCAATCATGTGAGCACGTGATCCGAGGGAATAATCATCTAACACGTGGCTCGGTTCATCTGGAAGCATGACTTCGCGCGTGTCTCCCAAACCCTCACTCTCTCGTGAGGTTGGATATATATATGAAGGTTTCTGCTCCTGAAAAGTTGCCGAAGCCACAAGGAAAAGGGTGAGGCCAGAGCGAGAGGAAGGAGAGGAGAAGCCATCCTGATCCATTCGTTGAGCGTACCTGGAAGAGAGAGAGTGATGAAGGAAAGGATGGTTTTCTGCTATGTTTTGTCTATGCTTCTTTAAGAAGCTACATTGTTTCTCCGTTCCATTGTCTTTGATATTTCTTTATGTTTTCAGTTGTTTGTTCTTAAATTCCGATAGTCTGTTTTATCGTTCCCTCTAGGTGTAGAGGAAGAGAGGTGAATCCTCTGGGTTGCATTGTGGTTCCCTCTGAATCAGATCAGAGGAAGGGAGGTGGTCTCTGAGGTTGTTGTGTTCAGATAGTGAGGAGGCTATCTGGGTTGTTCCCTCCGGCTGTGGAGGAAGAGAGACAGCGTCTCTGAATTGCAGTGAGGGTGAGTCACTGCTGGGTTCCCTCTTGTCTAAGAGGAAGGGAGAGTTATCTCCGGGTCAGGTCTTGGGGTGTGAGACCTGGGTGCAAGCTGTGTGTTCAGCGTCTGTAGGGATTTCGATCCCCAAGCTGTGGATCTGCGTGTTGTTGGCAGACTGAGTCTGCGGTTCTTTCTTGTGAAAGGGAAGCCTCACTCGGCCTTGAGTGAGGGATGGACGTAAGTCTGCGGGTTGCAGACTGAACCATCTAAACCTCTTGTTCTCTGTGGTGTGGTGGTGCACATCTATTTCCTTTATGCTTCTGTCTGGTTTCATGAAGTAAGTGTGATTGTTGTTGATCGAAACCTTAGTCTGACTGCTCGCTTAGTGCTTGTGCATATGTGCTGATGAAACTCTGAGTGATATATGTTCTGCGCTCGTGACCTGCTTTATCTTGGTTGAGGTTTCGGATTATTTTACATATAGTCAGTCTTCCTAGCCCATCTCATCTTCTAAGATTTCCTCGGCTAGGACAAATATTTTTTAAACGGTGATCTATTCATCCCCTCCCCTTCTAGCTCACCGTCCTCCTGTTTAATAGCAAGGAGCGGTGAACCGTGGAGCTGGTGATCTCCACCGTAGTTTTAGAAATATGAACCCACCAAGGTTCATTGGCTCATCAGATCCCAATGATGTCGAGCATTGGCTCCAAGAAGTGGAAAGGATAATTCGTGTTATGCAATACACGGACGAAGAGAAGGTATTGCTAGCAATGTTCCAATTAGAAAGAGACGTCCGTTCCTGGTGGGAGTCCATAGAAGCTACCTTAGGCGAAGAACCCATCACATGGGCTGAATTCACCGAGTACTTCAACGACAAATATTTTTCTGACTTAGTGCAAGAGAAGAAAGTCGTAGAATTTGCCTCACTCAAACAAAGAACTCTGTCAGTGGCTGAATATGAGGCCCAATTCTCTAGGCTGTCAAGGTACGCAAAACACTTAGTAAGTACCAAGAAGATGAAAGCTAGAAGATTTCTAAATGGGCTTCGTCCTCAATTTATCACACAATTGGCGCCGATGGACATACAAGTCTACTCGGAGATAGTGTGCCGAGCCTAGTTACTAGAAGATGCCACGGAACTATCTGATAGGATTCGTGGGAGAGATAAGAGGGAGCATGTCACTAGCTCCGGTACCTTCAAGACCACTTTCAATAAGAAAAGGCCAAACAATGAAGGAGAGCCCACTCAGGAAAAGAAAGTCAGCAAGAACAACAAGCCGTTCTCCATCACCACCACACCTTCCAAAGTGGTGTGTAAATATTGTGATAAGGCTGGACACAAGGCCGACGAATGTTGGAGAAAAATCGGAGCTTGTCTTCGTTGTGGGAGCCGTGATCATCGGATTCCCGACTGTCCCCTGCTCAACGATCAAGCCGATGACGGGAAGCACCCGGTGACGAAGAGTGCACGTCTCCAAGCTATTAAGGAGGCAGATCAAGATGAGGGCAGACTAGTGGAAGGTACACTGCAAGTTTGTTCCAAGTCTGCACATGTCTTATTTGATACTGGTGCATCGCATTCTTTTATTTCCAAGAAGTTTGCTGACCCATTACCTAAGGAACCGGAATGGATAAAATTAGTTATTTCAACTCCTCTCAGAAACGAAGCCGATATTGCTCATCATTACCAAAATTGCGAAGTCTTGGTAAAAGGAAGAAATCTACCTATCGACTTAATATGCCTAGATATGAGGGACTATGATATCATATTAGGAGCCGATTGATTATCCAAGTACCAGGCAAGTGTTGATTGCCATAACAGCAAGGTTACCTTCAAGGATTTCCCAGAACTAGTCTATACTAGCCCTAAGAGTCGAGGCAACTCACCTCTTATATCGGCTCTTCGAGCTAGTAAGCTAATAAGGAAAGGATGTGTATCTTTCCTTGCTTTTGTCACCATTCAGGAGACTAATGAGTCTAAGATAGAAGACATTCCAATTGTACAAGAATTCCCGGACGTGTTTCCGGAAGAATTGTCTAGACTACCCCCACAAAGAGAAGTGGCCTTCACCATCGACTTGGTCTCTGGTGCTGGTCCAGTTTCTAAGGCACCATATTGGATGTCCCCTGCCGAGCTTAAGGAGTTAAAGTAACAATTGATGGAACTTCTAAAGAAGGGATTTATTAGGCCGAGTACTTCCCCGTGGGGAGCACCTGTGCTATTTGTAAAAAAGAAGGATGGATCCATGAGGTTATGCATCGACTATCGACAGTTGAATCATCTCACTATCAAGAATAATTATCCACTGCCGAGAATCGATGAGTTATTTGATCAAATATCTGGATCCAAGTATTTCTCAAAGATTGATCTCATGTCGGGATATCACCAACTAAGAATCAAAGATGAGGACATTCATAAGACCTCGTTCAGAAGCAAGTATGGGCACTACGAATTTATTGTTATGCCTTTCGGACTAACAAATGACCCTGCAGCCTTTATGCAGTTGATGAATAGTATATTCAGGCCTCATCTAGATCAGTTCATGGTGGTTTTCATTGATGATATATTGATTTATTCAAAGAACAAGGAAGAGCATGAGGAGCATTTAAGGATTGCATTACAGATATTGAGGACAAATCAATTATATGTAAAGCTTAGTAAATGTGAATTTTGGCTGGAAGAAGTGTCTTTCTTAGGTCATGTGATTTCAAAGGATGGACTATCCGTAGATCCATCAAAAGTTGAAGCTGTAATGAATTGGGAAAGACCGACCAATGCTAGCGAGATCCGTAGTTTCTTGGGTCATGTAGGCTATTATCGGTGATTCATTAAGGATTTCTCCAAGATCGTCGTACCACTCACTAGGCTAACTTGCAAGGAGATCCGTTATGAATGGAGTGAGGAATGTGAAAGAAGCTTTCAAGCTCTCAAGAATCACTTAACTACTGCCCCAGTCTTAGCTTTGCCAGTTGAAGGAGAGAAATTCGAGGTATACACCGATGCGTCTGGAATTGGCCTCGGATGTGTCTTAATGCAACAAGGGAGAGTTATAGCTTACTCTTCCTGCCAATTGAAGAAGCATGAGGAGAACTACCCAATTCATGACTTGGAGTTGGCTGCGGTAGTATTTGCATTGAAAATCTGGAGACATTATCTATATGGAGTGCAGTTTATTGTATACTCCAACCATACAAGTCTCAAGTATCTCTTCTCCCATAAGGAATTGAATATGAGACAAAGACGTTGGCTAGAATATCTCAAGGACTTCGACTTCACTATACAATATCATCCTGGAAAGGGTAATCCTATAGCCGATGCCCTCAATCGAAAGCCGAGAGCACTATTAGCCAATTGTATGATTCAGGAGTGGAAGTTGCTAGAACAATTCTCTAAGCTTGATATAAGCATGGATAAGGAGAGCAGGTATGTTACACTATCACATATGAGCATACAACCAGATCTACTCTCTGAAATACAAGGACTTCAAGATAATGACCCCGTATTAGTAGAAATCAAGGGCAAAATAGAAGAACAACATGATTTCAAGATAGCCTCAGATGGAAGGTTGTTGTTTAGAGATAGAACTTACATATCAAATTGTCCAGAGCTAAAGAAGAAGATCTTAGATGAAGCTCACAGATCAAGGTACGCCATTCATCCAGAATCTATCAAAATGTACCAAGATTTGAAAAGGACCTTTTGGTGGCCCAACATGAAAAGAGAAGTAGCAGACTTCGTGTCTCGCTGTCTCACATGCCAACAAGTCAAGGCAGAACATCAAAAGCCTGCCGGTAAGCTACATCCTCTTGATATTCCCAAGTGAAAGTGGGAGGATATCGGTATGGACTTCATTATGGGATTATCTAAATCTAAAGGAGGACATGATGGAATTTGGGTCATCATAGACCATTTGACCAAATCAGCACACTTCTTTCCAATTAAGAGCCGATGGTCAGTAGATGTTCTTGTCGCTTTGTACATTAAAGAGATAGTCAGACTACATGGAATTCCTGTTTCAATCGTGTCTGACTGAGACCCTCATTTTACTTCCCATTTTTGGAAGGGTCTACAACATTCGTTGGGGACAAGACTCAATTTTAGTACTGCTTTTCATCCTCAAATAGATGGTCAGACCGAAAGGACGAATCAGGTGGTAGAAGATATGCTCAGAGCTTGTATCATCGATTTTGGTGGAAGCTGGCATGATCACTTGCCTTTGGTCGAGTTTGCATACAACAACAGCTGCCAGGCAAGTATACAGATGGCACCTTTCGAAGCCTTGTACGGAAGGAGTTGCCGATCACCCTTGTGTTGGGATGAAGTTGGCGAGAAACAACTCTGAGGTCCAGATATGGTAAGGGATACCACCGAAAAGATTCAGTTGATTAGGGAGAGACTTCAAGTGGCTCAGTCTAGATAGAAGGCTTATGCTGACACAAGAAGAACAGATCTCAAATTCTAAGTCGGAGATCACGTATTTCTCAAGATATCGTCTGGACGTGGAATTAGGAGATTTGGTGTTAGGGGCAAGCTTACACCAAGGTTTATCGGACCTTTTGAGATATTAGAAAGTGTTGGCGAGGTTGCATACCACGTCTCTTTGCCTCCTCAATTGTCCGAAGTTCATAACGTGTTCCACATATCCATGTTGAAGAAGTATGTGCACGATCCGTCTCATTTCATAGATCACGGAGACCTGGTGATACAAAATGATCTCACTTATGAACAAAAACCCATGAAGATCCTTGATCACGAGGTACGTGCATTAAGGAACAAGACGATTCCCATGGTCAAGGTTCAATGGAACATATGCTTAGAACAAGAAACCACGTGGGAGACTGAGGAGTCCATGAGGAAGGGATTTCCCGACTTATTTGAAAACGGTATGTACTCCGCACCCTCCACGTCTATATACGATTGAATTTGGGGACCAAATTCTTTTAAGTGGGAGAGGGTGTAACAACTCTGGTAAATTAAAGGAATGTAAATAGATTGAAAATTTAAACCAAGGTTCAAGGCCTAACTCATATATATATATATATTTAAACCACTTATATATATATAATTAATGGGGGCTTACATCATACAATAAATCGGCCAAAAATTGAATAGCGCCCCCTCTTAAGGCACCATTTCATAAATTGAAGACCCTTCACGAAGGTGCCAATTACATTAATGACGCCTCAGAGTGCGTTGTAGACCCTTCCAAAAATGAGAAGTGAAGTGTGGGTCTCGATCAGAAATGATGGACACAGAAATTCCATGCAATCTAGTAACCTCCTTGATATATAGGGCAGCAAGTACATCAACCGACCATCGGCTCTTGATAGGCAAGAAATGAGCAGATTTGGTAAGGCGATCGATGATTACCCATATTCCATCATATCCGCCCCTAGACTTGGGCAAACCCATGATAAAGTCCATGCCGATGTCTTCCCATTTCCACTTGGGGATATCCAGCGGATGCAGTCTTCCAGCGAGTTTCTGATGTTCCGCCTTCACCTGTTGGCCTGTCAAGCATCTAGACACGAAATCTGCTATCTCCCTTTTCATGTTGGGCCACCAAAAGGTTCTTTTTATGTCTTGGTACATCTTAGTGGCTCCAGGGTGGATCGTATATCTCGATCGGTGAGCTTCTTCAAAAATCCTCTTCTTCAGCTCATGTCACGCCCCGAGCGCGGAAGATTACCAGGAGACGTGACACGTCTATATAGATCGTGTCAATCATGTAAATATCAGAGTGCGCAAATAACTAAGCTTTAACACAAAATTAATACAAATAGCACGAGCTGACAATTGTCACAACTAATCAAAGGATAAATGTTGTGCCCCTGTGTGATTTTGATGATGGCTGACACACCATGAGTCACACTGAGGTGTGCTAATTAATTTAGATGATTGTTTGAAGGCTTAAGTATCTGATTGGTTGCTTCAATAGCTAATTCAATGTTTATGGCTAGATTGAGTTAACGCAGTGGCCAATGGTTCATGAAGTGCGTTGACGCTACAAGGACACTACGTTGACGCAGTAGTTGCGGATTTACTTGCTGCGTTGATGCAGAGGAACAGCTGGGTTGACGCCATGCTGCTTTGTTCCTTTTTTGTTGATCATAAAGTCTGTTCATCGGTGTCGTTGTTTGTTCCATCGCATGCTGATCACTGCAGCACCTCGTGCTGATTTCTGTGATTACACTTCGTGTCATTTTCTGTTTATGTCTTCAAGTCTTCTGTATTCATGTTGTCTCTTCCAAGACCCCATGTCTTTGTTCTTCTGTGATTACACTTCGTGTCGTTTTCTGTTTATGTCTTCAAGTCTTCTGTATTCATGTTGTCTCTTCCAAGACCCCGTGTCTTTCTTCTTCTGTGATTACACTTCGTGTCGTTATTTTGTTTATGTCTTCAAGTCTTCTGTATTCATGTTGTTCCTTCCAAGACCTCGTGTCTTTCTTGTTTCTGTAATTACACTTCGTGTCATTTTCTATTTTTCGTCTTCGAGTTGTTTTCTGCTCGTGTCATCATTGTATTCGAGTCGTGTTTATGTCTTCGTGTTAATCTTGTGTTGAAGTCTATACTTTGGTGGCTAAGTATATACACTGTCTCTCTTTGATCAAGCATCACTTCGAGAAGTCTGTACAGCGTTCAAGTCTTCATCGATTGTTCTGTGTTTGGATGATCAAGTCTGTACATTGGCTTCGCTTTTGCAAGTCTGTACATTGGTGTCTTATCACCAAGTCTGTACAGCCAAAGCCTGTTCAAGCTTTCACACAAAGTCTGTACAGCCACATCTCAAAAGCCAAGTCTATACACTCATATCTTTCCCTACATTTTCTGGCCAAGTCTACACATCGTTTGCCTGACTTCTGTTTCAAAGTCTTCACAATCATTGTTAAGGAAAGTCTATACATTGGCTCATTGGTCTTCAAGTCGATACAGAGTCTTCATCTTCTGAAGTCTGTACAGCCTGTCACTTTACAAAGTCTGTACAGTGTCACACCTTGGCAAGTCTGTACATCGCTTCAAGCGATTCAAGTCTATACACTGCCTTTGGTTTTTAAAGTCGAAACATTGCCTTCAAAGCCTTTCAAGTGTGTACATCATACTGTTGAAACCTCAAGTCTGTACAGCGAGCAGCGTCCTTGTGTTTCAAGCCATTCGCCAAGTCTATACAATGGCTTCGGCACGCCAAGTCTATACAACGGCCTTGACACTCCAAGTCTATACATTGGACTCTGTTTCACAAAGTCTGTACACTGGTTCTCAGATGTTCCAAGTCTCTACATCGCTGATTGGGCTAAAGTCTGTACAGTCGTTTGGAAAGTCTATACTTTGTGAAGTCTGCACATTGGCCTCTCATTTGCATCAGAGTCTATACACTGGTTCAAGCTGCAAGTCCATACATTGGCGATTGTGATTCCAAGTCTAGACATTGATTTACTATTCAAGCCTTGATTCGAAGTCTGTACATTTGATCGTCTCTTTCAGCGTCTCGATCAAGTCTATACAATGTTGCATTGCATATGAAGTCTATACATCATCTGTGTCTCATTCAGCGTCTCTCTCTGTATATACTCTTCAGAGGTTAAGTCTGAACATCCATCCTGTAGACTGTACACACTTCAGCAAATGTTCATCTAAACGAAGTCTATACACTCGTTCGCTATCATGAAGTCTATACGTCCGTTTGATAAGCCTCAAGTCTATACACTCTTACTTCACACGAAGTCTGTACATTCAGATTAACTTTCAAGTCTATACATCATCTGATACTTTCTTATGTCCGTGTGACAGGTACTGTTCGAGAAGCAGATAAGTGGCACGTGGTCCGAGGTTGGCACCTGGCACGTGATCTGATGATAACGCCCTACATGCTGCAGCTATAAATACCAGGCCGCCCATCTGGAGGTGGTAGCGAGGGAGAAAAGAAAAGAGAAAGAGATTGAGATCAAAAAGAAAGAGGGCGATCGAGATAGAGTTGCAAAAAGGCAGCGAGCAGAAGAAAGAAGCGAGAAAGAGAAGAAAAGAAAAGCCAGAGAGAGCCTGCGAAAGAGAAGAAAGAGAAGAATGAGAAGAAGAGAGAGCTAGAGTGATCGAAGCTTCAATTGAAGATCTGTTCCTGCTGGACCTTGGATCAAATCCAGGCCAGCCAGCTCCTGCGAGAGCCATTGTCTGATTTTATATTCCTCCAGCTTTCTGTTGCTGCATTTTTATTTTTATTTTAAACATTCACTTGTTGCTTATTCTGATTCTCTGTAGAGAGGTCGGGGTCCCTCCTGTTGATTCAGGAGAAGGGAGATTGATATCTCCGGTTGCAAGTAGCTGGGTGCTACTTTTGGGTTCCCTCTAGTTAGAGGAAGGGAGGCTCGTCCTCCGGTTCTGGGCTTGTAGGTTTCAAGTCCAAGGGTCCCTCCGGTTGGGAGGAAGAGAGGTCCTAGACCTCTGGTTTGCAGGTGACTTAGTGTCACTTGTGTTTCCCTCTGGTGTTCAGAGGAAGAGAGACTTGGGTCTCTAGGTTCCCCTCCGGTTTGGAGGAAGGGAGGATTGATCCTCCGGTTCTAGTCTTGTGGGTTGCAAGACTAGGTGTTCCCTCCGGTCTGGAGGAAGAGAGACTGTGGGTCTCTGGTTTCCAAGTGGCAGGGAGTCGCTTAGGGTATCCCTCCGGTTGGGAGGAAGAGGGGAGGTTGTTCCCCTGGCCAAGCTGTTTGGCAGCAGTTGTTGCAGACTGAGTCTTCTGTGCTAGTGTTACTAGTGGAAGCCTCACTCCGGTTGGGAGTGAGGGGTGGACGTAGGTCCTTGGACCGAACCACCTAAAAATCTCTTGAGCAGTGGTTTATTTGTGTGTTTGCTTCCGCTAGATGATTGATTAGGAGCGCTCCAAGTGTCTCTTCATTCGTTCAATTGAATTAGTTTCTATTCTGGTTTTGTGTTTAGCTTCCGAAGTTTAAATTGGGTGATATTCCTGGCAGGATACTTTCACCCCCCCTCTGTATCCAGGGCTTGCACCCTAACAATTGGTATCAGAGCGGTTACTGCGTCAAGATCCAACGATCTGCAGTGATCCCCGTGCTTCTCGGTGTTTATTCCGATTTGCTGCTCCTTGATCTTTGTTTAATTGATCATTGCCTACAAATGGCTCTTCCACTGGTCTTCAATGGGTCTAACTTTGATTCATGGTTCAGTAGTTTGCGTAACTACGTCAATCTAGATAATCTCGATTTATGGAAGCTAATTACTCATGGTCCTCATAGATTACCACGAAAAGAGTACAAATGGACTGATCGTCATAGATCAATGCATAGAGAAAATCAGAAAGCTATAAATCTGATAAAAGCATCCATCAACAAGGCCTTACACTTTTGCCTTCATGATTGCAGGTCTGCTAGGGATATTCTGGACAAGATGAAACTAACTTGCAGAACAGGGAAGGAAAACTGCATGATGGCTGATGGGAGCGACCATAGCAGCAGCCACAGTGACAAAGAAGAGAACGAAGTTCAGGTAAATCCCTTTGCGAACTATACCTCAGATGATTGGGTAGATGCTTATTCCAAGTTGTTAAGATCTAGCAATAAATTGAGCAAAAAAAATAGATCTATGAAAAAATAGCTAGATAGGTTTGAGAATTCTAAACCTACTGGTGAGGACAGTGATACTCTGAAAACTGAAAATCAGATATTTAGAAGACAGCTGGCTGATCTTGATTCTATTAATTCAGATCTGGAATATCTGAAATCTGAAAATGCTAGACTCAAAAACCAAACTGAGGAATCTGGATCCAAATCAGTGAGCCTTGAAAATGAAAATAGATTGATTTCTGAAACTTTGGAGACTATCAGAATAGAAAATTCAGAACTTCAGAAAAGGCTTGAAAATCTTCAATCTGAAGATGAACAAGAAGTGTTTAGTGAATGTCAGACCTCCTTAAGTGTTTTGAAATTTGATGATGAAATCCTGGAACAAAATGGTAAAATGAGACAGGAGATCTGCAAGCTAAAACACTTAAATATAGCTATGTCTGAGAGACTTATCACTCTTGAAAAAGGGAAGAGTGTCAGCCTGGATAGCTCTGATGAGCTAATGAAAGCTGAATAGCAAATTGAAAGTCTGAGGACTGTTAATGAAATGCTGAAAGAAGATGTTGTGTGCTATAAAAGGAAAGCTGATGAATATGAAATCCATGTATCAAAGCTTGAATCAGAAGTTACAGAGTTGAGGAAATCTCTTGAGAAATTTGTCAGTGGTAAAGAAAATCTTGATACAATTCTTGGATCTAAAGTGAATCTCCGAAGAGAGGGCTTGGGCTACAAACCAATAAATAAAAAGAGCTTTGAAAGTAAGCTTCAAACTTCATTCGTGAGTAGCTCTAAGTTAGGCAGCACATCGAATGTGCCTATTTTTGAATTTAGTGCTAAGAAGAATCAAAATTCTACTGACAGCCCTAAGTCTGAGAAACAAGTTCAAAAATAGAAAAAGACTGTTCATGTTCAGAACAAAGATTCAAGGAACTCTCATGATAAAACTGAGAATGTTGTGCCTAAATTGAACAAACACATTCATGCAAATAAAAAGAAAACTTCATGCCATTACTGTCATAGGTTTGGTCACTTGATGCATGAATGTAAATTGATGGAACAGGATGATAGAATGCATGCTAGGAAGTACAATAACAAAAAAAGTCATGTTGAACAGAAGAGAAAAAGTTATTGTTATCATTGTGGAAAAATAGGTCATGTTAGTGAACAATGTTGGTTTGCCAGAGGTAAAGGCAAATATTTTTCAAATTCTAATCATGTCAATTTGTATGAAAATCAGCATGTCTTTAAAAGGAACAAAAATGGGTCCAGGGGCCAACACATGGTGTGTTCCACCTGCAGCAAGTCAGGCCATAGGGCGGTTGACTACTGGCTTAATGTTGGTAGAAGAAATTTCATCTTCTGCTATCACTGTGAGAAACCTGGCCATACAGTCAAAGACTGCTGGCATTCTCAGAGAAAGAAGGTCAACTCTAAATTTGTTAAACAAAGTGTGCTTGGTAGGAACAAATCTGTTCAAACAAGAAAATCCCTCACATGCCTTGAGTGTGGAAAGCAAGGTCACGAGGTGACTGATTGTTGGTTTTCTGACCATCTGAAACAAAGTGGTAGTAAAAACAGAAACATTCATGCTTATAAATTTAGCACACCTGCTTACATGCATTGTAAGAAATTCAGACCAAGTGGTTCATGTGATTATTGTGGTCTGTCTGGACATTCTATGTCTAGTTGCTATATGAAAAAGCATGATGATATGATGGGTCAGAAGCTTTGGAAAACATCCCATCAAAATACCACTAACCCTGCAGGACCCAAGGAAACTTGGGTACCAAAATGTGCCAAGTGAGAAACTTTTTGCAGGTGTGTCTTGGGAACGAGAAATAAAAGGGGCAAATAAACCAAGACACCCTAAAAAGGTAAACCCCACTCATGCACTTCTCAGGTAAGTCTCTTGACTCTTCAATGAGTCTGCTTAGATGGCATTAGGAATATAGATAGATTTGTTAACTAGTGGTTTAAACATGCATGTTTGCATTTCCATGCAATAGTTGTTGTGTCTGGATATGCTCATTCTGTGACTGCATACATCTAGAATTCATTACTCATGAATGATTTTCAAATGTTTTGAATGCATACCGTCAGGGGGAGCTGCACAGCATATCATGCACATTTGACTAGTCTAATACCCTTCAGGGTCTTCATGCCTTTCATGGCTAGTTAATGCATCTAATTGCATCTTAGAGTGGCATCATTTAATCATGAAATTTTTCAAAAGAAAAGGGAGGGTTTCACTTTATGCACTCAGTGAGGGGGAGCATCTCTCATTACTCATTCATGTAAGTGCATGTGACCATCAGACCTCTCATCAAAGCTCATGTCTGATGACTAATACTCACCTTCCTGTTTGAACTGTAATCTTGATGAACTCCTTGGTGATTGTGAAATGCATTCTATTTCAGCCTCTTGCTTCAATTCTTGTCAGCCATTGTCACTCATACTATCAATTGATATCCATTAGCATTTGTTGACGTGGCTGTACCTGAAACCTGCTCTTGCCTTCCTTGAAGTCCCAGAAAGATTTCTCTGCACATATCTTGATCATAAATCCGAAAACATTGTTTTTAAGGAAATTTCTATCATATAGGACTATGAATGTCTGAAGATTTCAGTCGGTTGAAGTTTCATGTATTTCTTGTGTTTGATTATGAATTCTTCTTGGAAATATCTGAGTTAGTCTTAATAAATTTTAACCAATCCTTTCATGTTGTCTTTTAAACTCTTCTGAAATCTGAAATTCTGAAATCATGATTTTCTTGACTGATTTGTATGAAAATATGTATTGTTTTTAAACATCTGGGAATATGGATTATGTCAAATACCAAATCGTGTCAGAGCAATGTCTTTGGTCATTGAGAAACACATCTCATTCATCAAAGAAATGAATTGAGATATGTCATGAAGTGCCATAGTTAACTCTGTTTAAATATGTTGATTAAAAATCTGGCAGAGCAATGACAGGCACACTGAGAAATACATGTCTCTCATCAAAGAAATGAGTTTCAGTGTGTCATGAGGTGTAAATGCTATCTCTGTTCTTAAGAAGCATGACAGTTAGTCCTTCCAAGTGCTTAGGGATACTGGCGTCTAAACAACGTGTATCCTCCAGTTGTAAGGATGTACTTAACTTAATTGCTCTTGAATATTGTTGTTAAAAATTCGTTGCCTAACTAGCATATCATCTGAGATTGTTTGGAAAAGAATATTCTTTCAATAGAAACTTTGACAGAAATAAATGGTTTCTTGTTTGTTTATCCTCAATACTATCGATTGCATTTCTTGAGGAAATCCTTGAAATTAAACGAGTAAGAATGAAGAAGGTTAAAAAGGTTTCTCAATATGAAAACTTGGTTCACTTGTTATTAAGAAAACTGATTTCAGATATGAGTAGAAATAGCTCATGTTCAAACCTTGCATACATAAAATTCTGAACTGGTTTGTCAACATAGGTTCATTCATAGGTTTCTATGATGGAAAAGTCTGTAATCATCTGTTTAAATCAGATTTATGAAATTTGATATTTCATTGAAAAGCCTTCTCATTCTTTCTGAATTCCTTTTTTAATCTCTCATATTGGACTCCAGTCGTTCAGACTAAACTGACTGCTTTATTTGCACTCAGTTCTATCAATTGGTTCCAACTGTTGACTTCCACTCATGTCTTGGGCCTGCATAAGCATGGTGGATGCATAAGAGTTGTATGACTAAGGGGGAGCTAGTCAAACTAATTGCATAACATGCCTTTCAGGTTTTGACTCATGCATAGGTCTCATATCCTACATGAATTCTCATTGACTGTGCACTCATAAAATTAATTGCAATACATTCATAACATCTTTCTAGTTGACGATGGGGGAGACTTGATTCATGCATTTGTTGAGCTCCTAACTCTTCTCTGAATTGAGTTCTTCATACTTCAGTGCTCCTGTGTGATTGAAAATATGACATATCGACAGGGGGAGAAGCTCTTGAAAGGATACATTTGGAAGATAGATGTCACACTCGAAAAGTAAGTATAACAATCATGTGCTTTACTGAATTGTTTCCCTATTTTTTTTATGCAGGCAAAGGAGGAGAAGAATCTAATTTGAGTCAGTGTAACTCATAGTGTTGCCATCATCAAAAAGGGGGAGATTGTTGTGCCCCTGTGTGATTTTGATGATGGCTGACATACCATGAGTCACACTGAGGTGTGCTAATTAATTTAGATGACTGTTTGAAGGCTTAAGTATCTGATTGGTTGCTTCAATAGCTAATTCAATGTTTATGGCTAGATTGAGTTAACGCAGTGGCTAATGGTTCATGAAGTGCGTTGACGCTACAAGGACACTGCGTTGACGCAGTAGTTGCTGATTTACTTGCTGCGTTGACGCAGAGGAACAGCTGGGTTGACGCCATGCTGCTTTGTTCCTTTTTTGTTGATCATAAAGTCTGTTCATCGGTGTCGTTGTTTGTTCCATTGCATGCTGATCACTGCAGCACCTCGTGCTGATTTCTGTGATTACACTTCGTGTCATTTTCTGTTTATGTCTTCAAGTCTTCTGTATTCATGTTGTCTCTTCCAAGACCCCGTGTCTTTCTTCTTCTTTGATTACACTTCATGTCATTTTCTGTTTATGTCTTCAAGTCTTCTGTATTCATGTTGTCTCTTCCAAGACCCCGTGTCTTTCTTCTTCTGTGATTACACTTCGTGTCATTTTTTTGTTTATGTCTTCAAGTCTTCTGTATTCATGTTGTTCCTTCCAAGACCTCGTGTCTTTCTTGTTTATGTAATTACACTTCGTGTCATTTTCTGTTTTTCATCTTCGAGTTGTTTTCTGCTCGTGTCGTCATTGTATTCGAGTCGCGTTTATGTCTTCGTGTTAATCTTGTGTTGAAGTCTATACTTTGGTGGCTAAGTATAAACACTGTCTCTCTTTGATCAAGCATCACTTCGAGAAGTCTGTACAGCATTCAAGTCTTCATCGGTTGTTCTGTGTTTGGATGATCAAGTCTGTACATTGGCTTCGCTTTTGCAAGTCTGTACATTGGTGTCTTATCACCAAGTCTGTACAGCCAAAGCCTGTTCAAGCTTTCACACAAAGTCTGTACAGCCACATCTCAAAAGCCAAGTCTATACACTCATATCTTTCCCTACATTTTCTGGCCAAGTCTACACATCATTTGCCTGACTTCTATTTTAAAGTCTTCACAATCATTGTTAAGGCAAGTCTATACATTGGCTCATTGGTCTTCAAGTCGATACAGAGTCTTCATCTTCTGAAGTCTGTACAGCCTGTCACTTGACCAAGTCTGTACAGTGTCTAACCTTGGCAAGTCTGTACATCGCTTCAAGCGATTCAAGTCTATACACTGCCTTTGGTTTTTAAAGTCGAAACATTGCCTTCAAAGCCTTTCAAGTGTGTACATCATACTGTTGAAACCTCAAGTCTGTACAGCGAGCAGCGTCCTTGTGTTTCAAGCCATTCGCCAAGTCTATACAATGGCTTCGGCACGCCAAGTCTATACAACGGCCTTGGCACTCCAAGTCTATACATTGGACTCTGTTTCACAAAGTCTGCACACTGGTTCTCAGATGTTCCAAGTCTCTACATCACTGATTGGGCTAAAGTCTGTACAATCGTTTGGAAAGTCTATACTTTGTGAAGTCTGCACATTGGCCTCTCATTTGCATCAGAGTCTATAAACTGGTTCAAGCTGCAAGTCCATACATTGGTGATTGGGATTCCAAGTCTAGACATTGATTTACTATTCAAGCCTTGATTCGAAGTCTGTACATTTGATCGTCTCTTTCAGCGTCTCGATCAAGTCTATACAATGTTGCATTGCATATGAAGTCTATACAGCATCTGTGTCTCATTCAGCGTCTCTCTCTGTATATACTCTTCAGAGGTTAAGTCTGAACATCCATCCTGTAGACTGTACACACTTCAGCAAATGTTCATCTAAACGAAGTCTATACACTCGTTCGCTATCATGAAGTCTATACGTCCGTTTGATAAGCCTCAAGTCTATACACTCTTACTTCACACGAAGTCTGTACATTCAGATTAACTTTCAAGTCTATACATCATCTGATACGTTCTTATGTCCGTGTGACAGGTACTGTTCGAGAAGCAGATAAGTGGCACGTGGTCCGAGGTTGGCACCTGGCACGTGATCCGATGATAACGCCCTAAATGCTGCAGCTATAAATACCAGGCCGCCCATCTGGAGGTGGTAGCGAGGGAGAAAAGAAAAGAGAAAGAGATTGAGATCAAAAAGAAAGAGGGCGATCGAGATAGAGTTGCAAAAAGGCAGTGAGCAGAAGAAAGAAGCGAGAAAGAGAAGAAAAGAAAAGCCAGAGAGAGCCTGCGAAAGAGAAGAAAGGGAAGAATGAGAAGAAGAGAGAGCTAGAGTGATCGAAGCTTCAATTGAAGATCTGTTCCTGCTGGACCTTGGATCAAATCCAGGCCAGCCAGCTCTTGCGAGAGCCATTGTCTGATTTTATATTCCTCCAGCTTTCTGTTGCTGCATTTTTATTTTTATTTTAAACATTCACTTGTTGCTTATTCTGATTCTCTGTAGCGAGGTCGGGGTCCCTCCTGTTGATTCAGGAGAAGGGAGATTGATATCTCCGGTTGCAAGTAGCTGGGTGCTACTTGTGGGTTCCCTCTGGTTAGAGGAAGGGAGGCTCGTCCTCCGGTTCTGGGCTTGTAGATTTCAAGTCCAGGGGTCCCTCCGGTTGGGAGGAAGAGAGGTCCTAGACCTCTGGTTTGCAGGTGACTTTGTGTCACTTGTGTTTCCCTCTGGTGTTCAGAGGAAGAGAGACTTGGGTCTCTAGGTTCCCCTCCGGTATGGAGGAATGGAGGATTGATCCTCCGGTTCTAGTCTTGTGGGTTGCAAGACTAGGTGTTCCCTCCGGTCTGGAGGAAAAGAGACCGTGGGTCTCTGGTTTCCAAGTGGCAGGGAGTCGCTTGGGGTATCCCTCCGGTTGGGAGGAAGAGGGGAGGTTGTTCCCCTAGTCAAGCTGTTTGGCAGCAGTTGTTGCAGACTGAGTCTGCTGTGCGAGTGTTACTAGTGGAAGCCTCACTCCGGTTGGGAGTGAGGGGTGGACGTAGGTCCTTGGACCGAACCACCTAAAAATCTCTTGAGCAGTGGTTTATTTGTGTGTTTGCTTCCGCTAGATGATTGATTAGGAGCGATCCAAGTGTCTCTTCATTTGTTCAATTGAATTAGTTTCTATTCTTAGTTTTGTGTTTAGCTTCCGAAGTTTAAATTGGGTGATATTCCTAGCAGGTTACATTCACCCCCCCCTCTGTATCCAGGGCTTGCACCCTAACAATAAATACATATGTTCCCAGAGTCCAACGACTAGGCTTCAAATCTTAAGCAATTCTAATCAAGTTGACTAATACAAATGACATAGATGAATTGATACAACTGACATAAGTGAACTAATACAATAACACAAAGGACATCACAATTAACATGACAATTGATGACTCCATTCTACACTCATCACTCAGACTCATCCCCTTCCGTGTTCTGGCCAACATCCAAACTACCTGAAAAGGTTAGAAAAATAACTAGATGAGCGAATCGCTCTGTAGGAATTACATCTCAAGATTTAACATGCTTTAAGTGGTTTACAAGTTCGATTAATGTCAGTAAAGTTATGCATGTAGATGAGTAGATATCAAGGATTGTAAAAATCGACAAGAGCAGTGAAGCAATAACAAGTGAGAGTATAAGGATTCCAACTTCAATGCAGCAATAGCAAGAGATTCAAGCAAGTAATAACTGGAATTAACGAAAATCTTTCCAAGAGAGTAAGAACTCATGTCAAGCAAGTAATAGAAAGTAATATAAATTCAAGCATGTAAAATTGGAATTGGGTATTTATCAATTTCATTCAAGCAAAACTTTACCCTTCTGCGGGTCTCAGGTCAAATCAATGAAGTAATATCACGAGAATGAGTGGAATGTCTAAAGCCTAGTAAGCAAGTACTTCAGTGCAATGCCAAACACCGTGGTCAATAAACTCCCATGGGCACAAGTACCTTCGGGTGCTCCTCCCAGGACCAGACCGGACCCTATATGCACAGCATTAATCATGTCTGTCGACATCCACTCTCATTTATAGCCAATATGGAATTTCAAGGTTTGACCAGTATGATATATAAGGTAGAATTATGGAATGGAATCCAAGGGCGCATTAATGTGTAGGGATGAACTAGGAGTGGAAACCAGTAACGTTTGATACATGGAAAAAAAACTAGATAAGAGAGGTGCCTTATGGGCCACCTGACAATTTTAGAAACTACACCCTCACTGTGGAATGCCCTTCCTGGGAATTATACAGGGTTTAGAGGACCCTGTCAGGAGTTAAATATCACCTCCCAGGCTGTCATCTATCAGTGGAGAGGGCAAAAGCGAAAGCCTAATGATCAGGTTAACGCAATGAGCCAGCTGTAGTTCATCGCGTCAACCCTGCAGTTCATCGTGTCAACCCTGCGAACAGGCTGGGTCGACTCATCAGTTCATCGCGTCAAACCTGCGAACAGGCAGGGTCGACTCATCAGTTCATCGCGTCAACCCTATAAATAGGCAGGGTCGACTCATCAGTTCATCGCGTCAACCCTGTGAACAGGCAGGGTCGACTCATCAGTTCATCGCGTCAACCGTGCGAACAGGTTGGGTCAACTCATCAGTTCATCGCTTCAACCCTGTGAACTAGCAGGGTCGACTCATCAGTTCATCGCGTCAACCCTGTGAACTGGCAGGGTCGACTCATCAGTTCAAATCTGTTGGCAGGGTCGACTCTACCATTCATCGCATCAACGCGGTGAACTGGTAGAGTTGACTTTGCAGTTCAAAATCTGTTGGCAGGGTCGACTCTGCCGTTCATCGCGTCAACGCGGTGAACTGGCAGGGTCGACTCTGTAGTTCAAAATCTGTTGGCAGGGTCGACTCTACCGTTCATCGCGTCAACGCGGTGAACTGGCAGGGTCGACTCTGCAGTTCAAAAAGGCTTAAGGTATTAATCTTTGATTAAGCTAGGGTATTAACATTTGATTTAAGTTTATTTAGGTAAAACTGATGACATGGATAGATAGAGAAAACTGTAAGGATTATAGATCTTTATTCATGCACTCGTTTCATGCTGTAGTTGCTTAAATATCAGATTTTTAACATGACGTATCATACTAGTTTTCATTTTTAAAGGAACTAAATGGAGACAAGGTTTCTGGATAGGCTACCTACCAGATTAATTAGGTATGCTAATTAGTTAGTAAATCAACTAACATGTTAATTTGGTATGTTAACAGGTTAGTTAATAGCTAAACTAATAGGTTACGTAAAAACACGATAAAACTTGCATTACACAGAAATATCGTATGGATATGAAGCTAATACATGCCAACTACCCTAGATGGAAGTTAATACATACTAATCAATGCTAATCATCTTGGGTATAAGGCTAGTACATGCTAATTATCTTAGGAACGACGCTAATACATGCTAATACATGCTAATTATTCCAGGTATGAGACTAATACTTGCTAATACTTGCTAATACTTGCTAATTATTCTGGGTATAAGGCTAATATATGCTAATTATCTTAGGTATGAGGCTAATACATGCTAATCATCCTAGATTTAAGCTAACACATACTAATTATTCTAGGTATGAGACTAATACTTGATAATACTTGCTTAATTATTCTGGGTATAAGACTAATACATGCTAATTATCTTAGGTATGAGGCTAATACATGCTAATCATCTTAAGTATGAAGCTAATACCTACTTTATAAACACTAAATATCGCATGGAAATGAGCCTAAGACTAAATGCCTAGACTAATCATCCTAGATTAGCTACTAGTTTAGTTAAAAGTTGAGAACACCTACTTGTTGGAAGATCGTAGCAGCAGAACCCTTCTTTGTAATCCCTGCAGAGCTTTGCCCCAACCTTAGCTAGCCTAGAATGGGGGTAGCAAAAGGGGTATGTTTATAGGGTCTGTCATGACCGAATGGGAGGTAAGATCTGAAATAATGGGGCTTTACAGCTTGTACAGGCTGGAGAGATAAGGGATAATGTTTGGACAGCCAATCCATGGCCCAGATCGTAAAGTCTGTCTCCCACATTCATACACGATCCCTCTTCAATGTGTACACTTTCAAAGTCCGTACATCCTCAAAGTCTATACATTGGCTTCACAAAGTCTGTACATTGCTATTGCTAGCCTATTCACAAAGTTTGTACATCACAAGTCTGTACATCCTCTCCCTCTCAAAGTCTATACATTGGCTTCCTCTCAAAGTCTGTACATCACTTCCTCTCAAAGTCTGTACATCACAAAGTCTATACCTTGGCTATTGCTAGCCTATTCACAAAGTCTGTACATCACAAGTCTGTACATCCTATTCACAAAGTCTGTACATCACAAGTCTGTACATCCTCTCCCTCTCAAAGTCTATACATCACTTCCTCTCAAAGTCTGTACATCATAAATTCTATACATTGGCTATTGCTAGCCTATTCACAAAGTCTATACATCACAAGTCTGTACATCCTCTCCCTCTCAAAGTCTATACATTGGCTTCGTCTCAAAGTCTGTACATCACTTCCTCTCAAAGTCTGTACATCACAAAGTCTGTACATTGCTATTGCTAACCTATTCACTATGTCTGTACATCCTCTCTCTCTCAAAGTCTATACATTGGCTTCCTCTCAAAGTCTATACATCACTTCCTCTCAAAGTCTGTACATCACAAAGTCTATACCTTGGCTATTGCTAGCCTATTCACTAAGTCTGTACATCACAAGTCTGTACATCCTCTCCCTCTCAAAGTCTATACATTGGCTTCCTCTCAAAGTCTATCCATCACTTCCTCTCAAAGTTCGTACATCACAAAGTCTATACCTTGGCTATTGCTAGCCTATTCACAAAGTCTGTACATCACAAGTCTGTATATCCTATTCACAAAGTTTGTACATCACAAGTCTGTACATCCTCTCCCTCTCAAAGTCTATACATTGGCTTCCTCTCAAAGTCTGTACATCACTTCCTCTCAAAGTCTGTACATCACAAAGTCTATACATTGGCTATTGCTAGCCTATTCACAAAGTCTGTACATCACAAGTCTGTACCTCCTACATCTCTTAGTTGAAGTCTATACATACTTTGCTTGTCTATACATCCTCTAGCTGGAACTGTCCAAGTCTGTACATCGCTGCTTTGCCAAAGTCTGTACATTGGCATCTTTTCCTACGTTGCACTTCCAAGTCTGTACGTTGCTAGCTTATAATGTATAATTAATTCACACAAAAGGTAAATGGTGGATGTTAGGATTTGAACCCTAGTCATTGGGTTGAAAGGCAAGTTACTTAACCAACTACACTAGGAAGCCACTTGTTAAGTGAATACTCTTTACATATGATAACTACGTTTTCTAATTTCTTACTTAATCTAGAGTTTATCTAATATATTTTTTTTTGGGAAATATTATTAATAAATATATATATATATTTATACGGGATGCTACACCCTCTCCCACTTAAAAGAATTTGGTCCCCAAATTCAATTACATTATACGGAGACAGGGAGGGTGAGAATTACTTACGGACTAGAATAATTCTGGAAATCTCCTTCTCATAGACTCCTCGGTTTCCCATGTAGCTTCTTGTTCTAAGTATCGATTCCATTGAATTTTTACCATATGGATCGTCTTGTTCCTTAGAACTCGGATTTCTTGGTCGAGGATCTTTACTGGCCTTTGCTCATAGGTGAGGTCCTTCTGTATCACCAAGTCAGTGTGATCGATGACGTGTGAGAAATCGTGCACGTATTTCTTTAGCATAGAAACATGAAATACGTTGTGCACTTCTAACAGTTGTGGAGGTAGGGCGATATGATAAGCCACTTTGCCTACCCTTTCCAGTACTTCGAATGGACCGATAAACCTTGGTGTTAATTTGCCTTTAACACCGAATCTTCTAATGCCTCGGCCGGGAAATACCTTGAGGAAAACATGATCTCCGACTTGAAATTCCAGGTCTCGCCTTCTGTTATCGGCATAAGATTTCTGCCTAGACTGTGCTATCATTAACCTTTCTCTAATGAGTTGTATCTTCTCGGTAGAATCTCGCACCATGTCAGGACCTAGAATTTATTTTTCACCGACTTCATCCCAGCATATGGGAGATCGGCAACTCATGCCATATAATGCCTCAAAAGGTGCCATTTGTATGCTGGCTTGATAGCTGTTGTTATATGCAAATTCGGCTAGTGGTAAGTGGTCATTCCAACTACCGCCGAAGTCTATAATGCATGCCCTTAACATATCTTCCACAACTTGATTAGTCCTCTCGGTCTGTCCATCTGTCTGGGGATGAAAAGCAGTGCTGTAGTTGAGTCTCGTCCCCAAGGAGTGTTGCAGGCTCTTCCAGAAATAAGAGGTGAAGTGTGGGTCTCGGTCAGATACGATCGAGACGGGAACTCCATGCAATCTAACAATTTCCTTCATATACAGGGCAGCAAGTACGTCGACTGACCATCGACTTTTGATGGGTAAGAAATGGGCCAATTTAGTTAACCGGTCGATAATTACCCAAATTCCATCATATCCGCCCCTAGACTTGGGCAAACCCATGATAAAGTCCATGCCAATGTCTTCCCACTTCCACTTGGGAATATCCAGCGGATGTAGCTTTCCGGCGAGTTTTTGATGTTCCGCCTTCACATGTTGGCATGTGAGGCAACAAGACACAAAGTCTACTACCTCCCTTTTCATGTTAGGCCACCAGAAAGTTCTTTTCAACTCTTGGTACATCTTAGTGGCTCCAGGGTGGATTGTGTACCTCGATCTATGAGCTTCTTCAAGAATCTTTTTCTTCAATTCAGGACAGTCGGACACACATGTCCGTTCATGAAATAGTAATCTGCCATCAGGTGCCAGCTTGAAATCCAGTCTCTCGTCTAGCTTGCTCTTTATCTCCACTAGCGAGGGATCCTCTTCTTGTAACTTCTTGATTTCAGGTAGCAAATCTGGATGTAGGCTCATATGAGATAGAATAATACACATGTTCTTCTCATCTGTGCTGATATCAAGCTTAGAGAATTTCTCCAGCAGTTTCCATTCTTATATCATGCAGTTGACCAATATTGTTCTCGGCTTTCGACTAAGGGCATCAGCTACGGAATTACCCTTACCAGGATGGTACTGTATAGTGAAGTCAAAATCCTTGAGATACTCGAGCCAACGCCTTTGCCGCATGTTCAGCTCCTTTTGGGAGAATAAGTACTTGAGACTTTTATGATCGGAGTACACAGTGAATTGCTCTCCGTAGAGATAGTGCCTCTAGATCTTTAAAGCGAATACTACTGCGACCAGTTCTAAGTCGTGAACTGGGTAGTTCTCTTCATGCTTCTTCAATTGTTGGGAAGAGTATGCAATGACTCTCCCATTCTTCATCAATCCACATCCGAGACCAATACTAGAAGCATCGGTATATACCTCGTATTTTTATCCTTCCATTGGTAATGATAAGACTGGAGCAGTGGTCAAGAGATCCTTCAATGTTTGAAAACACTTTTCATAGTCTTCCTTCCACTCATAAGGCACTTCCTTGCGGGTTAACCTGGTCAGGGGAACAGCAATTTTAGAGAAGTCCTTTATAAAACGCCGGTAGTAACCAGCTAGACCCAAGAAGCTCCGAATCTCAGTAACATTTGTGGGTCGTTCCCAGTTCTTCACGGCTTCTACCTTTGATGGGTCAACAGCAATTCCGTTCTTCGAAATGATATGGCCTAAGAAGGATATTTCCTCGAGCCAAAACTCGCATTTGCTGAATTTGGCATATAGCTTGTTTCCCCTTAATATCTGCAATGCCTTCTTGAGGTGTTCTTCATGATCCTCTTCGGTCTTTGAATAGATCAGAATATCATCAATAAAGACCACAATAAATTGGTCTAAATAGGGCCTGAATATGCTGTTCATTAACTGCATAAAAGCTGCGGGGGCATTTGTTAGTCCGAAAGGCATAACAGTAAATTCATAATGCTCATACCTGCTTCGGAATGTAGTTTTATGAATATCTTCTTCTTTGATCTTCAATTGGTGGTAACCAGAACGAAGATCAATCTTGGAGAAATATAAAGCTCCAGATAGTTGATCGAACAGCTCATCAATCCTTGGCAGTGGATACTTGTTCTTGATTGTAAGGTGATTTAGCTGTCGATAATCTATGCATAATCTGTTCGATCCGTCCTTCTTTTTGACGAATAGCACGGGTGCTCCCCATGGGGAAGTACTCGGCCTGATGAAACCCTTGTTCAATAACTCCATTAGCTGCTCTTTTAGTTCCTTCAGCTCAGCAGGGGACATTCTGTATGGTGCCCTGGAAATAGGACGAGCACCAGGGACAAGGTCGATTGTGAACGACACTTCCCTTTCCGGGGGTAAGCCGGTTAAATCTTCTGGAAAAACATCAGGAAAATCCCGAATTACACGGATGTCTTCAAGTTTAACCTTCTCGACTTCCGTGGCAATCACGAATGCTATGAAAGTCATGCATCCCTTATTCATAAGTTTACTAGCTCGGAGTGCTGATATAAGAAGTGATTTACTCCGAGGCTATTGTAAACTAGCTCTGGGAAATCTACGAAAGTTACCTTGCCATGACGGCAGTCTACAGTTGCTTGGTATGTGGATAGCAAGTCGGCACCTAGTATGACATCATAACCCTTTATATCTAGGCATATCAGGTCAGCAGGTAAATTACTTCCCTTAATCATCACTTCACAGTTTGGATAGTGATAAGTGCTATCAGACTCATTCCCAAGAGGTGTAGATATGACCAAATCTAACAGTTCATGTTTCTTAGAAAATGAAGCAGCAAAGTTCTTGGAAACGAATGAATGAGTTGCTCCGGTATCGAATAAAACTTCAGCAGTTTTTGAACAAATAGTGAGAATACCTTCTACAATTCCACCTTTAGTGGGTTCCGTCTCTTGGAGAGCTTGCAGACGACCTTGTTTCTTTACCAGACGCTTCTCGTCTTTGGTGTCTTGTTCCTTCATCAGTGGGCAGTCTGGGATTCGATGCTCTCGGCTCCCACATTGAAGACAAGCTCCTAACTTTCTCCAACATTCCTCGGTCTTATGACTAGCTTTATCACAATACTTGCAAATCTCCTTTGATGGTGTGGTGGTGGAGAATGGCCTGTCATTCTTCTAGAATTTCTTCGCCTTAGAGGGCTCCCCTCCCATGAAGAATTGCTTCTTGTTGAAGGATTGTTTGAATTTTCCCGGGCTTGTGACGGGTTCCTTCTTGTCTCTTCCTCGGATTCTCTCAGATAATTCGGTGGCGTCTTCCAGCAGTTGAGCACGCCAAACCATCTCCGAATAGACTTGGATGTCCATCGGGGCAAGTTGTGTGATATAATGGGGCCGAAGCCCGTTGAGGAATCTTCTCGCCTTCATCTTTTCCGTACACACCAAGTGGGGTGCATACCTAGATAATCTGGAGAATTGGGCCTCATACTCGGCCACTTTCAAGCCCCGTTGTTTTAGAACGGCGAATTCCGTGGCTTTCTTTTCCTGGATATGATCGGAGAAGTACTTGTTGTTGAAATACTCCGTGAATTCATCCCATGTGACATGGTATTCTGGCAGTGTTGCTTCTATGGATTCCCACCATCATCGAGCGTCCTGCTCTAGTTGCAATATGGCAAGTAAAACCTTCTCTTCATCCGCGCATTGCATCACACGGAAGATTCGTTCCATCTCCTTTAGCCAATTCTCGGCATCCTCGGGGTCGGACGAACCCATGAACCTCGGTGGGTTCATGTTACGGAAACTTCGGTGGAGATCTCCCGCTCCACGATTTGCTCCACCTTGGGCCACTTGCTGTAGTGGCTGTGTGAGGCCTTGCACGGTGCGCTGCATCTCGCGCCATTGTGCTCTTTCCGCAGCCATGATCCTACAAAAGAGTTAAGTATGATAAAGATCAGATTTACTTGTAAGGTCGAAAGTCATTGTAGAACTTAACCCATGGCTCTATCCATCTCACCGGGTAAGGTATATCTATCCTTGAACTTGGGTTTTACCTATCCTTGGACTCAAGTTTTTACTTAGATTTCAATTTCTAACCGTTTATTTTTTCTAATTCCCTAGGTTTGAAAACCTGGCTCTGATACCACGAAGACTATCACGCCCCGAGCGCGGAAGATTACCCGGAGGCGTGGCGCGTCTATATAGATCGTGTCAATCATGTAAATATCAGAGTGCGCAAATAACTAAGCTTTAACTCAAAATTAATACAAATAGTACGAGCTGACAATTGTCACAACTAATCAAAGGATAAATACATATATTCTCAGAGTCCAACGACTAGGCTTCAAATCTTAAGCAGTTCTAATCAAGTTGACTAATACAAATGACATAGATGAATTGATACAACTGACATAAGTGAACTAATACAATAACACAAAGGACATCACAATTAACATGACAATTGATGACTCCATTCTACACTCATCACTCAGACTCATCCCCTTCCGTGTTCTAGCCAACATCCAAACTACCTGAAAAGGTTAGAAAAATAACTAGATGAGCGAATCGCTCTGTAGGAATTACATCTCAAGATTTAACATGCTTTAAGTGGTTTACAAGTTTGATTAATGTCAGTAAAGTTATGCATGTAGATGAGTAGATATCAAGGATTGTAAAAATCGACAAGAGCAGTGAAGGAATAACAAGTGAGAGTATAAGGATTCCAACTTCAATGCAGCAATAGCAAGAGATTCAAGCAAGTAATAACTGGAATTAACGAAAATCTTTCCAAGAGAGTAAGAACTCATGTCAAGCAAGTAATAGAAAGTAATATAAATTCAAGCATGTAAAACTGGAATTGGCTATTTATCAATTTCATTCAAGCAAAATTTTACCCTTCTGTGGGTCTCAAGTCAAATCAATCAAGTAATATCACGAGAATGAGTGGAATGTCTAAAGCCTAGCAAGCAAGTACTTCGGTGCAATACCAAACACCAAGGTCAATAAACTCCCATGGGCACAAGTACCTTCGGGTGCTCCTCCCAGGACCAGACCGGACCCTATATGCACAGCATTAATCATGTCTGTCGGCATCCACTCTCATTTATAGCCAATATGGAATTTCAAGGTTTGACCAGTATGATATATAAGGTAGAATTATGGAATGGAATCCAAGGGCGCATTAATGTGTAGGGATGAACTAGGAGTGGAAACCAGTAACGTTTGATACATGGAAAAAAAACTAGATAAGAGAGGTGCCTTATGGGCCACCTGACAATTTTAGAAACTACACCCTCACTGTGGAATGCCCTTCCTGGGAATTATACAGGGTTTAGAGGACCCTGTCAGGAGTTAAATATCACCTCCCAGGCTGTCATCTATCAGTGGAGAGGGCAAAAGCGAAAGCCTAATGATCAGGTTAACGCAATGAGCCAGCTGTAGTTCATCGCGTCAACCCTGCAGTTCATCGTGTCAACCCTACGAACAGGCTGGGTCGACTCATCAGTTCATCGCGTCAAACCTGCGAACAGGCAGGGTCGACTCATCAGTTCATCGCGTCAACCCTGTAATTAGGCAGGGTCGACTCATCAGTTCATCGCGTCAACCCTGTGAACAGGCAGGGTCGACTCATCAGTTCATCGCGTCAACCGTGCGAACAGGTTGGGTCAACTCATCAGTTCATCGCTTCAACCCTGTGAACTGGCAGGGTCGACTCATCAGTTCAAATCTGTTGGCAGGGTCGACTCTGCCGTTCATCGCGTCAACGCGGTGAACTGGCAGGGTCGACTCTGCAGTTCAAAATCTGTTGGCAGGGTCGACTCTGTCGTTCATCGCGTCAACGCGGTGAACTGGCAGGGTCGACTCTGCAATTCAAAATCTGTTGGCAGGGTCGACTCTGCCGTTCATCGCGTCAACGCGGGGAACTGGCAGGGTCGACTCTGCAGTTCAAAAAGGCTTAAGGTATTAATCTTTGATTAAGCTAGGGTATTAACCTTTGATTTAAGTTTATTTAGGTAAAACTGATGACATGGATAGATAGAGAAAACTGTAAGGATTATAGATCTTTATTCATGCACTCGTTTCATGCTTTAGTTGCTTAAATATCAGATTTTTAACATGACGTATCATACTAGTTTTCATTTTTAAATGAACTAAATGGAGACAAGGTTTCTGGATAGGCTACCTACCAGATTAATTAGGTATGTTAATTAGTTAGTAAATCAACTAACATGTTAATTTGGTATGTTAACAGGTTAGTTAATAGCTAAACTAATAGGTTACATAAAAATACGATAAAACTTACGTTACACGGAAATATCGTATGGATATGAAGCTAATACATGCCAACTACCCTAGATTGAAGTTAATACATGCTAATCAATGCTAATCATCTTGGGTATAAGGCTAGTACATGCTAATTATCTAAGGTACGACGCTAATACATGCTAACACATGCTACATATTCCAGGTATGAGACTAATACTTGCTAATACTTGCTAATTATTCTGGGTATAAGGCTAATACATGCTAATTAACTTAGGTATGAGGCTAATACATGCTAATCATCTTAGATTTAAGCTAACACATGCTAATTATTCTAGGTATGAGACTAATACTTGCTAATACTTACTAATACTTGCTTAATTATTCTGGGTATAAGACTAATACATGCTAATTATCTTAGGTATGAGGCTAATACATGCTAATCATCTTAAATATGAAGCTAATACATGCTTTATAAACACTAAATATCGCATGGAAATGAGCCTAAGACTAAATGCCTAGACTAATCATCCTAGATTAGCTACTAGTTTAGTTAAAAGTTGAGAACACCTACTTGTTGGAAGATCGTAGCAGCAGAACCCTTCTTTGTAATCCCTACAGAGCTTTGCCCCAACCTTAGCTAGCTTAGAATGGGGGTAGCAAAAGGGGTATGTTTATAGGGTCTGTCATGACCGAATGGGAGGCAAGATATGAAATAATGGGGCTTTACAGCTTGTACACGCTAGAGAGATAAGGGATAATGTTTGGACAGCCAATCCATGGCCCAGATCGTAAAGTCTGTCTCCCACATTCATACACGATCCCTCTTCAATGTGCACACTTTCAAAGTCTGTACATCCTCAAAGTCTATACATTGGCTTCACAAAGTCTGCACATCACAAAGTCTGTACATTACTATTGCTAGCCTATTCACTAAGTCTGTACATCACAAGTCTGTACATCCTCTCCCTCTCAAAGTCTATACATTGGCTTCCTCTCAAAGTCTGTACATCACTTCCTCTCAAAGTCTGTACATCACAAAGTCTATACATTGGCTATTGCTAGCCTATTCATAAAGTCTGTACATCACAAGTCTGTACATCCTATTCACAAAGTCTGTACATCACAAGTCTGTACATCCTCTCCCTCTCAAAGTCTATACATTGGCTTCCTCTCAAAGTATGTACATCACTTCCTCTCAAAGTCTGTACATCACAAAGTCTATACATTGGCTATTGCTAGCCTATTCACAAAGTCTGTACATCACAAGTCTGTACATCCTGCATCTCTTAGTTGAAGTCTATACATACTTTGCTTGTCTATACATCCTCTAGTTGGAACTGTGCAAGCCTGTACATCGCTGCTTTGCCAAAGTCTGTACATTGGCATCTTTGCCTACGTTGCACTTCCAAGTCTGTACGTTGCTAGCTTATAATGTATAATTAATTGGCACAAAAGGTAAATGGTGGATGCTAGGATTTGAATCCTGGTCATTGGGTTGAAAGGCAATTTACTTAACCAACTACACTAGGATGCCACTTGTTAAGTGAATACTCTTTACATATGATAACTACATTTTCCAATTTCTTACTTAATCTAGAGTTTATCTAATTTTTTTTGGGAAATATTAATAATATATATATATATATATATTATACGGGATGCTACAGCTCAGGACTGTCTGGTACACATGTCCGTTCATGAAATAATAATCTGCCATCGAGTGCCAACTTAAAATCAGATTTCTCATCCAGCTTCTCTTTTATTTCCACTACAGTAGGATCTTCTTCTTGCAACCTCTTGATTTCAGCTAGCAAATCCGGATGCACACTTATGAGAGATAGAGTAATACACCCATCATTCTCATCCATGCTTATATTGAGTTCAGAGAATTTTTTCAGCAGCTTCCATTCTTGAACCATGCAGTTGGCTACTAGGGCTCTCGGCTTCAGACAAAGGGCATCTGCTACGAAATTACCCTTACCCGGATGATATTGTATAGTGAAGTCGAAATGCTTGAGATACTCGAGCCAACGCCTTTGTCGCATGTTCAGCTCCTTCTGAGAGAATAGATATTTAAGGCTTTTATGATCAGAGTATACGATGAATTGCTCTCCGTAGAGATAGTGCCTCCAGATCTTTAAAGCCAATACCACTGCGGCTAGTTCCAAATCATGCACAGGGTAGTTTTCTTCATGCTTCTTTAATTGTCGAGAAGAGTATGCAATGACTCTTCCCTTCTGCATCAATACACATCCGAGGCTGATACCAGATGCATCAATATATACCTCGTATTTCTCTCCTTCAATTAGTAGAGATAACACTGGGGCAGTAGTCAAGAGATCCTTCAAAGTTAGGAAACTCTTCTCATAGTCTTCACTCCATTCATAAGGCACTTCCTTGCGAGTCAATCTGGTAAGAGGGACAGCAATCTTGGAGAAGTCCTTAATAAAACATCGATAGTAACCAGCTAGACCCAAGAAGCTACGAATCTCCATTGCATTCATTGGTCGTCCCCAATTTTGTACGGCTTCGACCTTCGCAGGATAAATAGAAATTCCATTCTTTGATATGACATGACCTAAGAAGGACACTTCTTCAAGCCAGAACTGGCATTTGCTGAATTTGGCATATAGCTTATTGTCTCGCAATATCTCTAATGCCTTCTTGAGATGCACTTCATGATCTTCTTCAGTTTTTGAATAGATCAATATATCATCGATAAAGACCACAATAAATTGGTCTAAATAAGGCCTGTAGATGCTGTTCATTAATTGCATAAAAGCTGCGGGTGCATTTGTTAGTCCAAAAGGCATAACAGTAAATTCATAATGCCCATACCTACTTCGAAACGCAGTTTTATAAATGTCTTCTTCTTTAATCCTCAATTGGTGGTAACCAGACCGAAGATCAATTTTGGAGAAGTAATTAGCTCCAGATAATTGGTCGAACAGCTCATCAATTCTCAGTAGTGGGTACTTGTTCTTGATTGTAAGATGGTTCAACAGCCGATAATCAATGCATAGCCACAATGTTCCGTCCTTCTTTTTAACAAAGAGCACGGGTGCTCCCCAGGGGGAAGTACTCGGCCTAATGAAACCCTTTTTCAATAAATCCATCAGCTGTTCCTTTAGCTCCTTCAGTTCAACGGGAGACATCCTGTAGGGTGCCTTAGAAAAAGGACCGGCACCAGGAACAATGTCGATTGTGAACGACACTTCCCTTTCCGAGGGTAAACCAGGCAATTCTTCTGGAAATACATCGGGAAAGTCCCGAATTACTCCGATGTCTTCAATTTCAGTCTTCTCGACTTCCGTGGCAGTCACAAAAGCTATGAAAGCCACACATCCTTTACTCACAAGTTTGCTTGCTCGAAGGGCTGAGATGAGTGGGGGTCTATTCTGAGGGCTAACATAAACCAACTCGGGATAATCCGCAAAAATTACCTTGCCGTGTCGGCAATCTACCGTTGGTTGGTAGGTGGATAACCAGTCAGCGCCTAGTATAACATCATAATCCTTCATATCAAGGCATATAAGGTCGACCGGCAGATTGTTACCTTGGACCATAACCTCACAACTTGGGTAGTGATGCATGATATCAGACTTGTTTCCGAGAGGTGTAGATATTACTAAATCTAACAATTCAGGTTCTTTAGAAAATGAGGCAGTAAATCTCTTGGAAACAAATGAATGAGTTGCTCCAGTATCAAATAGAACATTAGCAGGTTTAGAGTAAACATTTAATGTACCTTCCACGATTCCTCCTTCCATGGGTTCCGTTCCTTGAAGAGCTTGTAGACGGCCTTGTTTCTTTACCAGACGCTTCTTATCTTTGTTGGCTTGTTCCTTCATCAAGGGGCAGTCGGGGATTCGATACTCTCGACTCCCACATCGGAGACACGCTCCCAGTTTCCTCCAGCATTCCTCAGTCTTATGACCAGCCTTGTCACAATACTTGCAGATTTCCTTGGAAGGTGTGATGGCGGAGGAAGGCTTATTGCCGATAGTTGAGAAGGGCTTCTTGCTTTTATGGAACCTCTTCTCTTTGGAAAATTCTCCTCCATTAAAGAATCGCTTCTTGCCAAATGGTGGTTTGGAATTTCCCGGACTTGTGACGGGTTCCTTCTTGTCCTTGCCTCGAATCCTTTCGGAGAATTCAGTGGCATCTTCCAGCAATTGAGCACGCCGAACCATTTCCGAATAGACTTGGATGTGTATCGGCACAAGCTGTGTAATATATTGGGGCCGTAGCCCGTTGAGGAATCTCCTTGCCTTCACCTTTTCCGTACACACCAAGTGAGGTGCATAACGGGAAAGTCTTGAGAATTGGACCTCACATTCGGCCACCTTCAGGCTCTGTTCCTTTAACGCGGCAAATTCCACGGCCTTCTTCTCTTGAACACGGTCAGAAAAATACTTGTTGTTGTAGTGTTCAACAAACTCCGCCCAAGTGACATGGTTGTCGGGCAGTGTTGCTTCTACGGATTCCCACCAGCATCGAGCATCCCGTTCCAGTTGGAACGCAGCCAATAGGACCTTCTCTGCCTCCGTGCATTGCATTACACGGAAGATCCTCTCAATTTCCTTCAGCCAATTCTTGGCATCATCGGGGTCCACCGAACCCGTGAACCTTGGTGGGTTCATGTTGCGAAAATCCCGGTGAAGGTCACCAGCTCCGCGGTGAGCACTGGCAGCACCGCCTTGCGCCACTTGCTGTAGCGCCTGCATAAGTCCCTGCACAGTGCGTTGCATATCGCGCCATTGTGCTCTTTCTGCAGCCATAATCTTACAAAAGAATTAAGGTGTAATAAATATTGAGTTTTATGGTTAAGGATCAATTGTCGTTATTAAACTTAACCCATGGCTTTACCCATCTCACCAGGTAAGATCTAAACCAACGCTTAAAGAATTCTATCGTTAGACTTACCTAGGAATCTTACCAGGTAAGGTCTAAACCTATCCTTAGACATTTCTATTAGACATTTCTATCTTTAGACTTGGGTTTTTACCTAGGAAGTTGTAATCCTAGGCTCTGATACCAAGAAAGAGCTGTCACGTCCCGAGCGCGGAAGATTACCCGTGGCGCGACAGTCCTTTATGTAGAACCAAAGCGATCTAGCTAATTAGTAGAGATCTTCCTTAGACAATTTAAAGAGTGCGTAAATGACTACGCAAATCTCTAAGCTTAGACTTGAAACTAGCATAAATAGTTCGAGCTATCGATTATTACAACTAACCAACATTGTCAAATTCATAGAATCAACTACTAGTCCTCACTCCTTTATTAGTTTTGATCAAAGGAAATACAACTGACATAGTGAACTAATACAACTGGCATCTGACATAACTAGATACAACTGACATAAGTGGGATTACAATAACACAATTAACATGACAATATGATAAGTCAGTGCTAACACTCATCACTCGGTCTCATTCCCCTCCGAGTGTTGGTTGTCATCCAAATCACCTGAAAATGTTAGAAACAACTGGATGAGCGAATCGCTCAGTAGGAATTACATCTCAAGTTCTAACATGCTTTAAGTGAATTACAAGTTCAATTAATGTAGGTAAAGCTATGCATGTAGACAAGTAGATATCAAGGATTGTAAAATCGATAAGAGCAGTAAAGGAATAACAAGTGAGAGTATATAGATTTCAACTTCAATACAGTAGTAGCAAGAGCTATCAAGCAAGTAATAACTGGAATTAACAATAATTTTCCAAGAAGGTAAGAACTCATATCAAGCAAGTAATAGTAAGCAACGTAATTTCAAGCATGTAGAATTGGAATTGGCTATTTATCAATTCATTCAAGTAAATACTTTTACCCTTCTGCGGGCCTCAAGTCAATCAATCAAGTAATATCACATGAATGAGTGGAATACCTAAAGTCTAGTAAGCAAGTACTCCGGTGCAATGCCAAACACCGTGGTCAATAAACTCCCATGGGCACAAGTACCTTTGGGTGCTCCTTTCAGGACCAGACCGGGCCTTATATGCATAGCATTGGTCATGTTTTCGACATCCACTCTCATTTATAGCCAATATGGAATTTTCAAGGATTGACCGTGTAGGAAATATAAGGTGGATTTTATAGAATTGAATATAAGGGCATATTGTTGTGTAGGGACGAACTAAGAGTTAAAACCAGTAACGTTTGATACACGGAAAAACTGGGTGAGATCGGTGCCTTGTAGGCTACCTGACATGTTCAGAAATGACACCCTTACATAGGGGTGCCCCTTCTATGCACTATATAGGGTCTACAGAACCCTATCAGGGGTTAAATGGCACCTCTTGGGCTGCCATCTATCAGTGGCGTCCTGATACAAGGGCACGTCATTCAGGGGTTTAAGGTCTCGAAAAAACCAAAACTCAGGGTCTTCAGAATTGGCGCCCATACCCCTGCCATTTTTCAATAAGAGGCGCCCAGGTCACTACCATCTTTCCGTATGAGGCGCCTGGGAACAGGGCGTCTATATTTTTGGGTTCAGATCCATTGTTGGTCGTGATAATCAGGCTAAGATAATGGCTGACGGTTAGATTAAGACAATTGGTTTAGTGTTAACTGAACTGATTAAGATAATTGGTTCAAAGCTAACTGATTTAGATAAAGTGTTATGTTGTGCCCCTGTGTGGTTTTGATGATGGCTTACACACTGTTTGACTGCTTAAATATCTGATTGTTTGCTTGAATAGCTAATTCATGAATATGGCTAGATTGGGTAAACGTAGTGGCTAATTGTTCATGCAGTGCGTTGATGCAGTTGGAGATTGGGTTGACGCATTGGCTGTCTGTTTACTTGCTGCGTTGACGCAGTGGAACAGCTGGGTTGACGCCATGCTGCTTCATCTACTTTTTGTTGCTCATTAAGTCTTAAAGTCTGTACAGGGTAGTTCATGCATCACTCTATTTGCCAAGTGTATACATCAGTCAGCATTGCATCTTGTTCATGAAGTCTATACATTCACCATCTATGTTAAGCTTCAAAGTATGTTCATCCGATCTTCTCATTTGTGTTGAAGTCCATACATTGGTGGCTAAGTATATACATTGTCTCTTTTACCTACGTTGCTTGAAACGAAGTCTATACACTGCTGGATGTTCATGTCTGCACATTGGTGCTTTTCCCTACGTTCTGGCCAAGTCTATACAGCCTCATCTTTACCTTCGTTCCAAGCCAAAGTCTGCACATTGGCCAAGTCTACACATCGGCCTGTGGCCTACTTAGCTGAAGTCTGTACAGCGTCCGTTGTCTAGAGCTCTTGAAGTCTGTACATCGGACTGTTTCAGCAAGTCTGTATATCCGACTGTTCAGCTTGCAACCAAGTCTGTACATCGGATTGCTTCTTTTGAAGTCTATACATTGGCTCGTTCACGTTTACAAAGTCTGTACATTAGACTGTGGCAAAGTCTATACATTCGGTTCCTTGGGCAAAGTCTATACATCGTGGCCTTGAACTTTCAAGTCTGTACACTCCTTATTTCAAAGTCTGTACATTGGCTCAGACTTACCAAGTCTGTACACTGCCCTTGGGTTCTGTGCTTTTAGTGCATTGACGCACTTGGCTGACTGCGTAGACGGAATTGTGCGTCTTTCGCTTTCTGTCTTGTTCACTGCGTCGACGCTGACACTGGATGCGTTGATGCATTGGCTAGTTGCCAAGGGCGTGAGCATCTCGCTTGAGGAGCTGAGGCGACGCTGCACGATGGAAGCGTTGACGCCTTGGGCTGATGTCCATTACTTCACACGAAGTCTGTACACTGTTAAACTTTCAAGTCTATACATCATCTGATACTGTTATTCAACTGATTATCTGACAGGTTTAATGGATGAGGCCATCAAGACTTGCACGTGATCCTAGAGGCTGAAATGCTGAGCACGTGATCCGAGGAGGAATCTTCTGGACGGAGGGCGTGGGAAGCACATGCCCTATCTCCCTACTGCCGCTGGTATATATTGGAGCCTTCATCTTCAGATGGAGGCTGATCGTGATCGAAGCCAGAGAGCAGAAGCTGAGAGAAGAAAAAGAGAAAAAGAAGAGAGAGCTTCCACGATTCAGCAGAAGGAAAGAAAAAGAGAAAGAGAGAAAAGGAGGACAGAGATCGAGAGTGCAGCAGAGAAAAAAGAGAGAGAGAGTGAAAAAGGAGAACAGAGATCAAGAGTGCAGCAGAGAAAAAAAGAGAGAGAGAGAGAGTGAAAAAGGAGAACAGTGATCGAGAGTGCAGTAGAGAAAAAAAGAGAGAGAGTGAAAAAGGAGAACAGAGATCGAGAGTGCAGCAGAGAAAAAAGAGAGAGAGAGAGAGAGAGAGAGAGTGAAGAAAGAGAGTGAGATCGAGGGAGATCTGTTCCTACTGGACCGTGGATCAGATCCAGGCCAGTCAGCTCCGTTGAGAGCCACATTGTGCATTTCATTTTTCAGCTTTCTGTTTGCTGAAGTTATTTTCATTTTATGTTTTTGTTTGTCCTTTTTCATTTGGTTATCCTTGTCATTCCGATCCTCTGGACTAAGGTCGGGTTCCTCCTGGTGGGTCAGGAGAAGGGAGGCTGGTTCCTCCGATTTGCAAGCAGCAGGCGGGGCTGCTTGTAGGTTCCCTCCAGGCCAGGAGGAAGAGAGGCTAGGCCTCTGGTGGTTTGCTGGTAGTAGAGTGCTACTGGCTGGTTCACTGGTAGCGGGGCTGCTACTAGTGGGGTTCCCTCTTGGCATAGAGGAAGAGAGACGTGAGTCTCTAGTTTCTAGTGACCGTGGGTTGCTAGAGGTTCCCTCCGTGTAGGAGGAAGAGGGGAGGTTGTTCCCCTAGGTAAGCTGTGTATCAGCGTCTGTTGGCAAGTTGTGTTGCCCAGCTGTTAGTGAAGCCACACTCGGGTTGAGTGTGGGGTGGATGTAGGTCTGCAGGACCGAACCACCTAAAAACCCCTCTTGCATTGTGGTTTGATTGCTTATGGTTTGCTTCCGCTAGATGTTTGCATAGGGGCGCTCCATGTGTTTGATCACAGGTTCATTAGATGATTTGATCAGACTTTGTTCTAAGTGTTTAATCTGTTGAGTGAGCGAAATTCTAATTGAGCGAAAGTTTATATTGGGTGAAAGTTTTTATAGGCTATATT
The DNA here is from genome assembly GCA_022559845.1 of Amorphophallus konjac. Lineage (NCBI taxonomy): Eukaryota > Viridiplantae > Streptophyta > Magnoliopsida > Alismatales > Araceae > Amorphophallus > Amorphophallus konjac. Next base: position 379,655,686 of record CM040118.1, on the reverse strand, counting down.
CATTCACCCCCCCTCTGAATACTTGCATCGAACCTAACAATTGGTATCAGAGCTGTTCTCTGATTGATCAGATCCAACGATCTGCAGAGGATCCTGTTGTCCCTTAGTGCATTTCTGTTTCTACCCTTTGCTGCATTAATCTAGTTGCCGATTTATTCAATGGGTTCTCCACCGGTTTTCGATGGCTCTAACTTTAACTCATGGATTAGCAGTCTTCACAATTATGTGAAAATGATTAATCCGGATCTGTGGAAGTTAATTTCACAAGGTCCCCACAGATTGCTAAAAGAAAAGTCCAAATGGACTAAAAGTCACAAGTCAAAATATGGAGAAAATCAGAAAGCCTTTAACCTGATGAGAGCAGCTACTGACAAGGCTCTACATTCTTATTTTTATGACTGCAGGTCCGCTAAGGACATTCTGGATCAGCTGAAGCTAGCTCAGAGGATGAATGAGGACAACTGCATGATGACTGACGAGAGCAACCATAGCAGTGATCAAGAGGAATTCCAAGATGCTGAAGAGGTAATCATCCCCTTCTCTAGCTTCACTTTAGATGACTGGGTAGATGCCTATGCTGATCTGTTTCACTCCCATGAAAAAATGAGTAAGAGGTATAGAAGACTGAAAAAGAAGCTGGAAAAACTAGGAGGTGAAAATCTTGAAACTCTAAAACTGAAAATGAAATATTTAGAAGACAGATAACAGAGGTTGATTCTATTAGTTCAGACTTAGATCATTTCAAATCTGAAAAACAATCTCTTATGAAACAAGTTGGTCTACACAAAAAAGAGAGTCAAGAGCATGTTTGTGAAATTGCTGAACTAAAGGAATGGTTTTGCTTAGTTGATCAGGCTCACAACAATGATATTGTTCAAAATGAAAAATTGGTGAGAGAATTAGAATGTGTCAACTCTGAATTGGAAAAAATGAAATCTGCAAATGAAATACTCAATAATCAGCTCAAGGAATTGGAACTTAAATCAATAAATCTTGAAAAAGAAAATAGATTGATTTCTGAAAAACTAGAGGCTGATAGAGTAACAAATTCAGAGATTCAGAAAAGGCTTGAAAATCTTCAATCTGAAGATGAACAAGAAGTGTTTAGTGAATGTCAGACCTCCTTAAGTGTTTTGAAAATTGATGATGAAATCCTGGAACAAAATGGTAAAATGAGACAGGAGATCTGCAAGCTAAAACAGTTAAATACAGCTATGTCTGAGAGACTTATCACTCTTGAAAAAGGGAAGAGTGTTAGCCTGGATAGCTCTGATGAGCTAATGAAAGCTGAACAGGAAATTGAAAGTCTTAGGACTGTTAATCAAATGTTAAAAGAAGATGCTGTTTGCTATAAAAAGAAAGCTGATGAATATGAAATCCATGTATCAAAGCTTGGATCAGAAGTTACAGAATTGAGGAAATCTCTTGAGAAATTTGTCAGTGGAAAAGAAAATCTTGATAAAATTCTTGGATCTAAAGTGAATCTCCGAAGAGAGGGTTTGGGCTACAAACCAATAAATAAAAAGAGCTTTGAAAGTAAGTTTCAAACTTCATTCGTGAGTAGCTCTAAGTCTGGCAGCACATCGAATGTGCCTATTTTTGAATTTAGTGCTAAGAAGAATCAAAATTCCACTGACAGCCCTAAGTCTGAGAAACAAGTTCAAAAATAGAAAAAGACTGTTCATGTTCAGAACAAAGATTCAAGGAACTCTCATGATAAAACTGAGAATATTGTGCCTAAATTGAACAAACACATTCATGCAAATAAAAAGAAAATTTCATGTCATTACTGTCATAGGTTTGGTCACTTGATGCATGAATGTAAATTGATGGAACAGGATGATATGACTGCTAGGAACCTTCATGATAGAAATCCTTCATTCCAGAAAAAGAAAATTGAATGTTTTCACTGTGGTAAATTAGGACATACAGTTGCACAATGCTGGTTTGTAAATGATAAGAAAACATCTCATTCATATCATGGTAAATCTCCTGCAAGCCAACATGGTCCTAATAAGAACAAATTTGTTTTTAAAGATAAGCTCATTACATGCTTTGAGTGTGGAAAGATAGGCCACAGAGGCATTGAATGCTGGCTGAGGGCTGGTGGAAGAAATTTTAGTTCATGCTTTCACTGTGGCAAGATGGGTCACATTGCAGCCCAATGTTGGCATGCTCAGGGAAGGAAGTTTAACAATAAATCTGGTAAATTCCCTATCAATAGAAATATTTCTGATAGAAATGAATTTGTTTTTGAAAGGAAAACACTTGCATGTTTTGAATGTAGGAAGCCTAGCCATAGAGCTGCTGACTGTTGGCTGGCTTATGTTGGTAAGCAGAATCTTAATTCTGTTAACAGAAAATTTCATGCAAATGCACATAGAACTCATGCTAATCAGAATGTGCATAAAATAAATCTGAAATCTGCTGCCTCTTGCTATTATTGTGGCGTATTAGGTCATTCAATGAATAATTGCCATCTGATGAGATCTGATGACCTAAATGCGAAAAGGTTGTTTCGAACACCTACCAAAGGTGTCACTATTAACCATGCAAGACCCAAGACTGTTTGGGTACCTGCCCATGCAAGATAGTGTGCTAACTTGCAGGTGTGCCTTGGAAGCTGAAGAATAAAAAGGGGAAAATAAACTAAGGCACCCAAGTTCATAAAACCCCATTCAGGTAAATTTCTCAAATCTGTTCAAATGAAATCTATGGTTGATCTGATAAGTCATAGGTTCATGCATACATACTTTTTGTTTGGTTTGACTCTTGCATTGAGCTTTGTGGGCTTTCTTGTTTGTACTTTGAGCTGAGTGCATATATGAGTATTGCCTAATCATGCACTTGACACACTATCATTGAAAATGCCAAAAAGATAGATTGAATGCATACATTTAGGGGGAGCATTACTCATACATCTGAAATCACTCAACTGTTTTTAGATTTACTGCATAGCATGTTAAATCTGTTGCTGCATAGTCATTCATCATCTACATTGTCTGCATGACATATAGGATGATTCAGTGTTTTTTAGTTAGAGGGAATCATTGCATAGCATATCACTTCTTTGAAAAATCAAAAAAGGAAGGGAAATCTCACTGCATATAGATAGGGGGAGCATGCTTAAACCGTTCAGTTATGGTTTTATCTGAACTCTTCCTATCCACCTACTTGATTCACATTGTCAATTCTATAGTGTCAGTGATTCCATCACGAAAGTGGTATCAAAAGATCTTTCTTGACTGCTTCTGAAGTTGTTCAAAATTTGAATTCATACTTTATAGGCATCTGTCTGTCTCTCCTAAATCTGCTGAAGGAGAGCTTCACTTCTTTTCAGTCATCCTTGAACTTCTATGCTCAAGAGCAGCTCCTTTGCTACAATTTTTCAGAATCCATGCTGTCTGTTGAATATTCTCACTTGAATTACTAAGCTGAGATATGAAGTAAATCTTCAGCCTGAATACTACTTCATAAAAGTTAAAACATCTTCAATGAGGAACCTTCCATTATACATGCTTAAGAACATTTGTTAACTAGAACTGGTTTAAGTCTTATGTACTCCTGTTTGGACACAAGGAACTTGGAAATATCTGATTCAATCTCTTAATAAACTTTAACTGTCTGCTTCATGAAAATTCATGTAAGAGCTTCTGACATCTGAAAAGTTGATATCCTTGTTTATGTTGACTGAGATATATAGTGTATGTGATTTTTCTTAAACACTTAAATTGTTCTGAATCATGGACAGAGCAATAACTGTGGTTACTAAGAAACCTGTCCAAATGATTGTGTCATGAAGTACCATGGTTAACTCTACTTAAAGAGATGATTGAAAATACTGTGAAAATTTGGCAGAGCAATGGCATTGTTGTATTGAGCAACTGGGGATTCTGGCCTCTAATCAAGGTGTATCCTCGTGCCAAAGATACTTTCAATGCTACCTCTGTTCTCCAAAATGGGAGAAGCAATACGGTTGTCACACTGAAAAATTGGGGTTTCGGGCCTCTGATCAAGGTGTCTCCCTATGTCAAAAGGTGTTGATAAACCAAAATTGTTCATTTAAAAAGAAAATTATGAACAAGTGTAAATCAAATTCTGAAAGAACAATGTAAAATTTTGTTGCATTCTCTTATGTATCTCCTAAAACTGTCATGGAAAGTAAGCTAAGTAAGATGGAAGTTGGTTGAACTAGAATTTTATATGAGCTTGTAGCTCCTTTTTATTGAGAGCTGGTTCAGATATGAGTACAATTCTTTTTAAAAAACTTGTTTACATCATTCTTAAACCATATCTGAAAATCAAGGTTTCATAAGCTTTTATAATGGAGGACTCTAGAACTTAAAAACTCTATTCTATGAAGTTAGTATCTTGCTGAAAAGTTCAATATCTCAATTTTCACTAACTGTTGAATCTGCTAATCCTACGGCTCTTTATCACTGTGTTTTGATTCAGTGGTATTAGACTGGTTGTCATTTTTGAGAAGCATTTCTCTCAGTTTACCATGTGTACATGCAGTTTTTTGGATAACCAGAGTTCATTCTTGTGGATTTCTCTTGCATCATAGATCATAAGGGCAAGATTCTCTAGTCTGTTTGAGAGACTATTTGCATAAGGGGACAATGTGCTAGATTGTTTGACCATGTTATTTGTCAGCATTAGCTCTATATCTTCTGCCAGGTCAAAGGGGGAGTATTTGTTGTATATGCATCACTGCATAAGTTGTTTAACAAAGGGGGAGAATTGATTTAATTGCTTATGATATTGTGTTGTCCTCATCTGCTGAACTATGTTGAGTGTCTCATATGACATCTCTGGATTATTCGTTTTGCTAAAGTAAAAGGGGGAGCTTTTAATTCACTCTTTTTATACACTCTTATTCTTTCCTCTTCAACTCATGTCTTTTTGCTGAAGGCAAAGGGGGAGAAGAATCTAATCTGAGTCAGTGTAACTCATAGTGTTGCCATCATCAAAAAGGGGGAGATTGTTGTGCCCCTGTGTGGTTTTGATGATGGCTGACACACTGTTTGACTGCTTAAATATCTGATTGTTTGCTTGAATAGCTAATTCATGAATATGGCTAGATTGGGTTAACGTAGTGGCTAATTGTTCATGCAGTGCATTGACGCAGTTGGAGATTGGGTTGACGCATTGGCTGTCTGTTTACTTGCTGCGTTGACGCAGTGGAACAGCTGGGTTGACGCCATGCTGCTTCGTCTACTTTTTGTTGCTCATTAAGTCTTAAAGTCTGTACAGGGTAGTTCATGCATCACTCTATTTGCCAAGTGTATACATCAGTCAGCATTGCATCTTGTTCATGAAGTCTATACATCCACCATCTATGTTAAGCTTCAAAGTCTGTTCATCCGATCTTCTCATTTGTGTTGAAGTCCATACATTGGTGGCTAAGTATATACATTGTCTCTTTTACCTACGTTGCTTGAAACAAAGTCTATACACTGCTGGATGTTCATGTCTGCACATTGGTGCTTTTCCCTACGTTCTGGCCAAGTCTATACAGCCTCATCTTTACCTTCGTTCCAAGCCAAAGTCTGCACATTGGCCAAGTCTACACATCGGCCTGTGGCCTACTTAGCTGAAGTCTGTACAGCGTCCGTTGTCTAGAGATCTTGAAGTCTGTACATTGGACTGTTTCAGCAAGTCTATACATCCGACTGTTCAGCTTGCAACCAAGTCTGTACATCGGACTGCTTCTTTTGAAGTCTATACATTGGCTCGTTCACGTTTGCAAAGTCTGTACATTAGACTGTGGCAAAGTCTATACATTCGGTTCCTTGGGCAAAGTCTATACATCGTGGCCTTGAACTTTCAAGTCTGTACACTCCTTATTTCAAAGTCTATACATTGGCTCAAACTTACCAAGTCTGTACACTGCCCTTGGGTTCTGTGCTTTTAGTGCGTTGACGCACTTGGCTGACTGCGTAGACGCAATTGTGCCTCTTTCGCTTTCTGTCTTGTTCACTACATCGACGCTGACACTGGATGCGTTGACGCATTGGCCAGTTGCCAAGGGTGTGAGCATCTCGCTTGAGGAGCTGAGGCGACGCTGCACGATGGAAGCGTTGACGCCTTGGGCTGATGTCCATTACTTCACACGAAGTCTATACACTCAGTTAAACTTTCAAGTCTATACATCATATAATACTATTAATCAACTAATTATCTGACAGGTTTAATGGATGAGGCCATCAAGACTTGCACGTGATCCTAGAGGCTAAAATGCTGAGCACGTGATCCGAGGTGGAATCTTCTGGACGGAAGGCGTGGGAAGCACACGCCCTATCTCCCTACTGCTGCTGGTATATATTGGAGCCTTCGTCTTCAGATGGAGGCTGATCGTGATCGAAGCCAAAGAGCAGAAGCTGAGAGAAGAAAAAGAGAAAAAGAGGATAGAGCTTCCACGATTCAGAAGAAGGAAAGAAAAAGAGAAAGAGAGAAAAGGAGAACAGAGATCGAGAGTGTAGCAGAGAAAAAAGAGAGAGAGAGTGAAAAAGGAGAACAGAGATCGAGAGTGCAGCAGAGAAAAAAAGAGAGAGAGAGAGAGTGAAAAAGAGAACAGAGATCGAGAGTGCAGCAGAGAAAAGAGAGAGAGAGAGAGAGAGTGAAGAAAGAGAGTGTGATCGAGGGAGATCTGTTCCTACTGGACCGTGGATCAGATCCAAGCCAGTCAGCTCCGTTGAGAGACACATTGTGCATTTCATTTTTCAGCTTTCTGTTTGCTGAAGTTATTTTCATTTCGTGTTTTTGTTTTTCCTTTTTCATTTGGTTATCCTTGTTCTTCCGATCCTCTGGACTGAGGTCGGGTTCCTCATGGTGGGTCAGAAGAAGGGAGGTTGGTTCCTCCGGTTTGCAAGCAGCAGGCGGGGCTACTTGTAGGTTCCCTCCGGGCCAGGAGGAAGAGAGGCTAGGCCTCTGGTGGTTTGCTGGTAGCAGAGTGCTACTTGCTGGTTCACTGGTAGCGGGGCTGCTACTAGTGGGGTTCCCTCTTGGCATAGAGGAAGAGAGACGTGAGTCTCTGGTTTCTAGTGACCGTGTGTTGCTAGAGGTTCCCTCCGTGTAGGAGGAAGAGGGGAGGTTGTTCCCCTGGGTAAGTTGTGTATCAGCGTCTGTTGGCAAGCTGTGTTGCCCAGCTGTTAGTGAAGCCACACTTGGGTTGAGTGTGGGGTGGATGTAGGTCTGCAGGACCGAACCACCTAAAAACCCCTCTTGCATTGTGGTTGGATTGCTTATGGTTTGCTTCCGCTAGATGTTTGCATAGGGGCGCTCCATGTGTTTGATCACAGGTTCATTAGATGATTTGATCAGACTTTGTTCTAAGTGTTTAATCTGTTGAGTGAGCGAAATTCTAATTGAGCGAAAGTTTATATTGGGTGAAAGTTTTTATAGGCTATATTCATTCACCCCCCCTTTGAATACTTGCATCGAACCTAACAGGTTAACTGTTGAAGATGAATGTTCAAGTTAAGAGGCGCCCTAGGGTTGGGGGCCAATTTCAAGGGGGCCATTTTGTCCCGTTTCGTGCAGAATAACGCCAATGCACCTTAAGTGAAGAGCGCCTCTGACCAAGACTTCTTCTGGGCTTTTATAGAGCTACGTGAGGAGGGTTTGAGAGATTGTTTGCCTTATTTTTGGTGTAATCTTTGTGGGTTTATATTGTTGTAATGGATATTTTTGAGCATTTAGCTCTTTCTTAGTCTCATTACTTGCTGTTATGTTCTTCAATTCCACTTCTTGTCTTCACAAAACTTCTTCATCTTCAAGTGTTCTACGTTTTCTTCTTCTATCACTTCCTCTGAATCTCTCTCATTTTTAAGATATTTCACATTTTGCAACTTGCTATTCTGAAGCATTACTGTTCATCTGAGATGATAGTCTCTGTCATTCTTCCGTTTTGAAACCCGTCCAATCCTCTTTTGTCTCTGCGTTCTTCATAAAAGTTGTTCCTCTCTTATAGATATATATTTTAGTCTTCTATCACTTCCTCCAATTCTTCTTCATTTTTACGTTATAATTAATTTTTCACGATTCTCTTTTCTACTCAGTCACTGTTCACCCGGGCCTATAGATCTTGAAATTTCACATTTTTCACCTTCTTCCTCTCGTTTTCTCTCTCGGCACTCTTCATAAAACTTCTTCCTAACCCTCCAATCTACAACTTTCTCTTCTTTCACATATTCTCATTCTTTCTAGATTTTAAGTTATTCTCCTTCTTAGAACCCCCTATTTTCAATATAATTTCATTGTGCTTTCAACTTTGTCTTTTCCCTACTTCCTCCATCCACCTCTCTCTCTTCCCTATTTGTTCACACACCCCAAGGCAGTTATTCATTTCTCGATCCTCTCACGGCGTCGGCTTCCAAGGCGGGGTGATCCACTCAAAGGCTCAGTGAGGAGACGATGACGTTTTTCATCCTCTTGGCTACAATTTCTTCTTTCACTATTTTTCAGGTTTTAGTTTCTCTAATATAACATTTTTAACATGGTGGTTTAAGTTTCACAGAAATTGGCATAATGACAGGCCCTTTACTAAAGCATGAACTATATCAAATCTGATGTGGTCATTCAACGTAAGACGTGTTGGTAAATCAAGTAACATGGAGATTTAGCCTAACATGTTATTAGGTTAGGTAGGCTAACAGATTAACTAGGCATGCTAACAGATTAATTTTACTCTAATATAACATCTTTAACAAGGTGTATATTGAATATGGTGTAGTCATTTAGCGTAAAACATGTCTGTAAAACAAGTAACACGAAGATTTAGTTTGTCATGTGATTAGATTAGGTAATCTAACTGATTAGCTAACATATTCTAACAGATTAGCTAACATTTTACTTGATCTATGTGAAAGTATGATAGAAATTGATGTAAAGATGGTTTATCGTATGGAACATCGCATGGAGATGAGCTAATACTAATCTTTATCCTAGATTAGCTATCTTAGATTAGCTAATGTTTGGTTAAAAGCCTGAGAACACCTACCTCTGAGATGACAGGAAGGGTGGAAGAAAAGGTAACTTTCTTCCCTCCTCTGCAACCTCTGCAACTTCAGAGAATGTTTCCCCCCTTCTCTGCAGCAAGCCTTCGAACTAACGGAGATTTCCTTTACTAGAGGGTATAATATAGGGATTTGGGGATTTTTGGAAGATAGGATAGGAAACCAGATCCGGAATAATAGCATATCAGTGCGATGCCAGGCTGTTCGTGTCTTAAAATCACATAAATCTGTCGGATCGAAAATGGCGCCTATGAGGCTCAGACTCCTTTTAATCCTGAGTTTTATATATTAATCTTCCCACTTAACTTCAACGATTTTTATCTTTAAAAATTGATGGAGTTAGTTTATGAAATTTCATGGGTGAGATCCTTACATTTTCTCTATTTTGAAATATAATTTTTTTTCAAAAAATTCTTTTTAAATAAAAAGTGACACTATTCATGTCACTATTCACATTTAGGAAATAACGACCTAACATATGTCGTTGTTTAGTGAATAACGACCATGCATTGGTCGTTACTTCTTTTGGAGCATTTTCCTATCATACTCTAAGGACCGAAATTGGATATATATCCTTTCCATCCTTATGTATCTACTTTAGTTGAATAACGACACCTTACATGTCGTTATTTCATGAGTAACGGCCTAATAACGGTCGTGATTTTGAACGGAGACTTTTCTATTCACTCTGCACTAACCAAAACTATCTATATACCCTTTCTCACTTCTTAAATTATGTTTATCCTTTAACACTTCATCTATATACCGTTATTTCTTCAAAACAATGATATAATGTAAAAGTTGAAATATGAAATTTTCTAAATTATGAAAATATGATTTAGCATCTTGAAAAATTGATGTTTATCCTTTAAAACCCTATCTATATAACCTATTTCCTATTCCCTCATAATAGTGTAATAAGATGTATTATTAGTTTCCTAAGTGATTGAAAATATGAATTGGTATTTCCTAAAATATAATTTGGCATCTTCTAAAGTATCTATTAGTTTTTTAATTATTAATTAAATGGTTTAAATGGTTAATCAAATAGAATTAGAATATGAGTTCAATAGTTAAATATATACATATATATATATATATATATATATATATATATATTCGTACATTTCTATTTTAAAATTCCATGGTGTTACATGAAGAAAATAATTCTCTCTTCTTCTGCTTCCCCTTCGGCTACACGAGAAGGATAGACCCCCTCCTTCCTCTTCTTTCCTCTTGCACGAACGGGTCCTGCACCGACGACGTCTTCTTCCTCCAACCTGTTCACTACTGAACGTGAAGAGCCGCAGCTTCTTCACTACTGCCACCACTGTTGATCAAGTACTGTTGTTGCTGCAGTTGCTCTTATTATATATATACATCTTCTTCCTACTGCCGCTGCCATCCTGCAAAATAGAGTATCGGATATTTTGATATCTCATCACCGTTCTTCACGTTATAGCATCCAAACCTCAAAACCAAGGTAGGTGTTCTCAAGTACAAGCCCAATCTAATTGCTACAAGGTCATTAGCATGCATATAGGCTTGTTAGATTGATTTTCATAGAGCCTGATATGTTTCTGGGAGTTTCAGTAAAATTGCGCCTCCCTCTAGGGCGCTATTTGATATAACGACCGTGCAAACAGTCGTCAATTATCTAGTTAATTAATATTTACACATGTTCAAAATTTAATAACTGTGAACCATGACATCTAATCTAATGCATGAATATACTGTTAGATTTCTGCTATTTTTCTCTGCCTGTTCATGTCTCTAGTTTCTTGATTGGACACACTCCAAAAATCATGTGTCTATGATTGTACCTGCCCGGTGCGTCTCGTATGACAAATAAATAACGACCGCCTTCAGGTCGTCAATTGAATGAACGCCCCCACACTCAGGAGCTAATTAGTGATAACATGTGAACATTAAACTATTCATGACAGAATTACTTAGATAACAGAAATAACGACATGAACCATGCCGTCAATTTGACATATGACGCCCCTGACTAGGGCGCTATTTAATGGATTAAAGACTTAAGCCAAGTCGTCATTTACATAATATATGGAAATTAAGAATTTTTGTAGATTTTAATAAATATGGAACATGGATATAACGACTGAGTGAACAGTCGTTATATGTTAAACTAGCGACCCTACCCAAGGCGCTATTTCATGAAATGAAGACTTGACCCCAGACGCTATTTACCTGATTTCTATTTTTCATGATTTTCTGTAACCCCTGACAGTGGGTTATTTGTATAGGCAATATATTCAATTCCGTGAGTATAGTCTCATGATTCATGATGTTTTATCGATTACCCCACTATTTCTCAGTGATAGATGAACCCTCCGCGGGACATTCCGTTCCTTCGAACTGGTGATTTTGTCATAGAGACCTCCGTAAGACTCCTCGTAGCCTTGGATTCCCTCAAGGCCGATTGAGCTGGTTGTACCCTTAAAACCCATGACACTACTTAATTGTCATGTCACTCTAAGGAAACATGGTATACCGGGCCTCATGACATGCTATTTGGATGCCATGAGAATATCCTTGAATTAATGGAATGGGAAACCATGCCATTAATATTTCTTAAGAATTATGTGCCATACTTGTGGACACTAATTCTATCTACCTTATCATGTACAAGAACGAGCGACCATGTCTCTATGAGCGCATATTCTTAATGTTATGGCACCCAATTAGGGAGCCGATTCTGCCTAGTTTTCAACAAGAATCGTGGTTATACCGTTATTATCGTAGTACGTCCTTACACACATGTTCAATCCTTGTGATTCTATTCCACAAGATCTACCTTAAAAGTTCCTACAAGCTTATTCCTTTGAAATTTCATATTGGCTATAACTATAGTGGATGTCGAAAAATACACCATCAATGCCTACGCATATAAAGCCCGATTTGATCCTGGGAGGAGCACACGAAAGTACTTGTGCCCATGGGAGTTGTAATGATCACGGTGTGGCATTGCACCGAAGTACTCATCGTTCTAGATGACATTCCACAATCCAGTACTTGACTTGACATGACATAACTTGCGTGACCCAGAATGGGTATTTATTTACTTGCTTGAAACACGATAGCCAATTCATGACATGACATGATAGATATACATGCTTAATCACCTTGATATATATTGACATGAGTTCTTGAAAGACATGCTAGTTCATTCAACTATCTTTTTATATACACCCTCTGTTGTCGTTTTATGCGAACATTCATAGCTACGTTGCATTTATGTAACATGTAATTTACTTAAAGCAAGCTAGCACTTGAGATATAATTCCTACTGAGCGTTCGCTCACCTAGTGTTTTTCCCTATTTTTCAGGTAAGTTCGATGGCGAGACTCAATTGGATGGGGAAAGTCAAGAGTGAAGAGATTAGAGCTATTCTGTCTATCCAAGCGTCAACTAGTCTTATCTTTCTATTTTCTTGAGTCATTCATTGTACTTTTCCTTTTTATTGAGTCCTGGCACTTTCGTTAAGTGGTTGTAATAGAAGTACTTTAAGATTGTGATGGAATAAAGGATTGGGTTATCTTTACTTTTGCGTGCTCTATCTTTGTGTCGAATACACTAACGCACTGATTGACATGATCGATATATAAACTCGTCACACACTCCGGGTTCATTCCGCGCTCGGGGCGTGAAAGTTTCCCAGACACATGCAAATCCCATTTTTCGGCTAACGGCATAATGCTAGCTGATGGCGGGAAAACACACGTCGTTAATACGCCCCGCTACCAAATTTAAATATCCAGCCCATAAATTAAATAGAATAGTTCAGTGATGAGACCGAGTCGAATCCACAGGGAAATTTAGATTTGAGAGTTGAAAACCTTGGATTTTTAAGATTGAAAATTCGTGAGAATTGAATTGAAAATTTGATTTTGAAATTGAGAAATTAATTAAACACAATGAAGGAATGATGAAAACTCAAGCTTAAAAATTAATGAGGCAAGTGAAATGAAAATGATAGAATTAACATGATCACCAAACTTTGAACCATAAAAATAAACAAAAACGGATGAACTAAAGAAATGAACAAGAAGAAAAACAATATCAATTCCACTAAATTTAAAAAGATAAGATTAAATAGAGAACACAAGACATTTAAAAGAACAACAGTATTGAAAGAAATGGTTGCCTGAAGGGGGCCTCTTTCCACTCTCTCCTTGCTTCTTCTCCAATGAAAAATAGAACTTAAACTCTTAAAAGAACTCACAAACTCTCACAAGCACAACAAAAAGAACTCAAATACATTCTGAAGCAACTCCTAAATACATTCTAAAACAACCTCTCAGAACTCCTTCTGAACCATTCCCAACCCCTCCTTTTATAGGCTTTAAACCATCCTTGTTCTCTCTCTTTTCTTCACTCTCTGCCGTCGGCCCCTGCTTTGACCCTGCCAGTGTGAAGCCGCATGAAGGCTGCAACCGCATTTGGCCGACCTGCCGAGCTCGCCTAGTGCGCCTGCCTTGTCGACTGTGTGAAGACACATGAAGACTGCCCACGTCGTCCACTAGTGAGCTTGCCGTGTTGACCGTGTAAGCGTGAAGGCACGCGCCCACCTGGCCGACCTCCTCCACCCGCCTTCTCACCACGCTGACCTTGCCGACGAGAAGCCACCTCGTGTGTTGACCTAGCGCATAAGAAGCATGCTGAAGTCATGCATGTGAAAGCGGCTTAGCCGCGTGGTTCGCCCAGCGCCCACCACCGACGTGAAGAGCACCCACGTGGAGATGTCCTGGCCCACGTGAGAAGGCCTCCACCTGCATGAAGACCCGCCTGAAGATTTCTTCAGCCGCTGGCCACTTTGGCCATGCATGCATTCCAACGTGAAGGCATTGAAGCCTTGGCCCATCCGCCTTCGTGAGCCTGCAAGATGTATATATAGATATATTATATATAAAGATATTAAGAATATATATATATTATGTATATATTATATGAAGGAGGCGGTGCTATATTATATATATGGATATATTATGTATATAGATATGTTATGTATATAGATATTAGGCAGAATATATATATATATATATATTATATGAATATATATATAATAAGGATATATATCATAATATCTATATAGGTGTTAATGTTTTGGATTTTTCTTTACTTTTATGTTTTTATTTTTATTTTCACCAAACTTAGGCTTTGCTCAATTTATCTTTTTTTTGAATTTTTATTTATTTTTATTTTCACGCTTAATGATATTTGGCCCATTGTTTGTTGTAAAATCCCTTATTTCTTGCCGTCTTCTTTGTATTGACCGAATACCTGTAAAATAATATATTTATTACTCAAAATATAACTAATTCCATCAAACGTGACATTTTGATCGAATAGTGAGATTAAGTGTGATAAGTGCATAATTATTAATATTAAAACTCATAAAAAGTGTGTATATCATAAATTAAATCCTACAAATGCACACTTATCACACCCCCCAACTTACTCATTGCTAGTCCCTTAGCAATGCAAACAATTAAAAAGTAAGGACCAACAAGAGTTTATAAAGTTCATACATTCATATTAAGTTCTTTCTTCATAGAATCAACTAAATATTAGGAATTCAGAATCATTAACACATACTAGCCATATGTATGAAATTAGGGCACATGTCAAGAATTCTAATCAAAATTCAGTCGCACTTGTGCATGTGAAATGAATGTTAAGTCCACAGCGGAAACAATTGCATCCCCCATTTGCTATTCTGAACAAGTACCTTTTAACCCTGTACTTCTTAATCAGAGCATTAAGAATACTAGCTTTTTCACTATCTTATTGTTTCATCCCTTAGGAATCTTTTTATTTTTCTACACTCATGATGCTGCACTACCCTTTACTGTTTAACACGAACCTCGACTCTTGCCTTAGGAGAAGCAAGCCCGGTTTCGCAGTTATGAATGGAATATGTGCAACATGATTTCTGTCCCCCGAACTTAAATGACATTGTCCTCAATGACATGAACGATATGGAAGAAGGAACAATGTAGACATAATAGCTTCGGGAAAGAACAGGACAACTTGAGGTGAACTTCGACGGCCTTGGCGTTTGACGGCTTGGCATAGGTATAAGCAACATCCTTTCTCCCCCCATATTCAATCCTATAAAACCACAATAAAAGCTTGGGTTGCCTCTCAAGAAGCCATTTATTAGCACACGAAACTATTAAAACTTTGGGTTGCCTCCCAAAAAGTGCTAAATTTAACGCCTTCAGCCAGACGCAATGTAGCTCACTAACCAATGGGTGGCATTCAGAATGAGCCACCAAGTGATCTTGTCCTCCGATAAATGCCAGCCCTTATACCATTGGAGGAAAAGATTATGTCTCGACACATATGGGCTAGAAGCGTGCCAAGGTGGGTCTAAAAATCCTGACGGACCCCCTTGGTCAAAGAATGACTGATGAATTATCATATCTTCAATTACAAAATATTCTTATGTATTTTTAAGGTCTTTATAAGTATTAAACACATCAATGCGGACCTTAATTTCTCATAGCTTTTCTTCTTCTTCATCCTTAATTTTAAAATTTTCAAGCACAATGTTGAGGTGAGGAAGAGTAGGAGTGGGAGGAGTTCCGAAGGATTCCACGAAAGGGCTAGTGTCTAGGAGGCAAGGGGTAGTGAAAGAGACGTGCTCTTCAACACACGGATGATCATGAAGTGCAAGTGGAATCGACCGATCGGCTAGTTGCAGGATGTAGGGGATTTGTATAAAAGTCCCGAGGTTAGGAACATGTAAAAGATCAAGATCCTCCCCAAAATCAAGAGACACCCAATCAAAGTAAATTTCAAGTGGAGCACCTGGTTCCTCAATCACCCAACAAGATGGATCTACGCAAACACTCAATTTGCTCTCCACACTCACATTTTCTTCGTCATTCACTTGGAAGAAGGATTCATCAAATTCAGAAAGGGCAAGTAAAAGAATTTGATCATTGACTAGCAAATCCTCTTCCTCTTCTTCTCCCCCTGACTCAAGATCATCAAATTCATCATAATCCTCTTCACAAATGGTAGATTTTAGGCTTCTCAGGCTGCTCTTCGCTTAAGCCTCCTCATAAGATTCTTCCATGATCCCTTCAAGATCAAAAGTGATATGAGTGTTAGATTGGGGAATTATGGATTGATCATATGGACTTTGAGTGTTATCAAATCTAGGAAGTTGGTCCTCAAGACTTGTAGTGGAGTTGCTAGGCAATGGATCCACTTCTGTTTCTATGATGTTTTTAGTAACCCTACTCAATTGGGCCTCAAAGTTTTGCAGTTGTTCCTGGAAGGCTTGTTGTTGAGTCTGGAAGTGACCAAACATCTCCTCCTTATGCAAATCTGTGTATGGAGGAGATAGATAAGTGGGCTGAGAGTCAGACTGTGATGGATAGTAATTTGAAGGGCACTCAGTCTGAGAATGAGGTGGTGGAGAGTGTATGGGTTGTCCTCCATAATAGGGTTGATCGTAAGAATCATTTGGGTATGGAGCCCAATTTGGACAATCTTGTTCTTGAGGACTTTGGGCTTGATCCTGATAAGACTCCCAAGAAGAAACATGTTGATCTTTCCAACAAGAATTAAAGGTATGTGGACATGAGTCATAATAAGGTGTCGAGAGATCTTGAGGCATTGGGGCTTGCCTTGCTTGGTCGATCCAAGAGATTTTTGGATGATCTTCCCAGCTAGAGTTATAAGTATCACAAGGTGATTCATAATCGGGCTGAAAAAACCGTTGATCATATTGGGCTTGCTCCGGGGTGAAAGGTAGATCATGGCCCCCTAAGTGAGTGGTTTGAGAATGGTCATGGGTAAACGATGGAAACTGGGCCATCATAGGTGACGGGATCTCATTTTGGGCCGACCACGAGTATGGACTGTCATAAGAGGTCAGGTTGTTTTGGGTGAGAAATTGGTTTGGGCAACCACTTACATAATGGGTCGGGCTAGCCCACATGTGATCATTGTCATGGTGACTAGGTGGTATGAAGGGGTCTTGATCCATAGCTAGAAATTGATCAAATTTATGAGCCAATGGGTCAAGCCTGTCTAATTGGTGTGCCCAATCCATAGATGAAAATTATGCTCTCACCATTTTTTATATATTTTATTTTTTTAATACAAACAAATTAGCTAACAAAGTCCAACTTAGATCCACAATCAAACTTGTCCACCGGCTAGGTAAGAGGTGGGGAAGTGGGAGACTCCCCTTGCTTTCACAAGGTCCTAATTAAGTAACAACTTTCCCGCTTATAGCGTTTGCCATTGACCTCTAGCCTTAGACACCAGTTTCAAAGATGATACTAAGCCCAAGTTGTGCCCAAGTTGTGCCTATTTTGTGTTTTTGTTTTTCTATTTTTTTTAGTTAGTGAACTGAGCTAGTCCACCATAATTTTTTCTTTTTTTTTTGTTTTGTTAAGAACATTCCAAAGCATGAAAATTATTTACATATTGAAAGTAAAAATAAAGAAATGAAATCTATGGAAAGAGGGTAAGAGTACTAACCTTAATCGCATTCCCTCATTTTTTATTTGACAAATAAAAAATAACAAAATTAGAAGATAAAAAAGACTTACCTCGGGGAGACACAACATTTGTTTTTTTGCATTTTTTAAAATTTTCTATTTTTTTGTGCTTTTGCGGATCCTTTGGTTTTTTTGTAAAAATTAGAGTGAGCAGTAATATATATACAAAAGAAAATACAAAGCTATCAACTTCAAATTCAAAATCACCCCGGCAATGGCGCCAAAATTGATGGCAGGAAAACGTACGTCGTTAATACGCCCCGCTACCAAATTTAAATATCCGGCCCATAAATTAAATAGAATAGTTAAGTGATGAGACCGAGTCGAATCCACAGGGAACTTTAGATTTGAGA
Organism: Amorphophallus konjac; assembly: GCA_022559845.1. Lineage (NCBI taxonomy): Eukaryota > Viridiplantae > Streptophyta > Magnoliopsida > Alismatales > Araceae > Amorphophallus > Amorphophallus konjac. The sequence continues at coordinate 379,637,767 of CM040118.1, read as the reverse complement.
GTTGAAAACCTTGGATTTTTAAGATTGAAAAATCGTGAGAATTGAATTGAAAACTTGATTTTGAAATTGAGAAATTAATTAAACACAACGAAGGAATGATGAAAATTCAAGCTTAAAAATTAAAGAGGTAAGTGAAATGAAAATGACAGAATTAACACGATCACCAAACTTTGAACCAGAAAAATAAACAGAAACGGATGAACTAAAGAAATGAATAAGAAGAACTACAATATCAATTCCACTAAATTTAAAAGGACACGATTAAATAGAGAACACAAGAAATTTAAAAGAACAATAGTATTGAAAGAAATTATTGTCTGAAGGGGGCCTCCTTCCCCTCTCTCCTTGCTTCTTCTCCAATGCAAAATAGAACTTAAATTCTTAAAAGAAGTCACAAACTCTCACAAGCACAACAAAAAGAACTCAAATACATTCTGAAGCAACTCCTAAATACATTCTAAAACAACCTCACAGAACTCCTTCTGAACCATTCCCAACCCCTCCTTTTATAGGCTTTAAACCATCCTTGTTCTCTCACTTTTCTCCACTCTCTGCCGTCGGCCCCTACTTTGACCCTGCCAGTGTGAAGCCGCGTGAAAGCTGCAGTCGCATTTGGCTAGCCTGCCGAGCTCGCCTCGTGCACCTGCCTTGTCGACCGTGTGAACACCCGTGAAGACTGCCCATGTCGTCCGCTAGCCAGCTTGCAGTGTTGACCGTGTGAGCATGAAGGCACGCGCCCACCTGGCCGACCTCCTCCGCCCGCCTTCTCGCCACGCTGAGCTTGCCGATGAGAAGCCACCTCATGTGTTGACCTCATGCGTAAGAAGCATGCTAAAGCCTCGCATGCGAAAGCGGCTTAGCTACGTGGTTTGCCCAGCACCCACCACCGACGTGAAGAGCACCCACGTGCAGATACACTGGCCCATGTGAGAAGGCCTCCACCTGCATGAAGACCCGCGTAAAGATTTCTTCAGCCACTGGCCACTTTGGCCATGCATGCATTCCAACGTGAAGGCATTGAAGCCTTGGCCCATCCGCCTTCGTGAGCCTGCAAGATGTATATATAGATATATTATATATAAAGATATTAAATATATATATATATATTATGTATATATTATATGAAGGAGGTGGTGCTATATTATATATATGGATATATTATGTATATAGATATGTTATGTATATAGATATTAGGAAGAATATATATATATTATATGAATATATATATAATAGAGATATATATCATAATATCTATATAGGTGTTAATGTTTTGGATTTTTCTATATTTTTATGTTTTTATTTTTATTTTCGTTTGTTGTAAAATTCCTTATTTCTTGTTGTCTTCTTCGTATTGACCGAATACATGCAAAATAATATATTTATTACTCAAAATATAATTAATTCCATCAAATGTGACATTTTGATCGAATAGCTAGATTAAGTGTGATAAGTGCATAATTATTAATATTAAAGCTCATAAAAAGTGTGTATATCATAAATTAACTCCTACAAATGCACACGTATCACTAGCCAATACTCCACCATCCGGTTCGGGGTAAACTGCCCCGCCATTATGGGCCTACGTTGGTTCCCTGGTATGCAGGCTATCATCCTCCAAGAGGATTGGCCCCCACATATAGCCTTCTCTTTCCCCTACTACCCAGTGCTCAGCCTCCGGTTTCTAACATCGGGTTCCTTGAACACGGTGCATGTTGTCCCCTATCACTCATGCCAACGTATCGTAGAACAAACAAGAACGACTAATGATAAGTGGTCGCTGTTGATATGTTATTCCTCCTCGAGTTAAATAATATTGAAGAGATAAAAAAAAAAGGAGGAAAGATGAAGCTGTTGACCGTGATCGCCACCCGGTGAGAGCGCCGGGACTCGGAAGCTGCGGGAGAATGCGGGTCCGTTCCTCCACTCCTCCTGGCCGGCCGGAAGGTGCGGGCCTCGTGCTTTTGGTTGCTGACCTGAAAGCAAACGGTGAAACACACAGATAAACGGAGATTAGCTAAATGATAGTGTAGTAGGTGTACTAATTGAAATAAAGCAAAGGAAGAACATGGCCCGGCGATACCTGGAGGTTTTGAAACCTCGTTTAGGGCGCCGGAAACAATAGGAAAGATAATAAATGCCAACGAAATGATGTATGTGATGTGTGATGCAGTGGAGAAAAGACGTGTGTGTGGTGAGCAAACAGAGAAGAACTAGAAACACAGAAACATGAAGCGTGAAGTTCCCTGCACCGGGGGCCTGCGAGGGATGTAGAAGGCCCCCACTCCCTGACGAACGGGCGGATGCTGTATGAGATTTGGCGATGGAATTCGACAGCACTTCGTGATGGTCCCCCTCTGTCTCAGAACCCGTGAGCTATATATAGAGCCCAGGGCTTCGAGCTTAATCAGGGATTAACACTGAATGATGTCGGTCAAGGACCGGTATATGATAGCATCGTGTCAATATTGCCAACGACATTCTCCTCTTAATTCGCCTGGAATCACGGGGTCTAATCTGGGTGGCCGTAACAATGACAATCGTAAGGAGGCCGCCAAACAACTATGACGGTCTGGGAGAGGCCGTCCAATAACTATGACGGTCCTGTAAAGACCGTTATGCTTAAAGGCGAGTCAATGCCCGGACAAACAACTTTTCGTGAAGCACGTGGCTATGACTGACTGTCGGGCCTCTAACCCCTTTTCTTGTCGGCAAATAATGACGGTCCATAGACGACCGCTATATTGACCATAACGGTTGTCATGGAGCCGTTGTTCAAAGCATATCACGAGATACAAATAACCCGGGGCAGCGTAACACAACGGCCCAATGGGGACCGTTCTATTGAAAAAAACGGTTTATAACAGACCGTTAAACACAATGAGAGGGAGGGAGGCCTTCTTTGCTGGGAAGAGCCCAAAATACTGCCAGAAGAATAATCTCTCATGTGATTGACTGCTTGGGACAATAATTGAGGCGAAGGAAATGATTCGATTTATCGGTTAAAAAACGGGTGTCAACAGATGCCCCTCCTTAACGTCCGCCTTGCAAGGGAACGAGCGGAGGTGTAGTGAAGGCGTCATGGAACATGGAGTTGTAGCGGAGATGAAGCGGAGTGGACTGCAAAAGCGGGCGTTAAGGCAATACGACACCCGTTTCATACCAATAAGCCATAGAAATCTTCGGGCAACCTTCGAACCAATTTGCAAGGTACTGTGGGACTGAGTGTTAAACCTGAATCTGGAGGAACTAAGGTAAAAGAGCAAGGAGCGGCCTCGTCGGCGGAAGCTGTGGTCCTAAATGAGGCGATATAGAAGCTGGCAATAGCGAAATTAAAAGGATTTTAAAACTCCAGACGAGGGAAACACTTAATTCATCAGAACCGAACAATTAGGTCCAAAGAAACACCTTCTAATTTTGGAGTGGAATTATTCCTTCGGTGGGACATGGAACACAGAAAGCAGTCAATCACACGCAAGATCATTTCTCAGGCAGACCGTAGGTCGTGAATGCTCAAAAGGTGCTTGTGATGCATGCTGGGCTAAAAGAAAGAACCATGTAAAATCGAATGCAAACCAAGGATAAAAATATAAAATACTCGAGAATATTATTGCAGAACTGAATGAGTCAGGGTCAGGACACTTCTTGCAACCACAGCGTGCAAGAGAGAACCGTCGTCCCCTGACTTCTTCCAACTTAGCGGCCTTTTCGAAGATTAGACACGCATACCTAGATCATCATGTGTTTTTGTTGACGGGGAACGTCAGATCCTGGATGCGTGAAGAATCGACTGGTTCTCGAGATAGATATTTATTACCATATAGTAATGCAATAAGAGTTTTGAGGGATTGAGGGCCATACCTGACTTACCTGTGCAGGCGTAACGGCGGGACATTGACGTTGTTTAGCTTTAACTGCAATCAAAACTCATTGGCACATGAATTTCACAACAATGATACATTCAACAGTTAAACGGCTCAGAGGGGACCGTGCTTAAGTTGGACGGCTCATGGTAAACCGCCATATGGATTTATTAACGGTCATAGGAAGGCCGTTTAATGCTAAGTAACCGTTTGCATAATAACGGTCCTAAGGTAGCCGTTCTTATTGTATAGTGGTCTATCGCTAGACCGCCATTCTCAACGTTGGTTCGAAAATATAAACCCTCTTCCGCTTCCCTCCTCCTACCGTAACGGCAGGAAGAGAGAAGAAGAAGAGGAAGGAGGAGCGACCCCCCCTTCTCCCACACTCTCATTCTCTCTCTCTTTTCTCTCGTGCTCTCCCTCTCTCACAATGGCCTCTCTCCTCTTCCTTTCCATCACCCTCTTCCTCACTCTCTCGGGATTTCTCTCCCTCGCGATGGCGGTGGATGGCGACGGCGACGAGCGGCGGCGGTCGGAGGCGGTTGCTCCGGGGGAAGAAGCCGGGACGATGGACTTCTCGGCGGATGATCTCGCCCTCGTGCTCGTGGAGGAGAGCGAGAGTGGTTCCGACGGCGAGCGTGGAGCCGACGAGCCGGGAGGCGATGAGCCGGCGGCGGAGGCGCCGCGCCCGGCAAGAAGGCGTCGTGACTCGGAGGTAGGTCCCTTTTCCATTGTATAGCACGGGGGAATGGGGGTTAAGGGCTTCCACGGCGGCGGGGGATGGCGCTTCGCCGTCGTCGGAGGAGATTACGCAATGACGGTCCTCAAAGGACCGCAAAATATACCCAACACGGCCCAGTAGGGGCCGTTAAACATATCTGACCTTTGGGGTCTCCTCAGAACAAAACGGCCCTCAACGGACCGTCAAACAGAACAGCGGCCCAGGAGTGGCCGTTGACCATAACGTAGCAACCCTCGGCATTCAGAACAATGCGGTCCCCATTGGACCGTTCAAAATAGCACCGCGGCCCTTGGAGGGCCGTTGAATGATTCATCAGAACAACGGTTCATGGACAACCGTTGTGAATGGAATAGCGGCCCAGGAATGGCCGTGTTATTCAAAACATCATAGGATAGGACGGTCCATGGAGGGCCGTCATAGGCAACAAAACGGCCAGGGGAAGGCCGTTGAACAACTAAAATGAGGAACATCACAGGGTAACACCCCTTTCTTTTGTTATTAAGAAATATGAAACTAATGAGATGAATGAATGAATGCAGGGAAAGCGTCGGACCCGTATCTCCTGGCTGCAGGTTCGGTCAGTGTATCTTGCACTGCCGGATTTTCAGCGGGAGAGGCTGGCTGCTATGGGGTTCGCCCCATTCCTCAGTGTTGAGGTGTGTCGCTTTGACACACCTCTTCTTTATGCCCTGCACGACCGCTGGGATCCGGCGAGTCGCACGTTCCTCTTCCCGTGGGGTCACATGGTCCCCACGCTAGAGGACGTGGCTAGGCTTACTGGTTTACAGGTGCATGGTCTGCCGGTGATTGGGATCTCCTTTCCTGATTACCGCGGCATGGCCGAGAGGACGTTCTGGCTCGCGCTCCAGACGACACGTCGGCAGACCACGCTTCTTCCGCGGGCAGCTCTCCAGGACAGCCTGGGGTTGCGACGGACGGGACTTGCGGTGGGCGAGCGTCCAGAGGAGCACTTGGACCGGCTGGTGACGCGCGTGCGGCCTCGAGTAGCAGCAGGACCGGGTGCAGAGGCGGACACGGTTCTTCGGCGGTTCCTGATGTTCTTGTTCGGGCGGCTTCTCTTCTCGACTCGTGCGGACGTCATCCACTGCCGACTTCTTCCGTTCCTTGAGGACCTAGAGCACGTGGGAGACTACGCGTGGGGTGCCGGTGTGCTCGCCTTCCTTTTTGAGAGCCTCAGCTCGACGTCCCGACGGACGATGTTGGGGGGCTTCTCTCCCCTTCTCCAGGTACGACTCTGACTCAGAACTCATGCAATTTCCTAGGACCTGTACTCTAGATGCTGACGACTTGTGCGTGATGCAGGCATGGGCTTACGTGCGGCTGCCTATGCTGCGCAGGGGACTAGAGATCCGCCCTGGACTCTTCCCTCTTCTACGACGGTGGGCGCCAGCTCGTGGGTCGGGGACCCTGACACGGCAGGTGCGCGACCTGCAGGATGACATTGACGCGCTTCCGTACTCCTCAGTACGACTTCTAAACCTTTAGCCTTTATTTGGAAAATGCTTGTTTTATATGATGTTGATGTGATTGCTGATGTATGCAGGTGCAGTGGACTCCTTATGCACACGAGGACGTGACAGAGCAGCCGTGGGTGGTGAGAGCTCTTACCTTCTCCGGGCGTGATGTGTGGTTACACTGCATGAATGTAGTGGAGCCCCTTTACTCCCGGCTGGTGATGAGGACGACCGGCGTCTCTCAGCCCGTGGTAGACTTCCCGGTGCAGGAGAGCGCGAGGGAGAGGGTGACGCGGAGCACCCGAGGGCTGACTCAGCAGTGCGATTGGGCGGCGCGGAACGCCGAGCAGGTTGCCGACTGGCAGGCAGGTGGGCGTGTGGTGACCGCTCGTGCTGACAGTGATGCGGCGTACGTGACTGCGTACGTCAGGCATTCTGGAGACCGCGTGTTCCGAGGATCACGCCGACCGGTACAATTCTAAACTCAGACTTAATCTACATGCTTTATGATTTCTATATGCTGTACTGACTTCCTTTCGACATGCAGATCGACCCTGAGGGACGCTTAGCGGAGCTGCAGGGGCTCCTTCATGCCACCATCCAGGAGAGGGATGAGGCTCGCCGAGCCCTCGAGTTACTGGTATGTTCCTAAACTCTGGACTCTTACATTTCTATATGATGTTTATGCATATGACTGACCTGGGATATTTGGGTGCAGCGAGCTGAGGCTGCTCAGAGGCGTGGAGCGGAGGCTCCTTCTTCTTCTTCTGTTGAGACACCGGCCGACCGAGCAGCCTGGGATGCCGAGTTCCAGAAGAATAATCTCTCATGTGATTGACTGCTTGGGACAATAATTGAGGCGAAGGAAATGATTCGATTTATGAGTTAAAAAACGGGTGTCAACAGATGCCCCTCCTTAACGTCCGCCTTGCAAGGGAACGAGCGGAGGTGTAGTGAAGGCATCATGGAACATGGAGTTGTAGCGGAGATGAAGCGGAGTGGACTGCAAAAGCGGGCGTTAAGGCAATACGACACCCGTTTCATACCAATAAGCCATAGAAATCTTCGGGCAACCTTCGAACCAATTTGCAAGGTACTGTGGGACTGAGTGTTAAACCTGAATCTGGAGGAACTAAGGTAAAAGAGCAAGGAGCGGCCTCGTCGGCGGAAGCTGTGGTCCTAAATGAGGCGATATAGAAGCTGGCAATAGCGAAATTAAAAGGATTTTAAAACTCCAGACGAGGGAAACACTTAATTCATCAGAATCGAACAATTAGGTCCAAAGAAACACCTTCTAATTTTGGAGTGGAATTATTCCTTCGGTGGGACATGGAACACAGAAAGCAGTCAATCACACGCAAGATCATTTCTCAGGCAGACCGTAGGTCGTGAATGCTCAAAAGGTGCTTGTGATGCATGCTGGGCTAAAAGAAAGAACCATGTAAAATCGAATGCAAACCAAGGATAAAAATATAAAATACTCGAGAATATTATTGCAGAACTGAATGAGTCAGGGTCAGGACACTTCTTGCAACCACAGCGTGCAAGAGAGAACCGTCGTCCCCTGACTTCTTCCAACTTAGCGGCCTTTCCGAAGATTAGACACGCATACCTAGATCATCATGTGTTTTTGTTGACGGGGAACGTCAGATCCTGGGATGCGTGAAGAATCGACTGGTTCTCGAGATAGATATTTATTACCATATAGTAATGCAATAAAAGTTTTGAGGGATTGAGGGCCATACCTGACTTACCTGTGCAGGCGTAACGGCGGGACATTGACGTTGTTTAGCTTTAACTGCAATCAAAACTCATTGGCACATGAATTTCACAACAATGATACATTCAACAGTTAAACGGCTCAGAGGGGACCGTGCTTAAGTTGGACGGCTCATGGTAAACCGCCATATGGATTTATTAACGGTCATAGGAAGGCCGTTTAATGCTAAGTAACCGTTTGCATAATAACGGTCCTAAGGTAGCCGTTCTTATTGTATAGTGGTCTATCGCTAGACCGCCATTCTCAACGTTGGTTCGAAAATATAAACCCTCTTCCGCTTCCCTCCTCCTACCGTAACGGCAGGAAGAGAGAAGAAGAAGAGGAAGGAGGAGCGACCCCCCCTTCTCCCACACTCTCATTCTCTCTCTCTTTTCTCTCGTGCTCTCCCTCTCTCACAATGGCCTCTCTCCTCTTCCTTTCCATCACCCTCTTCCTCACTCTCTCGGGATTTCTCTCCCTCGCGATGGCGGTGGATGGCGACGGCGACGAGCGGCGGCGGTCGGAGGCGGTTGCTCCGGGGGAAGAAGCCGGGACGATGGACTTCTCGGCGGATGATCTCGCCCTCGTGCTCGTGGAGGAGAGCGAGAGTGGTTCCGACGGCGAGCGTGGAGCCGACGAGCCGGGAGGCGATGAGCCGGCGGCGGAGGCGCCGCGCCCGGCGAGAAGGCGTCGTGACTCGGAGGTAGGTCCCTTTTCCATTGTATAGCACGGGGGAATGGGGGTTAAGGGCTTCCACGGCGGCGGGGGATGGCGCTTCGCCGTCGTCGGAGGAGATTACGCAATGACGGTCCTCAAAGGACCGCAAAATATACCCAACACGGCCCAGTAGGGGCCGTTAAACATATCTGACCTTTGGGGTCTCCTCAGAACAAAACGGCCCTCAACGGACCGTCAAACAGAACAGCGGCCCAGGAGTGGCCGTTGACCATAACGTAGCAACCCTCGGCATTCAGAACAATGCGGTCCCCATTGGACCGTTCAAAATAGCACCGTGGCCCTTGGAGGGCCGTTGAATGATTCATCAGAACAACGGTTCATGGACAACCGTTGTGAATGGAATAGCAGCCCAGGAATGGCCGTGTTATTCAAAACATCATAGGATAGGACGGTCCATGGAGGGCCGTCATAGGCAACAAAACGGCCAGGGGAAGGCCGTTGAACAACTAAAATGAGGAACATCACAGGGTAACACCCCTTTCTTTTGTTATTAAGAAATATGAAACTAATGAGATGAATGAATGAATGCAGGGAAAGCGTCGGACCCGTATCTCCTGGCTGCAGGTTCGGTCAGTGTATCTTGCACTGCCGGATTTTCAGCGGGAGAGGCTGGCTGCTATGGGGTTCGCCCCATTCCTCAGTGTTGAGGTGTGTCGCTTTGACACACCTCTTCTTTATGCCCTGCACGACCGCTGGGATCCGGCGAGTCGCACGTTCCTCTTCCCGTGGGGTCACATGGTCCCCACGCTAGAGGACGTGGCTAGGCTTACTGGTTTACAGGTGCATGGTCTGCCGGTGACTGGGATCTCCTTTCCTGATTACCGCGGCATGGCCGAGAGGACGTTCTGGCTCGCGCTCCAGACGACACGTCGGCAGACCACGCTTCTTCCGCGGGCAGCTCTCCAGGACAGCCTGGGGTTGCGACGGACGGGACTTGCGGTGGGCGAGCGTCCAGAGGAGCACTTGGACCGGCTGGTGACGCGCGTGCGGCCTCGAGTAGCAGCAGGACCGGGTGCAGAGGCGGACACGGTTCTTCGGCGGTTCCTGATGTTCTTGTTCGGGCGGCTTCTCTTCTCGACGCGTGCGGACGTCATCCACTGCCGACTTCTTCCGTTCCTTGAGGACCTAGAGCACGTGGGAGACTACGCGTGGGGTGCCGGTGTGCTCGCCTTCCTTTTTGAGAGCCTCAACTCGACGTCCCGACGGACGATGTTGGGGGGCTTCTCTCCCCTTCTCCAGGTACGACTCTGACTCAGAACTCATGCAATTTCCTAGGACCTGTACTCTAGATGCTGACGACTTGTGCGTGATGCAGGCATGGGCTTACGTGCGGCTGCCTATGCTGCGCAGGGGACTAGAGATCCGCCCTGGACTCTTCCCTCTTCTACGACGGTGGGCGCCAGCTCGTGGGTCGGGGACCCTGACACGGCAGGTGCGCGACCTGCAGGATGACATTGACACGCTTCCGTACTCCTCAGTACGACTTCTAAACCTTTAGCCTTTATTTGGAAAATGCTTGTTTTATATGATGTTGATGTGATTGCTGATGTATGCAGGTGCAGTGGACTCCTTATGCACACGAGGACGTGACAGAGCAGCCGTGGGTGGTGAGAGCTCTTACCTTCTCCGGGCGTGATGTGTGGTTACACTGCATGAATGTAGTGGAGCCCCTTTACTCCCGGCTGGTGATGAGGACGACCGGCGTCTCTCAGCCCGTGGTAGACTTCCCGGTGCAGGAGAGCGCGAGGGAGAGGGTGACGCGGAGCACCCGAGGGCTGACTTAGCAGTGCGATTGGGCGGCGCGGAACGCCGAGCAGGTTGCCGACTGGCAGGCAGGTGGGCGTGTGGTGACCGCTCGTGCTGACAGTGATGCGGCGTACGTGACTGCGTACGTCAGGCATTATGGAGACCGCGTGTTTCGAGGATCACGCCGACCGGTACAATTCTAAACTCAGACTTAATCTACATGCTTTATGATTTCTATATGCTGTACTGACTTCCTTTCGACATGCAGATCGACCCTGAGGGACGCTTAGCGGAGCTGCAGGGGCTCCTTCATGCCACCATCCAGGAGAGGGATGAGGCTCGCCGAGCCCTCGAGTTACTGGTATGTTCCTAAACTCTGGACTCTTACATTTCTATATGATGTTTATGCATATGACTGACCTGGGATATTTGGGTGCAGCGAGCTGAGGCTGCTCAGAGGCGTGGAGCGGAGGCTCCTTCTTCTTCTTCTGTTGAGACACCGGCCGACCGAGCAGCCCGGGATGCCGAGTTCCAGCGGATGGTGGAGCGGGCCGAGGCAGCGGAGAGCGAGCTTGCCGTGCGGGTACACTTCTGACGCTTTCCTTTGTTTATTCGTGCATGATATGAATGGAATGTGCTAATGTTTGATGCATGCAGGTGGAGGACGTGAGGGTTGCCATGGAGGAGGCTACCCGTGCCAGAGAGGAGGTGGCCCACCTACGGGCTGAGTTGGTGCAGGTTGAGGCTCGGGCCCAGGAGGCGACTGTGAGCGCCCAGAGGTCGGCGTCTCGAGCCAGGGCGGAGTTAGCCGAGGCTCAGGAGGAGGTGAGGCGGCTCCAGTCGGCAGAGGCTGCCGAGTTCCGGGGGCAGGTGAGAGAACTTCATCCTATGCTGACTGCCGAGCTGGAGCAGTTACAGGCAGAGCTGGAGCGAGAGCGAGCAGCGTCTCAGGAGCGAGAGGTGCTGCGGCTCGTGGCTGAGAGGGAGGCGAGCCATTTGCGTGAGCAGCTTGCGCGAGCTCAGCCGGCCGACGCTCTTGAGACGGGACTTCTCCGTGCGGAGGTGGAGCGCTACCGAGCGACGATAGCGGAGCTGGAGCCTTTCAGGACCGAGGCCCTTGTGCTGCGGGGCCAGGTTCAGGGTATGACGATGAGCCGTTCGAGGAGCCGATCGGTCGTACCGAGTGGCAGCCAGGCTACTCACACCTCGGTAGGACGTTACATGGCGAGTTCCTCTCAGCGGGAGAGGAACGAGAGTGATGAGCGACGACGACGTCGCGATGCTGCTGAGACTTCTTCGATGGCCCCGCCAGCGAAGAGACAGGAGGGAGGTGGAGACAGTGACAGGCCAGAGGGTGAGGCTTGATTTTGTACTTTTTCCCTCTTTTTTTTTATGAGATTTTTATGTTTTTGGGATGATGATATGTATATATGTTGTACCCCTTTTTTTTAGTTTTTGTATGGATGTATGAATGTATGCAAATGGATGAGTGTATGTATGAATGACAATGGGTGAGGGAGGCGATGACAGACTCGGGTGAGCTGCGTGAGAGGTAGCGAGGTACGCCGACTCAGGGTGAGCGACGCGAGCGGGCGTGAGGCATGCCGACTCAGGGTGAGCGACGCGAGCGGAGGTGAGGCACGCCGACTCGAGGAGAGTGACGCGAGCGGAGGTGAGGCACGCCGACTCAGGGCGAGTGACGCGAGGGGAGGTGAGGCACGCCGACTCAGGGCGAGTGACGCGAGTGGAGGTGAGGCACGCCGACTCAGGGCGAGTGACGCGAGTGGGGGTGAGGCACGCCGACTCAGGGCGAGTGACGCGAGTGGAGGTGAGGCACGCCGACTCAGGGCGAGTGACGCGAGCGAAGGTGAGGCACGCCGACTCGAGGTGAGTGACGCGAGCGGAGGTGAGGTACGCCGACTCGAGGTGAGTGACGCGAGCGAAGGTGAGGCACGCCGACTCGAGGTGAGTGACGCGAGCGGAGGTGAGGGACGCCCATGAGTTTAGAGAACAACAGCCAGGAAAAAACCGTTTTTGGAAAGAATGACGGCCAAGACAGGGCTGTGGGTCTCTTAAGAATAACGGCTATGCCATAGCCGTTATGTAACATAACGGTCAAGGGAAAGCCGTTATTTGGTGCTGGCCGACTGAAGAACGACGGTCCATGGTAGACCGCGGACATGAGAATAGCGGTCGCCATTGGGCCGTGCTTACATGAATGACGGTCTATCGTACGACCGCCAATCAGCACGATCTTATAAGCCAAATTGAATTCCCTTTAAGCCCATTCAATCCTGGTGTGCTCTCGTGCATCATGCGTTCCAGTGGAGCGAAACACGGGATGAGACCTCCTATAAGTAAGGGGTGCTCTGCCTTCAGCCTGAACCCAACCTCTTCTTCTTCTTCTTAAGTTTCTTCCCTCTAAATCACCACCAAATCATCATGAAGAGGAGTTTTGGTGAGCATTCTTTGGGTGAGGGAAGCTATTCAGGCCCGAAGGCTGCGAGGAAGGAGCGAGAGGAGATTACACGTTTGGGTTCTATTCCTCGACACCTCAGTTCAAATCCTTCTAGAGAGGTATGTTTAAATCACTTCCAACTTGGTTCATTTGATTCTATTTCAGCTGATATCTCTTCTTTTCTGCATTATTCTCCTTGTTTCCTCCTTTTTAGCTCCTTCCTGGCTCTCGCCGATACTCTTCTCTTAAGTGGGTGGCTCCCATGGTTCGTGCCTTGCCCCTAGGGGTAACCCATATCCTTAGTTTTTGGCATTTGCAATCCTTGCTGTTCTTAGGTCGTAACTTCCAAAAGATTTCCTTTGACTGGCACAGTATTTCAGCCCTTGTAGAAATGTGGCACCCACAGACCCACACTTTTGTCTTTCCATCCTTTGAGGCCACTGTCCTTTTAGAGGAAGTAGAGGCTTATCTGTCTCTCCCTAAGTCTAGGGTTGGGGAGGAGGATCTAGTGTGTCACACAGTTGCCCCTATAGATCCAGTTGCCATCTTTAGCGAGTTCATAGAAGACCCGAGTGAGATCAAGACCTTTGTGGGACCCCGTCATGTTCACCTTCTTCCTCTCAGCCAGTGGGTGGTGGCACATTGTAAGAACAAATGCGGGTGGCATGAGGCTATTGCCAAGGCTGCATCCATTTGCTTGTGTGGTGCTATCCTTTTTCCGTCAGCCGACCACGTGTTAGATCTTCCCGTCCTTAGCACCATCAGTGGTTTATGGAGAGGGCTTTCTATTTCCCAGGCTATCTTAGCCTATTTTTATGAAGGGCTTAGCTCTGCTGCCCTGAGTGGTCCACTGTTTGGTTCTATGATTCTCTTAGAGTGTTGGGTGGGCGTGAGACTGAAGTTTATCCCTAGGGCAGGCATAGAGACTGAGAGTAGGATCTTCGGGAGCCATCCACTTTCCTTTATCGGTGGCAGGTTTGGTTTCTCTTCGCAGGTGGAGTGCCGTACGGGGGATATGCGGACCAGAGAAGAATGGCGCAGGTACCTGAGTCGGCTACCCGTGGAGAGGTTCGTGATGCGGCCTAACTTCTTGGTGACTACGGAGGTCAGACTGCCCAGAGGACAGGGTCTGGATTTGAGGCTAGTGAGTGATACCGTACTGGCCGTGTATTATCCACACAGGTGCCATTTGCAGGTCGGTGTACCGCGGACCCTGCTTCCTCCGTTGTCGCACTTCCCTTCTCTTCAGGCTAGACAGATTGGCACTGAGCACGATGAGCAGAGTGTGAGGAGTGCACTAGCGATGTGGGGAATCAGCAAGGTGCGTGCCTTGCCAGCAGAGGTGGAAGAGGCGACCGAGACTCGTCAGGCGTATATCAGAGAACTGAGAGAGATGTGCCCCTGCGGGAATGCCCAGGGGAGGATTGAGTGATTGTACTTTCCCTTCCTTTTTATGATGCTTGATAAGTGAGAGTGCCTTGTTTGAGAGTGAGAATTGTTTGTATCAGGAATAAAAGTTGGAGTGACCGATTTTGCCCCTTGCAGTTGTTCTGTTGTTACTTCGTCTTCTTGCTCCATCGTCCTGCACACTATTAGCAATGAAACAGGTTAAATCTGTTTTAGGCTTAGCCCCTTGCCTTGTGACAAGTGCGGAGGTAACCAGTGCTTGATTTTTGGTCAAGGGGCAAGCCTTATTAAATAAGCAAAGGAAAAGAGAAATGATAACAATGCAATGCATGCATGCCATGAATGCAAGTCATGAATATTTTTGGATTTTTTTTTTAATATTTTTGGATTTTGAAATATTCAATGTTTTTGGGTTTTAAGTTTTTTTTTTTAAAAAAAAATATTTGTTGTTTTTGGATTTTGAAATATTTGTTGTTTTTGGATTTTGAAATATTTGTTGTTTTTGGATTTTGAAATATTTGTTGTTTTTTGGGTTTTGAAATATTTGATTTTTTTTGGATTTTGAAATATTCAATGTTTTTGGATTTTGAAAACCGATGCTTCCGTAACAAGACATGCCTCCCTCGTAACCTGAGGATTCCTCCTGAGATCGGCGTGTGATTGAAGGGACCCTCCTGGCCCGAACTTTTATTTGCCTGACGGTGTTCTGCCAGGGCCACCCCCAGGGTACTCAGCTTTGTCCTGAAAAGAAAAAGAATATGGAGACAAGCTTACACCCGTCATGTGAGTTTTTAAGACTTGAATTCTTTCCTGGGTGCCCCTCAAAGCTTCGGTCTGTTGTGTCGGGGTTTTGGTGTTCGTCATCGAACCTTAAGCCACCACATTTGTCATTCTTGCTATGCCTAGTTGTTCCAATTTCCCAAATATTTTCATTCATTCATTTTTCCTTTTTGTTCTTCTTCTCTCTTTTTCTTTCTTTTTCGTGTGGCTTCAGGTCATAACGAACTGCCCCTATTTGAGACTTATCTCGTATTAGGGTACCCAGGTCAGGCATCGCCTCCTTATTTACTCCTCATTCTTGGGTTCAGCCGAAGCAAGAAACGTACAGGGACTACAACTTTCCTCCAGAGTGTGGCCCCGGGAAACGGTGTTTGGCGGAACTGGGGACAGGACCAAAGGGTCGTGTTTGTGTGTTCAGCTTCTCTCAGTGATTCTTATGAACAGGGGAAGCTTGCATTGCTAGGGAAGCACGTGGTTAGACTCTTTTTTAGGGATAGAAGCGTTTGAGATATAACCCGTTCCACGGATTTGCCAGTTCTTCTCCTTCTGAGTTCGTCAACCGATAGGCATTACCTGGATAGACTTCCTTGATGACGAACGGCCCTTCCCAGTTTGGCTGCAACTTAGCCCTTGGACCACCTGTTCGGATGAATTTCCTTTTCAAAACCATATTACCTATTTCAAACTTTCTTTCGATTACCTTCTTTTGAAAATGACGTGAGACCCGCTTTTGATAAACAGAAGCGTGATTGGCCGCATTTAACCTCTTCTCATCTAACAGTTCCAGCTGTGCTAGTAACGCCTCTCGACGCTCGTCGAGATTAAGTTCCTTATCTAGCTGCACTCTTAGGGAAGGGATGAGAATCTCATACGGGAGTACCGCCTCCATCCCATAGGTGAGAGCAAAGGGAGTCTGCCCTGTGGGAGTTCGGACAGAGGTGCGATAAGCCCATAGAGCGTCTATCAATTTATCAGCCCAATCAGCGTGCCGGTGGGATTCACACGTTTTCTTGATGATTTTAAGAAGGGTTTTATTGGTGGCTTCGGCTTGACCGTTGCCTTGTGGATAATATGGTGATGAATGATGCAATGCAATACCAAATTTCTTACAGAGGTCCTGGAGTTCTTGAGACACAAATTGTGGCCCATTGTCGGTGACAATGTCGCTTGGTACCCCGAACCGCGAGATGATGTTCTTTGTGATGAAGCGGCAAACTGTGGTAGCTTTGATCTCTGCATAGGCTTCAGCTTCCGCCCACTTCGTGAAATACTCTGTAGCGGTGAGGATGAAGGATTTCTGTTTTACTTGGGCGTTAGGGTCACCTAACGGACCGACAATATCAAAGGCCCACATGGAGAAAGGCCATGGGGCGGATAGTGGGCGAAGAGATGAAGCAGGGGCGTGGATTTTGTCAGCATGGAGCTGGCACTGAAGGCACCTACGGACGTAGGTAGAACAATCTTCCTCTAGGGTTGGCCAATAGTAGCCCTGCCTAAGGATCTTCTTAGCCAATGCCTGTCCATTCACGTGACCTCCACATTCACCGGAGTGAGCAGCTTCCACTACTTTCCAAGCTTCATTGTCGTCTAAACACCGCAATAGAACTCCATTGAGAGCACGCCTGTACAATTCTCCTGCAATGATTGTATACCTCGAGGCGACTCTTCCGATAGCTTTCCTTTGTGTAGCATTGGCTTCCTTCGGGAAAGAACCATCCCGACAATATTGCTCAATCTCATGGAACCACGGCAATTCATCTTTGCCCAATATTTCTTCCAATTCTGCTAAGGATACTTCCTTAACCTCTTCTTTAGCCGCCTTCTCTTCCACAATCTTCCTAAGGTTAGCAAACCAAGGATCTTGCAAAGAGGGAGCGTCCATCCGCTGGACCACAATGGTCTCAGTGGAACGACTAAGGGAGAAGGATAAAGAGGAAGCGAGAGATGCTAATGAATCAGCAAGAATATTTTGAGATCGGGGAACATGAACGTAGATGAGTTTGCTAAATTGTCTAGCCAAGAGTGTGACCAAATCTTGATATGGCTTCAGTTTGGGGTCACGGGTGCGATAAGTTGACAGAACTTGACGCAGCACCAATTGAGAATCTCCCATGATGTTGAGGTATCGTGCGCCTAGGAGGTAGGCGTGCTTTAGTCCAGCTAGGAGAGCCTCATACTCGGCTATGTTGTTGGTGGCAGAGAAAGAGAGCTGGTAGGCAAAAGGGACGGTGATACCTTCGGGAGTAAGGAGGACAGCGCCGATGCCACGGCCCTGGGAATTGAGCGCACCATCGAAATGTAGAGACCAAAAGGGAGGCGGATGAGAGATAACTGCAAGGTGTTCATCAGGGAATTCGTCCTGGATTGAATCAGTGTAGGGGATAGGAGAATGAGCAAGATGCTCAGCAATAGCATACCCCTTTATGGCCTTCTGGACGACGAAGGTGATATCAAATTGAGAGAGAAAGCTCTGCCAGCGAGCTAATCAACTAGAGAGGACGGGTTTCTCGAGGAGGTAGCGGATTGGGTTCATTCTAGAGATTAGCCTTACCTCATGGGCTAGGAAATAGTGTTTTAACTTCTGAACTACCCATACCAATGCTGCACTAGTCTTCTCCATGGCAGTGTACCGGGATTCGGCAGAATTGAACAATCGGGAGAGATAATATGCTGCCCTCTCTCTTCCTTCATCATCGACTTGTGCCAGGACAGCACCTAGGGAATCCTCAGCGACAGAAATGTATAGGATCAAAGGCTTTCCGGGGACAGGAGGTTGCAAGACAGGAGGGTTGGACAGATAAACCTTAAGCTCCTCATAGGCCTTCTGACATTGTTCGTTCCATTTAAACTCGGCCCCCGCCTTTAATAAGTCGTAGAATGGGCGGCATCTTTGAGAGTGTTGAGATATGAATCTTCTAACGAACTGCAAACGCCCAATCAGACCACGAAGCTCCTTAAGATTCTTAGGCGGTGGCATTTCCATTACGGCCTTTGCCTTATTAGGATCAATCTGAATCCCTCGTTTGCTAACCATGAACCCAAGTAATTTCCCGGATGCGACTCCAAAGACACATTTCTTAGGATTCATCTTCAATTGGTATTCCCTAGCCCTTTGCAGCACCTTGGCTAAAATGGCGGGGTGTTCTTCTTTTGTCCTCGACTTCACCAGAATATCGTCCACATAGGCTTCCATGTAGACGTGCATCATGTCGTGGAAGATGGCCACCATTGCCCGTTGATAGGTAGCACCTGCGTTCTTCAATCCAAATGGCATGACGACATAGCAGTAGGTGCCCCAAGGCGTGGTGAAGGAGGTTTTCTCTTGATCTTCTAGAGCAAGACGGATTTGGTTGTATCCTGAATACCCGTCCATGAACGAGAGAGCCTCAAACCCAGCGGTATTATCTACCAAAACATCGATGTGAGGAAGCGGGAAATCGTCTTTCGGACATGCTTTGTTTAAGTCCCTGAAATCAATACAAATTCTGACTTTGCCATCCTTTTTTATTACCGGGACTATATTGGCCACCCACTGTGGATAAAGCACAACCCTGATGAATCTGGCCTTATGTAATTTGTCCACCTCTTCTTTCATTCTCAAGGCCATATGTGGGTGGAATCTTCTGAGCTTTTGTTTAACAGGAATCGCCCCTGGCTTTAAGATTAACCTGTGTTCCACTAAAGCGGGGTCGAGACCCGGCATGTCCTCGTAGGACCAGGCAAAAGAATCGCTGTACTCTCTCAAAACCTTGATGAGCTCCTCTTCTACCTTAGGAGGGAGATCAGCTGCAATAGATATGGGCCTGGGATCCTCTTCGGTCCCTAAATTGATTTCTTTAGTGGGTTCATCCACTGCTGACGAGGGTTCGTCGAACCTTCTCAATCCTTGTGCGTATAGGTCAGCGATGTCCTCCACATCACTTTCCTCATCATCCGCTGGGTCTTTCTCGTCTACAATTTCATACACTCCTAGTCCGTCATTGCTCCACACCCGGCCTTCTGAATCCTCATCCTCTTTTAAGGAGACGGTGGTGGCTATGAATCCTGGGCATCTGAGGAGGGCCTGGCATCTCAAGGCCAGATCCTGTAGGAACCTATTGGGAATGGAACGGAAGTGACATGCCAGTGGCGGCGTTGCAGAGGTGGATGGGCTATCTAAGGGGGAACATGCTTCTACCCTGACTGACTCGACTAACCTAGGAGACCCAACTACCTGTACATCTACCCTAGGAGACAGAAAATCTAGTGGGGAAGGAGCAGGGGTTTGGTGCCCCTGGGGAGTGGATGAGCAGAAGACAGCATAGTCTTCGACTGAAATGTAAGTTTGAAAGTTGACGTTTTTTTTTGGGTATCTTCTACTACCAGAAGAGAGCAAGAAGAATCAGAAGGTGGAGGCAGAGGAAGGAGTTTTTTTGTGAAGAATTGAGGAAAGAGAGAGAAGAAGGTATCGGGGGAGAACCGCATCCCGCGAACTCGGGGGTTAGGGAAGGAGGTGAAGATAGATCGAGTAGATCAATGGGCGGACAGTGCCCGCAATTGGAGGGAATGAATAGAATTTTTGACGGTCTCCCCGTAAAACACGGTTTGACCAGTATTGGAGGGGATCGAATCACAAAGTTTGGGTAAACTGTTGAGGCCAAATGAGCAGGAGGAATAAAGAAGGAAATGTCGGAGCTTCCTGCCTCTTGTATCTTCTGTGGCCTTATCAGAGCATGCCTAACCATGGGCATCTCTGTCTCCTTCATTTGAGTGGCTGGATCAGTAAACAGACTTGACATTTCAGCAAAATAATCTTCAAGATCTCCCACCAACCCCTGCAGAGGCGGCGGTGGGTCAGCAACAATATTAACAATGGGAGCATCTTTCTTTTCTTCCTTGGGTTGTGGCTTATTTGCGGTGCCGGGCTGTAGTGGACCCTTTACAAAGTGTTGCCGGTAGTCCCAGATTAGTGGCCCAGAATCTGCCTGAATGGTAGTGTTATGATAGCCTAAGCCCTGACGACCCATCTTCTTGCTTTCAGAGATGGGTTTGGTCTTTCCCTGTAACCGCGCGCCGAGACCAAGGCCTGGCTGATAGCCTAGCTTCATGATCATGTCCCAGCCTTTAGAATTTTTGGGTTTAGGCTTAGCTCCGGCATTCTTGCGTGTTGTAATGGGTTTGCCTGCCGCATAAGCCCATGGGTAATTTATGTCCATGACTGACAATACTGGCCTATTGCTCGGCCATAGAGTGGGGAGAACCTGGTCAGTGATGGCGTCCACTGCCTGGACAGTGGAAACACTCTTGACTTTGACCACCCGCCCCTGGAAGGAGAATTTCAGGCACTGATGGGCGGTGGAAGGTACCGCTTGCAGAGCATTTATCCATGGACGACCCAGAATAGCCTTGAACATCGGATCTATGTCTAGGACGTAGAATTCCACCTCTATTTGTAACGGCCCTAGCTCAGCCTGTAATGTGATGACCCCGTGACATGCCCTTCTGGAATTGTCATAGGCGGCAATGGTTGTCGGTGTCGGCTTCAGCATACTTTCAGAAATGTTGCAGGCACGCAGAGTACTTAATGGACAAACATTTATTGAAGCCCCAGTGTCCACTAGCACTGAGTCTACCACTACCTGGTTCAAGGTGATGGTGACGCATAGCGGCATTTGGCGTGCTTCAGGGGGCGCGAGTTCGGCCTCAGAGAATGTGATAGCGGGCCCCTTGGTAACAGTAGCCAACACTGACGGCAAGCTGTCTACCGCCACATCTTCGTTCACTATGACCTTTTGCAGAAACGTCCTTAATGCTTCTTGTTGTAGAGGTGAACGTCTGATCAACTCCAAGACAGAGATCTTTGCCGGCATCCGGTCAAGATGTTGCAACAGGTCGTATGTGGAACCGGGCGCGGGGTCAACTTCATTGTCTTGTGCTGCTGAGGCTGAGATGGAGGGTATTTGGGGAGGTGCACTGGTAGAGGGGTAAGTCCTTTGAAATAACCGTCCGCTCCTGAGGGCAAGGTTTTGTGCTGGCATGGCTGTAGGTGGGCTCCCGCTTGACCCAGTGGGGTGAATGAGAATGGAAGGGATGGCAGTCTTGGTGATGGGGGATATGATAGGCATAGTAAGCGAAGGTTGTGGTGAAGGTAAAATGGGCGATGGGTGAGGTAAAGGGGCGGTTAGTGGACTGCAGTGATTGGTGGACAAGATAGTGGAAGGTATAGTAGGTGGGGAAGTATAATGTTGTGGGGGGATAGGCGAGAGAATATGGCTTCTCGGAGTGGTAAGTATGGTGGAAGAATGGATGACGGGGGAAGTTGTGGAAGGCATGGAAGGCCGAAGGATGGAAAAGACGGCGGGTGAGGTAGAGTGCGTAGGGATGTGGCGTAAGGTTAACAGGTGTGCGGGATCGTCAATGGTCCACCCTGCGTCAGGAGCCGGGTGGCGTAACATGTTGACTTGGGCCGGTGCCGGCGGCTGCTGTTGTTGTTGAGGAGCGGGTGCATGTACTGGCATGGGATTTTGGTGGATCCCTAAGTTTGGCTGCTGCTGCTGTTGCTGTGGCTGCTGTGGCTGGAATTGCTGAGGTTGTTGCTGAAACTGCTGTTGCTGTGGTGCTGCCTGTTGCGGCCTTGCTGGCCCTCTTCTCAGATCTTCAATCAGCTTCCTCATCTGAGCCCAATCGATCCTGTGACCTTCGTGCAGGTCGTATACCAGGTCCCTAAAATGATAACACCTCTCAATGGTGTGCCCCGGCTGCCGGTGATATACACAATATCGGGACAGATCGGCGGCCGGATTCATGTTCGGGCGCTCAGGTGGCAATTGTAAATCGCCAGTATGCATCAGTGCTGCAAAGACATTAGTGAGCGTCTCTGGGAGAGGAGGATAGTTGGCTCTTTTAGCAACCGGACGAGCAGGTGCGTAGGTAGCAGGCGGGGGAGTGTTATGGTATTGCAGTGGTTGCTGGGGCTGTTGTGGTGGTGGCGGAGATTGTTGTTGAGGGTGTTGCTGCATGGGAAAGGAAGGGCGAGGTGATGCGGAGAAATGGGGGTTGCTTTGCTGGGGGAAGTGGGAGGTGGCAGTCTGGCTAACTACCTGCACCTGCTCGTTTGTTTGGACTCCTTCGGTAACAGGGCCCTGTGGTTTTCTGGAACTCTTGGGCTTCTGGGCTTCGAAGAGAGAATGAATGGGGGAGTCCTTAAACTGGGTCTGGATAAACCGGGCCCGACTGTACAGTTGATGCATACTGGTGATGTCATTCAACATTAGGACATTCCGGAAGAGAGGGGTTGCATTAGAAACGAGCAGTTTGATCTTCTCTTCTTCCGGAATCTGCCCGGGCACACGGGAGGCTATCTGCCTCCACCTATCAGCATAGGTAGCGAAGTCTTCATCAGCTTTCATCTTCTCGGCCACTAAGTCCGTGAATGAGTATTCGGGTCCGACCCGATCTTGGAATCTTTGCACGAATTTCTCCTTGATCGTCTTGAAGCTCCCAACCTCCTCCAGTGGCAGAGCGTAAAACCATTCGAGTGCCACCCCGTCCAGGGATCGCCGGAATAGATATGCGAGGAGGTGATCGTCATGCTGGTATGGTCCCGACTCGTACAGGAATTCCTTGATGTGGATGAACGGGTTGCCGTTCCCGTTGTACTTTCGGTATGTCGGGAGCTCCGACTGAGAAGGGAATCGGATGTCCCGGAAATTAGGAGTGAGAGCATCTGCGAAGGATGGTGGGCCAACCCTCTTATTGAGGAGATCGATCTGCTGTTGGAGCACTGCCAAGCGATCGTCACTTCCTTGTTGAGGTAGAGGGACTTGAGGTGGAACTGAAGGGTAGTGAGAGGCAGCTGGATGGACAGTAGAAGCCGAGGGATAATGGGAGACAGCCGGATGGATAGTGGGGGCCATGAGCCCGTAAGATGGATGTTGAGTCCAAAAAGGACCCACATCAGCGTAAGCGAGTTGAGCTATTCCGGGCTGCAGCCGAGTAGAATCCACTTGGGCCAGAGGGGCCGGTGGTGCTGATGAGACGGCCGCGTGGGCACTAGCACGAGGAGATAAGGGAATTTGACTCTTCCCTTTGTCTGCAGGAGGGTGGGCTGAGGTAGAAGCCTGGCCAGATTGATATATTGGAAACTGGAGGACCTGTGGGCGAAGAGGGGTATGGTCCACTGGGGCAACAGACGGTGCTCCGGACCTCTCAGCAGGATGGGTGGAAGAGACAGGAAGGGTTACAGCGGGCGGGACCTCTGCCCCGAGGGCTTGCTTGAATATCTGGAGTTGATCCTGGTCAAGTTGGGACATGAGTTGGAGTAGTTGGCTCGCCGAAGGGGAGCCAAACTGAGGGAGCGTGGGTGGCGCAACCTCAGCGATGGAGGAAGGGGGAACAAAGACGAACCCCTCCCCATTCAGGGAGGAGGCAACCCCGGAGACGTCCTCGAGGAGCCCCTGAGGAAGAGAATCCTCGCGGGCGGGGATGGACCCGAAAGAAGACATGCTGGATGATGATGAGTTGAATAAAGGGTTGCAATAGAGGGAGAGTAGAGAATCGCCCCTAGGAGATGATCCCGAGGGAGGGGAGCAATGCTGCATGCAATGGGATGCACAGACTAGAGAGACTTAAGACCAAAGTACACAAGTAGAAGCAAAGCAACCACACAATGAAAGGTGGAGACGAGAAGGGAGTCAACCAAGTATGCACACACTTTGAATGATGCCGCAGATTTTCAGAATTCTTTTCTCTTAGGCTTAGTGTTTTGATTAAGATGTAGAGTTCACTCGGACACTTGGGAGCCTAATAACGGCATGATGGGGGAACTGGCTGACTTTAAGGGGAAGCACTCTCCACGTATGCAGAACCTAGACACGGTGTGGCGATGGTACAACCGGCCCGGCGTCCGTGTGGGAATCCACGGCTCACGGGGGCTTACGGAGGTCCTCGGCAAGATTCCCTAGTCGGCTCCAAGGAATATGGAGACGAGAGGAAATCCTACCTCGGTAGGAAATGCAACTACAGTATGAAGTGAATGATCCTAGGTGCACCGGAGTGCATGCAAAGCCTAACCTAGAAATCTAGCAATCACATATGAAATCAAATGATAAAATCATGAAGCAATCAATAATATGATAGAAAATAACAAGTGGACAGCAGGGGGACCAATGCTGGGAACAACAATTAGGGATAACAAGTGCCAGCCGCAGACTCTGCGCCACAATAACGGTCTACTGGAGACCGCGGAAATGACTATAACGGCTCTGGAAGAGCCGCTAAAGTACAGAGCTGCAGAACGAGAATGGCGGCCTAATGATGACCGCTACACAAGTATGACGGCACTATGAAGGCCGTTAAATGAGCAGAGCACGGCAGTGATAATTGCGGAGAATACCAGATAACGACGGCTGAAGGAGAACCGTTTTACACAGAACGACGGCTGATACAGAACCGCTGAACTTCACAGAGACAGAGATTGGTCAGCAAACCAGAAGCACGACGGGCATCAGAAGTCCCACCGTGATCGCCAAAAAGGAGAGGTGTTGATATGTTATTCCTCCTCGAGTTAAATAATATTGAAGAGATAAAAAAAAAAGGAGGAAAGATGAAGCTGTTGACCGTGATCGCCACCCGGTGAGAGCGCCGGGACTCGGAAGCTGCGGGAGAATGCGGGTCCGTTCCTCCACTCCTCCTGGCCGGCCGGAAGGTGCGGGCCTCGTGCTTTTGGTTGCTGACCTGAAAGCAAACGGTGAAACACACAGATAAACGGAGATTAGCTAAATGATAGTGTAGTAGGTGTACTAATTGAAATAAAGCAAAGGAAGAACATGGCTCGGCGATACTTGGAGGTTTTGAAACCTCGTTTAGGGCGCCGGAAACAATAGGAAAGATAATAAATGCCAACGAAATGATGTATGTGATGTGTGATGCAGTGGAGAAAAGACGTGTGTGTGGTGAGCAAACAGAGAAGAACTAGAAACACAGAAACATGAAGCGTGAAGTTCCCTGCACCGGGGGCCTGCGAGGGATGTAGAAGGCCCCCACTCCCTGACGAACGGGCGGATGCTGTATGAGATTTGGCGATGGAATTCGACAGCACTTCGTGATGGTCCCCCTCTGTCTCAGAACCCGTGAGCTATATATAGAGCCCAGGGCTTCGAGCTTAATCAGGGATTAACACTGAATGATGTCGGTCAAGGACCGGTATATGATAGCATCGTGTCAATATTGCCAACGACATTCTCCTCTTAATTCGCCTGGAATCACGGGGTCTAATCTGGGTGGCCGTAACAATGACAATCGTAAGGAGGCCGCCAAACAACTATGACGGTCTGGGAGAGGCCGTCCAATAACTATGACGGTCCTGTAAAGACCGTTATGCTTAAAGGCGAGTCAATGCCCGGACAAACAACTTTTCGTGAAGCACGTGGCTATGACTGACTGTCGGGCCTCTAACCCCTTTTCTTGTCGGCAAATAATGACGGTCCATAGACGACCGCTATATTGACCATAACGGTTGTCATGGAGCCGTTGTTCAAAGCATATCACGAGATACAAATAACCCGGGGCAGCGTAACACAACGGCCCAATGGGGACCGTTCTATTGAAAAAAACGGTTTATAACAGACCGTTAAACACAATGAGAGGGAGGGAGGCCTTCTTTGCTGGGAAGAGCCCAAAATACTGCCAGAAGAATAATCTCTCATGTGATTGACTGCTTGGGACAATAATTGAGGCGAAGGAAATGATTCGATTTATCGGTTAAAAAACGGGTGTCAACAGTCGCCAGTTCATGCACACCACTCCATTCCATCGAAAAAGGAAGGGAACAACCCAGCAAACAAAAGATCCGGAGTTTGTCATTAATACTCTGTAAAAGGAGCCCAAGACATGCCCTTGGGGTGACAAAATCTATACACTTCGGATAGCACAAACAAGAAAGGAGAGAGATACAATCAAGTCTCAGGCTCGGTCCCATCCAACGCCGTAAGGTGAGAGTCCGCAGCCGCAATCTCCACCTCCAAGTTAGACAAGAGCTGAGCGCTAGCTCCAGCTGTCATCTCAGCCGCCTGCCACTTTGCTCTGACGCCCTCGGTGACTGCCTGCTACTCCTCCCAGGCCTTCCTCAGGGCCTCAACCTGGCTCTCCACCTCCCTCAACTATGCGGCGCGCTCCTGAGATGCCAACGCAGTCACCTCGGCGTGACTCCTCTACTCAGCTACGGCTGACACAAGCTGAGCCCGCTACTCCTGCGCCTCTCGAATCACCGCTTGCCATCGAGCCCTCTCCTCCTGAGCCTCACGGAGTCACAAGTACTCGGCCCAGATCCCAGCTAACTCGGACATCCAGAGCTCGCGTGGGAAGCCAGAGACGTGGTAGCCCTGGGTGCACTCCCATAGCCACTGCCTCAGATCCTCTGGAGAAGGAAGAGGGTCGCTCTATGAGTAGCCTCACGCCCGCTGGAGCAAGGAGGCACCTACGCTCGCCTCCAATAGTGGCTCTGGCGGAGAAGCAGATGTAGGCCACTCAACCCCTAAACCCAGGGAGAGGTCGCCGGACGCGGTTAGCACTCCAGTGGAACCTGCATAGTCCCGACAAACACCAAAAGGGAGTGAGCAATACATGCAAGACCTCCTTCGAAAGATAAGGTGAAAAACCTGAGAAAAAAAAGACAAGTCTTGGCTCCTTACTTGGAGCAAGTCCGGCTATCCCTGTGGCGTCATCTATAGGGGTCAAGGAAGGCAACCAATCCTCCACCTCGACAGCATCACCCACCGGGGTCGGAGAGGGCAGTGATTCCTCCACCGTCCGGTAGTCCCCAGCAAGCACGGGTGGGATAGGCAGCTCCTCCTGCCCTCCCTCGCCAGGAGCCGACGCGAGCTCCTCTCCAAACTCTGATGTTGCGGGCAACCCAAGAACGTTAGTACTCTACCATATAGGGCAAACAAACACCAACTGAGGATGGGAAGGACCACCATATACCTCCAGAAGTGGTCCCCGTCGGAACCTCCCTACGAGCAGAGACCCCGGAGGATGAAGAGCTCGAGCTCGAACTCTCCTCCGTTTCCATCTCCAAGCTACCGTCATCTGGAGAGCTCGACGAAGCCTCTGACGAACTCCCAGAGACGCCCGAACCAGAAGCTCCTGTAAGCCGACAAAGCAAACAAGGTCACTACATGACCCAGCTTCATACAAGGGCGGCTCTCAAACTAAGAGTTGAGAACAAGAAACTCACCGGCCGGAGCGCTCCCCTCCAAAACCTTCTCAATGTCGACGATCTCCTTGTCGCCCTCAATTGGAGCCACTCCCATGGGCCCCTCTTCCACCACCTCAGCCCTGTCGCGGGGTAGATCGCCCTCTTGTAGAGGCGAAGGAGTACCTGTGAACAATGCCAACAGGATCTCAGCACTAGCAGACAATCAACACAAAGGGCTTACCACAAATGGTTAAGTCCCCAGCTACATACCTGAGGGTCCCATGCTCGAAGACCCAACTAGTCCCACAGTGCAGGCTGACACTACAGCTGGCAGGGAAACACGGCCCATCCCCGCCAATAGTTATGGTAACAGACTGGACGTTTCTCTAGCCATGGGCAGCACTGTAACACTCCTCCCTCCAGGCTCCCCCTCAAAGGTGGGAAGAGACACCGATGGGCCAATATGGACTAGCTTCTAAATCATCTCCGGAGTGGCGACTGGATCCTCACCTAGCGAGTAACAGCATGAACCCAGTCAATGTCTGCGGCCCAGTAATTGTACAACGGAAGGGCAATGCCCTCCTTAGCAATTCAATACTTACACGAGCCATCCTGGGTCACTGTTGGCTCCTGCCCGTCAACCGATGGGGGCACCTCGCCCCACATCTCAGAGGGAGATGCAGTCTCTGATGCCCCGGCTACCTCTATACGACATCAGCAACTATGTCAACTCCCAGAATCAAGTATAGCCATAAACACAACATGCTCGGTCTCAGAATTATATGCCTGGATGGGTATCCTTTGAAACCTTCCATGACTCAAAATCGGGAAAGGTCTAAATATTGGGGGCAACCTCGTCCATCAAACGAAGGAACCCCTCCATATCTATCTCGCCATCGACCCCGTCGTCAGGTAGTGGGTCGATCCCCGAAGGTGGCGAGAAGGCCAGGTCACCCCCGGCCTCCAGCGGCGCTGTGAAAAGCAAATCCAATAGCACAAGGTTAGCCGATCATGAAGGCTGAATCGATAAGAAGTAAGCAGGCAGATATAGTGCTTACTCAGAGCCAGTTCTGCCTCAATATGTTCCCCAGTAGCGGGTCCCCGAGAGGACTCACCGGCCTCCCTGGCTCCGATCTCTACCCCGTGGCGCTTCTGCAGGGGCTGGAGGGCCCCGTCACCGTCCCCAGAAGACGTCCTTGTGGAGGGGTGATCCATGTCTGCCGTAGAGCCTACCAATAAACACAACCACATAAAATGTCTCAGTCATATACCCCAGAAAACAACAAAGCGGGGGTAACAGGCTAACGAAGAGGTCTCACCTGAAGCCGCAAAGGGGGTCAGCGGCAGAGGAACCAACTGCTCCGGCTTCAAGACCACGACTCGTGCAGCCTTTGCGACTGCCACCTTCACGTCCCTTAGGGTGTAGGTGCACTCGATCCGGCCGACCCAATCGCATGAGCGATATGACGCCTCCAATCATCGATCGCCATGTCTACAAAGCTCCCCTCAGGGACCACTCGGTCCAGTGGGCCCTTCTTATCGAACCCGCAGTCAGCTAGGAACTGTGTCCACCAAGTTCTCGACACCCCCGAACGAGGCGCCCCGGCTCCAGTACCTCTAGGCGCCGGCCGCGCCTGCCTGAGGGGCTTCAGTGCCCCGCTGCCGCTCCATCTTGTAGACAGTGAGCCCCGACTGCCCCGTGGCACCTGCTGTGCCAGCCGCTCTACCTCCCGGTAGATCTGGGTGAAGCGAGTCCGCAGGTACCCGTCGTCTAGCACAATGGGAGGCAGATCCTCCCTCAAGAGACGGGCCTCCTCAGCTTTTTGGATCGCTGAGGCCTTCTGCCGGTACAGGTGACTGTGCTCGAACCACCACCTGGCATAATGGACGTCGAACCGTCCCCTGCGTCCCGGCCCAGGCGTCGACAGTCGCTCCGGCTCCCGACGATAGTAGAAGTCCCACCACGCCGCAGCTAGCAAGTGTGTATCCCGGCCTCTGTACTGTCGACCCGCAAGAGGGAACTCCTGGTTCGGCGGGATTCCCTGGTCGTACCTGAAGTTCTGAGCGAACCTGTGCGGGTAATACGACTCCAGGAAGCTCATCACGTACAGGTGTAGCGCCAGTACCACCGGCTGGGTGCTCATCACCCACTCTAGGTACAATGCCGCATCTGGCTCCCGCTGATAAGGAAGGGCGCATGGTGCCCTGTTACTCAAAGGCACCAGAATCAGGTGGGAGTCTCTAGTGACGCCATTAAAGGGAAGCCCCTCCTCGCCCCTGCCGGGCAAGTAGCAAAAAACTCTCCAAGCCCCCTCCAACTGTGCGACTGCATCTCCGTCCGGCTGCCCAGTGAAGCTGAATAGCAGTGGTGCTACCTGGTTTGCCACGAACCCGCGAGACACCAACCCCAGAAACAGCAGACCAGCCGACACACTGAGGTAGTGGGTCATCAGAAGCTGACTCCGCTTACGTGGCTCCGGGTGCATCACCAGCACCCCTAGTCCCTAGTAAATGTTGGCCAGAGCTGTCGGAGCTAAGGCCAGCCTTTGTCCTTCTGCCAGTAGGCACGCAGGCCACAACAACTCCACGCGCAGCTGGCCGTCTTCCCCGTGTGGGACCACAAACATCGCCAACCAGTACGCCAAGTACGCCGCTAGATGGGTCATGTCCGACAACCCATGGGGGTTCCACCCCTCCTGTGGTGCATAGATGTATCGGGTGTATGTCCTGAACCATAGCTCCACCTCTGTGTACTCCTCCCATGGAGTCTGGTCTCTCGCAAACTCCTGATAAAAGCAGAAGGGCCCGTTGTAGAAGTGGCAGACCCACGCCTTCAACGGCACCTTGGGAGTCTGTGCTGCTCTCTCTCTCTCCCAGCTAGGGCTAAAACCCTCCATGTCTTCAGTAAATAACGACAGTTGTAAGGAACCCAGTATCTTCCATGACTGTCTGTGTGGAAGCGATGGAGGTCATCCAGCACTACCTCCTCGTACCCCTCACCGCTGATCGGCAACCCTGAAATCTTGAATAGAGACCACATATCTAATAAAGTCTCTCCTTTGGCCATCGCCACAGTGTTCCACCTGCGGTTGAAGCGCTCTGTCAATGCCTGTAGAAGCCCCGTGTAGCAGGGGTATCTATACAAAACCACGGTCACAGCATATCTGATGTCAGCCTGGTCCAGCAGCACCCGGTAGTGGTGTACTATGCCTATCAGCCACTCGGTAGCTCCCTTGCGGTATCTGTGTGAAGAAATCACCGCCCAACGGCCATACCAGCTAACAGCACTCTGTCGCAGAATCTTGGACAGAAGGCTGTGGTCGTCATAGCCCTTCCCGGCATACTCCAGCCCTGATGGCTCCAACGCTAACCCTGGACTGCCCTTTGTCTCTGCCTGGTGGTGTCTGTGTAAATCCCAGGAAGCGGGACCCATCACTCCAACGCTGACTCTGAACTGGTCCGCCCTGCCGAAGAATCGCAGGCACTCAGCACTGGGGAACTGACATTGTCTCTAGTAGTCCCCAGAGAAGCTCGGAAAGCCACAGAGAATGATCGCGGGCAAACCGTCTCTACCCACCGAAATCGCCTGCTCCAGTGGGCGACGGGCTCCGGTAACTCGAGAGTCCCCCTCCACCATGCCTGGTGGGACAAAGCGCCTGATGAACTCGAATAAGTGACGGTCCAGATGGAACTCCACTGGGTAGCCACCGCTGCGATCGTAGGTGTAAAGCCCACCCACCTCCGACGCCCGAGCCAACTCCACAGCCCCAACTCCACTGCCGCGCTCGCCAACGAGGCCCTCGGCCACAGTCGTGTGCCCCAAGTCAAGCTACCCCACATTAGCTACGGTGATGACTGGCGGGCCCAAGGGGGCATGGGCAGCTCAATCCTCCTCACCCAATGGTCCTCCTCCCGGACCACACACCTCGGGACCGTCTCGTCTCTACCAAATCATGCCATAGCTGCAAGATAGAACACCAAGAACAGTCAGCACGCTAGAAATTCAATACATGCAATACAATAAAGCAAAAGCACGTGAAGCGTCAAAATATAACTATAACAACTCATAAAGAGAGGTTGACGGGCCGTACACCCTAGTCTTCACCTCCGACGCATGACTCGTGGGGGGCATTTATTGTACCCGAACAATTTCCCCAGCAAAATATCGAGAAATAAGGGTTCAGGAATTTTCCTGAACACCTTTAAGGCATGAGCTACCCGGCCATGCCTACAACTCCCGGGACCTCACCAAGGGCCCTAACCAGTTTGCCGTGACATGCAGCTACATGGACGACTAACCAGAACAAATCCCGGCTACTCAACTACGGGCTTTGTCCGTACTCCACATGGCCGCCCGGGCCAACCCGAGGGGCTCCGACTTCGAGCCACGCCATGTGGCACCCAGTGAAAGGGCCGAGGGCCCACTCTGAGTCACTTACTTATAACTTTTCAAGGTCAAAGGGAGACCTAATTAGGCCAACCACAGGCATTGGAGGCCCGCTGTATGCATATACGGCTCACATGCGTGTGTTCGGCATTTTTCCGAACACCTTGTGGGCACGTATATTCCAGCCCTTCTACACCAAACCACGGGCCGCCCCATTGTTCCAGCACAGTAATTGGGTTCCACAACGACCCCCCAGCAAGTCGGGGCCACCCTCGACCCTCAGACACGTGGCAATGAGCCACTTAACCTTAGTTCTCAGGCCAACCCGAGGCTACCCCGATAACTTGCCGTGCAATGCGGCACGTAGCCCGAGGCATGGCCCACGAGCCCAAAGTACCTCTCCTTAGCTCCCACGAGCTCTCATCCTCATCCCAAGGCCCATCCCGAGGCCTCGCGGCCAGTTACCCAAGCCGTTCGACAACCTGGGGTGTGTCGGGCATTTACCCGAACACCTTGCAAGCGGCTACTATGACTCGAAGAACAATGGCCCCCACGGGCCATCCCAGTATCCCGAAGCCCAGTGTCCCAGATGACAAAAGAAGACCCCTAGGGGCCATCCTTAGGGTTGCGACGTGCCCGGGGCCAGTTCACCCCGGGGTACGGCCGCGCGCCCGTAGGGAGGGCAAACTCCCTGGGGGCCGTGCCCTCTCTCCAGCCTAGTGGCCCCACGGCCCCGCTCAGTCCTAGTTAGTCTGATTATCAGTCTCCGTTTATCCGACTCTCTAATCCGGGGGGAAGGGCTCGCATTCGTCCGTACCAATTCGTGGGAGCAACACACGGAAGCACGAAGCAACAGCACGGGGGAGCGATCCTCGGTAGTCAACGCGCTCACAAGTCTCCACGTATCCTCCCAGCACTTGTCCTTTTCTTCTTAGTTTAATTTAAGAAGAAAAATAACAAAAAATGGGATTTTATAGAGGTGGGGCCGCCCCCTCTCTCTCCCTCCACCCAATCCGCCTAAAACCCCCCAGGGGGGGTTTAGGCAGACCAGCCTGACCCCTCAGGCTGGTCCGCCTAAACCCCATTACAATAAAAAAAGGTTTATTTTAATTAAAAAAGGGCACCCAACCAGCCCGCCTAAACCCCCCGAAGGGGAGGGTTTAGGCAGACCAGCCTGGACCCCAAGGCTGGTCCGCCTAAACTGCCTGGGGGAGGGGGTTTAGGTGGACCAGCCTGACCCCTCGGGCTGGTCTGCCTAAACCCCACCCAAAAACAAAAAAAAAGATTTTTTTTAAGAAAAAAACCCCTCCGAAGAGGGGTTTAGGCGGACCAGACCAGCCCATGGGGCCGGTCTGCCTAAACCCCCCCTGGGGGAGGGGTTTAGGCGGACCAAACTAGGCCCTTGGGGTGGTCCGCCTAAACCTCCCTCCCCCACTCCGCGAAACCAAAAAAAAACATAATAACAATAATAAAAATATTTGTTGAGGGGTTTACTCGGACCAAGTTGAACCCTCAACTTGGTCTGCCTAAACCCCACCCCCCACCCCTTCAACTTCCTATAAATTCCCCCCTTATAAGCTCAAGGGGCAATGAATGAATGAATGCATGCACAAGCGGACGCACAGACGGACAGACAAACACCCCCGACCTAACTGCCGCACCCTCGGACTCCCGAGGCTTTCGGTAAGGGTCGAGAACGTGAGAAGCTAAGTGCACACACGGTTGGCTTGCTAGTCGGCTCACACACGCCGAGGGTATGTCACATGTACTCCCCTCATCCGGCATTTATCCGTCTCACACAAGTCCATCCTCGTCGCATGTAAGGAGATCATGTCAACGGTGAGTACACCCGCATCCCGGGTCTGCCCGTGTATGCCAACTTACGGTGATGAAATGCACTCCATGATGCCGTGCCAAATTTTGACATGGAATCATGTGCCGACTGCTCACCCCCAGCCGGCCATTGGCCACTCAGATTAACAACTCGAGTCTAGTCGGACCTCTGGCCCGGGAATCATAGTCCAGGGGCCGACCACGACTCCCCAGCATGACGACACTTACCGTCCGAGACCCAGACCCGATCGCTCACCTCGAGCCATGTTCGACCTCCACCAGGCACCAGTCCACATCCGCCCCCACCATCAAGGCAATCGGGCTCACATCCATCCCTTTATTAAGAGTTTCTAAAAAACACACGGATATCCGCTTTATTACGCAATATCCCGGGGACCGACCCACGTGTCGGAGTTGTCCCGCGGCTTGTGCCAGTTTTACTTTGGCCCCATCGACCTATTTGTAAAGCCCACATGGGATCTCATATAGCATAAAACCAGTTGAATACGAGCGGCCACGTTCGGGTCCCCAGCTTTCTACCTACACCACTCGGCATACGTGCCTAACACCCTGACTCTAGTAAACACCCCTCAGTCGAAAGCACACCCACAGCTACAGAATGCTCCCGGCCCTCTACCCACGGCTTCAGATATATATATACAAGCTTCTCTTCAGTATGGAACGAAGGTGTTCAGATTCAATCCAATGTAAATAAACACCAGTTGCTTGCGGCCGGTGGGGAAAGACGTCCAGTACACGATTCCCACCATCGCCTACGCACTCGCACCCGTGGAACCCCTTCTCTCCACGTGTCGCCCGATCTCTCGAGCCCACTTGCCGCGTCCTGGTGACGCTTCCCCGGTCAACCCTTGGTTCCATAGGTGGTCATCGAGAAATCGACTGGCACGCCCGCACCCTGTCCAGCTAACCCATACCCTTACATTTCCGTGCCATTTGACCCTTTTCGACTTTCTATAAGAGGAGAGTGCCCGATACCGCAGTGAGAGGCATGCAACCGTAAGGACGATACCCGAGATACATCAAACTCCCGTATTTCCCTTCCCCACTATATCCCTTCCTTCACCCGATCATCGGCATAAAAACCTCCGCAACAGCCGCCCACCCACATAAACGGTCCATTGGAAGACCGCATATAAGGTGTCGGTGGAAATTATTAAGCAGATAAATAAAGCCATTTATCCAAAGAACAGACCGACGCAACTGGCACAGAAAAAATGGCCTTTTGATGGACCGCCCAAAGAATTGAAACGGCCCATCGCGAGGCCGCCTCACAGATGTCGGTGGAAAATCAGAAATAATGAGCTAAATAGCTATTTATCCAGAAAATAGATTGAATTAGGACTCTGGCTTAAAAAATGGTCAATTGGTGGGCCTCCCGACCAATTCAAACAGTCTAATGATAGACCGCTTATCCGGTGTCTGGGTAGAATAGAAGAGAGATAAAAATAGTGTTATGAAGGACCACCCACCTGTTAAATGGCCCATCGCTAGACCGCATATCAGGCGGGCGATTGAAAATAAATAGGGGAAATAACCCTAAAAGACCAAATTAAATCAAAGCCCATTAAGCCCAAACTCAAGAGCAAGCCCAGTCAGGGAGAAAGTACCCATAAAATAAGTCCAAAGAAATGCCTAAACATGGCCCAATGAGTAATGGATAACTTGAGGCATCGAAAATAAGGGTAAGAAAAAGACTTAACTCGAAGGCAAAAAATGGGTGTCAATAGATGCCCCTCCTTAACGTCCTCTTTACAAGGGAGCGAGCAGAGGTGAAGCGAAAGTGAAATGGAACATGGAGATGAAGCGGAAAGGAAATGGAGCAGACTGAAAAGCAAGCGTTAAGGTGAACGACACCCGTTTCCTTGCCAACGAGCGATAGGAATTTTTCGGAGAACTGTGAACCAAACACAGGGAATGACTAGACCAAGACAACACCAGTTTGGAGAAACTAAATAAATGGAAGGAGAAAATGAAAGCAACCTCATTAGGGGACGCAATCCATAACTAATGAGGGAACCAGAATAAGTAATAACAAAAGAAACATGCTAAAACCTCCGGACGGGGACTCTTAGTTAATCAAACTAGGTGAACGGACCAGAGAAAACCTTCCAACTCTGAGTGGAATAGTTTCCCTTACCCAAAGCCATTAACGCATAATCATCCATCACCAACGAGACACTTTCAGATAGACCATGGGACATGAATACTCAAAAATGTGCATGATGCATGCTGGGCTAAAATAAAGAAATCATTAAAACGAATGCAAAGAAAGCCATAAAATAGAAAGTACTCGAGAATAGTATTGCTAGACCGCACTAATTTAGGTCAGGACACTATCCGCAACCACGGCGTGCAAGAAAGAACTGTCGTCCCCTAACTCTCCACAACCTAACAGCATATCTGATGATTAAGCACGTGGACCTGGATCATCATCATTTTTTTTATAGGGGAATATCAGATCATGGAACACGTACATGAATGACCAGCCGGTTCTCGAGATAACATAACATAGCTACCATATAGTAATGCATTAAGGGACACAAGGTACAGAATACTTACCTGACTTACCTGACCCGGATCATGGAAGTGGATTATTGCTGCAATTAATCTCATACATCATGAGGTAAGGTTATTCAAGATAAAAGGTTTATCAATTAAGCACATAATGCAGCAAAAATAAGACTGAAGAGTTCATTCATTAGTTCAGCATATAAACGGTCTGCTCAAGACCGCCACAAGCAAGGAAATGGTCCAAACAAGACCGTATAGGCAAGCAAAATTTTGAATTTCAAGCGTGCTTTTTAAAAAAAAATGGCCCAAGGATAGACTGCCAAAGTGTAAACAGTCGTGGATGGACCGTTTCATAGCAGAGGACTCGTAACTCACCAATGGTCTTACCTAGACCGTCTTACAGATAAAACGGTCCATCGATGGACCGCATTCCAGTCGTCGGTTTCCAAAAAAGAAACCAGCGCCCCATCATATTCTCCCTCCGTCAACCTCCATCCCACCCACCACCGAAGCTCACTCCACCCGACCTTCACCCCCCGTTCTCATATTCTCCAGCTCCCCCCCCTTTTTCTAGCCTTCTCTACCCCTTCATGTGCTTCAAACGGCAAGCACTGAAATGCCTAGCCCGTCGGATGGCCGGAGAGGGAGCCCCACCACCGCTGCCGCCGCCGATGAACCCCTCGGAGGAGGCTGTGCCACCATCGGCTGACACGGAATGTAGCAACCCTAATAAATGAATAATTGAAATAAATTAAAACATATATATTACAGAAGTAATATATATAAAAGGAATAGGGTTAGTTGGACGAAATAAAACAAATTAAAAATAACGCCTCTTATTAAGGCGTTAATTTATAAAGAAACGCCTCTATCCATGGCGTGAATAAAGAAAGGACGCCCACACCTACGGTCGTCTGTTCTCACGCGACCAAATGGGTAAGTAAAAGAAACGCCTCTATCTTGGGCGTGTTTTAAAACACGAAACGCCCTTTTTCAAGGCGCTTTTTAAGAAACGCCCTTATGCAAGGCGTTAATTAAAGAATACACGCCCTGACCAAAGGCGTTAATTCAGTTTGTGACTCGTTCGAACCCAGAGCTTATCCAGGGAAAGATTAACCTAATCTAGTAAGTGTCTATTAGAGTAAGGACTCTATTGGGGATATGTTACCCTCAATCAAACACTACTTTTAATAGGACTTCCATAACCCTATAAATAATCTACTGCTCGAACCCGTGAACGCTATTTGGCGTTCGAGTTCTCTGAAGGTAATTACAGAGCAATAGCTCTTCCTTCCCTCTGTCCCTTTTTGATTTGGTGGACGGTCATTAATTCGACTTCTTCCTTCTTCCAGGTTGAAGAAGCATTGGGGTTATGAAGAACAAAGGTAATAATCTTTCCTTTACCTTCGGTCAGGTATTATGAAGAAAATATTAATGTTTCTTCGTATTTCTCTGTAGGAAGTTCAGTCGAAAGGGGTTCATCAGTTGAACATGAAGACTTCTTCCTGCTGATACGGCTGAAGTTATTGGTTGTTGTTTAAGCAACAGAGTTTTCTCCCTTCTTCATATCAATCTGCAAATCGTCATCTCCAAATCAACTCTTAAAGGTAGGATTTTCTCAAGTTATTGTAGCCCAAATGAAATTAATGCAAGATATATATATATAAGCATGTCATGCATACGGTTATTATAGTTTCCATGCGTTTTCTGCAATATTTTGAAAGAGACGCCCCTGTCAAGGGCGCTAATTCACATGAAACGACTTTTCCCAGGTCGTTAATTTCATGTTTAACGCCCCGTACTCAGGCGTTAATTTCTTTAAACCGTTAATCACCCATCTTAAGAATTGATTATCTATGAAATCATGATTATAAAATAATGCATGATCCTCTGTCTTCAACCTGCTAACTTTACTGTCATGATATTACATTCGTTCCTCTGTTATCCTGAAATTGTTACTGTCCTTAAAGTTTCTGAAGGAACTTGAATTAACGACTTGGACAAAGTCATTTTCCACATATTAACGCCCCCTCATAGGGCGTGAATCTGAAAGGTAACGCCCCTTCCTAGGGCGTGTATCGGTTAAAATCCTGAAATCTATATATTCTGAAAAATAGAATTAAATAGTAACGCCCCTGCCCAGGGCGCGTTTTTGATAATTCCTAAAAATTAATTGTATTCTGTCAAATATGTAAACAATAAGACGCCTTCTGGTGTAGTCGTCAGATCTTGAAGAAACGACCCTGACCAAGGCGTGTTTTAGACAATTCATGAAATTATTGATATTCTGTCAAATATATAAATAAGGAGACGCCTGCTACTGTAGTCGTCAACTGTTGAAGAAACGCCCCTTCCCAAGGCGCTTTTTAGATAAATTATTGAATTATTGAAAATTTTGCAAAACGGACCATATGTAAACGCCCTTCTGTTAGGCGTTAATTACTTGAGAAACGACTTGACCTAAGTCGTTATTTTACTGTAAACTGTTTTTAACCCGTTACTGTTAAACGATTGTTTCAATATATATTTATATACATATATCGGCACTATTCTCCACTCCGTGAGTATAGTCCCACTTTTCACGTTGATTTATCGATCACACTCAACTCTCATTGACATACAAGCTCTCCATTGGACATTCCGTTCCTTTGGACTAGCGAGTTAGTCATAGAGACCTCCGTAAGACTCCTCGTAGCCTTGGATTCCCTCAAGGCCGACTGAGCTGGTTGTACCCTAAAAACCCATTACACCATTGATGCCATGTCACTCTAAAGAAACATGGGATACCGGCCCTTATGATTATACAAAGAGTATATCATAAGAAATTCTTAATGGGATGATGACATTATGCCATATTATGCCATTCTTGTAAAACCTCAATTCTATGATAAGAATGAGGGTATCTTACCTTTGATATACTGTTCATGTGGACCTCAATTCTATATAAAGAATGTCCATACTGATTTGTCATGGTACCCAAGTTAAGGGAATCATATTCTACCTAGTTTATCGATATCGTGATTATACCGTTATTATCGCCATTCTATGTCCTTTGTCATATTTTGGACTCTATTCTATCAAAGTTGTCATACGGGTCTACAAGCTTGATTATTGAAATTCTATATTGGCTATATAAACAAGAGTGGATGTCAAAACACATGATAAATGCCTGCGCATATAGGGCCCGATCTGGTCCTGGGAGGAGCACCCGAAAGTACTTGTGCCCATGGGAGTTAAAATGATAAGGTATCTGGCATTATACCGAGTACTTGACTTGCTTGATTGGACATTCCACACACATCTTGTACTTGAATCGTACTTGACTTTACATGAAATGCGTGGCCCGAAAGAGGGTAATTTACTTGCTTGATACATGATAGCCAAAGTTCTTGACATGACTTGTTAAACGTGCTTGCTTGAATACCTTGAATATATTTGTCATCTTGTTGGAAGTTCATGATTAAGTTCATCTTATTTCGTTGATATTACATTCTCTCTATCTTGTCGTTTTATGCGAGCATGCATAGCTTTATTGCATTCATGAAAGATGTAATTACTTAAACCCCTTGCTAGTACTTGAGATATAATTTCCTACTGAGCGTTCGCTCATTCCGTTTGTCCCTTTGTACTTTTCAGGTAAGTCCGACGACGATGGAAGTCAATCGGATGGGAAATTTCAAGAGTGAAGAGATATAGATTCTCCAAGTGTCATCTAGTCTTTTCTATAGTTTCTTGAGTCAAATATATATTCTTTTCCTTTTTATTAAACAGAGTATTGGATTTGTAATAGTCTATCCATTATGAAATAAAGGATTGGGTTATCTTGCTATTTTGCGCATCTCTGTCTTTGTGTCGAATACACGACCACTCTGATTGACATGATTGATATAGACACGTCGCGCATCTCCAGGTATCTTCCGCGCTCGGGGCGTGACAGTCTTTGTGGTATCAGAGCCTAAGGTATTCAATTCCTAGGAAACCCAAGTTCAAGGATAGGTTTCAAAACCTTTAACCAAGTGAGAGTGGGTAGAACCAAGGGTTAAATGATCAATGAGTCCTTTATAAGATCATAGTGATATACTACTAACATAGCTATTGTAATTGTAGGATAATGGCTGCCGAACGTGCTCAATGGCGCAACATGCAGCGTACCCTTCAAGGGATGACCCAAGTGCTACAACAGGTAGCACAAGGTGGTGCTCCACGAGCTGGAAGCTTACACCAAGCATTCAAGAATATGAATCCCCCGAAGTTCATGGGATCGACCGATCCATACGATGCCGAGCATTGGGTTCAGGAGATTGAACGTATATTCCGTGTTATGCAATGCACGGATCAGGACAAAGTCTTATTAGCTACTTTCCAGTTAGAAAAGGATGCTAGATGCTGGTGGGAGTCGATTGAAGCTACTATTGACCCAACTCAAGTTACATGGGGTGAATTCGTTGAATATTTCAACGCCAAATATTTCTCTGATAGGGTCCAGGAAAAGAAGGCCGCCGAATTTGCCGCATTAAAGCAAAGATCTTTATCGGTGGCTGATTATGAAGCACAGTTCTCTAGACTGTCTAGATATGCTAAGCATTTAATTAGCACGGAAAAGATGAAAGCCCGTAGATTTCTTAATGGGCTTAGGCCCCACTACATTACTCAACTGGCGCCTATGGATATTCAAGTTTATACTGAAATAGTGCGCCGAGCTCAGTTGCTTGAAGATGCCACGGAACTATCTGATAGGATCCGTGGGAAAGACAAAAAGGAGCAAGTCACAAGTTCGGGTTCTTTTAAACCCAACTTTAAGAAGAGGCCCAATAATGGAGGTTCTTCCTCTCAAGATCAGAAGTTCAAGAAATCCAAGCCTTTCTCTATCACCACTACACCTTCAAACGTAGTATGCAAGCATTGTGACAAGGCTGGTCACAAAACAGAAGAATGCTGGAGGAAATTAGGAGCATGTCTCCGTTGTGGGAGTCGTGAACATCGGATTCCCGATTGTCCATTAATGAATGACCAAGACGGTGAGGGTAAACGCCCAGTGACAAGGAACGCGCGTCTTCATGCAATCCAAGAGACCGAACCAGAAGAAGAAGGCGGATTGGTGGAAGGTACATTAAAAATTTGTTCCAAATATGCACATGTCTTATTTGATACGGGTGCATCGCATTCCTTTATTTCCAAGAAGTTTGCTGACCCATTACCTCTAGAACCAGAATGGATGAAGTTAATATTGTCTACTCCTCTCGGAAACGAGACGGATATCACACATCATTACCAAAACTATGAGGTATTGGTTCGAGGAAAGAATTTTCCTATTGATCTTATCTACTTAGATCTAAAAGAGTATGATGTTATACTAGGAGCAGATTGGTTATCCAAATACCAGGCAACGGTTGATTGCCGTGATAGCAAGATTGTTTTCAAGGAATTTCCGAAAATGACTTATACTAGTCCTAAGAGTCGAAGCAAATCCCCTCTTATTTCGGCTCTTCGAGCAAGCAAGCTCGTCAAGAAAGGATGTGTAT
Organism: Amorphophallus konjac; assembly: GCA_022559845.1. Classification (NCBI taxonomy): domain Eukaryota; kingdom Viridiplantae; phylum Streptophyta; class Magnoliopsida; order Alismatales; family Araceae; genus Amorphophallus; species Amorphophallus konjac. The sequence continues at coordinate 379,596,353 of CM040118.1, read as the reverse complement.
CCTTCCTTGCTTTTGTCACTATTAAAGAAGCTAAAGAAACCAAGATAGAGGACATTCAGGTAGTGCGAGAATTTCCAGACGTATTTCCGGAAGATTTGTCGGGATTACCCCCTCAAAGAGATGTGGCCTTCACCATTGACTTAGTCCCTGGTGCTGGTCCTGTTTCAAAGGCACCCTATAGAATGTCCCCTGCAGAACTAAAAGAATTGAAGAAGCAATTGATGGAATTGATTCAAAAAGGGTTCATTAGACCAAGTACTTCCCCGTGGGGAGCCCCAGTCCTATTTGTAAGGAAGAAGGATGGATCCATGAGATTGTGTATCGACTATCGACAGTTGAATCATCTTACTATCAAGAACAAGTATCCACTGCCGAGAATCGATGAATTATTTGATCAGATTTCTGGATCCAAACATTTCTCCAAGATTGATCTCAGGTCTGGTTATCATCAATTGAGGATTAAAGACGAAGATATTCATAAAACTGCGTTCAGAAGCAGGTATGGCCACTATGAATTTGTTGTTATGCCTTTTGGACTAACAAATGCCCCTGCTGCCTTTATGCAGTTGATGAATAGCATATTCAGGCCTTATCTAGATCAATTTGTGGTGGTTTTCATTGATGATATATTGATATATTCCAAGACTAAGGAAGAACATGAAGAGCATTTGAGGATTTCATTACAAATCTTGAGGACAAATCAATTGTATGCTAAGCTCAGTAAATGCGAATTCTGGCTTGAAGAAGTGGCTTTTCTCGGACATGTGATATCCAAGGATGGATTATCTGTAGATCCGTCAAAGGTTGAAGCAGTTAGGAAATGGGAAAGACCAACCAATGCTAGCGAGATCAGAAGTTTCTTAGGCCTTGCAGGCTATTACAGGCGATTCATCAAAGACTTCTCAACAATCGCCGTGCCACTTACAAGGTTAACTCGTAAGGAGATCCGATATGAATGGAGTGAGGAATGTGAAAGAAGTTTCCAAACTATCAAGGATCATCTCACTACAGCTCCGGTCTTAGCTCTACCGATAGAAGAAGAGAAATTCGAGGTCTACACTGATGCTTCTGGCATTGGCCTCGGATGTGTCCTAATGCAACAAGGAAAGGTCATAGCATACTCTTCACGTCAGCTGAAGAAGCATGAGGAGAATTACCCCGTCCATGACTTAGAACTGGCCGCGGTAGTATTTGCCCTAAAGATATGGAGACACTACTTATATGGAGCACAGTTTACTGTATACTCCGATCACAAAAGTCTCAAATATCTATTTTCCCAAAAGGAGCTAAACATGAGACAAAGACGCTGGCTAGAATATCTCAAGGACTTCGACTTCAATATACAATACCATCCCGGAAAGGGTAATTATGTTGCTGACGCCCTTAGTCGAAAGCCGAGAGCAATGATAGCAAATTGTATGATGCAAGAATGGAGGTTACTTGAACAATTCTCCGAGCTCAATATAAGCTTGGACACGGAATCCAAAATTGTCACACTATCTCATGTAAGCATACAGTCAGATTTGTTATCTGAGATACAAACACTTCAGGATGATGATCCTATATTAGTAGAAATCAAAGGTAGATTAGAAGGACAATCTGATTTTCAACTAACTTCTGATGGAAGATTATCGTTCAAAGATAGAACTTGTATACCCGATTGTCCGGAATTAAAGAAGAAGATCTTAGATGAAGCTCACAGATCAAGATACACTATTCATCCAGGATCAACCAAAATGTACCAAGATGTAAAGAGGAACTTTTGGTGGCCTAATATGAAAAGAGAAATAGCGGACTATGTATCACGCTGTCTCACATGCCAACAGGTCAAGGCGGAACACCAGAAGCCTGCGGGAAAACTACATCCTCTAGATATTCCTAAGTGGAAATGGGAGGATATTGGTATGGACTTCATCATGGGTTTGTCTAAATCTAAAGGAGGACATGATGGAATCTGGGTTATCATTGACCGATTGACTAAATCGGCACATTTCTTGCCAATCAAAAGCCGATGGTCAATTGATGCGCTAGCTGCACTATACATCAAAGAAATAGTCAGGATACATGGAATTCCTGTCTCAATCGTGTCTGATAGAGATCCCCGTTTTACTTCTCATTTTTGGAAGAGATTACAGCATTCATTGGGAACAAGGCTCAACTTTAGTACTGCTTTTCACCCACAAACGGATGGTCAGACCGAGCGAACTAATCAAGTTGTTGAAGATATGCTGAGAGCATGCATCATTGACTTTGGAGGAAGCTGGCATGACCACTTGCCTTTAGTTGAATTTGCATATAACAACAGCTATCAAGCTAGTATCCAGATGGCACCTTTTGAAGCATTATATGGAAGGAGTTGCCGATCACCCTTATGCTGGAACGAAGTTGGAGAAAAACAACTATTAGGTCCAGACATGGTAAGGGATACAACTGAGAAGATACAGGTAATCAGAGAAAGATTACAAGTTGCTCAGACAAGGCAAAAGGCTTATGCTGATACCAGGAGAAGAGATCTTGAATTCCAGTTTGGAGATCATGTATTTCTTAAAATATCCCCTAGACGTGGCATACGAAGATTTGGTGTTAAGGGCAAGCTTACGCCAAGATTCATCGGACCATTTGAGGTACTCGAAAGAGTTGGCGAGGTTGCTTATCGCATCGCGTTGCCTCCTCAGTTGTCCGAGGTACACAATGTATTTCACATATCTATGTTGAAGAAGTATGTGCACGATCCGTCACATATTATTGAGCATGGAGATCTGGTGATCCAGAAAGATCTTTCATATGAACAGAGGCCTTTAAAGATATTAGATCGAGAAATACGAGCTCTAAGGAATAAGGTTATTCCCATGCTCAAGGTGCAATGGAATAAGAATCCCGAACGCGAAGCGACATGGGAGACCGAAGAATCTATGATGAAACGATTTCCCGAGTTATTCTAAGAGGTATATGTTCTACGCTCTCCACATGTATAATTATATATATATTAAATTTGGGGACCAAATTCTTTTAAGTGGGGGAGGGTGTAGCAACCCTAATAAATGAATAATTGAAATAAATTAAAACATATATATTACAGAAGTAATATATATAAAAGGAATAGGGTTAGTTGGACGAAATAAAACAAATTAAAAATAACGCCTCTTATTAAGGCGTTAATTTATAAAGAAACGCCTCTATCCATGGCGTGAATAAAGAAAGGACGCCCACACCTACGGTCGTCAGTTCTCACGCGACCAAATGGGTAAGTAAAAGAAACGCCTCTATCTTGGGCGTGTTTTAAAACACGAAACGCCCTTTTTCAAGGCGCTTTTTAAGAAACGCCCTTATGCAAGGCGTTAATTAAAGAATACACGCCCTGACCAAAGGCGTTAATTTAGTTCGTGACTCGTTCGAACCCAGAGCTTATCCAGGGAAAGATTAACCTAATCTAGTAAGTGTCTATTAGAGTAAGGACTCTATTGGGGATATGTTACCCTCAATCAAACACTACTTTTAATAGGACTTCCATAACCCTATAAATAATCTACTGCTCGAACCCGTGAACGCTATTTGGCGTTCGAGTTCTCTGAAGGTAATTACAGAGCAATAGCTCTTCCTTCCCTCTGTCCCTTTTTGATTTGGTGGACGGTCATTAATTCGACTTCTTCCTTCTTCCAGGTTGAAGAAGCATTGGGGTTGTGAAGAACAAAGGTAATAATCTTTCCTTTACCTTCGGTCAGGTATTATGAAGAAAATATTAATGTTTCTTCGTATTTCTCTGTAGGAAGTTCAGTCGAAAGGGGTTCATCAGTTGAACATAAAGACTTCTTCCTGCTGATACGGCTGAAGTTATTGGTTGCTGTTTAAACAACAGAGTTTTCTCCCTTCTTCATATCAATCTGCAAATCGTCATCTCCAAATCAACTCTTAAAGGTAGGATTTTCTCAAGTTATTGTAGCCCAAATGAAATTAATGCAAGATATATATATATAAGCATGTCATGCATACAGTTATTATAGTTTCCATGCGTTTTCTGCAATATTTTGAAAGAGACGCCCCTGTCAAGGGCGCTAATTCACATGAAACGACTTTTCCCAGGTCGTTAATTTCATGTTTAACGCCCCGTACTCAGGCGTTAATTTCTTTAAACCGTTAATCACCCATCTTAAGAATTGATTATCTATGAAATCATGATTATAAAATAATGCATGATCCTCTGTCTTCAACCTGCTAACTTTACTGTCATGATATTACATTCGTTCCTCTGTTATCCTGAAATTGTTACTGTCCTTAAAGTTTCTGAAGGAACTTGAATTAACGACTTGGACAAAGTCGTTTTCCACATATTAACGCCCCCTCATAGGGCGTGAATCTGAAAGGTAACGCCCCTTCCTAGGGCGTGTATCGGTTAAAATCCTGAAATTTATATATTCTGAAAAATAGAATTAAATAGTAACGCCCCTGCCCAGGGCGCGTTTTTGATAATTCCTAAAAATTAATTGTATTCTGTCAAATATGTAAACAATAAGACGCCTTCTGGTGTAGTCGTCAGATCTTGAAGAAACGACCCTGACCAAGGCGTGTTTTAGACAATTCATGAAATTATTGATATTCTGTCAAATATATAAATAAGGAGACGCCTGCTACTGTAGTCGTCAACTGTTGAAGAAACGCCCCTTCCCAAGGCGCTTTTTAGATAAATTATTGAATTATTGAAAATTCTACAAAACGGACCATATGTAAACGCCCTTCTGTTAGGCGTTAATTACTTGAGAAACGACTTGACCTAAGTCGTTATTTTACTGTAAACTATTTTTCACCCGTTACTGTTAAACGATTGTTTCAATATATATTTATATACATATATCGGCACTATTCTTCACTCCGTGAGTATAGTCCCACTTTTCACGTTGATTTATCGATCACACTCAACTCTCATTGACATACAAGCTCTCCATTGGACATTCCGTTCCTTTGGACTAGCGAGTTAGTCATAGAGACCTCCGTAAGACTCCTCGTAGCCTTGGATTCCCTCAAGGCCGACTGAGCTGGTTGTACCCTAAAAACCCATTACACCATTGATGCCATGTCACTCTAAAGAAACATGGGATACCGGCCCTTATGATTATACAAAGAGTATATCATAAGAAATTCTTAATGGGATGATGACATTATGCCATATCATGCCATTCTTGTAAAACCTCAATTCTATGATAAGAATGAGGGTATCTTACCTTTGATATACTGTTCATGTGGACCTCAATTCTATATAAAGAATGTCCATACTGATTTGTCATGGTACCCAAGTTAAGGGAATCATATTCTACCTAGTTTTATCGATATCGTGATTATACCGTTATTATCGCCATTCTATGTCCTTTGTCATATTTTTGGACTCTATTCTATCAAAGTTGTCATACGGGTCTACAAGCTTGATTATTGAAATTCTATATTGGCTATATAAACAAGAGTGGATGTCAAAACACATGATAAATGCCTGCGCATATAGGGCCCGATCTGGTCCTGGGAGGAGCACCCGAAAGTACTTGTGCCCATGGGAGTTAAAATGATAAGGTATCTGGCATTATACCGAGTACTTGACTTGCTTGATTGGACATTCCACACACATCTTGTACTTGAATCGTACTTGACTTTACATGAAATGCGTGGCCCGAAAGAGGGTAATTTACTTGCTTGATACATGATAGCCAAAGTTCTTGACATGACTTGTTAAACGTGCTTGCTTGAATACCTTGAATATACTTGTCATCTTGTTGGAAGTTCATGATTAAGTTCATCTTATTTCTTTGATATTACATTCTCTCTATCTTGTCGTTTTATGCGAGCATGCATAGCTTTATTGCATTCATGAAAGATGTAATTACTTAAACCCCTTGCTAGTACTTGAGATATAATTTCCTACTGAGCATTCGCTCATTCCGTTTGTCCCTTTGTACTTTTCAGGTAAGTCCGACGACGATGGAAGTCAATCGGATGGGAATTGTCAAGAGTGAAGAGATAGAGATTCTCCAAGTGTCATCTAGTCTTTTCTATAGTTTCTTGAGTCAAATATGTATTCTTTTCCTTTTTATTAAACAGAGTATTGGATTTGTAATAGTCTATCCATTATGAAATAAAGGATTGGGTTATCTTGCTATTTTGCGCATCTCTGTCTTTGTGTCGAATACACGACCACTCTGATTGACATGATTGATATAGACACGTCGCGCATCTCCGGGTATCTTCCGCGCTCGGGGCGTGACACGGAAGGAGGAGGCCCTACCATGATCGTTGAGATTCCGGAGGAATAAGGAGCACCACCGGAGAGTGAAGCATCGGCGACGACAGCCGAAACCCCGGCCAAGGGACCACGTTCCTCCGAGGTAGGCCGTGGATCCCAAAAACCCTCCCCATTTAGACCTTTTAATGAATGCATGTTGGCTTAGTTGAAGAAGATGGGACACACGACCACTTGGGAATGTTTGTAAGGCCTCTAGGGCCATTACCAACGGTGGGGGAGAGCTCGGGTTCCGGTGGGCACGGCGAGTAGAAAATGGTCTTAACAGGGACCGTCTAGGAAATAAACGGTCCATATAGGACCGTCCAGAGGGACAAAACGGCCTAAACCAAACCGCCTTAAAAGGCTAAACGGTCCAAGAGTGACTGCTTGATGGGATTTGAATAGATGGGGTGTTGGGGGGGGAAGCGGTCTAAGGCAGACCGTTTAAGGTCTCAGATGGTCCCTCTAGGACCATTCAGAAATTAAACCATGGGGAATGAAATGGTCCCCAACAGACTGTCCATTAGGCCAAACGGTCAAAGGGTGACCGTGTAAGTCGAGATCAACGGGAGGGCTTATGGTAATGGAAAACGATCCAGTGGGGGCTGCCTGGGGATTCAAACGGTCAATCAAAGACCGTTGAAGGGGTTAAAAACGGTCCCGAGGGGGCCGCTAACTTGACAGACTACATTTATATATATATATATATATATATATATATATATTTCATTTTTATATTGCAATGCGTGACTTATTATGAACTATGTGACTGATGCAAATTGTTTTTCTATGTACACAGGGAAAGCGCCGGACCCGGATCTCATGGCTCCAGGTCCGTGCAGTGTACCTAGCACTGCCAGACTTCCAGCGGGAGCAGCTAGTAGCCATGGGATTCGGAGAGTTCCTTGGCATGGAGGTTGCCCGGCTGGACACTGCCCTCCTGTATGCGCTACATGACTAGTGGGACTCGGTCAGCCGCGCCTTCCTCTTCCCATGGGGTCACATGATCCCGACGCTCGAGGACGTGGCGTGCATCACCCGCCTGTGGGTGCACGGCGCACCGGTCAGCGGGAGGACGCTGCCGGACTATAGAGAGCTAGCCCAGAGGCTGCTGGGCCTGGAGCTGCAGAGGCCGGAGCGTCAGTCGATGATCTTACGGAGGGCGAGGCTGCAGGAGGGCCTCGGCCTGAGAGGAGTCGGGACTGCTACTGGAGAGCTGCCAGAGCAGCACCTCAGGAGGCTAGTGGACCGAGCATGGGAGCGGGTAGCAGCTGCTCCAGGATCCGAGGTGGACGTCATGCTGCGGAGGTTCCTGATGCTTCTCTTCGGGAAGCTGTTGTTCTCCACTCGAGCGGATGGGGTGAGCTGTCGGCTACTGCCTTTGCTAGAGGACGTGGACCGGGTCGGAGAGTACGCCTGGGGGGTAGCGGTGCTCGCCTTCCTCTTCGACACCCTGAGCACCACCAGCCGGCGCACCATGCTCGATGGATTCTCTCCACTTCTTCAAGTATGACTCAATCCCTTATGTTAGGGTGCTTGGCCCGGATACAGAGGGGGGGTGAATGAATCCTTCTACGAAAAATGGATTAAATTTAAAAAACCGGATGCTAGATAAGGAAACAGAATGGAACCAATTCTATTCAACTCAAATACAATCACATTGAGCGCACCTATTCAAGCATCTAGCGGAAGCAAACCAGACAATCAAGCCACTGCTCAATAGATTTTTAGGTGGTTCGGTCCTTCAGACCTACATCCACCCCTCACTCCCAACCGGAGTGAGGCTTCACTAGCGAACGCTAGAACCAAGCAGACTCAGTCTGCAAACAGTTGCTGCCACACAGCTTGACCAGGGGAACAACCTCCCCTCTTCCTCCAAACCGGAGGGAACCTCTGGACTTGAATCCACAAGCCCAGAACCGGAGACAAGTCTCCCTTCCTCCAAGCCGGAGGGAACCCACAAGTAGCTCCCAGCTACTTGCAACTGGAGATCAGATCTCCCTTCCTCCTAACCGGAGGGAACACGACCTCAGACCAGAGGATCGGAAAGCACAACAAACCAGAAAACAAAGGAAAAAACAATAAACGAAAATAACTTCAGCAAACAGAAGCTGAAACACAAAATGCACAATTTGGCTCCTAACAGAGCTGACTGGCCTGGATCTGATCCACGGTCCAGTGAAGACAGATCTTCAGGTAAACTTCTTTCTTCTTCTCCATGAGCTCTCTCACTCACTCTCTATCTCTCTTTCTTTCTCTTACACTCTCTTCCTCTTTCACACGAGCACTATCTCTCTCTCTCACTTTTTCTTCTTCTGCTGGATCGAGCTCTCTGTAACACTGCCTTTTCTTTCTTGGCTCAGATCCCTCTTCATCGGTGGACGAAGGATTCTATTTATAGCGGCAGCAGATGGATAGGGCACTAAACGCGTGTGCCTCCCACGCTCGATCCAGAACCTTCCTGCTACGTGCCCTTTTTGTATTTGTTCCTTCAGTATCGGATCATGTGCACCCAGACACTGATGAATGTTCTTCCTCGGACCTGCAACGAGATAAGAACCATTAATATTGAGTGCCATAAGAGCTAAAACTGCATGAGGTTAGTGGACACGACAAAAAGATACACAAAACAGAGAATGACACGGGATACAGTGGTGACACAATGAACATTACTAAGAGAATGTTACGAGGTAGACAGAAAAACAACGCGAAGACGCGAAGACAAGAACAGAAACCAACACTAAGTATGGTTTCAACACAAGAGAGACACGAGGACTAGGAAGAGTAAAAATGACACGAAGACACAACAAGACAAATGACACGAAAGTGAAACAGGAAGCAACATGAGGTGCTGCGATGTCCTGTACGCGATGGAACAAAAACGATATGAAGAGATGAAAAAACGACACGAGGTGAAGACAACACGAAGATGACACAGTAATCGACACGGGTTGAAAACAACACGAAGTCGAAACAGTAATCGACACGGGTTGGAAACAACACGAAGTCAAAACAGTAATTGACACAGGTTGAAAACAACACGAAGTCGAAACAGTAATCGACACGGGTTGGAAACAACACGAAGTCAAAACAGTAATTGACACAGGTTGAAAACAACACGAAGTCGAAACAGTAATCGACACGGGTTAAAAAACAACACCAAGATGAAGTACAAGAATTGACATGGAGTTGAAAGACAACACGAAGACAGAACAGTGATTTGATACGAACTCAAAATGACAAGAGGTGAAACGACACAAAGTCGAGAACAGAAATCAACACGAAGTGTGATTTCAACATCAGAAAGACACGGACTGACAACGACACGAAGTAAGATTAGAACAGTACGAGGTGAAAAGCAATCGTGAGGACAACACGTGCTGAATCAGAAACCGACACGAAGTGGCTGCAAACAAGCAAGACACGAGGTCTTCGTAAAGCAACAGGAAGTGTGGTCAAAGCGAGAACGACACGAGGTCTAATGAGAAAGACCAACACAAAGATGGTGAAAACAGTACGAAGTAAAGATCAATGACACGACGTGTCACTGAATCAAAACAAATACTACAGAGAAAAACGACACGCAATGTAGAGGAGACAACACAGACGCACGACCTGAAGGACAGTAAACATAAACAACACGCGGTAAGAGAAGACGATACGGCGTGTTGGAAATACAAACAGTACTTAAACTAAAGCGACACGAAGACAAACAGTTCAACACGAGGTGTTATATACAAACATGACGAAGTGCCAATCAACACGAATACAGTCCCTGAACAATACCTGAAGTGAAATGAAGGTTCATCCTTCAACAAACATGTTCTTTGTTCATTTTTTTCACAGAAACAATATTTTTGTTAAATTTTCACATAGACATAATTTTTGAAGACCACTAAGACTTATCATGTTGTCATCATCAAAACATGTAAAGATTCTACAAGACTCAACAATCTCCCCCTTTTTGATGGATGGCAACACTATGAGTCTTGAGTCTGTGCAGAGAAGAAAAAAAAAACACTAGATAGCCATTCGCAATGAATATCACAAACACAAACATTAAACATTTTTCTTTTCCTGATTTCTCCCCCTTTGACATCATCAAAAAAAAATGAAAACAAGAAGAATGCAACAACGCAAATGGTATGAGTTAAGTTAATTTGTCCAAGAGTCTGAGGGAGAAGGCCTCAAAAGGGCAACAAAAATACAGAGCATCAACTTCTCAAGAAAAGTATCTTGCATGTCTGCTAGAGGGGCCACGCGTCCTGCCTTGTGGTGGTCTCCCCCTTGGAAAAGCAGAAGAATGTTCTTGAGGTGGAGTTCTGCTGGAAGAGGCGTGACCAGGTGTTGAACCCAAGATAGACTGAAATTCCTTTAAATCATTTGATAGTTCAGCAAGCCAATACGCCACAGTGCTTCTGACATTTGCCACTTCAGAAATAATGTCTTCTTGGCGAACATTGACCGTGTCATATCTGTCAGTCAGAGTTGTCATTTCTGATAAGAAGGTGATCAACTTATCATAGATTTGCTGAATGCCTGGACCTAGGGCACTTGAAGACTTCTTCAACAATTCTAAAGCTGTTCTGATCTCATAGCAATGATCTATTATGGTAGAAGACATTTTGAAGGAAGAAATACTAACATCATGTGACTCTCTCAGAGCTTTTGCAATTTTTGAACAAATCTCCTGTAATCCTTCCATCAAGGATTTGTTTGCATCATCTGAAGCCCTTTTGTTTAGAAGGAATCGTCTCCATTCAGTGAGGAGAGATATCTCAAGCTTCAGTAATCTGGTATGTACCTGATTAATGTTGAGAGTGACAAATGTAAGCAGATCATCTAATTTCTTGTCTTGTCTTTGCATCTGCTGAGTCAGGTTTATGAGAAGCTCTTCAATGTTGGGCGCCCGAGTAGATTCAATGTTGGGTGCCTCTGCAGATAGAAGTCTAGGTGGACCTAGAGGTGTACCAAAAAATTCACTGTTAGGTGCAGTTCTCTCAGCTGCTTCCTCTTGTACTGGCATTTGACTGCTCTCAGCTGGGACCTGAACTTCATCTGCAGCTTGAGTTTCTTTCTGAGGGAATATATCTTCAGGTTCCTCTTCTTCACTTGAAGATTCTGTATCTAGTTCTATGACAGGAACCTTTTCTCTATCTTCTGTGAGTTCCTGATCTGCAGGGCTGCCAACTAAGGCCTGCTCAAGACTTTCAGATACGACCAAGTTGGTAGCCTCTTCCAAGCTTCGCTCAACAGTTTCTCTTAAAATTTCATTAACAAAAACAGCAAGATCTTGATCAGTACTGTCTTGCTCTTTAGCTGGCTGTTCTTCAGGCACTATTACCTCTTCAGATGTCTTCCCAAACGAATCAAATAGCCCAGCAATAGTTGCATCTAGATCTGTCTGAATGCTTTCGTCAGACAATCTGATGTCCTCAGATGCAGCCTCAACTAGCCTCTGAAAGGAGAAGGATACTTCGGTGGGTGCAACTGGCAAGGTGGACTCTGGTTGTTCAGCTGGTGTTTCCTGATGATCAATCTCAGAAACTAATTGCTCACCAGTTGGGGCTAAGACTTGAAATTCTTCCAAATGCTCCCCCTGAGTTTGTGATTCCCTGGCCTTTTGGACCTTAACTTGCCCCACCATAGAAGAGTCCTCTAAGCCCAAAAACACTGAAACAAAATTCATATTAAAAATGTTTCGGGCCTTAACTTCTGATGCGGCCTCTCCATCCAAGCAAATCTCAGAATGCTTGAAGATGTCTGTCATATGGGCGGCATAGGGAAGATGTCTCTTGGATCCAATGCATCCCTTCATGACATTAAAAATGATCTCTGGCAGACATATCTTCACATTTTGAATCAGACAAAACAGTAGAAATCTCTGCGTGTCTGTAATTCTTCCTCTAGCCCCAGTCTGTGGGGTGATAATGGAAGCAATGACGTTCTGAAGGAGCTTGTGAAGAGGAGGAAATGACGATGTCTGATAAGCTTTTAGCTTCAACTGCCCCTTATCATGAATGTTACTGGGTTTACCAGTAATGACAGAGAAAGCTTCATGGAGACTGTATCGAAAGCTTCCCTCTACCTCCCCTTTATCTGGAATACCGAGAGCTTTGTGAAGGGAGTCACATGTAACAGTTATCTCGACCCCTTTAACAGATGATAACAAAGTAGACTTGTCTCGGCTCAAGGACAAGTTATTGTAAAATTCCATTACCGGCCTAGGGTAATAGACACGGTGACTTTCTAAGAAATTTCTCCACTCCTGAAACTCAAAGATTTTCAACAATTCTGGAAACTTCGAGACCAAGGTTTCATCTCCGAAATCTATTATTCTAGGAGGAATAATTTTCCCACTTTCTAAGAACACGGTAGACTGAGAAAACCTGGTACCTTGTTCTGAAGAGACTTCCGCAGCAGGTTCTGGCTCAAGACATCTCTGTTGCTTAGATGAAGGCTCTTCAACTATTTCTTTTCCCTTCCTCTTTCTTTCTCCCGGAGCTACTGACCTTTGCTGATCCATCTGTCGGAACTTCCAGAGTATCAACTCTCTCTTACAGGCTACTATTGGAAGTGAAGCTAGACTTAAGAAAGGAATAGACCTCTGTGGGGGAAGAAAGTGAGCGGGAAGAGATGAAGATGGGTTTGAAGAAGACGCTCAAGGTAGAGCAGCACGAGGATGAATAGGAAGCGGCAAGGGGAAATAAGGGTTTGAGGTGGAAGGCGTGAGAAACAAGAAGGGTTTTGTCGGGTAGCTTTTTACTCATATCAACTTTTTCTGTAAATACCCAAAATACCCTTAGTCCTGATGTAACGCAACTACAGCATGTTAAAGTTAGCCCTTCAATATGTGGACGGGTTATATTCTTCCAAAAACCAAGGTCAGTTAACTCAAGATATTAAATCAGCATAATCACAAAATTAGCTGTTAAAGTTGCTTAACCTAGAGAGAGACACGATTAAATTGCTCCTTATGTTTGTCAAGCAACGAAATAACACATCAAAGTCAAGCAGATTTCATTTCTTCATTTAATGGACGAGAAGGCATACAGGGTCAACCAATTTGTTGAACACAAGGTAGAATAGTCCCTTTTTACACAAGGAGACATGTTTATTAGACACCAGAAACCCTGGTTACTCAGGACGGACTACCTTTATGCCAATGATATATTTTTTTCTTTTGAGGACTTTCCCCCTTTTTTTTTTTTTTTTTTAACATTTCTATACAGAGATAGCTAGTTGTATCATGACAGAAGCTCTGGACTTCTTTGATCAAGAGTGTCTATTTCTCCACAAAAGCCATTGCTCTGCCACAAAGAGTGGCGTATTCCCTGGAGGCACTTCTCATGATTTTAGACAAAATCAGAAATCTTACTTAACACAATTTTATCTCAGAGCTCTCTTTACATAAGTTTCAGTTAAGTCGAGATCCTCAATAAGTTTTTCTCATTTAACAGAAAGTTTTATAATATGTTGACCAACACTTGAGAAGATAACTTAGAAGGATCAAGGACCAAATATAACCCCCAAACATTGAAGTTCTTTATTAACAGGTGTAAATTGTTACACTAGATATTGGGTGGTTTAAGGTATACAGATCATATCTGATAAGAGCAAGAAGACTGCACCCACAATTTCTTCGAGAGAGAATCTGAACCAAGAGTGATAGGTGAGAGATAAGGAGGTGGCTGATCGAATAGAGAGAGATGAGATGAGATGAGCAGCACTCCTATCAGCAAGCCAGCAAGTGAGAGATCACTCAAGACATTAGGCACTAAGGTCATATCCAAATATAGTATTTTTGAAGTAGTTCAGTCTCACATCCAGAGTAACTCTTGGGCAACAGACTGCAACCTCTTGAGATGACTGATCTTAAAACCATATTAACTGCATCGGCTGACAAAGATCTTCAGAAACCAAATAGCCTGACAAGCTCCTCTTCATCCCACTCAAGGACAACTCACACACGACTCTTGGAAGTGTTAATTATTTAAAGAATGCAGTGTTTGCCACGAAAATTAAACAAGTGTGTTTATGAGTTATGCATAAACAAACTCCCCTGATCAGCAGAATGACTTATGGTACTAGGCGGAGCATTTGGTCTAATAGACCACCTCACACATAGTAAGAACCTCCTGACAGATTTCTCTGTCTTTTGGTAGCTTACCATTTGATATACCAAAGAGGTCATGGATAACAGGGTAACCTCAACAGTCCTATAAGCAATTCAGATTTCCAAAGAAATAGCCAGATATGCAAGAATGCATCAAACCAGATATGCAGTAAGTTTCAAAATGGGACATGTAGAGAGATTACCTGAAAATTGTGAGAATGGGGTTTTCATTCTTGAGTGCCTTGGATCATTTCCCCTTTTATTCCAGTCCCAAGGCACACCTGCAAAACAAAGTTTATTTTGCGCAAACAGGTACCCAGGAAGTCTTGGGTCCTGTCCTGACATTATCACTCCTAGCAGGTTTTCTTAGCACATTTTTAACTTGATAGTAAGGAGCAGTAGTTTTCAGATCTGGGTTATGCACATTATTATGAGTATGAATTGTATGTGCATTAGCATGGAAATTTCTGTTATTTGCATTACCAAACTGTTTTCCATAATCAACACATTCAAAGTTTTTCCTTTTGAAAACCACTTTGTTCTTTCTAAGAGCATTTGTACTAGCAGGAAATCTATACTTTCCAGAACTGAAATTTTTCCTTTGAGCATGCCAACATTCAATGGCCCTGTGGCCATACTTTCCACATTCAAAGCATGAGATAGAATTTCTTTTAAAAGACCCTGACCAGCATTCAGAGACCTTGTGACCAATTTTGTTGCAATTAAAACATATAATGTGCTGGTTCTTGTTATAGACATGCTGATTTGCAGAGTGTTTTGTATGATATGAGCATGATTTTTCCTTACTACTTGCAAACCAACAATGAGTAGTAGTGTGTCCTACTTTATCACAATTAGAACATTTGACATTCCTTTTCTGACCAGACACAGATTTTCTAACATGCTTGTTGTCATCTTTTTCCATCACAAAACAGTTACTCATAAGATGTCCATACTTACCACAATAATGACATGAGCCACTTGATTTCTTTAAAACATGGCATTTATCTGATGAGTTCTTAGCATGCAGATTGTTCCTTTGAATTTTTGATGTTTTATGATTTTTATTTTGTTTATCTGTTTTCTTAGCCTTGTACTGAGATGGAGATGAGATAGAAGGCTTTTCCTGTTCAGAGGATTTGACAAAGACAGTTTTCAGGTTGGCTCCATCAACCTTCCTCATGACTGGACTGTAACCCAGTCCTTCCTTGTTAAAGTTAATCTTTGTTCCCAGTATTTTCTGAGCAATGGGCTGTTTGTCTTTTGATGTAGTGGCTACATTTGAAGTATTTACAAAGGATGTCATTACTTTGTTCTGCAAGGCCTTCTTATTGAGATTATTGTAGCCCAACCCTTCCTTTTTGACATTGACTTTTACACCTAGCAGCTTGTCTAGGTTTTTCTGCCCATCAACAAATTTAGACAAGGAAGCTTTCAAATCCCGAATTTCATTTTCAAGAGATGCAATGTGTATTTCATAACTAGTGATCTCTTGTTCACTACAATTGACAGCTTCATTCAAAACCTTGTTAGCTGTTTTGTATTCTTCAATTTCCTTTCTTAGCTCATCTACCTCTTCAGTCTCGTTTGTACAGATAGCTTTTCCTTTTTCCAATGTGAGAAGTCTTTCAGACATGGCACTGTTTAACAGTTTTAATTTTTCAACTTCTTCTTTAAGCTTATCATTTTGAACTAGCTCATTTATTAGAAGCTGATCTTCTGAGTTAACCATGCTTTCTCTCCTAGCTTCAAACTCCCTCAATTCCTTTTGTTGTTTTTCAAAATCTTTCTGTAATTCTATGTTTACAGATTTTATGGCGTTAAATTTTTCAAACAGCAACTCATTCTCTCGTTTAAGTTTCTTTAGTTGTTCATCATTTTCCTTAGAGAGCTTTCTGAGGAAGTCATCTTCAGATTTTAAATTGTTCAGCTCAGAGTGAACACATTCAAGTTCCTTCTTCAGTTCTGCATTCTGGTTTTTATACATATGATTATCAGACAGACATGCATCATGAGATTTCTTCGTACTTGAACAATTTTTACATGGAGAGCTAGAACTATCTACCCGAATACTCTTTTTCAACTTTTTATACTGTTTTCTTAACAGTTCATGAGATTCAAATAATTCAGCATATGCATTCTCCCAATCTTCTAGAGAGAAATTCTCGAAGATATTTACCTCATCATCATCATCTTCTTTAGTTTGATTGCTGCCTTGATCGCTGGCACTTTGATTTCTTCTGTTGGCCATCATGCATCTGTCCACATCTATCTCCTGAGTTCGCTTCAGTGCATCCAAAATATCTTTAGCAGAACTGGATTCAAAGAAACATGAATGAAAAGCTCTATCAGTAGCTGCCTTCATTAAATTTATTGCTATCTGATTTTTTTCATGCATGGATTTGTGACTGTCAGTCCATTTGGACTTTTTCTTAGGTAGTTCATGAGGACCATGTGAAATTACTTTCCACAGGTCTGGATTCACAGATTTAACATAACTCTTCAAAACAGCGAACTGAAGATCAGTGGATGGGCCATGAGAACCCACAGATTAACGCACAAGAATATTGAAGCACTAAAAAGAAATAAGCACCTAAGATTGCAAGATCGATCTGCAGGTCGCTGGACCTTGTAAGCAGACACCTGCTCTGATACCAACTGTTAGGGTGCTTGGCCCGGATACAGAGGGGGGGTGAATGAATCCTTCTACGAAAAATGGATTAAATTTAAAAAACCGGATGCTAGATAAGGAAACAGAATGGAACCAATTCTATTCAACTCAAATACAATCACATTGAGCGCACCTATTCAAGCATCTAGCGGAAGCAAACCAGACAATCAAGCCACTGCTCAATAGATTTTTAGGTGGTTCGGTCCTTCAGACCTACATCCACCCCTCACTCCCAACCGGAGTGAGGCTTCACTAGCGAACGCTAGAACCAAGCAGACTCAGTCTGCAAACAGTTGCTGCCACACAGCTTGACCAGGGGAACAACCTCCCCTCTTCCTCCAAACCGGAGGGAACCTCTGGACTTGAATCCACAAGCCCAGAACCGGAGACAAGTCTCCCTTCCTCCAAGTCGGAGGGAACCCACAAGTAGCTCCCAGCTACTTGCAACTGGAGATCAGATCTCCCTTCCTCCTAACCGGAGGGAACACGACCTCAGACCAGAGGATCGGAAAGCACAACAAACCAGAAAACAAAGGAAAAAGCAATAAACGAAAATAACTTCAGCAAACAGAAGCTGAAACACAAAATGCACAATTTGGCTCCTAACAGAGCTGACTGGCCTGGATCTGATCCACGGTCCAGTGAAGACAGATCTTCAGGTAAACTTCTTTCTTCTTCTCCATGAGCTCTCTCACTCACTCTCTATCTCTCTTTCTTTCTCTTACACTCTCTTCCTCTTTCACACGAGCACTATCTCTCTCTCTCACTTTTTCTTCTTCTGCTGGATCGAGCTCTCTGTAACACTGCCTTTTCTTTCTTGGCTCAGATCCCTCTTCATCGGTGGACGAAGGATTCTATTTATAGCGGCAGCAGATGGATAGGGCACTAAACGCGTGTGCCTCCCACGCTCGATCCAGAACCTTCCTGCTACATGCCCTTTTTGTATTTGTTCCTTCAGTATCGGATCATGTGCACCCAGACACTGATGAATGTTCTTCCTCGGACCTGCAACGAGATAAGAACCATTAATATTGAGTGCCATAAGAGCTAAAACTGCATGAGGTTAGTGGACACGACAAAAAGATACACAAAACAGAGAACGACACGGGATACAGTGGTGACACAATGAACATTACTAAGAGAATGTTACGAGGTAGACAGAAAAACAACGCGAAGACGCGAAGACAAGAACAGAAACCAACACTAAGTATGGTTTCAACACAAGAGAGACACGAGGACTAGGAAGAGTAAAAATGACACGAAGACACAACAAGACAAATGACACGAAAGTGAAACAGGAAGCAACACGAGGTGCTGCGATGTCCTGTACGCGATGGAACAAAAACGATATGAAGAGATGAAAAAACGACACGAGGTGAAGACAACACGAAGATGACACAGTAATCGACACGGGTTGAAAACAACACGAAGTCGAAACAGTAATCGACACGGGTTGGAAACAACACGAAGTCAAAACAGTAATTGACACAGGTTGAAAACAACACGAAGTCGAAACAGTAATCGACACGGGTTGGAAACAACACGAAGTCAAAACAGTAATTGACACAGGTTGAAAACAACACGAAGTCGAAACAGTAATCGACACGGGTTAAAAAACAACACCAAGATGAAGTACAAGAATTGACATGGAGTTGAAAGACAACACGAAGACAGAACAGTGATTTGATACGAACTCAAAATGACAAGAGGTGAAACGACACAAAGTCGAGAACAGAAATCAACACGAAGTGTGATTTCAACATCAGAAAGACACAGACTGACAACGACACGAAGTAAGATTAGAACAGTACGAGGTGAAAAGCAATCGTGAGGACAACACGTGCTGAATCAGAAACCGACACGAAGTGGCTGCAAACAAGCAAGACACGAGGTCTTCGTAAAGCAACAGGAAGTGTGGTCAAAGCGAGAACGACACGAGGTCTAATGAGAAAGACCAACACAAAGATGGTGAAAACAGTACGAAGTAAAGATCAATGACACGACGTGTCACTGAATCAAAACAAACACTACAGAGAAAAATGACACGCAATGTAGAGGAGACAACACAGACGCACGACCTGAAGGACAGTAAACATAAACAACACGCGGTAAGAGAAGACGATACGGCGTGTTGGAAATACAAACAGTACTTAAACTAAAGCGACACGAAGACAAACAGTTCAACACGAGGTGTTATATACAAACATGACGAAGTGCCAATCAACACGAATACAGTCCCTGAACAATACCTGAAGTTAAATGAAGGTTCATCCTTCAACAAACATGTTCTTTGTTCATTTTTTTCACAGAAACAATATTTTTGTTAAATTTTCACATAGACATAATTTTTGAAGACCACTAAGACTTATCATGTTGTCATCATCAAAACATGTAAAGATTCTACAAGACTCAACACCTTAAAGCTTATGCAATTGCTATCTCCATATGATTTCATGAATTCTATATGCTGACATTTGATGTAATGCAGGTGTGGCCCTACGTGTACCTCCCCGGGCTGGGGAGAGGAGAGGAGACATACCCTGACCGGCTGCCCATCGCGAGACGGTGGACAACATCTCGGGAGGTGGGCTCCCTACGTCGCCAGGTCCGGACGATTCATGACGACCTTGACACACTTCCCTATGCATCGGTAAGATCTAAACTTGAGCTTTGTGTGAATGCAACTTATATGCTGATGCAATTGTCTTCTTGACAGGTTCGGTGGACGCCCTACCAGGGAGAGGGGTACGAGGGCCAGCCGTGGGTAGTGGCGGCCCTGGCTTACGCGGGTCGAGACATCTGGCTCCAATGCATGAATGTGGTGGAGCCACTCCACTACCGGCTGGTCATGAGGACCATTGGCATCCACCAGGCGGAGGTCGAGTTCCCAGCTCGTGAGAAGTCGGAGGAGTGCGTGGGACGCCACGCACGAGGGCTGGCGGTGGATATCGACTGGGTCACCAGAGCGGCAGAGCAGATCCCAGATTGGACGAGACTTGGGCGAGTGGTGCGCGCCCGACCTAAGAGCGACGAGGCCTACCTGACGGCCTATGCCGGACGCTACGGAGACCAGATCTTTCATGGCGTGCGATGACTGGTACGGCTCTAACCCTATGCTTTCTAATATGCTTATGATTGCAATGCATTGACACTTTACCTTCTACATGCAGCTCAACCCCCAGTGATGGATTACCGAGCTCCAGGGGTTGCTCCACTCTACCGTCCAGCACCGGGACGAGCTCTGGCTTTCTCTGGACCTCCTGGTAAATTTTACTCAGGCTCAGACTTAAAATGTTTATGATATGCTTTTATGAAACTGCCATGCCCCTATTTGTAGCGAGCCGAGGTAGCCCAGCGCCAGGCGCTGGACGCACCGTCTTCCTCCTCCCAGCCACCTGCGGATCGGGCCGAGCGGGAGATAGAGTCCACGCGAGCGATGGCGTGGGTGGAGGAGGCCGAGGCCACTCTTGCCGAGAGGGTAAGTAGATCACTCTTCTCTTCCTTTCTAAATTTTATGATTAGAACTTGGAAAATAATTTATAAAATGAATGCACGGGCAGGAGAGGGAGTTAGAAGCAGCGCTGCGTGAGGCCACGCAGTAGAGGGAGGAGGTTGAGCGCTTCCTTGCTGAGGTAGAGAGGCTCCGCGCAGAGGTAGCGGAGGCCGCACGTCTCTATGCAGAGATGAAGCGATCCCGCATTGGGATGATGGAGGCAGAGCATCATCAAGCCCGGGCGGCGGAGGCGGACCGGTACCGAGCAGAGGTAGAGCGTACCCGCATAGAAATGGCGGAGCTGCAGGGAGAGGTACGGGCGTACCAGTAGATGCGCTAGAGATCAGGGCGGAGCAGGACCCACAGCGTTGTGCCGAGTAGTACCCACCGAGACTACCTTATAGGTTCCTCCAGTTATCGGAGGAACGAGGACAAGGAGCGTCGGTGACGCCGACGGGCGGAGGAGATCACCTCCATGGCGCCACCAACGAAGCGCCATGAGGGTTCAGGAGAGAGTGACGACCCTAGGAAGGGTCAGACCTGATGTACTACACGCGACTCCTGTATTTATAGATGTTATGATATGATGTGTTTTGATTCTCCTTTTGATTTTGTAATTATGTGCATGTTGACACTGACCGACTGACAATGAATCCTAAACTAATGAGGGAGAGTGAGAGAGAGAGATTTTGAGAGACCCGAGTAGAACTGGCATAAAGAAATAGGAAACTAAGGCAGTAGAGAGAGAGACGGTCCTAAAAACGGCCACTCCAAGATCTAGACGGTCTCGCAGTAGACCGCTGAAGGTCGTCCTGCCGTAAGCTCAAAGTAGGTTCTAAACGGTCTCCCTCGGACCGCATGGATTATAAAGATGGCTCTCCTTTGACCGTTGTAACTGAGAGACGGCCTTAAAAAGACCGTTTAGGCTGCTAGAGAGACGAAGTGAGTAGAAGGTAGAGAAACGGTCCTTTGAGGACCACTATTAGACTCCGGCGGCTGCCCGATAGGCCGCGGCTTAGGAAACTCTGGTAGCTCCGGTTGGGACTCTCTTGGAGAGTCCCAAACCGTGGGTAAGAGATCCTAATCCATGCTAAAGTCTATCTTAACCCATTTTGGAGTTATCCTACCTCAATCCTAGTGGGATTAGGCCAAGTGTTTGGGCTCTATAAGTAGGAGGTACCTTAAACTCATTTTCCACACAACACCCCTCTCCTAGGTCTTGAAAACCTTGCTAAACCTTCCCAAGTCATCATGAAGAGGGCTCTTGAAGGAAGCTCCGTGGGTGAGGTTGCTTACTACGGGCCAAAGTCGGCCAAAAAAGAGTGATGTGGGATGACAACAGAACTCGACTCTGACTTGTTGCGACCTTGGACTCTATAGGATGACGCGACTAAAGAGACGACGCGACCAGCAAAAACACTACAATGCGGCACCTAAAAAGCTCCAGAAGAGGTGAACATGCCCCAAACAAAAAGTGCTAACTCACAATCGTCTCCGACGAGGGAAACGTGATGATCTGCACGGTTGGGAAACCTACTTTGATTCTCAGGTGGTCGGCTCACTCTCGTGCTCGGCACGAGTCACGGGACGGGTCTCGCACTCACAACTCACAGCGGTGATTAACTTTGACTAGCTAGGAATTAACTACTCACATGCAGCGGCAGTAAGAATCTATACTAGCTGAGCAAGTAAGACAAGGTGGGTGGCGAGTGTACCTCCACACTCGGGACGTGGGGAAGACTTCCCGGCCGAGAATCGTCACTCCTAGTACAATAAGTAAATTAATTACAGCATGAAAATTGCAGCCCACTCCACGCAAGGAGGTAAAAGGTCACAACAGCGGTCTGGGAGTGCCGTTCCAGGGTTGACGGGCAGCAAGGCGGCGGTGTCATGCCCCGAGATAATGCAGCGGAAACAATCGGGAATGCGAACAGCGGGCATGGTAAGCCTCTTGAAAGCAAGAATAATCAGAGCGCAAAATAATCACACAAAGTAATTGCACAATAACTTACTCAAACCTTCACTTTTATTAATAATAACAACTATAATTCAAGTACATGAGATATGGACTTTCTTAAATTTGCTAGACTCAATAAGAGAAAATTACATAGACTCAATCTAGACATTTTAAACTTCCTAAGTCTTCACTCTTTAATCGCTCTCGGACCCATCACTGGAATGACCCGAATCTGAATCTAACCCACAGGTACTTCTTGAAAAGATTGGAAAATAGGTAATGAGCACACTTACCCAGTAGGTATCTTCGCATCAGCATGATTGGTAATGTTAAAGTAATTAATGTCTTAGCTCTAAAGATCAAGATAAAAGCATGTAAATACGATCAAATATGCGATTAAAGCCAAAGTAACAAGATATGATCAAGCTTGAGATACGAGAATATGAATTGAGTATAATGCGATTAAATCATACTTGATCAATTCAAGTGTAATCCAGCAAGAATGTAACAATGGCCTTTCATGAACAAGAATATAACAAAAATGTACTAGCAAGTCATGTAATATGCACTTAAGTACCTTTCGCTTAACAGCAAGTACTTAGTGAATTTATGTGGATCCCGTGGACATTTCACTTATTTATAAAGAAAGTACTCCCAACGTAATGCGACGCCAGTAGCATCATACCCCATGGTTTATATAGTATGTTTCCGACAATCAGCAGAGGGGACTAGCATAGAGCCCTTGAACACAATCAGTGCTTGAACTACATCTTCAAGTATAAATCAAGCTATTTCCATGTATATAACAATAATGTGGCCATGATTGTACAATTTCAATGATAGTTCCAAAAATAAGAATGCTTCTATTGAGAATAAGATTTCAATAAACACATTGATAACTAGGTTATGCCGTGAAAATAAACCGACATCATAACGGTACATTTCTTAACTTTCACAATTTGCTTAGGTATTTTTGGAATAACGTGACAGGTTCTAGATAATCAATTGGACTATCTAGGATCATAATAATATTAACCCTTGTGTCAAACCTCAATTTAATATATACTCAAAAAAATAGCGGTCGTTTACTGGGCCGTTTCATGGAGAAAGCGGTCTAGTTCTGGACCGTTAAGGACAAGACTGTTCGATATTTAAAACAGATTATCTGGAGTCTTTAGCGGTCTAGTGAAGGGCCGCTATCAGACTCTGGCGGTCAACCAGAAGGCCGCTATGTTCCAGAAATATAAAACACTGGTATAAGTGCTTTCTAGACAATGGGCTTTAATGGTACAACCAACTCGACATCCTAAAGGGAATCCCAAACTCACGGAGAATTACGGAGGCCCTGAAATAAGATTTCCTAGTCCGTTGAAAGGAATATCCAAAGGCGAGGTTATCAAGTCCAAGATTATGTGCCTAATGTGCATAGGTGTAACTAATGGTCATATATCAGGATATATGCCATGTACTTATGAAAATGACTCTATATATGAGAAGAGAATCAGTAAGAAAATCCATAGTGAACCACATTCATCTTACTTTTGAAACATGCGTTTAATATAAAGTATATGATTTTGGCAAGAAATAACTTATGTTTAAAATAAGTTCTAAATGCGTAAGAAACATGAAATCTACCAAAAATCTCTATGAATACATAAACAACACCAGTAACAGGAATAAAACTTAACCAACTGGATTTATCATATAAAAGATAGGGTGATTCTGCATTAGATTTCGGATTAACCAAAATACAGAACTCGGGGTTGTAACGGTCTAATATACAGCCGTTTATAGGGCTAAGCGGTCTATCGTAAGTCTGCTTATGGTTTGATAACAGTGAAATCGCAAGAACATTAACGGTCTATATATTGGCCGCTAACCCTTGATAAGTGGTTTATCGTAGGACCGCTAACCAATTGCTGGCGGTCCATTATTAGGCCGTTTATGGTTGACTGACAGAAATTAAATAATTAAAACTAAAGGATAATCCAAGACATATCATGCTTGGAAACCAACATATATAAACTCTATAACATGCTAGAACAAAGAATAAGTCTACAATATGCATGGGTTCTGCGAAATTCACAAGAGAGTTTCTTTTATTTCATTAGGGTTAGGATTTATGCATGAACATTACACTAGATACATAGACTCAAATAAAACATGAAATTCTCGGTCTATAATACATGAAATCAAGTGCAACAAGAGGACTTTTAATCCTAGAACAATGTTTTAGCCGTTCATGAGATGACCTACCTCTGTCATGGGCTTTTAACTTCGAATTTAAGCCTAGAAGTTAACCCTAGTTCCATGCACTCCTTGTGCTAAAACAGCAACTTCACGACCTAATATCTCTTGATTCTCTTGACCTAAATACGTGAAATTTGGAGGGTAAGAAGAAGATACAAAGGAGAACAAAAAGTTCTAAAGGTGCAACTTCTAAATACCTCATTTTGGGTTCCTAACCTCTTGATCTTCACCGGTCCGTTGCTCAATTTCCTGGGTCGTTGATGTAAAATCAGCAACTTTGACCACCTCTAACTCCTTCTGTGCTTGATCTCCTAGGATGAAATTTTGGGAGAAGTTAGATCTATATATTGTGAAAAAAAGACTCTAAAGAACCTACCTGAATTAAAGCTGTTTTACCTTAGTCCCACGCGAGCCAAACATAGGGGTCGCGCAAGTGAAACCTAGAGTCTATTTATAGGGTTTTGGAGATTAGAACGATTCTAGAGTCTGTTGTGCCCCTTGTGCCTTGATGATGCTGTGATGTTTTGATGATAGCAACATTAGTGTCACCACATAAGATTGCATAATTAATCTATGATTGAGTGCTTGATCTATATGCCTTGATGATGATTTAACTGATGAGCATTCAGTTGCTGCTTTAGGTTGGTGCATTGTTCTGTGCACTATTTTGCTTGCTGCAATGGGTCTAAACATGTCTACGCATCAGTTAAGTCAGTGCACTTATGTTTTGTCTAAGGCTAGTGCATTTTTGTCAGTCCGGCTGCTCAACAACCTCGGTGCATGTCACCGTTCATAGGCATTAAGGTCTGTGCATTCCACTCTCTGTGCACGCAGTCTTCGCGAGTGTTAGGTCGGTGCATTGCTTATTCTGCGTCTCATGGTGGCCTGAAGTCGGTGGATGTGTGCGTCTCATTTAGCGTCTCACACACACCTTAAGTGTTAGGTCGGTGCATTGCTTATTCTGCGTCTCATGGTGGCCTGGAGTCGGTGCATGTGTGCGTCTCATTTAGCGTCTCACACACACCTTAAGTCGATGCACATGAGCCTTCACGGTCGGTGCAATGCAATGTTTGCTATGGGCTAGCACTAGGTCGGTGCATTTTCTTATTGTTGTGCTCGTTTTCATGCTAGTTGGTACATAGTCGGTGCACATCTCACCAAGGTCTGTGCACGCTTGCCACCTCACATTCTCAGGTCTGTGCATGGTCTCATACTTGCATAATAAGTCAGTACAGTTCATGCATACCACATACACATAGTCGGTACAATTTATAGCTCCGCATTCACGACAAGTCTGTGCATATATCTGCTTTGTTAACCTGAGTCCGTGCATACATAATCTCATGCTAAATTAAGTCTGTGCCCACCTTATAACCAATTCAGTGCATAAGAGATTCATGCATTATAGTCCATGAAATGTTTGTTGTCTGCATAGTCAGTGCATCTATTAGTCTTGTGTTGCAAATAAGTCTGTGCATATGCGAGTGTGACTGTACTAAACTCGTGCCTATAATACCCTATGTCCGTGTACATCTTTCATGATTGAATGAAGTCTGTGCATATTTTATACATAATTGAAAGATAATTATGCAACAGGTCAATAGCTCGTGTTCTTCGAGAAGGGCACGTGATCCAATGACGATCCTCACTCAAAGATGCTGCCACGTGGACCCTGAAGCTTCCGGATTCTGACAAGTGGCGAGTGTCTCCTGAAGCTTCCAGACCGGAGCGTTCCCTCTACACACCTAGGGCAAGAGCTCGTCAACCTGACCTGATGGAGTATATATAGTCTGCTTCCTGTAATCAGAAGGAGCTCTCTCGAAAGCAGTAGAAGAAAAAGAGAAAGAGAGAGATCGAGAGTAGCAGAGAAACGCAGAAGAATAAGGAGAAGACATGAAGAGAGAGAGATCGAGAGTTTGAGAAGAGAATAAGAGAAGCTTCATCTACAGATTTGTCCCTACTGGAATCTAGATCAAATCCAGTATAGTCAGCTCCTTGAGAGCCATATCTGCGCTTTAGTGTTTACAGCTTTTAGTTACTGTCACTTCCCATTTCTTGTTTTCCTTCTTATTGTTATTTCAAGCTGTTTGTCAGCAGAGCAAGCTATGTTGCTCAGCTGTAGCAGAGGAGGATTCCTCTGGACAGGTTAAGCTGTAAGCCCCAGCGGTTGCAGAGGTGTGGTATCCTCTGGACGGCGAAGCTGTAATGCCCAGCGGGTCAAGCTGTGTCTCAGCGGATGGCTAAGCTGTATTGCCCAACAGAAGCAAGCTGTGATGCTCAGTGGATGTAGGCAAGTTTTGAGGCCCAGCTGTTAAGCTGTGTATCAGCGGGAAGCCACACTCTGGTTGGAGTGTGGGGTGGACGTAGGTCTGGAGGACCGAACCACCTTAAAATCTTATGTTCATCGTGGTTTGATTGTTTATTCTGCTCCGCTAGATGTATGCTTAGGAATGTTCATGATAGTCTGATCTTATATCTAGTGAGAGATAGGTTTGGACACCGTGCGTTTGATTCTGGTCTTGATAGAGTCTAGTTGATTAGATGACTGAGTCATCTCTTTAGTTTATATGGAGTAGATCAGAAGTACAGTCTCTCTGATCTTCCTTCCATCTTTCGAAGGGTGCATCTAAGCTGATTAAGGCACCCGTGGGTTTTAATTCTGCATCTCTATTTGTTATATGTTTTAATTGGGCATAGTTTTAGAGGGGGATTCATTCACCCCCCCCCCCTTTTGAATCCATCGCACGGGTCCCATCAGTTGGTATCAGAGTGGGTCTCTGTGCATTAGATCTAACGATCTACAGAGGATCTTGCTACTTCCGTGGTGCATTTCAGAGTGGATCTGGTTTTGTCGCTATTGGTGCTTCAGTCTTTCTGAGTCGGTGTCTTGCTGTACTTCGGTTGATTCCGGTGCACTTCTCATTTCTTTCTATTGATTAATTCATCTCTCGATGGCTCATCCACCGATATTCAGAGGTGATGGTTTTGAGCTATGGCTGAAAAAGTTGCATCGGTATGTAAGGACAACCGATCCTGACTTGTGGAAGGTAATGACTCACAGTTCTCACAAATTATCAAAAGATAAATCCAAATGGACCAAGGAGGACACATTGAAAGACTCCGTCAATTCTAGAGCATTGAACATGGTAAAAGCATCAATTGATAGAGCACTAATCTCATACGTCTCATCTTGCAGGTCTGCCAAAGAAATCTTGAACAAACTGAAGGATGGCAGCTGCAAAAATGATAATCGATGCATGATGGCTCAAGGAAGTGAACATAGCAGCAATCAAGATGATGAATAGGACAATGATTAGGTAAACATCTTTGAAGACTATGCCCTGGATGATTGGATTGCTTCATATAATGAATTGCTAGAGTCTCATGATCATCTAAGAAAACAATATAAGAAGATGAAAAAGAAAATTGACAAAAATGATTCTAATTCATCTTGTGAAAAGTTCTTGAATATCAATGAATCATATGATAAATGTCTATCTGAGACTCACGTGAATATGAAGCAAATGCGCTTGCTAAAAAATGAAAACCAAGAATGTGCCAATAAAATTTCTGAATTAGAAAGTCAGTTAAAGCTGAAAACTGATGAACATCTAATAAACCTGGAAGAGTTGGAAAGGGTTAACTCTGATTTGGAGAAATTGAAAGTTGAGAATGGAGAAATTCAGAGGAATAATAAAAATCTAAAACCTGAAATAGAGAAAGTTAACAAGGAAAGTGTGCAGGGTTCCTCTCTAAAATTGATCTGCAACAAGTGCTTGGCTCTAAAAGAACGCAATGAAGATCTGTATGATGAAAATGAGGTGAAGAGAAAATTGATTGAATCTCTAAAAGAAGAAAATAAAGAATTGTTGATTGAGAAAATTAAAGTTGAAGAAAGAGAAGATGAACTAATTAAAAGACTGGAATCTATATCCAATAGTAAAGAAATTGAGAAGTTAACCAATGAGAACAATGAACTGAAAGAACAAAACAAAAAACTCAAGGTCCTAAATATTGTTATTTCAGAGAGGCTTCTGGCTATAGAGAGAGAAAGGTGCGCTAGTAAGGAAATTGAAGCTGGAAAACTCAAGGAGGAAAATCATGAATTGAAAGCTGAAATTGAGAAGTTAAAATAATTAAACACTGGTATGTCTGAACAACTTCTCATATTAGAGAAAGGAAAAACTGCTTACAATGAAGAGACTAACATATTGAGCAGTCTGGAACATGGAATTGAGAAGTACAAAACTGTAAATAAAGTCCTAAGTGAATGCGTTAATTGCAGTGAACAGGAGATAGCCAGTTATGAACTTCACATCGCCTTTCTGAAAACTAAAATTCAGGATCAGGAAAAATCAACATCCGAGTCTGCTGAAAATAAGAGAAAAATGAAAGCTGTCCTGAAAAGTGAGAATAATAACTCAAAAAAGGGGATAAGTTACAGTTCTGATGTTAAAGAAACTATTAGAAACCAGCTATACACCATCTTCGTGCAAAATTCTGAAGTAGCTGGTACCACAAGTCAATCCCCAAAACAAAATGAAGACATGAAAACTTCTTCATCATCTATCTTTCAATTTAAGGCTCAGAAAAATGAAAAACAAACAAAATTTGTGAAC
The DNA here is from genome assembly GCA_022559845.1 of Amorphophallus konjac. NCBI lineage: Eukaryota > Viridiplantae > Streptophyta > Magnoliopsida > Alismatales > Araceae > Amorphophallus > Amorphophallus konjac. The sequence continues at coordinate 379,566,985 of CM040118.1, read as the reverse complement.
AATGGTAAACAATTGAACAAGAATGGTAAGAAAAATAAGGCCAAAAATGTCCCTACTTGTGTCTTGAAATCTGCTAGCTTTGCTGCATCTGATGGGTCAATGCATACTACTCATAACTCATTTACTTATTCATATGCATTTGATAAGAGTGTTTCATGTCATTATTGTGGCAAGGTAGGCCACGTAATGGATGATTGCAGATTATTGATAGAAGATGAGCATGCAAGTGAAATATTACATTCTAGAAATTCATTTGGTAGAAACCATGCTACTATCAAGTATGGGGCATCTTGTCATTACCATGGTAGGCATGGTCATCTCATGAATGCATGTTTCATCATGAAACAAAATGATAAAATGCATGCTAGGTCTTCTGGTAATCATCCTGACACCAAAAGAAACACGTTTACTTCAAACCAGCACATTATTTGTTTTAACTGTAACAAACGTGGTCAGAAAGTCATTGAGTGCTGGTCTGGATCTACTTGGTGTAAAAATGGTTGTAAAGGTAAGCACATCAGGTGCTTCGAGTGTGGGAAGCATGGCCATACCATCGAGGACTGTTGGCATGTTTAGGAAAATTCTGTTAATCCCTATTTTCTTAAATTCTCTGCAAAATGACATGTGAACTTTTCATGCTTTAACTGTGGTAAGCTTGGTCATAAATCTGCTGAATGTTGGCTGATTAAGAATAAGAAACAAAATATCCATGTAAACAACAGAACATTTCATGCTCGGGTTCATAGGTCTCATGCTGCTGTTGATATGCATCATAGGACCAGAAAATCTGTTGTTTTATGTAGATATTGTGGTAAATTCGACCACTTCATGGCCAATTGTTATCTGATGGATTTTGATGACAATGTCACTAAGAAACTGTTCAAAACTCCTGTTAGGGCTAATACAGGACCCAAGGCTGCTTGGGTTCCTGCAAGATCAAAATGATTACTTTGCTTGCCTTGGAATGAATAAAGAGGGGTCAATAAACCAAGGCACTCAAAAATTAAAAGACCCCATGGTCCTGCTCTTCAGGTCTGTTCTGAGCAATTACTTTGAATTCTGTCATCTGAAATTGTGATTTTGAAAGGTTTGAATATCATGATGATTCGGTCTGTGCTGAATTGAAATCATCTGAAAATTTGAATTACACATAATGTTTATGGTAATCTTCTTTTGATTGAATTGCATGTCTGTTTCATGAGCCTTCATCATAAAATCATGTGTTACGTTTTCTTTGTATACCATGCACTTAGTCAGGGGGAGATTGACTGCTTTCATTTAATTTTCATGCTGCTCATGTGTAGTTTTATTACATGTTGCGTCTAGACAGGGGGAGCATTCCTGTTTTATCACCTCTTCACCTCTTGAACTCTTTCTGTCTAGCAATCTGATCCATTCTCTGCACTTAGGTGGTTCACCTAAATTCTCTGTTGTCTCTACTTGAATAGTTGATCTATCTATATTCTAGACTCGGCTACTGAAATTGATTCTACTCTGCATATATTTGATGCGCTTCTCTCCTGCTGTTATTTGCTCTACTAGCTTGTACTTAACCAACACTCACATCCTTTCAAGCTGGTCTGATTAATCTGGTTTTTGTTCCAGGAATGATAAGTTGTTTAGTTGCATTGATTGGACTGATCTGAGATCCTTATGCTGCGTACCTAGTGGTGGATTCCAGATTGATTTATTGGATAACCAGAGTTCATCCCTGTGGATACATCCTGTGCCTGCATTTTCAATTCCTTTCATGCTCTCAGGGGGAGTTCTGGGCATTATAGATATTCATGAGTATGTCAAAGGGGGAGGACTGTATTTCAAAGGGGGAGAATAGGTTCATGCATCATATTATTTTTCACGCAAACTACCTTCTTTTTGCTGAAGTCAAAGGGGGAGAATAGTTTGATTTGATGAGTCCGTGTGACTCATTGTGTTGCCATCATCAAAAAGGGGGAGATTGTTGTGCCCCTTGTGCCTTGATGATGTTGTGATGTTTTGATGATAGCAACATTAGTGTCACCACATAAGATTGCATGATTAATCTATGATTGAGTGCTTGATCTATATGCCTTGATGATGATTTAACAGATGAGCATTCAGTTGCTGCTTTAGGTTGGTGCATTATTCTGTGCACTATTTTGCTTGCTGCATTATGTCTACGCATCAGTTAAGTTAGTGCACTTATGTTTTGTCTAAGGCTAGTGCATTTTTTTCAGTACGGTTGCTCAACAACCTCGGTGCATGTCACCGTTCATAGGCATTAAGGTATGTGCATTCCACTCTCTATGCACGCAGTCTTCGCGAGTGTTAGGTCGATGCATTACTTATTCTGCGTCTCATGGTGGCCTGGAGTCGGTGCATGTGTGCGTCTCATTTAGTGTCTCACACACACCATAAGTCGATCCACATGAGCCTTCACGGTCGGTGCAATGCAATGTTTGCTATGGGCTAGCACTAGGTCGGTGCATTTTCTTATTGTTGTGCTCATTTTCATGCTAGTTGGTACATAGTCGGTGCACATCTCACCAAGGCCTGTGCACGCTTGCCACCTCGCATTCTCAGGTATGTGCACGGTCTCATACTTGCATAATAAGTCAGTGCAGTTCATGCATACCGCATACACATAGTCGGTACAATTTATAGCTCCGCATTCATGACAAGTCTGTGCATATATCTGCTTTGTTAACCTGAGTCCGTGCATACATAATCTCATGCTAAATTAAGTCTGTGCTCACCTCGTAACCAATTCAGTGCATAAGAGATTCATACATCTTAGTCCATGAAATGTCTGTAGTCTGCATAGTCAGTGCATCCGTTAGTCTTGTGCTGCAAATAAGTCTGTGCATATGCTAGTGTGACTGTACTGAACTCGTGCCTATAATACCCTATGTCCGTGTACATCTTTCATGATTGAATGAAGTCTGTGCATATTTTATACATAACTGAAAGACACTTATGCAACAGGTCAATAGCTCGTGTTCTTTGAGAAGGGCACGTGATCTAATGACGATCCTCACTCAAAGATGCTGCCACGTGGACCCTGAAGCTTCCAGATTCTGACAAGTGGCGAGTGTCTCCTGAAGCTTCTAGGCCGGAGCGTTCCCTCTACACTCCTAGGGCAAGAGCTCGTCAACCTGGCATGATGGAGTATATATAGTCTGCTTCCTGTAATCAGAAGGAGCTCTCTCGAAAGCAGTAGAAGAAAAAGAGAAAGAGAGAGATCGAGAGCAGCAAAGAAACACAGAAGAAGAAGGAGAAGACAGGAAGGGAGAGAGATCGAGAGTATGAGAAGAGAAGAAGAGAAGCTTCATCTAAATATTTGTCCCTACTGGAATCTGGATCAAATCCAATCCAGTCAGCTCCTTGAGAGCCATATCTGCGTTTAGTGTTTATAGCTTTCAGTTGCTGTCACTTCCCGTTTCTTGTTTTCCTTCTTATTGTTATTTCAAGCTGTTTGTCAGCAGAGCAAGCTGTGTTGCTCAGCTGTAGCAGAGGAGGATTCCTCTGGACGGGTTAAGCTGTAAGTCCCAGAGGTTGCAGAGGTGTGGTATCCTCTGGACGGCGAAGCTGTAATGCCCAGCGGGTCAAGCTGGGTGTTAGCGGATGGCTAAGTTGTATTGCCCAACAGAAGCAAGCTGTGATGCTCAGCGGATGTAGGCAAGTTGTGAGGCCCAGCTGTTAAGCTGTGTATCAGCGGGAAGCCACACTCTGGTTGGAGTGTGGGGTGGACGTGGGTCTAGAGGACCGAACCACCTTAAAATCCTCTGTACATCGTGGTTTGATTGTTTATTCTGCTCTGCTAGATGTATGCTTAGGAATGTTCATGATAGTCTTATCTTATATCTAGTGAGAGATAGGTTTGCACACCGTGCGTTTGATTCTGGTCTTGATAGAGTCTAGTTGATTAGATGAACTGAGTCATCTCTTTAGTTTATATGGAGTAGATCAGAAGTACAGTCTCTCTGATCTTCCTTCCATCTTTCGAAGGGTGCATCTAAGCGGATTAAGGCACCCGTGGGTTTTAATTCTGCATCTCTGTTTTTAATAAGTTTTAATTGGGCATAGTTTTAGAGGGGGATTCATTCACCCCCCCCCTTTTGAATCCATCCCACCGGTCCCATCAGAGTCCCTATTAAACTTTCAATTCGATCCTCAAGCCTTCTAGACCTATCTAATTAGTTGATAGAGTCGATCCTAGGCAATTTGGATGATAAAAATCCAACCTTTTCACGCTTCGTCTCTCTCACGGAACTTACAGGAATTAGTGGTCTAGGACTGGACCGCCAACCATCCCCTAGCGATTTCGCGATAGACCGCCTCTACTATTGAGCGTCGAATTTGAATTTAATTCAAACTCTATTTTTTTATTTATCCACTTATTTATCTAAACAAGGAGTATTTATCCCTTAAATTTCGTAAATAACTAATTAGACTTCTAGAATATGGGCTAAACTTCATGGGCTTGGTCCTTAAGTTCTTTGGGCTTCATTTAAATAGGTTAGGTTAATTGGTTACCATACTTGGGCCTAAATAATAATTTCTTTAACCCATAAATTCATTTATTAATCTATTTTGTTCTTTAAAAATTCTTATAAATTCCAAGAAAATTCTTAAATACTTCATAAATATTCTAAAAAAATTTCGGTGCATTATAGGTGGGTTCCCGGCGGCAGTGGGCAGCGGCTCCGAATCTATAATTTTCAGCCGGCAGGACTGCCAGCACGGGCGTCCAAAGGGACGTCGGTCTCCTGGGATCTTCTGAGAGCGGCGGTGCACTGGGACGGTGGCGAAGGGTCCCTGGTCGACCCCCGGGAGTGGCAGTTGCTGAAGCTATCCCGAAGTATTTGTTCTGGAATTATCCGAGGACCCCTTGTTGCTAGCCAATCTTGGAGCAGAAATGCGCGCCTCCACGAAAATGATAGGCACGACCAGATCCGAAGTCGGATCGGAGCGTGGTTAGCTCTGTTGGAAAGAGGACTCGGAGATATTCAACAAACTTGAATTTCAGATCCATCCAATGGCCGGATTGGAAATGAAAATGACTACAAACGGATTGACTTCTCTATCCCGGAACACAGAACAGACAGGGCAGAACGGGATCTGCATGTTGAAGGGGTTTGACCGAAACTCAAATGAAGGATTTAGGACATGAGATTTTTATGGTGGATAGGGGAGAGGGTGGTGGTGACGCACGTAAAATTTTTATATTTTTCTGATGATGTTTTGGGGGTGGGAAAAAACAACTGCCATAGACTATCTCGCAGATCTGTACACAGACAGACTGTGAGGAGGAAGAACAAATGACTGGAAAAGGGCCTAAATGGGCTCTGATCTACGTGAAAATTAAACTGGGAATGGTGGACGATGGGAGAAACCAACCCTCAAAATCTCATCACTATCCGACGGTTGGATCTCCCGTACCAGCCCTTTTATTGAGCTGCTGTCCAGGAACATTGAATTTCAGGGCAGCAGGTGGATGCCGAGTTGTGGTGGCTTGATGGCGACACGAACGGTGACGGCGGTGATCGTTGGCAGCAGCAAGAGGAAGAGAAAGAGAAGAAGATCTACCAGGGATCTTAGGGTTTCAGCCCTAGATCTGAAGAAATTTGGAGGAGGAAGAAGAAGAACAAGTAGAAGAGGAGAGAGGGGGGTGCGCCCAAGGCATAAACTCACATTAATTTTGTCTTAAAATTGATCAAAATACAACAAGAGACATTAAATACTCAAACCCTAGACCTATCCAAATGACCTAGGATACCCTTGGTCAAGGGGGTATAATGGGAAAATGGGATAAACAATGTTTAAACAAATCTCCATGTGGAGACAAAAGAGGGGGCACCCCTCTCTCCAAGTCAACATAAGGGGCTTTGGTTTATTTAATCCCCTTGGACCAAATTAATCCCCCGTTGGACCAAAATAAATCAAAAATAAAAAATACTTGGTCAATATTCTCCCATTGACCCAATATAAAACCCAAAAATAACACAAACCCAAATACACACCTAATACATACCAAACACACACCAAATACGTATAAAATATAAATACGTATAAAAATACGTACTAAAGTATCAAGGCTCCGGTGGCGACTCTAGACTGTCCCTCAGCCACAAAGACGTCGGTGTCGACCGAGCCATGCTGCGTGTCCGGTACCGGCGGCTCGCTAAGTCGAGCCGTACTCTGGCTCTGGTGTCCTCACCAATTCTCCCAAGGTGGGAGAAGCTCGACCCCGTCGAGTAAGGGTCCGCGTCGCTCTGGTATCGATCCAGCAGATTTTGATCTGTCCTCTATAGCGCGTCTCGGGTGATCCAAGTGTCATCAGACGTGGGTCGTCCCCTCCAACGCACCGAATAGCACTGGTACACTGCGCCTCTAGTAGTCGTTACCTGCTCATCCAGTATACATTCTATCTGCTCTCGTTGCTGTGGTTACAAGGCTGGAGGTGGACACTCTGGGGTGGTGTCACTCATAATGGGTGGAGACGGCTCAAAGGGCTCACTGGGTATCACCGCTGGGTCCCTATAAGGGACGAGATCCGAGATGTTGAAAGTGGAGCTGATCCTGTAATCCTCTGGCAAGTCCACACAACATATGCATTTGATCCGACTCGCCTCACTACCCGTAAGGGACTGGCACCGCGAGCGTGCAACTTCTTTACGACTCCCGAGGGAAACCATTCAGGTCTGACCCTGATCATGACATATTCGCCCTCCTAAAACTCACGGTGGTGCCTGTGGCATCATCCAATTCTTTGTATCGTGCGTTGCTGGACTCAATGTGACGACGCACATGCTCATGCAACTGTCTAATATGATCGGCAAATTACTCGGCTGACTCAGACACACAGGATTGGATGGGAGATGGAACCAGGTCTATGGGCTTCCTAGGTTTACGGCTAGTGACAATCTCAAAGGGACTCATGCCTGTAGACCTATTGACTGAATCATTATAGGTAAACTCTGCTAAAGGTAAGACCAAATTCTAATCCCTGACTCGATCTCGGACCAGACACCTAAGAAGATCCCCCAAACTCCTATTGACAACCTCAGTCTGACCATTGGTCTGGGGGTGATATGCAGTGGAGAATTTTAATTGGGTGCCCATCATGTGCCATAGGGTTTTCCAAAAATAGCTAGTGAAGTGCACATCCCTATCAGACACTATAGCGCGTGGGAGTCCGAACCTGGAGACACAGTGTGAAAAGAATAGATGGGCAACTCTAGTGGCATCCGATGTTTTGGAGCTAGGAATGAATAATGCCATCTTTGAGAACCTGTCTACAACCACAAAGATGGAGTCGTGCCTTCGGAGGGTGCGGGGCAATCCCAACACAAAGTCCTTGCTAATGTCCTGCCATGGACTATCCGGGACGGGGAGGGGAGGATAGAGGCCGGTATTCTGCTTCCTTTGCTTGGCCATAGCGCAAGTGCGACACTAGGCCACGATGCGAGCGACATCCCTCTTCAAGCATGGCCAATAGAATCTATGCTCAACCGCCTCTGTGGTCTTGTTCTGGCCGAAGTGGCCAGCAAGACCTCCCGCGTGCATCTCTCACGTAAGAAAGTCATGAACAGAAGTTCGTGGGATGCACAATTTGTCACCTCAGAATAGGTGACCCTCCTGTAGCACAAACTCGCTATAGCCACGCGAGGGGCCTCCCTGAAGGGCTGCATAGATCGGACTAAAATCTGGACAATCAACATAGGCATCCTTTAGCCTCTCTAAACCTACCACGTCTACACTCATGGTAGTCAACATCATCATCCGCCGACTCAGCGCATCGGTGACCTTATTCTCTGACCCTGCCTTGTGCTTGAGCACAAAGGTGTACTCCTGGAGATACTCCACCCAACGACTGTGGTGAGCGTTCAACTTCTTGTGGGTATGGAGGAATCATAAGGCCTCATGATCAGAAAAGAGGACAAACTCCTGGTGCAAAAGATAGTGCCTCCAATACCTCAATGCCTGGACAACTGCGTAGAATTCTTTATCATATGTGGAATAATGCAGTTTGGCATCATTCAGCTTCTCGCTAAAGAATGCAATGGGGTGGGAGTCCTAGCTCAACACTCCACCAATACCCACTCCAGAAGCGTCACATGTGACCTCAAACACCTTAGAAAAATATGGTAATGCAAGGACAGGTGCCTGGGTCATATGCTCCTTGATGTCCTTAAAGGCTATGGCTATAGCCTTAGTCCATACGAATGCCCCCTTATTTATGTAATCAGTGATTGGGGCGGTGATGGAACTGAAGCCACGAATGAAGCAGCGATAGAACGTCGCTAAGCCATGGAAGCTCCAGACATCATGGAGGGTGCGGGGCTCGGGCCACTCCCTGATGGTCCTAATCTTCTCCGGGTCAGCGGAGACTCCATCCCTAGACACAATGAACCCGAGGAGGGTAATCTGATCAGTCATGAAGGCACATTTCTTCGGGTTGGCGAATAAGCTCTCTCGTCTCAAAATGACACAGACATGCCTAAGGTGGTCTAAGTGGTCCTCCTTAGTGCGGCTATAGATAAGAATGTCATCAAAGTAGACAACCAAGAAGACCCCTATCATAGGGCATAAAACCTGGGTCATCAACTGCATGAAGTTACTAGGGGCGTTGGAAAGCCCGAAGGGCATAACCAACCACTCCTAAAGACCATCCTTGGTCTTGAATGCCATCTTCCACTCATCTCCAGGCCTAATCCGCACCTGGTGATAGCCACTACGAAGATCTATCTTTGAAAAGATAGTGGCTCCCGACATCATGTCTAACAAGTCATCCAATCAGGGAATGGGAAAGCGATACTTCACCGTGATCTTGTTGATCACATGGCTACCAATGCACATCCTTCATGTGCCATCCTTCTTCGGGGCCAATAATCCGGCAACAACACTAGGGCTCTTGCTGTCCCTAAGATATCCCCGACTCATCAACTCCTCGACCTGCCTTTGAAGTTCGGCATGGTCCGTGGGACTCATCCTGTAGTGGGGAAGGTTGGGCAAGGATGAGCCTGGGACAAGGTCAATCTCATGCTGTATATCTCTCATAGGTGGAAGGCCTTCAGGGAGGTCTTTCGAGAAGACATCAGGAAACTCTCGTAGGATCATAGCTATCTCTGGGGGGTGCTCATCATCAGACCCAGGAGCGACATCCTCCACTCCTCGGACAACAACGGCAAGGACAGGGCTACCCCCGGTCACCTCTTGCTCCATCTCTCGCGGGCTAATCATCATTAATCTCCGGGGTGGGAGGTCTCTTGTGCTAGGAGCAGTCGAAACGGTAGTAGCCCGTGCCGAGGATGAGGTGAAAGGACCGACCATCCCCTGACTAGCAGGGGTCGAAGTGCTGGGCCTGCTGGTCCTCGGACAGACGGATCCTTCGGTTGAGTGGGGTGGAGGGTGATCCTATGGCCCCCGTGGTCGAATGTGCAAGTGTTCGACCGACCTTGAAGGGTGGCATCCCGATCAAAGAGTCAAGACCTACCAAGGATAATGCTACCCACCTCCATAGGCAACACATCACATCAGATCTCATCATGGTAAGTCTGGAACTGCAGTGGCACCAGACATCGTAGTCTGACCAGGATGGAAGTAGAGTCCACCCAAGAAACTCTAGAGGGTGCGGGGTGATCCACGGGCATCAAACCCAGATGCCTAATAGTGTCCGTGGAGATAGCATTAATACAACCCCCGCTATCTATGATCACCTTGCAAGCCTTTCCTCCCAACCTACAAAATGTATGGAAGATGGTGGTACGACGCCAGTCGTCACTCACCTGAGGCTGGGTGAGGATGCACCAGACTACACCCAACTGTACATCACCCTGATGATGGGTACCTGGGACATCAACTGATCCTTCCTCCATTAGTTCATCAAAGAGCTCCTCCGCTAAGTCCTGATCAGCCTCGTAACTGATCGGCACTAGCGCAGGTGTGGGGCCGCTGGCAGAGGGATCAGAGATGAACAAGCGACTCCCGAGTGGGACACTTGGCCGAATAGTGGCCAACCCCACCACACCTATAGCAAGTTCCCTGTGTCCCGAAGCCCTGGGATATTCCACCAGCCATCGGCCCCTTACCCTTGTCCACAGGACGGACTGGGGGTGTAGAAAGTAGGGGTGGTCGAGTCGGCATGGCGGGCTGGGAAGGTCTAGGGGCAGGGACGGGTGCCTGCTGGCGAAGAGGAGGATCCCTCGAAGGGAGGGGGCGCCTAGGAGCAGCGAGGTCCTGGCGAGGGGGTTCCTAGGGGCGGGCCACAAACCACCGAGTGTAGGAACCAAGCGTGGTCCTAGGCTCAGACACACGTAGATATGTGACCCCCTGACGCGGGGTAGGAGCGAACTTTGCCTCAAATTGCTCCACCTCGAGGGCAACCTGGTACGCGTCGTCCAACTTGGTCACTTTGCGGTGGAAAAGCTCATACTGTAGGTGTGGCCGCAGACCACGCCGAACATGGGAAATAATCAGGGAGCATTCCTCTGTGGCGTCACATCGCAGAAAGTACTCATCGAACTCGGTGATGTAATCGGAGACTGATCGATCTCCTTGGGTGAGACTCTGCCATTTGTCTATAAGATGCTGGCGGTATGTGGTAGGAAGCTACTTCTTCCTGAGTTTGTCCCTCATCTCATCCCAAGTATCGACCTGGGGCTCCTAACGATGAAACAATAGGTTCTCCATGTTCCTCCAATAAGTTTGTGCCTGCCCTAGCAGTTTCGTTTTGGCGAACTTGACTTTCTGGTGGTCTGTCATCTCAAACCACTTGAAATACTGGTCCATGCCGACCTCCCAATCGAGATAGACATTCGGGTCCAAGGACCCGTCAAAAGTGGGAGGGTCTGCTCGCACAGTCCTAAGGACCCGCTCGTCCTCATCATCTCTATGTGGCCGGTGACCATGACGGCATCGGCCATTTCCCCCATAATCATTATCGGACTAGTAGTCCTCAAGATCGGGGGCACGTGGCTATCGCTCCTCAGCCCTAAGTGGGGCGGGCTAGGTTGTAGGCGCTTGAGGGGTCGAGATAGCTCCAGGGAGCTCCTGGCGGGGGACTCTCTCCACACTCTCCATCCTTCCAACCAGACCTTGGATAGATCGGTCGAAAACCTGAGCACGGTCCTCCATGGCCTTGAAATGGCTCTCCATACGCTCGATATGCTCCCTAAGAATTTGGTCAGACCTCTCCCTATGCTCCCTAAGAGTTTGGTCGGACCTGTCCATGCGCTCCATGAGTAGAGCCACCAAGTACTCCAGTGATCGGCCTCCCGGGTTGGCACCTCGGGGTTCACCCATAGTGTCAGGGCGATGGTACTGGGCACCTCCACGGGTGGGCATGCAAGGGGACATAAGGGAACTAAGGGGTGACTCACTACGACCTATATGGAAGGACCAATGCAAAAAGGAAGACGACCTAGACTCCAATATCCGGTACGAGGTGGAGGTTTGATCCGAAGATCGCACTCACGCAAGTGTGCCCCTTTCCCAATAGGCATAGCCTATCGTTCCGGGAACACCTTTCTATATACCAGATGAGATGGAGCACCTTGGACTGACTACCCTAGACTCAAACTGGCTCTGATACCAATTTGATGCAGGACGACAATGGGACTCGACTCGGACTTGTTGCGACCTTGGACTCTATAGGACGATGCGACTAAAGAGACGACGCGACCAACAACAACACTACAATGCGGCCCCTAAAGAGCTCCAAAAGAGGCGAACATGCCCCAAACAAGAAGCGATAACTCACAGTCATCCCCAGCGAGGGAAACATGACGATCTGCACGGTTGGGAAACCGGCTTTGAGTCTCGGGTGGTCGGCTCACTCTCGTGCTCAGAACGAGTCACTGGACGGGTCTCGCACTCACAACTCACAGCGGTGATTAACTTTGACTAGCTAGGAATTAACTACTCACATGCAGCGGTAGTAGGAATCGACACTAGCTGAGCAAGTAAGACAAGGTGGGTGGCGAGTATACCTCCACGCTCGGGGCGTGGGGAAGACTTCCCGGCCGAGAACCGTCACTCTCGGTACCATAAGTAAATTAATTACAGCATGAAAATTATAGTCCACTCCACGCAAGGAGGTAAAAGGCCACAACAGCGGTCCGGGAGCGCCGTTCCAGGGTTGACAGGCAGCAAGGCGGTGGGTTCTGGGTGGCGGTGGGCAGCGGCTCTGAATCTGCAATTTTCGGTCGACAGGATAGCTAGCATGGGCGTCCGAAGGGACGTCGGTCTCCTGGGATCTTCTGAAGGTAGCGGTGCACTGGGATGGTGGCGGAGGGTCCCTAGTCGACCCCGTTAGTGGCGGTTGCTGAAGCTATCCCGAAGTATTTGTTCTGGAATTATTCGGGGACCCCTTGTTGTTGGCCAGTCTCGGAGCAGAAATGTGCGCCTCCACGAAAATGGCCGGCACGACCAGATCCAAAGTCGGATAGGAGCGTGGTTAGCACCGTTGGAAAGAGGACTCAGCGATCTTCTCCATACTAGAGTTTCAGATCCATCCAATGGCTGTATTGAAAATGAAAACGACTACAAACGGACCGAGTTCTCTGTCTCGCAACATATAATAGACAGGGTAGAACATGATCTGCTTGTTCAAGGGGTTTGACTGAAAATCAAATGAAGGATTTAGGACCTGGGATTTTTATGGTGGATAGGGGGGATGGTGGTGGTGACGCACATAATTTTTATATATTTTTTTGATGACGTTTTAGGGGTGGGAAAAATCGACTACCACAGAATATCCCACAGATCTGCACATAGGCAGACTGTAAGGAGGCAAAACAAATGACTGGGAAGGGGCCTAAACGGGTTCTGATCTATGTGAAAATTAAACTGGGAATGGTGGACGATCGTTGGAACCTACCATCAAAATCTCATCACGATCCGACAGTTGGATCTCCCTTACCAGCCCTTTTACCGAGCTGCTATCCAAGAACTCCAAATTTCAGGGTAGCAGGTGGATGTCGGGTTGTGGTGGCTTGATGGCAGTACAAACGGCAGCAGCGGCGACGGTGATCGTTGGCAGCAGCAAGAGGAAGAGAAGGAGTGGAAGATCTACCGGGGGGTGCGCCCAAGGCATAAACTCACATTAATTCTGCCTTAAAATTGATCAAAATACAACAAGAGACATTAAATACTCAAACCCTAGACCTAGCCAAATGACCTAGGATACCCTTGGTCAAGGGGGTATAATGGGGAAATGGGATCACTAATGTTTAAACAAATCCCCATGTGGAGACAAAAGAGGGGGCGCCCCTCTCTCCAAGTCAACATAAAGGGCTTCGGTTTATTTAATCCCCTTGGACCAAATTAATCCCCCCTTGGACCAAAATAAATCAAAAATACAAAATACTTGATCAATATTCTCCCATTGACCCAATATAAAACCCAAAATAAGACAAAACCAAATACACACCTAATACACACCAAATACACACCAAATATGACCAAATACGTATAAAATATAAATTCGTATAAAAATAGGTACTAAAGTATCAAGGCTCCGGTGGCAACTCCAGATTGTCTCCCAGCCCCAAAGAGGTCGGTGTCGACCGAGCCGTGCTGCGTGTCCAGTACCGGCTGCTCGCTGAGTTGAGCCGTACTCTTGCTCTAGTGTCCTCACCAAAGAGTATGGTGCATTGCAAAGGTTGACCGCCATCCCTGGGCATCTAAGCTCCAGTCCTTTAAGAGAGGTAAGTCAAAGCAACTTCTTTTATCTTATTCAATTTCCTTCAAAAATGCTTATTATTCTTTCTCTCTTTGTTTTCTTTCCCCTTCTTATTACCTCAGCTCCTTCCCGGCCCATGGCGCTATTCCATGCTGAAGTGGATGTCTCCCATGATCCGTGAGCTCCCCATATTAGTGATATCCATCCTTAGGGCCTGGCACCTGCACCCTCTCCTAGTCTTAGCCAAAAACTACCCCAAGCTTTCATTGGATTGGCACAGCATCATAGCCTTGATAGAGCTATGGTATCTCCAGACACATACCTTCATCTTCCCATCCTTTGAGGCCACCATTCTATTAGAGCAGGTAGAGACTTATCTATCCCTTCCCAGGTCTAAAGTTGGTGAGGAAGACTTACTTTAGCATATTGTTGTCCCTATAGATCCTACCCTCATTCTAGGGGAGTTTCTACCCAGTACTAAGGATATCTACACCATAGTTGGTCCACACCACATTCATTTGCTACCCCTGAGCCAGTGGGTCATAGCTCATTGTAAGAACAAGTGTGGGTGGGATGAGGTCATAGCCAAAGCTGTCTTCATCTGCCTATGCGGAGCCATACTTTTCCCTTCTCTCGATCACGTCATAGACATACCAAACCTCAGCACCATTAGTGGACTATGGCGGGGTCTTTCCATTTCTCGGGCCGTCCTCTCTTACCTATACAATGGTCTTAGCTCAGCTGCCTTAGGGGGCCCACGCTTTGGCTCTATGATCCTTCTTGAGTGCTGGATGGGGGTCAGGCTTAAGTTCATACCTAGGGAGGATGTCACTTCTGTTAGCCGCATCTTTGGGAGCCATCCACTCTTCTTCATCGGCGGCGCCTTCGGGTTCCCTCAGTAGGTGGAGTGCAGGACTGCAGACAAGAAGGCTAGGGATGAATGGCGCCTCTACATCAACACTCTGCCCCTGGACTGGTTCGTGATGCGCCCGACTTTCCTTGTCGGTACCACTCTCAAGCTTTGTAGGAGGCTCGGGCTTGACTTGAGGCTTGTGGGCGACACCACCTTGGCAATGTACAGCCCCCACAGGTGCTTCCTATAGGTTGGACTCCCCCGTACTATAGTTCCAGCGCTACCCCATCTTCATGCACTACAGGCAAGGAGACTCGGGACAGAGGAAGATGAGCAGGCAGTCAGGAGTGCCCTGATCATGTGGTAGGTCAACAGGGTACGTACCCAACCAGTAGAGGTGACAGAGCTTCTAGAGGAGTACCAGGACTATGTGAGAGAGTTACGTGAGATTCGACCTCGCGGGGACGCCCGGTCGAGGATTGAGTGATTTTTCTTTTATGATGTATAGAGACCCATGGATTGATCTTGATTTGTTTGATGTTGAATAAAGGAATAGAATGCTTTTGATTGAATGAGATTGGCCTTCTCTCTTGTGCATGTGTGGATTGAGGTGGTTCTTTGGGAAGAAAGCGGCCTAAGAAAAGACTACTGAATGAATAAAACGGTCGGTGTATGACCGCCAATTTAAGGAAAACGGCCTTCACTAGATTCCACAATCAGACAGATATCAAGAGTTTGGATTCAAAGGTCTTCAAAGAATAAGACGGTCTATCGAAGGACCATTAGGAACATGGAACGGTTGGTGGAGGACCGCTTTTAAAAACAAGCGGTCACATTCAGACCGCAGCACCCTAGGCGCAAGGAAGAGCTAATGGGCCTGTGAGATGTGATTCTGGGAAAGGAAAGCGACCTTCTTGAGACCATCTAGACGAATGAAACAGTCACATTGTGACCGCTTGACAGGATTGAAACGGTCGCCGAGAGACCGTTTATACGTAGATGCCAGAATTACTTATAGACCTGTCCCTACACACATACTTAAACAAAAAAACATGTTAGATCTATTTTAGGCTTAACCCTTTACCTGCAACAAGTAAGGAAATAACCAGTCCTTGATATTTGGTCAAGGGGGTAAGCCTTATTAAATAGGTAAAAATAAAATAAAGGAAAAAGGATGCAATACATGCCATGAAAATGCAAATCAGGATAATGAATTTTTTTAAAAAAATTGATTTTTTTGGGCTTTGGAAGTATTTGATTTTTTTTTGAATTTTAAAAATATTTGATTTTTTTGAGTTTTAAAGTATTTGATTTTTTTTGAGTTTTAAAAATATTTGATTTTTTAAAATTTTGAAAATATTTGATTTTTTTGAGTTTTGAAAATATTGGATTTTTTTTAGATTTTGAAAATATCTAATTTTTTTGAAGTTTGAAAATATTTGATTTTTTTTCTGGGATATTGAACCAGTTCAGACCCGGTGACGAGAGATCCTCATATCTCATTAGGGGCTTCCCAAGTACAACGTGCTTTAAGGGTGATCATCCATGGCCAGGGACCAATTTCACATAACGGTGCCTCCTCTAAGGCCATACCCGGGGTACGATCCAGTCCTTGAAAATTAAAAGAAGATTTGAAAGGGAAGCTGGGGATAGATATAGAGGTTTTTAGGGCTCGAGTTCTTCTCATGACAATCCCTTTTCAAAAGATTCGGTCTGTTGCGCCGGTGCTTTGTGTCCGTCATTGAACCTTCATCCGCTCTGGGCACGCATACGACTGGGCTCATGATGTCCCGCGGGGAGACTATACTGCCACTCTTGTCATGCCTAGTTTCATTCTTTGGAGCATCTTGACTTTTGAGCTTCAAGCTTTTGGGTAAGCTTTTAACTTTTGCCTTGGTTTTTTTGCCCCTTTTCTTTTATTTTTATTTTGTTTCTCTTGTTTTGTGATTACTTCATGCGGAATCAAGTCATAACAGATTGCCCCTATTTGAGACCTATCTACCATCGGGATGTCTAGATCGGTCCTCGCCCCCTTATTCACCACTTTCCCCTATATTCAGTCGAAGAGAGGAGAAGAATAAGGACCTTTACTTTCCCCAAATACGGCCAAAGGAGAAACGGTGTCGAGCAAAAGAGGAAAACCCAACCACGGATGTCGTGTAGTGTGTGAATGCTATGCTAGGGATCTGCCTTTATGATCAAGGAGAGGAACACCTCATCACTGGGTCGTTACTAGCTCGACTCTAAGGATAAAAGCGTTTGAGATACAACCCGTTCCATGCATGAGATAAATCTTCACCCTCCGCGTTGATTAGACGGTATGCGTTCCTAAGATAAACCTCCTTGACTGCAAATGGACCCTCCCACTTGGGTTGCAGCTTAGACCTAGGACCCCCTGATCGAATAAATTTTCGTTTGAAAATCATATTACCCACTTGAAATTTTCTTTCAATGACCTTCTTTTGAAAATGACGTGAGACACGCTTTTGGTAAACGGAGACATGATTGGCCACATTAAGCCTCTTTTCCTCCAAGAGTTCCAGCTGGACTAGCAACGCCTCTCGACACTCGTCGAGATTAAGTTCTTTATCAAGCTGCACTCTCAGGGAAGGGATCAAAATCTCATACGGGAGTACCGCCTCCATCCAATAAGTGAGAGCAAAAGGGGTTTGCCCCATGGGAGTACGGACGGAGGTGCGATAAGCCCATAGAGCTTCCACCAGCCTGTCGGCCGAATCAGTGAATTTATGCGACTCGCATATTTTCTTGATAATTTTAAGAAGAGTCTTGTTGGTGGCCTCAGCTTGGCCGTTGCCTTGGGGATAATACAGTGATGAATGATGCAATGAAATTCTGAATTTCTTACAGAGGTCCTGGAGCTCTTGGGACACGAACTGAGATCCGTTGTCGGTGACGATGTCACTTGGCACTCCAAATCGTGAGATGATATTCTTCAAGATGAAGCGATAAACTGTGGTAGCTTTGATTTCCGCGTATGCTTCGACTTTAGCCCACTTGGTGAAGTACTCCGTAGCGGTGAGGATGAAAGATTTTTATTTGGTTTGGGAGTTTGGATCACCTAGTGGGTCTACAATATCAAAAGCACACATGGAGAATGTCCAAGGAGCAGAAAGAGGATGGAGAGATAAAGCAGAAGCATGAATCTTGTCAGCATGGAGTTGGCATTGAAAACACCTACGGACATAGGTGGAACAGTTTTCTTCTAGGGTTGGCCAGTAATAGCCCTGCCTAAGAATCTTCTTTGCCAAGGCCTGACCATTGACATGCCCTCCACATTCACTTGAGTGAGCTGCTTCAACAACTTTCCAAGCCTCATCATCGTCTAGACATCTCATAAGAACTCCATTAAGAGCATGCCTATACAATTCTCCTGCAGTGATCGTGTATCTTGAGGTGACTCTTCTAATGGCCTTGCGCTGCTCGGCGTTGGCCGATTCTGGGAATGACCCATCCCTGCAATATTGCTTGATCTCGTGATACCACGGCAATTCCTATTCTTCTAAGATCTCCTTGAGCTCAGCTAAAGACACTTCTTTCAAATATTCCTTCTCGGCCTTCTTCTCTACAGACTTCCTAAGGTTGTCAAACCAGGGATCATGAAGGGAAGGAGCATCTAACCGCTGGACCACAATGGTCTTAGTGGAGCGACTGAGGGGGAAGGAGAGGGAAGAAGCAAGTGATGCAAGTGCATCGGCGAGAATATTCTAAGATCGAGGGGTGTGAGTGTAAATTAGCTTGTGGAATTGCTTAGCCAAGAGTGTGACCAAATCTTGATAAGGCTTGAGCTTAGCATCACGGCTGCGATAGGTAGAGAGAACCTGACATAGCACCAGCTGAGAATCTCCTATAATGTTCAAATATCACGCACCCAAAACATAGGCGTGCTTCAATCCGGCAAGGAGAGCCTCATACTCTGCTATATTGTTGGTAGCAGGAAAAGAGAGTGGGTACGCAATGGGAATAGTCACTCCCTCCGAAGTGAGGAGGACGGCGCCGATCCCTCGGCCCTGAGAATTGAGTGCACCATAAAAGTGTAGCGACCAGAAAGGGTGATGCGTGAGCACAGCCAGATGTTCATCGGGGAACTCATCATGGATAGAATCTGTACAAGGGATAGGTAAGTGAGCAAGATGTTCAGCGATAGTATATCCCTTGATTGCTTTCTGAACAATGAAGGTAATGTCGAACTGGGAGAGAAAACTCTGCCAGCGGGCCAACCTACTAGAAAGGACGGGTTTCTCTAAGAGATAGCGAATTGGGTCCATTCTAGAGATCAACTTAACCTCATGGGCAAGAAAATAATGTTTCAATTTTTGGGCTACCCAAACTAAGGCCGCACAGGTCTTCTCCATGGTGGTATACTTAGCTTCTACAGGATTGAACAACCTAGAGAGGTAATAGGCTTCCCTTTCCTTCCCTTCATCGTCTACTTGTGCCAGGACTGCTCCTAGGGAGTCCTCAAAAATAGAAATGTATAAAATCAGGGGTTTTCCAAGAACATGGGGTTGCATAACTGGGGGATTATACAAATAAACCTTCAGATCCTCGTAGGCCTTTTGACATTGCTCATTCCATTCAAATTTGGCACCCGCCTTCAACAGCTCATAGAATGGGCGGCACCTCTGAGAATGCTGAGATATAAACTTTCGAATGAACTGTAAACGTCCAATTAAACCTCGAAGCTTAGTAATGTTCTTAGGCGGTGGCATATCCATAATGGCCTTTGCTTTGTTTGGATCGATTTGAATCCCCTGTTTACTAACTATGAAACCCAGTAACTTCCCTGATGATACTCCAAACACACATTTCTTCGGATTCATTTTCAATTTGTACTCCCTAGCCCTTTGTAACACCTTGGCCAAGATAGCGGGGTGTTCTTCCTTTGACCTCGATTTCACCAGGATATCATCCACATAGGCTTCCATATAGACGTGCATCATATCGTGGAAGATTGCCATCATTGCCCGTTGGTATATGGCCCCCGCATTCTTCAGTCCAAACGGCATGACCACGTAGCAGTAGGTGCCCCAGGGCATGGTGAACGAGATCTTCTCTTGATCCTCCAGAGCTAGACGGATTTGGTTATACCCTGAATATCCATCCATAAATGAGAGGGCTTCGTACTCGGCCATGTTGTCCACTAACACGTCAATATGAGGAAGCAGAAAATCATCTTTATGACATGCTTTATTCAAGTCCCGGAAATCGATGCAAATTCATACTTTTTCATCCTTTTTCATCACAGGGACTCTGTTTACCACCCATTGTGGATATAAAATAACTCTAATGAACTTGGCCTTATGCAATTTATCCACTTCTTCTTTTATCCTCAAGGCCATATGGGGGTGGAATCTTCTTGATTTTTGCTTAACAGGCGTTGCCCCTGGTTTGAGTACAAGTCTGTGTTCCACCAGGGCGGGGTCAAGGCCCGGCATGTCCTCATAGGACTAGGCAAATGAATCGCTATACTCTCTCATGACCTTGACTAATTCCTCTTCAACCTGAGGAGGGAGGTTAGCGGAGATAATTATGAGCCTGAGATCCTCTTATGTTCCAATATTAATTTCTTTCGTGGGTTCATCCACTGCTGATGACGGTTCATCAAACCTCTTCAATCCTTGCGCGTATAAATCGGCAGTGTCATCCATGTCGCTATCCTCATAATCGATCGGGTCTTTCTCATCTATGATCTCGTAAACACCTAACCCATCATCGCTCCATACCCCATCTAGCTCCTCATCATCCTCCAGAACGATGGCTATTTCTACAAACTCAAGACACCTAAGGAGGGTGTGGCAACGCTGAGCAATATCCTGGAGGAACCTATCATGAATGGCTTTAGAATGGCATGTCATTGGGCGCGTAGCAAGCGTGGAAGGGTTGGAAACACCAGAACAAGATCCTACTTCACTAGACTCGACCGACTCTACTTCCCTAGACTCAACAATCCCTACATCTAACCTAGAGGATAGAAAATATAATGGAAGGGAAATAGGGGCCTCATGCCCCTGGGAAGAGGACTGACAAAACACAACATAATCCTTCACTGAAATCTCCGTTTTAAAATTGGCATTTTTTTTGGAGACTGGTGGAGACCATACAGCAAGAAGGATCAGATGGGGAAAGAGGAGGAGGAAGCGTAAGAGGATAGAGAGATGGGAAGAGGACATCGAAGAAGGGGTCAGAGGAGGAAAATCACATGGTTGACAGATCGACAGGTGGGCAACGCCCACATGAACATGGCACAATCAACACCTCCGTTGGCATTTTCGTCAAAAAATGGATCGACCATGATAGGAGGTGAGCGGGGTATGGACTCCAGCTTTTGAAAAAAAGAAGTAAGATGGGAAGGAGACCAAGAAAAGGCAATAAGGGAGCTCCTCACTTCCCGTGGACTTTGAACTGGCTTTGCTGGCGTGTACTTCACAAGCTGCATCTCGGGTTTTCTCAAACTTTCTTCTTCATAGAACATCTCGGAAAAGGCTTTGGAACAATCCATGGCATCATCAACCGGCCCCTTTTGCAGCAACGGCGGCTCGGGCACTGTGCAAGTAGAATTTTCTTTCTCTTTCTGGCAAGGCGGCTTCTTCAGAGTGCCGGGCTATAACGGCCCCTTTACAAAATGTTGGCGATAGTCCCAGGTCAACGGCCCCGAGTCCCCAAAGATTGATAACGAGGACTCTCGATATCTGAGACCCCTTCTGTTCATCTTTCTACCCCTAGGGATGGGCTTGGTTCACCCCTGTAGCTGGGCACTGAGACCCATGCCTGGTTGATATCCCAGCTTCTGTATCATAGTCTAGCCCTTGGAGTCTCTTATCTTGGGCTCCGCCTTGACATTAACTGGTGTGGTGGCGGGCTTGCGTGGTGCATATGCCCATGGGAAATCAAGGTCGAGCACTGAAATAACTGGCTTGTTACTCGGCCAAAGGGTTGGCAGAATCTTATTGGAGATGGCTTCAACAGAGTGTACCATGGAGATGTTCTTTACCTTTACCACCCGCCCCTGGAATGGGAACTTGAGGCACTGGTGGTCGGTAGAGGGTACGGCGTGAAGGCTGTCGATCCACGGATGACCCAGAATGGCTTTGAACATTGGATCAATATCTAACACATAAAATTCTATGGGCATCGTCAATGGCCCGAGCTCGGCTTGAACAGTAATCACCCCATGGCACGCTCTCCTGGAGTTATCATAAGCTGCTATAGTCGTTGGAGTTGGCCTCAATAATTCTTCAGAAATGTTACATGCGCGGAGGGTGCTGAGTGGACAGACATTTATAGAGGCCCCGGTGTCAACCAAAGCCTCATCTATAGACACCTTCTTCAAGATGATGGAGATGCAGAGCGGCATTTGGCATGCCTCCGGGGGTGCTAGTTTAGTTTCAGAAAACATGATGGCCGACCCTTTCTATTGAGTAGTGGATAGCGGATCTAGAGGGGAGGGGTGAATAGATCTGCCCCTCTTTTCGCAGAACACCCCTCTTTAAAGCTAGATAATGATAATAGCAGCAGAATATAACTAGCTTAACGAAGGACACAACGATTTACTTAGCAAGATGATTATGCAATATAGAGATTGAACCTAAGCATGAATCTAACACAAAGCAATCGCACAAGCAAACCACAACACACGAGATTTTAAGGTGGTTCGGACTGAATCCCCAGTCCTACGTCCACCCCTCACCAAATCCGGTGAGGCTCCACTAGTGCCACGCACTGAATCACAAATCAGAAAGACCTCCGATTGCCTTCCTACTAACCACAGGTAGGGACGTCAACACCGCAGATCGAACAACTTCCGATTGCCTTCCTACTAACCACCGGTAGGGACTATCTTTAGTTTCAAATATTTGAATGAAATGTAAAAAAAACAAATAAGAAAACACTCAAACAAGATATAGAATATGCTCAAAGAGAAAGGATCTTGTCTGAGATTGCTAGAGCTTGAATCTTCTTTTCTTAACACGATGTAGATCACCAACAGAAGCTTCTTTCTTCTTCACAAAGCTCTCTTCTTGATTCAGCAACAATGGCTTCTTCTTCCTTGTGAAATGAGCTTCCTTTGATCTACTTGAGTTTATAAAGAAGATGATGGTTGCAGCTTTATCTTCACTTGACTTGGGGTTGATCTCCTCTTGAAGTAGCTTGAATCAATTGAGGATTTGATGAAGAACTTCTTCCCAGAGTATTGTTCACTGCTACAGTACTCGATCTCCTCTCCCTTGAACACACCCTTGTAGCCTCCTTTGATCTCCCTTGGATTCACAAATGATCAGCTAGGGTTTCTAACCCTCTTGCATCAGTTTTATATCTTTTGAATGGTCCTTGGACATCCCCCAGACCAGATCCATAATCCATGGGGGATTGGGTGACTTTGGGGTTAAACAAATACAAGGAAAGGGGCTCTTCTCGAAGTGGAAAATAAAGTCAACATTTTTGGCTCGGGGTAGGTGGTCGACCTGTGGAAGCTAGTGGTCGACCGCTACTGAGAAACCTACAGACAGATGGTCCCTGGAATTTTTGGTCGACCGCTACTAGGCTGACGGTCGACCGCCACTGAGAATCCGTCAGCCAGTGAGCTGCTGGCCGGGGCGGTCGACCGCCAGCTGGGCAGACCCCAGGTTATGCCGGGTAAGTCCGTTAACCCCTTTAGCTCCGTCGCTTGAGTCCTTTAACAGCCCGGAAACCCCCGCAAGTGGCGCTGCCCCCTTGACCACCGCGACTTGACCGGGCAGCTCCTTCCCCGTGACCTGACCGTGCAGATCGTTTCCCGCGACCTGGCCGTGCAGGTCGATCCGCATGCAAGGGTGCAATCATTGAGCTTTCACTTTTGCCATCTCCACTCCATTCCTTGGCATATCTGTCATGAAACAACATCAAGTAGTTTAGTCATATAAGAGTGGTAAAACATCAATGACTTATAGTGTTTAGCCATTATCAAAATCAAGAATATCAAATAACTCAAATGACCATAGGATGATTTCGAATGACCCAAGTGACCACAAGATGACTCAAATGATCACAGGGGCACAACATTCTCCCCTTTTTGATGATGGTAATACTATGAGTCATTATGTGGTAGTAATATCCAAGATGGCAAAGTTTATGACATATGCGACATGTGCAGCTCAAGATCCATGATAGTGAAAGCATGTGAATGCGGATATGTATGCATGGATGATCAAAGCATGTGAATGCTATGCACAATCCCCCATCACATATGAAGACTCAAAGCTCACAAGGTTCTCTCCCCCATGGACTCTCTCCCGTCCACAATTCACTCTCCCCCTTTGACAACTCACAAAGGCATCGCACAAAGGATGGACAAAAGTATTATCTCATAAAAGACTCACAACAAGACATTTTCTTCCCCTTTGACAACAGCAAAAAGGAGGGGTAAGGTATAGATGGTGGCAAATGTTCGAGAGACCAGAGCTGAATAGGAGTTGAGAGCAAACCATTATATGCAGACCGGAAACATGTCGTAAGCAATATACATGGTTCAAAGCTAATGAAATTCGAGATCAACAATAGAGTTCGAAAAGCATCTACATCCATGTTTTAATAGAAATGAACCAGAAGTGCATATCATGACAGTGTGTAACCTTCCCTTGTCTTATACATCCATATTCAATAATGACAAAGGGAATAGCACAAACTAGTGTTGAGGTTAAACAAGCATGAGTAAAGCATGGAATTTTATGATTTTAGCACTATTTTTCATGATCTTTTGCATTTGAAGGCACATGACTCATATTTTACGAGCAATCGAGTCTAGTACATGCCTCCTAGCCGTAAGAATACACGTTGTTTAGACGCCAGTATTCCTAGGTATTTGGTAAGACTAACTGTTATGCTTCAGAATGAACAGAGATAGCAAAGTCACGTCATGACATATCCGATCTCATTTCTTTGATGAGAAGATATATTTCTCAGCAATTATGCTAGTGCTCTGTCTAGAGTCCAATATAATTAAGACAGAGATAATAGGGACACATCATGACATATCATTTGTCACTTGATTTGATGACATGACATGTTTCTCCGTGCAACAATATCATTGCTCTGTCAAATTGATTT
This sequence comes from Amorphophallus konjac, assembly GCA_022559845.1. NCBI lineage: Eukaryota > Viridiplantae > Streptophyta > Magnoliopsida > Alismatales > Araceae > Amorphophallus > Amorphophallus konjac. Next base: position 379,542,362 of record CM040118.1, on the reverse strand, counting down.
TCAAGAATTCCAACTCATCAAGATATTTAAGAATAATACTAAGCTCTAGAGTATCACCAAGGTTGTCATGAAGTTTAAATTTTTAGATTTCAAGAGAGTCATTCAATGCACAACATGCAATCTCTAGTTAAGATCTATTAAAATCACAGAACATAGATGATTTCAAAAGATATATCAGAATTTTAAGAAATCATTAAATCTGAACCATTTTCATTGGATGGAAAAGCATCAGTTCATATAATAGAAAGCTCTTACGCCATAGTACTGTCGGTCTCATGATCTCATATTCAGACTATAAGCCATTGAAGTTTAGATTGCAAGAGATTTAAGAAAAGCAACAAGACTCCCCCTAAGGATATGCAATGAATGCACTCAAGGAGTTATGTTTGCCAGTGAAAAGATAATTGTCAAGGAGAGGTTGACTAGAATCATATAGGGGTTGACCTGATCAAACATGAAGTTGGCAGAAATGAAATGCATGACCCAACACATGGTTGTACACTTATTAAATGTAACAAAATGAAGATGAAATAAATGCATGAATGCTGCAAAGAGACAACTCCCCTAACTATATGTCCTATATGCGACAGTGACACATGGTACTTGGCGGAGGTGAAACCTCACACATATTGAGTTCTTCTAGACAAGCATAGCTTACCTTTCCATACATCAATATTTAATATACCATGGCCATGCAAGAATGATGTTACACAAACCATGCAATGCATCGTAAACATGAATTCAATTTATTATTATGCATCATGACTACATGGAATGCCACACCATATGCAAAATGACATATTTACATATAAACAATGCATGGAACATCAATATGCAAAAACACACACTAAATTGAACAAGATCATCATTTTAATTTTGATTGGCCTGAGGTCGGCAAAGACCAAGTTCTATTCTGAGTGTTGAAAACCTGTCATTACATAAAGGCTTGGTGAAAATATCAGTAATTTGATTTAAAGTATCAACAAAATGTAGCTTAAAGTTTTTCTTAACGACCTCATCTCTAATGAAGTGATGCCTAATCTCAATATGCTTAGTCCTCGAGTGCTGGACTGAATTTTTTGCAAGGTTGATAGCACTGGTGTTATCACACAGAATCGGGACACATCCAAGATCCACTAAGTAGTCTTGGAGTTGGTGTTTAATCCACAATACTTAGGTGCCATAGCTCCCCACAGCAACATATTCTGCCTCTGCGGTTGAGAGGCCAACCAGGTGTTGTTTCTTGGAGGCCCAAGAAACTAAACACCTGCCAAGAAACTGGCAGTAGTCACTAGTACTTTTGCGATCCAGCTTGCATCCAGCATAGTCCGCATAAGAATAAGATATAAGAGATAAATCACATGATGACGGATACCACAATCCCAAATCTTGAGTTCCGACAAGATATCTAAGGATACGTTTGACGGTAGTCAAGTGGGATTCTCTAGGACTAGCTTGAAATCTAGTACAAAGGCATACATTAAACTGGATATCTGGTCGTGATGTAGTCAAATAAAGCAAATTGCCAATCATACCTCTATAGATCTTTGCATCCACTAATTTACCATTTTCATTCGAATCCAGTGATGTTGTGGTGCTCATAGAAGTTATAATTATTTTACTGTTTGTCATGTCAAATCTTTTCAACAGCTCCTTGATGTATTTGACTTGACTTATGAAGCATCCATCTTCTCCTTGGTTGACCTGCAAATTGAGAAAGAATTGGAGTTCTCCCATTAGGCACATCTCAAATTTGCTAGTCATGAGGTTAGCAAATTCCTCACACATTTCAGACGTAGTAGAGCCAAACACAATATCATCAACATAGATTTGAACAATCAAAATATTCTTACCTTGCTTATTGGTGAATAGTGTTTGATCTATCTTACCTCGTGTGTACCCTTTATCAATGAGGAATGAGCTTAGTCTCCCATACCAAGCTCTTGGTGCTTGCTTCAGTCCATAAAGCGCACTGTCTAGCTTGTATACAAAATCTGCATGGTTAGTGTTCTCAAAGCCAGGGGGCTGCTCAACATAGACTTCTTCTTTGATCAAGCCATTCAAGAAAGTACTTTTTACATCCATTTGATACAGCTTTATTCTAAGGGAGCAAGCAAAGACAAGTAAAATTCTGATGGCTTCGAGTCTAGCAACTGGGACATAAGATTCATCAAAGCCTACCCCAAACTCTTGATTATACCCTTGAGCCACCAATCTAATCTTGTTTCTTACTATCTTGCCATCCGCACTGAGTTTGTTCCTAAAGACCCATTTAGTGCCTATGACAGATTGTGATGAAGGTCTACGAACAAGATGTCAAACTTTGTTTCTCTCAAACTAGTTTAACTCGTCTTGTAGTGAATGTATCCAGTTTTCATCCTTTAATGCCTCATCAACATTCTTGAGTTCAATCTGGGAGACAAGAGCAAGTTGATCTAACTCTTCCACAATTCTAAAATGTGACCTTGTTCTAGGTGGGTCATTCAAGCTACCAATGACATTTTCTAAAGGATGATCCTTAAGAATTCTAATGTTTGTAGAATCATTACCTTCTCATAGAGCTTGATCCCTTGCATTACTTGATTCAGCTAGGTCACCATCTTCTCTTGTTTCTTCTTGTGGGGGGATCATTCTTTTCCTTCATGCTTAGGAATTCCCCATCTTCATCAGTTTTCCTGCAAGAGCTATCATTGTTAGAATCATCGTAATATTCATCAAAGGAAACATGGGGTGATTCTTCCACAGTTTGACTCTTGACATTATAAATTCTATAAGCCCTAGATCTATCAGAATATCCAAGGAATATACCTTCATCGCTCTTGGGCTCGAATTTATCTAAGTCTCTTTTATCATTATTGTGGATGAAGCATTTAGATCCAAATACTTTCATGTGTGTGAGAGAAGGTTTTTTACCTTTCAACAACTCATAAGGAGTCTTTTTGGTGTGTGGCCTTACCATAGAGCGGTTGATAATGTAACATGCCAAGTTTACCGCTTCAGTCTAAAATTTCCTTGGGAGTTGCCGTTCGGCAAGCATTGTTCTTACCATCTCTATGAGTGTTCGATTCCTTCTTTCAACTACACCATTTTGCTCCGGGGTTCTTGGTGAAGAAAACTGGTGTGAAATGCCTTCAGCCCTGCAAAGATTATAGAAGTCAGCATTTTTAAATTCACCACCATGATCAGATTGAATGCTAGAAATCTTAAACTCACCGTCTTGCTTTATCTTCATATAGAGTGCCTGAAACTCATCAAAAGTATCATTTTTATGTGTGAGAAAGAAAACCCATGTGAACCTAGAGTAATCATCCATCAAGACATATCCATATTTTCTACCACTTAAACTAGCAGTTCTGGTTGGACCAAACAAATCCATACGAATCAGCTCAAGTGGTTTAGATGACATGTTTACAGATCTAGCCTTGAAGGATTTTCTTGTTTGTTTACCTAGGGCACATGCATCACACAATTTGTTTTCATGTTTAAAATAAAGTTCAGGCAACCCATTCACCATTGAATGCTTTAGCGGTTTATGTAAGACATTGTAGCTAGCATGACCTAGTCTACGATGCCATAACCATGCAAGTTCAGATTTTGGTGTAGCAAGATAAAGATTTATGTGAGCATGATCATCTAAGTTAATCATGAAAACATTGTTGACTCTTTTTCCAGAAAATTTTACCTTGTCAGATTTTAGTTCAATGATTCTACATTCATGAGAGTCAAATAACACTTTGTGACCCTTATCACAGAGTTGACTTATGCTAAGCAAGTTGTATTTCAAGCCTTCAACTAGCAGCACGTTACAGATGGAGTTGGAGATGTTGTTACCTATATTACCTGTTCTAATAATTTTTCCTTTGTTGTTCCCTCCAAATGTGACATATCCTCCTTCCTTTTCCTCCAAGAGATAAAATTTTGTTTTGTCTCCAATCATGTGTCTTGAACAGCCGCTATCAAGGTACCACCTGTTATGCATGGCTGCAAGACATTCCTGCACAAGCAATTAAGCAATGGTGTTTGGAACCCAACCAAATTTGGGTCCCATCAAACTCTTCAGATTTTTAAAACATGAAACCATTTCTTTTGGAATCCAAACCTTCCTAACATTCATGTTTTGTTTGGTTAGAGCAGGGATTTGATTTTTCTTTTCATCTTTGACATTAACTTTTTGTTTAGAAGCTCTTTGTTGGATTTTGTGGAAATTTGAGGAAGTTTGCTTCTTAAACCATTGAGGCCGTTAGTTGGTTTTGGGTTGAAAGTGATTATTTTGCCACCTAGGGGATTGAGACTTATAAGATTAGTGAACACATGAATCACAATTTCCCCAAAAGTAGGGTGGTGTTGGCCTATATGAATGTGCAATCCAGTTATGGTGATATCTGGAAGATTGAGCATGCAATGGCCAAGGAAGTGTTGACATGTGCTGCGGGGAAGGTTGACCTTTCTTAGGCTTTTGGACAGACTTTTTGGGAATTTCAGTGACTGCCTCTTCAATCTTTTCTTTCCCTTTCTCCTTTTATTTTTGCTGGTTTTGTGTGGGAGTTGTGTTTGAGGTAGAAGCTTCGGAAGATGAAACAAATGTGACAGTTTTTAACCCAATTGGCCTTTTGTTTGTAGGTTCAAAACCTAACCCTTCCTTGTTGAAGTTCATTCTAGTATCTAGCAATGCATCTAGGTTTTCTTTTCCATCCACAAATTTTTCTAAAGTTTGTTATTTGTCCTTCAACTCTTTTGTAGGTTTTCAATGTTTTACAGGAGTTGAATGTTGACTTGTTTGACAGCTTCATACTTCTCATTACTTAATTTGCTATCCTTTTCATACGTTTGCATTTTGAGTTTCATGCTGTCAATCTTATTTCTCAAATCTTTATTTTCAGTTTTCAAGTCAGCCATTTCTTTTCTTCCTTCCTCCAAGTTCTCAATCATTTTCTTAAGATCTTCAATTTCAGTTTCAAGTAGAGTATTCTTATCATTCATATCATGATCATGCACAAAGAAGTTAATTTTCTTTTTCAATGATTTATTCTCTTTTTTATACATGTCATATTTTGCCATGAGCTGTATATATGATTCCTCCCAATCATCAAGTGTTTAATTTTCAAATGGAGAGTTTACCTCAGTTTCTTCATCACCTCTGACCATGAGACAAAGATCTTCTTTTTCCTTGTCCGGGGAGCTAGTTCCACCATCACTTTCTTCCTCATCACTCCAGGTGGACACCATGGCCTTGTTCTTCTTCTTGCCCTTCCATTTGTCAACCTTTTTGAATCTGTCAGGACAATCAGTCTTGAAATGCCCTGGTTTGTTGCAAGAATAACAAATGATTTTATCAGATTTCTTAAAGTTTTCAGAATTAGATTTGAAACTATTTCTTACCTTTGACCTTCCTCTCATGAAGCTCTTACCTTCCTTTCTCAGAAATTTTCTGAACTTACGTGTGAGCATGGCTACGTCATCCTCATCTCGCTCACTTGCCGAATCCTCACCTTCATCAGAAGTGACTTGACTGCTGGGTCCTGCTTTAAGAGCTAGGGGCTTTTTCTTAGGCACCTCAGCCTCTTTGTTCTTAAGGTTGATCTCATAGGTCATCAATGACCCAATGAGTTCATCTACCTTGGTAGTTGCGACATCTCTCGATTCTTCAACCACGGTAGCCTTTGTGTGCCATGCGGGAGTCAATGATCTGAGAATCTTTCTCACAATTTCATGTTCTGAGTATTTCTTTCCCAAATCAGTTAGACTATTAGTAAGCACAGTTAACTGAGCATACATATTCTGAATTGACTCATCAGGCTTCATGCGGAACATTTCATATTCAGAAACTAAAATGTTAGCTTTTGTTTCTCGTACCTAAGAGGTTCCTTCGTAAATTACCCTTAACTTGTCCCACATTTGTTTTGCCATTGCGCAGGTAGCCACTCTTGAGAATTCTACTGGATGGAGTGAGCACTGCATGATATGTTTGGCACTCCAGTTGACAGTGGATTATCTTATTTGTTCTTTGGTCCACAAATCCTCATTATCCGTAAGCTCATACGGACCTTTGCTGATCACTCGCCAAAGTTCGTAGTCTTGGGCGCGAATGAACACCTGCATGCGATGTTTCCAATAAGTATAATTAGTTCCAGTAAAGTAAAGAGGCCTATTCACAGAATGTCCTTCAGGTAAGAAACCGTTGGACGCTAATCCACCATTTCCCTCAAGGTCGTTGGACCCCATAATGAGAGATTAGGCTCTTATACCACTTGTTGAGTAGTGGATAGCGGATCTAGAGGGGAGGGGTGAATATATCTGCCCCTCTTTTCGTAGAACACCCCTCTTTAAAGCTAGATAATGATAATAGCAGCGGAATATAACTAGCTTAACGAAGGACACAACGATTTGCTTAGCAAGATTATTACGCAATATAGAGATTGAACCTAAGCATGCATCTAACATAAAGTAATCACACAAGCAAACCACAACACACGAGATTTTAAGGTGGTTTGGACTGAATCCCTAGTCCTACGTCCACCCCTCACTAAATCCGGTGAGGCTGCACTAGTGCCACGCACTGAACCGTAAATCGGAAAGACCTCCGATTGCCTTCTTACTAACCACAGGTAGAGACGTCAACACCGCAGACCGGACAACTTCTGATTGCCTTCCTACTAACCACCGGTAGGAATGATCTTCAGTTTCAAATGTTTGAATGAAATGTAAAAAGAACAAATATGAAAACACTCAAACAAGATATAGAATATGCTCAAAGAGAAAGGATATTGTCTGAGATTGCTGGAGCTTGAATATTCTTTTCTTCACACGATGTAGATCACCAACAGAAGCTTCTTTCTTCTTCACAAAGCTCTCTTCTTGATTCAGCAACAATGTGATGGGGACATCAGAGCAAGAGCACTGACATTTTAATTTGTATTTGTGTCCTTTAGTTTATTTTTTATATCCTTGGGAAAGCATATGCGCAATTGTAAGGCTTTATAAGCCAATGTGTCATTCTCTATGATTCTTTGGGTTTTTGTGTAAAATGTTAGTAGGTCCAGCAAGGTAAGCCATTTGGGTCCATGTGGGGCTTGTCAACTATCCTAGGTGGCATCTGGATGGTTGGACCATTCAAGGGGACAAATGGACCAAAAAGTCTAATTTGGAAGCTCCCTTGGTCAAGGGGGCGCCCTCCCCATATATTGTTAATTAATGTGGTTCCAAACCACATGGGAGAAAAAGATTTGAACTCCCTCTTTTACCCCTCCCAATTCTAGATCTAGGGTCATTTTGAGTCTTTTTACATTTCATACAAATAGGTTATATTTCCATTTTATGTGAATTAATGAAGTGAAAAATTGGCATTTACTCCAAGGAAGGGTGCGCCCCTCTCCATCTCTCCCTGGTTATTCTTCCTCCTCCAGCCCTCTAGGGTGTGAAGCCCATTTTCGTTAGCCCCTCTGAGTTCCATTTCTACCGCCGCCGCCACCGCACCGCCGTCGCGCCACCGCCACCATCGCCGGGTTCTATCTACATCAGGATAGAAGCTCATCTCCAGATTTTTATCTCTGGTTCTTGCTGTCTGATCGATCCCTAATTTTTAGTGTTTGTTCTGTCCATCTCTCCTAACCTCCAGTTCAAATTTCGTGTCATTTAGACTACATTTGGTATTTTTCCCGCATTTATTGTTCTTCCCATGTAATATGTCATTCTGTAGATCTATGGGACAGAGTCAACTTCTTGTATTTTCCCACCCACTTATAAATTTCTAAAAAAATCACAAAAATTCCTCAGTGTTCCTTACATATACCCCTTCCACAATAATTTTCGTGGAGTCTAGAAAAATCATTACCCCTTCGGTCAAAGGTCAGTCTCAGGAAAAACATAGTCTGCCCTGTGTGTATGTCTGTCCGGGTCAGAAAATAAAACAGTGTTACAGTCATTCTCATCTTCAATCCGTTCTGTGGATGGAGCTGTGAAAAATAAATGGTGTCATTCTATGAGTGCTCTTTCCAACGGTACCAGCCACGCCACGATCGGCCTCCGGATCTGAGCCACATAATTCTTGCAGCCGATATGTGCAGATCTGTTCCCTGTGTAGGTCTGAAATTGCAGTCCGGGAATAATTCGTGCAAAATTATCAAAAGTCAACTTCTGGAACCGCCACTTCAGGGAGTCGATCAGGGACATCCCGCCATCGTCCCAGCCAAGCGGCGCCTTCAGAAGACCTCAATATGGTGACGTTCCTTTGGAAACAGTGCCTTGCTGTCTAGCGAGTTAGAATCGAGTCGGCGCAGTACCGAGTCGATGCAGGACCGGGTCGGACCAGTAGGCCGAGCTCGTGCCGTACACACCTCCAGATTGCTGCCCGTCAACCCAGGGTCGATCCTCTCGGGCCCCACTTGTATCCCTTTACCTCCCTGCGTGGAGTGGGGAATAAAATTCACCGTTGTAATTAACTTTTACCGTTGTTACCGGGAGTTACCATACTTGGCCGGGAATGTCTTCCCCATGCCCGGAGCGTGGAGGTACACTCGCCACCCTCCTCGTAGGCATTGCTTTGCTCGTATATTTTTGTATATGCCGCTGCATGAGTGATAGATTATCTAGCTGGTTATCATTTTATCACCGCTGCGAGAGCGAGAGTGAGTGACCATCCCATGACTCGACCCGAGTTAACGTGAAAAGGCCGATACTCGAGACTCACTGTCAGTTTCTCAACCGCGCACGGTCCCACGTCTTCCCTCGCATAGGGACGATCGTGAGCTAGAGTCCCAGGTCGCGTGTCCGTCCCGCATTCGTTTGGTATCAGAGCGCCAGTTGAGTCTAGGGTAGTATTTGGTCAAAAACAAAAAAAAGTATCATTTACGTCTAGTCATCGTCTAAGTTGGTCTAAGGTTGCATCCGCATACCATTGTTCGATATATAAAAAGGTGTTGTCCTAACGTTAGGCTACACCTATCGGGAAGCCCTCACACTTACGCGAGTGATCTTCGGATCGATTTACTCCGCCACGTACCGAATCTTGGTCGTGTCTAGGTTGGTAGTCGAGTCGGCATTCCAACTTGCATTGTCGTTTAGGGTCGTGTTTAGTCCATTGTCTAGTTGGTTTGTCTTGTCTCCACGTGTCGGCATGTTCACTCAATAGCTTCCCGTGTCCCATGGATTACCAAATGCCCAGATCTTATCCATGGTGGCGATACAATCTAAGATGGGAGAACCACCCGGACCACCCCCGTAGACCCGTAGCCCGGGACTTCTATGGCTCCGAAAGCCTGAGTGACTACTTAGAGTGGGAAGCCGTTATGGACGACTACTTTGAGTGTTACCTTATGTACGGTCCCACGCAAGTCATCTTTGCCAAAAGGTGACTTTTTTATGAAGCCGCCGAAACATGGAGGGACATTAAATATTTTCGGGGGGATAGGAGACTAAGGCCCATCGAGTCATGGTGGGATATGAAGAGAGCACTTAGGAGGGTCTACCTTCCCCGCCCACCTACCTCCAATCACGGGGGTCATACAACTAGCCAACCCCACCAACTCACCCCCAATCAAGTGGGCCACTCTTCCAACTAACCCCGCCCCTTCACCTCCATCCAAGTCCACCAAAGCAACCCCAATCAAGTGGCCCTCCCTATCGCCTCCAACCAACCACCTCTTGGCACCTCCGTCCAATCCCACCCAATCGCCTCCAACCAAGTGGAAACCCCACTTATAGTCGAGTCTAGGTCCGCATCCGGGCCGAGAGATGAGGAGCGAGTCCACCCCGAGGCCCCTACTCTAACCTGCACCTTAGATGAAATCAAGAAAATGCTTTCAGATTGGTTGGAAAGGATAGAAAGGACACATGCTCCTTCACCACCCGTGAGTGCTCCATTGCCACTTTCTACTTCCGAACTTTATTCGAGACCATCTTATTTGGAGCCACCCAAGCCCGAGCCACCCATGTTTCTAACGGATACGCTTTTTATTGCCGAGCCGCTTCTTAGTTGTCTCAAGGATGGCTTGGTCCAACCTCCTTACCCATCCATGGATCCCACCTTACCTCTAGTGCCCGTCAACTTCTTCCACACTACATTCCGGTCTAGTCACCATGTTGATACCTTGGATGACCTTGTTACGGGATTAGACACGTAATGGACGTTGACGCACTCATTGGCCCGAAGCTTCAACCAACCCACTAGTCTTAGCTTCACCCATCCGGCCTTAGGGTCCATTACCTCCGTGTGCACCGTGGGTTGTGTCACCACGGAGATCCTCTTATTCCTCCCCATGCCGGACGAGCCCAATTTCATTTCTTTTATCCCGAGGGAGGAACCGTACCTTCTCTACAAGATCACCGTCCCAGTTACCATAACGGATGAAGGTGACTACCTACCCCTTCAAGAATTTCATAATTTTGACCGTGACTTGTGGGAACCCACCATCACGGGTCATACCTTCTTTGATCCCTTTGACCCATTCCCTAGTGGACCCCTAGACCCACCATATAAACTTCACTTCTTCGAGGGAGTCCACTACCACACCCCTTCCCCACGGGCCAGGTCGTCTATACCCACCAAGCCCGTTCACTTGCGGGATACACCATCATCTAGGGGAAAGGAAGAAGATGCATTTGGTATCCCTGGCCCTCACACATCTAAGTCCACTATTCATGCATGGTCCATTTTAGGAGGTCTAGGAATTCCCTATGACGTCAACCTCCGGTTACGTCAGATGCATGCATGGCACACATTCGGGTGTCCTGGTCCGCCGTCACACACGTACGGGTGGGACTAACATTAGGTTTGTTTAGGGTTTTTGTGAGTCTTTGTTTCGTTTGTCTGTCATGTGTCTGTGCATACATCGAGTCGAGTCGGTTTTGTACGCTCGTGTTGTTAGAACCTTTCGAGTGCGACTTGTCAGACTTTGGGATCGAATCTACTTCATATCGGATCTAGTCACATAAGGGACACGCGGTGATTCATAGTAAGTCTTTGAGCCGCCTCCTTCATTTGAGAGTGACCCCACCCCGGAGTGTCCACCTCTAGCCTCCTCCCAGCAGCGTATGCATATCAAATCTATACGAGATGAGCAGGTGTCGATTACTTGGAGTGGAGCGTACTCCGCGCTTCCAGGTTCGGTGACGCATCCGTCGGAGCTACTCGAGCAGCCGCACCCCTTACTCGACGGGGTCGAGTTCTTCCCACCCGGGAAGAATTGATGGGGACATCAGAGCAAGAGCACTGACATTTTAATTTGCATTTGTGTCCTTTAGTTTATTTTTTATATCCTTGGAAAAGCATATGCGTAATTGTAAGGCTTTATAAGCCAATGTGTCATTCCCTAGGATTCTTTGGGTTTTTATGTAAAATATCAGTAGGTCCAGCAAGGGGGCCCTCACCCCTTCCTCATTGGTCCACCTAAGCCATTTGGGTCCATGTGGGGCTAGTCAACTATCCTAGGTGGCATCTAGAAGGTTGGAGCATTCAAGGGGACAAATGGACCAAAAAGTCTAATTTGGAAGCTCCCTTGGTCAAGGGGGTGCCCTCCCCATATATTGTTAATTAATGTGGTTCCAAACCACATGGGAAAAAAAGATTTGAACTCCCTCTTTTACCCCACCCAATTCTAGATCTAGGGTCATTTTGAGTCTTTTTACATTTCATACAAATAGGTTGTATTTCCATTTTATGTGAATTAATGAAGTGAAAAATTGGCATTTGCTCCAAGGAAGGGTGCGCCCCTTGTAATACCCCGATTTATTAACAAATAAAAATTTCTAGAAAATTTCTAGAAAATTAATTAGAAAATCTTTGATAAATAGAGTAAGTTAAATTTTGACTATTTTATAAAAAAATCTGGAAAAATTTAGAATCTTGTAGAGGATAAAATGTTTAACAATAGTGTCTTCAATGACCGGCCCAAATAAAATTCGTAAACAAGCCAAATTAACAGATTAAGGTCCAAATCACACTTAAACCTAATTGACCTTAAAACGTGAAATTTGAGCCCAATACCCGATCATTTAGGCTGAGACCGGATCCAAATGGAAGGCTAGGATGAGAGGATCGTTTTCCCTCTTTGTTCTCCTCGAAACCCTAAGCCTTAGAGGGTGATTTTCGGTTTAGAAGGCGGCGGCCAACCCTATCCACGCGATTCACGCACGTCCAACTTGCTTGGACTCTATCTCCGTGAATAGAAGACTCTAGACCTTGTGTGACCTATAAAAATGACCCTTAAGAACCCTATTTTCGTTTGGGTGCTGTGGTGGCCGACGAGAGCTCAGGTGGAGGGAGAATTTCGGAGATCACCGGCAGGGTGTCCATAGCGCGTCGTCGTCCCCTCTTCTTCCTTCTTCCTCCGTTTAAGGTAGGTTATGACAAGCCAAACCTTAAGTATCATATATAGTTAGAACCAGCATTGAGTGCTCTTTCTATTGAACGCAAAAGCCCTAAAAGTTGCTTAGTATCATGCAAAAATTTTAGGGTTTAGTAGAAGCGTGTCACATCTAGGGTTTCACTTATTTCATCTCGTTGTAAGTAGGGATTATAGGCACAAATCTTAAATTGATTACGTTATCTTGTAGAGTATTTCGTGCTCTTTCTATTGAATCCAAAAGCCCTAATTATCATGCTCTATGCTATGTGTATTTTGTAATTTATTGTAACCCTAGCCAACTCGCCGGAGGCGGGCAGGGCGAAAGGGGGCTTGAGTGCTTTTTGACTTATGCGGCCACACGATAGACCGCCCAACCTTGTTAGGCGGCATATTACTAACCGTTTATGTGTTGTGATTCGTATTATGTTTCCGGGAAGAGTGGCTTGACCTAGACCACCCTTCTGTCAGGCGGCCAGTAATTGACCGTTCGTCTCCCCCAGCGGCTCATTACAGACCACTCATCTCCAGAAGGCCTTCTGACCTGAGGGGGATGAACGGCATGTCGTGCAACTGCCGAGGAGGATGAAAGGTCCCTACTAGACCGTCCATCTTTACAGAATTGATTAAGTTATCGCTCATCGCATGATTTTTGATAGTAGATTAGTGATTAAATGTAAGTTAGCAACATGCACAAAAACCCTGGAAAATTATAACAGTAAATGATTATAACTCTTGCTAATTTATTCATCTTGACCTAAGATCATCTTCTTCAATGAATGTTAGTGTTAATAATGAATCTATTGTTAAATTGAAATTTTTATTAGGGTTGTATGACAGTCGTTCTACTCCGGTAGGATTGACTGACTGTCTCACTGGTTTTCGATGTTTATTAGCCCTATTTCCTTGTAATGTTTGGGACTCTCCGCCGCATATTCCTTCCGTCGGACTAGGACCTTCATTACGGGACCTCCGTAAGCCCCCGCGAGCCTGGGATTCCCACTAGGACGTCGGGCAGGTTGTACCACTGAGGCCTGAACCTGTGTACATAATCGAATCGCTTGGGTTATCGTATTGTCAGTCACGGCTGAACTTGGACCCCCTGAGATTTACGCGGCCCGAAAGGGACCGTTTATCATATCGGGCGGCCCATAAATAACCGTGCAACCCTGGCCAAGTGCCACTACATTGGTCGTTTAACCTTGATCTATCTTCAGCCAAATTGTGTTTGGCTCGACCCAATAAGCCCTAGGTTGACCAGTGGAGAGTGGGCTGGGCCCTGGTTTAGTTCTGCCCCACATATGGCAGCCCGGAGCCCGTTTGGGTAGACTTCTAGTTGATTAAGTTGAACGGACCTATTGGAACCGCCCATGTAATAGAGCGGGTCTTATTGGACCGTATGCCTTTTGAGCGGCCCTATATGGACCGTTTATCTTGTTCTTTGGCTTCCGAGCCCTACTAGTCGTGAACGGCCCATTTTCAACCGTCCAATTCCTCGCATGGCCCTACATAGACCGTGTATCCTTGACTTCTGTATGGCTAGTCCTAAGCCCATCTTTTTCCAGAACGGTCCAATTTAGACCGTGCTTTGCTTGAGCGGCACAGTTTTGACCGCTTATCATCCAGAAGTGTTTTCTGTGGGTATTCGTGTTTGAATCCAAGGACCTGATTGGTTCTTGATAACTTGAACTATCTAGACATGATGTCTGCATCAACTTACCCTTGAAATTTTGGTAAGTTCCATATCTTGAAGTATTGGCCATCTAAATTGATTAATGTCTAGACATAACTTGGGATCTTGGATCCAACAAATCAATGCCAACGCATCGTAAGGGCCCGGTCTGGTCCTGGGAGGAGCGCCTGAAAAGTACTTGTGCCCCGGGGAGTTTGAATGACATGGGGAGGCATTGCACCGAGTGCATGACTAGTGTGATGTCTATGACAATAATCTCTTACTTGAATTTCTCTTGACTTGGTTAAATCTTACTTGTTGGCCAAATTCCCGGTTATATCATGTTCTTGCCTTCCTTTCACTATTTTGTTGCATAGTTATTTCCTTTTCGTTCTTTCTTTACGTGCTCAAACATGCAATTTAATTGGTTAATTACTTAAACTTGCATGTTATTACCTACTGAGTGTTCGCTCACCTAGTTGTTTCTCCCTTTTCAGGTAGCTCAGGTGAGGACTCACAATCCGATGGGAACGGGCAAGATTGTTGTTCATGGAGCGAGCCAGTTAGATGCTATGGAGCCCGAATAACAGTCTATGTTTAGTTGTGTTTTAGAATGTAGATCAAAGAGTTGCAATGGGTAGTCAGTCAATGTAATGTAGTTTAATGTTGTGGTGGAATTTCATTAAGGTTGTTTAAGATGGAGTTGTAATGGGATCATGGATTATGAATTTGTTATTTAATTAAAGGAGCTATGTTCATGATAAATCCTTATGTTTTAGCATATCATGTCTAGAAATCAACATATTATTATTACTTGTTTCTACTACCAGTCCCGATATTCCGCGTCGGGGCATGACAGTTAGGTGGTATCAGAGCCTAGGTTTCTAATATTCCTAGGTTATCTAAGTTCTAAGATTTTAAGAGGTTATCGTAGAACCTATACCCTTGTTATAAGTCTAAGGACCCAACCTAGTGAGAATTTGGGTAGAGACTTAGGTTGAGTCAATAATCAACTCTAAAACTCGTTCTCCTTAATAAACTTAAGATAAATCATTCTCGTGCAGGATGTTCTGTTGGCAGCTGAGCGTGCACAGTGGCGGGACATGCAGCGGACCGTCCAAGGACTCACACGAGCTTTGCAACAAGTGGCCCAAGGTGGAGCGGCGAATCATGGTGCGGGTGATCTACACAGGAGTTCTCATGGGATGAATCCCCCATGGAAGCTTCAACTGATCCCGATGAAGCCGAACACTGGCTTAAGAAGATGGAGAGAATTTTTGAAGTTATGCAATGCAGCGACCAGGAGCGTGTGCTTTTAACAACCTTCCAGTTGGAATGTGATGCTAGGACTTGGTGGGAGTCAGTAAAGGCGACCCTCGGTAACAGACAAATTTCGTGGAAGAAATTCGAAGAATTCCTCAATAGCAAGTACTTTTCTGACAGAATTCAAGAGAAGAAAGCGACGGAGTTTGCTGCTTTGAAGCAGCGAAGTCTATCTGTAGCGGAGTACGAAGCCCAATTTTCTAGACTCTCTCGTTATGCTACTCATTTGATTTCCACAGAGAAGACGAAGGTGAAATGTTTTCTCAATGGGCTAAAGTTGCATTATATTAACCAGTTGGCACCGATGGAGATTCAAACCTATGCAGAGATGGTGAGGAAGGCCCAAGTTTTAGAAGATACTTTGGAAATGACGGAGAAAATCCGTGGGAAGAATGTTAAAAAGGAGCAACCTACTGGTTCCGGGAGTGCTAAACCCGGGAATAGCAAGAAGAGGCCCAATGGTGGGTCTGGTTCATGGAAAGGGAAAATGTCCAAGAATGAGGACAAGAAGCCTGGCCCGATTGTTCCATTCAAGGGCGTATGCAAGTATTGTGACCGTCTCGGTCACAAGATGGAAGAGTGCTGGTGCAAGCTGGGCGCCTGTTTGCGTTGCGGGTGTAGGGATCGCCGCATTCCAGAGTGTCCTCTTTTATCTGAGCAAGCTACCCCGACGAAACCTCAAGGCGGCAAGAACCAGCAAGGCAGGCTCCAGGACCTACAAGAGGAGGATGCAGGCACCACCGAGGAGGGTGGACTCGTGGAAGGTACCGTTATTGTTCATGGAAGGCCAGCTTTTTTTTCTTTTCGATACCGATGCCACTCATTCATTTGTTTCACGGAAATTTGCTAAGACATTTGCTGTGAAGCCGGTTTTGATGAATTCCCCCTTAGAGATATCAAATCCTATTGACTCTAGATCAGCGATTAAGTATTTTTATCCTTCTAGCAAAGTCATGGTTGATGAATTGAATTTGCTAGCCGATCTGGTTCGCATGGATATGAATGACTATGATGTAATTCTAGGAGCGGATTGGTTGGCTAAGCATGAGGCCAATGTCCATTGTAGTTCCAGTTTTGTGTCTTTTTCGAGACACCTGGGACTTTCTTTTATAGGGATTAGGCACCATAGATCTATGCCACTTATCTCGACCATCCGAGCCGATAAGTTGATGAGGAGAGGATGTAAGGCATTTTTAGCCTTTGTTTATGTGACCCCTGAGAAGAAGATTGAGATTCAGGACATTCCTATCTTCCGAGATTTTTCAGATGTTTTTCCTGTGGAATTTCCATGGCTTCCACAGGTGAGGGAAGTTATCTTTTCTATCGATTTAATTCCTGGCGCGACCCCTATTTCTAAGGCTCTTTATTGTATGTCTCCTGCGGAGCTGAGGGAATTAAAGCAACAGTTAATGGAATTACTTGAGAAGGGGTTTATTCGTCCAAGTACATCCCCGTGGGGGGCTCCATTGTTATTTTTAAGGAAGAAGGATGGCTCGATGAGGTTGTGTATTGATTATCGGCAACTGAACCAGTTGACTATAAAAAATAAATATCCATTGCCGAGGATTGATGAGTTATTTGATCAGATAGCAGGAGATCAGTATTTCTATAAGATTGATCTTCGATCAGGCTATCATCAGTTGCGGATTAAGGAGGAGGATATTTATAAGACAGCTTTTCGTAGCAGGTACGGGCACTTTCAATTTATTGTAATGCCTTTTGGACTAACGAATGCACCTGCAGCTTTCATGCAGTTGATGAATGATGTATTCCGACCCTATCTGGATCAATGGGTCGTAGTGTTTATTGATGACATTCTGATTTATTCCAAGAGTGAGGAAGAACATGCTGAACATTTGAGGATGGCATTACAATTATTGAGAGACCATCAGTTATACGCCAAGCTTAGCAAGTGTCAATTTTGGCTACAAGAGGTGTCCTTTCTAGGACATGTCATTACGAAAGAAGGTATTTCTATTGATCCGTCGAAGGTAGAGGCAGTTAAAGATTGGGACAAGCCTACTAGTGTAACAGAAGTTAGAAGCTTCCTAGGCTTGGCAGGATATTATCGGAGGTTTATTAAAGATTTCTACAAGATTGCAGTTGTCACGCCCCGGGCCGATAGCAGCGGAACGTGTCGTTTGCTCGGAACGTGGCAGTAAAACAGTCGTGAATGATCAAGAGCAATCGCATAAGACCAAGATAATTTTGAACAACAATAGAAATTTTATTTCTAATATGAATCTCTTACAAGAACTTGTTGTCCATCTTGGAGACTTCAACATAATGGAAAAGAAGATAACGAGAAACTAACAGACTTAGACAAGATAACTGAATAAGAGACGATAAGCTAACTTAGCTAGACAATACTATCTAGACTCAAGAAAAATAAAAGACTCGGGTTCACTAGTTTCCACAGCTCGCTTGCACACTTGTCCCGCCCGTGTGGGTCTCGGTCTTGCTAGCCACCTGATTACCTGAAAATGTTGGAATAAAACGGAGTGAGCGAACGCTCAGTAGGAAATTATATCTCAAGCACTAGCAATGGGTTTAAGTAATTACATTTTTCACATGTGAATGCAATAAGGCTATGCATGTAGAAATAACTGAACAAGTAACTAATCAAGAGAATAACACATCGGGCAAAACCTTCAAGCGAATAATAAACAAGAACTTTCATGAGAGACTTTATAGATTATTGGCTATTTCACGCAAGTACATTGCCCGTGTCGGGCCACGCTAGTAAAGTCACGCAAGTCAAGTCACGCACGCAAGAAAAGAGAGATCGTGGAATGCCAAAGATCAAGATAAAGAGTACTCCGATGCAATGCTAGACACCGTTATCATTAAAACTCCCATGGGCACTAGTACTTTCGGGCGCTCCTCCCAGGACCAGATCGGGCCCTATATGCACAGCATTCATGATAGATCTAGACATCCACAATAGTTTATAGCCAATAAGGAGTTCCAAGAACAAGCTTTAATTAGGATGATAAGATAAGATTTTCATGGAATTCAAGGGCAAGACCCTTGAGTAAGGACATACTGGCGATAAAATCCACGCAAAGCATATAAATCATGACATGTCGATAAACTGGGTAGAATTAGGTTCCCTTAACTTAGGTACCATGACAAATCGATATGGACATTCTATATATAGAATTGAGGTCCACATGAACAGTATATCAAAGGTAAGATACCCTCATTCTTATCATAGAATTGAGATTTACAATAATGACATGATATGGCATGATATCATCATCCCATTAAGAATTTCTTATGATATACTCTTTGTATAATCATAAGGGCCGGTATACCATGTTTCTTTAGAGTGACATGGCATCAATGGTGTAATGGGTTTTTAGGGTACAACCAGCTCAGTCGGCCTTGAGGGAATCCAAGGCTACGAGGAGTCTTACGGAGGTCTCTATGACTAACTCGCTAGTCCAAAGGAACGGAATGTCCAATGGAGAGCTTGTATGTCAATGAGAATTGAGTGTGATCGATAAAACAATCGTGAAACGTGGGACTATACTCACGGAGTGGAGAATAGTGCCGATATATATATTATATAACATATGAAACCATCGGTTAACAGAAACAATGGAAAATCAGGTTTACAGTAAAGTAACGACTTAAGCAGAGTCGTTTATCAAGTAATTAACGCCTAACAGAAAGGCGTTTACACATGTTTCCATTTTTTTTCAGAATTTCAATATTTCATTAATTTATCTAAAACGCGCCCTGGACAGGGGCGTTTCTTTGCAATGAGACGACTACAGTAGCAGGCGTCTTTTTATTTACAATATTTTACAGAACATATTTATTTTCAGAAATTATCAAAAACGCGCCCTTGGCAGGGGCGTTAATCATTAAATTCTTATTTTTACAGGATATGTTGTTCGGGATTTTAACAGAAACGCGCCCTATGAAGGGGCGTTACTTTTCAATTCACGCCCTGTGATGGGGCGTTAACACATGGAAAACGACCTAGTCTAGGTCGTGAATTCAAGAAATACCAGGAAAATAAGATTTGCACGATAATCAAGGATAACAATCATATAGTCATGACAGGAAAATTGGCAGGAATTCAGATGCAGTATATTAGATTTGATGTTTCATGTTTATTGACTTTTAACCGTTAACAATTATTGATTTCATGTAATTGCATGGATAATCAGTTCTTAAGCTAGGTGGTTAACATTTACATGAAATTAACGCCTGTGTACAGGGCGTCAAATATAAAATTGACGACCTGAGCAGGGTCGTGTCTTGTAAATTAGCGCCCTGGACAGGGGCGTTTCTTTCAAAATATTACAGAAACATAATAAAACCATATTAAACCGTATGCATGTCATGTTAATACGTATATAAGTCTTGTCTTAATTTATTTGGGCTACAGTAACTTGAGAAAACCTACCTTAAGAGGTTTTGGGAAGATGGAACGTGAAGGATTAGATAGAATATGAGCTCTGTTGCTTCAACAGCAGCAGGAGGTAGAACAAATGTTCTTCAGAGATCTTCACGCTACAGAACCTGTAGAGGAAGAGAAAAAGAAGGAAGATGAAGATGTTAATAATCTTCATAGTTATAATCGACGTTTAAGGAAAAAGATAGAAGAATATTACCTATTCTTCGACGGCAGCAGCAGAGTTTCCTGAACAAGAAGAAGAATAATTATTCTTCACGAACTCTAAAGAATCATAGGAAAGGCTACAGGAATACATACCGTAACAGACGATCGACCAAATAGTTTTTAGGGCTTGGGTGATCAAAGGTATTTATAGGATTTTGGGGGTCCTATTAGGGTTAGAGTTTGAGTGACGGTAATATATCCCTATTAGAGTCCTTGCCCTATTAACCACTTACTAGATTAACATGATCCTTCCCTGGATAAGCTCTGGGTTCGAACGGTTCACGAATGGAATTAACGACTTTGGTCAGGGCGTCGATTCCTGAATTGATGACCTGGTTCAAGTCGTTTCTTAAGAAGCGCCTGGTACGAGGGCGTTCTTTGTTTAAAAACACGCCCATGAAAGGGGCGTTTCTTTTACTTGCCCAATTTGGTCGCCTTCCCTGAGGGCGCGTATTCTTTAAGTAGCGCCTGTACTAGAGGCGTTATTTCCATTTCACTCTTTTATTTGTTCATTCTTATATAATATATACTTTCCTTCTATTTCTAGGTATATATATATATTGCCTATATGGGAGAAGATAATAAAACGTGTTAAAAGCCCATTAAGCGTAAAATGCTTGGGTTGAGTTTGGGCCAATGGAGCTTAGCATTAAAAATGTTAATTCTTTATCAAGGCCTAATAATTATATTGGTAACTAGTTATTTCTATTTGTTCCTTTACACAAGTTTACTTTGTTTGGAAGTCTTACTTGTTTATTTGTCAAGACCTTACACATACGACTTATATCTTTTAATAACTTGCATGTATTTCCGTCTATGCATAAATAAGGCTCTTAAGACTATCTCTAAGGTTCTATACCTCATTGATTTGGTGTGGCTAGTTCTCACATACATTGAGATCTTAGTAATCTTCGATTTAGAGATTTTATTACTCATAAGTTCTTTAACTTTTATTAGTCCTTGTCCTAGGTATCAGAGGCAGGTTCGATCTGAGCAACCCTTTAGGAACATCACTTGACCAAGTATTTATTTGAATAAACTTTAATCATTAAACATTATATACTTATGTATATATTTTATTCCTATTCCAAAATTACCGGGCGTTACACCCTCCCCCACTTAAGAGAATTTGGTCCCCAAATTCACATCAACTTCCATTCCTAATAGAGAACTAGCTATAACTTATTACGAGCAGAAGAAATCTTCAGAATGAAAAAGGGCTAGTTTAGGATTACGGTTGAGGGATACCTTCCGCATCTTTCCCTTTGGCAAGTTTGGTTAAATCTTGAACTCCTGTTGGAAGCTTCTTGGGGCATTCCACTATCTTGTGATCTAACTTCCCGCAACGCAGACATGCACCCGAGCTCCACCAACACTCCTTCGATTTGTGACCACATCTTCCACAAGATTTACACTTATCTTGCGAGTGATCTGCCAAAGTTTCCTTCTTATTACACTTCTTACATTTCTGACATTTCTTACACCTTTGTGAAATATCACCCTCGCTTACCCTTTTCTTGGTAACGGTGAACTCTTCGGAGTTGTCTGTTCGATGGTTCCCTTTAACTCTTTCCTTTTCTTCCACCACTTTCTCTAGTTCTTGAACTCTCCTGACAAGGCTTGCGTAAGCTTGGATATCCACTAAGATCATCTCATGAACAAAACTTGGCTTAGATGCTTCCATTTTATCTAGGTTCCTGCAAAGATGATTGGGGAGATAATTTATTTACTCAAGAATTAATATTATTGAAACGTAAATATTTTATCCTTCTTTTATAACTTTAAACCCAAGTTCTACCCATCTCTCACGGAATTCCTATAGGATGACCGACAAGGATACTCAACCTATAACCTGGTTTCAACAACCTAAGGATTTTTAGAAAGTTGAATCCAAATATGACCGACAGGGATACCGGACCTATCACGGAAACTTAACGATTGCGACAACCAAAGCTATGATATGACTAACAAGGATATCTGACCTATCACTGAAACCTAATAACTAGAGGATGTAAAAGCTGAAGCTCTAATATGGTTGACAAGGATGACCTATCCTTGGGACTTTAATAACTGGAGGATATAACAACTGGAGGATGTGAAAGCCGAAGCTCTGATACCACCTCTGTCACGCCCCGGGCCGATAGCAGCGGCACGTGTCGTTTGCTCGGAACGTGGCAGTAAAACAGTCATGAATGATCAAGAGCAATCGCATAAGACCAAGATAATTTTGAACAACAATAGAAATTTTATTTCTAATATGAATCTCTTACAAGAACTTGTTGTCCATCTTGGAGACTTCAACATAATGGAAAATAAGATAACGACATACTAACAGACTTAGACAAGATAACTGAATAAGAGACGATAAGCTAACTTAGCTAGACAATACTATCTAGACTCAAGAAAAATAAAAGACTCGGGTTCACTAGTTTTCACAGCTCGCTTGCACACTTGTCCCGCCCGTGTGGGTCTCGGTCTTGCTAGCCACCTGATTACCTGAAAATGTTGGAATAAAACGGAGTGAGCGAACGCTCAGTAGGAAATTATATCTCAAGCACTAGCAATGGGTTTAAGTAATTACATTTTTCACATGTGAATGCAATAAGGCTATGCATGTAGAAATAACTGAACAAGTAACTAATCAAGAGAATAACACATCGGGCAAAACCTTCAAGCGAATAATAAACAAGAACTTTCATGAGAGACTTTATAGATTATTGGCTATTTCACGCAAGTACATTGCCCGTGTCGGGCCATGCTAGTAAAGTCACGCAAGTCAAGTCACGCACGCAAGAAAAGAGAGATCGTGGAATGCCAAAGATCAAGATAAAGAGTACTCCGGTGCAATGCTAGACACTGTTATCATTAAAACTCCCATGGGCACTAGTACTTTCGGGCGCTCCTCCCAGGACCAGATCGGGCCCTATATGCACAGCATTCATGATAGATCTAGACATCCACGATAGTTTATAGCCAATAAGGAGTTCCAAGAACAAGCTTTAATTAGGATGATAAGATAAGATTTTCATGGAATTCAAGGGCAAGACTCTTGAGTAAGGACATACTGGTGATAAAATCTACGCAAAGCATATAAATCATGACATGTCGATAAACTGGGTGGAATTAGGTTCCCTTAACTTAGGTACCATGACAAATCGATATGGACATTCTATATATAGAATTGAGGTCCACATGAACAGTATATCAAAGGTAAGATACCCTCATTCTTATCATAGAATTGAGGTTTACAATAATGACATGATATGGCATGATATCATCATCCCATTAAGAATGTCTTATGATATACTCTTTGTATAATCATAAGGGCCGGTATACCATGTTTCTTTAGAGTGACATGGCATCAATGGTGTAATGGGTTTTTAGGGTACAACCAGCTCAATCGGTCTTGAGGGAATCCAAGGCTACGAGGAGTCTTACGGAGGTCTCTATGACTAACTCGCTAGTCCAAAGGAACGGAATGTCCAATGGAGAGCTTGTATGTCAATGAGAATTGAGTGTGATCGATAAAACAATCGTGAAACGTGGGACTATACTCACGGAGTGGAGAATAGTGCCGATATATATATTATATAACATATGAAACCATCGGTTAACAGAAACAGTGAAAAATCAAGTTTACAATAAAGTAACGACTTAAGCAGAGTCGTTTATCAAGTAATTAACGCCTAACAGAAGGGCGTTTACACATGTTTCCATTTTTTTTCAGAATTTCAATATTTCATTAATTTATCTAAAACGCGCCCTGGACAGGGGCGTTTCTTTGCAATGAGACGACTACAGTAGCATGCGTCTTTTTATTTACAATATTTTTACAGAACATATTTATTTTCAGAAATTATCAAAAACGCGCCCTTGGCAGGGGCGTTAATCATTAAATTCTTATTTTTACAGGATATGTTGTTCGGGATTTTAACAGAAATGCGCCCTATGAAGGGGCGTTACTTTTCAATTCACGCCCTGTGATGGGGCGTTAACACAAAACGACCTAGTCTAGGTCGTGAATTCAAGAAATACCAGGAAAACAAGATTTGCACGATAATCAAGGATAACAATCATATAGTCATGACAGGAAAATTGGCAGGAATTCAGATGCAGTATATTAGATTTGATGTTTCATGTTTATTGACTTTTAACCGTTAACAATTATTGATTTCATGTAATTGCATGGATAATCAGTTCTTAAGCTAGGTGGTTAACATTTACATGAAATTAACGCCTGTGTACAAGGCGTCAAATATAAAGTTGACGACCTGAGCAGGGTCGTGTCTTGTAAATTAGCGCCCTGGACATGGGCGTTTCTTTCAAAATATTGCAGAAACATAATAAAACCATATTAAACCGTATGCATGTCATGTTAATACGTATATAAGTCTTGTCTTAATTTATTTGGGCTACAGTAACTTGAGAAAACCTACCTTAAGAAGTTTTGGGAAGATGGAACGTGAAGGATTAAATAGAATATGAGCTCTGTTGCTTCAACAGTAGCAGGAGGTAGAACAAATGTTCTTCAGAGATCTTCACGCTACAGAACCTGTAGAGGAAGAGAAAAAGAAGGAAGATGAAGATGTTAATAATCTTCATAGTTATAATTGACGTTTAAGGAAAAAGATAGAAGAATATTACCTATTCTTCGACGGCAGCAGCAGAGTTTCCTGAACAAGAAGAAGAATAATTATTCTTCACGAACTCTAAAGAATCATAGGAAAGGCTACAGGAATACATACCGTAACAGACGATCGACCAAATAGTTTTTAGGGCTTGGGTGATCAAAGGTATTTATAGGATTTTGGGGGTCCTATTAGGGTTAGAGTTTGAGTGAGGGTAATATATCCCTATTAGAGTCCTTGCCCTATTAACCACTTACTAGATTAACATGATCCTTCCCTGGATAAGCTCTGGGTTCGAACGGTTCACGAATGGAATTAACGACTTTGGTCAGGGCGTCGATTCCTGAATTGACGACCTGGTTCAAGTCGTTTCTTAAGAAGCGCCTGGTACGAGGGCGTTCTTTGTTTAAAAACACGCCCATGAAAGGGGCGTTTCTTTTACTTGCCCAATTTGGTCACCTTCCCTGAGGGCGTGTATTCTTTAAGTAGCGCCTGTACTAGAGGCGTTATTTCCATTTCACTCTTTTATTTGTTCATTCGTATATAATATATACTTTCCTTCTATTTATAGGTATATATATATATTGCCTATATGGGAGAAGATAATAAAACGTGTTAAAAGCCCATTAAGCGTAAAATGCTTGGGTTGAGTTTGGGCCAATGGAGCTTAGCATTAAAAATGTTAATTCTTTATCAAGGCCTAATAATTATATTGGTAACTAGTTATTTCTATTTGTTCCTTTACACAAGTTTACTTTGTTTGGAAGTCTTACTTGTTTATTTGTCAAGACCTTACACATACGACTTATATCTTTTAATAACTTGCATGTATTTCCGTCTATGCATAAATAAGGCTCTTAAGACTATCTCTAAGGTTCTATACCTCATTGATTTGGTGTGGCTAGTTCTCACATACATTGAGATCTTAGTAATCTTCTATTTAGAGATTTTATTGCTCATAAGTTCTTTAACTTTTATTAGTCCTTGTCCTAGGTATCAGAGGCAGGTTCGATCTGAGCAACCCTTTAGGAACGTCACTTGATCAAGTATTTATTTGAATAAACTTTAATCATTAAACATTATATACTTATGTATATATTTTATTCCTATTCCAAAATTACCGGGCGTTACAGCAGTACCCTTAACAAGATTAACCCGCAAGGAGAATAAGTTTGATTGGACGGAAGATTGTGAGAAAAGCTTCCAGACTTTGAAGGAATGTTTAACTACTGCCCCTGTTTTAGCATTACCATCTGGAGAAGGAGGTTTCGTGGTGTACACCGATGCTTTGGGAATTGGTTTAGGATGTGTACTTATGCAACACGGGAAAGTTATAGCCTATTCTTCTAGGCAGTTGAGAAAGCATGAGGAGAATTATCATGTCCATGATTTGGAGCTAGCAGCCGTAATTTTTGCCTTAAAGATATGGAGGCATTACTTATATGGAGAGACATTCACAGTATTTACAGATCACAAGAGTTTAAAGTATTTATTTTCTCAGAAAGAGCTCAATATGAGGCAGAGAAGATGGTTGGAGTATCTAAAAGATTTTGACTTCTCCATAGAATATCATCCCGGGAAGGGTAACGTGGTGGCGGATGCCCTAAGCCGCAAGCCAATGGCTAAATTGTCAAGTCTCATGATGCAAGAATGGAAGCTGTTGGAGCAATTAGCCGGGTTGGATATTAATGTTGACAAGGATCGAGTTATGTTTGCTCAGTTTCAGCTTAAACCGGAATTATTGGCAGGAATCAAGTCCTTGCAAGACAATGACCCGGAGTTGGTAGAAATCAAGGAGAGCTTGAGTAGCAGACCGGAATTCATGATAGCTGATGATGGTAGACTGTTATTTCAGGGAAGGACTTGTGTACCTGATGTGGCCGAAGCTAAGAACAAGATCCTCCAGGAAGCTCATAGATCCCGATATACCATTCATCCTGGAGGTACGAAGATGTTTAAGGATTTGAAAAGATCTTTCTGGTGGCCAAATATGAAAAAGGAAATTGCAAAATTTGTGAATAGATGCTTGGTGTGTCAGCAAGTTAAGGCCGAGCATTTCAGACCTGCAGGGAAGTTGAAACCACTAGACATACCTCAATGGAAGTGGGAAAGTATTGGTATGGATTTCATTATGGGTCTACCTAGGACTCATAACAGATTTGATGCAAATTGGGTTATCATTGACAGATTGACAAAGTCCGCTCATTTCTTGACTATTAAATCTAAGTGGACTGTTGATGTTCTAGCAGCTTTATATATGATGGAACTGGTGCGACTCCATGGTATTGCGGTCAGTATTGTGTCTGATAGAGACCCCAGATTCACTTCACATTTTTGGAAAGGATTGCAAGAATCTTTGGGAACCCGTCTGAATTTCAGTACTGCTTTTCATCCACAAACAGATGGACAGACGGAAAGAACCAACCAGATAGTGAAAGATATGTTGCAAGCCTGCATGATTGATTTCGGAGGCAGTTGGAGTGATCACTTGGCCTTGATTGAATTTGCTTATAACAATAGTTATCAGTCCAGCATTCAGATGGCTCCGTTTGAAGCTCTGTATGGAAGAGGCTGTCGGTCTCCATTATGTTGGAATGAGGTTGGTGAGAAGCAATGGCTGGGGCCAGATCTTATTTCTGAATTATCAAAGAATATTCGTATTATTAGAGACCGATTACAAGTAGCACAATCGAGACAGAAGAGTTATGCAGACCACAGAAGGAGGGACTTGGAATTTCAAGTTGGTGAACATGTGTTTTTGAAAGTTTCTCCTATAAGAGGAATCTGAAGATTTGGCATTCAAGGCAAGCTAAGTCCCAGATATGTCGGTCTATTCGAGATTTTGGAAAGAGTGGGGGAGGTTGCGTACCGTCTGGCACTACCACCTCAGTTATCTGGAGTACACAATGTCTTCCATGTGTCGATGATGAGAAAATATGTATATGACCCTACTCATGTCATTCAGCATGCGGATCTTGAGTTAAAGGAAGATTTGACTTATGAAGAAGGACATGTTAAGATTTTGGATCGTAAGCAGCAACAGCTCAGGAACCGGTCTATACCTATGGTCAAGGTGCAATGGAGTCGGCGTGGAACTGAGGAAGCTACTTGGGAGTCAGAAGATACAATACGAAAACAGTATTCTGACTTGTTCTAGGTGAGTTGTTCCACTCCCCATCGTGTTAAAGTGCAGTGAATTTGGAGGACCAAATTCTTCGAAGTGGGGGAGGGTGTAATACCCCGATTTATTAACAAATAAAAATTTCTAGAAAATTTATAAGAAATTAATTACAAAATCTTTGATAAATAAAGTAAGTTAAATTTTGACTATTTTATAAAAGAATTTAGAAAATTTTAGAATCTTGTAGAGGATAAAACGTTTAACAATAGTGTCTTCAATGACCGGCCCAAATAAAATTCGTAAACAAGCCAAATTAACTGATTAAGGCCAAAATCACACTTAAACCTAATTGACCATAAAACGTGAAATTTGAGCCGAATACCCGATCATTTAGGCTGAGACCGGATCCAAATGGAAGGCTAGGATGAGAGGATCGTATCCCCTCTTAGTTCTCCTCGAAACCCTAAGCCTTAGAGGGTGATTTTTGGTTTAGAAGGCGGCGGCCAACCCAATCCACGCGATTCGCGTACGTCCAACTTGCTTGGACTCTATCTCCGCGAATAGAAGACTCTAGACCTTGTGTGACCTATAAAAATGACCCTTAAGAACCCTATCTTCGTTTGGGTGCTGTGGTGACCGACGAGAGCTCAGGTGGAGGGAGAATTTCGGAGATCACCAGCAAGGTGTCCATAGCGCGTCGTCATCCCCTCTTCTTCCTTCTTCCTCCGTTTAAGGTAGGTTATGACAAGCCAAACCTTAAGTATCATATATAGTTAGAACCAGCATCGAGTGCTCTTTCTATTGAACGCAAAAGCCCTAAAAGTTGCTTAGTATCATGCGAAAATTTTAGGGTTTAGTAGAAGCGTGTCACATCTAGGGTTTCACTTATTTCATCTCGTTGTAAGTAGGGATTATAGGCACAAATCTTAAATTGATTACGTTATCTTGTAGAGTATTTCGTGCTCTTTCTTTTGAATCCAAAAGCCCTAATTATCATGCTCTATGCTATGTGTATTTTGTAATTTATTGTAACCCTAGCCAACTCGCCGGAGGCGGGCAGGGCGAAAGGGGGCTTGAGTGTTTTTTGACTTATGCGGCCTCACGATAGACCGCCCAACCTTGTTAGGTGGCATATTACTAACCGTTTATGTGTTGTGATTCGTATTATGTTTCCGGGAAGAGCGGCTTGACCTAGACCGCCCTTCTATCAGGCGGCCAGTAATTGACCGTTCGTCTCCCCCAGCGGCTCATTACAGACCACTCATCTCCAGAAGGCCTTCTGACCTGAGGGGGATGAACGGCATGTCATGCAACCATCGAGGAGGATGAAAGGTCCCTACTAGACCGTCCATCTTTACAGAATTGATTAAGTTATCGCTCATCACATGATTTTTGATAGTAGATTAGTGATTAAATGTAAGTTAGCAACATGCACAAAAACCCTGGAAAATTATAACAGTAAATGATTATAACTCTTGCTAATTTATTCATCTTGACCTAAGATTATCTTCTTCAATGAATGTTAGTGTTAATCATGAATCTATTATTAAATTGAAAATTTTATTAGGGTTGTATGACAGTCGTTCTACTCCGGTAGGATTGACTGACCGTCTCACTGGTTTCCGATGTTTTATTAGCCCTATTTCCTTGTAATGTTTGGGACTCTCCGCCGGATATTCCTTCCGTCGGACTAGGACTTTCATTATGGGACCTCCGTAAGCCCCCGTGTGCTTGGGATTCCCACTAGGACGCCGGGCAGGTTGTACCACCAAGGCCTGAACCTGTGTACATAATCAAATCGCTTGGGTTATCATATTGTCAGTCACGGCTCAACTTGGACCCCCTGAGATTTGTGCGGCCCGAAAGGGACCATTTATCATATCGGGTGGCCCATAAATAATCGTGCAACCCTGGCCAAGTGCCACTACATTGGTCGTTTAACCTTGATCTATCTTCGACCAAATTGTGTTTGGCTCGACCCAATAAGCCCTAGGTTGACCAGTGGAGAGTGGGCTGAACCCTGGTTTAGTTCTGCCCCACTTATGGCAGCCCGGAGCCCGTTTGTGTAGACTTCTAGTTGATTAAGTTGAACGGACCTATTGGAACCGCCCATGTAATAGAGCGGGTCTTATTGGACCGTCTATCTTTTGAGCGGCCCTATATGGACTGTTTATCTTGTTCTTGGGCTTCCGAGCTATACTAGTCGTGAACGGCCCGTTTTCAACCATCCAATTCCTCGTGTGGCCCTACATAGACCGTGTATCCTTGACTTCGGTATGGCTAGTCCTAGGCCCATCTCTGTCCTGAACGGTCCAATTTTGACCGTGCTTTGCTTGAGCGGCACAGTTTTGACCGCTTATCATCCAGAAGTGTTTTCCGTGGGTATTCGTGTTTGAATCGAAGGACCTGATTGGTTCTTGATAACTTGAAATTTTCAGACATGATGTCTGCATCAACTTACCCTTGAAATTTTGGTAAGTTCTATATCCTGAAGTATTGGCCATCTAACTTGATTAATGCCTAGACATAACTTGGGATCTTAGATCCAACAAATCAATGTCAACGCAGCGTAAGGGCCCGGTCTGGTCCTGGGAGGAGCGCCCGAAAAGTACTTGTGCCCCGGAGAGTTTGAATGACATGGTGAGGCATTGCACCGAGTGCATGACTAGCGTGATGTCTATGACAATAATCTCTTACTTGAATTTCTCTTGACTTGGTTAAATCTTGCTTGTTGGCCAAATTCCCGGTTATATCATGTTCTTGCCTTCCTTTCATTATTTTGTTGCATAGTTATTTCCTTTTCGTTCTTTATTTACGCGCTCAAACATGGAATTTAATTGGTTAATTACTTAAACTTGACTGTTATTACCTATTGAGCGTTCGCTCACCTAGTTGTTTCCCCCTTTTCTGGTAGCTCAGGTGAGGACTCGCAATCCGATGGGAACGGACAAGAGTGTTGATCATGGAGCGAGCCAGTTAGATGCTGTGGAGCCAGAATAATAGTCTATGTTTAGTTGTGTTTTAGAATGTTGATCAAAGAGTTGTGATGGGTAGTCAGTCAATGTAATGTAGTTTAATGTTATGGTGGAATTTCATTTAGGTTGTTTAAGATGGAGTTGTAATGGGATCATGGATTATGAATTTGTTATTTAATTAATGGAGCTATGTTCGTGATAAATTCTTATATTTTAGCATATCATGTCTAGAAATCAACATATTGTTATTACTTGTTTCTACTGCCAGTCCCGATATTCCGCGTCGGGGCGTGACACCCCTCTCCCTCTCTCCCTAGTTCTTCTTCCTCCTCCAGCCCTCTAGGGTGTGAAGCCCATTCTCCTTAGCCCCTCTAAGTTCCATTTCTGGCGCCGCCGCCATCGCACTGCCGTCGCGCCACCGCCACCATCGTCGGGTTCTATCTACATTAGGATAGAAGCTCATCTCTGGATTTTTATCTCTAGTTCTTGTTGTTTGATCGTGCCCTAATTTTGAGGGTTTGTTCTGTCCATCTCCTTTAACCTCCAGTTCAAATTTCGTGTCATTTGGACTTCATTTGGTATTTTTCCAGCATTTAATGTTCTCCCCTCTGTGGCCTGTCATTCTGCAGATCTACAGGACAGAGTCACCTTCTTGTATTTTTCCCACCCACTTATAAATTTCCAACAAAATCACAAAACTTCTTCAGTGTTCCTCACATATACCCCCTTCCACCATAATTTTAGTGGAGTCTATAAAAATCATTTCTCCTTCGGTCAAAGGTCAATCTCAAGAAAAACATAGTCTGCCCTGTGTGTCTGTCTGTCCGGGTCAGAAAATAAAATAGTGTTACAGTCATTCTCATCTTCAATCCGTTCTGTTGATGGAGCTGTGAAAAATATATGTTTTCATTCTATGAGTTCTCTTTCCAACGGTACTAGCCACGCCTCGATCGGCCTCCAGATCTGAGCCACATAATTCTTGCAGCTGAGACGTGCAGATCTGTTCCCTGTGTAGGTCTGAAATTGCAGTCCGGGAATAATTCGTGCAAAATTATCAAAAGTTAATATCTAGAACCGCCACTTCAGGGAGTCGATCAGGGACATCCCGCCATCATCCCAGCCAAGCGGTGCCTTCAGAAGACCTCAGGAGGGCGATGTTTCTTTGGAAACTGTGCCTTTCTATCCAGTGAGTCAGAACCGAGTCGGCGCAATACCGAGTCGGTGCAGTACCGAGTCGGCGCAGGACCGGGTCGGACAAGTAGGCCAAGTTCGTGCCGTATGCACCTCTAGATTGCTGCCCATCAACCCAGGGTCGGTCCTCTCAGGCCCCACTTGTATCCCTTTACCTCCCTGCGTGGAGTGGGGAATAAAATTCACTATTGTAATTAACTTTTACCATTGTTACCAGGAGTTGCCGTACTTGGCCGGGAACGTCTTCCCCACGCCCGGAGCGTGGAGGTACACTCGCCACCCTCCTCGTAGGTATTGCTTTACTCGTATATTTTTGTATATGCCGCTGCATGAGTGATAGATTATCTAGCTGGTTATTATTTTATCACCGCTGCGAGAGCAAGAGTGAGTGACCGTCCCGTGACTCGACCTGAGTTAACGCGGAAAGGCCGATACCGGAGACTCACTGCCGGTTTCTCAACCGTGCACGGTCCCACGTCTTCCCTCGCATAGGGACGATCGCGAGCTAGCGTCCCAGGTCACGTGTCCGTCCCGCATCACAATGGCTTCTTCTTCCTTGTGAAATGAGCTTCCTTGGATCTACTTGAGTTGATGAAGAAGATGATGGTTGCAGCTTTATCTTCACTTGGCTTGGGGTTGATCTCCTCTTGAAGTAGCATGAATCAATTGAGGATTTGATGAAGAACTTCTTCCCAGAGTACTGTTCACGGCTACAGTACTCGATCTCCTCTCCCTTGAACACACCCTTGTAGCCTCCTTTGATCTCCCTTGGATTCACAAATGATCAACTAGGGTTTCTAACCCTCTTGCATTGGTTTTATATCTTTTGAATGGTCCTTGGACATCCCCCAGACCAGATCCACAATCCATGGGGGATTGGGTGACTTTGGGGTTAAACAAATACAAGGAAAGGGGCTCTTCTCGAAGTGGAAAACAAAGTCAACATTGTTGGCTCGGGACTGGCGGTCGACCTGTGGAAGCTGGCGGTCGACCGCTACTAGGCTGGCGGTCGACCGCCACTGAGAATCCGTCAGCCAGTGAGCTGCTGGCAGGGGCGGTCGACCGCCCCTGGGCTGGCGGTCGACCGCCAGCTGGGCAGACCCTGGGCTATGTTGGGTTAGTCCATTAACCCCTTTAGCTCCGTCGCTTGAGTCCTTTAGCAGCCCGGAAACCCCCGCAAGTGGCGTTACCCCCTTGACCCCCGTGACCTGACCAGGCAGGTCGATCCCCGCGACCTGACCGCACAGGTCGATCCACGTGCGAGGGTGTAATCATTGAGCTTTCACATTTGCCATCTCCACTCCATTCCTTGGCATATCTATCATGAAACAACATCAAGTAGTTTAGTCATATAAGAGTGGTAAAACATCAATGACTTATAGTGTTTAGCCATTATCAAAATCAAGAATATCAAATAACTCAAATGACCACAGGATGATGTCGAATGACCCAAGTGACCACAAGATGACTCAAATGACCACAGGGGCACAACACTTTCGTCAGTGTTGCTAGGGCCGATGAAAGGTTGTCCACTGCCATGTCCTCGCTAACCATGAGTTTTTGGAGAAAAGCCTTCAGAGCATCTTGGTGCAGCGTGGATCGCTTGATCAACTCAAATATAGAAATCTTGGCCGACATCCGGTCCAAATGCTGCAATAAATCATACCGCATACCAGGCAACGGGTCTGCTTCTTCTAGTTCAACTATCGGTGACGGAACTTGGGGGTTGGGTACAGGTGCACCGGTGGTTGGATAACTCCTCTAGAACAAGCGCCTGATCCGAAGGGTGAGGTTTTATGCCAGCACGGCGTTGGACGGACTCACAATGGGTGATTTGATGGGCCCAGTGGGGTAAAGAGGGGAAGTAAAAGTGGTGGTGGTGATGGTGATGGTGAAGGCAGGCCTAATGGGCCCTTGCGGGAGGATAATGGGCGATGGGCTAGGTGAGAGGGTGACAATGGGGGTGTGACGGGCGTAGGAGTTATAATGGTGGGTCGAATGACGGTGGGAATAGAAGACGATAAGGGGTTGTTGTAGGTATGGTGGAGGGCCAAAAGGTGAGCTGAAGTCTCGTCATCATAGGACCACCCAGCGTTGGGAGCGGGGCGGTGGACAATGTTTACTTGAGCCGGTGCCGGTGGCTGCGGTTGTGGAGAGGGCGGTTGGTTTGGCATTAGATTCTGATGAATCCCTAATTCTGGTGCAGGCTGCTGCTGCTGCTGAGTTGGGGTTACTGTGGCAATTGCTACTACGGCACAGGCTGCTGCGGCCTCGGCACCTGTCTTCTTATTTCTTTAATTTCTATAATCAACTTATGCATCTCTGCCCAGTCGATGCGCTGCCCCTCGTGCAAATCATAAACAAAATCTCTGAACTGGTAGCACCTCTCAATCGTGTGCCCGGGCTGCCGGTGGAATATGCAGAATATGGATGGGTCGGCAGTTGGATTCCAGTTCGGGCGTTCCGACGGTAGTTGGAGGTCATCGGTGTGCATAAGTGCAGAAAAGATGTCTGGCAAGGTTTCAGGTAAGGGAGGGTAATGGGCTCTCTTGGGACCCGGGCGTGCAAGTGCGTAGCCATTCGGTGGAGGGACATTGTGGTATTGTGGCGGCTGTTGTGGCAGTTGAGGTTGCTGGGGAGCTGGGAATGATGGTTGGCTAGTTGGTGGAGCGGTGAACTGGGGGTTGCGGGGAGGTTGCTGGAAGCGAGGTGGAGCGGATTGGTTGGGGAAGTGGACAGCCTGCACCTGCTCATTCGTTTGGACTCCTTCGATAACTGGGCCCTGGGGTTTTCTGGCAGGTTTGGGCTTCTAAGCCTCGAACAGGGAGTGAATGGGGGAGTCCTTAAACTGGGTCTGGATAAACTGGGCCCTGCTATATAATTGGTGCATATTAGAAATGTCGTTAATAGCTAAGATGTTCCGGAAGGTAGGGGTGGCTTTGGAAATCAACAGCTTAACTTTTTCTTCTTCCGAAATCTGCCCTGGCACACGGGAGGCCATTTGCCTCAATCTGTCAGCATAGGTGGTGAAGTCTTCGTCGGCCTTCATCTTCTCGGCCACCAAATCAGTGAAAGAATACTCCGGGCCCACTCGGTCTTGGAATCTCTGTATAAACTTTTCTTTAATAACATTGAAACTCTCTGCCTCCTCCAGTGGTAGAGCATAAAACCACTCCAAAGCTACCCTGTCCAACGAGCGGTGGAAAAGATATGCCATGAGGCGATCGTCATATTGAAATTACGCCGACTCGTATAAGAATTCCCTGATATGAATGAAGGGGTTGCCATTCTCATCGTACTTCCAGTACGTTGGGAGCTTCGATTGGGGAGTGAAACGGATGTCACAGAAATTGGGAATCAGGATATCAGCTATGGACTGTGGGCTGACCCGCTTCTGAAGGAGGTCAAGTTGCTGCTGCATGGCAGCCCACTTATCAAGAAATTCCCATTCCTGGGATGGAGAAGGCAGGACTGGAAGGGCAGACCCGGTGTAAGGGGCCGGAGGATGGGTGGACGGAGGGGGTAGCCCGTAAGAGGGATAATGGGCCAAGGATGGGCCCATATCCGTGTGAACTAATTGGGTAGCCCCCGCTTGGGATCGTAAGAAGTCGGCTGGGCCTACAAGAGCCTGCGGCACTGGAGGGGTGGTCCCATAAAGATCCGCATAAGAAGAAGAAAGGAGCGGGGTCTTCCCCTTGTCAAGCACCTGGTGGACCGAGCTAGAAGCTTGGCCCACCTCCAAATTGGGGAATCGGAGGGTCCGGGGCTGGACAGGGGCAAGATCGATGGGAGCAGTAGACGAAGCCCCCAGCCCACTAACCAGAGATAGAGAAGTGGAGGCAATAGACACGCCTTGGGGAGGAGCAGAAGATAGGGCGTCCGACCCCTGTAAAGCTTGGCGGAGAATGTGGAGCTGGGTCGGATCCAGTTGGGCCATCATATGTAGAATGTGATTGGACAAATTATGAGTGGCAGAATCAGAGGGGGTGAGTTGACTACCCTCAATAGCAATGGTCAGAAGAGGAGGGGCGGACCCCTCTCTCCCCTGCACAGTCATGACCCTAGGTGGGTCCTCCAACAATCCCTGAGGAAGAGAGTCCTCGCGGGAATGAGAAAAATCGTAGGAAGACATGGTAGAAGGGGAATCAAATAGAGGGTTGAAATAGGAAATGAACGAGGAATTGCCCCTAGGAGAAGATCCTGTGGGTGTGAAGCAACTCCACATGCAACGAGCACCTTAGATAAGAAAGAGAACACCTAATGAGCACCTAAACGGAGATGACTATCAAAAATGAACAACAGAGAAGAGGCAACCAATGATCAACCAAGTTGCGATGATGCGCGAAATTTTTTTTTATGTTCCCCTTTTAAGAACCTTAGTGAATTGAGTTAAGTAGGCATTCTCTCAACAATGGGATTCCTAGTCGGGGTGGACTGGGGACTTGGTTGACTGTAAGTTTACTCTCTCTCACACATGCAACCTAGACTCGCGGTGGT
Organism: Amorphophallus konjac; assembly: GCA_022559845.1. NCBI lineage: Eukaryota > Viridiplantae > Streptophyta > Magnoliopsida > Alismatales > Araceae > Amorphophallus > Amorphophallus konjac. The sequence continues at coordinate 379,505,981 of CM040118.1, read as the reverse complement.
AAGGTACAACCTACCCGACGTCCGTGTGGGAATCCACGGCTCACAGGGACTTACGGAGGTCCTGGATAAGGTCACCTAGTCGGCCCCAAGGAATATGGTGATGAGAGGATCCCCTACCAAGGTAGGAATGCAACTAGTATGGTAAAAGTGTATGAACCTATGTGCACCAGAGTGCATGCAAATTCTAGCCTAAGACTAACAAGCAATGATCAAACAATGGCAATAATAATGCAAAGATGAATGACAACCAGGGGGAGGTAAGTATCACCAAAACAAGTATGTTAATGATGGAAATATGACACAAATGTAAGCCCTAGGGTGCGCTGGAGCAAAGTAGCGGTCTAATGGGAGACCGCACAGGGAGTGAAAACGGTCGAGGGTAGGACTGCAGTATGATAGGGAGCAGTAAACTGTAAAACACTAAACTAAAATAAACAGCAACAGGAAAAGAAAATCTGCAACGTCTCTGAGTGAACGGGGCGGTCTGGCAGAAGATCGTCGAAGGTATGAAACGGCCATGACAGGACCGCAACAGGTAACCAACTAGTAGAAAATGTAAACAACATAAAAATGTACCTGAGGTAGAGGGAAGCGATCTATCATCCGACCGCTGGATACCAGAGACAGCCCGGAATGGACTGTAAAAACTAATAGGCTCACAGAGATATGAACCGTGATCGCCAAAAAATTGTAGATTATTTAATAGTTCTACCCCGCCCCCTTAAACTAATATGTATGCATGAACATGCAGCAATATGAACAAGGAAAAGGGGATGAAAGGAAAGACATACTGTGATCGCCACCAAGGTTCCAACAATGTCGAAAGGATGAAGAGATGGAAGAAACAACACTATGTACCGTGGAAAGATGAAGACTTGATCACGCTTGACAAACGAGTGCGGGGAATGATGTGGATTCAAACCTCCTCGTCTTCCAGACAGCTAGAAGAAGAGGGCCTCACGTTCATATCATGCTCTCCTGCAAAATAAAGATGAAAATATAAGAAAAACCCATTAGAAACTATAAGTGTAGCATCAATGTTGCAGTGATAATACAAGGGTAGAAATTGAGGGCAAACTCACCGGGGGGAGGTTTTTAACCCCTGTGGAAGGGTGTAAAAGATAGGTGTGTGTGTTGTGAATGTATGAGAGTTGAAATCACAAGGTAAGATGCAAAGAATAGAGAGAAATCGTTCATACAAAACGTGCAAAAGTGTAGGTGTAGTAGAAAGTGCAGAAAACTATGATGATTTGTGAAATTGGGAGGACTAGAACTAAGAGAAGAGAACCAAATTAAGCCCTTGAGCGTGGAATAGAAATCCAATACTTCCCTCTTCAGTCGAAGTTGTGAGTTGGAGATGCAGCATGGCTTCGCCCCAGGTTGAAGAAGAGCCCCCCTTCGCCACTGCGAACTGGGTTCTTTAAATAGGAGCAAACAACTTCTGGAGATAGATCCGAGATAAACACCCAATTTTGGGGATATAGATGTATAAACCTCAAGATAATAGTGGTGGGAAGAGTCCCAGATCAATGGAAACTGAGGTGGAGGTTTATCTCCCTCAAAAATGATGTCAACAAGGGTTCCAAAGAGTCCCATGGCGAAGAAATTGGAGCTCAGAAAGTTTAGGACTCTCTGTCTGGCAAACGGTCTATCGCATGGCCGTTTCTTGATGAAAACGGTCTAGAAAAGGACTGCAAGGGGAAGGCAAACGGTCCAGGGGGTGACCGCAAGGCTCCAGGGATGAAACACGATGATTTCGAGTAACTTTCTGGAAAATGGTCTAGTGAATGGCCATTTCTTCTGGGCTAGCGGTCTAGCAAATGACCGCTAGGCTGTTGGAGGAAAAATTCTGGGCAAACTTTGTGCGATTTTAGAAATCGGATCATATCTCGAAAACAGTGTAGAATTAGCGAAAGTGATAGAAGAAGAAATTGTAGATAGAAAAAAGAGGAACAACTTTTGTGAAGAGAGCAAGATGAGAAAATGAGTGGAAGAGAGAGAAAATGGGGGCAAGAATAGAGAGAAGAAATTCTGGGACACAGATGAATAGCACAGCCTTCCAGAAAAATGTGAATAACATGAAATCCGTGTAGAACTGGCCAATGGCGTAGAAGAAGGAATTGTAGAGATTTAAAATACGAACAACTTTGGTGAAGAGCACATTTTGAATAGAGGAAGAGAATGGGATGAAAAATGGCCATTTTCAGGACTGCACAATGGAAGTAGCCGAATGCTTGATGGAAAGTCGACCTAAATGGGCCGTAAGTCGACTTGATAGGCCAGAAGCTGATAAGATAAGCTCCAGGGCTCTAAGAAATCGTAATCTTCAAAGTCCAAAAATTAGGGAATAATGAAATGGGCTCGACATCCATCCAAAAAAGGCTCCAAAATAGTGGGTAATTCGGGACATCAAAATTGATGAATAAGAGAAATAACGCAACTTGCGGGTTAAAACGGGTGTCAACAATGATGCCAGAAGAGACATCATGACAACGCCACTGAGAAGGCCTCTCCTCGCTGACTAAGGCCCAACCCAAGACCACGCAGTCTGGGAACACGGTCACGACCTTGCTGTCGTCAACCCAATACCGTCTAGAGAAAACCGTCGGTGATGCGGCCAGAAACCCTAGACCTCTGCATCGGGAAACTGATGCGGGATGACATGAGACTCGATTCGGACTTGTTGCGAACCTGGGACTCTAGGTGACGACGTGACCAGCGATGATACGAATGACTCGACACCTAACGTGGTTCCTGAAGAGGCGAACGTGCCCCAAATAAGAAGTACTCACTCACGATCGTCCCCAGCGAGGGAAACGTGTCGATCTACACGGTTGAGAAACTAGCATTGAGTCTCGGGTGGTCAACTCACTCTCGTGCTTGGAGTGAGTCACGGGACGGGTCTCGCACTCACTTCTCACAGCGGTGATTTAAAAGAACTAGCTAGGAAATAAACTAACTCACATGCAGCGGCATATAGAACTTATACTAACTAACCAAATAAGACACATAGGGCGGCAAGTGTACCTCCACGCTAGGGGCGTGAGGAAGACGTCCCGGCCAAGATCAGTAACTCCCGATACAACGGTAAAATTTTAATTACAACAATGAATTTTTATTGCTCACTCCACGCAGGGAGGTAAAGGGCTACGCAATGACGCCGAAAGCACCGAACTTGGGTTGGCGGGCAGCAAGGTGGGGGGTTCCGGGCGGTGGCGGGCAGCGGCTTCGGATCTGCAATTTGCTGGCCGGTAGGACAACGAACAGTGGCGTCCAAAGGGACGTCGACCTCCGGGGACCTTCTGAAGGCGGAAGCTCACCGGGATGATGGCGGAGGGTCCCTGGTCGACCCTCGGGAGTGGCAATCGCTGATTCTACTCCGGCGTATTTTCCAAGGGATTTTTACGATCACCTTCCTTGCTGGCCTGGTTCGAAGCAGGACCGCGTGCTTCCATGAAAACGGCCGTCACGACCAGATCCGGTGTCGGATCGGAGCGAAATTAGCACCATTGCAAAGAGCACTCAGAGGGCTTCGACATACTTGAAACTCAAGTCCACCCAACAGTTAGATTCGAAATGAAAACCTCTTCAACACCATGGTTGGTTCTGGCTCGAAAAATAGATCTGGCAGGACAGATCGGTTTCTGTCTGATTTTAGGGTTTGACCGAAGGGGAAATGCTGGAGTTAGGACTTGGGGATTTTATGGGAGAGAGGGGGGAGTGTGGTGAACACGCACACAATTTTTTTGTAATTTTCTGACAATGTTTTGGGGTGGGAAAATAGAATACCAGGTGACTATCCTACAGATCTACAAACTGGCAGATTGCAAGGGGTGGAAATAAATGGCTGGGAGGAAGGCTAAACGGGATCTGATCGAGGTGAAAATAAAACTAGGGATTAAGGACGACGGGTGGAAGACACCCTCAAATTTGAGGTTGATCACACGGCTGGATTGGGAGAACCAACCTGATATTTGAGCTTCTATCTTGGAACTTGGAATCCAGGACAGCAGGCCGGAAAGGTGGTTGTGGTGGCTTGATGGCGGCACGAACGGAGGCGGTGGCAGTGGTGGCTGGACGTCGCATCCAGGGGAGGAGATAGATGTGGGAATCACTCCCAAAGAAGGGCTTCACACCCAGATCTTGTTGCTGCAAGGAAGAGGAAGAGTAAGAACAAGAAGAATAAGAGAGAGAGAGAGGGGGGGCACCCTTGGCAATTTTCATAATGTTTTCTTCATTAATTTCCATCAAAATGACACAAGAGAGATCTTATACTAAACCCTAGACCTAGGAGAAAAGACATCAAATACCCTTGGTCAAAGGGACATAATTGGGAAGGGAGACAAAGGGGATTAAAATAATCCTACAAGGGGACAAGAGAGGGGGGCACCCCTCTCTCTAAGTCAACAAAAGCCACTTGGATATTTTAATCTCCCTTGGACCACATTATTCTCCCTTGGACCATAATAAACCCAAAAATACAAATACTTGATCAATATTCCCATTGACCAAGATTAAACCCAAAATAAAAATACAAACCAAATACATACCAAATACATTCCCAATACAAATACATACCAAATACGTACTAAGATATCAAAGTTCAAGTGGAGACTCCAGACTGTCCCCCAGCCATAAAGATGTCGGCGTCGACCGAGTCGTGCTACGTGCCCGGTATCGGTGGCTCGCTGAGTCGAGCCGAACTCTGGCTCTGGTGTTCTCACTAGAAACGCCCGAAAACTACACGTGAAACCATGTCTCGTAGATGGAAAATGGAAACTCGAGTCATGAGAGTCTCGTCACGTGACGGGAGTACTGTCCACCAAAAGGAAGGTCGGATGCGTCCACTGACGTCTTAGTCTGTGCCTCAGGTGTCTCCCTACTCTCCCCAGGCTGACACTGAGACACCACACAGGAACCAAGGAACACAGAACAAGGACTAGCTGGGGTCACGCTCGTCAACGCGAATCCGTAGCCCCCAACTACGTGTGCACACACAGACTATGCGCTCTAAGTCGGGTCCTCTAGCTGGTTTTCCCCTAAGCCCAGACTCAGGCTGTAAGGCGAGGGGCCTTACGGTAACCAGCCTAAAAACCATATCTCTCGGGATACCCCGCCACCACTCCCAGGTGGGTTGACACAAGCGTGTCATCGGGCTACGACTATTGGGACAAGTAACTAAACATGAACACTCTCCGTACAGAGAAAACACCGAAGGTCATGCATGCACCCATTGTGAGTAACACGGAGTACCAGGTGGCTCAGGGCCACCAGACTCTGGATGGTCCACTAGACCTATTAAATTCAACGGTCCTTGAGTCACGAGACTCGGGTCAAGACCGTTGTACAAGGACGGCTCCATGCCGTCGATCTGTCCTAATCCTAGGGTCAGAAACTATGGTTTACAAAAACCCTCAAGCACACTTGAAACCACGAGGCGGGATAGCCTGGTACAAGTAAACCTCCTAAGGCCGGTAACGGGAAGCAGCAGACGCTGGCCTACTAACTTGTGTAGGAAAGGACCTCAGCACACGGTAACCTTAGATGGGGGAGAACACTCTCTACAGACACAACTCCCCATAGGGATGGCCCATGACGACTCACACAGAAAACCTGGATTACGAAGAATCACACGGGTACATCTTCTGCGAAGCCGTATCGCATATGGACACCTCAGGGAAAGAAAACACGAAGCACGGCACCTTGGGGGCTTAATGGGTTGGGCGGCCAAACCCTGGGCCGCCCAGAGGCCTATGCGGCCACACTAGTGGCTGCCCAACACTAGGGCTCCCAATGTCCTTGGCGGCCAAGCCTTTGGCTGCCCAGAGGGCTTGGTGGCCACCACTTGGGCCTCCCTGACCTGGGCCCGATGAGGAGGGCAGCCAGGGTCCTGGCCGCCTAGCACCCTAGGCGGCCAGACCGTGTCCGCCCAGTGATTTGGGCAGCCAGAGTCATGGCCACCCAGATCAGGGCATAGACAGCCATCTATGTGGTAGTCTCCTTCTATTTTCGGAAGCAGACCGAGCTCCACCTCGAGCTCGATTTCACATCCCATTCACCTCGTAGTGAAGGGAAAAACAAGGGGAAATCATCCCCAGGCATTCCTAACACCGGAAAACAAAATTCAAATCACAATCAAGGCCCAAATCGGCAAAAAACCGTTGCTCACCCCAAACATGCTAATTTCCCCCAAACAAGTAAAACACCCTCTCTCAGCCTTGCCAGAACACCGAATCGCAAGGGAAAACTCATGAGGGTGTGAGGGATCCGTCCTCCTACCTCCACCGAGGTTTACACGCGCCAAGGACACCGATTCCACGTGAAACGGCTCACGAACCGCCGTCGGGTTCACGAAATCACGAACGTGCTTGTCGCGCCTCCACCGCCTCGATCCTCATCCCATCCTAGCACTCCTCACCCTCACGCCACCTCCACGTCGCCCGCCTCCGCCTCCGTCAGCCGCCCGGAGAAGAGGGGGAGAGAAAGAGAAGAGAGAGAGTGAGAAAGAGAAAATGAGAGAAAGAGAGGGGGTTTAAATAAGAAAATTTTAGGGATTTAGGGAATCTAAAAAATAAAAAATTAGGCAAAAATTATTCCCACGATCCTTGGAAAACGCACAATGCGCCCGCAATGTCCCGGAGCTCGACAACACATCGGCTCACTATATACAGGGTTCCGAAGGCTCGACAGCTAAAAACTTGAGTAAATCATAAAACACAATCTGGGACGCACGAAAGCGCTCCGAACCCCACAGATTCTAATCCAAAAAATTCGGGGCGTTAAAAAATTAGTCGACCAAAAACAAGTCCACTTTTAAGCAAGCATACATGGCACGAGACCGAAAACAAGTCTGGGATTTTGTTATAATCAAAATCACCAGGAGAAACTCAACAATCTCCCCCTCTTTGATGATGACAAAACTCTAGTTCATTAAGTGCATGGCGTGCCGTTGAAACCAATTTGAACCTATACTCAACCCTTACATACATCACGAAATACATTGCATCCTTGAAAGCTTTATTTTCCACATGGTTCTTGTACGAGGTGGAGTTTACACTCACGCATAGTGAAGGATTTCAGACAGACTGATCTATCTTTGTTCCAACACCATTTGATATACAGAACCAAATGGAGGGCTAATAATAAAAATAATCTACAAGGCAATTTCAATCCATTCACAATACATCATCCAAGCCAATACCAATCCATTCAATCATATTTTGCTAAATCCATATGAGAAGAAATAAAATGGAAGAACCAATATTATGTCCAACAACCAAGTGCATTTCATTCATTAATCCAGAAAGTTTACATTGACTTCCAGTGACACTAACACGAATGCATACATGGACTAGACACTGACTCATGCATGGCAAATGACACACACTCATGCAAACATTAACACGCATGCATACATAGTACAATAATGACTACTTCTCCTCCTTTGGCATCATCAAAAGAGGGGAATGGAGTATAAGAGGAAGTGGAGCAAAAGTGAACCAGAAGACTCAAAGACAATCACTGAGGTGATGAAGAAGAAGGTCCTTGGGCGTCAGCATCAGAAGGACCCCGATCACTATGGCAGTGCCTGATATCAGCAAGAATATGATCATGGGCCTGGAGACGGTGCGGGATATCGGCAAGGCTGGTCTCATGGGCCTAAAGACAGCGCTTGGTATCGGTAAGGCTGGTCTCGTTGGCCCGACCACAAGGCTGAATGTCCACGAGAGTACGGTTCATTGTGCGAAAGGCCCGGCGGGAGTCTTGGTGGCTGAAGGTGAGGTTGGCCATGTGATTGGATAGGTTATCCATGACTTGTGAAAAAGAATCTATCCAGCCAGACAAGGTGTCAAGAATGGTCCCAAATGTATTAATAGAAGTCCCAAAGTTGGAGATTTGCGCCCCAAAGGTATCCACATGAGTCTCTATGCTAGTTAGGCACCTATCAAAAGCCTCATAATCCCAAGAGAGCTATCCAGTGCCCTGAGTAGATGACTCACCGAGGTGAAACTATGGTGGCACCCCCTGATCCATATGATGTGGAGAAGGAGGTTGCTCCTCTGCTTGAACTGGAGGTGGGGCTGGTGCTTGAGCCTCCTGCTGTTGTGGCTCCTCTTCTTCCTCATTTTCTGAGTCTTCACCATACATTCCAACATTTCTGTACAATTCTCCATCTGGACCCAAATAGTATTGAAAGGAGGTGAAGAGTTTGTGCTTGTTATAGATATCATCCTGCCTAACTGGAACATTCACTTCTCCATCCAGATTGACTCCAACAAAAGTAAAAATGTCTGTGAGTTGGGAAGCATAGGGCAAGGAACGCCCTCTTTGCGTGCGGCAAGATCCAATCAAGTCTGTCATAAGGTGGCCCATGTTTATTGGCATACCATTCATCACATAGTAAAATAGGAATTTGTGCACTTCAGCCACTTCATTTCTGCTTCCAACCTTGGGATAAATTATAGTGGTAAACATGTGGTGCGGATCCGCTGCAGTGGCGGAAAGTAGTTTGCATTCTACTTAATCATATTGCTAACCCCATCAATATACTCACTGCATGTCATGAGGATGAAAGTCTCCTTGACTGGAGCATGACCAAAAACCATATCATGGCCCCTAGCTGAAACTCCTAGGGCGCTCTCAAACAGTGCTGGATTTATAGTAATCTCAACTCATTTTACAACCGTATATAAACATTCATTCCTCATAGATAAATTCCCATAAAACTGCTGGACTAGACTAGGATAAAACTTGGTGTATCTAGTCACAAAATCAATCCAGCCATCTTGACATTCAAATGCAGCACTCAAATCCGGTAGAATGTCATTCAACTCACCAAAATCAACCAGTTGGGGGTTGATAATAGGCCTTGGACACATACGGGGTGCAGGTGCGGGTGCCTGCTGGGGTGGAAGAACCGGGTCCTCACCTCTCTGAGAGTTGGACTCCCCCCGGGTGGATTTTCAAGGGTCTCGGAAAAAGCTTCTTCTTGGCGCCATTAGACTAGAAACCACAGTGGAAACCCTTAGAGAGCTAACCTCTTCCCTTGGGGTAAAGATTGACCAGATGACACACTAAAGGCTTTGGAAAACTGTTCTCCACAAGCTTGGATCCATAAATAAGGCTGCAAGATCGCATATGCCGCCGTAGAGATTTTGTGTCAAAAGACGGCGAACAATATGGATCTTGTGCGGAGAGGAGAAAGGAAGGGTTTCTAGGGTTGGAAGGATGGTTTGTGGGTGTTTAAGGTTGCAGGAGAAGGTTTGAGAGTGAATGGGGGTGAGTGAAGTGAGAAACTGGGGTGAAAACCCCCTTTAAAATGAGTTCTGTCCCGGCTGCGGCCGGACCGGTTCGACCGATTTCGGTCGACCGAACTTGGGGCATCGGTCGACCGAATTGGTTGGCCTAACCCTCTTGCAATTTTTTTTAAAAATATCCTTCTTCCTTTTCTTTGTCTTTTTCCTTTTTCTACACTTCTTTTTCTTTATTTCATTCTTCTCTTCTCCTTTTTTTTGTATATATCATTTTCTCCTTTTTTTTGTTCTTGAAAAAGAGTTGGACTTGATGAAAAAAGAAGTGATGAGGCATTCTGAGATAACATTGCTTCAGAAATCCCTCTGACTCTCCCCCTCAGAAAATGCCTCAGATCCTGAGGTCACTGGGTCCACATTTATTTATCAAGGAATATTTATCCTTAGAAAATTTTCAAGAAGGTGCTATATAGATAATTACATTCAAGCATACAAGGATGGCATATTAACATACATGGAACTAGAAACAGTCACACAAAATATGCATGTCTTCCATGCAACCTACCCTTTATGCAACTGACTTTTCTACAAATGCAATACTTAGCCTTAATGCAAACCTAGGTATGCATGCTCTCACCCTTGCACATGCCAAGTTCTCTTTTTATCTTGGTGAATTGTTCTTGATTTAGGGGTTTGGTAAAAATATCTGCCAACTGATTGTGTGTATCAATGAAGTTCAACACAAAATCCCCTTTACCTACATGATCTCTCAAAAAATGATGTCGGATGTCAATGTGCTTCGTTGTAGAATGTTGGACAGGGTTTTTATACAAGTTTATTACACTGGTATTGTTACATAAAATTGGAAAATATTTCACTTCAACATTCAAATCAAGTAATTGATTTTTGATCCAAAGTACTTGGGCTCCACAACTTCCGACGGCTACATACTCAGCCTCGGCCATTGAGAGAGGTACTGAATGTTGTTTCTTGGAAGCCCATGAAACTAGGCACCCACCAAGAAACTAACAGTACCCACTAGTACTTTTACGATCAACAATACATCAAGCATAATCCACATCAGTGTATGCAATCAGATCAAATGAACTACCGATGGGAAACCATAAATCGAAGTCTACTGTGCCAATCAAATATCGAAAAATCCGTTTAACTGCCAATAAATGAGACACTTTAGGACATGATTGAAAATGAGCACAGAGACATACACTATATTGAATATCACGACGGCATGCTGTAAAGTACAATAGTGATCCGACCATACCTCGAAATAGTGTAGGATCTACTATTTTACCCTTTTCATCTTTGTCCAACATCGTGGTTGTGGCCATCGGAGTTGACATTGGCTTTGCATCTGCCAATCTGTATTTCTTCAAGAGTTCCATGGTGTATTTGACTTGGTTAATGAAGATTCCTTCGGATGTTTGCTTTACCTGCAAGCCAAGGAAGAATGTTGTTGGGTTCGTTGTGCTCCCTCTTGGTTTTGATGATAACAAAATATTGTGTGTGTGTGTGTGTGGAATTGTGCGTGTGTGTGTGTGGAAGCAAATTGTGCATGCATGCTTGAAGGTTTTGGCCTGATTCAATTGGTCTCAAAATTGAGTGATGTTTTGAATGAGCTTTCAATGTTAAGATCTTATAGTGCATTTGTGAATGAGCTTTCAAATTGACATCTTCGATTAATTTTGTGAGGCATATTTTGATAAGGTTCAATGAAGGTTGATTAATGAAGAAACTCTTTTTAGTCACATACATGCATTTCCTTCATGGGTTGTAAGGCTCATACATGCTCAAATGCATGGTTATATGGTCTTGATCTTTGGTTGAGATTGTTGGGTTTTCAAAGAGGTTTCATAGCTTTTTAATATGAACAAGTTCATTGTGCAAGTTTTTTATGTTGAATTCAAATATCCTCATTGAGATCAAGGCTTTGGGTTGATTTAGTTCTAGCTTGAACTTCATGTAAAATTGTGTGTGGAAGCATATGAGATTGATGATGGCTTTAGAGCATGTAATGGTTTAATGCTCATTTGAATGCATGGTTGATCGTTTCATATGTGCTTGACTTAACTTCCATTTGGTTGATAATAACTCATAATCCATTATTTTGATATCCATGTAGATCTCATGTTCTACCTTGTTTTTATAGGAGAGAAATGGTTGGAAGATGCCTAAATATCACATGGATGGATGGTAATATATTTCTAATTTTTAGTTGTGGTTTATTGAGCTTTCAAAGTGATTTTATGCTCCTTGTAAATTGGTTTTCATGATCATACTTCATGCATTTTTCATAGGGAGGCTGATGAACTTAAACCTCATTAATTTCCCTTCATTTCTGCACTTAGCAGAATTCGGTCGACCGAACTACAAAGTTCGGTCGACCAATCCTCCCAGAACTAAAACTTTCACAGGTTATCAGAGTTCAGGCGACCGACCCTCAAATTTCGATCGACCGATTCTGTCGGGCTCCGGATTAGGCTTTGCGAATAACATCCGGAATCCATCAAACTTGATCCAAAGGGACCCTACTTTTACCCCTTTGCCCCTAGGGTTATTGTATACATCTTAGAGGGGTTTTGCAAGGGTTTTGTGAGGGTTATAATGGTCTTATCCTTACTCTTATATATACACATGTGTGAACTCTGAATTTGAACAACAAGAACCCTAATGAGCTTATGTTTCTTATCTTGTAGCTAAAGAAAAGGGGGAAATGAAGGAGGAGCTCTTGCAAGGAGCATTTCATCTCCATCAAAGCATTTCTGGAGCTCATTGAAGAAGAGAAAAAGGAGCGACTCGAGGAGAGGAACAAGATGATGCCGAAATCGTGACCATCCGACAACGAGCCAAGAAGAGCCGGATTATTCCTAGAAGGGGGAGCTTCATACATGCTATATCTTATTTGATTCAGTCTCTAGAGTTTGTTTGGAGTTTATTGTATTCATCCGTGAATATTTCATCTACTTTTGAACGATTATCTTGTGTGGGGGTTCGGAGAGTTGTTTCTCCGAGTGCTTGTGTTAACGCTTGTGCATCGGTGTGTGCAGTGGATATCCGCGTGTGTGTTGGGGATCATCCCCATGTGTTTGCTGCATTTGCAGCGTGTGTGTTGGGGTTTTTACCCCATGTGTGTGGGGAGAAAGCACCGTGTTTGTTGCATTCGCAGCGTGTTGAGGAAGCCTCACTCGGTTGAGTGAGGGGTGGACGGAGGGAGCCCGTCGTGGTTCCGAACCACCTAACAATCAGTATCATTGTGAATGCCTGTGTGATTGTCCTTTTCTTCTATCTCCTTCTTAGGTTTAAATTGACACTATCACACATATACACTCTATCTAATTAGGCTGCTTCATACATCTAATTTGCATACACACATGGAGCTAGTTTGTGGTTGGTTCTACAAGTCGCACATAATTCTGAAAGTCCATCAAATTGCCTCTTAGTTAATCTACGTTTTGCCTAATTGTCTTAGGCATTGAGTTGAATTCCGCTGTGAGTAGGTTTGTGTTTTAAATAGGGCATAATTTTTATAGAGAGATCTATTCACCCCCCCTCTAGATCCGTCTTCCAGCACTACGGGACCCAACAATTGGTATCAGAGCAAGGCTGTGTTGTCCCTAGATCTAACGATCTACAGAGTGATCCTAGTGCATTCTACAATCATGAATTTTTCTGTTGAACATATGTCGATGAATTGCTTACCTATTTTTAATGGTTCTGATTTTACTTCATGGTTAGGTAAAATGTGTGGAATGATTATCTTTGTTAATCCTAATCTTTGGAAGTTGATTTATGATGGTCCTCACATATTGCCTCTGGATGAGACCAAGTGATCTAATTAAGATAAATTAAAAAACCATGAAAATGTCACTATCTTGAGTTTATTGAAAGCCTCTGTGAATGTTAATATGTTTACATTTGTCTCATCTTGTAGGATGGCAAAAGATCTCATGGACCGGTTGATTAATGCTCAAGAGAAGGAAGGACAAAAAGGTCTCATGGCTGACGATGTTGATCAACACAATGATGAAAATACTGAAGAGGTAAACTCTAATTCTGATGAAGATGAAATGTCATTTGAAGAACTACTTGATGCTTATGAGATGTTAAGTAGATATAAGATAATCAAGTCTGAAAATAAAACATTGAAAAAGAAACTTAATGAAAATGTGCATGATAATCTTCCTTGTAAAAAATGCATTGATTTAGAATCAAAAATTGAAGATCTAGAGTACAACCATGACATTCTGGAATCAAAAACAAGACTGTTTGAAGAAGAAATTTCCTGCTTAAATGAAGAGCTTGGGATAGCTAGGATATCTAATAGATCTTTGAACTTTGAAAATGAGTATCATGATTTGAGTGAACAGAAAAAACTCTTGATGTCTAAAATTTCCATGCTTGAGAAATCTGAAGAAAGCTTAAGAAATAAATTAGCTTCTCTTTCCGATGATGAGAAAATGTTTAAGAAATTACTTGTTTCTGAAATTGAAAGCAAGAGCATCATGGATGAAAATGAGGAACTTAAAAAGAAAAACGGTGCCATGCTAATTCAAATTTCTTTACTTGAATGCAGCATGAAATGTTTTGAAAATTTTAAAAATTAAAATGTGTTGTTGAGATCTAGAAATGAAAAGTTAAAACAATTAAACAATGCCATGTCTGAAAAACTGCTTGTTTTTGAAAAAGGGAAATCAATTCTGGAAGTTGATGAATTTGAAAATATTCTTGCTTTAAAACAAGAGATAGAAAGCTTTTAGAGTGTTAATGAAATGCTGAATCAAAAAGTTAATTCTTGTGAAGATCAGATTGTTAGTTATGAACTTCATGTTTCATCTCATGAAGCTGAAATTTCTGATTTGCATAATTCTCTGGCTAGATTTGTGAGTGGCAAGGACAATCTTGATAAAATTTTGGAGACCAAGGTGAACTTTCAACGGGAAGGTCTTGGGTATGAACTCACCAAAGAAAGCCTTTGATCTAAAAACTCAAATTTTATTTGTGCATGCCTCTTGCTCCTCTAATATTTCAAATGTCACCTTTGTTGAGAAATAAAAGTCTAAAACTCAGGCCCAACCTAGGACCAAGAAATCTGCTCCCTCACCAAACTGTCAAAATGGTCCTAAGAGTCATAATAGAAAATTTGATTCTCACCAAAATCATATAAAGCATGCTCATATCTTAAAAACTTCAAAGTTTAGTTGTTATTACTGTGGTCAACCTGGACATGTGATGAATGACTGTCTTATTATGAAAAATGATGATTTAGAATCATGCAAGAGATCTATTGCCCCAGGTAGATGAAAACAATCTTCAAATAGAAAATCTTGTTCTTGTTATCAATGTGGAAAATTTGGTCACATGTTGAAAGATTGTTAGTTGTTGAAAGGGAAAAACAAGTTTCATGCTCATAATGGAAGGCCTCTTGTCTATACACAGAAATTCACCTCTCATGCTCATACAAAGAAAATGAGTCGGCATGCACAATGTCATTACTGTGGTGAATTTGATCATTTCATGGATAATTGTAGTTGGATGAAAATTGATCATTTGCATGCCTTAAAAAAATTGAATACTCATGTTAACCATCTGAGACCCAAGAAGATTTGGGTACCCAAAACTGTTAAATGAGAACGTTGTTGCAGGAGTGCCTTGAGGCCAATGAAGAGATGTTGATAAATAAGCGTCTCTCAAGGCAAAGGTAAGAAAATAAAGTTTTTCTTTGAAGCTCTTGTTCAAGATACTAGTGTTCTTTTTACAGGCACTATATGTGAAACTTTGAATCGTTTTTGATTACTTTCAGTTGTGTGGAAAGTAAATGTGGTTGATCAAATTGAAAATTTTGAGACGTGTGCATGACATCATGCCTATTGAATATCTTTCAATCTGAAGTGCATGTGTACATTTGAGATTAATCGAGTATTTGGTATATCAAATGGTGATCTGCAGAAGGGCAGATTGTGTCTGCCTGAAACTCTCGTCATGTGTGAGCTGGTCTTTGGACCAATGTACTACTCTTTGTACCAGGACTCAAAGAAATCGAATGTTTGGTTAAGATTGAATTTTCAGCTGTCACACCATGCTTATTTGTTTACCAAACCCCCGATGTCATATGGGAAAGCATTGTATTTTTCTGATTATCATTTCATGACTACATGGTATATTAAATGGTGACATGTGGAAGGGCAGGTCAAGTCTATCTGAAAGCTATCACCATGCGTGAGAATGTGTCTCCGCCTGGTACCATGAGTCTATCATCAATTGGTTGCATATGGCATCAAACTTGATTGTATTTTCTAAAATTCATGCATTTGACTAAGGGAGAGTTTTGCTAGCTGAAAAATTTGAGATTGATGCTATTCCACTCTCTTAGGATGATGATGTTATTCTGTGGCTGCACATTTTGAGGATTGAATTTGATCAACTGTTTTGTGGTATTTACCAATGTGCTACTCTTTTTTTTGGATAAAAATAAAAATGTTTTCAAGGAGAGTTTGTTTCTTGTCTAATGTGAATTTATAATGAAAATCTATCTTGCACTTAGACAAACCATTAGTTCACATATGATGATTTTGATGCTTTGAATGAAATTTTTGAATCCCCTTTTCAAATAAAACTATGTTCTCACATTTGCAAAAAATGCATTTCATGCATCAGTTGCATTAGATGCATAAAGAATTTTCATGTGAAATCTGAACTCTTGCACTGCATTTTCATATAGGTTATAGGTTGCGTGTTTTAGATTCATATATTAGGTGCATTCAGTTCATCCAAGAAAAATCTGAACTCTTGCATTGTGCACCCACATCACATTCTGCATTCTATATTGCACATTGCATATTTTCCAAATTGTATGCTTGCATGCTTATGTATATGGTAAACAACCTCCGTCCTTGAAACTTCTATGGCCGCATACTCCCATGATAAATAATGTTGCATCTGAGTCTCAACTAGTGTGCCTCATGTCAAACACTCAGGGGGAGCATTTCTTGATAAGTGCATTTACATAGGGGGAGCTACACTACCATGTTTTGAGTTAAATTTCTGGCATACATGTTAAATCAAATTCGCACACTATATGCACTGAAATGTGAAAATGAGTGTTAAATAGAAGGATATAAGATTTTCTTTTCAACACTCTAGAGAGATTGTACATGCTGCATGTATTTTGAAGAGGCAGTTGAGGAAAAAGTTGCCTGCCTCAATTGAAAAGGTTTTGTTAAAATGAAAGGCAGAGCAATGCTCAGTCTCATTAAGTAAACTAGATGCACGTCACCTGAGACGTGATGTGGTTCATTTCTGAAAGGTGTTGTACTGTAGTACCTTTGCTCAAAATGAGGTGAAATGGTTCAATATTCTGAGTAACCGGGGAGTCTGGCATGTGCTCCATGTGTCTCCTCGCCTAAAAAGGGATATTTTGAACTTGATCACTCTTAGAAAAAATTCAGATTGTGTTGTGAAAATTATTGTGATGTGAAAATTAATGGGGTAGAGCGTAGCCTCCAATTTGCTGTTCTCCTAAATTGAAGTGCAGTTTGTGTTGTCTCTCATTGTGTTGACCTGAAAATTTATATATCCATATGGCTAAAATTCATTCTCATGTTATTCACTTACACATTTGGTAATTTGATTTAATATGTATTCAGAAAATTGATTGACTGCATTGGCAATTGCATGATTCTTCTAAATGATTGCACAATCTCCTAGGTGTTATACATGAACATTCTGGTTGCATTGACTCACCTACACTTTTTCTACACCTATCCCATCTTTTTAAATGAAAAGGGGGAGATATGTTGCATGTAAATATATAGAAAGATCTACTTGGTTGCATTATATGCATTTCATGTGTCATCATTTGTAAGCATTTTGCTTCATGCATTTCATAAGAAAACTAAAAATCTAAAATCTAAAAATCAACGAAAACAATTTGATGTGTCAAAGACATTCCATCAAACATCTTGTTCTTGCTTGTGCTATTGCATCATCTGATCGTCTGATGTGGGCTCTTATTGATTAATAAACTGATTTGTTGAAATTTGAACTTCACTGCTTTCATCCCCACTTTTTGATAATGCCAAAGAGGGAGAAAAGATTGCGGTTGAGGATTGATTGCCACAATATTTTGTCATCATCAAAAAGGGAGAGATTGTTGGGTTCATTATGCTCTCTCTTGGTTTTCATGATAACAAAATATTGTATGTGTGTGTGGAATTGTGTGTCTGTGTGGAAGCAAATTGTGCATGCTTGCTTGAAGGTTTTGGCCTGATTCAATTGGTCTCAAAATTGAGTGAATTTTTGAATGAGCTTTCAAAGTTAAGATCTTATAGTGCATTTGTAAATGAGCTTTCAAATTTACACTTTTGATTAATTTTGTGAGGCATATTTTGATAAGGTTCAATGAAGGTTTATTAATGAAGAAACTCTTTTTAGTCACTTATATGCATTTCCTTCATGGGTTGTAAGGCTCATACATGCTCAAATGCATGGTTATATGGTCTTGATCTTTGGTTGAGATTGTTGGGTTTTCAAAGAGGTTTCATAGCTTTTTAATATGAACAAGTTCATTGTGCAAGTCTTTTATGCTGAATTCAAATATCATCATTGAGATCATGGCTTTGGGTTGATTTAGTTCTAGCTTGAACTTCATGTAAAATTGTGTGTGGAAACATATGAGATTGATGATGGCTTTTGAGCATGTAATGGTTTAATGCTCATTTGAATGCGTGGATGATCGTTTCATATGTGCTTGACTTAACTTCCATTTGGTTGACAATCACTCATAATCCATGATTTTGATATCCATGTAGATCTCATGTTCTACCTTATTTTTACATGAGAGAAATGGTTGGAAGATGCCTAAATATCAGATGGATGGATGGTAATATCTTTCTAATTTTTAGTTGTGGTTGATTGAGCTTTCAAAGTGATTTTATGCTCCTTGTTAACTGGTTTTCATGAACATACTTCATGCATTTTTCATAGGGAGGCGTATGAACTTAAACCTCATTGATTTTCCCATCATTTCTACACTTACCAGAGTTCGGTCAACCAAACAAGGGAGTTCGGTCAACCAATCCTTCCAGAACTAAAAATTTCACAGGTTTTTAGTGTTTGGTCGACCGACCCTCAAATTTCGATCGACCGATTCCGTCGGGCTCCGGATTAGGCTTCACGAATCACATCCGAAACCCATCAAACTTCATCCAAATGGACCCTACTTTTACCCCTTTCCCCTAGGGTTATTATATACATCATAGAGTGGTTTTGCAAGGGTTTTGTGAGGGTTATAATGGTCTTATGCTTACTCCTATGTATACACATGTGTGAACTCTGAATTTCAACATCAAGAACCATAATGAGCTTATGTTTCTTATCTTGTAGGTGAAGAAAAGGGGGAAAGGAAGGAGGAGCTCTTGTAAGGAGGATTTCATCTCCATCAAAGTATTTTTGGAGCTCGTGAAAGAAGAGAAAAAGGAGCGGCTTGAGGAGAGGAACAAGATGACGCCGAAATCGTGACCATCCGACAACGAGCCAAGAAGAGCCGGATCATTCCTAGAAGGGGGAGCTTCATACATGCTATACCTTCTTTGATTCAGTCTCTAGAGTTTGTTTGGAGCTTATTGTATTCATCCATGAACATTTCATCTACTTCTGAATGATTATCTTATGTGGGGGTTCGGAGAGTGGTTTCTCCGAGTGCTTGTGTTGACGCTTATGCGTCGGTGTGTGCGGTAGATATCCGCGTGTGTGTTGGGGCTCATCCCCGTGTGTTTGCTGCATTCACAGCGTGTGTGTGGGGAGAAATCCCCATGTTTTCTGCATTCGTAGCGTGTTGCGGAAGCCTCACTCGGTTGAGTGAGGGGTGGACGTAGGGAGCCCGTCGTGGTCCCGAACCACCTAAAAATTATTGTGTCATTGTGAATGCCTATGTGATTGTCCTTTTATTCTATCTCCTTCACAGGTTTAAATTGACACTATCACATACATACACTATATCTAATTAGACTGCTTCATACATCTAATTTGCACACACACATAGAGCTAGTTTGTGGTTGGTTCTACAAGTCGCACATAATTTTGAACGTCCATCAAATTGCCTCTTAGTTAATCTATGTTTTTCCTAATTATCTTAGGCATTGAGTTGAATTCCGCTGTGAGTAGGTTTGTGTTTTAAATAGGGCATAATTTTTATTGAGAGATCTATTCACCCCCCTCTAGATCCGTCTTCCAGCACTACGGGACCCAACAAATGTCAATTAACCCATTAAGCTCATTTCAAATTCACCCTACATGATTTTTGTAAATTCATCACATAAGACATCATTAGTAGCTCCAAAGATGATATCATCTACATAAACTTGAACCACCACTACAAGAAAAATGGGAAATATCGATGATATTTTTCGGCCAAAAAGTTTTCGTCGGAAATACGTCGGAATTATTCGACTTTCTGACGGAAATATATTATGTCAGAAATTCGTCGATAATTACCGACTATTTTTTGACATCATTATTTTTTCAGAAAGACGTCATAAATTTTTGACAAAAAAATTAACGTCGAAACTACGTCAAATATTTCAGACGTATTTCTGACAAAAATAAGTTTCGTTGAAAATAAATAATTACGGGTTAAAATATATGAACAGTTTTCAACGGATAAATGAAGGTCAAATATGGCTCGCAAATATGTCGAAATAGTTGGATGTATTTCCGACAAAAATAAGTTTCATCGAAAATAAATAATTGCGGGTTAAAATATATGAACTATTTTCGACAGATAAGTTTAAGGTCGAACATTCGTCGGAATGTTTCCGACGTTATGCCGACAAACCATTATCCGTCGAAATATTTCGATATATTTTCGACTGATCTTTGTTTGTCAAAAAATGATTAAATAATTTTCCACACTTTCTATTATTAATTAAATTTATGAACAGTTTCGACAGATAATATATAACATCAGAAATATGTCAGAAACATTGTTATTAATAAATATTGTTTTATTATTATATTATTATATTTATTAATTATCACTTTTATGGTTTTTTGTCATTTTTGTAACTATTTTATGGTTATTGGATGATAAGGGTGACAAATATATAGTAAGGAATGGTGAGAAATGGATCATATGAGTTCAAATGAGTTACTAAGGGTGACAAATGGGTTACTAACGATGACAAATGGATCATATGGGTGACAAATGAGTTACTAAGGGTGACAAATGTATTAGTAAGGGTGACAAATATCTCATATGGGTGACAAATGGGTTACTAAAGGTGACAAAATGAGTTACTATGGATGACAAATGGGTCATTTGAAATGTGGTAACATATAGATGACAGAGGTGGGCTGAGTCGACTCCATGACAAATGGGTCATAAACGTTCCGTGGTGACAAATAAGTTGATAGATGATGGTGATATTTATGAGTTTCTTGTCATTTATGATATATATTTTTCTATCATTTTTATCTTTTTTGTTAAGGCTGTATTTATTAATTATAATTTTTTATAATTTTGTAGTCATTTTTACAATTATTTTATTATTATTATATTTATTGGTTATGAATTTTATGAATTTGTATCATTTTCACAATTATTTTAGTATTATCGTATTTATTGATTATCATTTTTATGATTTTTTTGTTATTTTTATAATTATTATATTAATTGAATATCATTTTCATAATTTGTTTGTTATTTTCTTGTCTATGTGACAAATTATTTTATTTATTGATTATCAATTTTTATGGATTTTTATTATTATTATAGTTATTTTCTCTTTTGGGTTCACCTTCTGTATGTGAGAGCAGCAGAGTAAAGTGAATGATAAGGGTGATGAATGCATATTATTGGTGACAAATAAGTTGACAGAGGCAACAAATGCACATTAGTGGTGACAAATAGGTTGACAGGGGTGACAAATGCGCATGAGGGGTGACAAAAGACTTTTAACGGTGAAAAATGCACAAAGACGACGGCTCCTAGAGGCAAAGGCAACGGCTCCAGCATGCTAAGAGTGAAAGATGCCTATTAGTGGTGACAAATAGATCAACATGGGGGACAAATGCGCATGAAGGGTGACAAATTGATCCTAACGATGAACTATGAGCATGAAGATAAGCCCTACTTATATTAGAACCATCGACAAACCCTGCTACTTATAGGGGAAGAACTCCCCTTCGTAAAGGTAACCCCTACATGCGATGGGTGGTATCCTTCATTTGACGGCAACGTCATCACACAAAGATCAAGCATCCATCATGCAAAGAAAGGTTGTAGAAAAAGAAATTATATTGATAAGGGAAGAGGGTACAAGCGGTTACTCGTCCTCTTTAGGACGGAACCTGTCAGATTGGAGGTTCAACACCCCCTTGTTACAAAACAGGCGGTCCGCCTTCGCCATGGCGTCTTGCCACCCTTGTAGGTACCCCTACTTGTATTCCTCCAAAAAGTCACCGCCGCTAATTTCCCCTGATGGCTGGTCCGACACCGGCAGAGCTTCCTTTCGGAAGCACAGCCGTTTGGCGGGAATCTGCTTTGACGAAGAATCTGACTTCTCAGACGACAACATCTTCACGAGAGTGTCTTTGACCGCCAAAGGAACTGAGGATGTCCTTAGGGTTCCCCACAAAGTCTCTATTTATAGGAAGGAGACGAAACCCCCAGAGGGCAAAAGAGTCTCCGTGCCTCCTTAACTTTGTGGAAATCGAAGCGACGGGACCGCGAAGATCATTCCATCTCCCCCAACTTTTCTGAGTCTCGGTCCTTCCTTTTTGTCGATCATGAGATCAATTGGATCGAGGTTCCTTTCGTCCGGATACATCAGCCGCATAGTGGACGAGAGGCTGGAGAGAGATACTGCAACAGCTAACACCGCATAGTGGTGACAAATAGTCATCAGTGGTGACAAATAGACTTCAAGACTGACAAATGTCTCGTAAGGGTGATAAATTGATAACAGAAGTCACAATATGTGATGAAGCGAAACAAAGGCAACGCCTAGCGAGCAATAAGGGTGACAAATAGCTCGTTATGAGTGACAAATAGCCATTAGAAGTGACAAATAGCTCTGTAACGGTGACAGATAGCTCATGGCAGTGAAACTTAAAGAAACTCAACTTCGTTTGAAGGATTTAACCGTGTCCAAGCGATCCTAACTCTACCAACACTAATCTGAAGCTTTCCTAATCATCAAACGACACTAATTAAACTCGACTTTTCTTTCTAACTTGACCTGCCTTTCATATGTTCGATCTTGGTGGTTGTAAGACTCTTCACACTTAAGCTCCTGCCAACAGTACATGAGACATTTTATCAAACACTTTGTCAGCATAGGGGAAGTCCAATATGCACAGACCTTAGTTCAAACTGTGCAGGATATGCACAACCTTCATTCAAATTGTGTAGGATATGCATAGTCCTCAATTCAAACTGTGCAAGATATGCACAAACCATAATTCAAACTATGCAGGATATGCACAGACCTTGATTCAAATTGTGCAGGATATGCACAGACCTTAAAGGTACATGTGCTCCAACTTGAGTGCATATGCTCAGACTTGTATGAAACATGTGCTCCGACCATGCCTAGTCAATGACCTGATGCCTTGAATGCTCTGACCCGATGCCTTCATGTGCACTTACTACACTAAAGCTGCTCCGACCTTATAATGCACACTAGCACATATGCTTAGACCTTATAGTGCAAGCTAGCACATATGCTTAGACCTAAAATTGCACATATGCTCAAACCTAAAATTGCACATATGCTCAGACCTTAGTGTGCGCTCATGCACATATGCTCAGACCGTAGTGTGCAACAGTGACAATGTGCACCGACCTTTGCATGCAGCATTTTGTTCATGTGCATTGACCTGAAATGTAACACTGAACATGTGCACCGACCTTATGTGCTTACATACAGACATGCACTGACCTCCATATGCGACATGCATGAACATGCACCAACCTGCATATGCAATACTATGAGCATGCACCGACCTTCATATGCAGCACTATGAATATGCACCGACCTCCAAATGCAGCATGTATGAACATGCACCGACCTTCAAATGCACCATGTATGAACATGCACCGACCTTAGTGAGAAACACATACACACTAGCATGAGAGGCTATAAGATACTAATAGTGTTGCCATAATGAAAAGTAGATTCAGAATATCACAATTTACCAATATCCAAAAGTTGAAGATAAAATGTATTGTTGCCGATCATCAAAACTTAATTAGAAATTAAATTCAGAGAATCAAGTTAAAGGAGACACAACATGAGACACACATTATCCCACACAATCTGCCCACAACATCCGTCTCTGGATAGGTGGTGCCATCTCCTCATCTTCCAGTTGGTCTAAAATAGCCTCCTTAATGTCGTTGAACATTTCATCGTCCTCCATTACAAATTCCAATACAATATGATCAAAGTCTACACATCACATAAAGCACGTCCATCACCAAGACATCAAAGATGAAATAACCAAGTGGTTGACAACGAGTAAAATGTCCAGTACATTATTTCCCTATGCAGACCAAGCGTAGTACACTTCCTTACCTACAACAACAGTAATAACAAAGCAACTAATATGAAGAGGAGCAACATTACTAGAGTACATAATAGAACAACAACAATACAAGGCACATTTGACATTTGTGTAGTCTGTTGGCGTAGTGCCTGGTTCCTTGAATCATAGTTAGGCCCGGGACTTACATGATATGTAGGTATGGTCCTTTCATGTAGTTAAGGATGATCAACATACGTATGGTTGCTATTGCCAACCCCATTTATAGCAGCATGTGCTTCCTCTACCGAGTGAAAACTCTTATAACGAGCTCAAGGGTATCCATTCACTTGGACAAAGCATTCGGGCCAACTATAATATACACCAGGTTCGCGACCAACCCACACTACATAGCATTTATACCTTCCCATTTTTTGAACCTCAATTCCCTGCATGTAAGGTGTTATAAAAGACAATAGGTATGACAGACATAATAATTGCAGCAAATTTAATATGAAGTCCAATCCATAAGAGCAAGTTTGTAGATCAGAAAGCATGTAGGTTTAAGGTTACACTGCATGAAGCATGATATAGTGGGGTAGGAGATTTATGTCTGCTAGTTCAAGTGCATGAACAAGGTTTATGTCATGTGAATTAACACCCAATCAACCATGTCTTCTTCAGGTAGCTCCATGAATAGTTTTCTATTTATTGGATCTTTGAATAAATCCACTGCTTTAAGATACATGTCACGATCGAGATTTGGAGCTGACTTGAGTATGTCAATGCATGCAAGCATGGAAGGAGTGTCATCGGCCATGTGGAGGGGAGTAGTATGCTGGCCTCGTAAGAGCCTCAACAATTCATTGCTTGGGATGTGAAGGGGAAATTACTAAGAAACGTAGTTAATACCACTAGAGGTAAAAAAAGGTAGGTTGTACATCAGACTATAGGTAGAGACGATACACAGTCATAGCAGTAACTCTTGGGATGAAACATGCATTTTCAGAATAAAATAATGACAATGTGGTTTGCAGGATTAATAAAAATAGAATGTTCATTTGCATAACAACCTTACCCAGATCTCATTAAAAAAATCAATGTACATCAGACATTCCAATGTTTACACAATAAATAAGCATGCAGAGATCTTTTAACAATGTAGAAAATCAGTAACAATAAGCCAAACATGTACTTTCATAATTTGCATTCTACAATGTATAGTGCATATCCGAGGTTTGATACATATAAAACTTTTGTGATATATGGGAAAAATGAAGATGGTAAAATTTTCAACTTTTTTATTAAATTGTAAGCAATGGTATGCCTTAATGTGGTGGAATAAAATTTGAACATATTTACATGCTTTCCTGGCAAGTAATAACAATATGGAAGTTCATTTCTGTGTGTTGTTATCAAAGCAAGGTAGATGTTAGGCCTAATACAGTGTACAGAGCATGGTAGAGGTCCAATAAAAAATAATACTTGTACAGAGATTAAGAACAAAACAACCACTGCATCCGTTTAATATGAAACTACCCAGAGCATATCATATACAAACATATGAAAGGCCTGTAAAATTCATAAACATGGAAGATGATTAAAAAAAAGGAAGAGGGCATCTGTAGCAGGAACCAGTGACGACAAGGGACCATGGAGGATGTAGAGGAGACGGGCTCTTCCGCTGGGGAAGCCACCGCTACGCGCACTGATGAAGGGGATGACATTGCGGAAGAGCCTTAATAACTTAAAATAGAAGAGCGGGTGTCAATGTAGGGTCACGAGTGGGATCAATGTGTCGATTTAACACATCGCTGCAATGGAGGTGGTAACACAGCCCCTCAGGAGCAGAAAAAAGGGGAACATCTGGAACCCTAGCCGAACGATCGTCGCTCGATCGGAGTATATTGCAGAGGTGATTGGACAAGAGAGGGTGTAGGCAAATACACTGGATAAGGGTGAAAAATACCTATCAATGGCGACAACTAGATCTACAGAGTAGATACATACACTAGTTGTTGTGTCCCTATGGTCATTTGAGTCATCCTGTGGTCACTTGGGTCATTCGACATCATCTTATGGTCATATGAGTTCTGTGGTATTCTTGGATTTGATAATGGCTAAACACTATTAGTCATTGATATTTTCCACTCTCATGTGACTGACACACGTGATGTTTTGTTCATGACAGATACGCCATTAAATGAACAAGGAATTCAGTGGAAATGGCAAAGGTGAAAGCTCAATGGTTGCGCCCTCACATGCGGATCGACCTGCCCGGTCAGGTCGCGGGGGTCAAGAGGGCAGCTCCCCTTGCGGGGGTTTCCGAGGGCGGAGCCCCCGGAACAAAATTCTGATTATAGGAGGGATATAATCAACAGAAATCTTCAAGACTGTCAAGGGCGATGCCACAGACATGAACGGACTGCTAAAGGAGTCAAGCGATGGAGCTAAAGCAGTTAACGAACCGACTCGGGAAAGCCCGGGGTCTGCCCAGCTGGCGGTCGATCGCCAGCACAGGGGTGGTCGACCGCCCCAGCCAGCAGCTCCCAGTCTACACGAGTTTCAGTAGCAGTCGACCGCCAGCCAGTAGCGGTCGACCGGAAGTCCCAGGGACCATCTGTTTGCAGGTTTTTCAGTAGCAGTCGACCGCCCCCTACCTCCGATCGACCGCCAGCCCCGATGCAGCCATGTTTGACTTCGATTTCCACCTCGAGGCCAGCCCCTTTCCTTGTATTTGTTTAACCCCAAAGTCACCCAATCTTCCATAGATTGTGGATCTGGTCTGGGAGATGTCTAAGGACCATTCAAAGGTTATAAAACACATGCAAGAGGGTTAGAAACCCTGGTTGATCATTTGAGAAATCAAGGGAGGCTGCAAGGGTGTGTTCAAGGGAGAGTAGTTCGAAGTACTGTAGCCGTGAACAATACTACGAGAAGAAGTTTCATCCATTCCAAGGGATTCAAGTCCAGATCTGAAGCCATCTCAACCTCCAAGGAAGCAAGAAGCAATCAAGACTTTCAAAGGTGATCTAAACTGCATTCTTCATCCTCTTCATCAACTCAAGAAGATCAAAAGGAAGATCAAAGCAACATCCATCATCTTCTTCATCAACTAGAAGAGATTCAAGGAAGATCATCTCGCAAAAAAGAAGACACCTTCAAAGCATCCGATTCAAGCTTCTGCAACTCAGACAAGATCTTCTTTCTTTGAGCATACTCTATATCTTGTTTGAGTGATTTCATATTTGTTATCTTTTTCATTTCATATAAATGATTGAAACTGAAGATCGTCCCTACCGGTGGTTAGTAGGAAGGCAATCGGAGGTTGTCTGATCTGCGGTGTTGACGTCCCTACCTGTGGTTAGTAGGAAGGCAATCGGAGGTCTTTCCGATTTGCGGTTCAGTGCGTGGCACTAGTGGAGCCTCACCAGATTTGGTGAGGGGTAGACGTAGGACTGGGGATTCAGTCCGAACCACCTTAAAATCTTGTGTGTTGTGGTTT
This sequence comes from Amorphophallus konjac, assembly GCA_022559845.1. NCBI lineage: Eukaryota > Viridiplantae > Streptophyta > Magnoliopsida > Alismatales > Araceae > Amorphophallus > Amorphophallus konjac. The sequence goes on along the minus strand of CM040118.1, from coordinate 379,478,687 downwards.
GCTTGTGTGATTGTTTCATTCTAGATGCATGCTTAGGTTCGAATCAATATATTATTTGCTTGTCTTGTCAAGCAAATCATAATGTTCTTCGATAAGCTAGTTATATTCTGCTGCAATTTATTTTATCTAGCTATATAGAGGGTTGTATTGCGAAAAGAGGGGAAGATCTATTCACCCCTCCCCTCTAGATCCGCTGACCACTACTCAACACTGGTAAGGGTGAAAAATAGATCCTATAGCTAACCAATGAAAAGCAAAAGGAGCTGAAAGGAGGAGTCAAGTTTACAAGAGGACAAAAATATGAACAGTGTATCAAGAGTTTATAAAGCAATCAGAAGAAGAACGAAGGGACTTGGTCAATGCCAAGACAGTCAATGTTGACTCGTCAAGGTCAACGCCAGTCAAAGAGGACTCCAGAAAGCTCAACTTTTTCTTGACTACAGTCATGAGGTCCCAGTCAAAGTCAAACGTTAATGAATAGATTAGTCAGCTACAGTGATCCAAATCAAAGACAAGTAGCTAATGGAGAGAAAAGAAGGCAACGGCTGGTCATGTGGTAAGATAAGAGTGATAACTATGTAGTAAGGGTGATAAATAGCCCGTATGACTGACAAATGGACGATAAGCGTGTAAATTAGCCAGTAAGGCTGAGAAATGGGCTGAAAGGGTGAATCACAGGCTCGGTGTGTCTGGCACACGCTCAACTCGAAGGCCAGGCTTTGCACGTGATCTGAGACTACCCTGTCAGAGGTATATTCTCTCTCATGGGACAAGGATATTTCCATATTTCAGCCTGATCGTCTATTATTCACCCTTTGTCGCCTCTTTTACACCAATAAAGCCTATTTTTCACCATTGACCGCCTATTTGTCACCCGTAAAGCGTAGCCAAAGTCTTTTTTATCCAGCAGGTGACTTGGGTTTTTCTCTTCAATAGTCTGAACTGGAGTTGGCTCCACGGTCGACTCTAGTCGACACTTGTGCAAGTAAAGCCTTCATCTTTTCACACTTCAGCCCAGTTCCTTAACCAAACTTGAATCTGTCTTCAGAAAACTCATTGATATTCATGAATTAACATTATCAATCACACACATTAACAACATTAAAACATATGAAACTTTGAAGATCAAAATATATGACAAAAGAAATATCAATCAATACAGGTATGCCACATTCTGAGGTTTGAGACGTGAAATTGTTTAAGATCTTGTATTTCCAAAGGTAATGAGGTCGGCCCCAAACCGGGCTCTAAACATATTACAATCACCCTCATTAAATGTCCATGATGTCTCCCTCTTCCTTGATAATTCATCAACATATTTCAGTACATAAATGGCACAGTTGAGGCTTCCATTTGCCTGTTGGGGACATTTGTTGTCGAATACAAGATCCCATTTCTCAACTCCCTTGAATGTCCCATAAACCTTCAGAAACCCCCGTACAACTGCAGCCTGCAAATGAAATATTTAAAATTATTAAGGAATAATTAAAAGGCATTATAAATATCTTTGATTTCAGGTACATAGATAAGAAAAAGTACCCAATTTCTTGTAGTGACATCATGGATGGCCATGCCTCTCATGGAATTGTATGAGACAATGCGACAATTCTCCATGTCAATAGCAAGTAGATGCCAGTGATCTCCAGAGTGTAACACGAAGAATAAATATTTGTTCTTCTACAGTTCTGATAATTCAACATTCTCGTAGGCACACTCCAATAATTCCTTGGAATTTTTCGTAGTTGGCCGCTGTCCCGCCGTTTATGTGATTCACTAAAATGGTGGGAAAACAAACCCACTGATAAAAGGTGTCAAATTCATTGCATCGTGAGTGGAGGAGGTACATCATGGCGTCGATCACCTGTAAATTAACAATCACGATTCTATTAGCAGTAGAAACACAAGTTCAGGGTAGGGCAAGGTGTAAAAATTCATAATTAATGAAAGAAAGTATCGTATCATCTATCATCTGGCTGTATAATAGATCACTGACATGACAACGTTTCAAAACAATCCCATTCTGTAGGATAAAAATGGGGCCACTATATTGGACAAAAATTTTCATGGTAGTCAGAGTAAGGCAAATCAGGATAATTACAGAAACTATAAGAGGACAACTTACTCGATATCCCCCGAGGCACAATCATCGATGAATTAATTTACAATCGTGTTATCTGTCGGGTTCAGCTGGCCTTTGTAGATCCAATCAGTACTCTGTATGAGCTTTCTGTAAGGGTCGGCTTCATCTCCCTTCTACATTTATGCCAATATACTAATATTAGATTCTATACTGTAATAAGTAGGAACAACGCAGACTCACCTTCTTCTTCCCCCGTCCTATTTTTTTTGCAGGTGCCCTCCATTTCCTCACGGGCTTCTCGTGTTGTGACTCCTCTGTGTTGATGATGTTGACAATAAGCTTTACTTCATTGGCAACAGCTTGTTTTGATTGATTGGCAACTGCTTATGTTTTGATGAAACTGTCTTTATCAGATTATCTATGTGTTCCATGCAGTCAGAGCCTATACATCGTCATGCACACACACACACAGGTCTACACATTGCACACACACACAAGTCAACACACTCAAAGTCTATACATTGCATTGAAGCATGCACGTAGAGTCTATACATTACTTTGTGTTGTGTTTGTGCATCGTTTAGAACACAAGTCTATACATTCAAATGGCCTGTCTGCACGCTAAAGTCTGTACAGAGTTTTTGTCTATTTGACCAGCAAGTCTATACATCAATTGCAAAGTCTGTACATCGGACTAAGTCTGCATCGGCTAAGTCTATACATCGTCCGTCTCACTTAGCGTCTTATGCATATGCTAAGTCTATACATTGCAGCATGCATTGTCTCCAAGTCTGTACAGCGTCTAGCATCTCATGCAAGTCTGTACATTGCATATGTAGCAGATATAGCAACTCTGTACATCGCATTTGACGCAGGCATAAGAAGTCTATACATTGGACGCAGGCATAGGAAGTCTATACATTGGTATCTTTACCGACGTTGCACTCGCAAGTCTATACATTGGTATCTTTACCGATGTTCATTCGCTAAGTCTATACATCGTGCAACTCTCAAGTATGTACAGCCTGTGAGGTTCGTCTCACTCAGCGTCTCAAGTGGACTTGAAGTCTATACATTGGACCGTCTTACTTAGCATCTTTGTGCATGTCACACACTGGCAAGTCTGCACATTGTGGCACGCAGAGTCTGCACAACGCTTTATCAGCAAGTCTACACATTGCTATAGCACGCATGCAGAGTCTAGACAGTCATGAGCAAGTCTATACATCTTGTTGCATGCACGCATTCAAGTCTGTACATCGCATAGCATGCACGCATGTCCAAAGTCTGTACATTGTCCACTTGCAGCATTAGCACAAGTCTATACAGCCTATGTGCTTTACATCGCAATGTCTATACATTGGCTAGCTGCACAAACACTGAGTTTTCACATCATCATGGTTGCCTTGATGCCGTAGAAAGTCTATACATTCTATTATGCTTGAAATTTGACGCCCATCAAAAGGGGCGTCACTTCTGAAACTGACGCCCAGGAAGGAGGCATTTTTTTGTTGTGCATCAATTTATCAAAGTCTACACATCGTCTGGTTGCATAATGCATAGTCTGTACATGATGCATTGTGCTCTCATGCTTTAACACTAGGCATTGCAATGTATGTACATTGGTTTCACATTGCACTCCATGTCTATACACTGCTTCATGCATTGCACGAAGTCTGCACATTGTGTATTGCTGTGCTCATACATCATTTTAGTAAGTTTGCACAATGATGCACGTTGAGTCTGCACATTCATTTGGCATGTCAGTACATCCATTTGTAATGTTCATAGTCTTGCATACGTGAAGTCTGTACATGCTTCAGTGTTGCATTCAATAAGCCTGTACACACCTCAGCCTTGCATATATGAAGTCTGCACATGCCATAGCACTGCATATATGAAGTCTATACATGCTCTAGCATTGCATATATAAAGTCTGTATATGGCATAGTTTCGCATTCATAAAGTCTATACATGCTTCAGCGCTGTCTTCATATAGTATGTACAAGGTTTCAACCTTAAACTGATAAACTCTGTTCGATTGTCTGACAGGGACTCTTTGCAGAGATTGATGACATGGCTCGTGATCCAACGATAATGGGAGTGCCAGGATCGTGACACGTATATTGAAGCAATCCTGAGATGCTGCCACGTGACCAAATGATTGGGCGGGAAATGTGGAAGCCACACGCCCTCTTGCTTGATGCTACTATAAAAGGAAGTCTTCTTCCTCAGAAGAAGGCTGATCGATGAGGTGAAGGGTTGAGAGCAGAGAAGCTTTAAGCAGCAGAGAGCCACTGAGAGTAGAGAAGAAAAACCCACGATCCATAGAGAAGAAAAAGAGAAAGAAGAGAAGATTGAGAGAGATGAGTTGAGAGAGAGTTTGTTTGAGAGCTTGTCTGATTGTTCCTCAGACTCTTGATTCAGATACCAGAGCTAAGTTGCTCATTGCGAGCTACATTCCCTGTTGGGATTTATTATTTTCGTTTGCTTCTGTTTTTGTTTTCTTCAAACTCTTGTTTTCAAGTTGTGAGTCAGAGTTTGCAGAGTTGCTGCCTCTGGATGGGTAAGCTATAATCCCCAGCGGGTTTGCAGAGGTGTAGCCTCTGGACAGGTTAAGCTGTAATTCCTCAGCGGACGAGACTTGGTCTCGGACAGCAAGCTGTGAAGCTCAGCGGTTGTAGGCTAAGTTATATTGCCCAGCGGTTCAAGCTGTGAGTCAACGGAATTCACACTCTAGTTGGAGTGTGGGGTGGACGTAGATCTCTGGGTTGAGATCGAACCACCTTAAAATTACTGTCTACTATGCGATTACTTGTGGATCTTGTGATTTCATTGTGCTCCTTCGTTTGTTCAACTGCTGCTCATTTTAATTCCGCATTAGAGTATAACTGTGTTCTTAATTTAGGCAATCGATCTATTCACCCCCCTCTAGATCCACTCTCCGTGGTAATAGAGTGCTTCCATCTAACATAACAGTTGGTATCAGAGCCTAACTCTTCTACAGGGACTTACCGCCCGAAGAGGAAAGGCACCGATAGATGCTAGAGGAATGATCGCTGAAGGACACTCAACCACCAAGCCCCCTTTCTTTGATGGTTCGAATTATGCATACTGGAAGAACCGTATGCAAGTCTTCTTGAGGGCGAAAGACTACGAGATTTGGAAGGTAGTCAGTAAGGGACCTTATGAGCTGTCCCCTAACGAGGATGTCTGGACCAAGGAAGAGATCAGAAGGTCCACTCTGAACTGGAGCGCCATAAATGCTATCCAGTGCTCTCTGCACCCCATAGAATTTTCTCGTGTATCGGCTTGCAGTTCAGCTAAGGAGATGTGGGATGCACTGGAAGTTATCCATGAAGGGACTTCTCAGGTTAGAGAGACGAAGGTGAATTTCCTAGTGTAAAAGTATGAAGCCTTCAAGATGAAGCCTAACGAGATCATCAAGGAGATGTACGCTCGATTGACAATCATTACTAACGGTCTCATAGGTCTTGGGAAGACACAGACAGAATATGATATAGTAAGGAAGATTCTGCGTTCCCTAACTCATGTTTGGCATACCAAAGATACTGTGATGGAAGAGTCAAGGGATCTGCGCAACACCAGGGCAGATGAGTTAATTGGTTCGCTGATGGCGTATGAAATAAGTCTGCCAAAGATAGAGGATGCTCAGAAGAAGAAGAAACCAATTGCTCTGAAAGTTGGTGCCAGCAAATCCAGTCGATCCAGCTCTAGTGGATCATCATCCGAGGAGAGCCTGTCTGGAGAAGAAATAGAACGTGATGAGATAGCCATGATCACCAGGGAATTCAGGCGGTTCCGCAGGAAAGAAGGAAGCGATTCAGCCGAAGGAACCATGGTGGTGGCCGACAGGATACAAGGTACAAATCTAATCCTGCAAAGCAAACTGAAGCTAATGTGTGTGGTGCGGACACTAGAGCACACGAGCGGCACGAGTCGGCGAGCCACCGGTACCGTATGCGGAGCACCACCCGAGCCACTTCGGCGTCCATCTGGCTCGGAGACAGTCTGGAGACTCCCCCCTAAGTCTCAGAATTTATCACATTTACTGGGACTTTATTTGTGTGTAATGTGTTTTTATTTATCTTTATTTCGGTTTGTAATTTGGCTTGTAAGAGGGGCTTATTTGCAAATTGGATCCCTTGGGTCCCACGGGCCCCCCAGACCGCCTTCCATTCATCCACCTCCTCCCCAGGGCCCATGTGGGGATAGTCAACATGTCAAATGTGGGCTTCTAGAAGGGTGGGCCAAGTGGGGGACAAATGTGCTTAAAGGTCAAGGTTGGCCACCAACCTTACCTACATGGTCAAGGGGGCGCCCCCCTCTCACCATCATCCTTTTATTTTGTTTTGTAAAATGGTATTAGAACTAATTAGTTCTATCCCATTTGTTTATTCCCCAAACTCTAGGTCCAAGGGTATTTTGTGTCTTTTGGCCATTCATATAAAAGCCTTGTATTTCCATTTGTGTAGAATTAATGCATTTGAATTGAAGAAAAATCTTGGAGCAGCCTTGGTGCGCCCTCCTCCTCTCTCCTCCCCCTCCCCTTTGCAGCTGGGACGGCTGTGTTCTTGAGGTGTGAAGCCTCCCTATCGGTTCCGGAGTTCATCGTCGCCGCCACCGCCGCCATCGTGCCGCCATCGCACCACCACGGGTGCCGTCGGAGTTCTATCTTCATCCAATAGCAGCATCTTCCACGAATTTATGCTCTCATATACGAGATATTCTTGAGCTGGAATTTTGAGGGCGTGTTCCAGAGGTGTTCCCCACATTCCACAAAAATCGGTTTGGTCTCCAGAGTCCATTTGATAATTTTCCATTTTCGTCCAACTTCTGTTTCCAGATCTGTCTATTTTCTGTTCTGATTTCCACCCGCCCTGAGTTTCCCATCTTCGGACCATTCTTTGATTTTTACAGGAGCTCCCAAATTTACTGGGAGTTCTATCCACCAACCCCTCCACCCTAGAATTTTCGTGGAATTTCGGGAGATCATCTCATATTTTCTAAAATTCATCCCTAGATCCATCTACAGTTCAGTCAGCCAGTTTTCAGATCCGACCACCAGTCAGTGTAAAACCCATAACAATTCGTAGCCTCCACCAATCCTTCCACAAAAATTATTGCCATTTTCCTCTCTTTCCCCTCCACAACGTTTATGAAGAGGTCGATGTCTGATTTGGAGGTTTTCTTTACGGTCAAAGGCAGTTCTCAGGAAACTACCCTGCTATTCTGAGAGTTCGGGTACTGTGCAACAGAAACTTCAAAATTCAACAAAGTCCAGATCCGTGCAGATCCAGATCCTCTCTCAGGGCCTACATTGAAGGACGTCAAGAGAGCTTTCCAACGATACCTCATGTGCCCCGATCCGACATCGGGATTGGTCGCAGCGGCCTATCTCGCCGGAGCGCTCGCTGGAAAACAGAAGCTTCAGTCCGTGGACTGCAATTCCAAAGTGTGGAGATCGGAGACGATCGGCCTCCGACCGGTAGTTCTGGCTGACCGCCATCCAGGGAGGCGCACCACCAGGGGTCCCCATCACAGCGGGTCCCACCCCACCAGAGCCGGAGGTTGAAGTGGTCCGTGGGCCCCACGGACCCGTAGATCAAGCCGTCCGGACAGCACCACAAACGCGTGTTCGGCATCGCCGGGCGACATCAAGATGCTACCCGTCAACCCAATTGTCGTGATTCCCGGGTCCCACATGTGACCTTTTACCTCCCTGCGTGGAGTGGGTCAATTTATTGTACCGCTGTTATAATTTGTTAACCGGGAGTCCGCAATTGGCTGGGGTTCTCTTCCCCACGCCGAGAGCGTGGAAGTAACGGTCTTAACTCCTTGGCGTTCATTTGCTAGTTTAGTATACGGTCGTATGCCGCTGCAAGAGCGTAGGATTCTAGCCCGTGAGTCCATGTCACCACTGTGAGTGTGAGAGTGACCCGTCCCGTGACTCGACCCGAGTACGGAAGTGAGTCGGACTACCCTTGAACTCTGCCGATTTTTCAACCGCGCACGATCCGCGTTTCCCTCGCTTGGGATGACGAGTGAGCTTGCGTTTCTGTTAGCGACATATAGCCCATAGAAACTCATAGTGTCGGGCCGAAGTCTCTCCAATTTGTGTGTTGCTAGTCGCATCTCCATCTAGATCGAGTCCGAGGTCCGCATCATATAGAGTCGATCTCCCGTGTCCGTCCCGCATCAGTTTGGTATCAGAGCAAGTCGAGTCTAGGGTAGTCGTTGCATAAGTCTTGCATAGTCTAAGTCAAGTCTAGGATCATCATTATTTTCAAAATAAAAAAAAGGGTGTTTTAAAATTACATTTCATCCCGATAATCTGGTATCTTAAAAGGTGTTGCCCGAACGTTAGGCTATGCCTATCGGGAAGGCCGCACACTTGCGGGAGTGATCTTCGGATCGATTAACTCTGCCACATACCGGATATGGGTTTAGGTCAAGATACATTAGTCTGTGTTTGCATCAGTTTGTGTCTCCTAGTTCGTGTGTAGTCTAATAAGAGTCAGTCGGTCTTGTCCAAGTGTCGGCATGTCTAACATGTAGTTCCCCAATTTCCCATGGATTCTCCATCACCCGGGCAATATGGCCGTTGGTCCACCCATGGGCTTGGCAATCACCCTCTCCCCTTCCGTAGGCCCGAAGCCTCAGATTTTCATGGTCCTAATGACCCGGGCGACTACCTCAAGTGGGAGGCCGGCATGGACAAATATTTTGAATGTTACACCATGTCCGATGCCATGCAAGTTAGTTTTGCCCAAGAGAGGCTTGTCCACAAAGCCGCTTGGAAATGGGAGAGCATTGAGCGCATGAGGGAGGTTAGGAGGCAAAGGCCCATCGAGTCGTGGCATGAGATGAAGGGCGAGCTTAGGAAGGTCAACCTACCCGGCCCGGTCACCTCCAACCGACCCCACCCAACCACCTCCACCCATGTGGGCCATAATCAGAGGCAAAGTGCCATGCATGTAGAAGAGCCTAGGTCCAAGACTAAGCCGAGTTCATATGGGAGAGACCATCACATCGCTCCTACTCCAAATCCCACCATTGCCGAACTCTTCCAAATCATTTTGGAAAGAGTGGATAGGAGGTGTGCTTATATCGAGTCCCTAGTTTCCCCTTGCCTACCCCCTAGACAGAGTGGGACCAAGCACGAGCCTAAGGAGGTAGCAACCGGTAGCCCCAACCCGATGCCATCTAAGGTGCCATCCCAAGGTCCTCTCCCCATCATAGTGGATCCTCATCCCCCACCCACGAGAGCCCCAGTACCTGCACCCCCTGTCCGTCAGGAGGATAAGGGTAAGGACACACTTATCAAGGAGCGTAGTGGATCTCGACAGCAGTGTTATCACTGCCAGGGGTTTGGCCACTTTCCGGACAGTGTCCCACTCGGACATCTCTAGCCCTAGGGGACAAAAGGGTTGGAGAAGCCTCACTCTCCGATCTTTATTCGGAGCCACCTCAGCCACAGCTACCCGTGTTTCTAACGGGAAAGTTACTTATAGCCGAGCCACTCCTTAGCTGGCTTAAGAATGGCCTGGCCCCATATCCCCTCCCATCAATGGACCCTATCCTACCTCTGGTGCCAATCAATTAATTTCACACCACTTTCCGGTCTAGTCACTGTGTGGATACATTGGATGACCTTCTTAAAGGGTTAGACCGGCAATTGACATTTACGCACTTGTTGGCTCCAGGCTTCGACCGACCCATAGGTCGTAGTTTCACTCATCCCGCTTTAGGGTCCATCACCTCCGTGTACACTGTGGGTCATGTTACCACGGAGGTTCTTCTACTCCTCCCTATGCTGGCCGAGCCCGACTTCATTCCCATTTTCCCAAGGGAGGAATCTTACTTTCTACCTATGACTGTCGTCCCACCTCTCACAATGAATGAAGGTGATCATTTACACCTCCAAGATTTCCAAATGTGGGACAGTGATTTGTGGAAGCCTAGTCCGAGGGGTCATACCTTCTTTGATCCCTTCGACCCATTCTCTTGTGGACCCCGTGACCCACCATATTTACTCCACCTTTTTGAGAGAGTCTACCATCATACCCCTTCTCCACGGGCCGATCCATCTACAACCTCCAAACCCGTTCACAATACACCTACATATCGGGGTGATGTAGAAGATGGCCCGTCCAAACCTCCCAAATCTAAAAGGCCATCTGTGCATGAATGGATCACTTTAAGATGCCTTCCACATTCCATCAACTTACGGTTGCCTCTAGTGTATGCATGGCACACATTCGGATGTCTTGGACCACCTTGCATATGATTGGGTCGGACTAACATTAGGTTTGTGTAGGGTTGTGTGTGCATCCGTGTGTTTTTTTCTTTTGCTAAGCATGCTAGGAGTCTGCATGACGACATCCGTCGTCACATTGAGGCCACCAATGCACGGTATAAGGAGTTAGCCGATGCCCATTGACACCACCGAGAGTTCCAAGAGGGCGAATATGTCATGATCAAGGTAAGACCTGAACGGTTTCCCTCTGGAACCGTCAAGAAATTGCAAGCTCGCGGAGCCGGTCCATTTAGAGTGTTGAAACGCGTTGGATCCAATGCGTATGTTGTGGACCTGCCTGAGGAATATGGTATAAGCTCTACTTTTAATGTATCGGATCTAGTTGGATATAGGGACCCAGCAGTGATCCCTAGTGAGCCTTTCGAGCCATCCCCTCCCATTGAGAGTGATCCCACACCTGAGTGTCCACCTCCAGCCCCTTTTCCACGGCAGCGAGAGCATATAGATCATATATTGGATGAGCATGTGACAGCTACCGGGAGTGGATCCTACCCGCGCTACCTAGTGCGATGGAGAGGACGGCCCGCCACCGAGGATACATGGATCACCCATGGAGAGTTGTTGCGGATTGATCCTGACCTACTGGAGCGGTACCACAGTGATGCAGACCCTTACTCAAAAGGTTCAAGTTTCTCCCACCCGGGGAGAATTGGTGCGGACACCAGAGCACACGTGTCGGCGAGCCACCGGTACCGTACGCGGAGCACCACCCGAGCCACTTCGGCGTCCATCTGGCTCGGAGACAGTCTGGAGACTCCCCCTTGAGTCTCGGAATTTATCACATTTACTGGTACTTTATTTGTGTGTAATGTGTTTTTATTTATCTTTATTTCGGTTTGTAATTTGGCTTGTAAGAGGGGCTTATTTGTAAATTGGATCCCTTGGCTCCCACGGGCCCCCCAGACCCCCTCCCATTGATCCACCTCCTCCCCAGGGCCCATGTGGGGATAGTCAACTTGTCAAATGTGGGCTTCTAGAAGGGTGGGCCAAGTGGGGGACAAATGTGCTTAAAGGTCAAGGTTGGCCACCAACCTTGCCTACATGGTCAAGGGGGCGCCCCCCTCTCACCATCATCCTTTTATTTTTTTTGTAAAATGGTATTAGAACTAATTAGTTCTATCCAATTTGTTTATTCCCCAAACTCTAGGTCCAAGGGTATTTTGTGTCTTTTGGCCATTCATATAAAAGCCTTGTATTTCCATTTGTGTAGAATTAATGCATTTGAATTGAGGAAAAATCTTGGAGCAGCCTTGGTGCGCCCTCCTCCTCTCTCCTCCCCCTCCCCTTTGCAGCTAGGACGGTTGTGTTCTTGAGGTGTGAAGCCTCCCTATCTGTTCCGGAGTTCGTCTTCGCCGCCGCCGTCGCCATCGTGCCGCCATTGCACCACCACGGGTGCCGTCGGAGTTCTGTCTTCATCCAACAGCAGCATCTTCCATGAATTTATGCTCCCATATCTGAGATCTTCTTGAGTTGGGATTTTGAGGGCGTGTTCCAGAGGTGTTCCCCACGTTCCACAAAAATCGGGTTGGTCTCCAGAGTCCATTTGATAATTTTCCATTTTCGTCCAACTTCTGTTTCCAGATCTGTCTGTTTTCTGTTCTGATTTCCACCCGACTTAGTTTCCCATCTTCGGACCATTCTTTGATTTTTACAGGAGCTCCCAAATTTACTAGGAGTTCTATCCACCAACCCCTCCACCCAAGAATTTTCGTGGAATTTCTGGAGACCATCTCATATTTTCTAAAATTCATCCCCATATCTATCTACAGTTCAATCAACCAGTTTTCAGATCCGACCACCAATCAGTGTAAAACCCATAACAATTCGTAGCCTCCACCAATCCTTCCACAAAAATTATTGACGTTTTCCTCTCTTTCCCCTCCACAACGTTTATGAAGAGGTCGACGTCTGATTCGGAGGTTTGCTTTACGGTCAAAGGCAGTTCTCAGGAAACTGCCCTGCTGTTATGAGAGTTCGGGTACTGTGCAAGAGAAACTTCAAAATTCAACAAAGTCCAGATCCGTGCAGATCCAGATCCTCTCTCAGGGCCTACATTGAAGGACTTCAAGAGAGCTTTCCAACGGTACCTCCTGTGCCTCGATCCGACATCGGGATTGGTCGCAGCGGCCGATCTCGCCGGAGCGCGCGCTGGAAAACAGAAGCTTCAGTCCGTGGACCGTAATTCCAAAGTGTGGAAATCGGAGACGATCAGCCTCCGACCGGTAGTTCCAGCTGACCGCCATCCAGGGAGGCGCGCCACCAGGGGTCCCCATCACAGCGAGTCCCACCCCACCAGTGCCGGAGGTTGGAGCGGTCCGTGGGCCCCATGGACCCGTAGATCATGCCGTCCGGACAGCACCACAAACACGTGTTCGGCACCGCCGGGCAACATCAAGATGCTGCCCGTCAACCCAATTGTCGTGATTCCCGGGTCCCACATGTGACCTTTTACCTCCCTGCGTGGAGTGGGTCAATTTATTGTACCACTGTTATATTTTGTTAACCGGGAGTCCGTAATTGGCCGGGGTTGTCATCCCCACGCCGGGAGCGTGATGGTAACGGTCTTAACTCCTTGGCGTTCATTTGCTAGTTTAGTATACGGTCGTATGCCGCTGCGAGAGCGTAGGATTCTAGCCCGTGAGTCCATGTCACCGCTGTGAGTGTGAGAGTGACCCGTCCCGTGACTCGACCCGAGTACGGAAGTGAGTCGGACTACCCTTGAACTCTGACGGTTCTTCAACCGCACACGATCCGCGTTTCCCTCGCTTGGGATGACGAGTGAGCTTGCATTTCTGTTAGCGACATATAGCCCATAGAAACTCATAGTGTCGGGCCGAAGTCTCTCCAATTTGTGTGTTGCTGGTCGCATCTCCATCTTGAGTCTGAGGTCCGCATCATATAGAGTCGATCTCCCGTGTCCGTCCCGCATCAGTTTGGTATCAGAGCAAGTCGAGTCTAGGGTAGTCATTGCATAAGTCTTGCATAGTCTAAGTCAAGTCTAGGATCATCATTACTTTCAAAACAAAAAAAGGGTGTTTTAAAATTGCATTTCATCCTGATAATCTGGTATCTTAAAAGGTGTTACCCGAACGTTAGGCTATGCCTATCGGGAAGGCCGCACACTTGCGGGAGTGATCTTTGGATCGATTAACTCTGCCACGTACCGGATATGGGTTTAGGTCTAGATACATTAGTCTGTGTTTGCATCAGTTTGTGTCTCCTAGTTCGTGTGTAGTCCAATAAGAGTCAGTCGGTCTTGTCCAAGTGTCGGCATGTCTAATATGTAGTTCCCCAATTTCCCATGGATTCTCCATCACCCGGGCAATATGGCCGTTGGTCCACCCATAGGCATGGCAACCACCCTTTCCCCTTCCGTAGGCCCGAAGCCTCGGATTTTTATGGTGCTAAAGACCCGGGCGACTACCACAAGTGGGAGGCCGGCATGGATAATTATTTTGAATGTTACACCATGTCCGATGCCATGCAAGTTAGTTTTGCCCAAGAGAGGCTTGTCCACAAAGCCGCTTAGAAATGGGAGAGCATTGAGCACATGAGGGAGGTTAGGAGGCAAAGGCCCATCGAGTCGTGGCATGAGATGAAGGGCGAGCTTAGGAAGGTCTACCTACCCAGCCCGGTCACCTCCAACCGACCCCACCCAACCACCTCCACCCAAGTGGGCCATAATCGGAGGCAAAGCGTCGCGCATGTTGAAGAGCCTAGGTCCAAGACTAAGCCGAGTTCATATGGGAGAGACCATCACATCGCTCCTACTCCAAATCCCACCATTGCCGAACTCTTCCAAATCATTTTGGAAAGAGTGGATAGGAGGTGTGCTGATATCGAGTCCCTAGTTTCCCCTTGCCTACCCCCTAGACAGAGTGGGACCAAGCACGAGCCTAAGGAGGTAGCAACCGGTAGCCCCAACCCGATGCCATCTAAGGTGCCATCCCAAGGTCCTCTCCCCATCATAGTGGATCCTCTTACCCCACTCACAAGAGCCCCATTACCTGCACCCCCTGTCCGTTAGGAGGATAAGGGTAAGGACACACTTATCAAGGAGCGTAGTGGATCTCGACAGCAGTGTTATCGCTGCCAGGGGTTTGGCCACTTTGCCGGACAGTGTCCCACTCGGACATCTCTAACCCTAGGGGACAAAAGGGTTGGAGAAGCCTCACTCTCTGATCTTTATTCGGAGCCACCTCAGCCACAGCTACCCGTGTTTCTAACGGGAAAGTTACTTATAGTCGAGCCACTCCTTAGCTGGCTTAAGAATGGCCTGGCCCCATCTCCCCTCCCATCTATGGACCCTATCCTACCTCTGGTGCCAATCAATTCATTTCACACCACTTTCTGATCTAGTCACTATGTGGATACATTGGATGACCTTCTTAAAGGATTAGACCGGCAATTGACATTTACGCACTTGTTGGCTCCAGGCTTCGACCGACCCATAGGTCGTAGTTTCACTCATCCCGCTTTAGGGTCCATCACCTCCGTGTACACTGTGGGTCATGTTACCACAGAGTTTCTTCTACTCCTCCCTATGCTGGCCGAGCCCGACTTCATTCCCATTTACCCAAGGGAGGAATCTTACTTTCTACCTATGACTGTCGTCCCACCTCTCACAATGAAGGGAGGTGATCATTTACACCTCCAAGATTTCCAAATGTGGGACAGTGATTTGTGGAAGCCTAGTCCGAGGGGTCATACATTTCTTGATCCCTTCGACCCATTCTCTTGTGGACCCCATGACCCACCATATTTACTCCACCTTTTCGAGAGAGTCTACCATCATACCCCTTCTCGACGGGCCGATCCATCTACAACCTCCAAACCCGTTCACAATACACCTACATATCGGGGTGATGTAGAAGATGGCCCGTCCAAACCTCCCAAATCTAAAAGGCCATCCGTGCATGAATGGATCACTTTAGGATGCCTTCCACATTCCATCAACTTACGGTTGCCTCTAGTGTATGCATGGCACACATTCGGATGTCCTGGACCACCTTGCATATGATTGGGTCGGACTAACATTAGGTTTGTGTAGGGTTGTGTGTGCATCCGTGTGTTTTTTCCTTTGCTAAGCAAGTTAGGAGTCTGCATGACGACATCCGTCGTCACATTGAGGCCACCAATGCATGGTATAAGGAGTTAGCCGATGCCCATCGACACCACCGAGAGTTCCAAGAGGGTGAATATGTCATGATAAAGGTAAGACCTAAACGGTTTCCCTCTGGAACCGTCAAGAAACTGCAAGCTCGCGGAGCCGGTCCATTTAGAATGTTGAAACGCGTTGGATCCAATGCGTATGTTGTGGACCTGCCTGAGGAATATGGTATAAGCTCTACTTTTAATGTATCGGATCTAGTTGGATATAGGGACCCAGCAGTGATCCCTAGTGAGCCTTTCGAGCCATCCCCTCCCATTGAGAGTGATCCCACACCTGAGTGTCCACCTCCAGCCCCTTTTCCACGGCAGCGAGAGCATATAGATCATATATTGGATGAGCATGTGACAGCTACCGGGAGTGGATCCTACCCGCGCTACCTAGTGCGATGGAGAGGACGGCCCGCCACCGAGGATACGTGGATCACCCATGGAGAGTTGTTGCGGATTGATCCTGACCTACTGGAGCGGTACCACAGTGATGCAGACCCTTACTCAAAAGGTTCAAGTTTCTCCCACCCGGGGAGAATTGGTGCGGACACCAGAGCACACGAGCGGCACGAGTCGGCGAGCCACCGGTACCGTATGCGGAGCACCACCTGAGCCACTTCGGCGTCCATCTGGCTCGGAGACAGTCTGGAGACTCCCCCCTGAGTCTCGGAATTTATCACATTTACTGGGACTTTATTTGTGTGTAATGTGTTTTTATTTATCTTTATTTCAGTTTGTAATTTGGCTTGTAAGAGGGGCTTATTTGCAAATTAGATCCCTTGGGTCCCACGGCCCCCCCAGACCCCCTCCCATTGATCCACCTCCTCCCCAGGGCCCATGTGGGGATAGTCAACATGTCAAATGTGGGCTTCTAGAAGGGTGGGACAAGTAGGGGACAAATGTGCTTAAAGGTCAAGGTTGGCCACCAACCTTGCCTACATGGTCAAGGGGGCGCCCCCCTCTCACCATCTTCTTTTTTTTTTGTAAAATGGTATTAGAACTAATTAGTTCTATCCCATTTGTTTATTCCCCAAACTCTAGGTCCAAGGGTATTTTGTGTCTTTTGGCCACTCATATAAAAGCCTTGTATTTCCATTTGTGTAGAATTAATACATTTGAATTGAAGAAAAATATTGGAGCAGCCTTGGTGCGCCCTCCTCCTCTCTCCTCCCCCTCCCCTTTGCAGCTGGGACGGCTGTGTTCTTGAGGTGTGAAGCCTCCCTATCGGTTCCGGAGTTCGTCGTCGCCGCCGCCGCCGCCATCGTGCCGCCATCGCACCACCACGGGTGCCGTCGAAGTTCTGTCTTCATCCAGCAGCAGCATCTTCCACGAATTTATGCTTTAATATCCGAGATCTTCTTGAGCTGGGATTTTGAGGGCGTGTTCCAGAGGTGTTCCCCACGTTCCACAGAAATCGGTTTGGTCTCCAGAGTCCATTTGATAATTTTCCATTTTCGTCCAACTTCTATTTCCAGATCTGTCTGTTTTCTGTTCTGATTTCCACCCGCCCTGAGTTTCCCATCATCGGACCATTCTTTGATTTTTCCAGGAGCTCCCAAATTTACTGGGAGTTCTATCCACCAACCCCTCCACCCACGAATTTTCGTGGAATTTCAGGAGATAATCTCATATTTTCTAAAATTCATCCCCATATCCATCTACAGTTCAGTCAGCCAGTTTTCAGATCCGACCACCAGTCAGTGTAAACCCAGAACAATTCGTAGCCTCCACCAATCCTTCCACAAAAATTATTGCTATTTTCCTCCCTTTCCCCTCCACAATGTTTATGAAGAGGTTGACGTATGATTCGGAGGTTTGCTTTACGGTCAAAGGCAGTTCACAGGAAACTGCCCTGCTGTTCTGAGAGTTCGGGTACTATGCAACAGAAACTTCAAAATTCAACAAAGTCCAGATCCGTGCAGATCCAGATCCTCTCTCAATGCCTACATTGAAGGACTTCAAGAGAGCTTTCCAACGGTGCCTCTTGTGCCCCGATCCGACATCGGGATTGGTCGCAGCAGCCGATCTCGCCGGAGCGCGTGCTGGAAAACAGAAGCTTCAGTCCGTGGACCGCAATTCCAAAGTGTGGAGATCGGAGACGATCGGCCTCCGACCGGAAGTTCCGGCTGACCGCCATCCAGGGAGGCGGGCCACCAGGGGTCCCCATCACAGCGGGTCCCACCCCACCAAAGCCGGAGGTTGGAGCAGTCCGTGGCCCCCACGGTCCCGTAGATCACGCCATCCGGACAGCACAACAAACGCGTGTTCGGCACCGTCGGGCGACATCAAGATGCTGCCCGTCAACCCAATTGTCGTGATTCCCGAGTCCCACATGTGACCTTTTACCTCCCTGCGTGGAGTGGGTCAATTTATTGTACCACTGTTATAATTTGTTAACCGGGAGTCCGCAATTGGCCGGGGTTGTCTTCCCCACGCCGGGAGCGTGGAGGTAACGATCTTAACTCCTTGGCGTTCATTTGCTAGTTTAGTATACGGTCGTATGCCGTAGCGAGAGCGTAGGATTCTAGCCCGTGAGTCCATGTCACCGCTGTGAGTGTGAGAGTGACCCGTCCCGTGACTCGACCCGAGTACGGAAGTGAGTCGGACTACCCTTGAACTCTGCTGGTTCTTCAACCGCGCACGATCCACGTTTCCCTCGCTTGGGACGATGAGTGAGCTTGCGTTTCTATTAGCGACGTATAGCCCATAGAAACTCATAGTGTCGGGCCGAAGTCTCTCCAATTTGTGTGTTACTGGTCGCATCTCCATCTAGAGTCCGAGGTCCGCATCATATAGAGTCGATCTCCCGTGTCCGTCCCGCATCAGTTTGGTATCAGAGCAAGTCGAGTCAAGGGTAGTCATTGCATAAGTCTTGCATAGTCTAAGTCAAGTCTAGGATCATCATTATTTTCAAAACAAAAAAAAGGTGTTTTAAAATTACATTTCATTCCGATAATCTGGTATCTTAAAAGGTGTTACCCGAACGTTAGGCTATGCCTATCGGGAAGGCCGCACACTTGCGGGAGTGATCTTCTGATCGATTAACTCAACCACGTACCGGATATGGGTTTAGGTCTAGATACATTAGTCGGTGTTTGCATCAGTTTGTGTCTCCTAGTTCGTGTATAGTCCAATAAGAGTCAGTCGGTCTTGTCCAAGTGTCGGCATGTCTAACATGTAGTTCCCCAATTTCCCATGGATTCTCCATCACCCGGGCAATTTGGCCGTTGGTCCACCCATGGGCTTGGCAACCACCCTCTCCCCTTCCGTAGGCCCGAAGCCTCTGATTTTTATGGTGCTAATGACCCGGGCGACTACCTCAAGTGGGAGGCCGGCATGGACAAATATTTTGAATGTTACACCATGTCCGATGCCATGCAAGTTAGTTTTGCCCAAGAGAGGCTTGTCCACAAAGCCGCCTGGAAATGGGAGAGCATTGAGCGCATGAGAGAGGTTAGGAGGCAAAGGCCAATCGAGTCGTGGCATGAGATGAAGGGAGAGCTTAGGAAGGTCTACCTACCCGGCCCGGTCACCTCCAACCGACCCCACCCAACCACCTCCACCCAAGTGGGCCATAATCAGAGGCAAAGCGCCGCGCTTGTAGAAGAGCCTAGGTCCAAGACTAAGCCAAGTTTATATGGGAGAGACCATCACATCGCTCCTACTCCAAATCCCACCATTGCCGAACTCTTCCAAATCATTTTGGAAAGAGTGGATAGGAGGTGTGCTGATATCGAGTCCCTGGTTTCCCCTTGCCTACCCCCTAGACAGAGTGGGACCAAGCACGAGCCTAAGGAGGTAGCAACCGGTAGCCCCAACCCGATGCCATCTAAGGTGCCATCCCAAGGTCCTCACCCCATCATAGTGGATCCTCTTCCCCCACCCACGAGAGCCCCATTACCTGCACCCCCTGTCCGTCAGGAGGATAAGGGTAAGGACACACTTATCAAGGAGCGTAGTGGATCTCGACAGCAGTGTTATCGCTGCCAAGGGTATGGCCACTTTGCCAGACAGTGTTCCACTCGGACATCTCTAGCCCTAGGGGACAAAAGGGTTGGAGAAGCCTCACTCTCCGATATTTATTCGGAGCCACCTCAGCCACAGCTACCCGTGTTTCTAACGGGAAAGTTACTTATAGTCGAGCCACTCCTTAGCTGGCTTAAGAATGCCCTGGCCCCATCTCCCCTCACATCTATGGACCCTGTCCTACCTCTGGTGCCAATCAATTCATTTCACACCACTTTCCGGTCTAGTCACTATGTCGATACAATGGATGACCTTCTTAATGGGTTAGATCGGCAATTGACATTTACGCACTTGTTGGCTCCAGGCTTCGACCGACCCATAGGTCATAGTTTCACTCATCCCGCTTTAGGGTCCATCACCTCCGTGTACACTGTGGGTCATGTTACCACGGAGGTTCTTCTACGCCTCCCTATGCTGGCCGAGCCCGACTTCATTCCCATTTGCCCAAGGGAGGAATCTTACTTTCTACCTATGACTGTCATCCCACCTCTCACAATGAATGGAGGTGATCATTTACACCTCCAAGATTTCCAAATGTGGGACAGTGATTTGTGGAAGCCTAGTCCGAGGGGTCATACCTTCTTTGATCCCTTCGACCCATTCTCTTGTGGACCTCGTGACCCACCATATTTACTCCACCAATTCGAGAGAGTCTACCATCATACCCCTTCTCCACGGGCCGATCCATCTACAACCTCCAAACCCATTCACAATACACCTACATATCGGGGTGATGTAGAAGATGGCCCGTCCAAACCTCCCAAATCTAAAAGGCCATCCGTGCATGAATGGATAACTTTAGGATGCCTTCCACATTCCATCAACTTACGGTTGCCTCTAGTGTATGCATGGCCCACATTCGGATGTCCTGGACCACCTTGCATATGATTGTGTCGGACTAACATTAGGTTTGTGTAGGGTTGTGTGTGCACCCGTGTGTTTTTTTCTTTTGCTAAGCATGTTAGGAGTCTGCATGACGACATCCGTCGTCACATTGTGGCCACCAATGCACTGTATAAGGAGTTAGCCGATGCCCATCGACACCACCGAGAGTTCCAAGAGGGCGAATATGTCATGATCAGGGTAAGACCTGAACGGTTTCCCTCAGGAACCGTCAAGAAACTGCAAGCTCGCGGAGCCGGTCCATTTAGAGTGTTGAAACCCGTTGGATCCAATGTGTATGTTGTGGACCTGCCTGAGGAATATGGTATAAGCTCTACTTTTAATGTATCGGATCTAGTTCGATATAGGGACCCAGCGGTGATCCCTAGTGAGCCTTTCGAGCCATCCCCTCCCATTGAGAGTGATCCCACACCTGAGTGTCCACCTCCAGCCCCTTTTCCACGACAACGAGAGCATATAGATCATATACTGGATGAGCATGTGACAGCTACCAGGTGTGGATCCTACCCGCGCTACCTAGTGCGATGGAGGGGACGGCCCGCCACCGAGGATACGTGGATCACCCCTGGAGAGTTGCAGCGGATTGATCCTGACCTACTGGAGCGGTACCACAGAGATGCATACCCTTACTCAACAGGGTCGAGTTTCTCCCACCCGGGGAGAATTGGTGCGGACACCAGAGCACACGAGCGGCACGAGTCGGCGAGCCACCGGTACCGTACGCGGAGCACCACCCAAGCCACTTCGGCGTCCATCTGGCTCGGAGATAGTCAGGAGACTCCCCCCTGAGTCTCGGAATTTATCACATTTACTGGGACTTTATTTGTGTGTAATGTGTTTTTATTTATCTTTATTTCGGTTTGTAATTTGGCTTGTAAGAGGGGCTTATTTACAAATTGGATCCCTTGGGTCCCACGTGCCCCCCAGACCCCCTCCCATTGATCCACCTCCTCCCCAGGGCCCATGTGGGGATAGTCAACATGTCAAATGTGGGCTTCTAGAAGGGTGGGCCAAGTGGGGGACAAATGTGCTTAAAGGTCAAGGTTGGCCACCGACCTTGCCTACATGGTTAAGGGGGCACCCCCCTCTCACCATCATCCTTTTATTTTTTTTGTAAAATGGTATTAGAACTAATTAGTTCTATCCCATTTGTTTATTCCTCAAACTCTAGGTCCAAGGGTATTTTTTGTCTTTTGGCCATTCATATAAAAGCCTTGTATTTCCATTTGTGTAGAATTAATGCATTTTGAATTGAAGAAAAATCTTGGAGCAGCCTTGGTGCGCACTCCTCCTCTCTCCTCCCCCTCCCCTTTGCAGCTGGGACGACTGTGTTCTTGAGGTGTGAAGCCTCCCGATCGGTTCCGGAGTTCGTCGTCGCCACCGCCGCCGCCATCGTGCCGCCATCGCACCACCATGGGTGCCGTCGGAGTTCTATCTTCATCCAACAGAAGCATCTTCCACGAATTTCTGCTCTCATATCCGAGATCTTCTTGAGTTGGGATTTTGAGGGCGTGTTCCAGAGGTGTTCCCCACGTTCCACAAAAATCGGTTTGGTCTCCAGAGTCCATTTGATAATTTTCCATTTTCATCCAACTTCTATTTCTAGATCTGTCTGTTTTCTGTTCTGATTTCCACCCGCCCTGCGTTTTCCATTTTCGGACCATTTTTTGATTTTTATAGGAGCTCCCAAATTTACTAAGAGTTCTATCCACCAACCGCTCCCCCCACGAATTTTCGTGGAATTTCGGAAGACCATCTCATATTTTCTAAAATCCATCGCCAGATCCATCTATAGTTCAGTCAGCCAGTTTTCAGATCCGACCACCAGTCAGTGTAAAACCCATAACAATTCGTAGCCTCCACCAATCCTTCCAAAACAATTATTGCCATTTTCCTCTCTTTCCCCTCCACAACGTTTATGAAGAGGTCGACGTCTGATTCGAAGGTTTGCTTTACGGTCAAAGGCAGTTCTTAGGAAACTGCCCTGCTATTCTGAGAGTTCAGGTACTATGCAACAGAAACTTCAAAATTCAACAAAGTCCAGATCCGTGCAGATCCAGATCCTCTCTCCGGGCCTACATTGAAGGACTTCAAGAGAGCTTTCCAACGGTACCTCTTGTGCCCAGATCCGACATCGGGATTGGTCGCAGCGGCCGATCTCGCCAAAGCGCGCGCTGGAAAATAGAAGCTTCAGTCCGTGGACCGTAATTCTAAAGTGTAGAGATCGGAGCCGATCGGCCTCCGACCGGTAGTTCCGGCTGACCGCCATCCAGGGAGGCACTCCACCAGGGATCCCCATCACAGCGGGTCCCACCCCACCAGAGCCGGAGGTTGGAGCGGTCCGTGGGCCCCACGGACCAGTAGATCACGCCGTCCGGACAGCACCACAAACGCGTGTTCGGCACCGCCAGGCGACATCAAGATGCTGCCCGTCAACCCAATTTTCATGATTCCCAGGTCCCACATGTGACCTTTTACCTCCCTGCGTGGAGTGGGTCAATTTATTGTACCGCTGTTATAATTTGTTAACCGGGAGTCCGCAATTGGCCGGGGTTGTCTTCCCCACGCCGGGAGCGTGGAGGTAACGGTCTTAACTCCTTGGCAATCATTTGCTAGTTTAGTATACGGTCATATGCCGCTGCGAGAGCGTAGGATTCTAGCCCGTGAGTCCATGTCACCGCTGTGAGTGTGAGAGTGACCCGTCCCGTGACTCGACCCGAGTACGGAAGTGAGTCGTACTACCCTTGAACTCTGTCGGTTCTTCAACCGCGCACGATCCGCGTTTCCCTCGCTTGGGACGACGAGTGAGCTTGCGTTTCTGTTAGCGACGTATAGCCCATAGGAACTCATAGTGTCGGGCCGAAGTCTCTCCAATTTGTGTGTTGCTGGTCGCATCTCCATCTAGAGTCCGAGGTCCGCATCATATAGAGTCGATCTCCCGTGTCCGTCCCGCATCAGTGTGTTACCAATGCAGGAAGGCTGGCCACCTAAAAGCTGATTGTCCGGAGAATCAGAAGCTCAAGTACAAGTACAAGAGAAAGAATACTAAAGGGAAAGCCATGGTGAGTACCTGGAGTGATGAGTACGAAGGTAGCTTGAACAGCAGCTCAGACAGTGAGGAAGAAGCTAAAAAGCCCATTTGCCTTATGGCAACTAGCTCTGAAGACAGAGAGGAAGACTCATATGAGGTATACTCTCGATTCGATAATTTCACTATTGCTGATTGGGTAGATGCATATCATGAAATAGCTGATAAAGCAGATGATATCAGAAAGGAAAATAGGCATCTAAGAAGAAAGATAAATTCCATGCAAAATGACACAACTCTAATTGATAAAATTGCATGCCTTGAATCTGAGAAAAATAAGCTGAACCTCACATGCTCTGAAATAGAAGAAATAAAGCATGAGTTAAAAGCCTCTAAAGAAGATAATGAGAGGTTGGAAAAAGAAACTGATGAATGGAAATTGAAAATACAGGAATATGAGAGTGAGATGAAAATTGTGAATGAAAAATATGAAGCTGTCCTAAGTGTGAACATCGAACTGAAGAAATCTATTGAAGATATTCAGAAAGATAATGAGGACAAGCTGAAAATTATTGAGAAAATGACCCAAGGTTCAGACAACCTAAATGCTTTGTTAGGGTCAAAAGTAAATTTCAGGAAAGAGGGCCTTGGATTTAATTCTAGTGCAACAAAAAGTTTTGGAATGAAGACTATTTCATTTGTCGCACAAAAAGAGAAAGGACCTCTGATTAACATGAATTCAAAAATTTCTGTGAATAAAACTGTAAATCTGAAGAAGCCCAGTGTTGAGTAGAAGGGGAAACAAAAGATTAGTGAGCCTAGTAGAGCTGGTACATCCAAGACAAATTCTAAGGCTCAGTCTCAGGTTAGGGGTCAGCCTACACATGTACATAAACCCCATGTTAAGGTCACCAAGTCTCCACCACCACCACCATCTCAGAAGAAGACCCAATACACTCCTGTGAAAAGGTCAGCAGGGTCCAAGGTGCAAGGGAGACAGAATGCATTTAGCGCACAACCCAACCATTTCTACCAATCTAGAGCCCAGTCCTACTACACTGCACAGTCAACCTACCCAAATAGGTCAGGGTGGACTAGGACTCAGGGAAGGTTTACAAGTCATGGACATCAGGCTACACAGTCTTATAGACCTTACACCAGAAATTGGGTTGGTGGGTATGGCAATTGGACACCTAGGAACCAACACTTCTTCAGCCAGCCCAAAGATTACTATGGCCAAAGTTTCATGAATACACCCTGGCCAAGACACTGGCACAGAAGTAACAACACTGTCAATAATCATGCTGGTGCAAATAAGAAGAAAAACAACAAAAAGAAATCTGGAGCATCCACTGAACAAAATTCTTTTAAACAAATGTGGATTCCAAAAGGTTTGCTTTCTTGCTTTGCTTCTATTTCATCTGCTCTGGAGCCCAATCAGACTTGGGTTCCAAGATTCTCTACCTGATTGTGTGTGCAGGTATGCCTGGCAGCCAAGAACAATCTGTGGTACTTGGATAGTGGCTGCTCCAGGCATATGACAGGGGATAAGGCCAAGTTCTACATGCTGACAGAGAAACATGGAGGCCTTGTCACCTTTGGTAGCAACACAAAGGGTAAGATTGTCGAGACAGGTAAGGTAGGTAAGTGTACTACCTGTTGCATTGAAGATGTCATGCTGGTTGAAGGTTTAGCATATAACTTACTTAACATCAGCCAGCTATGTGATAAAGGATATAGAGTTCTTTTTGACTCTCAATACTGTAAAGTTTTTGAACCTGATTCTGAAATTGTTAAATTTTCTGGTAAAAGAATAAATAATACTTACATGATAGACTTAGATGATATACAACATTCTAACCTATGCCTTACTGCTAGTAGAGAGGACTTAGCATTCTTATGGCATCGTAGGTTAGGCCATGCTAGTTACACAGTATTGCATAAATTGAATAAGCACAGCATGGTTAGAGGACTTCCTGAAGTTTCCTTTAAGAAAGAAAATAAACTCTGTGATGCATGTTCTCAGTCAAAGTTAACTAGAAAGTCATTCAAATCTAGAACAGAAAATCTGTCTTCTAAACCCAATGAGCTAATACACATGGACCTTTTTGGGCCAACCAGGTCTGTCAACTTATCAGGGAGGAGGTATGGGTTTGTCATGGTAGATGACTTCTCTAGGTACACTTGGGTATATTTCTTGTCACAGAAAAGTGATGCATTCACAGAATTTCAGGAGTTCTATCTTAAGATAAACCAGAAAATTGAAAACATTTTAACTGATCATGGAGGTGAGTTTGAAAACTCACAGTTTGAGGATTTCTGCAGGACAAATGGAATTCATCACAAGTTCTCCTCACCAAGGACACCCGAGCAGAATGGGGTTGTGGAGAAGAGAAACAGAACCCTAGTGGAGATGGGTCGAACACTCTTGGTTGAAGGTGGTCTGCAAAGGAAGTTCTGGGCTGAAGCTGTAAATACTGTCTGTTATGTAATTAACAGAGCTATGGTAAGACCTTCTACCCAGAAAACACCTTATGAGATCTTAAAGGGTAAGAAACCTTCAATTGCTCATTTCAAGGTTTTTGGTCGCAAATGCTTTATTCACATAAATGATAAAAGAGATCTTGATAAATTTGAACCTAAAGGTGAACCAGGAATTTTTCTTGGTTATTCTGAAAACACCCGGGCATATAGAGTGTATAATCTGAATTCCAAATCTATTGAAGAATCTCCACATATTGTTTTTGATGAATCTTTGGTAAAGACTAATATTGGTCAATGCAGGAATGAAGACAATGGTGATATTCTGAAAGAAGGGAATCCTGTAGACAAATCCGAAGATGAGGAAGAAAATGAAGAGCTTACTGGAGAAGAGCCTACAGTTCAGGGGGAGGTAAATGAAAATCATGATGATGAAATTGTCAACATTAGATATCTGAAAGATCATCCTGTAGATAATGTAATTGGCAATTTGCATGACCCTCCTAGGGCTAGAGGCCACTTAAGAATTCAAAATGAACTGAATGCATATGCTTTTGTATCACATGTAGAACCCAAGTCCATTGACTGTGCTCTCAAGGATGTGCATTGGATTAATGCCATGCATGAGGAGCTCAATCAATTTGACAAGAATAAGGTGTGGCACTTGGTCCCACCTCCTGATCATGAGACAGTCATAGGGACTAAATGGGTCTTCAGGAATAAAACTGATGAATCAGGAAATGTGATTAAGAATAAGGCCAGACTTGTAGCTCAGGGGTATAATCAGGAATTTGGAATAGAATTTGAAGAGTCTTTTACCCCTGTAGCCAGGATAGAAGCAATCAGAATTTTATTCGCTTATGCATGTTCCCTAGGAATAAATCTTTAGCAGATGGATGTAAAATCTTCTTTTCTGAATGGGGAAATCAGTGAGGATGTCTATGTGAGGCAGCCTCCAGGCTTTGAATGTTTAGACTTCCCCAATCATGTGTATAAACTTAGTAAAGCTCTCTATGGTCTTAAGCAAGCTCCTAGAGCTTGGTATGATAGGTTGAGCAAATTTCTAACAGATAAGAACCTCACAAGAGGAGTAGTTGATCAAACCTTGTTCACTAAGGTAAGTCATCCAGATATACTTATTTTTCAAATTTATGTGGATGACATAGTTTTTGGGTCAACTAACCCCAAACTGTGTGAGGAGTTTTCTCAAATTATGACTAATGAATTTGAAATGAGCTCAATGGGTGAGCTCAAATTATTTCTTGGACTGCAGGTTACACAGTCAAAGGATGGAACCTTCATCACTCAGTCTAAGTACATAAGGGATTTACTGAAGAAATACAAGATGGACAACCTCAAAGAAATAGCTGCTCCAATGGGTACCTCAACCAGCTTAGATGAAGATCCTCAAGGTAAACCAGTGGACCAAAAGCTATATAGAGGTATGATCGGATCCCTTTTATATCTTACAGCATCTAGGCCTGATATAAAGTTTGCAGTGTGTCTATGTTCTAGATTTCAGGCTAGTCCTAAAGAGTCACATCTTAAATCTGTGAAAAGGATTTTTAGGTATCTACTAGGCACCCAAGAGCTTGGTCTTTGGTATCCTGCCAAGTGTGAGTTAGAACTTCTAGCCTATACTGATGCAGACTATGCTGGGTGACGAGTAGAGAGAAAAAGCACTAGTGGCTACTGTCAATTCTTTGGTGGCTGTCTAGTATCTTGGGCATCTAAGAAGCAACACACTGTAGCTTTGTCCACAGCTGAGGCTGAATATGTCGCAGCTGGTAACTGTGCAGCCCAAGTACTTTGGATCAAGCACCAACTGGCTGATTATCAAATAAAATTGGAATGTATTCCAATTTTGTGTGATAATACTAGTGCCATATGTTTAGCTAAAAATCATGTTCATCATTCGAGGACTAAGCACATAGAGATCAAACACCATTTTCTTAGAGATGCTGTTAATAAAAAGGAAATTGAACTGAATTTCATTAAAAATGAAAAACAAATTGTTGATATCTTTACTAAGACACTAGGGAATGAAAGGTTTAAATTTCTTAGAAGAGAACTTGGCTTGTGTAAATTTTAGCATGATGAATAAATTCTCAGATGGTTTGAATAAACTTTGTGGTTGTTGAATGCTGCATCAGACCATGCATGCATAACATTCATATTTCTTTTAGGCATCACACTCATGATCATCATTGCATATCATTCAGCCATGACTGTGTCTAAGCTCTCTCTCATCTAATTCTTACCATTCATTTGCAAAATCGCATGCATATAGACAGGGGGAGTATTGTTTGAAATTCAAAGTGATCATCAACTTTATTGAAATTCAAATTCTTTGACCCTGAATGAGTTGAGTCTGACAATATGACAATCTGTTAGTCTGTTCTAAATCTTAAGCAATAGAAAACAAACCTCTTCCTTTATAAGAATTTTAATTGCTTAAAGACTAACTTAATGGTTTAAATTTTATAAACTTCAGAGTTTAAAGATTGCAATCAATAAATAAGAATGCTGATAATTGATAAAGCTCTCAACCCTCATTGCATTACATGTCAGACAAAGTCAACTGTATCTGAAATCTGAGAACTCACCTAAAATCTTGTTTGAGAAGGCTAAGTATGTGTATTGTCCTTAAACAAATCATTCTGAAACAAATAAAGGACAGCTAAGAAAATGTTGAAAATCTTGAAAAATATTTGAAAAATAATGTTGGCAGAGCAATGACTGGTAAAGCACTGAGAAACTGAGTGATCCATCAAAGAAATGGACAATACTTAAGTCATGAGGTGTATCAGTTATCTTTGTATAAATGATCAAAACAGTAAGGTGGTTTCACTGAGTACCTGGGGGTAACTGGCGTCTGATAAACGTGTACCCTTACACAAAAAGGTGTAAATCAGCTTTATTGAAATTGATCATAGGCAGAATGGTTCATTATGTTGAGTATTTAGGGGTACTGGCGTCTGATAAACGTGTACCCTTACGCAAAAAGACAAATGATACCTGAATGCCCTTAATGAAATAAAATTGAAAATGCTGCTCCTTCAAAAGAAAATTCAGATATGTCAAACTGTTTAATTTCAATACATGACCTGGTATCTCCTAACAATTTTTACTGAGTCTAAGAAAGTAAGATATTTTTGAAACTGAATCTCGCATGCTCAAATGTGATTTTGGTTTATTGCTATTATCATGCACAGAAAAATTATCCAATGATTGTACTGCATGAACTCTAAATTCTATAACCTTTAAACCAAAACTCTATCTGAAAGTAGTTTCTAAATTCATATGACTGAAGACTCTGTGCTTTAGAATGCTTATTCCTGAACTACTTGTTCAGAATGCCAGTCAGATGATTTCTCTTGTTCCTTCCCTTGTAATTTCTTTCCCTTCTCTTTGTTGATGGCAAAGGGGGAGAATATACAGTCTGTTTGACGAATTCCAGGGGGAGTGTATGCATCATGTTATGGCAAAGGGGGAGATCTTGTGAGCAGGGAGTTAGTTTCATTTCTCAGCATGCATTCATAGCATCTGCATGACAAATCTGACTAACAAATCACGTCATTCAGAAAAAATACATCTGTATGACAAGATGTTGCTATTCTATATGATAGGATGTTGCCATCATCAAAAAGGGGGAGATTGTTGTGACTCCTCTGTGTTGATGATGTTGACAATAAGCTTTACTTCATTGGCAACAGCTTGTTTTGATTGATTGGTAACTGTTTATGTTTTGATGAAACTGTCTTTATCAGATTGTCTATGTGTTCCATGCAGTCAGAGTCTATACATCGTCATGCACACACACACAGGTCTACACATTGCACACACACACAAGTCAACACACTCAAAGTCTATACATTGCATTGAAGCATGCACGTAGAGTCTATACATTACTTTGTGTTGTGTTTGTGCATCGTTTAGAATACAAGTCTATACATTCAAATGGCCTGTTTGCACGCTAAAGTTTGTACAGAGTTTTTGTCTATTTGACCAGCAAGTCTGTACATCAATTGTAAAGTCTGTACATCGGACTAAGTCTGCATTGGCTATGTCTATACATCGTCCGTCTCACTTAGCGTCTTATGCATATGCTAAGTCTATACATTGCAGCATGCATTGTCTCCAAGTCTGTACAGTGTCTAGCATCTCATGCAAGTCTGTACATTGCATATGTAGCAGATATAGCAAGTTTGTACATCGCATTTGATGCAAGCATAGGAAGTCTATATATTGGACACAGGCATAGGAAGTCTATACATTGGTATATTTACCGACGTTGCACTCGCAAGTCTATACATTGGTGTCTTTACCGATGTTCATTCGCTAAGTCTATACACCGTGCAACTCTCAAGTATGTACAGCCTGTGAGGTTCGTCTCACTCAGCGTCTCAAGTGGACTTGAAGTCTATACATTGGACCGTCTTACTTAGCGTCTTTGTGCATGTCACACACTCGCAAGTCTACACATTGTGGCACGCAGAGTCTGCACAACGCTTTGTCAGCAAGTCTGCACATTGCTATAGCATGCATGCAGAGTCTAGACAGTCATGAGCAAGTCTATACATCTTGTTGCATGCACACATTCAAGTCTATACATCGCATAGCATGCACGCATGTCCAAATTTTGTACATTGTCCACTTGCAGCATTAGCACAAGTCTATACAGCCTATGTGCTTCACATCGCAATGTCTATACATTGGCTAGCTGCACAAACACTGAGTTTGCACATCATCATGGTTGCCTTGATGCCGTAGAAAGTCTATACATTCTATTATGCTTGAAATTTGACGCCCATCAAAAGGGGCGTCACTGCTGAAACTGACGCCCAGGAAGGAGGCATTTTTTTGTTGTGCATCAATTTATCAAAGTCTACACATCGTCTGGTTGCATAACGCATAGTCTGTACATGATGCATTGTGCTCTCATGCTTTAACACTAGGCATTGCAAAGTATGTACATTAGTTGCACAATGCACTCCATGTCTATACACTGCTTCATGCATTGCACGAAGTCTACACATTGTGTATTACTGTGCTCATACATCATTTTAGTAAGTCTGCATAATGATGCACGTTGAGTCTGCACATTCATTTGGCATGTCAGTACATCCATTTGTAATGTTCATAGTCTTGCATACGTGAAGTCTGTACATGCTTCAGTGTTGCATTCACTAAGCCCGTACACACCTCAGCCTTGCATATATGAAGTCTACACATGCCATAGCACTGCATATATGAAGTCTATACATGCTCTAGCATTGCATATATAAAGTCTGTACATGGCATAGTTTCGCATTCACAAAGTCTATACATGCTTCAGCGATGTCTTCATATAGTCTGTACAAGATTTCAACCTTAAACTGATAAACTCTGTTCGATTGTCTGACAGGAACTCTTTGTAGAGATTGATGACATGGCTCATGATCCAAGGATAATTCGAGTGCCAGGATCGTGACACGTATATTGAAGCAATCCTGAGATGCTGCCACGTGACCAAATGATTGGGCGGGAAATGTGGAAGCCACACGCCCTCTTTCTTGATGTTGCTATAAAAGGAAGTCTTCTTCCTCAGAAGAAGGCTGATCGATGAGGTGAAGCTTGAGAGCAGAGAAGCATTAAGCAGCAGAGAGCCACTGAGAGTAGAGAAGAAAAACCCACGATCCACAGAGAAAAAAAAAGAAAGAAGAGAAGATTGAGAGAGATGAGTTGAGAGAGAGTTTGTTTGAGAGCTTGTCTGATTGTTCCTCAGACTCTTGGTTCAGATACCAGAGCTGAGTTGCTCATTGCGAGCTACATTCCCTGTTGGGATTTATTGTTTTCGTTTGCTTCTGTTTTTGTTTTCTTCGAACTCTTGTTTTCAAGCTGTGAGTCAGCGTTTGTAGAGGTGCTGCCTCTGGACGGGTAAGCTGTAATCCCCAGCAGGTTTGCAGAGGTGTAGCCTCTGGACAGGTTAAGCTGTAATTCCTCAGCGGGCGAGACTTGGTCTCGGACAACAAGCTGTGAAGCTCAGCGGTTGTAGGCTAAGCTGTATTGCCCATCGGTTCAAGCTGTGAGTCAGCGGAATCCACACTCTTGTTGGAGTGTGGGGTGGATGTAGATCTCTGGGTTGAGATCGAACAACCTTAAAATTGCTATCTACTGTGCGATTGCTTGTGGATCTTGTGATTTCATTGGTCTCCTTCGTTTGTTCAACAGCTGCTCATTTTAATTCCGCATTAGAGTATAACTGTGTTCTTAATTTAGGCAATCGATCTATTCACCCCCCTCTAGATCAACTCTCCGTGGTAATAGAGTGCTTCCATCTAACATAACATCTCATCCCATTGATGAAGGGACTGAGAAAAGACACCTTGACGACGGTCACCATGCTCATTGGTTGCCTCCATCTGAGCCTTGAGATCGCCTTGCACATCCTCTTCAAGGCTGCCTTAGATGGCACCGTATCATCATACTTTGTTGAAGGGGCCTTGGAGGTGGGACATCGGTGGCAATGTCTATTTCAGAGGTTTGACATATACTTTGCTCAACATTTTCAGCCCCTTGCACTTCCTTGACAGGGGCTGCCTGAGGTGGCATGACATCATCCATCATCTGTTCAACGGGCCTAGGAGGTGCTGCATCAGCAGCAATGTGAGCCCCTTGCACCATAGTCAGAAAGAAGGCTCTCATTTCCTCAAGTAGTTGCTGCTGGATCTTCAATGTAGCAGCAATATCCTGTAGCATAGGCATGCATGGAGCTGATGAGGATGTCTCCTGAGCACTGGGTCGGGTCATCATCTGACCACCGTACATCGTGTCCCTTTCACTTGGCTCAACAAGGAGCCCTTCGATCACCTGCATTTCAAACCACATCACTTCGGTTATTCATTAATGTTGAATGACAAAGTAGAAGTTTTTAGTACTCATAATACCTGTTGGCCTCGCAGGGATCCAATGGAGAATTTTAATTTCCTATCTAGAAATGGCCCCCACCTAAATAGACGGGGGAATGCCACCTACCTTAGTGGCTGCCGCACCCGCGTGTGCTCAAAAAACCAGACCTATAATATGAAATATATCAAGTTATTTTACAATGCAATAAAATTAATGATTGACACATTCATTATTACACAACAAAAATAAAAAAAACTTATAGCAAGTGCGGCAGAACAACCAAATATAAATGTATGGGCCTGGGATGCATCCCCGGCTCTTCTCTTAGCACGGTCAATTGTACCTGATCGTTGTTTCTGGACCACCAACACTAATTGCTTAAATGTGTGCATCATTACCTGTTGCACGGCGGCTGCCCAGTTGTAATATGAAACTCTGTCAATGTCATCTAAGCATGACAGCATCTGTTGTGGACAAGAATGCGTCGACCTTGGGCAAAGGAAAGTGGACAGTAAGAGTACAATCCACAGCCGGACAGTGTCGGCCACATCCTGCTCTTCATCGGACGCAACAATTTGCTGGATGAGATAGCACACTTTCTTCCGGACAAATGTTGCTGCAAATCCAAATCGATGCTGCAACTTCGACTTCTGTTTCGCGGATCCATAATGTTGAACCGGCTGACCGGAGCAAGGTAATCCTAAAATTATGCCCACATCTTCCACACTGAATGCGACCTCTTTACTACCCATACGGAAGTAATTTCCTCCACTATGGGAGCAAATAATCTCCTCCAATAGTGTCATGGTGAAGGTGATTGGAGAAGCATTGTCAACATATCGACCAAAGGGTGTGGTCCTCATCAATGACTTGTGGCATTCCCGAAATGCCATCTGATCCCTATCCTTCATGTAAATGTCAATAGAACACCGGGCGGAGATGACCTTTTTGTTCACTAGATTCAAAAAGATGTGTAAACAAGAAATTCACTTAATTGACTGATCAAGAAATACAAAAAATATTAAGAGTAAGATAATGGTGACAAATGTATAGACAAGGGAGTTTAGTTGTGGCAAATAGGTGCTTAAGGGTGACAAATGTATGAAATGCGGAGACAGGTAGGTCTAAATCTGACATAAATAAGTATATATAAGCGTGACAAATAAATAGGTCGATAAGGGGGGCAAATACCTTTAACTTGTCATCCTGAAGTGACGGCCTTATAAACCCTAGGTTCCTCGGACGTTTCTTCTTCGTCCGTAGGAACCGCTACAATTTCTTGAGATGCAGGTAGGACATCCAGTTTACGGTGGATGGAGCATTGTATGGGTGTCTCCTTAGGCTCCATGGCTATTAGTGATGAAAGAGAGCTCGTAATTTAGGAGTGCTTGAATAGCAAATGACGGAGAGGTCGCAAATGGCACTGCGAGGAAGACGAGACACTGAGCACGCTGGAGAGACGAACCGGCTTCTGGTAGGTTACGTAAGAGCCAAGACATGGCGGGAAGGGTAAATAAGTAACTGGGGATTTTTAATTTCGAGGATCCAGTTCAGCATCATCATTTCGGTTGATGTGGCCTGTAGCGTTGGATCGGTGGCAATATGCGAACAACACCCACGCGTGGCCGACATGTCCCATTTTTCACGTGGACCAATTGGAGCCTAAGGGCGACAAATGTGTCTATACGGGTGACAAATGCGTTAGCAAGGGTTAAAAATACCCTACTAACGATGACAAATAGGGCTCAATAGAGACAAGGCTGACGCACGGCTTTCAAGGCAGTGTAGGTGTAAGGGCGACGCCTTGTGGACTTTAGTGGTGACAATTAGGTGAGTATGGGTGACAAATGCTCAACTGGAGTAACAAATAACTTCACACTGGTAACAAGTGAGAAGGAAGCTGAAGGTGAAAAATAACAGAAGAAAGAGGAAGTGGAGGAGAGAGAGACGTGCTCACTAGAAGACAAAGGACATACAGTGCTCACAAGAAGACAAATGTTAACAGTGATCCCAAGGGCTCTAAAGCAATCTGAAGAACAAGTGAGGGCTGACCACAATCGTCAAAGTGAACGCCAGGAGAAGGAAGGATCTACTCAACTTCAACTTTATGTTGACCCAATGCACCAATTAAGTCCCGAAAGGCGGCAATCAAGAGGGGAGGGATGAATTGATTAGCCAATTAAAATTCTTTGGGAGTGGAACAAGATAATTAATCATACAAGCACTAGATCTCACTCGAGCATGAACACATTTATGAATGCATGTGGATATTGGTAGGTGTTTGACAATGAAATTGGTGTACGCTCAACTCACCGTGAAGCTCACTCGATTATGGAAGCAGATGAACAAATCACAAGTGACACACTGAATTTATAGGTGGTTCGGGTACACTGCCGTGTCCCCTACGTCCACCCCTCACTCGTGAGGATCAAGACTTCACTATGAAGTGAGCCACACACAAACGCTATGTAGAACAGCAAACATACACACGCGGCACCCGATTTGGGCTACCACACACACACACACACACACACACACACACGTTCGTGTTTCCGAACATGAACAACACACACATAGATCTGAATCAAGTTTTACATCAAATACTCAAGTAGACACAAAGTAAATCTGAGAGTAGAGATTGAAGAATGATTTATCGTGGTTGGAGTTCCCCCTTTCACTTCTTTGAATGTAATTGAATGCTTCTGCAGGAGGAAGATCGATCCTTGAGGAAGAATGAAGCTTTGTCGGCCAAATGAGGTTTCAACTTTGATAACCCACGTAGCTTGTTGTTGGCGTTGATATTGAGGCTTGATTTAAGCTTCTTCCCTTCACTTTCAGGTTCAGAATAAGGTGGAAGAAGGGCTTTGAGCTGCTGCTTCAAACCTGCACTCACCAAGGTTAGAGCTAGACAACCAACTCTAGATCTTCCTTCATCATCTAGGTTTTCGACCCAAAGAGAAGGTTATATCCTTCTAGAACGGTCAAGGGACACCATTAGGACAAGATCCATGAAATCTGGAGGGAAAAAAGGCGGATGGACGTGTGTAGTTGGACAAATGGTTCGAGGATGCAAAAGTCCTAAATCACGGCTCCGTGTAGGTGTCGACACCTGGTGTCGACACCTTGGGCATTACAAGGAGCAAAAACACCCAATAGAGTCCCTGGACGCTGGGTGTCGACACCTGGTGTTCTGGCTTGCTGTCAGGGTCACAACAGGTAGGTGTCGACACCAGGTGTTGACACCAGGTGTCGACACCTCCTGGACTGGCTGCTGGAAAATGGTTCTGGAACAGGGTGTTGACACCTGGTGTCAACTTTTGCCCTGCCAAAAGGCTTAAAGACCCAAAAGGCTAAGAACTGAAGCATTAACTCCTCCAAGGATGATGGCATGATAAAATGAGATTGCTAGGAGGTCTTCCAACCTGTAAAAACACCAAGTATTCGTCAGATTGATACAACATCATAGAGCTCACAAAATAACCATTCATTTCAACTTGTTTCAATGGAAGTGAGGAAACTTAAAAAGATGTTAACAAGGTAGGCTTATTCAAAACCATTTCCATTTGTTGTTCCAAGAGTAACGGAGCAGGGAGGAATGAAAAAATCCATATCAAACCACATATCAATATCTCCCTCATCATTTTACCTGAAATCACCTTCGATCCTCAAGTGCTTGCTCGTTTGTTGAATTGTCCATTCAAAGACCATTAGAGTATTAACCGGTAATCTCCATTGCATGATTAAATAGATGTGGTGTTCATAAGAGTACAAACTGGTTCACTCAAAACCATGATCACACATTTCATTCATTAATCATCAAAACTCATTGCTCCACACATTATAACCTCGGGGGCAAACAATCTCCCCCTTTTTGATGATGACAATAATGCTATGTGCTATGATTTATACAAAGTGACTAGAGTGAGGATTTTGGTGCAATATGCAAACATCCATTTCATGTAAATGGTATTCATGCAATGAATCACAAGCATAACCACAAACATAGATATTAATTGATCGGAATGACATTCACAACCACAAGAGGATTTCCACAGCCACACTTAAAAGCCTCGTTAATTTTTGTGTGTTTGATTACATGATACAAAATGCCACCACATAAACTACTATGCTCATGCAATGACTGATGCAAGGACTCAAGAGACAAGACTGACTAAACTTAAGACTTAAGACTTCGACAACATGAGACCATACAGGCAACACACCAACGCATGCAACACACAATAACATGAAAGCAAACAGAACATAGCATATAACTAGATAACTCTCCCCCTTTGGCATCAATAAAAACAAGGGGAGCTGGGAGTGCAAGTAGCAAGTGCCAACACGAAGTACCAAGACTCAATCAGACCCGGAGGATGGCGGAGTAGGAGGTCAGCGAATATAATCCACGATGGCTTGGAATTGTTCGGTTTGAGCATCCATGGTGGTTTTGAGATAGTCAAGGGATGTGTTGATGGAGTGGAATTCTTGGAGATATGTGGTATGATTAAGCTTCAATTCGGCCACATCCTGAGTAAGAGTATCCACTGTCTCCCTTAGCTCACTCACATCACCACTTAAGGTCTCCACAGTCAATTGTATCCCATGAACATCCGTGGAGGTGGCTGAAGTGCTGGATGTCCCGCCATGTACAGGCTGATCGTCGGCTTCTTCTTCTTCCTCATCAGAATCAACTACAGGTTCTTTCTCTTTCACAGATTTTAGATGCCGAACCAAATGACCGTGAGCATTTCTCTCATAGCCCATATTCTTGCAAATGGAATGAACGGTGTAGATATCACCTTCTCTCAAGGTTTGACATGTTTCCTTGCTCAAATCAATGGCAGCCTTACGGAAAACAGCAGTTAAGGCGGCGGCATTTGGAAGAGTGTGATTCCGATTATGAAGACATGCAGTGATATGACCAAAGAAAAGTGCAGGGAAATTGATCTGCTGCCCTTGCAGTAGATTAGCAATAATAAAAGTCTGAATGTCTGTGACTTTTTCCCTTCCTCCTGCCTTTGGAAGCAAAATAGTGGTCACCATATGATGGAGAATGCGCTGCAATGGGGAAAAATGATTTGCGTTTAAGCCACTGACGGTTCTA
This sequence comes from Amorphophallus konjac, assembly GCA_022559845.1. NCBI lineage: Eukaryota > Viridiplantae > Streptophyta > Magnoliopsida > Alismatales > Araceae > Amorphophallus > Amorphophallus konjac. Next base: position 379,440,670 of record CM040118.1, on the reverse strand, counting down.
TCTTGCATCATCCCCGGTCAGGAGTTCATATGCCACATCTTCATCAATCATTGCCTCCCCATGAAGTTCGCCAGTAATAGGCATCTTAAAAGCATTAGCTAACTATTCTTCAGAGATACCAAGAATTTGTCCATTCACCACTGTCATGTATTTTTTGTTCTTGAAAAATATATTTCCATAATATTGAAGGACAGGGGAATGATATATCTTCCGGTGATCAGCCATAAACGAAAGAAGGTTCAGTTGATTTTTTACCAAAGGGAGCAACTCAGGGAGTCCTTGGTGAAGATCGTTGAAATCAACTGCTCGCAGTCGGAGAACCTTCTGATCCATCATTTTGAACTGTGCGGGAGTGGGCTTCTCCAGAATGGCTTCATGCTCTTTGCGCTTAGCCCGAGCTTCCCTCTTTTGGCCGGATTCCTCAGCGGGTTCCTTGGGAGGAGATGAGGAGTTGATTTGGGGAGACAATGTAGCCCTTACCGTGGGTGGGAGGAATCTCCACGGATCATCCATGCTCCAGGGAACAAATAGTTGAAGGAGAGGCCGCGGATGCTCGTCCAAGGAGAGGGCGCGGGTGCTGCGGTTGCGTCCGCGTGTTCTAGGGCTGGAAGGTGTGGAGGGTTGAGCAAGAAAGGGATTTTGGGGATGAAAGAGAGCAGCACTGATTGCATAGGGGCCTTAGGGCGTGAGGAGTGGGTTCAAGGGGTTGGAGAAGGGTTTAAAACCCTTGCGAACCGGTTCGCAAAAAGTCGCGACCGGTAGGTGTCAACACCTTGCTTCGCCCAGTTCTGCCCAGAAAAAAAAAGAACACACAGGGCTAGGTGTCGACTTTAGGTGTCGACACCTTCCTGTTATCCAAGGAAAAAGGAAGTTTTAGCAGAGATGTGGAATTCCAATGAGCAAAGCTTGAGCCCCAAATGACTATAGGAATAATTTGATCAATGCAAAAGGGATATTTTGTAGGAATGCCAATTTGGGGTGGTTCTGAGCCAAAGTAAATCACATAGGGCCTAACTCCATAACCGATTTCCCGAACATGATTCATCCCGAACTTCTAGTGGCAATGCATTATTATCCAAGGAATATATAGTCATAGAAAATCAAGGGAGGTTAAAAATGTTTGGGTTTTTCAATAAGGTATATATATTCACACACAACAAGCATTTGGATTACTCATACAAGCATGCAAAATGCAACACACATTACAATCATGATGCATATGCATGATCCAAGAAGATTACATAAACTAAAAATCTAGTGGTGAAATGCAGATGCAAATGCATAAAACGAACTAAACAAGAACAAGACACTCACTGACTGTCTAGACGACAAATGCCTAACTCTCTTCTAAAAGAAGTGAACTTGTCTTCATTGAGGGGTTTAGTGAAGATATCGGTAATTTGATTATTTGTATCAACAAATTTTATTTCAACATCCCCCTTGCTAATATGATCACGCAGAAAGTGATGCCTAACCTCAATATGCTTTGTGCGAGAATGATGCACTGGATTCTTTGACAAATTTATTGCAGATGTGTTATCACAAAGAATGATTGTGTTTCCTAGTGTAATGCCAAAATCAATCAATTATTGTTGTATCCAGAGCACTTGGGCAACACAGCTACTTGCGGCCACATATTCGGCCTCGGCAGTTGATAATGCCACGGAATTTTGTTTCTTGGAGGCCCATGAAACGAAGCAACCTCCAAGGAACTGGAAATACCCACTTGTGCTCTTTCGATCTATTTTGCAACCCGCGTAATCAGCATCAGAATAACCGATTAAATTAAGAACTGAAGTACGTGGAAACCACAAACCCAATTCACAAGTACCAGCAATATATCTAAAAATACGCTTCACGGTCGACATGTGAGACTCTTTAGGATTCGATTGAAACCTAGCACACAAACATACTGCAAATTGTATATCGGGCCTACTGGCAGTCAAATATAACAAGGATCCTATCATGCTCCTGAAAAGGGTTTGGTTGACGGATTTACCTTGGTTATCTTGATCAAGTTTCAATGATGTGGACATGGGAGTTGGTTGAGGTTTGGTTGTTGTCAACTTGAATTTCTTTAGCAGGTCCATAGCATATTTCTTCTGGTTTATGAACAAACCATCAGTAGTCTGAGTTACCTGCAATCCCAAGAAAAACGTTAGTTCTCCTATAAGACTCATTTCGAACTCACTTTGCATCAATTCAGTAAAGTCTTTACTAAGAGCGTCCTTAGTGAAGCCAAAAATGATATCATCTACATACACTTGAACGGTTAGAATTTCCTTACCATTCAATTGTGTAAAGAGAGTTTGATCAACATTACCTCGTTTGAATCCATTTTGAATAAGAAAATCACTTAACCGTTCATACCATGCTCGAGGTGCTTGTTTCAGACCATAGAGGGTTGTCCAACTTGTACACATGGTCTGCATGCTCCGTATCTTCAAACCCTGGTGGTTGCTCCACATATACGCCCTCCTGGATATAGCCATTCAGAAATGCACTCTTAACATCCATTTGAAATAATTTTATGTTATTGTAGCATGCATATGCTAATAAAATCCTCACTGCCTTGAGTCTTACTACAGGAGCAAAAGACTCATCAAAGTCAATCCCTAGCTCTTGACTGTAGCCTTTGGCTACAAGCCTGGCCTTGTTCCTAGTTACCACTCCTTGATCGTTTGTTTTGTTGCGAAAAACCCACTTTGTTCCGATCACTGAGTGATTTCTAGGACATGGCACAAGGAACCACACTTTGTTACTTTGGAACTGGTGTAATTCTTCTTGCATAGCCATGATCCATGACTCATCTTGCAAAGCCTCTTCTATGGAGTGAGGTTCAAAGTGGGAAAGTAAGGCTATGTAATCCATATTTTTAACTTCCCTGAAGGAGGCTCGTGTCCGTATTCCTTCATCTATATTGCCCACCACATTTTTTAGCAGATGGTCCTTTGCAAATGTCCATTGCCTTGGTAACTGATGTTCAGGTTGATATTCCTGATTTGAATCATCTTCTTGAGGTTGTTCTACTTCTTGTTTCTTAGTTTTTCCTTGCATCTTCCTGGTATCACCAACATCTAACTCTTCATCCTGCAAAACAGATTTTTCATTAGTTCTTTTGGAAGATGATTCATCAACAATAACATGGGGGCTTTCCTCAACTACAAGAGTTCTCATGTTATACACTCGATAGGCTCTTGAGCTAAGAGAGTACCCAAGAAATATACCTTTATCACTTTTGGGATCAAATTTTGCCAGGTCTACTTTACCATTGTTGTGAATGTAGCAAATAGACCCAAAAGGTCTAAAATAAGAGATGTTTGGCTTCTTACCTCGGTACAGCTTGTAGATCTCTAATTTAGAATAAATCCACTTAAGAAAAATATCAAAGAAAAGACATGCAATAATCATCAATATGGAGGAAAATATATGCACGAGGTGCACAAGGGGAGTGTGTGATCGCCAGAGACGGTAGGTCTCAAAAATATAATCAATAAGAACATGGGAGGAATGATCGCGAAAAGTACCTCAAAAGATGCGGGGATGTGAGTGCTTCCTTTCTCTTCAAATCGGCCGGCCGATGAAGAGAGTTCTCCAATTTATTACCCTTGCAAAAAAAGATAAACACCAATAAAAAAAATATGGATTAGAATATGGTGTGTAGCATCAAATTCTAAATAAAAATATGAGCATGAAAATATGGTGAAAAACACACCTTAAGGGTAGTGGCCCTTAAACCCCTATGCAAAAGGGTATGGGAGATATGATGAATGATATGCAAATAGAGAGGTGTGCAAGAGATGCACTAAGGGGAGTTATTCAACATAGTTGAAGAAAGGAAATATGCATAGAGAGAGGAATATGATGCATGCGTATGTATGAACTAATAAAAACAAACTAAAAGAGAAAAGGGAGGGATAAGAAAAATCTGGTTTTGCTCCTTTGGCTTTTGATACTCGATGAGGAGAGGCCTTCAGTTGGATGAAGCTTGAACCATGTGAAGCCCTCCTTCAGCCAGGCAGCACCCTGCGTGAAGAAAAGAAGAAGAAAACAAAAAAAAACAGAAGAAAGAAAGACCGCAGAAGAAGACGAATCGAGGGAGGAAAAGAGGAATCCAACCTAATTAACAGAGCCGCCGGCTCTATTAAATAGAACAGATCAAATATAGGAGAAGATAAGAATGGCAAGAGCCCTACGGAGGCAAGACTCCAGTCCCTAATCAAGGAAGGTGTCTAACGAAGCAAGGACTCTCTGGGGAAAGGGCTGCGAAGACAGAAGATGAAACACGCCCTTGCTCAGGGCGTTAATTCAAGAATTGACGACCTGTCATAGGGCGTTAATTAAAAACACGCCCTGGGTCAGGGCGTTTCTTCCTGGATTAATTTTAGAAATAAACATTTCTTTTATTTGGAAATTATGAAAGACGCCTCAGGGAGAGGCGTGAATTGAAAAACGCCCCATGTTAGGGCGTGATTAAACATTTTTCAAACATTTATTCTTTTTCGAAAATTACATAATTCCAAGAATTGACGCCCTCACCTCAGGGCATCCTTTCATCAAGAAACGCCCCAGGTAAGGTCGTGTTTTAAAACACGCCCTTCACCAGGTCACGAATTTATAAAACAGGTAAAATGGGGAGAAATAGATAAAATGGGGAGACACGCCCTAGATCAGGCCGCGTTTTAAAAACACGCCACTCTCCAAGGCGTTAATTTTAAAAAAGAGGGAAAGGGGAGAAAATCCATGAAAATGGAAAAAAACACTCAAATAAGCTAATTTGAGGGTCAAATGGGGCATTACAAGGCAATATGAGAAATACTCAAAGTAATGTCAATTTTGGTGTGTCTACAGCTGCCCCGCCTTGGCGTCTGCTTTGCAAGGGAGCGTAGCAAACTGAAAAGTAGATGCCAAGGTGTGATGAGACATGCAATCAACATCACTTGATAAGAAATGAAATCAAAAGCTCGAGATGAAGCAAATCTCGGGAAATCCAACGAAATCAACAATGTTTGGATAAAAGGGGAGATGTGCACGCAGTGCACGAATGAGATAAAATAAAATGATCAACTTCCAGCGCGGTGGAAGTACCCCAGGTCACAAACCTGTAAGTTTCACCATTGGGGAGCGGTTATCAGCCAGTGGACGTGCTGCAGCCAAGGTGGATCAAAGGAAAGGATTGAAATAAGATGATAAAATCCAAACAAGGAGCTTTCGAGAAAAGACCCAAAACAGCGATAAAACGAACTGAGGATCCAATTCGACAATGAAAATCTCATATCGAGAAAGATTAAGATCAATTTCAACCCTCAAAGTCAGCTCATCAGAATGATTTTCCAATGTTAATTCAAAGTCCTACATGAATGCATGCTGGGTTTAAAGGGAAAATAACAAATAAAGATATAATATAATCTAGGATAATATTGTTAAACTGTCAAGACTGGGTCAAGAAACCAATTTCGCAAGCTGATACTAAGCCGAAGCCCGTTTATCCACGCACCAATTCGCAAAAGGGAACCATCGTCCCCAGCCTTGGACGGCTCAACGGCCTATCCGTGTGACTAAGACTTCTCTGGAATCATCATTGTTTTTGATGAAGGGGAACTCAAATCCCAGATTTACCAAAGCCACAAGGTCCTTGATATAATCTAGTAGCGTATGTAACATATAGTAAAAATGCATACAGGGAGAGATGGTGGAGCAATAAGTATGGGGGAACTGAGAGATGAGGTGCGGGCATCGTGGGGCTTGGATGATGATGCCCGGACGGTGGGACCAAGAGCTTCTTATCCTGCGCTCAAAATTTCATTAGCCAAGATATAATGAAGATAACAAGCAATGAATGAGACATTTAAGCATAACAAGCATAGCATGAATGGAAGCATCAATAAGCAATGACAACATAGACATCAAAGCACTCAAAGCTTAGTGTGAATAACATTCAAGCATGTATTAGCATGAATAGCATGAGTTAAATTATAGCATTGCAAAGCATCATTGTTTGTTGTTTGTCATAAGGATGACAATCTTGGCATGTGAGATTGAGATTGAATGATTGGAATCAAGTAATGTCCAGTGGCAAAGTGATCAAGTGAAATCAGCAGGAGTCGATTGAATGATTTGTAGATGAATAATCAGAATGATATAGTAATCAGAATGATATAGGGAGATGATAATCAAAATGCCCTAGTGTGGCATATCACGAGAATATCGGGAGGAATCAAGAGGTTGATAACAATAAGTGAAGATAGGACTCATCCCGTGCTCTTGGTCCTTGCAAAGCTGTTCCTGCAAAACACCATCAGACAATACAATGCAATTTTTTTTTTTTGTAATATGCAAATTTTTATGAGTTTTGAAAATATTTGAATTTTTATGAATTTTGAAAAATATTTGAATTTTTATTATGAATTTTGAAAGTATTCAATTTTTTGTTTGATTTTGCTCAGGAAATATTCAATTTTTTGTGGATTTTGGTTTAGACATTGTTAATGCAGCATCAAAGGGTTGTTTTTGAACCACTGGCTAGGGGTCCTAGTTCCTTCCCTTTTCGCTAAAATTACCCAAAGCTAGGCGTGCATTGAAAGTGGCGTCCTATAATTGACTGCCCTTGATTAACGGTGCTCCTACCAAGGCCATACCTGAGAAACATTCGGTCTTGGAGGGAGAAGAGAAGAACAATTGTGGATAAGCTTTATGCAGGATGGGAGATATCAAGACTTGAATTCTTTCCAAGGTGTTCCCTCAAAGAGGTAGTCTGTTGTGCCGGGGCTTTGTGCCTTTGATTTTTAGACCCATGACATGCATACGACCAGGGTTTTCCCTGCGGGGACTTTGCCACTCTTGTCATGCCATAATTCACAATTTTGAATTTATTAAAATTCTGACTTGATTTTCATAATAGCCCTTTTGGCGAGATGTATATCATGAAAACTCATATGAAAACTCATATTGATGTTGATTTTGGGTCAAGACTGCCCCTATTTGAGACTCCTCTCGTATTGGGGATTACCAAGGTTGGTCATCTCATCCGTCAACCTCTTGCCCCTGCATGTGGCCGAATAAAGAAGAGAAAAGACTTTCAGATATTCTCATGGCATGGCCAAGGTAGCAACGGTGTTTAACCAAAGGAGCCGGCTAAGGACGCCGTGAAGTGTGTGAGGTGCCCAGCTGAGGGTTGATCTTAACAAGCAGGGAGAGAATGTTGAATTCCCAGCACGGGGTTCTTATTAACCAAGGTGCTGCATAAGCAAGCCTAAATACTCTTTTTAACAATGATTTAATTTAACAAAAGCCTAAGATAAAGGTTTAAAACACCACTCTTAATCTCGTTAAGAAGCACTTGATTTTGAAAATCATGCGTGAAGTAATGAGAAAATGATATCATTAAAAATGCGTACTTACGCCAATATATTACCTTGCAACCTTTGTTAAAGCAGCTGTCAGAGGCGAGGTTGATCATCGTGGGATTTGTCCTCTTTGGCAGTCAAAAAGGATTGGAAGCAAAGGATTTTGGGAGTGGCTTAACAAGAAGGAGTGGTGCTCAAACCAGACTCAGACGAATAAGGAGAAAAGAGAAGAGAGGCGAGGGCTAGAACTCCCTCACTAAGGCGTGGAGACCCTGATCACATGGAACAGTCTACAGAAGAAGTGAAGAATTAGAAGGATGAGTGAGGACTAAAGCCTCGAAAGCAGTGAGAGAATGGGCAGATGCCCAAGGCAGTGCATGTGGAAGAAGTTGGGTCAGACCCAGAATTAGGAGGAATCAGAAGAAGAAATTGGTAGATGGAAGGAGGCGGATCTGGAGGGTCCGGAGGTGGTGGAGGAGAATCATGAGCAGAAGAAGAATCTGAAGGCTCCGGAGGGATAACGAAAGAAGGGACGCAATGCCCTGGGAAGAAATAGAGAAAAAGATGATGAAAAAGGAGGAAGAAAATGAAGGATGTGATATCCCGGAGGAGTAGAAAGATGAATCGGAAGAAAGATGGATGGTCCGGAGGTTCCGGAGGAATGAGATGGAAAGGGGCGTGATGCCCTGGAAAATGATAGAGAGAATAAGACGGAGAATCCGGAGGTTCCGGAGGAATGATGGAAGGAGGGACGCGATGCCCAAGAAGGTCCGGAGGTTCCGGAAAAATGAGGTGGAAAGGGGCGCGATGCCCGAGGGGAAGGTCCGGAGGTTCCGGAGGTAGCAAATGGAGAGGGGCATGATGCCCAAAGGACAAAGAGAGGGGTGAAAGATCCGGAGGTTTCGGAGGAAGAGGATGGAAAGGGGCGCGATGCCCAAGGAAAAGACTGAGACAATCAGATGGGGAATCCGGAGGTTCCGGGGGAATAAGATGGAAAGGGGCGCGATGCCCGAGGAACAGAGAAAGAAATGAAGGAGGATTAGGAGGAAAATCTGGAGGTTCCGGAGGAATAAGATGGAAAGGGGCGCGTTGCCCGAGGGGAAAGTCCGGAGGTTCCGGAGGGATAACGAAATCAGAAAGGGCGCGATGCCCAAAGAAGAGGGGTAAAATTCCTGGAGGTTCCAGGGAAATAGCAGGAAGGGGGACGCGATGCCCTAAGGGGAGTGAATTAAAGAAAGATGAAGATGAAGATGAAAAGTGCGGAATATCCGGAGGCGCCGGAAGGCGGGGGAGATACGGGTTCGGGAACCTGGGAAGAAGGAGGTGCAAATGCATGCGAATGCAGTAGCACGGATGTGATGAATGCACAAATGCGATAGAATGCATGGAATGCAAAGAACGTGAAGAACATGAAGGGCGAGAGAATGAGATCCTCCTCTTTACCCTTGGAATGGCCCATAAAGCGAAAGATGAGAATAGGGGTGAAGTTGAATGGGAGGTGGGTAAAGGAGTGGAAGGCCCCTTAGCATCAAGATAACTGCCCCTCCACGGCAGTGAAAGTGTATAGCCAATTGGCCCAATAAAAGGAGCTTTAATAAGTGGCAACCCCCTTGGAAGGCAAAGATCAACAATGTGAGGGAGTTGGAGAGTTGGAACGGGAAGCATCGTGTTGCCCATTGAATGTGGTATATATGGAATGTTGAGCAAAATGGGCATTCGCCCCTTGTAAGGAATAATAAATTCAGAATTCGAAAGTAGGAACAAGGGGTGCCCTGCCCGGCCCTTAGACGACATCAACGCCCGACATTCTCCTCTGAGCAAGGGCAGCGGCTTAGCCTCTTCAATCGTGCTCGGCACAATGACCCGGATTGGCATCCGGCAAATGAATTCCTGTATCTTGAACGGCATAGCCACAGCCAAATCCCTCTTGCCCGGCTCCGGATCATCCTTGGCGCAAGTACTTATAGCAGTGCTCCCCTTCCGAGTAGTAAAGGGAGGTGAGGCGGAGGCGGAAGGCTTCATGAATGGTGGAGGTATAATGGAAGGTGTTGGAGAAAGGATAAGTGGAAGTGGAGGTTCAAACACGTCGGGCTTTTCCTTTTGCTTGGAAGTAGTCAGGGTTGGCTCGAGTGCAAAAAGGGGTGAATCCTGCTCAGGATTAGCCACGGGTGGGGGTGAAAGGTTAAGTGGGGGAATAGGCAAAATAGGTTTTGGGGTTAAAGGGATAATGGAGGGTTGAGGTGGTGGTAATGGGATGTTAATTGGGGAAGGTTCAATGGTGGACTCAATGGAGGCCGATGGTGTGGCGGTTAATGGCTTAATAGGTAGAGGTTTAATGGAAGACTCGGTGGAGGCTGGTGTTGTGAAGGTTAATGGTATAACTGGTGGGAGTGTAATTAGTGGAGGTTTAGCGGAAGCGGTGTTAGGGATAGGAGGAGACTCAAGGAGTGTCGGTGTGGGTGATTGGAGTATCGACCCATCATCGTAACACCAATTAGTCTCATAAACAGGGGTTGGATCAGGGACGGTGACTTCGTCCTGAGCAGGGGGTTCATCAAATGATAATGGGGGAAGTGGGAAACGAAGGAAACTCGGAAGGGGTGCCTGTGGAGCTTCATCATCATCGTACACTGCCTCGGATTCTTCAAATGCTGGCTCCTGCTTGCTTGAAATGCCGAAGTCATAATCATCTCTCCTATCTTTCCATTCATTCTCCATCTTGGTAATATCATCCAGGAAAGCGTGAAGAGGATTGACTAGAGTAGGAGGAGCGGGCCGCGGGCTCGTAACCCTCTTTAATTGTTCCTCCATCAAAGTGATTTTATCAAGGAGAGTTTGCTGGAGGGGTGTGACCTGAGCAACCAAGGGTTGGCAGGGCATTGAAGGAGGAGGGGCCGCATAAAAAGGCCGTGGAGGGGAATTAAAGGGCCGACCCATGGAAGAACCTGGATGGGCCGGATTGTAAGGAATAAATGGGCCTTGGGGCCGCGATGGAGGAGGAATGGAAGGAGGCGGGTGGTGGGCCACCCGAGTAGCATGAACAGGAGGAGATGTAAGTGGATGATGGGCCACCCGAGTGTGAATACAAGAGGGAGGTGGGTGATGGGCCACCCGAATAGGATTAGAAGGAGGGAGAGATGAATGAGATGCACCCTCAACGGCCGCCTTAAGGGCTTGGATCTGTTGAGGGGTAAGATGATCTAATGCATGGATGATTCGAGAGACCTTCTCGTCATTGGGAGGAGAGTGGCCTGAAATTGAGTAGGAGGACCATGAGAATGGACATTGCCCATGGGCCGGACATGACCATAAAAATGAGGACGTGGTCCTTTGAAAGTATGGTGAGAATAATGAACATGTTGAAATTGAGGGGAATAAGATGTGCTAGGTTGATCACCCTCATGAACATTAATTGAATTGAACATGTTATTTTGTCTATCAAAGTAAGCCATTCAAGCAGTTTAATGTGCAAACAATTTGCAAAGAAACACACAAGTTGTGATGGTTACCTTGATTTCTTATGTTTGAACCTTGGTGAATTAATGAATTTATACAAATTGATATGATTCACACAAGGGGAGGAGCCTAGTTTCAATATGATTTGAACTCCAATGCCAACTAGGAGCCCTTTCTCACCACGTAGATGGCCAACTAACTCGGGACTTCAAAAGGGTACAACCTGCCCGGCGTCCGTGAGGGAATCCACGGGTGCGGGGACTTACGGAGGCTTGGAAAATGGATTTCCAGTCCAAAGAGACGGAATGCTCAATGGAGGGTCGTCCCGATTCCAAGAGGGTGTGTGGAATCCTAGTGAGGGGAGAGGAGGTCTCCCAAACCAAATGCAAATGTGAATGCAGCAGGGTAAACAGGCCAACCACAATAATATGATCAATCAACATGAAATAGCATGAAAACTCACCCACGGGAAGGGTTCTGGAAACCCACAGTAAAAACACGCCCTGGCAGAGGGCGCTACTAACAAAAGACACGACAGTGTGACTGTCGTGAATCAACGTGAGGGGCCCAGGGCCGGGTAAAATGCGCCTTAGGGTGAGGCGCTATCAATAAAGGGACGCCTGATGTGGGGCGCTAATCAACCAATCAACGCCCTGGGGAAGGGCGTGAATTCACAGGCAGCAATATAAAGCAGGAAAACCCAGAAATATGCTGGAAAATGCCCTGTCAGAGGGCGTAAAATATGAAGAAGACGCCCTGGGTTAGGGCGTTAAATCAAGAAAAACGCCTCTTCCAGAGGCGTGAATTCACTTTCTCCAGAAAAACTTCACGGCCAGCAGTATTAACACTCAATCACACAATCATGGCAATCAATAGAATAAGCATGCTCATCAAGAATTTTAAATAAGTGAAAATTTTAAAGAAGAATCAACAAACCGACTAATCACTTAGGGGAGGGTGTAAAACCAATGGGGGGTGCCCGAGGGGCACAAAAAGGGAGACGCACCGAGGGTGCAATAGGGGAGACGGCACACGCGGGTGCCTAAGGGGAAAGGGGTAATAAAGAGAACACAAAGCGTCCCACCGTGATCGCCAATTTGTAGATCTCTAATTTAGAATAAATCCACTTAAGAAAAATATCAAAGAAAAGACATGCAATAATCATCAATATGGAGGAAAATATATGCACGAGGTGCACAAGGGGAGTGTATGATCGCCAGAGACGGTAGGTCTCAAAAATATAATCAATAAGAACATGGGAGGAATGATCGCGAAAAGTACCTCAAAAGATGCGGGGATGTGAGTGCTTCCTTTCTCTTCAAATCGGCCGGCCGATGAAGAGAGTTCTCCAATTTATTACCCTTGCAAAAAAAGACAAACACCAATAAAAAAAATATGGATTAGAATATGGTGTGTAGCATCAAATTCTAAATAAAAATATGAGCATGAAAATATGGTGAAAAACACACCTTAAGGGTAGTGGCCCTTAAACCCCTATGCAAAAGGGTATGAGAGATATGATGAATGATATGCTAATAGGGAGGTGTGCAAGAGATGCACTAAGGGGAGTTATTCAACATAGTTGAAGAAAGGAAATATGAATAGAGAGAGGAATATGATGCATGCGTATGTATGAACTAATAAAAACAAACTAAAAGAGAAAAGGGAGGGATAAGAAAAATCTGGTTTTGCTCCTTTGGCTTTTGATAATCGATGAGGAGAGGCCTTCAGTTGGATGAAGCTTGAACCATGTGAAGCCCTCCTTCAGCCAGGCAGCACCCTGCGTGAAGAAAAGAAGAAGAAAACAAAAAAAAACAGAAGAAAGAAAGACCGCAGAAGAAGAAGAATCGAGGGAGGAAAAGAGGAATCCAACCTAATTAACAGAGCCGCCGGCTCTATTAAATAGAACAGATCAAATATAGGAGAAGATAAGAATGGCAAGAGCCCTACGGAGGCAAGACTCCAGTCCCCAATCAAGGAAGGTGTCTAACGAAGCAAGGACTCTCTGGGGAAAGGGCTGCGAAGATAGAAGATGAAACACGCCCTTACTCAGGGCGTCAATTCAAGAATTGATGACCTGTCATAGGGCGTTAATTCAAAACACGCCCTGGGTCAGGGCGTTTCTTCCTGGATTAATTTTAGAAATAAACATTTCTTTTATTTGGAAATTATGAAAGACGCCTCAGGGAGAGGCGTGAATTGAAAAATGCCCCATGTTAGGGCGTGATTAAACATTTTTCAAACATTTATTCTTTTTCGAAAATTACATAATTCCAGGAATTGACGCCCTCACCTCAGGGCGTCCTTTCATCAAGAAACGCCCCAGGTAAGGTCGTGTTTTAAAACACGCCCTTCACCAGGTCACGAATTTATAAAATAGGTAAAATGAGGAGAAATAGATAAAATGGGGAGACACGCCCTAGATCAGGCCGCGTTTCAAAAACACGCCCCTCTCCAGGGCGTTAATTTTAAAAAAGAGGGAAAGGGGAGAAAATCCATGAAAATGGAAAAAACACTCAAATAAGCTAATTTGAGGGTCAAATGGGGCATTACAAGGCAATATGAGAAATACTCAAAGTAATGTCAATTTTGGCGTGTCTACACAGCTCATAGGGGGTTTTCTTTAACAATGGTCTTACCATGGCACGGTTGACTATGTAGCAGGCAGTGTTCACTACTTCAGCCCAAAAGTACCTCGGCAAGTTGTTCTCATTTAGCATGGTTCTTGCCATCTCAATCAGTGTCCTATTCTTCCTTTCAACAACTCCGTTCTATTCAGGGGTTCTTGGTGCGGAGAAGTCGTGCATATAGCCTTGAGCCCTACAAAATTTGCTGAACTCATTATTATCAAATTTCCTACCATGATCGCTCCGCACGGCTTTAATGCAGCACCCCTTTTCATTTTGAACTGCCATGTAAAATGCTTCAAACTCTATCAGGGCATCATTTTTATGGGTAAGAAAATATACCCAACAGAATCGTGAGAAATCATCCACAATTACAAAACCATAAAGTTTACCACCCAAGCTATGTGTTCTGCTTGGTCTAAAAAGATCAATGTGGATTAATTCAAGGGGCCTTGATGTAGTTACATCATTCTTGCACTTGAATGATGTCATTGTTTGCTTACCCATGCTACACGTCCCACAGACTCCTTCATCGGTAACCTTCAGCTTAGGCAATCCAACTACCAAATCATTTCGAGAGAGTTTTAGCAAAAGAATGAAACTAGCATGCCCAAGTCGGCGATGCCAAAGCCAAACATCATCATTATTCCTTGCAACCAAACACAGATTTTTATGAGATGGTTCATCCAAATCAATCATATATATATTGTTATGCCTAAAACCAATGAACTTTATCTCATGAGTATTTTTATTCACAACAGTGCAGTGGTTAGAATCAAAAATCACGTTGAATCCTTTGTCAGACAATTGACTTATACTTAGAAGACTGTGGTGCAACCCCTTCACTAGCAAGACATTCTCAATTGCATGATTTTTATTCTTTCTGATCTTACCTTCTCCGACAATTTTTCCTTTATCCTTACCACCAAATGCCACTGTCCCACCATCCTTTTCATGTAGGTCCGCAAACAAATCCTTGTTTCCCATCATGTGCCGAGAGCATCCGCTATCCAAGTACCATCTATTCCTTTGGGCTCTCAAGCAGACCTGTAAGCACAACACAAATACTTATGCGGATTTTGGTACCCAAGCAAGCTTGGGTCCACGATGGTTAGAGACATGAGATGTGTATGATCTCTTTCTCATTCTAGCAAAGCTTTCATCATCAAATTTCAGAATTCTGCAATCATACATGTCATGGCCTAACCTTTCACAATAAAAGCATGTAATGGTTCTATCCTTGTTTCTTCTCCTTCCTACATTCAAGGATGAATTATGCACATGTGTTTTTGACGAGGATGGAGATGAACTTCTGGGAGACACATGAGTTAAATGTGTTTCAGATTGTAATGTTTTTCCTTTTTCAAGAATGGCAATGACATCTCTCAACTCATTGACTTCATGCTTTAGTGAATGAACTTGATTTTCGGCCTTTTCTTTTTCTTGATTGCATGCCATGCCTTCAAGCTTTTCTTGCTCCAGATTATTTTTCAAAGCATCATGCATTTTACTTAGTGTGGATTGCTCCTCTCTCATGCATGAAATCTCTTCTTCAAGCAATTCATTCTTGGACACAAGAGTTTCATTCTCATTTGTCAATTTCTCAGTTTCAGATTTCAACACAAGGCAATTTTCACATGAGTTTTCAGCATGCACAAGATGTTCAATTTTCTTTTTCAAATGTCTATTTTCAGATCTGAATTTTTTACATTTTTCATATAAGGACTCATATGTAATTTGTCATTGTTCACAAGTAAGAGTTTCAGTTTCAGAATCTACCTCATTTCCATTGTCGTCATTGGCCATGAAGCATAGGTTCTGGACCAGCTCATCTAGTCCATCTTCATTCCTGGACTCTTCCTCATCTTCATCGCTCCAAGTGGCCACCATGGCCTTGGGATTCTTGAATTTTCCTTTCTTGAACTTTCTCATCAGATCGGGGCACTCACCCCGCATATGGCCGGATTTTTTGCATTCGTAGCAAATAACTTCTTCCTTCTTGCTACTTTCACCTTTTTTAAGACCTTGCTTCCTTGGTCCTTTTCTGAATTGGCCACCGAACTTTCTTGTTCCTTTGACGAATCTTCTTGCTCTTCTTGTGATCATGGCAACCAGCTCTTCATCTTCAGTGTTTCCGACTGAATCAATGTCACTACCCTCTGAATCTTGTGGATTCACTTTTAGGGCTAAAGGTGTGACTACCTTCTTCTTTTTGTGGTCCTCCTCGCTCCTCTTGATGTTGATTTCGTAAGTCATCAAGGAGCCAATTAGCTCGTCCAATTTCAAAGTGCTGAGATCCTTTGAGTCCTCGATTACAGTGGCCTTTGTGTGCCATTATGATGACAAGGATCTCAGTACCTTTCTGACGAGTTCCTTGTCGGAATACTCTTTACCAAGACCCTTTAATCCATTCGTGATTTCCATCAATCTAGCAAACATATCAGAAATGGACTCCTCTGGTTTCATCATAAATAACTCATAATCCCGGACTAACAGATTCGCCTTGGTTTCCTTTACTTCCGATGTTCCTTCATAGATCAACCGCAGCTTGTTCCACATCTCCTGCGCAGAAGAACACATGGAAATACGTGAGTATTCATTAGGATGAATGGCACACTGTATTATATTCATGGCTTTAAAGTTTACTGAACACTTCTTTATATCCACATCATCCCACTCATCCTCATTTTGAGATAGAGTATACGGACCCTTGCTAATGACGCGCCACACGTCATAGTCTTGGGCTCGTAGAAAAACATACATTCTATTTTTCCAATAAGGGTAGTTTGATCCATCAAAGAACGGGGGTCTTTCGATCGAATGCCCTTCGGGCATCATTCCCTTGCTTGCCATAATAAGGGATCTACTCTACGACCGTATGGTCGAGTGAAACAGAGACCAAAGCTCTGATACCAATTGTTAAGTCCCAAAAGGCGGCAATCAAGAGGGGAGGGGTGAATTGATTAGCCAATTAAAATTCTTTGGGAGTGGAACAAGATAATTGATCATACAAGCACTAGATCTCACTCAAGCATGAACACATTTGTGAATGCGTGTGGATATTGGTAGGTGTTTGACAATGAAATTGGTGTACGCTCAACTCACCGTGAAGCTCACTCGATTATGGAAGCAGATGAACAAATCACAAGTGACACACTGAATTTTTAGGTGGTTCGGGTACACTGCCGTGTCCCCTACGTCCACCCCTCACTTGTGAGGATCAAGACTTCACTATGAAGTGAGCCACACACAAACGCTGTGTAGAATAGCAAACATACACACGCGGCACCCGATTTGGGCTACCACACACACACACACGTTCGTGTTTTCAAACACGAACAACACACACACAGATCTGAATCAAGTTTTACATCAAATACTCAAGTAGGCACAAAGTAAATCTGAGAGTAGAGATTGAAGAATGATTTATCATGGTTGGAGCTCCCCCTTTCACTTCTTTGAATGCAATTGAATGCTTCTGCAGGAGGAAGATCGATCCTTGAGGAAGAATGAAGCTTTGTCGACGAAATGAGGTTTCAGCATTGATAACCCACGCAGCTTATTGTTGGGGTTGATATTGAGGCTTGATTTAAGCTTCTTCCCTTCACTTTCAGGTTCAGAATAAGGTGGAAGAAGGGCTTTGAGCTGCTGCTTCGAAACTACACTCACCAAGGTTAGATCTAGAAAACCAACTCTAGATCTTCCTTCATCATCTAGGTTTTCGACCCAAAGAGAAGGTTATATCCTTCTAGGACGGTCAAGGGACACCATTAGGACAAGATCCATGAAATCTGGAGGAAAACAAGGCGGATGGGCGTGGGCAGTTGGACAAATGGTTCGAGGACGTAAAAGTCCTAAATCACGGCTCCGTGTAGGTGTCGACACCTGGTGTCGACACCTTGGGCATTACAAGGAGCAAAAACACCTAACAAAGTCCCTGGATACTGGGTGTCGACACCTGGTGTTCTGGCTTGCTGCCAGGGTCACAACAGGTAGGTGTCGAGACCAAGTGTCGGCACCTCCTAGACTGGCTGCTGGAAAATGGTTCTGGAATAAGGTGTCGAAACCTAGTGTCGACTTTTGCCCTGCCAGAAGGCTTAAAAACCCAAAAGGCTAAGAACTGAAGCATTAACTCCTCCAAGGATGATGGCATGATAAAATGAGATTGCTAGGAGGTCTTCCAACCTGTAAAAACACCAAGTATTCGTCAGATTGATACAACATCATAGAGCTCACAAAATAACCATTCATTTGAACCTGTTTCAATGGAAGTGAGGAAACTTAAAAATATGTTAACAAGGTAGGCTTATTCAAAACCGTTTCCATTTGTTGTTCCAAGAGTAACGGAGCAGGGAGGAATGAAAAAATGCATATCAAACTACATATCAATATTTCCCTCATAAGTTTACCTGAAATCACCTTCGGTCCTCAATTGCTTGCTCGTTTGTTGAATTGTCCATTCAAAGACCATTAGAGTATTAACCAGTAATCTCCATTGCATGATTAAATAGATGTGGTGTTCATAAGAGTACAAACCGGTTCACTCAAAACCATGATCGTACATTTCATTCATTAATCATCAAAACTCATTGCTATACACATTATAACCTCGGGGGCAAACATCACCAATACTCCAGGCAATGTCAATAGTCAACGTCAAGCTTTTGCAACTTCTGTAGTCCAGTCAAAGCCCGATCAAGCTTCGGCCATCGACAGTGGACACAGAAAATGACAAATGTGGAAGAACAACAGAAGAAGACTAAAGGTAACAAATACTCTCCTAAGAATGACAAATGAAGATTCAGCGGTGACAAAGAGATATATAAGGGTGACAAATGGATGTTAAGGGTGACAAATGTGGAAACAACGGTGATAATTTTCAAGGCAATAGGGAATGTTGTAACAGGGAAAAATGTTGCAGCAGGGAAAATGCCAAGGTGACGGCTATCAGTCGTAAGGGTGACAAATAGATTTTAAGTCTGACAAATAGCCGTTAAGGCTACAAAATGGGTTTGCAAGGGTGACTAATTGCTCAGCACGTGAGACGTCGAGCGGGGGACTTGACTAAGTTCCTTAAGTGTATCGCTATTAATAGTGAGGTGCCGGGTTCGAAACAAAGTTCTGTCATGTTTTCATTTATATTTTAAAATAAGTTATATTTAAAAAACTTAAGGAAACCTTAAGCTGAAGCTAAGATTCAAACCTGGAGAAACCTGTTCAAACGGCAGAACAATAAACCAAATGATACAATATGTCATTTCAAATAGTTTATTCCATTATATATATATATATATATATATATATATATATATTATAGTTTTCCGTATCGGTACGCAACGTCCAATCCCGTCTCGAGCCGTGGCCGGGACGACCACACCTGCCCCAAAATGATGTGTACGAGACTCAAGGACGACGTTGGCACAAGATCCGAGTGCTTCTACGTGGCATTCCTCGCGAAGAGCCCTAGCTCCCAAAAGTTCATTATAGACGTGACGGTAAATTCAAAACACATGAGTTTGACAGGGGCACGAAACAATAAGGAAATGGTCAACATGTGATCGATACGCCTCTGAGTACCTTTTCACACCTCGATGTGGGCCATTCAAGGTAGCTAGGCTTTTCAACACGCTGTCTCTTCTTTTTATAGGAATCAACTTATCAGCCATGTAGCCCCCTTCCTTGGCGATTAATCAAATATTTTCCCCTCTTATCGCCGTGATCGACCTTTATGGCACGGCGGGTCGCCAGTCCCCACCCGATGCCCACCATCATCTACTTAGTGATCAGAAGGAGCGAACCTTCAGCTAGTCCAGACCATCCCAGTCTTCGAACCAGAACACATTGTCACACACGTGATTGGCACGCCCTATCATGAGTAAAATCGATAAAAGATACAATGATATTTGATTATTATCCTGAGTGCTTCCACGTGGCATTCCCCGCGAGGAGTCCTAGCTCCTGAAAATTCATTATAGACGTGACGGTAAATTCAAAACGCATGAGTTTGACGGGGGCACGGAACAATAAGGAAATGGTCAACATGTGACCGATAAGCTTCTGAGTACCTTTTCGCACCCCGAAGTGGGCCATTCAAGGTAGCTAGGCTTTTCAATACACTGTCTCTTCTTTTTATAGGAGTCAACTTATCGGCCATGCAACCCTATTGTTTGGCGATTAATCAAACATTTTCCCCTCTTATTGCCGTGATCGACCTTTATGGCACGGCGGGTCGCCAGTCCCGACCCGATGCCCACCATCGTCTGCTTATTGATCAGAAGGAGCGCACCTTCGGTTAGTCCATACCATCCCAGTCTTGGAACCTAAACACATTATCACAAACTTGATTGGCACGCCCTATTGTGAGTAAAACCGATAAAAGATACAATGATATTTGATTATTATTTTGAGTGCTTCCACGTGGCATTCCCCGCGAGGATCCCTAGCTCCCGAAAATTCATTATAGACATGACGGTAAATTCAAAACACATGAGTTTGATAGGGGCACGGAACAATAAGGAAATGGTCAACATGTGACCGATACGCCTTTGAGTACCTTTTCACACCCTGATATGGGCCATTCAAGGTAGATAGGCTTTTCAACACGCTGTCTCTTATTTTTATAGGAATCGACTTGTCGGCCATGCAGGCCCATTGCTTGGCGATTAATCAAACATTTTCCCCTCTTATCGCCGTGATCGACCTTTATGGCACGGCGGGTCGCCAGTCCCGACCCGATGCCCACCATCGTCTGCTTAGTGATCAGAAGGAGTGCACCTTCGGTTAGTCCAGACCATCCCAGTCTTAGAACCTGAATACATTGTCACACACGTGATTGGCACGCCCTATCGTGAGTAAAATTGATAAAAGATACAATGATATTTGATTATTATCCAGAGTGCTTCCACGTGGCATTCCCCGCGAGGAGCCCTAGCTCCCGAAAATTCATTATAGACGTGACGGTAAATTCAAAACACATGAGTTTGACAGGGGTACAGAACAATAAGGAAATGGTTAACATGTGACCGATACGCCTCTGAGTACCTTTCTGCACCCCGATGTGGGCCTTTAAAGCAGGGTTTGACGTCCCGCTCTGGGATGCCTCGACCAGCACGTCTCGACCCGACCCAAGTGGTGGGCGGGACGCCCGGGTCGTGACCGGAATGCTTCATTATTTCAATATTTTATTATATATATATTATATATATAAAGAGTCTTTTTATTTTTTTATATTATTATATATATAAAGAGTCTTATTTTATTTTAACATTTTATGAGATGGACCGAGACGGAGTGAGACGGGACCGACCCGACCCGACCGGTCCCGAGCCGTGACCGGTACGGGCGGGTCGATCGAGACGGAAAACCCTGCTTTCAAGGTAGCTTGGCTTTTCAACAAGCTCTCTCTTCTTTTTATAGGAATCGACTTATCGGCCATAAAAAAGTTAAAAATTTCTAAATTACAGATCTCAAAATAATAAATAATATTTTTTTAGATGTAATGATATTTTTTACTAAGAGAGATTTTATCCTATTAGAAGAAATGAATAAATGACAAAAAATCACAAATGAATGAATGAAAACATGGTGCCAAATGAAAATATGGCGCCAAATAAAAAGAGACAAGAATAGGAAGACGACCCCTCTCCTGTCCTCCTTAGTCCTTCCCCATTCCTCCTCCTTCGACCACTGCATCCCTTTCCTCTCTCACGATCGCACCCCCACTCAATCTCTCACCGGCGGGCGGCGGAGTGGCGAGGGTGGGACGGCGCGGCGGAGCTACCCAGGGACGCCGTTGAGGGGCGAGCTGAGGTGAGCTCCGACAGTGGCGGTGGTCAAATTCTTTCTGGCGGACACCCCCTCACCGCAGGTATTCCCCTCTCTCCCTCTCTCGTTGGCCCCCCTCCCCCTCCCTGCTCCCGCCCTCTCTCACTCTCACTTTCACACACATAGACAAAACGATCGGGAGGGGCTTCGTTGCCACCAAAACTAAAACCAGTTGGTGCAGAATATCCTGATGTAAAGATTTTACATTCTCAGTTGCCAGCAAATGGGTCCTTCCCTTTTGGATTCACCACCTGACAATCCTGTTCTCGTGGATTCTTTGGCAGATTCTATTATCCATATTACCACGACTGAGTTGCAACATCATGACCCTTTTACTGTGGCGATGAAGGATTTTGGAGATAAGGCTTGTTAAAGAGAGGCTGATGCAATTGTTGAAATATTTGTGGATGGAAAACCAGTAAACATTGTGCAACTGGAAAGGCCATACCAAGAGTGGGCTCTGCAAATGCATGGTCAATAGGACGAAGAAATAGGTGGCAGCGAGGATGAACCTATCCTTGTTGATTGTCCATCCAATAAAAAAAGGGGCTTGGAAGTTCATCTGATGTTGTAAGAGTACACCAGGTGATAAGGAGAAAAGGTTCGTCTTGTAGATCAAGCATGAAGGTTAAAATTCCCAAAGGAGTAGTTGGTTTTCTTAAAAGTAATCTCTATGCAACTCTTGAGTACATATTACTTGGGGGGTAATATGTACTCAAGAGTTGTGTAAAGATTACTTTTAAGAAAACCAACTGCTCCTTTGAGAATTTTAACCTTCATGTCTGATCTCGCCAAGATGAACCTTTACTCCTTTTCACCGGGTGTACTCTTACAACATCAGATGAAATTCCAAACCCCTATTTTTATTGAGAGGGTGGGAAGAGGGATGTGGACATAAATGTTTATGCGTAAATGTGGATATGACCCTTTTTTCATTTTTGCCTGTTCAAGACTTTTGTTATGAAATATGTGATTAGTATGCTTGGATGTGAATTAAATTTGTAGACAGGTGTGGATGCCGATATGTAAGAAAATGTGTATGTGAATGTGAGTATGTTAATGATTTTTTCTAGAAAATGATGTCGATCGGCTCCACGGTGTGTGAATATGGAAGTGAAAGTGGATATGGATGTATATGTGACCAAACAGGATGTACAAGTGTGGAAAATAGTCAATATTTAGGGGAGATGTTGTCGATATTTTCTTACATGTAGTGATAAGACATATTGATATGAATTTTTTAATTTGTTAGGTAAATATGGCTAGAAATGATCGTTCATGAATGAATCGCAGAGTAGTTGACAGAGTGGTGTCAGAGGAGTTTAAGGATAGAGTTGATAGTTTTATTCAGTTTGTATTGGCACATCCAACAATAGTGGACCAGTGTGGTAACATCCGATGTCCTTGTTTACGTTGTAAAAATAAGAGATTTCATTCGCTATGGGATGTGCAAGTTCATTTATACAGGAAAAGGTTCACGAAAGGTTATATGAATTGGGTGTGAAATGGTGAGGACTTCTGGTCGTATGAGCCCGGCAATGTTGTAGGCACAAGTGCCTATGTAGACATGGTAATCGATGCTGTTGGCCCTAACTTTAATGTACAAGGGGAACACGTACACAACGAAGAACCATCAAACAAGTCGGCTGAAAGATTTTATCAGTTACTTCGGGATGCTGATGAGCCGCTGTGGGATGGTTGTGAAAATCACACTCGGTTGTCTGCTGTCTCACAGTTGTTGAATTTGAAATCTGAATTTCAACTTAGTGAGAGTTATTTTGACTGTATGCTCCTCCTTATCAAGAGTATGCTGCCTCGAGATGAGAAGCTGCCTGAAAATTTTTACCGTGCAAAGAAGATGGTTAATGAGTTAGGGCTTGGATACCAAAAAAATAGATACATTGATGGGGACATCACCTCCCATGCCCAAGTTTACCGTTCGTCTCCTCACCCCTGTTGCATCCGGCATGGTTTAGTCATTTAATTTTGAGTCCTTTGTAATTTTATTTGAGTCATTTGATGTATTTTCCCTTTTATTTGAGTCATGTTTCTAGGTCTTGCATTTATTTTCCTAAGTTTGAGTGTCATTAGATTGTGTAATGTGCTATTGGGCCCAATTCTTCGGACTTGGCCCATGAGCCCCCCCTACCCCTTCAGTTATTTGTTATTGAGTCTTTTGTAAGGGACTTTTGTAGAAATGTGGGTTTCCTATATATAGGACCACATTCCCCCCATTTCAACTTAATGAATCAATCAATGAAAAAAATGCCATTTGAGAGTCCAAAGCTTAGTTTAGTGGAGTGATTCCAACATTCTTTGGGTGAGAAACCCTAGGGGAGAGATTCCCCACCCTTCCCTCTCTTAATCCCTCTTTTTTTACTCCACTTTCTCTCTCCTCAACACCTAATTTCGAATTTTCTTCTCTCTCCTCCCTTCCCAACCACCTCAACCCCCACCTACCATCATTAAAGCCCTCCACTTCCCCATGGCCTCCATTACTCCACCCCCCTAGTCCCAAGAAGATCCCTCACCATTCCAACACCATCTTCCACATTCCAACACCACTTTCCCCATTCCAACACAATCAACCCCTTCCCCACACAACCCCACAACTTCCAAGGCCATTTCAAATTTGAAATCCACCCTTCCCTCCACTCACTTGTGCCCCCCCCCTCACTTTCTCCTCTCACCCACCTTCCCAAATTCGTAGCTCCTCCTCCCACCACCTGTTAGACCCCCTTCCAGACCCCATTCTTCCCTTCCTCCACCTTAGAACACCCCCTCCTAGACCCCCTCACAGCACGGGCTTTCCCCACACTCATCCACCCCCATTTCCCCTCCCATATACACCATTCCCCCCATCATCATCAACCTACAGCTCTCAACTGAAGATCTACAGCAGACCAGCAACTTGCAGCGGCCACCACGACCTCCTCCGGACGAGTTTGAAGACCCAAGAGCCATCGTCGGAAGCGTCTGCCAGTCGCCTTCGCAACCGAAGTGGTTTCGTCTTCTTCCGATCTCCGAGTCCTCCAGGAGGTCCATTCTCTCACAGCTTCGCGGTTCTACCTTGGCTGAGGACCTAAGCCAGATTAGAAGCTCTGCCATGAAGAACCCCGAAGGAATCAGTCCTCAAGTTGTTCTTAAAAGTTCTTCATCGGCCTGTCTACTTTCAGAATCAAGAAGCGGAAGCCCATTCAGCATCCGGGAACAGAAGTTACCAATTTTCTTCCACGGTCGCGCGGCTCTGCCTTCCCCAGTCTGCATCGACACCTCCTCACTCCTCTGGCTCCACAGATCGTCTCCTTTCTCTTCTGGCATCCCCGTTTCTTTTTCTGCAAAGAGGACTCACCCACGGTTCTAACGACGCTGACGGCATCAAATTTGGAGTTCGGGAGCGCCCAGGACAGCCTCTGCATCCTACTATTGGTGACCTGCCCTTGCTAGTCCGAGAAATAGAGGCCCTGTTCAAGCTCCTGCCCCGACCTGCAGCGACTCCAGAAGAATTTACAAAAATTCTGAGACATTCCCCTTCCTGTTACGAAGATTTCGCCGCCAGTCTCGCCATCATAGAAATTCCTGAGCAAGATCTACAACAGCAACACCTACCCTCTATCCTGGTTCACAGAAAGCAGGCAGATTCAGCGTCCACCCTTGTTCCTCGTTCTTTGCTTTGGTTTCCCCACCCCGCTTGGCCGGCTGAAGGCCCCTCCCTGCGTGGAGGTAGTATTGATGTAATATCATTAACCCCCACCCCAAGTTCCCCCTCCTGCGAGAGGTGTAGTGGTGTAATTTATTTGGGCAGGTCAAGCGACACCGCCGCGGCGTGTGGGGATCCACTCGCCTCCCCGCTCACCCTCGTCTCCGACCGGGATCGGTTTCTTCAAACCGGTCGAGTAAGTGCTCAAACCTTCACTCCACTTAGTGCTTGTCTTTCAATATTAGTTCTAATTCCGCTGGTTATGCGAGTGAGAGCCCGATCCTCAAGCCCCATTGCCTTGAGTGATCACCGTGGGAAGAGTGCAACCGGTGCCTTCGGCACTTCGTCGGCCCCGTTGAATTGGGCTTCCAAATCCATTGGGAATCAAATCTTGGCCTTGCTGGCCCTCTACCAGCAAGGGCCCAACCCCTCAACCTCACCTTGGCATTGCCAAGTTACCCCGGGCTTGGGTGAGCGACGAGAGAGCGGCGGCCCAAATTGGCCCATTTAGATTGCGATTGTGCTTGCTTGCATTAGGTCCGAGGTTGTGTCACATCAAGTGGTATCATAGCAAGTCTTTGATTTATTCTCACAAGTCAAGTCCATGGGCACGCTTGCATTAGAGTTCTCATCGGATCATTCTATGCATTATCCACCTCCCATTGTCATTGAGTCTACAGACCAAAAGGCCCCAATTCCCATCATATCCCAAGCATACCTACCTAATGGGAGCCCCACAGAAATTGACTTCATCGACATGGAAGAAGATAATTGGGTATCCCCCGAAATTGTAGCCACCCTCTCTACGACTGGACAAATTGTGCACAACGGAGACCTAGTCTTCGTCGAATTCCATAAATGGTTCGGGAAGACTAAGTATTTGGATGGGGCTTGGTGTCAAAAGGGAACATTGGCGGGTCCATGTATAATCCTAGGTAAGAAATGGTTAGATGAAAGGAATGCCGACATCGACCCAACACGTCGGACTTGCCTAGTGCATCCGCCACACCTTTCAGGAACCTTTAAATTCAACAACCTTTTATTCTCCCACCCGCGGGAATCCCACCCTTGTTCACCACCACGGGTGCACCATACTCCGGCCATCATCACCCCACCATCAAAGAACCTTCCCACTCCATTAGTTTTGGAAGAAGTAGTCCACCCGCTTTGCCACATGAAGACAAATATCCCTCGGGAACCTATCCCCTCCATAGAGAGCTCCCATGTCCCAATTGAAGAGGAAGCCTCGCACAAGGATCTTCACCCTACACCACCCCCTCTAGATAAGGCTGAATTCATCTTAGAAGAGTCCCTTGTTAGGTGGCTAAGGGAGAGACTAATTAGAGAGACCTCGACCCATGTTTGCCCTCCCATAGAACAAAATTTTCCCCTAGTGCCCATCTTCTCCTATCACACCACAATCCAAGCATCCTATCAAGTGGAGACCTTAGAGGATTTTCTTAGGGGCTTAGCATGGCAAATTGAGTTCACTAGCATGTTGACCCCTATGGCCGAACAACCTAGGAGCCTTAGCCTCCTACACCTATGCATAGGGTCTATCACCTCGATTTGCACCAATGGTTGCTACACTAGCGACCTCCTTCGATTCCTCCCTACACCGGATGAGCCCAACCTTCTCCTCGATTTAGAGCTTCTTATCTCCGGTAGAAAGCCAAGCCCTCCACTCATGGCCAACCCACTTGTCAAGAACATTGGCCCAACTATCATAGGGAAGGATGACTTAACACCTTTTAAGGATCGTGAGGACATGGAGTTCCTCCCCCTAAGTGACCTATTTTACGATCCATATGATCCCTTCCAATGGGAGTCAAGGGACTCATATGACCCAACCATCTTACCAACCACCCACCCTGTCCTACCCTCACTCACCATATTGGGCCAAACCCACCTCATCCATGACCCGGGCTGCACCTTGGGAGCCATAACCATGGACCATATATCCCTAGGGAATAAGGTGGTGCCCCACCCCATGATGACCACCTTCTTAGATCCATTTGATCCTTTCCAATGGGAGTTCAAAGGTTGTCCCACACCTATACACATGGAAGTCACTTTTGGGAAAAGCATGCATGTGTCTAGGCTTTCCACACCCCTTGGCATGAACACTATGTTGGGTCCATTCATTCATATCACTCACATGTTAAGTAGAAAGCATGAGTGGGCCACATTCGGATGTCATGGTCCTCCTTCATTCATCATGGATCTTAAGCATGTCAAAAGCATCTACGGATGTCCGGGCCCCCCCACATTAATCACCACTTTACATGATAGGTTCACCTACGGTTGCCCCGGCCCACCTAGGCCCACCAAAGTCTACATGACAACATTGCATGATAAGTCCACAAATGGTTGCACCGGCCCACCAAGGTTCATCATGGTCCATCTGGCATCTTGGCAGGATAGGTCCATCTATGGTTGTCCAGGTCCACCCATAACCACTAAAAGGATAGCATTCACAAAATTACATGAAAACCTTTGCAAGCACATCAGCAAAAAGAATGAGACTTATAAAAGGCTGGCCGACTCTCATCGGCATCATCAAGAATTCCAAGTGGGTGACCTTGTGATGGTAAGGATGGAGAGGCTCTCCCCGGGAGCCAACTCTAAACTGAGGCCACGTGGGGCTGGTCCCTTCCAGGTCTTGAGGCGCATAGGTGCAAATGCCAACGAGTTAGATCTCCATGAGGAGTATGGAATAAGTCCCATATTCAATGTTGCCGACCTAGTGCCATATAAGGGACCCACGGTGGTACCTAGTGAGGAGATTGAGCCTACTTATTCCCTTGAGAGAGCACCCACCCATGATGATAAACCACCAGCCAAGAGAGCCCAGCGTGAACAAATTGAACAAATATTGGATGAACAAGTCACTACCACTCGGAGCAAGGTATATGAGCGCTATCTCGGCAGGTGGATGGATCGGTCTCGTTCGGGAGACTTGAGGGCGGTACCACTTCTACACCCTCCAAGGAGGGAAGGACACTTACTCGACAGAGTCGAGTTCTCCGCACCCCAGGAGTATGATGGGGACATCACCTCCCATGCCCAAGTTTACCGTTCGTCTCCTCACCCCTGTTGCATCCGGCATGGTTTAGTCATTTAATTTTGAGTCCTTTGTAATTTTATTTGAGTCATTTGATGTATTTTCCCTTTTATTTGAGTCATGTTCCTAGGTCTTGCATTTATTTTCCTAAGTTTGAATGTCATTAGATTGTGTAATGTGCTATTGGGCCCAATTCTTCGGGCTTGGCCCATGAGCCCCCCCTACCCCTTCGGTTATTTGTTATTGAGTCTTTTGTAAGGGACTTTTGTAGAAATGTGGGTTTCCTATATATAGGACCACATGCCCCCCATTTCAACTTAATGAATCACTCAATGAAAAAAATGCCATTTGAGAGTCCAAAGCTTAGTTTAGTGGAGTGATTCCAACATTCTTTGGGTGAGAAACCCTAGGGGAGAGATTCCCCACCCTTCCCTCTCTTAATCCCTCTTTTTTTACTCCACTTTCTCTCTCCTCAACACCCAATTTCGAATTTTCTTCTCTCTCCTCCCTTCCCAACCACCTCAACCCCCACCTACCATCATTAAAGCCCTCCACTTCCCCATGGCCTCCATTACTCCACCCCCCTAGTCCCAAGAAGATCCCTCACCATTCCAACAACATCTTCCACATTCCAACACCACTTTTCCCATTCCAACACAATCAACCCCTTCCCCACACAACCCCACAACTTCCAAGGCCATTTCAAATTTGAAATCCACCCTTCCCTCCACTCACTTGTGCCCCCCCCCCTCACTTTCTCCTCTCACCCACCTTCCCAAATTCGTAGCTCCTCCTCCCACCACCTGTTAGACCCCCTTCCAGACCCCATTCTTCCCTTCCTCCACCTTAGAACACCCCCTCCTAGACCCCCTCACAGCACGGGCTTTCCCCACACTCATCCACCCTCATTTCCCCTCCCATATACCCCATTCCCCCCATCATCATCAACCTACAGCTCTCAACTGAAGATCTACAGCAGACCAGCAACTTGCAACGGCCACCACGACCTCCTCCGGACGAGTGTGAAGACCCAAGAGCCATCGTCGGAAGCGTCTGCCAGTCACCTTCGCAACCGAAGTGGTTTCGTCTTCTTCCGATCTCCGAGTCGTCCAGGAGGTCCATTCTCTCACAGCTGCGTGGTTCTACCTCGGCTGAGGACCTAAGCCAGATTAGAAGCTCTGCCATGATGAACCCCGAAGGAATCAGTCCTCAAGTTGTTCTTCAAAGTTCTTCATCGGCCTATCTACTTTCAGAATCAAGAAGCGGAAGCCCATTCAGCATCCGGGAACATAAGTTACCAATTTTCTTCCACGGTCGCGCGGCTCTGCCTTCCCCAGTCTGCATCGACACCTCCTCACTCTTCTGGCTCCACAGATCGTCTCCTTTCTCTTCTGGCATCCCCGTTTCTTTTTCTGCAAAGAGGACTCACCCACAGTTCTAACGATGCTGACGGCATCAAATTTGGAGTTCGGGAGCGCCCAGGACAGCCTCTGCATCCTACTATTGGTGACCTGCCCTTGCTAGTCCGAGAAACAGAGGCCCTGTTCAAGCTCTTGCCCCGACCTGCAGCGACTCCAGAAGAATTTACAAAAATTCTGAGACATTCCCCTTCCTGTTACGAAGATTTCGCCGCCAGTCTCGCCATCAGAGAAATTCCTGAGCAAGATCTACAACAGCAACACCTACCCTCTATCCTAGTTCACAGAAAGCAGGCAGATTCGGCGTCCACCCTTGTTCCTCGTTCTTTTCTTTGGTTTCCCCACCCCGCTTTGCCGGCTGAAGGCCCCTCCCTGCGTGGAGGTAGTATTGATGTAATATCATTAACCCCCACCCCAAGTTCCCCCTCCTGCGAGAGGTGTAGTGGTGTAATTTGTTTGGGCAGGTCAAGCGACACCGCCGCGGCGTGTGGGGATCCACTCGCCTCCCCGCTCGCCCTCGTCTCCGACCGGGACCGGTTTCTTCAAACCGGTCGAGTAAGTGCTCAAACCTTCACTCCACTTAGTGCTTGTCTTTCAATATTAGTTCTAATTCCGCTGGTTATGTGAGTGAGAGCCCAATCCTCAAGCCCCATTGCCTTGAGTGATCACCGTGGGAAGAGTGCAACCGGTGCCTTCGGCAGTTCGTCGGCCCCGTTGAATTGGGCTTCCAAATCCATTGGGAATCAAATCTTGGCCTTGCTGGCCCTCTACCAGCAAGGGCCCAACCCCTCAACCTCACCTTGGCATTGCCAAGTTACCCCGGGCTTGGGTGAGCGACGAGAGAGCGGCGACCCAAATTGGCCCATTTAGATTGCGATTGTGCTTGCTTGCATTAGGTCCGAGGTTGTGTCACATCATACATGCCCTAATAACTGTATGCTACATTATGAAGATAATGTAGATAAAAGATCATGTGATATTTGTCAGCATGATAGATTTAGACCTAAGAGAGGGGACAATTCAAAGAAGAAGGATGTGACTTACAAGTCACTATGATACTTCCCTCTCACGCCCAGATTGTAGCAGATGTATATGTCGTCAAACACAGCTCGGCATATGATATGGCACACGGAAAGAGTACGTCGTGTAGATGATATAATCAGTCATCTCGCCGACGGTGAAGATTGGGCTCATTTCAATCGTACCTATACTGCTTTTGCTCACGAGCCATGCAATGTTAGGTTAGGTTTTTGCACAGACGGCTTCAACCCATTTGGAGGTTCAATGGCATCTTACTCATGTTGGCCAGTGTTCATGACGCCGTATAACCTTCCCCCGGGCATGTGCATGAAGCGAGAGAACCTTTTCTTAACTTTGGTGATTCCAGGTCCAAAAAATCCAGGAAAAAAATTGGACATATATCTCAAGCCACTGATTGATGAGTTGAAAAGATTATGAAATGATGGAGTTGTTACTTATGATGCGTATATAAAACAAAATTTCACTATGAAGGCTGCATTGATGTGGACAATAAGTGACTTCCTTGCATATGGAATGCTATCTGGCTGGAGTACACACGGGAGGTTGGCATGTCCTTACTGTATGACTGATACCAAATCATTTGTCCAGAAATATGATAAGAAATCATGCTGGTTCGATTGTCATCGATGGTTTCTACCCATTGACCATCCTTTCCGAAGGCAAAAGGACTCATTCATTAAGAACACAGTTGAAATGGATGAAGCAGACTTGAAACGAATGTCTGGTCGACAAATGGCGGAACAGGTGCAAAACCTACCAGATATAGTGCAATTGTTAGGTAGTATACGACATCTTCGTGGATTTGGAGAGGATCACAATTGGGTGAAGAAAAGTATCTTCTGGGAATTGCCTTATTGGTCAGCCCTTTTGATATGGCACAACCTGGACATCATGCATGTTGAGAAGAATGTCTTTGATAATGTGTTCAACACCATCATGAACGTGAAAGCCAAAACAAAGGACAATGCCAAGGAGTGAGCGGACTTGAAGATACTTTGCAAATGACCAGAGTTGGAATTGCGGCCGGTATGGGGCAAAGTTGTGCAACCTAAAGCAGCTTACGTGTTGAAAGACATACAGATCAATGAACTGTGCCAGTGGCTGAAGCAATTAAGATTCTCTGATGGATATGTGTCTAACATAGCCCGTTGTGTGAATGTCAATGAGGGAAAAATATATGGATTGAAAAGTCATGACTGCCATGTGTTCATGAAGAGACTTTTGCCCATTACATTCCGTGACATATTGCCAAAGCCTATATGGGGAGCATTGACTGAGTTGAGTCAGTTTTTCAGGATTCTATGTGCATCAGAACTCAAACTTGGGGACGTGCAAACTATGGAACAAAATGTGGTCACGACGGTATGCAAGTTGGAGAAGATATTTCCCCCTGCGTTCTTCGATTCCATGGAGCACCTGATTATCCATTTACCATACGAGGCCAAAGTTGGTGGAGCAGTACAATTTCGATGGATGTATCCATTTGAGAGGTAATCAGTATGTATTTACTGATTATTTGACAGTAGTTACATGTACTATCATTGTCACTATATGTCATTGTCATATGAATTGTTGTCATAGGTGTATGCATGACCTGAAAATGAAGGTTCGCAACAAGACTAAAGTAGAGGGTTCGATTACCGGGGCATAAATTATTGAAGAAATTTTAAACTTCTGTTAAATATACTTCGAACCCGAAATTCGAACTCACCGCAATTGACGTCCACGTAATGATGATGGAGGAGAGGTGGGTCCGTCTGACCGGTTGTCCATATTTAAGTATCCAGGGCGTGCATTCGGACGTTGTTCGAATCCCATATTAAAGGACAGAGAGTTGTTGGCCACAGAGATATATGTTCTCCTAAACTATGCTGAGATTGAACCTTATGTTGAGTGAGTCCTCAACTCCGCAGGCGCTAAAATTTATAAGCATCTTGACGTTCTTCCTCCCATGTACGGTGATGTTGCATTCATCATTGCAAGCAATTTGATTCAGAATTAATTACTTAATGTCCACACCTCAATGACATGGAGGTTCAAAATGAACGAGAGAGATCTTTTGCCAGATGGCTTAACGGTCAAGTAAGTGTCAATCTACCAATTTCACAAAGCTTGAGGTGTATGCAAGTTCAATTTAAAGTAACATGGTTTATATTCATAGGTTGAAGAAGGTTATGTTACTGATGAAAGAGTCCGGGTGATAAGTTATGGACCTTCGAAGGTCGCGCATGCCTATCCAGGATTTTTTGTGAAGGGTTATAGATTTCACACTAGAGATTATGGATGAAATAAGTCTACGATGAATAGTGGCGTATGCGTGAAACATAGTACATACAATGAAAATGATCTTGATTACTATGGTATTCTTGATGAGGTCATAGAATTGTAGTATCTCGGACAAGACAAGCATATATTCCTTTTTAAGTGTCATTATTTTGATCCTCATTTAGTTCGAAACGACACAATATATGGGATTATCTATGTCAAACATAGATCAAAATTGAATACCTATGAGCCATTCATTTTGGCCGCACAAGCCCAGCAAGTGTATTATTCAAGTTATTCATCGTCCAAGAATAAAGATTAGTGGGTAGTTTGTAGGGTAAAACTAAGGCTTGCGTCCACTGATGAGTTAGATCTGATTGAAGCTGTCTCAGAGGATTCTAGTACCGAATTTTTTCAATCAGTCGAGGGTGACATCGCAGAGTTGGTTGCTTATAATCTTCATCTAATCGAATCTGATGATCCACTTCGGTTGTCTATAGAGGATGAAGTGGAAGAAGTCGATTCAACTGAGCTAAATGAAGTAATTGTTGGGTAGGAGGAGTCCTCTGAGGAGGAAGTGTATGAATCTAGTGAGAATGAGGAAGATGACGAAGATGACAATGAGTTTGATATATCTTCAGCGTCTGAAGATGAAATAGATACAGATTGAATATTTTGTATGAAATTTAACATATATACATTTCTTATCATTATTACTTACCACCTCTCCTCGTAATTAGTTGTGGACTAATATGCACTACTTTAATTGTTGTCAATAATTAGATGGTTTGAGGTCGTATCGGATCTTCGAGGAGAGGTGGTTCTGGGAGGGGTTCTACTGGTATGTTTATTTAAATTCTTAGATAAATGAGTAGTGAATATATGCACTTTGTTTTGGTAATGATATTTTATGTCTCTGCACCATGTTGTAAGAGTACATTGCCCCCACCATGTGTTGCGGGTATGTTTATTTAAATTCTTAGATAAATGAGTTGTGAATATGCACTTTATTTTGGTAATGATAGTTTATGTCTCTGCACCAGGTACACAGATTACACTGCCCCCACCACCTGCTACTGGTATGTTTACTTAAATTCTTAGATAAATGAGTAGTGAATATGCACTTTGTTTTGGTAATGATACTTTATGTCTCTGCACCAGGTACACAGATTACACCGCCCCCACCACCTGCTACTGGTATGTTTATTTAAATTCTTAGATAAATGAGTAGTGAATACGCACTTCATTTTGGTAATGATAGTTTATGTCTCTGCACCAGGTACACAGATTACACCACCCCCACCACCTGCTACTGGTATGTTTATTTAAATTGTTAGATAAATGAGTAGTGAATATGCACTTTGTTCTGGTAATAATAGTTTGTCTCTGCACCAGGTACACACATTACACTGCTCCCACCACTTGCTACTAGTATGTTTATTTAAAATCTTAGATAAGTGAGTAGTGATTATGCACTTCGTTTTGGCAATGATAGTTTATGTCTCTGCACCAGGTACATAGATTACACCGTCCCCACCACCTGCTGCGGGTATGTTTATTTATATTCTTAGATAAATGAGTAGTGAATATGCACTTCATTTTGGTAATGATATTTTATGTCTTTGCACCAGGTACATAGAGTACACCGACCCCACCACGTGCTGCGGGTATGTTTATTTAAGATCGTTCATGAATGAGTAGTGACTTAGCACTTTATTTTGCTCACGATATTTTATGTCTCTGTACCAGGTACACAGAGTGCACCGCCCCCACCAACTGCTGTGGGTATGTTTATTTAAATCCTTAGTGTTTCGGCTCCATGTTTTGAAGCTGTCAAAATTTAGAGTCATGTATACTCTTCATGTGGATAGTCCATGTGTTTTGTTGATGTAGAATCATCCATGGAGCTATAATGATTTTGTGTGTATAGTTTACTTCTAAATTGCACAAAGAACAGGTTGACAGTTGCACATAGAATAGGCTGAAAGCCAGTTATTTTCTCAAGAACTGAAGAAAAGTCAACATGGTAATGTAGTCAACGCACAGTCAATGGTCAACCCAAGTCTGTGTAGTCAAAGTCTTAATTCTTTAGAAGTGATGAACAAATCTATTAAGATTCATACAAGGGAATGCAGGAAGATAAGGCAGATAGATGACTCATTAGTGGTGACAAATAGATAGGTAAGGCTGACAAATAGCTCTCTACGGGTGAAAAATAGGTTGTAGCACTGAATATGTGTGAAGTGTTGAAGCTGCATGAAGGGGAAGTCCACTTGTGTTTACCCGCCAGTAGAAGAACCTAAGGACGATAAATGCACACATAAGGCTGACAAATAGACTGCTATGGGTGACATATACCCTCTTAAGGGTGAAAAATAGGTATCAACGGAGACATTAGCTTAAGTGCTTAAGTGTTCGACGTATGTTCTATGCAAACTCTTGTTAAAATATTGTTCATTCTGTATTAAAATTGGGTAGCGCCAGATTTTTTATTTCAATTTGGGCATAGTTTTTAATCGGGGGATATATTCACCCCGCCTCTATATCCTATCCTTCCACACATCACTTAGATAAATGAGTACTGAATATGCACTTTGTTTTGCTCACGATATTTTATGTCTCCGCATCATGTACACAGAGTGGCCCACACCAACAATTACGGGTATGTTTATTTAAATTCTTAGATAAATGAGTAGTGAATATACAATTTGTTTTGCTCACGATATTTTATATTTACAGGTTTGAGTGCCTCTACATCAGGTCTACAGAGTACACTACTTTCACCACATTCTACTGCTATGTTTATTTAAATTCTTAGTTAAATGATAAGAATTCTATATGTTTACTTGTTGAATTTTTTTTTTAATAATGAGCTAAATTCTGATTAACTACTTCTACTTTACTTGTAACAGGTTCGTCGGGCACACCACCTGCAATAGTTGGCTCGTCCGCTCACCCGTGGACACAACATGCAGACTATGCTGTTAGTCATCACGAGGGCGAGCAGGTGGTGTTGCAAGAGGGACGCATGCCATGTTGGGTCTCTGGGTAAATATTTAAACTCATGAATTATGTTCGTTATCTACCCATCAACTATATATATAATTGTTGGCTATCATTTTAACATTTGTAATTGCAGGGATAAAGTAGAGCCCAGTGACGCTTCTTGTTTTATTTTTAACATTATTGAGCGACATGTGACCAACCCATATAAGTCATTTCAAAAGTTTCCTTAGGATATCCGCGATTGATTGTATGACGAGTTCCTGGTATACAATTTAATCTATTAAATTACATATTTCCCAACTCCACAATTTCAATCGACTAACTTATAAAATTTGAATTCTTGACAGCAAGGATATCAGCTTGTGAGGCGAGCTGACGCCGGACGAGCTCGACGTGCATGGGAGGCCACAACAACTGTAAATTATAAGCATCAATTACACAACTGTCGGGACCATGTCAAGGCTCTAGCCGGGGGGAGCGAGGACCGTGGCCTTTGGAAGGCACACGGCCCCGCATGGATGAGGAGGGAGCACAAGGAGGACCTCTGTGATAGATGGGCCGAGCCTAATTGGATGGCCAAAGCCGCACGTGCGTTACATCCAGACGTGCATCTCCATACTTCTGGATCTATTTCCTTCGCGACCGAGAAGGAGAGATTGGTAAATAATCATCTTAATTTTATTATATTTTATTTCTTATGTGTCCCTATTTATTCTCTATAACATGTATAACATGAAAAGAAGAGGGGTGGTATGGTCTCGTACTGCGATTTATTTGCTACAGTTCACCAAAAGAAGGGGACGGATCAGTATGTGAGCGAGAGAGCTTGCTCGGTAGTGGTAAGATTACATACATACACATTTCTTTTCTATTTCTATTTTTAAATATGATTGATTAATATGACATTTACAATATTTTTATTCAATTTGCAAGAGTCATATGACAGGCATATGACTGAAAAGTATGGGGACGAGGAGACGCAGCGGCCGCAACTAGATCTTGAGGCATGGGTAGCAGCAGCCGGCCCACCGAAGAAAGGACAAGTATACGGTTTTGGGCAGAGCTTGGGCACAAGCCTGATTCTAGCATCTTATCCGAGCTCAGCTTTGTCCTACCCCGGTAGCAGCTCCTTCTCTACTCCCTCCATCGGCACTTCTACGACCCAGATTACATCCATCGTCGAACATGCGGTAGACCGCATCGAGGAACGCATGGAGGCATGCTTTACTCGGGTGGTTGCTACCCTCCTAGATCAGGCGGGGATTTTGACTCAAGAAGCATGTTGGGTTCGATGCAGTAGATTCAGAGGGGGGTGAATGAATCTCCCCTTAAAAATTTCGCCCAATTAAAAATTCTTCCTGATTCTAACAGAAGTCCAATAAGCAATTGCGGAATTCAGATTCACTAAGTCAAGTAATATGCATATAGATGAACTGACTAGTGACTTAGGAACAATGTCAAAGGACTCTCAAAGCTACAATCGAACACATAGTGTGCAATCAAACCATATCATCCCTAAGCATTCATCTAGCGCCAATCAGATAACAAAATTCAAACCACAATGCACAAAGTATTTTTAGGTGGTTCGGTCCTCCAGACCTACATCCACCCCACACTCAAACTCGAGTGTGGATTCCGCTGACTCACAGCTTGAACAGCTGGGCATCACAGCTTGCCATACAATCGCTGGGCAACACAGCTTGCCATCCGCTGGGCAACACAGCTTGCCATCCACTGGGGACTACAGCTTAACCCGTCCGAGGTATCCACCTCGCCGCTGTGCATCACAGCTTGCACTGCTGATAGACAGCTTGAAGAAAGGTTTAAAAGGAAAGCAAAAACAAGAAACTATAGCAACGAAAAATTGTAAATAATGAAGCACGAATGTGGCTCATAAGGAGCTGACTGGATTGGATTTGATCCAACTTCCAGTGGAGACAGATTATCTGATGAAGTCTTCTCTCTTCTCAACTCACGAGCTCTCTTCCTCTTTCTTTTTCTTCTTCTTCCCTGCTTTTGATCTCTCACTCTCTTTTTCTTTCTTCTTCCCTGCTTCTTCTTCTTCTTCTCTGCTCTCTGGATCGTTCAGGCTATCTTCTCTTAGTTTCTGCCCCTTCTATTTCGATCAGCCTTCTTCAGACAAAGGAGTCTTCCTTATATAGCAGTTCCAGCAGGAGCATCACTAGGCGCGTGTCTTCCACAGTTCCCGCCCAATTGTTTTGACCACGTGTCATCTTCCTGTCAGCCCTTCCAGCCTCGGATCACGTGCCCTTCATAAGCTTCACGAACAGTACCTGTCAGACAGAGAGAACCTTATAAGTTTAATGTCGACACCTTGTACATACTTTATAGTATGTAATGTGTAGACTTTGCAATGTAAAGACTTTGCAATGCGACAGCAATGTATAGACTCTGCATTGTATAGACTTCATATATGCAGTGCTATGGCATGTGCAGACTTCGTGGATGCAAAGCTAAGGTGTGTACAGACTTAGTGAATGCAACACTGAGGCATGTACAGACTTTACTTATGCAAGCGAAGCAGTGCATGGCTGTACAGACGTTGTGTAATGTATGGACTTAGTATGTGCGAGCATGCTAACATGCAATGTGTAGACATTGAATCAAAAGGATGCACAGGCTGTACAGACATTCTGTGCTTAACACTTAAGCCTGAATGCATGATGTGTAGATGTTGTATAGACTTTCTGAGGTGTGCACAAGGTGAAGTATGCATAACAGAACTGAATGCACTAACATGCCATCGATCATTGTACAGACCTCATGTTCACTATGCAGACGTTGTATAGACTTGCTAATGCATTGTGTGCAGACTCTGCGTGCGATGTGCAGACTTCGTGCAATGCATGAAGCAATGTACAGACCTGCTGACAATGAGTGTGCAGACTCTGCTTTGAGCAATGCACAATGTATGGACTTAGTCATGCGTGCAGCAAAGACAATGTACAGACTATGCCATGCTCACAGTTAATGCATGTATAGACTTGTATGAGGAACAGGCTGTGCAGACTTAGACGAATGAACCATAAGTTTCAATGTGAAGACTTCATCTCGTGCAAGCAAAAGCCAATGTATAGACTTGGCATTTGTGCAAGCAGAACGATGTACAGACTTTGTGTTGTGAACACAGGCTGTACAGACTTTGAATGATGCATGCACAAGACACAATGGATGTATAGACTTAGAATGCGAAACCATGCCATGTACAGACTTTATATATGCAATGCTAGAGCATGTAGTAGCCTATGTATAGACTTGCAGACTTGTGCAGACTAGCCAGTGTATGGACTTGGTGAGTATGCATCACACAATGTGCAGACTTCGTGCAATGCATGAAGAAGCAATGTATAGACATGGAGAGCAATGTGCAACCAATGTACATACTTTGTAATGCATAGACTTAATGCATGAGAACACAATGCACCATGTACAGACTATGCGATATGCAACCAAACGATGTCTAGACTTTGATAAATTGATGCACAACAAAAAGATGACTCTTTCCTAGGCGTCAGATTCAAAAAGGACGCCCCTAGTGATAGGCATCAAATTTCAAGCATAATAGAATGTATAGACTTTCTACGGCATCAAGGTAACCATGATGATGTGCAATGTTCAGACTTGACAAAGTGTGAAGAATATATGATGTACAGACTTCAAGTGCGTGTAACAAGACAGTGTGCAGACTTCAGCTCTAAGTCTATACAACCAATTGCAGTGTGCAGACTTGGTGTTCTGAACGTAGGTAAAGATAAGGAATGTATAGACTTGCTCAGTTCAGAACGTAGGTAAAGATGCAATGTATAGACTTAACATGAGACGCTGCATGAGACGCAGATAGGCTGTACAGACTTCAACAACACACGATGTACAGACTTGAAAGACGATGCATGAGACAATGCGATGTACAGACTTCGAATGCTCAAGTGAGACACTACATGAGACGGAAGGCTGTACAGACTTTGAGTCTTAATGCATGGTGGCGAATGTATAGACTTGCCAATGTATAGACTTGAGAGCTCTGACTATGCTCATGCAATGTATAGACTTAGAGTGAAGGTGCATGCAATGTATAGACTTGCTCAGCCTGAAGTAAGGAAATGTACAGACTTCTTAACAGACGCATGCAGCAACTGGATGATGTACAGACTTCCTATATGCTCAAGTCCAATGTATAGACTTGCTGAGATGATGCACCTGAAGAATGTACAGACTTTAACCCTTGAACATGCATGCGATGTGTAGACTTTGCATATGCTCTGAAGACGGGCTGCACACAGGCTGTACAGACTTGAAGAAATGCTGCAAGTGGATGGCTGTACAGACTTGACCGATCTGGCTGTACAGACTTGATGTGTGTGTGCTAGACAATGTATAGACTTGCTGAACTACAGATTGAACATATCAGTAGAGAAGCAATGCACAGACCTTAAATCAAGCACAAAACAATTTATGCACTTAGTATGGAACACTGCATGACTTAGCACACTCATGCATTCTCCACAGAACAGATCAGACATAGCACACTCATGCATTCTCCACAAAATAGATCAGTCATATGCATTCATGTTGCTATCATTCAATGTGATGTTCTTAGCAAAATAATATGGTGACTCATTCATGTTGCTATCATTAAAACATCACATTATCATCAAAGCACAAGGGGCACAACAATCTACCCCTTTTTGATGATGGCAACATGATGAGTCACACTGACTCGTCAAACAATTCTCCCCCTTTGACATAAGCAAAAAGGAGATGGTTTGAGAGACAAAATTCAGCACACAACTACACAGAAGGAAACAAGGTTCACTGAAATGGAGTTCCCCCTATCAACATGCATGATTGACTACTCTGCCCTTAAAAGCAGATGACCCATAAGCCCCCCTGAAGTGCAGGAATGAACTTTGGTTATCCAATAAATCAATCTGAAATCTGCCATTACAAATAATCTGAATTCTGGTTGTGGCACCTCACATATGCATGAACAGAATGAAACAGGTGAAAAGTCCACAGAACCAGAACTGGTTGCAAAACAAGATGGAAGATTCCAACAGTGTAGAGAGTAAAGTGATTGAAGATAGGAAGGTAAAAGTAGAGAGCAATAATCACAAGACATCTCAATGAATAAACAATAGCAAGATGTTGATCAGGCTGTCTGGAAAGAATCTGATCATGAGGGATTTTAATGCTTGCACCACTTCAATAAGTCTTAAGAAGTATAGACTCTTCTATCATAAAGGGTTATGAAGTGGCAACTTAACCAATCTGATTTAATTATGATGTATATCAAATTTGTCAAATTAAACTCAATACTCATATCTGAATCCAAGTTTTAATAACGGTGAACCAATTAGTCAGAAAACACTGAAAAATAATCATCTTTTATCTTACACACATGATCTCAATAGCTCCTTTGAAAAATACACAGATTAGTGCTGAGGTTAAACACTTTTCTAAGAACATGAGTTGACAGAAATTTCAATATATTTTTCATATGAAGCATATTATATTTTTCCTGAGCAATTCAGGTTGATCAACACCTTTTTACATGAGGCACAACACGTCTCTGGTGAAGTGACCCAGTTACTCAGTGTGATAACTGTCATTGCCTCTCAACTTAGAGAACAGAGTTAGCAATATAAGTGTCTTTTTACATGAGAAGACACCTTAATCAGAGGCCAGACTCCCCAGTTACTCAACACAGAAATGCCATTGCTCTGTCAGGTTCTCAATGAATTTTTCATTTTAAGTGACTATGACACTTCATGACTTGGGTTCACTCCATTTCTTTGATGGAGGACACAGTTTCTCAGTGAACAAAGTCTTTTCATTACTCACTAATTTTATTTCCTGTCAAAATTTTCAAAGTTAATGTTTAACAACAATACTCACTTTATGCATCTTAACCAAAGAAATCCTGATTTCAAATTTTCAGATATCTGATGAGTGAGTCTAAGGTTGTTATGACACATGTGGTTAAAGTTTATTAAACCTTATCATTCAGATATTTTCAATTCATTTAATTACAAATCTAAGAATACATTAATCTTATATCAGTCTGATTCAGTGGCAATTCTTAAAACTATATGATAGGAATTTCTACAAAGTTCTCAGACTGAATTGCATGACATGCAGATTAAGTTCCTCAGATCAGATCAATAAATTTAGCTGATCAACTAATCAATAGTAGAACCAAATCAGTCACACAAGCTAAGAGATATATAAAGGATGAGTATAAGCTGGTGGAAGAGTCAATCAGCAAGAGAGAATAAAAGTTTAAAGCCAATAGCAGAGATTGAATTTCAGTCAGACAAAATGAAACTCTCCTTCAACAGATTGAGGATTAGCAGCCAAATTCTCAGATTCAAGAAAGTATGAATTCAAAATAGTCAATTGATGATTTGAAAGAGTGTAGACAGTGAGAATTTCAAACAGTGTTAAAAATATTATAATGCTCCCCCTGTCTATATGCAGTGACACACTTAAGACTCAACAAACTCCCCCTGAATTTATGCAATTCATGCAAGATGATTATTCAAACATCAGAGCATTCTTTATTCAGAGAGCATCATGCGAGAGCAATCAACTTATCAAGATAAATCAATTTAGCACAGACAGATTATTATGACATGCATTGATCAAAAACAGTTGGACTCCCCCTGACTATATGCATGAAATGTATTGAAAGCACATCACATGATATCAAATTTTGCATTCAGATATGATTCATGCAAATTAGATAGAAGAGAATTACCATAAACATGATTCTGCAATTCACATTTCAGACAGTTTTAGTGTAACATCAACATGATATGCAATCATTTCAAGTTCACAATTTCATATAATAGAATTTAAGCAAAGTGTTCAGAACTAACCTGAAAAGTAGGATCCTGGGGTTTCCATTTGAGTGCCTTGGTTTATTTACCCCTCTTATTCATCAGCTTCCAAGGCACACCTGCAGCAAAACAATCATTTTGATCCTGTAGGAACCCAAGCCGCCTTGGGTCCTGTATTAGCCCTAACAGGTGTTCTAAATAATCTTTTAGCAACATCATTATCATATTCCATCAGGTAACAATTATTCATGAAATGACCAAATTTTCCACAATATCTACGTGAAACAACAGATTTTCTGGTCTTATGGTGCATACCAAAAGCAGCATGAGACCTATGAAATCGAGCATTAAATGTTCTGTTGTTTACATGAACATTTTGTTTCTTATTACCAGATGACCAACATTCAGCATACTTGTGACCTGACTTGCCACAGTTATAACATGAAAAATTCACACTTTTTGTTCTGGGGAATTCAGTAGATTTGAAGTTAATATGATTTCCCTGAACATGCCAGCAGTCCTTGACTGCATGACCATATTTCCCACATTCAAAGCATCTAAGATGCTTGCTTCTTGATTCATTGTTACCCCAATGATTTCCTGACCAGCACTCATTTTCCTTATGCCCAGGCTTGTTGCAAGTGAAACAAATAATATGCTGGCTTGAAATAGATCTATATCTCTGTGGGCCATGAGCATGTGTGAAAAATATAGAATTCACATTGTTGTCTTCTTTCATTGTAAAACATGCATTCATTAGATGACCACGCCTACCACAGTAATAACAAGATGCATTAGATTTCTTAGTGGCATGATTTCTATTAGATGAATTCCTAGAATGCATTTCTTCACTAGCATGCTCATCTTCAAGCAACAGTCTACAATCATCCATTACATGCCCTATCTTGCCACAATAGTGACACGACACATGTGATTTCCTAGCGACATGATTACTAACAGATTGACTAGATGCATGAGAATGAGTACATGAAGCATGAGCATTTTGCATTGACCCATTAAATTTAGCAAAGCTAACAGATTTCATGACACAAATAGGGACATTTTTAACCCCATCTTTCTTTCCATTCTTATTCGATTGTTTAGCTTTCTTCACAATTCTTGTTCGTTTTTCAGCTTTCTGTGCCGTAAATTGAAAGATAGATGATGAAGGTGTTTTCAGATTTTTGTTTTATTTTGGGGATTGATTTGTGGTGCCAGCTACATCAGAGCTTTGCACAAAAATGGTGTATAACTGATTTTTAGTGATTTCCTTAACATCAGAATTGCAATTTATCCCCTCTCTTGAATTATCATCCTTACCTTTCATGACAGCTTTCATTTTTCTTTCATTCTTAGCAGAATTGGATGTTGAGTTTTCCAGATCATGAATTTTATCTTCCAAAGATGCTATATGAAGCTCATAACTAGCTATCTCCTGTTCACTACAATTGACACATTCACTTAAGACTTTATTTACAGTTTTATACTTCTCAACTTCTTGTTCCAGATTGCTCAAGATTTTTGATTCTTCATCACAAATAGTTTTTCCTTTCTTTAACATGAGAAGTTGCTCGGACATACCAGTGTTTAACCATTTCAATTTTTCAACTTTAGCTTTTAGTTCAGTGTTTTCTTCCTCAAAAATTTTAGCCTAAATTTCATTACCAGCACATCTTTCTCTTCTAGACATCAGCTCTAATTTTTTAATTAGTTCATCTTCTCTTTCTTCCACTTTGATTTTCTCAGCAAGCAGATTTTTGTGATCTTCTTTAAACACGGCAGTTTGTTTCTTCATCCATTCATTTTTATTAAAAAGATCTTCATTGCGTTCTCTTAGAGCCAAGCACATATTGCAGTTTGATTTTAGAGAGGAAACATGCACACCTTCCTTGTTGACTTTCTCTATTTTAGCTTCAAGATTTTTAATTTCAGAATTCAAGGAAGCAATACTCACTTCATACTTAGATTGCTCAGATTCATATGCAATCAGCTGCTGTTGCAACGAATCATTCAGGTTCTTCAGAGTTTCATTTTCTTGTTGAATCATTATTTCATTGCTGTTCTCATTTTCCTTCACACCAGATTTTCCTTTTTCAAATGACAACCATCTTTCAGAGAAGATAGTATTAAGAACCAGTAGCTTTTTATTTTGATCTTTAAGATACATGTTTTCTTCAATCAATTTTTCTCCATTTTTTTCAACCTCAATTTTTTTGGCCAATAATAATTTGTTTTCTTCTTCCAGGGATTTGATTAATTCCTTTTGCGAATTATCATCATGGTATATATCATTA
The DNA here is from genome assembly GCA_022559845.1 of Amorphophallus konjac. Classification (NCBI taxonomy): domain Eukaryota; kingdom Viridiplantae; phylum Streptophyta; class Magnoliopsida; order Alismatales; family Araceae; genus Amorphophallus; species Amorphophallus konjac. The sequence continues at coordinate 379,395,769 of CM040118.1, read as the reverse complement.
ATCAAATCTTGGAGAATGGCACATGCTTTGCAAGAATTATTTTCACTGATGAGTTTGTTTCTAAGGTTCTCATTTTCAGATTTCAACTTGTTCAACTCATCTTTTTCTTTATTCATGTCAGATTTCAAGTTTTCATTCTCTGCCTTCAAACGAGTGACTTCATAAATCATTTCTTTTCTCATTTTTCTCTTTTCAAATTTAAGTCTATCATATTTGTTCAATAAATGCTCATTCATGGTAACTAAATCATCATAGCTGATATTCTCTATTTCAGAGTTTACCTGAGAGGAAGAATCCTCGGACTGATCTCTGACCATGAAGCACATTTCCTCATCTCTCCATGATCTCTCCAATATTAGGTTGATGATTTCCGTTGCGCTCCTGCACTCATCAACAAATGGAAAGCAATGAGAGTCTATTGCCCTTTTTGTTAGATCTAGGGCGTTTTGATTTGCTTCAGATTTTAGTCTATCTGAGGACTTCCATTTGGATTTGTCCTCAGGGACTTCATATGGACTGTGAGCTATGAGTATCCATAAATCAGAATTCATATGGATCACATAGTCTCTAAAACGACCGTACCAGCCATAGACATCTAAACCAGTTAATACAGGAATTTCAGCCATAAGTGCAAGATGAAACAGATCAGATCACGAGCAATGCTAGTAGAGAGCTCAAAATAGATGCAAGCGAACAGAATCAACTCAGATCGCACCGGAGCCAAATACCGATCGGATCTGCAGGTCGTTGGACCCTCTGTGCAGACACCCGCTCTGATACCAAGTGTTGGGTTCGGTGCAGTAGATTCAGAGGGGGGTGAATGAATCTCCCCTTAAAAATTTTGCCCAATTAAAAATTCTTCCTGATTCTAACAGAAATCCAATAAGCAATTGTGGAATTCAGATTCACTAAGTCAAGTGATATGCTTATAGATGAACTGACTAGTGACTTAGGAACAATGTCAAAGGACTCTCAAAGCTACAATCGAACACATAGTGTGCAATCAAACCATATCGTCCCTAAGCATTCATCTAGTGCCAATCAGATAAGAAAATTCAAACCACAGTGCACAAAGGATTTTTAGGTGGTTCGGTCCTCCAGACCTACATCCACCCCACACTCAAACCCGAGTGTGGATTCCGCTGACTCACAGCTTGAACAGCTGAGCATCACAGCTTACCATACAACATCTGGGCAACACAGCTTGCCATCCGCTGGGCAACACAGCTTGCCATCCGCTGGGGACTACAGCTTAACCCGTCCGAGGTATCCACCTCGCCGCTATGCATCACAGCTTGCACTGCTGACAGACAGCTTGAAGAAAGTTTTAAAAGGAAAGCAAAAACAAGAAACTACAGCAACAAAAAACTGTAAACAATGAAGCACGAATGTGGATCAAAAGGAGCTGACTGGATTGGATTTGATCCAACTTCCAGTGGAGACAGATTGCCTGATGAAGTCTTCTCTCTTCTCAACTCATGAGCTCTCTTCCTCTTTCTTTTTCTTCTTCTTCCCTGCTCTCGATCTCTCACTCTCTTTTTCTTTCTTCTTCCCTGCTTCTTCTTCTTCTTCTCTGCTCTCTGGATCATTCATGCTATCTTCTCTCAGTTTCTGCCCATTCTATTTCGATCAGTCTTCTTCAGACAAAGGAGTCTTCCTTATATAGCAGTTCCAGCATGAGCATCACTGGGCGCGTGTCTTCCACAGTTCCCGCGCAATTGTTTTGGCCACGTGTCATCTTCCTGTCAGCCCTTCCAGCCTCAGATCACGTGCCCTTCATAAGCTTCACGAACAGTACCTGTCAGACAGAGAGAATCTTATCAGTTTAATGTCGACACCTTGTACAGACTTTATAGTATGTAATGTGTAGACTTTGCAATGTAAAGACTTTGCAATGCGATAGCAATGTATAGACTATGCATTGTATAGACTTCATATATGCAAGTGGATGGCTGTACAGACTGGACCGATCTGGTTGTACAGACTTGATGTGTGTGTGCTAGACAATGTATAGACTTGCTGAACTATAGACTGAACATATCAACAGAGAATCAATGCACAGACCTTAAATCAAGCACAAAATAATTTATGCACTTAGTATGGAACACTGCATGACTTAGCACACTCATGCATTCTCCACAGAACAGATCAGACATAGCACACTCATGTATTCTCCACAGAATAGATCAGTCATATGCATTCATGTTGCTATCATTCAATGTGATGCTCTTAGCAAAATAATATGGTAACTCATTCATGTTGCTATCATTAAAACACCACATTATCATCAAAGCACAAGGAGCACAACAATCTCCCCCTTTTTGATGATGGCAACATGATGAGTCACACTGACTCGTCAAACAAAGCACCCTCGAGCACACCATAGCCCTCACATGTGAGTATTTAATTTAATTTTTAATTTCGTAGACTTTAGAGTTATAATAGAGGATTATCTGTGATACCAATGTTGTGTGCTCTATAGGCAAAGCCAGAAGCAAGTATATGAATATGTGTGCACATCAGGATCTAGAGGGGGGGTGAATAGATCCTATAAAAATTTTAACCTCAATTTTTAAGCCTAAGATAATTTAACACTCAGCTATCAAACCACGAGCTCAGATGATATCTGTGAGAACAATATAAATGAAAGTGACAAGAATGCATTAACTAAGAGAATGCTATCTCACAGAATCCACTCAGATCAGATAGATCTAACAGAATGCAATACAACCACTTAGTGTATAGGGAAGATCAGTTCATACATAAACCTGTGAATGGAGGAAGATGATAAGGGCCAATCACACCAATGCAAATCATGGCACAAAGAATTTTTAGGTGATTCCATTTGCCACGTAGATCTACGTCCACCCCACACTCAAACCTGAGTGTGGCTTCCCCTTGCAACAGTAATAACCGCAGACTTAGTCTGCAAACAAACACTGACTTATAGCTTAACCTAGAAGAACACTCTCCTCTCTTCTTCTGGTAAAAATAGAAGGAACCGTGAGTAACACCTAGTTACCCACAACTAGAGGACCTGTCCTCTCTTCCTTTGAAGCATAGAGGGAATCCCGTGAGGCACACCAAGTTACCCACAACCTGGATATCAAGATCTCCCTTCTTATGATACCATAGAGGGGACGATGGAGGAAACACCTCCACGCACTTTGGTTACCCAGAGCAACACACTGACAGTACCTGTGAGCAAACACCTTGAGTGCGTTGGGCACTGCAAGGCAAGGAACACAAACCGAACTAAAACGAGAAAGAACAAAACAAAAGGTAAAATGTCTACCACAATCGACACAGTGCTCATAGATCTGTATGCAAGCCATGGCTACATAAGTCATCCAAACAGCCATAGCAGAACGTTGTATGACTGGAGTGTAGCTTCAACTAAATCCAACAAGAACACAGTGCCATGTTCAATGATTTCACCATTGAAGGCTAGGAGAACTGAAGTCCAAGTCAATTTCTTGACTTTAAAGAAGGATCATCAGGGTCATTTGATGCTCAATGATTCTCCAGAATCATCATGGGGAAGCCGAGAACCTCATGGACAATCATTCTCTTCAACTAGTTTGATCATTCTTCAAATGTCATAGCCATGGGGCACTTTACACCACTGAACAGCCATTTGACACTGCTATACAGCCATTTGTCTGCTTTGTCCACCCATTTTCACCCTTAATCTCCAGCTAAAAAGTCTTCTTTCATTCTGTGAATTCTTCTGTCAGAAGTCGACTTGTAAGCCCTTCCGAGTCGACTCCTCTTCTTGGTTTTCAGTTGTTTCACACATGCTACCTATTATTCACCTTTGCACTGCTATTTGTCACCCTTGTTGTCTATTATTCACCTAGTCCATCTATTTGTTACCCTTAAGGTAGTATCTGTCACCCGTAATGCACATTTGTCAGCCTTAAGGGATATTTTTAACCCTTATTCTTCAGCGGGTTCAAAGTCTATCTTAAGGTGATGTATCAGCTTGTTTCTTCAGTGATTAGAGGCTTCTTCTGCAGAGTTGCTTCTAGGGATACTGTGACACTGTCATGCTTATGCTTAGATAAATTCTTCAGATATTACATTTCTTCAAATAGACATTGTTCAAGCATACAGACATAACAGTTCAAGCATTCATAGCATTGACATTACAACTCTTCAAGCCTTTATATGAAAATGTTGTTCAAGGCATTAGCAAACGGATGGACATTAGCCAGCACACATCAAATTCATGATATCAAAAACCATGATCATAATATGATTCATAGTGTTAGACATCATCAAAACCACAGGGCACAACAATAACATTACTACTTAGTTCAAAGAATTCAGCTTTGAGAGTCAAAGAAATCATCTTCATATTTTCTACTTTCGAATTTATAAAATCAAAATGATATTTAACTAGATTTATTATTAATTATTTTTATTTAATTCTATTTATTAATAATATTTGGTGATGTAGGATCCTCCAGCAGCCGGTGATGGTGGAGATGCTACGAATGACGAATGAGGATGATGCAGCGGATATCTCTTGATTATTTTTACTGATATTGTAAAAAAATGACATATTTTAATTAATGTAACTATAACTTTTTTTATTCATTGAGTTATGTGTTGTGGACGTTCTTTAATGTAATTTTCGACACATTTTATCCTATTGTGTGTTGTATATGTTGTTTATTATGTTTTTTTGTTGAGTTGTGTAGATTGTGGTGTATAATTGTAGCTTTAAAAAGGTTTTTAAGATTTCAAAATATATATAAAAAATTTTGGAGAAAGTTTTTGATGGAATTTTGACAAACTAACATTAACGACACAATTATATAAATAAAAAAATATGTTTTTATTCATTCATGACCCACTTATTTTCGACGTATTAATTTTTCAGCATAAATACGTTGAAAGGTTCAGGCGTATTTTTGACCAACTAAAAGTTCTTCGGATCTAATTTGAGCCACATGAGTTCCGACGTATTAATTATCTGTCTCAAATACGTCGAACATTAATGGCGTATTTTTGACCCAAGGTAGGTTCATCAGAACTACTTTGACCCACATTAGTTATGACGTTTTAATTGTCCGTCTCAAATACGTCGAACATTAACGATGTATTTTCGATCCAAGGTAGGTTCGTCGGAACTACTTTGACCTACATTAGTTCGACGTATTAATTGTCCGTCTCAAATACATCCAAATTTAACGACGTATTTTCGACACATTATAGTTCGTCAGAACTAATTTGACCCACATGTTTCCAACGTATTAATTATCCGATTGAAATACGTCAAAAATTAACGACGTATTCCCGACCAAATTAACTTTCGTCGGAACTAATTTAACCCAAAGATTTGTGACAACATAATGTTTCTGTCGCAAATACGTCGGTAATTTCTGGCTCATCAGAAATATTATGGCCCATTGTTTTCCAACAGAATAAGTTTTAGTTGGGAAGACATCGAAAATTTTTGACGTATTTTCAACTAAATTATGTTCCGTCGTAAATATTAATTAATTTCTGTATTATTAATTACCGACATAAATAGCCATGATAGTTTTGATGATATAATTTTGTCGATAATTTTGCCGAATTGGCGACGCTATTTTATTACGTCGGAAATTTGTGACGTAATCATTTCGACGTCCATATTCTGTCGCCAATATGTCTGAAATTCGTCAAAAATTTAATTTGCGACATATTTCCGACGTATTTGCGATGAAATATGGACGTCGGAATAACTTATTTTTCTTGTAATGCACTAATATGTCCTTACCTAAATTTCTTGTAAAGAGGGTTTGATTAACCTTACCTCTCTTAAATCCATTCTCAAGTAGGAATGAGGTGAGCCTTTCATACCATGCTCTTGGTGCTTGCTTCAATTCGTACACGTCTTTTTGCAACTTGTACACGTGTTGTGGATGCTTCAGGTCTTCAAAACTTGGAGGTTGCTCTACAAAAACATCCTCCTTTATGTACCTATTTAGAAAGGCAGATTTAACATCCATTTGAAATAATTTGAAGTTAAGAGAGCAAGCATAGGACAAAAGAATCTGAATTGCTTCTAATCTAGCAACCGGTGCAAAGGACTCATCAAAATCAATACCCATCTCCTGGCTATACCCTTTGGCTACAAGCCGGGCCTTGTTCCTAACCACCAATCCCGTGTCGTTTAGCTTATTTCTAAAAATCCATCGGGTTCCAATTACGAGATGATTCTTAAGATGCTGCATAAGAGACCACACCGTGTTCCTTTAGAACTGGTGTAGCTCTTCATGCATAGCTTGGATCCAGGATTCATTTTGAAGAGCTTCATGGGCGTCCTTAGGCTCTTCTTGAGAGATTAAAACCATCAAGTCCTCTTCTTCCACTTGCCTAAATGAGGATATGATTTTCATACCATCTGTAGGATTACTGATTATATTTTCAACAGGATGATCTTTCAAGAGTGTTAAAGAACTAGGCAAGTCAGGGTGCTGCAATGGCTGGTCTTGGAGTGTTTCAATTGAAGGATCTTCATCATCTTCATCCTTGCAGGAGGTTCCTTCAATTGATTCATCCTTAGCTTTAGATGGTCCAACATCACTTGGATGTTTAAGAGCTTCATCTGCATCCAAAATTGGAGTGAGTTGATTCGTTAGTTTCAATTCAGATTCATCAAAAATCACTTGACTTTCTTCAACAACTAAGGTCCTCTTATTAAATACTCTGTAAGCTCTAGAATTCAGTGCATAACCTAGAAAAATTCCTTTGTCACTTTTATCATCAAACTTACCTAGGTTATTCTTACCATTATTCAATATGTGGCATGGGCATCCAAAGAGTTTAAGATAGGAAATGCTTGATTTCTTACCCTTGTAGAGCTTGTAGGGAGTTTTCTTTAAGATAGGCCTTACCATTGCCCCGTTGATGATGTAGCATGCAGTGCTTACAGTCTCAGCCCAAAAGTATTTTAGTAGGGAGTTTTCGCTCAGCATGGTCTATGCCATGTCTATCAAAGTTATGTTCTTCCTCTCCACTACACCATTTTGTTGAGGCATCCTTGGTGATGAGAAGTTATGCGTGTATCCCTACTCTTTGCAGATACTATTGAAATCATTATTTTCAAACTCACCACCTTGATCACTTTGAATGGTGGTGATGAGGTAGCCTTTGTCATTTTAGATTTTTCTGCAAAATACTCGAAACTCCATCAAGGCATCACTTTTATTAGCTAAAAATAACACCCATGAGAACCTGGAGTAGTCATCAACAATAACAAATCCAAATGATTTCCCTCCTAGGCTCGATGTCCTAGCAAACAAATCGAGATGCAGTAGTTCTAAGGGCTGAGAGGTAGAAACAACGTTCTTATTTTTGAAAGAGATGTGGGTTTGCTTGCCTTTTGGGCAAGCCTCAAAGATTTTATCACTTTCAAATTTTAATTTTGGCAGCCCATTCACCAAGTCATGTCTAGATAATTTGGAGATTACTCCAAAACTAGCATGACCTAGTCTTCGGTGCCATAATCACGCATTTTCATGGTTGTTAGCTACCAAACACATATCATCACCTGAAACATCATCAAGATCAATAGTATATACATTATTTTTTCTTTTTCCAATGAACTTGATTTCACTTGTGCTTTTATTCATGATGAGGCAATGGGTTTCATCAAAAATAATCTTAAAACCCCTGTTACATAGTTGGCTTATGCTTAAGAGATTGTGATTTAAGCCCTTCGATCACGAGCAGTACATTATCAATCAAGGTTTCAGAATTCTTACCTACGTTGCTGATCCCAATGATTTTACCTTTATCTTTTCCTCCAAAGGCAACTGAGCCTCCGTCCTTATCTTGCAGCGTAGAGAACACATTCATGTCATCTGTCATATGTCTTGAGCAACCGTTGTCTAGGTACCATTTGCTCTCCCTGGCTTCAAGGCATATCTATAAGATGCAACATTCTCATCCAATTATTTTTGATACCCAAACAAATTTGGGTCCATGAGAGTTAGTCCAATTCTGCACATTTTTTTCTGATCCAAACAGCATGATTTCTTTGTGTGTTTCATTTGAACCAACAATTTACAATAACATGAACAAATCTACTACAATGGAAGTAGTTTACATTTCAAAATCTTCTTTGCAATTTGTGTGGTTTAGGTTGGACATGTTTTGGCTTTGTGTGTGAGCACGATGCATAATTGTTTTCTTTTTTATGAACAAAATAAGTTGTTATCTTGTGCTCAAAAGATTTTTTGTTTTGAGGAATGTACCCCAAACATTCTTTATGGAAGTTAACTTTAACTCCCAACAAGGTTTCCAGGTTTTGTTTACCTTTAACAAATCAAGATAGTGTGAACTGTAGATCAGTCGCTTCCTTATTCAAGCTTAAAATTTTATTTTCAAGTTCTGGAACTACAGATGTCAGAACTTTTTATTCATTTTTGAATTTTTCAATTTTTTTTCTATTTCAGACATTTCACATAATAACTCCTCTTTGATTTTCTCAATGTTTGAAATTGTTTGTAACAAACTTTCTTTCTCTTCTGTTAATTCAAACCATTCTTATTCAAAATTTTCAAGCTTAACAGAAGAACCCTCATGTGTTAAATCTTCGATTTTTTTCTTGAGTGTTTTATTTTCTGACCTTATTTTTCTATATTTTTTGTACAGCTTTTCATACTCCGATTCCCATTGTTCATTTGAAATAAAGTCGGGGTCAGAGTTTATCTCATTTGAATCATCTTCATGTGCCATGAGGCACAGGCTTTCCATGAGCTCCTCGAGCTCTTCTTCGGACTGTCCGTCCTCTTCGTCGCTCCATGTGGCGACCATGAATTTGGGCTTTCGAAACTTCTCCTTTTTGACTTTTCTTTTTAAGTCTGGGCACTCTCCTCTCATGTGCCCGAGCTTCTTGCATTCATAGCAAATGACATTATTGGGCTTGCTCGGCTCCCCCTTGGTTTGAGCCGATTTCCTTGGCCCTTTTCTAAAATTTCCTTGAAAATTTTTCTTCTTTCTCAAGAATTTCTTCACTTGGCGGGTCAGCATGGCCAAGTCTTCTTCTTCGTTACTTCCTTCGCTGGACTCCTCTTCTTGGGAGTCATCATCAGGCTGGTTGGCTTTCAAGGCCACCAATTTCTTCTTCTTCGACTCCTCCTCTGCACTTCGCTTGATGTTAATCTCATAGGTCATGAGTGAGCCTATGAGCTCGTCCAAAAAAAGTATGGACAGGTTCTTAGAATCTTCAATGATTGCGGCCTTTGTGTGCCACGTGGGTGGAAGAGATCTCAACACCTTCCTCACTAGCTCGGAGTTGGTGTATTCTTTTCCAACACTTTTGAGACCATTAGTGATCTCTGTCAGTCTTGCAAATATTTCAGAGATTGTTTCTTCGGGCTTCATCTTGAAGAGCTCGTAATCTTTGACGAGTAAGTTTCCCTTGGTCTCTTTTACCTTGGAGGTTCCTTCGTAGATCAGCCAAAGTTTGTCCCACATCTCCTTTACGGATACACATGGGTACATGAGAAAACTTGTTAGGATGAATAGCACATTGCATAATATTCATGGCATTAAAATTGCATAATATTCATGGCATTAAAATTTACTGTGGATTTTTTAATATCCTCATGAGTCTATTTGTCCTCATCCTGGGGAAGATCGTATAGACCCTTGTCCACAACCCTCCAGATCTCATATTCTTGGGCTCTAAGGAAAACATGCATTCTATTTTTTCAATATGAATAATTCGAGTCATCGAAGTATGGAGGACGGTAGATGAAGTGACCCTCAGGCATCATCCCCTTATTGGCCATTGATCTAGATCTCTCTAGATCATTAGATCTATGAAAAATAGAGCCTTAGCTCTGATACCAATTGAAGTTCCACGATCAATGACACCCAAGAGGGGGGTGAAGTGGGTAATTACCTTTTTTAGAAAACTTTTACCGTATTTAAAGAAGTGCATTGAAAGGGTAACTTAGAAGCTTAGATATTATATATTACACATTAGATTTTACACAAACTATTACACACAATAGTCCTTCGATACTAGGCGGAGGTATGAATCCAAAGATCCAACTCACACAAGGTGTTATCGTCGTGATAGGACTGGCCTAGTTAGTTCAAACCCACCTTTCGATATATCAAAGATCTATTACAGAGATAATCGATTGTGCTAGATCTGAATGATAAAACACGGAGAAAGTAATGTGCACATACGATTACACAAAATGGGGGGTAGAAGAAATGGACCAAATCACACAAGAGACGACAATTTTTAGGTGGTTCAGATGCAACGCCTGCAACCTTCGTCCACCCCTCATGATCCATGAGGATTCACACACTATCTTGTAGAAATTACAAGATCAAACCACACATATACACTCGTATGGAGTTTAGAAATCCTACGATGGTGCAGAGGCACCGACACACACACACGGATATGAAAGATCCACACACACACTTGATCTTTACAGATTTAGAAAAAAAATACACACTAGAAGCTCAAAACAAATTAAATAAAGCGAAGAAATGAAAAGCTCAGATCTAGGTTCTCCCTGATTGAATGATGCAGATCCAGGACTTGATTCTTGATTCTTCAATCGAGCACCACTTCTTTGGCTTCAAAAGATCTTGAAATGGTTGTGTCTTGATGAAGAATTGTTTGACGGATCACTGTTCACGCAGGTTCTTGCAGCAGCTTTCTACCTCTTTTGATGGCCTCCCTTCAATCTCTTAGATGATTAGGGTTTCTTCACCTATAAGGTGTTGTTGTGTCCCCTGTGGTTCTGGAGTTTTGATGATGACAAATATTATACCTCATTATCTTTACATCCTTGATGCTATAATCTTGATGTTTATGATAAACTGACAGAATAGCTTTTAAGAATGACTTATGGGTCATGAAAAGGTCAACCAGTGACAGGTAAGACCTGTGCACTGTCAGATCAGGTAATTGTAGTGCTTTATGCCTTGATGATACTTTAGCTGATGTGCATAAATTATTTTGTGCATCATTTAACAAGTATGTACATTATCTCTCATGCATTGCATGTTCAAATGTACATACTTTCCTGTTGCAAACTACATGTCACTCATTCAGAGTCTATACATCGTCAGGTTGCTTGATCAGTGCATTAACAAAGTCTATACACTGTCTGCCCTGCACACATAAGTCCATACATTGCATTTTGGCATCAAAGTCTATACAGCCAAAGCCAATGCATTTCACTTCTCATGCTACTGTCAAGTCTGTACATTGGCAAAGTCTGTACATTCATCAATGGCTGTTGCATGCCCACACACTCGCAAGTCTATACATTGGCCAAGCCTACACATCATCTTCTTGCTTCAAGTCTGTACATTGGCCAAGTCTACACATCGTCTCCTTGCTTCAAGTCTGTACATTGGCCAAGTCTGTACCTCGCCACTTGTTCATGCATATGTGCAAGTCTATACATTATCTGGTCATCCACACTTAAAGTCTATACATTCCTTATCTTTGCCTATGTTCAGAACACTAAGTCTGTACATAGGTAAAGTCTGCACATGGTTGCTTTGAAGCTGCATCAAGTCTATACATTGTCGCCTGCTCGTGCAAGTCTATACATTGCTGTCTCATGCATTCTAAGTCCATACATCACTGCACATGCCTTCCAAAGTTTGTACAACCTCTAATCTGCATGAGACACTAAGTCTGTACATCGTGTTGGCACTCACCAAGTCTATACATTGCTCATGCATTACTTCAAGTGTGTACAGCCAGTGCATTCCTTGATATCAAGTCTATACATTACATGCTACAAAGTCTGCACATCCCGTTTGCACTAAGTCTGTACATTGCTTGTGCATTCACTTGTCTGGTTGCATGCTACAAAGTCTGCACATCCCGTTTGCACTAAGTCTGTACATTGCCTGTGCATTCACTTGTCTGGTTGCATGAGACACTAAGTCTGTACATGGTCCAGGCACTTGCAAAGTCTGTACATCGGCTTGGCGCTCGCAGAGTCTGTACATTGACTTGGCGCTCGCAAAGTCTGTACATCGGCCTGGCCCTCGCAGAGTCTGTACATCAACTTGGCGCTGACAAAATCTATACATTCATGAGCCATGGCTGTACATCGTCTGCTGCATGCCACTTCAAGTTTGTACATGGTCTTGGCATATGCATTCATAAAGTCTATACATCCATCAGTTGATAGTTGGCCAAGTCTATACATTGTAAGATCAAGTCTGTACAGTCTTGTGCATGCATCGTCTCATGCATCGTCTCTCAAAGTCTGTACAGCCAGCTCTGTCTCACTTAGCGCCTCATCAAGTATGTACATAGTTTGGCTGCATAACACTAAGTCCATACATCGAGTGAAGTCTGTACAACATGTTCTTCATACAAGTTTGTTCATGCATTATTTCATTAAGTCTATACATTCATTATGGCTCGACTGAAGTAACTCTGTCATTGTACAGGCTGATGATTGGGCATGTGATCCGAGGTTGGTACCTCGCACGTGATCCGAGGACAAAGAGGGCACAAGCCCTGCACACGCCCTAGCTGTTGCTGATATAAATACGAAGCTTCTTCCATCTGGAGAGATAGTGATCGAGACAGTAGGAGAGAGCAGCAGAGAGGCAGAGAGCAGAAGAAGAAGAAGAAGAAAAAGAAAGAGATTAGAAGAAGAAAGAGATCCAGCAGAAGAAGAAAAGAGAGAACACTGTGAGAGAAAGAGAAGCAGAGAGAAGAAAGAAGAAGAGGACGAGAGAAAGAGAAAGAGAAGTAGAGAGAAGAGAGACTGAAGCTTCATCAGAAAACTTGTCTGTCTGGCTATTGGATCAGATCCATACCAGATTTGCTCCTGCGAGAGCTACACTTTATGGATTTCATTTCCAGCTTTCTGATTGCTGTATTTTTGTTTCTTGTTTTCCTTTCTTTTACACTTGGCTTGTTGTTCTTCCGATTCTCTAGTGAGGTCGGGGTTCCTCCTGTTGATTCAAGAGAAGGGAGACTTGGAGTCTCGGGTTGCTAGTGACTGGTGTCACTAGCGGTTTCCCTCTGGGTTTCAGAGGAAGAGAGACTTGGGTCTCTGGGTTCCCCTCCGGTTTGGAGGAAGGGAGGATTGGTCCTCCGGTTGCAAGTGGCTGGGTGTCACTTGTGGGTTCCCTCTGGTTTAGAGGAAGAGAGACTTCAATCTCTGGTTTGCAAGTGACTGTGTGTCACTAGTGGTTCCCTCCGGTTTGGAGGAAGAGGGGAGGTTGTTCTTCTGGTCAAGCTGTTTGGCAGCATTTGTTTGCAGACTGAGTCTGCTGTTCTAGCTGTTGCTAGTGGAAGCCTCACTCCGATTTGGAGTGAGGGGTGGATGTAGGTCTGTGGACCAAACCACCTAAAAAATCCATTGTGCAGTGGTTTGGTCTGGTGTACGGTATGGCTTGATTGTCCATTTGCTTCCGCTAGATGCATGGTTAGGATCACGATTTAATTACTTTTCATTCACAGTTGATGAATGCTTGAGTTCAGTTTAGTACCGAAGTAACTTCACTGATTGTGCAAGTTAAGTCTTCGAAAGAAATTCTCATTGAGCTGTTTGATTGCGTAGTTACTGTTTAGTTGAACACTTCCTTATTTCAATCTCGGTAGAACTGAACTTGCCTTCATTTCACATCTCTGAGTGTTCTAAGGTTTTAATTTGGGCTATTTTGAAGAGGGATACATTCACCCCCCCTCTGTATCCATCACACCGATTCTATCATTTGGTATCAGAGCGGGTGTCTACTTAGAAGGTCCAGCGACCTGCAGATCCGATCCTACAGTCTTCGATGCTATCTCGATCTTGGTGCATCATTATTCCTGTTGCATTAATCTGATCTATTTCCATGGCTGATCCACTGGTTTTCAACGGTTCTAATTTTAATGTGTGGTTTGTCAGTCTGCGCAAATATGTTAAATCAGTTAATCCTGATCTGTGGATGTTAATTTCACACGGTCCTCACAGATTGCCAAAGAAAGAGTCCAAATGGACTGACAATCACAGATCAAGGCATGAAGAGAATCAAAGAGCTCTGAATTTAAGGAAAGCAGCTACTAACAAGGCCTTACACTCTTGCTTCCATGATTGTAGGTCCGCTAAGGACATTCTGGATATGCTGAAGCTAGGTCAAAGGAGAAATGAGGACAGCTGCATTATGGCTAATGGCAGAGATCAAGGCAGCAATCAGAATGAAGATGATGATGATGAAGAGGTAAATCCCTTTGAGAAATTTTCTTTAGATGATTGGGAGAATGCATATGCTGAGTTGCTTGAATCTCATGAACATTTAAGAAAACAATGCAAGAACTTGAAAAAGAAAAGTGATCAGGGTAGTTCAAGTTCTCCATGTGAAAATTGTTCAAAGCTGAAACAATCTCATGATGCATATAAGTCTGATAATCAAAAGCTGTTGGAACAAATTAGATTGCTAAAAATGGAAAGTCAAGAACTTGCAAATGAGATATCTGAACTCAAAGAGAAACTCAGTTCAAATAATGATAATCAGACTCTTGTTAACTATCATGACCATGTTGACACTTGAAATATAACAGACAATAGAAATGAGACATAATGAAAGATTGAGTGAAAGATGAAGATCCCGGAAGTCCCTGCAAGACCAGGATTACGGAAGATTTATCACTGAAGCTACCACCCGGCTGAAGCCCTCCCCGACCAAGCTGATGTCCGGTGTTGTCGTCGCTCAGACGGCAGCACTGATGAAGAACTGCAGTCCACTGACTGATGAAAATCCCCAGAAATATTCTGATGAAGCTATGCTAACTCACCAATTGATGGGCCTTCGCCTAGCCTGACGGACTCGAGGGACCGACAAATGAAGGGACAGATTAAGCGGCTTTAACAGCTCAAGCTTACTGATGAGGAAGCATAAAAGACTAAAAGATCTAAATGGGCCCAGCCGTGTGGCACCGAGAGCCCAACAAGACCCATATGAGGAAGGGGCGCCGGGAAGCCTACTGCCTCCGAATAAGGCGCGCCGGGAGCTCATCAACTGGGCGCCGAGATGATCATGCCGATAGGGAGGGGGTGCTATGCCTATAAAACCCCCTTTCTCTCGAGACGAAAAAGAAGGAGGACGGAGGAGAGAAAAGAAAACCTCATCCAGAAAACAGATAGAAAAGAGAGAAGAGACCCTACTGAAAAGAAAGAAAAAGAGAAGAAGAAGAAGAAGCTCCAGGTGGGCTGCTCGGGGGAGGGAGAGGAGTCAATTCTCCACCCTCCCCCCCCCCCATGTTTGCTTTTATTTTGATTTCCTCTGTATGTAATGGTATATGCCTTCATGCTTTAGCTATTCAGATGAGGTTGAGAGTTCTTTTCTTCCCTGCCTCTGTTCCTCCCCTTACCCGTTTCTCGGCTTTAGCCTTGCAGTCGATGTAAGTGGTGATAATGAGATGAAATGAAATTTAGTGGTTGCCGTGCTTGATATTAGGCAATCAAAGTTTTGCCCTCTGTCTTCCTATGAATGTATCTTTCATCTGAACGTCCAATATTCTAGACGTTTCGGTTTTCAGAGTCATCCCCGTGAGTCTGTGTTTCAAAGAGGAAGGAAGTTAGGGCCCCAATCCTTATCTAATGGGTTATTGGGTCCTGTTTCCCTCTCCCCTCCTGTCTCGATGGCAGATTCTTCGCAGGCATCTGAGTTTCTTGCGAGGCCCCCAAGCCGTTTAGGAATCGGAGACATCAATCTCTTGATTTCCTGAATTGCTGGCTATAGAAGATGTGTCCCGTCTGTAGACGAATGCGATCCCAGGAGGTTCTGATAAGTGATGACCTTGACCCTTCGGTCCCTCAGCAAAACCCTAATGCCATGGCATCGAAGTCCACAGTGCCAGACTGATTTGATCCCCAGATACGGTCCCAATCAAATCTGAATTCCAAAACAGGGCTGTCGGAGCTTATCGGCAGCAACAGCCCTCGGCGCAATGGTGAGCACGCCGGGAACCAGCACGCCGAGAACCCCCTTGCATGTTCATCTTCCTGTGCCGAGAGCCCCTCTATGGCTAATCAATCTGCGCCGAGATCCTCCTTTCAGGCCAATACACTCATACCAGGAGCCTGTCTCTTCATCTGCCTTTCAACCCTTGTCCAACCTGTTATATCGGCTGAAGGGGATATTCATGGTCGCCATATTTACCTCAGGGATGAGATTAACGGGAGGAAACCCCCCCTACATCATCTTAGATCAAATCCATTCATAACCCTATAACCTAAGGGGCCATACCACTGTATAAGTCCCGACGGTTCTTGAGGTGATAGGAAGCATTGCCATGGGCACCTGCATCATCAGGGAGCCCAAGCCTTCTTTTCGGTTATCATCCCGTACCCATGGATGACGGCCTATTTCCTTTGGCATGACCCGAAAGAAGGGAAAACGCTGCCGAAATTCTATCCGATAGGGTGAACCCCGGAAGGCCAAGGGAGTGTGATCGATACGCACCCCGCTTGACTCTATCCATCGGGAAAATGAATATCATAGACCCTCCAACTGAGCAGGGAGTTCAAAGGGGAAGATCCCCCGTTGTTTATCTGGATTCCATCCCGTCGCTACGTGGATGGCTTCCTATCCCTATTTGGCATGTCTATAAGCCCGGGGGAT
The DNA here is from genome assembly GCA_022559845.1 of Amorphophallus konjac. NCBI lineage: Eukaryota > Viridiplantae > Streptophyta > Magnoliopsida > Alismatales > Araceae > Amorphophallus > Amorphophallus konjac. The sequence goes on along the minus strand of CM040118.1, from coordinate 379,379,152 downwards.
ATGCCGCCCAATTCAATTCATCCAAGCTCGACACGTTAATCGTCTGCCGGCTCCCCTTTATATGCATGCCTGTTTAGGATGGGACAGAGCCAACAAAGCCCCAATCCTCACTGTGGATTTCTGGGCCTTGTTTCCCCCCTCTCCCTGGATGTCATCGATGATTTAAACGTCGCGGAGTCCGTGATTTTCTTCTCAAATTTCTCAAGCCACTAGGGCCATTGCAGGGATCAGAGTTTGTCATCTCTCGATCTCCTGGATGGTCGGCAATACTGATGGCGTGAAGCCTGTTCCTGAGAGCTCGAAGGCCCGGTGACTCTGATCCCTCGAACCCCTTTCATCTGTGACCCTCTGCTGTCAACCTGGTAGGCCCCTGGCTCTTTCCTCACTTGCCTCCTGAATCCATTCCCCAGGCCATGTCTGAATCCCGTGAAAAACCCCCAAAACAGGGTACCGTAAAACCCCATGAGCCCTCACGGCGCTCAAGCCCAGCACCTTCTCGGCGTGAATAGTTCCCGGCGCGGCGCGCGCCGGGAACTCCCGCGCCGAGATCCTCTTCTTCCTCCCTTTGGCCTGGGCCGATAACCCCCTTCATGGCGCGCCGGGAGCTCCCTTCAGCCCACGCCGAGAAGCCGGGCCATACTCCTGATCCTTACGCCGAGAACCTCTTTCTTCTTGGCCTAAACCTTGATCCCCATGTTGTACCCATCCAAGGGATATACGGAGAACACTTGGCATCCCTCAGGAAATAAATCAATGGGGAGGACCTCCCCTACATTGTTCTGTTCCGATCCGGATTTCTTTATAACCTTATGGACCTAACGGGCTATGTCACTACATGTGCTCCGACGGGTTCCGAAGGAACATAAATCGGTGCTATGGATGTGGGTGATGACCCCGGGCCTTGTGCCCCCCCTTCTTTTCCGGCTTTCATCCCGGCATCCCGTGGATGATGGTTTATCTCCTCTTGGCATAATCCAGGATAAAGGGGATATGCTGCCAAAATTCATTCGTATCACCTTGAGTGATCATGGTATTCTCTCCTAACCCCGCTGGCCCACGGAGTTCTGCCCTTGCATGTTCTCCGATGATCTTCCGAAGGGGGATATCAATAAGACATCATGCCCGCACAGGGTGTGCCATGTCGCACCGGTCCTTATCCGGATTTCGGGTTAGATATACCCGATCTTTTATGGATCCCACCCTACCGCTGCATGGGTGGTTTCCTATCCCCATCTGGCATAGTCCAAGGTAATGGGGACATGCCGCTGGATTTGCTCCGCATTCGATGTATCCTTGCTTCATTCAGGCCATTTAACGCCTTGCTGATGAACCAACCGTCTCTCTCGCTTGAGTCTTATTTTTGCAGCTACCTTCCTCTTATTTTTGGCGTTTAATCAAGGGTTGTCCTTCTTAGGAAGGGCGTAATTAACGTCATAGCCTTTATGGTATGACGGACTTCGGGTCCCGACTCGAACTTCACAATCGACTGATTAAAAGTCAGATCAAGTGCATAATAAAATTGTCACCCCAGTGACTGGCACGCCAATAAATCAATAAATAATCCACATATATATATATATATCAAAAAAGAAGAGAACGAGAAAGCGCGTTCCACAAGTCTGGCACGCCTGGTGGGACATTGTCTCCCTTCATCTCTACGCCAAAAATAGTAGGCCCAGCGGGCCCCCCTCAAATTTCTGATTCTGTGCGCTTTCCTTATTTCCAGGAAGCTACAATGACTACTGGACTCATGTCCGTGTGCTTTGACCAACAACCGATCGATGTGCATGTCCGAGAGGGTTACCTGGCGGTACCGCTGTCATTCGGGTCGATGCCCCCTGCTGTCGGGCTGCCTAACTGCCTGGGCCTCGTCTTCACCGACCTTCTGCAGGTCGACAACAACGAGCAAGGCACTGCTGCAAGTGCCCCAATGAAGACTGCTGATAACAAGGGTAGCTTACCAGAAAGGACGACCTCGACAGCCGTCGCCTGCTATGTTCATCATGTTCAAAGGAGGGACACGGTCCCCGCTGCTGCCCAAATGAAGAAAAGAGATAACCGGAGGAGCCGGTATGCTGCTGCCGACCGTCGTCTCTCAAATTATGGGAGGACGATGATGATGGGTGACGTTAGGGTGAACCTCAACGGTCGCCCGAGAGAAGTCCGGCGGGACAGGATTGTCCCGACCGTCCAGATCGACAAAAAGTTCCAAGTTCTGGACACCAGGAGGGCCAACGGGGAAACTGATGAGAGGAAGCCGCTGGCGCCCAAGCTAGCAAGATATAAACAGGTCTGGCGACCAAAGAAGATTCAGAGCTGGGCCCCAACCCGAGATGAGGGGAAAGCTACTGAGGATGCTGTTGCCCGCTTCAGGGCAGAAAGCAGAAGAAGAGAAGGAAAAGACATAAGAGATGATGCTGCTGTTTACCCCAGGGCTTGGGGTAAGAAAGATGAGAAAGAAAATGAAGAAAGAAATCTGACCACTGTTCACCCCAGGATGAGGGGCAGAAAATATGAGCGGAAGCAAGACCTCTCGATCCCCCATCCCAGGGCTGGGGGCAGAAGATGGCAAAGGAAGAACTATGATGATGCTGCCAACTACTGCCAGCATGGCGACAGAAGATGTGAGAAAGAAGAAAGAATGAGAACAAGCGAACCAGTCGCTGCTGCCATTCCAAGAAGACCAAGAGCCTGTGCCAGACAGGCTGATATATTTAGATATTCCAAAGCCGAGCATCTGAATGCTCAGGTGGCAAGACTGGCTCATCAGCAAAGAGACCAGGAAAGACTGATGCTCCAACCAGAGCCACAAAGGCACAATCAAGAAGAGATAAAGCAAGTGGCTCAAGACTACTTCCACTACCTGGGGAATTCTGCCCTCGGTCAGCAAAGATTATCCCGTGCCCTGGGCACCGTGGATGAAGAAGAGGAAGAAACCCTTCAAGAAGCGATGCTCGAAGTCTCCTCCTCCGATTCCAATGATTATGGGGAAGGCCGCAGGGCCGGATATTGGAAAGAAGACCTGTGTGGGGAAGAACCTGAAGAAAGAATATCGGTCTTTGACCGACTCAAATATCCCGACCAGGCAAAAAGAAAAGTCTACAGGCAGAAGGGAAAGATGCAGATCTTCACCTGTAACATGGCTGGACTTGTCAGGAGGCAAGACATGCTACCAACTCAACCGGACGAGCTACTCAGGCTGGCAACCAGACCCGGGCCTGTCACAAGAAGAGGCCAAGCGGCAAAAGATAAAATGAAGACTAATGGTGAAGCCTGCAAGATCACCACTATGACGGTTAATGTGGTGACAGCGGAAGAGGGAGATAATCCCTTCATTGATGATGCTGAAGGGACTTCAGAAGATATACAGATCCCGTCCACCCTGGATCCCATGATCCAGATGATGTTCAGAAGATACCAGCAGGAGATCAATGCTCTCAGAAGACAGCTCAATGAGAGACATGAAGCTACATCGGTCTCCAAGCAAGCCGAGCCTGTCGGACATACTTCCAGCTCAACAGAGACGGCTATCCCAGCTAATCCTCTCCTGGCTGATAAGGGCAAAGCACCGAGCCAACCTGTTCCACAGCAAATAGTAGCTCAGCCCTCTGCGTCTCAGACACAGCCTACCGCGCCCACCTTGCGCGCCACTGTGATGACAACTCCTCATAGTCAGCAACAAGCTCACTTCTTCCTAGAAGACATAGATCCAGCCGTAGCCCACAAGCTGATGATTGAAAGAATTGTGGAGATGAAGCTGTCTGAGAAGACTGGCGATGATGTTAGTACCTATGATGTGTACAAGGTGCCATATCCTCCCCAATATGCTACTAAGAGACTACCTCCAGGCGTCAGTAAGCTGCCTAAGTTCGACAAATTTAATGGCCAGGGCTCCCCCAGAGAGCACATAGCTTACTACACCACAATCATGGGCGACCTGGCAGTCGACGAAGCTTATCTGCTTAAGTTCTTTGGCTCATCCCTTATTGGGTTAGCCTTTGAATGGTATTCAAGCCTGCCAGCTGGATCGGTGGTTGATTGGCCTGATATGCAGAGAAAATTCCGCGACAGATTTCATGTCACTGAAAGAGAAATCACAATAGCAGAGCTATATGCAACCAGGTAGAAGCAAGTTGAAACTGCACTGGACTACATCAAAAGATGGAGGAACTTAGCCATGAGATGCAGAAGACCCCCCCATCAAGAAGATGCAGTGCAGATATGTAAACAGAGCCTCAGGAGAGAGGTGCTAGAAAAGATGATCGGTGCAGATGTGAGAACATTTGACCGATTAAACAATACAATGGCAGAGGTTGAGACGTTCTTGTCCAAACGTCCAACCGCCAATGTTCCCAATGTGCTGAAAGGTAAATCTAATGATCGACGACCATCACATTCTGAGGCCAACACCGTCGATTTCAGAACCTTCGAGCAGCAGAAAGGGAAGAAGGGGGCAGATGAAGCTCCCCCGCCTGAGGGTGCAGCAGAAAGAAAAGACAAGGTCTCTCTAAGAGACAAGATGAAGAAGGCTTACTCTTTTCCCAAGGAGAAGATGGCAGCACTATTTAACTGGGCATATAAGTTCAACAAGGTAACATTGCCTGAACCGAAGAGACCCGAGGATGCGGCAAAGAAAGATGATCCGATGTTCTGTCCATTTCACCGTGCGCTGGGGCACGCAATTGAGGATTGTTATGTCTTCAAAGATATCATGGAAGGAATGGTTAAAAAGGGTGAGCTGCAGCTGGGAGATTATCAGGTAAAGCCGCCTCATCCACATGAGCCTCCGCCCTGGAGAATGGCCGCCAATATGATCTCAGTTTACCAGCAGCTGCCTAAGGAAGCCGTTGAGGAATGTACCAGGCATACCTATGAAGCTTGTTTCCTCACCCCACTGAAGGATCAGGAGGGATGGCAGACGAAACCCATAAAGAATAGAAGGAAAACTCCCGCAGCCAGTGCCAGCGGGGTGATTATTCGAGGTGTCACACCAAGGCCTGAACCGCCTCCAGTAAAGCCAGTATGGCGCACAGCTGAGACCGGGCCAGTCATCCGGATCCCTACTCACAACCGGAGGAGACAAACTCCCCTACCCGCACATAAAGAAGTAAGTCTTGCAGACAGGCGTCTACAGCAGTATATCAATGAGCTCGATGAATATGAGCAGAAAAAGCCCAAACACCTGCTGGTAAAAGACTGTATACTCTGGGAGCAGCTTGAAGAATTGAAAATTGAAGAGCAGCCAGAGGCAGAACAATGAAAAGATGAGACTGAGCCCTTCTGGGGGCAGGAGCTGGCAAAGCCAAATTCCCAGAAGAAGAAGAGATGGCCCAAGTCCAAAAAAGGAAAGAAAGTCACGACAGTACAATGTAACACCCTGTCAGTGCTCTTTTCCCTGCCCGGGGAGGATGATGAGGCTGAAGCATCAAATGCCCCGCTAGAAGCCAACCATGCTGAGGCCTCTACCTCAGCCCATGCAACACGTTCTGGGAAAAGATGGGGGCGCCCACCACCAGCTAATCATAATATTATATTCAGAGGGGAGCAACCCTACCAGATCCCAGAACCAGAGGTACGAGGTGTCCAGGTTCCTCCCCCTGCCAGTTTGTACCAAGAGAAAGAAGAAGCTCCTTCATTCCTGGAATTCTTGTCCAGTTTGGAGAATGAGCAATTGGCTCACACTGCTCTAGCTAAAAGCAATAAATGCCAGCAGACTGCGGTTAGGAAGCAGAAGCAGCATGAAGAAAATGAAGGAAGTGACCCTCTAGCAAAGCCAGGAGCTGTTGCTACAGAAGAAGCCTCCCGGGAAACAGGGGAAGAGAATGAAACTGGGACTGGGCAGCAAAGGCCACAGGCACCACATGAACCTCCAAGACCCCGATGGGCAGAAGAAATGAGACTGTCTAATGTCCGGGTAGGCAGTCGAATCATGAAGATGTTGAAGAAGCTCCCTACCAGGTTCTCCATCTGGGAAATCCTCTCTCTGAGTGAAGAAGCCCGCCAAGCAATTGTGGATGCCTTGCAGTCGCCGGCATAATATGAAGCACTCTTAACAGAAGTGAATTCTGGGCCATCGATCACATTCACAGAAGATGATATGCTAATCCCGAATTCCGGTCATAATAGGCCGCTGTATATGAAGGGTTCCCTGAACTGTCAGCCGCTGAGCAGGATACTGATAGATCCCGGGGCTGCTGTGAACATCCTCCCATACCGCATCTATCAGAAATATTACTTTGATCTGCAGCTTACCAAGGTCAGAGACATGAAAATTGTGGGATTCAACCAGAAATGTGAGACGCCCCTCGGGGTGGCTGACTTTAACCTCACATTGGGGGATCTCACTACCGTGGTATGATTCTATGTAATCGACTCCAACACCACATATAAGGCCCTGCTGGGGAGACCGTGGCTGCATGAATATCAGATAGTGCCGTCCACGCTACATCAATGCATTAAATACTGCCATGAAGGAAAAGAAGAGAGGGTGTTTGCGGATCTGCATCCCTTCGAAGTATTCGAGTGCCATATGCTCGATGCATCCTACTACACGGAGGTGTCGCGAAAGGGTGAAGAGAAAGAGGCTGTGGTCAGCCAGAAAAAGCCGGCGACGAAGGAAAGAAATTGGTCTCCACCGCCACCAAAGGGCTATATTAGAAAGCATGAGGTATCTCACATCTCTTATGCCGGTGACTTTGCTCGGATCACCCCTCCTAGCATTCACCGGGATGATATCAATGAAGAAATGAAAGAAAAGTACACACAAGTGGAGGTGCCGCAGGGTTTATTTAAACCCATCGGCAGCCTTGAGTACCAGACGGTGCTACCACTGAAGACTATGGAAGTCCCTCGCTTCTGCGAGCCTCCTACCATATTCTACACTGGGGAGTCAGTCGAGGAAGATGATCAAGACTGCATGGTCCCTGAAGAGACTGCAAACTAGATGGTGCCAATTACAGGCTTAGACTACACTACCCGACGGGTTTCGCAGATGTTCTCTAAGATGCAGATGCCATCACTACAACCTGCTGCCCAAAAGAAGGCGTTCCAGGAGCTATGGGATCCGCCTCGGGATAATAAAGAACTGAGGAAGATCACTCAGCACCCAGGATTGGGTTATACCCTTCAAGAATACTATGAAGCTAAGGTGGATGTCATATCTGTCTCCTACCAGCATGAAGACCCTCCCGAGGTGGGATATGACAAGTATCCCTCGGAAGATGAAGAAATCATTTATCAATCCATAATGAACAATGAAGCCCCAAACAGTCAGCCGGAGACAGGGACGTCTGATGAAGCAAAGAAAGATTGGTGCTGGGAAGACCTACCTTGCAAAGAAGATCTGTTCCATGCTGAAGCAAAGTTTGACACGGGAATCCCGGATGAAGACCAAGCAGCCAAAGAGCTGAGGGAATGCTTGGAGTTTAAGCGCATCCTGGAAGAAGTCCGGGCTCTGCAGAATGATGATCTCTCAAGGGAGTCTGCATCAGAAGAGCCTCTAGGGGCGGAAGACTCCGTCTTCGAGTTTCTTGCTGATCCAGTTACGTCCTCGGGGCGTACTGAACAGAATATAGCAATATTGGCCATATATGATGAGCCAGCAACCGCTGATGACCAGTATGATGAAACAGAAAATCATGAAACTGAAGAAGATTATATCCCGGGAGGCTTCATTGACTTGCAAGAAGCCCCGCCCGAGGTCGAAGATGGAGGTCAGGCCACCGTCGATGAGCTTGTAGAAATAAATCTGGGAACCGCAGATGAGCCAAGGCCGACATTCCTCAGTACACTGCTAGAGCCAGCTACCAGGGAACAGTATATATAGTTTTTGAAGGAATTCCAAGACTGCTTTGCATGGACATATGATGAAATGCCGGGACTGAGTTCTGATGTGGCATAGCATCGATTGGCAATAAACCCAGAGGCTAACCCTGTAAAGCAGCCTTCCAGGAGAATGCATCCTGAACTGATAAATCAAATTAACAAAGAGGTTGACAAGCTGATTGATGTAGGCTTTGTCGAAGAAAACCAGTATACTACATGGCTGGCCAATATAGTGCCCGTAAAGAAGAAGAATGGGCAGATCAGAATATGTGTTGATTTCCGGGACCTTAATAAGGCTTGCCCGAAAGATGATTTCCCGGTGCCAATCACTGAGGTGATGATCAATGCAACTACTAGCCATGAGGCACTATCATTTATGGATGGGTCATCCGGATACAACCAGATCTGGATTGCTGAAGAAGACAGAGTGCACACTGCATTCCGGACCCCGAAGGGGATATTCCACTACAAAAGGATGCCGTTCGGCCTCAAGAATGCCGGCGCTACCTACCAAAGAGCTATGACCAAGATCTTTGATGATTTGCTCTTCAAGAAAGTAGAGTGCTACATTGATGATTTGGTAGTAAAAACTAAAAGAAGAGAAGACAATTTGCAAGACCTGAGGGTAGTATTCCAGAGGCTGCGCAAATATGAACTCAAGATGAATCCCATGAAATGCGCCTTCGGCGTGTCCAGTGGAAAATTCCTCGGGTTTATTGTCCGTCATAGGGGCATTGAAATTGACCCATCCAAGATTAAGGCTATCCAGGAGCTCCCTCCACCAAGGAATCTGTCCGAGCTGAGATCTCTGCAAGGGCGTCTGGCCTATATCCGACGATTTATATCAAATCTGTCGGGAAGATGCCACCCCTTTCACAAGCTCATGATGAAAGATGTGCCGTTCCTCTGGGACGATGGCTGTCAGGAAGCCTTTGAGAAGCTGAAAGAATATCTCAAGACCCCTCCGGTGCTGGGGGCACCAATTAAGGGCAGGCCCTTGATACTATATATCGCAGCCACATACTGTTCCCTGGGGGCAATGCTGGCATAGATAAATGAAGAAGGCAAAGAGCAAGCCTTATACTATCTGAGCAGGAGGCTGATTAGAACTGAGGAAAGCTACACCTACATAGAAAAGACCTGCTTGGCACTAGTCTTTGCTGTCAAAAAGCTCAGACACTATATGTTGTCACATGAAGTCAGATTGATATCTGCAGCAGATCCGCTCAAATATATATTGACTCAGCCAGTTCTGAAGGGCCGGTTGGGCAAATGGGCAGTGATCCTGATGGAATTCGATATTACCTATACACCCCAAAGGGCAATAAAAGGACAGGCCGTGGCTGATTTCTTCGCAGAGCATCATGTGCCGAAAAATGATATGCTAGGGACTGAGTTACCCGATGATGAAACACTCGAGGCCTGCCAAGCTCAGTCAGTTATGTGGCAACTATTCTTTGATGGAGCATCTAGAACAGAGACAGACTCCGATGGAAAGACCAGAATACGGGCTGGAGCCGGTATTGTGCTGAAATCACCAGAGGGGGAGGTCGTGCATACTTCCTGTTCTATAAACAAGCCCTGCACCAATAACGAAGCTGAGTACGAAGCTCTGATAATCGGTCTGCATATCAGCCTCAACATGGGTATCCTAATGCTCCAGGTATTCGACGATTCGATGTTGATAATAAAACAGATCCAAGGGGAGTTTGAAGTGCGGAAGCCAGAACTGAGTCCCTACCACCAAAGAGCTGTGCGCCTCATGGCGAAATTCTACCATATTGAGCTCAAGCATGTGGGTCGTGGACATAATGCCCAGGCTGATGCACTGGCAAAGCTAGCCAGCTCACTAGCAGTCCCGCCAAATGAGACACTGAACATTGTTGTTATGAACCGGCGGCAAGTCCCCAGTATGCTAGAAGGGTGCCCCGAAGAAGAAGAAGTCGCTACTGTTAGCACAGAACATGCATCTGACTGGAGACAACACTTGCTACAGTGGTTCCTGCACCAACAGCTACCGCAGAAAAGAGAGGAGAAGATGAAACTTCTGAGAATCAAAGATTCTTATGAATTCAGAAATGGGACTCTGTTCCGAACAATGGCAGATGCGCGCAAGAAGATTCTACTCCGCTGCCTGTCCACTGAGGAAGCTTGGCAAGCGATGAAAGAAGTACATGCTGGGACAGCAGGTGCCCACCAGGCTGGTCCCAAGATGAAGATAGAAATCAAGAAGCTAGGCTACTATTAGCCCACCATGTTCGAAGACTGCTGTAAATTTGCAAAATCATGCCAGAAATGCCAGGAGCATGCTACTATGCCTCGAAGGCCTCCTACGACTCTGCATCCTACAGTTCCCAGTTGGCCGTTTGTGCAATGGGGAACTGATGTAGTCGGTCCACTCTCGACTTCCTCGACCGGACATAAGTACATACTAGCCATAACAGATTACTTCTCCAGATGGGCGGAGGCTATAGCATTAAGAGAAGTGACTGGTGAACTGGTCGCCAGATTCATCAAGCAGAACATCATCTTCCGGTTCGGGATCCCCAGCCGAATAATATCTGACAATGGAAGTCATTTCAGAAATCAGAAAGTCTATCGGCTTGCCGAAAAGTATAAGATCGAATGGAGGACTTCCACTCCTTACAATCCGCAGGCAAACGGATTGGCAGAAGCTTTTAACAAGACTCTCTGCACCTTGCTGGCCAAGGTCGTTGGTTCTAACAAAAAGGACTGGGAAGAGAAAATGTATGAAGCTCTGTGGGCATACCGCACCGTCTTCAAGACACCTACAGGGTGCTCACCATACTCATTGGTATACGGCTCAGAGGCAGTGGTTCCGCTAGAGCTGGAAGTCCCGTCACTTAGAGTGGCAGTCCAATATGACCTGGCCCGTGGCGAACAAACCAATGTTGAAAGAAGGTTAGAAGAATTGGCTGAATTAGAAGGGAAGCGCCTCCAAGCTCAGAAGAATATCCAAATGTATCAGGTCCGCATGGCCACTGCATTCAACAAACTCGTAAAAGGATGAGAATTTAAGAAAGGTGACCTCGTCATGGTTAAGAAAAAAGAAGTCATGGCGTCCAACCCAAAAGGAAAGCTAAATGCTAATTGGGAGGGCCCTTATGTGATACAGAGGGTCTACGAAGGAGGGGCCTACATGGTTGTTAACCATTGAGGGGAAATCCGATCCTCGCCACTCAACGGTAGACACCTAAAGCTGTATCATGTTGCACAACCAACATTCCCCGAGTAATCAGACAAAAGCTACTCTTCCTTGGTTTAGCGGCACTCCGCCCTAACCGAGCTGCCCTCTTCCTCAGTTTAGCGGCACTCCGCCCTAACCGAGCTACCCTCTTTCCTTGGTCTAGCGGCACACCGCCCTGGCCAAGCTACCTTTTTCTTGGTTTAACGGCACTCCGCCCTAACCGAGCTACCTTCCTTGGTTTAGCGGCACCCCACCCTAGCCAAGCTACCCTTTTTCTTGGTTTAGCGGCACTCCGCCCTAACCGAGCTACTCTTCCTTGGTTTAGCGGCACTCCGCCCTAACCGAGCTACCTTCCTTGGTTTAGCGGCATTCCGCCCTTACCAAGCTGCCCTCTTCCTCAGTCTAGCGACACTCCGCCCTAACCGAGCTACTCTTCCTTGGTCTAGCGGCACACCGCCCTGGCCAAGCTATCTTTTTCTTGGTTTAACGGCACTCCGCCCTAACCGAGCTACTCTTCCTTGGTTTAGCGGCACTCCGCCCTAGCCAAGCTACCCTCTTTCTTGGTCTGGCAGCACGCCGCCCTGGCCAAGCTACCTTTTTCTTGGTTTAGCGGCACTCCGCCCTAACCGAGCTACCCTCTTTTCTTGGTCTGGCGGCACACCGCCCTGGCCAAGCTACCTTTTTCTTGGTTTAACGGCACTCCACCCTAGCCGAGCTACCCTTCCTTGATCTAGCGGCACTCAACCCTAGCCAAGTCACCCCTTATCGTGATATAATAACATTCTGACCTGTCACTCTCTAAAAAAAAAGAGAGAGAAGAAAAGAAAAAAAGAAAAAGGGAAGAAGAAAAAGAAGAGACAAAATGGGGTTAAAAATAGAGATACCCCGCCAGGCTTGTTCAGGCGTTCTGGACAAGGGCAAAAATGGTCGAAACCCAGCTGTGGTGAAAACCCGAAAGGGCACTGCAGGCAAAATCGGGTACCTCGCCACGTGAAAACCTGAAAGGGCGGGTGGGAAAAAGTAAGAGGGGGCTGGCTCCGGTGAAAACCCGAAAGGGCACTTGGGTCAGTAATGTGGTAACCCCAAAGAAAGCCTCGTCTCCCACCATAAACTCCTCGTCGATCAGCCGGCACCTTGTCCGATCAACGATTAAACCCACTCAGTATAGACCCTACGTCTATCCTGATGAGACCCTCATTCACCCTATCCAAAGTCCCACCATGGTGAAACTCACCGTTGATCGACCGGCACCCCGCCCGATCAATGATAAGACATGTCCAGTTTAGACCTTATGTCTATCCTGATGAAACCTATGAATTCCTTTGCATTGGTATAAACCCAATACCGATGATGAAATCCACCTTTGGTCGACGGGCTCTCCGCCCGATCGGCAAAGAAACCGGTCCGGTTTAGACCTTACGTCTGTTCCGACTAGATCTGCATATCTCTTTACGTCTCGCCATGATGAAACTTGCTGCTGGTTGATTGGCACACTGCCCGATCAGTGATGAAACCGGTCCGGGCTAGACCCTACGTCTATCCCGATGAAGCCCATGAAGTCCTTGCATTGGTATAAACCCAATACCGATGATGAAATTCGCTGCCGATCGACTGGCACACTGCCCGATCAGCGATGAAACCGGTCCGGGCTAGACCCTACGTCTATCCCGATGAAACCTATGAAATCCTTGCATTGGTATAAACCCAATACCGATGATGAAATTCACTGCCGATCGACTGGCACACTGCCCGATCAGCGATGAAACCCGTCCGGGCTAGACCCTACGTCTATCCCGATGAAACCTATGAAATCCTTGCATTGATATGAACCCAACACCAATGATGAAACCTGCTATCGGTCGGCTGGTGCGCTGCCTGATCGACGCTAAAATCCATCCAGGGGGGACCTTCCGTCCGCTCTGACAAAACACGACACAACCCTTCAAATCAGTTCAGACCTTCCGTCTGGATAGACCATGAAACTTTATTCCTTTGCGTTAATGTCGACCCCACAATAACGATGAAACTCACATTCTCAGCAAACGGCCTCGTGCCCGAGCTGCTATTTATATCCTCTAAATCAATTCGGACCTTTCGCCTGAATAGATCATGAAACCCTACTTCCCTTTGCATTGATGTTGACACCCACATCAATGATCGTGTGTCCACAATAAACATGTGGCGCCATGATCCATATGATGAAAGTTCTGGTCCCAGAAAAGATAATGAAAAAGGAAAAGAGAAAGAAAACGACAAAAAAAGTATATATATAAAAATGGGGTTGAAAATAGAGATACCCCGCCAGACTTGTTCAGGCATTCTGGACAAGTGCAAAAATGGCCCAAAACCCAGCTGTGGTGAAAACCCGAAAGGGCACTACAAGCAAAATCGGGTACCCCGCCACGTGAAAACTCGAAAGGGCGCGTGGGCAAAAGCAAGAGGGGGCTGGCTCCGGTGAAAACCCGAAAGGGCACTTGGGTCAGTAATGTTGTAATTCAAAAGTCCCACGCCGACCGGCACGCTGCCTTCACCTCCCCTTCACTAATGAAGCCTTCCATCGGTCATCTGGCTCTATGCCCCACCGATGATAAAGCCTTTCCGGGGTAGACCTTACGTTCACTCTGATGAAATCTACATACCCTCTTTCAAATGTCCCACCGACAATGAAACCCATCACCATTCTGATAAAGCCTGTCCAGCTCAGACCTCACGTCTGTCCTGATGAAACCTACGTATTTCTTGGCAAAGCCCCACCCGCCATAAAACCTGCTGGAATAGACCTTACGTCTGTCCTGACGAGACCTACACCCTTACATACGTCCCACCGTTGATCGACCGGCACCTCGCCCGATCAATGATGAAATCCTCTGTCCGGTTTAGACCTTACGTCTATACTGATGAAACCTATGAGACTCTTTGCATCGATATAAACCCAATATCGATGATGAAACCCACCGTTGATCGACCGGCACCTCGCCCGATCAATGATGAAATCCTCTGTCCAGTTTAGACCTTTCGTCTATTCTGATGAAACTTATAACACTTTCTTTACGTCGATATAAACCCAATATCGATGATGAAACCAACTATTGATCGATCGGCACCTCGCCCGATCAATGATGAAATCCTGCCAGTTTGGGCCTTTTGTCTATTCTGATGAAACCTATGAAGCTCCCTTGCATCGATATGATCCCAATATCGATGATGGAACCAGCTATTGATCGACCGGAACCTCGCCCGATCAATGATGAAATCCTATCCAGTTCAGACCCTACATCTATCCTGATGAAAACTATACACCCTTTAATGTCCCGCCTGCTATAACCTCTGCCCAGTCTAGACCTTACGTCTACTCTGATGGAACTTCTTTATTCATATTCTTGCAAGTTGTCTCCCCCGCAGCACATATGGCCAAGAAGGACGTTTGCTGCTACCAACAGAATTCGGTTTAAGCGCCTCCTCGGATGCCGTCACGCGGTGGAGCGAGTCCCCCATCCTTTCTATGAAGGGGTGGACGCTCTCCTGCCTAGTACGAGTCATTCGCATGAAGGACTGCTAAAACCACTACCCCACTTCCCACAGTGATAAAACCACATGCAAAAAAAAAGGGATGGATACATATAGAGCCAAAGAGTCCTTTTCATTAAAAAAGGGAGTACATAGAGGGTCCCCGAAGAGACATTGTATCACAATAGAAGACAAAAGAAAAAAGAAAAGAAATGATTCATGGCCGCCGGAAGATGTCTTCGAAGGCCAGAAGACCCACATAGGGGGCAGCCCCTAGTTCATGAAGTCGAGCTTCCTCCTTCTGCAGTTGAACAGACTCGTCCCGAAAGGATGCCACCTGCCCCTCCAATAGCGCTGCTTCTTCCTCGTGCTGCGGCCGGGAAGTTGTTATCTGCGGTAGCTCAGCTCAGAGACCAGACAGTTCAGCCTCCAGAATGGCTATTCGGCCGCGCACGAACTGCTCCCGCTGCGCCAGAGACTGCAGTTGGCACTGTCGCTCTTGAAGAATAAAGTTCATTTTTTCTAGCTCAGATTTGCACTCCATCCTTTGCAACTTCAAAGCCGCCAGTCTGTCAGACATAATGTGCGCCAAGAAATCCAGGCGATGTACAAATTTTAACAGCAACAGAACCCGCTGGGTCCATATCTCTAGAGGACAACCCATTGCCTGTAAATCGGCGGTGAAACGCTCGGCTATCTCCTTCAACTGTGGATAAGTTAGTCCGGGCTGGGATTCCACTAGTTGGCGCAACATGTCCAGATGTTGCCAGACAAAACTCTCAGGTGAAGCAAAGCCAGGCAAGGGAAGTGGAGCCACTTCAAAGGTTACTTCACTGTCAATGTCTGCCCATAGGGTGATATCTGGCTGAGAAGAATAAGACGGGAGGTCTGTCGAAGGCGCCAACTGAGCTCTCTCCACAACCTCTGACGAAGCTGAGAGACCTTCCACCTCCATCTCCTCGAGGGTCACCATTTGGATGCTCGCGGGGGTAACTCCAGTAAGTGCCGGAATGGTTGCTTCCTGGGTCTCTAATGCAATACCCGCACCTTCAACATCCTCTTCGCAGGGTACCTCCTCCTCAGATTCTGAAAGTATGGAGATAGATTCCGGGGCAGTTATAGACAATACTCCAATTTCTGTAATGGCTATCTCTCCTTCTTCCACCCCCGCTGCAACAGCCAGTTCCTTCAATGTCAGGGCTGCAGGGGTCACAGCCCGGAGAGGCAAGGGTTCACTCTCCATGATTGATGCTATGGGAATTGCCGATTCAGGCACAATGGTCAGCACGGCGGCCGGTATAAAGGCGAAACCCCTAATTGGGTCCATCTCAGCTCTGAAATCTAGGACCTTGATGAGAGCCGGGCTTTCCCCTGAAGTCCTCAAGTCCAACAATGCTAAGTCTGTAGAGGATTGCACCCTCACCGGCACAGGGTGGATTATCTCAGGAACGCCAGCCCAGGCTACTGTCAAAGCAGGAACAATGGCCAAGGCGTCAGACAGAGTGTCTTCAAAGGCTGCAGTCATCACCGGGCAAGCAACAGGGGATTCCTGTGAACAGATCAATACAGCATCAAGCAGCGGATAAAAATGGGAAACAATGTGGAGAAGAAAAGAGACTCACTTCTAATATAATGTCAATGTCCTCAAAGGAGTGCAGAGGAAGAGAAAGTCCCGCTGCTGAAGCAACAAAAGGAGGAGTTATATCTGCCTTGGTATCCAAGCCGGTGAACTCTTCTTGTAATTCCTCCTCAGGAGATGGCACCAGCAACTTGGAGGGGGTGAATAATGGAACAATGGCGGTGCGTGCGGATGGGGCCTCTGATTTGGAAACACCCTCCGTCTCGCTCTCGCTGAAACCTGCTTTCTCTCCATCTGCCTCAGAAGCGGTCGCGGAGCTACTAGAAGAGATTTCTACACTATCCACGGGTGGGACCGCCATTTCTAACGTCTGCCTGGAAGAAGACCGGGTAACTATACGCCTCACAGGGATGAGGCCCCGTTTCATCTGGGTCTTATGACCCTCCTGTGGCTGAGTGATATCGCCAGCCTCTCCCGTAATTTCAGTCTCCTCCCCGACCGTCACTATAGGGAAAAGCTTGTGAGAGGGACAATGAAAAGTAATTGAAATATGCAGGAAAAAAAAATGAAAAAAGGCATGCTTACCCTCCGCCTCACTAGCCGACGTGGGAGAAGGCAGCCTGGTATCCACCACAGAAGATGCCACAACTGGCTCTTGGGCTGTGCAAAAGGGAGGGGTCAGATTCAAGGACTTCTTTGAAATCCAGCAAAAGAGGATGAAGAATGCAACTGCAGGCTATTGATGTTACCCTGAACCGATGTCTGAGCAGCCTCTCTTAGGGATTCGAACTCATCAAATGAGGGAATATCAGGGAGAGGGGTCCCAGTGTCCATCGCTACCGAAGCCGACTGCTGAGCATGAGCCTTCTTGGCCTTCCTGGCCTTCCCGACTGCAGCCTTGACCGCAGAAACCTTTCTCTTCTTGCTAGGAGGCAGGGGAGTGGTAGTCGGTGCTACTGCAGGGACTTCAAAATAAGTAGGCTTCTCAGCCTGTGCAATGATCTTTCTGTATAGCCCCTGGCGCTTTATATCCGGCCTGTCTGTTGAAGACGGCAGAGAAGCAATGAGGTCAGTGAATGCAGAGCTTAAATATTTATCAGAAAGCACTACAGTCAGAAAAGAAAAGATCATACCTGTTGGGCCATCATAAAAGACAGAGAGTGGCCAGTACAGATAAGCTACCTCCTTGGAGCGGAAAGCAGCCTCCTTGATAAGCCAACAGACATCACCAAATATCTGGCATTTCTCCACTAAAGCTGCTAGATCACTATGACCACGTGAGTCAAGGCATCGAAATAAGTCGAGGTGGTCCATGCCCCAACCGTCGACATAATGAAAGGAGATGAACAGTGGCTTATTCAAGATGCCGGCTAGCGGGCTTTCCGCAGACAACCCATGTAAGTTCAGCAGAATGAACAGCCAAGACGTTTGCTTGTAGTACGTCTGAGTCCTGTCCTCCCTACGCACAAACGTCCTATATGGATGGAATCTATCTGTCGGACCCCTCCAAGGGACTACTGCCGGGAGCGGCTCTTCGATAGGAAATGGGTATTGTTGCGCCTCCAAACGAGCGCCCCCCACACGGCACAGATGTTTCAAGCTCTGCATGAAAGTGTCCTCGTTGATAGCAGCAAAGACAGGAGCAGGCAGGTCGGAATCTTTTTCCTTCAAAGCCCGACGTTGGGCCAGATATTTCTCCGCCTCCCTCTGGTGCTATGAATAAAGCCTCTTCAGGTGGGCCTCGGGGATGTCAAACATTGGTCCGGGCTGTTGTTTCAAAAAGGAACGCTCGGCCACGTCCCAGAATGCACCTCTACTATCCCTGTAAAAGCTGGTTCGAATGTTCCACCATTTGATGTATTCTGATGTTACCCGGGGTACACGGTTGGAAATGGTGGGAACTCTGAAAACTGTGCCATCCTGGCGATGATAGAAATCCCACCACAACCGGCCATCGCCGACAATGGCGGACCCATGCTTAGCCCGGCTATCCAGGGGAAATTGAGCGACTGATGTAGGGATATGCTGGTCATAACCAAAGTTCCGCCCAAAGCAGAATGGATTGTATGGTTCCAGAAGAAGCAGACCACCCTTTCTGAAAACTAAGACACTAGGCCGAATGGTCATTGCCCATCTGACCAGCTCCGGCTCCAGAATAGAGCGAGCAGTATTAAGCCCTGAGACAGGATGGACATAGGTCTCTACCTCTTCCAGCTTGCACTCTCTCTGAGAATGAATCAAAGGAGCTGAACCTGCCGCCAAGCTCCAGAAATGAATGCTGCCAGGGGCATCCACCGGCACCTTTATCAGTCGGCCCCTTATTTTGAACAGCTGATCATAGAAAGGACCAGGTTCAGCACTGGCAAACTCAATCATTCTGGGCAATACTGTATCTGCCTGCAAAGTTCTGGAAGCCAATTCAGGAAATAAACTGCAGACCCAGGCATTGAAAAAAATGAAAAGGACCCACAGTCCTCAAAGTACGGGGAGTCCGATGCTTGTACAAATCCCCCAAAGATTTATAGATTAAACACAAGGCCACCGGGCGGAGCGATAGCCTCATTCCCCAGGCCATATGACAGGCCGGGTATATAGCTTCTGGCCGGATGATTGTCTCGTCCCCTTGAGGGAGAGCGAAAGTGAACAACCAGAATGTGAAGTAAGCCGTGCAATGTGTGATGGGGTCTACACCTGCTGGGTTGGGACCACCTCTGCCTGCACGGCGCAATGAAGATGGCAGCTCTGACTTATAGCGAGGAGTCCTTATCTGCTTGCTGGCCGTCGGACCCATGGAATGGAAGTCTGCATATTTCAAGGGGCCGTCAAAGAAATACTGAATCCACTGCCCTATCCGGACCCTCAGCTTGCTGCCTTTCTCTCGGGGATGATAGCCTTGGGAGGACCCTCTACTGTACGCCAGACAGATGGAGCGATATGCCTTCATTAGATACCGGTATGAGAAGCCAAGGGAATACTTGCCTTCACCATCGGAACTATCCTTCTCAGAATCTGCCAAGCAGACTTCTTCATATGGCTCGCCATCAATAGGCAGTCCGGAAAGCTATGATAGACTCCAGAGGTCAAGAGATGTCTCACCCTCTGCTGTATAAAATATGTTGAATAAAGGGCAGAACACTTCAAATATTCCACAGCATAACCCTCGGGATATGGGATATCGAAATCTGGAAGCAAAGACACTATGATATACCCCGGCTCTGATCAGCAGAGAGGCATATTCTTTTAGAACAAACTCAGTAAACTCCACTGCTCCTACTCGAAATAGGTGGGCGTCAGTGATCTTGGTATCCCCAAACCAACCAGCGGCCAAATGATACTTGAACTGAACGGCCGAACAATTCAGCACAAAAGGCACTTCGCGGTACCCCCACTTTACTGGTGCCAGGAAGAGACCGTAGCCGGGCTTCTCCCTATGGACTCGGCCACTGGCATTATCCCACCGAGCAGGTGTGAACTCCGGGGCCCGGGTCAGCATTTTCTTTTTCGGCTCCAGCTCCGATATGCCAAGGACTGCATCCCAGTCATGCTTCTCCCCGGGAAGATATATAGCCTTCCCACGATACACTGAATCTTTCAGGCTGTCTCTCTCGACCAAAATTGCGGCTTCAACTGCACGAGCTATTCGATAGTCCCGCATTCCACCCACGGTGAAAGTCCGGATAAACAGCATCATGTGCTTGTCCTTCGGGAAATCCGGACGATAATCAGTGCCCCGTCTGAAGCATGTTTCCATGCCAGTGGAGTATACCCGGGATGTTGACACCGTGTCGGTCTCAGAATCAGACGATTCATCAACGGAAGCGATTTTGTCGTATCTGAAGTCTAGACTGTGCACATTCAGCCAGTTTACTGTGGCCCGTGATATATCTGGCTGGGCTGACGAACTGGCCCCGACAGCTCCAGAGGATGCAGCAGCAGAGCCGGAAGCCATTGCAATATCTGCAGTCAGGAAAAAGAAATGTTAAGTAAAAGACATAAGATAAGAGGCAGTTTCATAAGGATTATTATATGAAGCCCTTGAAAATTTCAACAGCATCTCCCCGTATTCGGGGTCTGCCTAAGGAGAATAGGGAGTCGCCAACCAAGAGGGGGCGATCCCGGAAGCAAAAGGGATTAAATCCCCAAAGAACGTCCTACCCGGGCGAAGTCTAATGAGACGGGAAGAAAGATGGACGGCCGGAGGGGAGGAACTCGCCGCCACCGCCGAGAAGGAAAAGAAACTGAAGAGAGAGAAGGGGCCGTATCAAATGAGAAGGAAGAGGCTTTCAGCGCCTTAAATAGAACCCTAAGCAAAGAGGTTCTCGGCGCGGTCAAATGCGCGCTGAGAACCCCCCAGGCCGAGAGCCCCCCTTCGGCCGAAAGGCATGCCGAGAAAGGGGCCTCCGAGAACCCCAGGCCGAGAGCCCCCATTCGGCCAAAAGGCACGCCGAGAAGTGCTGCCGAGAGCCCCCTTGCCGGGCGCGCCGAGAAGCTCTCCGCCGAGAGTCCCTACCGGTGATTGCGCTGAGAAGCTACAGGCCGAGAGAGCCGTGACGAGAGTATTCAAAACAAAGAGATCAAAAGTAATTGAAAGAAATTACAAGAAAAGTCAATGCAAAGAAGCTTCCAAGCTGCAAAATGAAAGATGATTAGCAGTCCCAAACTGAAAAATGGGTTCAGATGCTGAATTATGCACCTGCAGGCACCGTGTCAATTATTCTGCACTCTTGCTACCTGCAAGTGGGGGGCATTTGTTGACACCTGAATTATAACAGACAATAGAAACGAGACATAATGAAAGATTGAGTGAAATATGAAGATCCCGGAAGTCCCTGCAAGACCAGGATTACGGAAGATTTATCACTGAAGCTACCACCCGGCTGAAGCCCTCCCCGGCCAAGCTGATGTCCGGTGTTGTCGTCGCTCAGACGGCAGTACTGATGAAGAACTGCAGTCCACTTATTGATGAAAATCCCCAGAAATATTCTGATGAAGCTATGCTAACTCACCAATTGATGGGCCTTCGCCTAGCCTGACGGACTCGAGGGACCGACAAATGAAGGGATAGATTAAGCGGCTTTAACAGCTCAAGCTTACTGATGAGGAAGCATAAAAGACTAAAAGATCTAAATGGGCCCAGCCGTGTGGCACCGAGAGCCCAACAAGACCCATATGAGGAAGGGGCGCCGGGAAGCCTACTGCCTCCGAATAAGGCGCGCCGGGAGCTCATCAACCGGGCGCCGAGATGATCATGCCGATAGGGAGGGGGTGCTATGCCTATAAAACCCCCTTTCTCTCGAGACGAAAAAGAAGGAGGACGGAGGAGAGAAAAGAAAACCTCATCCAGAAAATAGATAGAAAAGAGAGAAGAGACCCTACTGAAAAGAAAGAAGAAGAGAAGAAGAAGAAGAAGCTCCAGGTGGGCTGCTCGGGGGAGGGAGAGGAGTCAATGCTCCACCCTCCCCCCCCCCCATGTTTGCTTTTATTTTGATTTCCTATGTATGTAATGGTATATGCCTTCATGCTTTAGCTATTCAGATGAGGTCGAGAGTTCTTTTCTTCCCTGCCTCTGTTCCTCCCCTTACCCGTTTCTTGGCTTTAGCCTTGCAGTCGATGTAAGTGGTGATAATGAGATGAAATGAAATTTAGTGGTTGCCGTGCTTGATATTAGGCAATCAAAGTTTTGCCCTCTGTCTTCCTATGAATGTATCTTTCATCTGAACGTCCAATATTCTAGACGTTTCGGTTTTCAGAGTCATCCCCGTGAGTCTGTGTTTCAAAGAGGAAGGAAGTTAGGGCCCCAATCCTTATCTAATGGGTTATTGGGTCCTGTTTCCCTCTCCCCTCCTGTCTCGATGGCAGATTCTTCGTAGGCATCTGAGTTTCTTGCGAGGCCCCCAAGCCGTTTAGGAATCGGAGACATCAATCTCTTGATTTCCTGAATTGCTGGCTATAGAAGATGTGTCCCGTCTGTAGACGAATGCGATCCCAGGAGGTTCTGATAAGTGATGACCTTGACCCTTCGGTCCCTCAGCAAAACCCTAATGCCATGGCATCGAAGTCCACAGTGCCAGACTGATTTGATCCCCAGATATGGTCCCAATCAAATCTGAATTCCGAAACAGGGCTGTCGGAGCTTATCGGCAGCAACAGCCCTCGGCGTAATGGTGAGCATGCCGGGAACCAGCGCGCCGAGAACCCCCTTGCCTGTTCATCTTCCTATGCCGAGAGCCCCTCTTTGGCTAATCAATCCGCGCCGAGATCCTCCTTTCAGGCCAATACACTCATACCAGGAGCCTGTCTCTTCATCTGCCTTTCAACCCTTGTCCAACCTGTTATATCGGCTGAAGGGGATATTCATGGTCGCCATATGTACCTCAGGGATGAGATTAACGGGAGGAAACCCCCCCCTACATCATCTTAGATCAAATCCATTCATAACCCTATAACCTAAGGGGCCATACCACTGTATAAGCCCCGACGGTTCTTGAGGGGATAGCAAGCATTGCCATGGGCACCTGCATCATCAGGGAGCCCAAGCCTTCTTTTCGGTTATCATCCCGTACCCGTGGATGACGGCCTATTTCCTTTGGCATGACCCGAAAGAAGGGAAAACGCTGCCGAAATTCTATCCGATAGGGTGAACCCCGGAAGGCCAAGGGAGTGTGATCGATACGCACCCCGCTTGACTCTATCCATCGGGAAAATGAATATCATAGACCCTCCAACCGAGCAGGGAGTTCAAAGGGGAAGATCCCCCGCTGTTTATCTGGATTCCATCCCATCGCTACGTGGATGGCTTCCTATCCCTATTTGGCATGTCTATAAGCCCGGGGGATATGCCGCCCAAATCAATTCATCTAAGCTCGACACGTTAATCGTCTACCGGCTCCCCTTTATATGCATGCCTATTTAGGATGGGACAGAGCCAACAAAGCCCCAATCCTCACTGTGGATTTCTGGGCCTTGTTTCCCCCCTCTCTCCCTGGATGTCATCGATGATTTAAACGTCGCGGAGTCCGTGATTTTCTTCTCAAATTTCTCAAGCCACTAGGGCCATTGCAGGGATCAGATTTTGTCGTCTCTCGATCTCCTGGATGGTCGGCAATACTGATGGCGTGAAGCCTGTTCCTGAGAGCTCGAAGGCCCGGTGACTCTGATCCCTCGAACCCCTTTCATCTGTGAACCTCTGCTGTCAACCTGGTAGGCCCCTGGCTCTTTCCTCACTTGCCTCCTGAATCCATTCCCCAGGCCATGTCTGAATCCCGTGAAAAACCGCCAAAATAGGGTACCGTAAAACCCCATGAGCCCTCACGGCGCTCAAGCCCAGCACCTTCTCAGCGTGAATAGTTCCCGGCGCGGCGCGCGGCGCGCGCCGGGAACTCCCGTGCCGAGATCCTCTTCTTCCTCCCTTTGGCCTGGGCCGATAACCCCCTTCATGGCGCACCGGGAGCTCCCTTCAGCCCACGCCGAGAAGCCGGGCCATACTCTTGATCCTTACGCCGAGAACCTCTTTCTTCTTGGCCTAAACCTTGATCCCCATGTTGTACCCATCCAAGGGATATACGGAGAACACTTGGCATCCCTCAGGAAATAAATCAATGGGGAGGACCTCCCCTACATTATTCTGTTCCGATCTGGATTTCTTTATAACCTTATGGACCTAATGGGCTATGTCACTACATGTGCTCCGACGGGTTCCGAAGGAACATAAATCGGTGCTATGGATGTGGGTGATAACCCCGGGCCTGGTGCCCCCCCTTCTTTTCCAGCTTTCATCCTGGCATCCCGTGGATGATGGTTTATCTCCTCTTGGCATAATCCAGGATAAAGGGGATATGCTGCCAAAAATCATTCGTATCACCTTGAGTGATCATGGTATTCTCTCCTAACCCCGCTGGCCCACGGAGTTCTGCCCTTGCATGTTCTCCGATGATCTTCCGAAGGGGGATATCAATAAGACATCACGCCCGCACAGGGTGTGCCATGTCGCACCGGTCCTTATCCGGATTCCGGGTTAGATATACCCGATCTTTTATTGATCCCACCCTGCCGCTGCATGGGTGGTTTCCTATCCCCATCTGGCATAGTCCAAGGTAATGGGGACATGTCGCTGGATTTGCTCCGCATTCGATGTATCCTTCCTTCATTCAGGCCATTTAACGCCCTACTGATGAACCAACCGTCTCTCTCGCTTGAGTCTTATTTTTGCCACTACCTTCCTCCTATTTTTGGCGTTTAATCAAGGGTTGTCCTTCTTAGGAAGGGCGTAATTAACGTCATAGCCTTTATGGTATGACGGACTTCGGGTCCTGACTCGAACTTCACAATTGACTGATTAAAAGTCAGATCGAGCGCATAATAAAATTGTCACCCCGGTGACTGGCACGCCAATAAATCAATAAATAATCCACATATATATATATATCAAAAAAGAAGAGAACGAGAAAGCGCGTTCCACAGACCAAGATGAAAAATTGCTGAAAAATTTCGAAAGTGTGAACTCAGATTTAAACAAGCTGAAGTCTGAAAAAGATTCTCTGAGAAAATTCTCCAAAGAAAATGAAGAAAAATTAGAGAAACTTAAACGAGAGAATGGTTTGCTGATTGAAAATTTTAATGCCATAAAATCTATAAATATGGAATTGCAGAAAGATCTTGAAAAATAGCAAAAAGAATTGAGAGAGTTTGAAGCTGGGAGAAAAAGCAAGGTTAACTCAGAAGATCAGACTCTTCGTGATGAGTTAATTCAAAATGATGCTCTGTCTAAGGAGAATGAAAAGTTGAAACAACTGAACTCTGCTATGTCTGAAAAACTTGTAGCATTAGAAAGAGGAAAGTTTGTTCACATAGAAGAATATGATAAACTGAGCATTCGGGAACATGAAGTTGAGAAATATAAAACTGCTAACAAGGTGCTAAATGAATGTGTGAATTGCAGTGAGCAAGAGATTGCCAGTTACGAGTTATAAATTACCTCTCTAGAATATGAAATTCAAGACTTGAAGAACTCTTTGTCTAAGTTTGTGAGTGGGCAAGAAAACCTAGACAAGCTACTAGGTGTAAAAGTCAATGTCAAGAAGGAAAGGTTAGGCTACAACAATGTCAATAAAAAGGCTCTCAAAAATAAGCTAATGACATCTTTTGTCACTTCATCAAATGTAACCACCACCTCAAAAGATAAACAGCCCATTGTTCGAAAAATATAGAAACAAACTGACATTCAGAAACGAAATGAAAAAGTGAAAAAGTATGTTCATGTGAAGAACAAGCAAAGAAACATTCATGCTGAAGCTGTACATGTGACACATAACCTAAACACACACACATGCACACAAAAAGAAAATGCCATGCCACTATTGTCATAAACCTGGACATCTAATGCATGAATGTAAGTTGATGGAAAAGGATGATCTGAGTGCTAGAAAATATCATGATAAAAATCTTTCATTTCAGAAAAAAGGAATTGAATGTTTTCATTGTGGTAAATTAGGACACAAGATTACACAATGCTGGTTTGTTAATGATAAGAAAAAATCACACTCATATCATGCTAAATTCCATGCAAACAGTCATGCTATTAACAAGAACAAGTTTGATTCAATAAACTAGCATATGACATACTTTAATTGTGGAAAATTGGGTCATAAGAGATTTGAATGCTGGCTGAGTGCTGGTGGGAGAAATTCTAATTCATACTTTCACTGTGGCAAGATGGGCCACATTGCAGCCCAATATTGGCATGCTTAGGGAAGGAAGTCTAACTATAAATCTGGTAAATTCTCTGCAAATAGAAATAATTTTGGTAGGAATAAACTTGCATTATGAAAGAATTCGTTTCTATGTTTTGAATGTGGAAAGCCAGGTCACAGGGCTGCAACCTGTTGGCTGGCAGGATACCAAAGCCAGACTGGTTTTGGTAAACAGAATTTTAATTCTGTTAACAAAAATTTTCATGCATATGCACATAGAATTCATGCTAATAAGAATGTGCATAAATCAAATCTGAAATCTGCTGCATCTTGCTATTATTATGGTACATTTGGTCATTCCATGAATAATTGCTACTTGATGAGATCTGATGACCTTCATGCTAAAAAATTATTTAGAACACCTACCAAAGGTGTCACTGTTAATTCAGGACCCAAGATCTCTTGGGTACCTGTTTATGCAAAGTGAACATTGTTTTGCAGGTGTGCCTTGGGACTGAGAAAATAAGAGGGGTAAATAAGCCAAGGCACTCAAAAGTAAACCCCTTTCTGAACTTTTCAGGTAAATTCTCTGCATTTCCTATTCTGAAATTCATTGTATATCTTGTTTGATGTGTTCATGCATATTTGTCATCCTTTGCACACTATGAGTATTCATGTCTCTCAATGCTCATACTGAATTGTCTGTTTAGATATTAGAATGAGAATGAACTTGCATTTCTGAAAATCTGAATAGACTGAATTTGAAGCATGTATGTGATATCATGCATGACCACTATGGTATATCAAATGGTAAGCTACCAAAAGGCAGGTGAAGTCTGTCTGGAGGTTCTTAGTATGTGTGAAGTGGTCTTTTAGACCAAGTTCTCCGCCTAGTACCATGGGTCATATTGCTTAGTAGGGCAGTCTGAATGAGCATAAGTCACAAAATCATATGTTCAGTCTTCATGGCAAACATTGCATGGTTTTGCATACATATGGTTAATTGCATTGCATATCATCTAAATTGAAAAATCTAAAAAGGGATAAATCATTGCATCTGCTAAAAGGAGTCAGTGCTTTTGCATACTTGTGTTGATCACATTTGAACCATTTTGAAAAGTCCAAAAGGATGATTTAGTAGATTTAGGCAGGGGGAGTGTGTTGCCTCTGCACCATAATTGTGTCCATGCATTGTGATTTAGAAGTGGTCATTGCATATGCAAGCATATAGTTAACTGCACTGGATTTATTTTGGAAAATTCAAAAATAAGGGTTTTTCTGTGCATATAGACAGAGGGAGCAAAGTGCCTTTGTCTAGTCAACCGAAGCTCTCTAATTCAGATTGTCGTGTCTGGACTTCAATACATTTAGTCAGGAGGAGTCAATGCATTGCATGCAGGTTGTCAAATGCATACACTTATGTCAGAATTCATTGCATAGTAACCTTGAAGATCCTGAAACATGCCTAACCTCCTGTTATCTCGCTTGGTGTGCATATCCTCTTTAATGATTCTATTGATAAACCTTGATCATATCAAAAAACTTTGGGCTTCAAAATCACTTATTTTTTGCTGGATTTCTTCTATCAGTCATTCATGAAGATTTCAATGGGGCTTGTCTAGATCATAAATCTGAAAACACTTGAACTAGGAATCTTCTATTATACGATTTTATGAATGTCTGAAATAACTCAGGTGTTTTAAGTTTAATGTATCCATTGAGTTTGTCTTTAAATCTCTTAAAAATATCTGAATCATGTTTAATAAACTTTAACCAACTGTTTCATGCTGTGTTTTGTAAAAACTTTTGAAATCTGCACTATTGAATACATGGTTTTATTTGGTTGAAGTACATGAAATTTGTATTGTTTTGAAGCAAATGAGCTCTCTGAAATGTCTAAAGGGTAAATAGCTGTCAGAGCAATGATTTTGGTCACTGAGAAATCATGTCCATTGACCAAGAAGTCTAGAGGATTGTGTCATGAGGTGCCATAGTTAACTCTGCTTAAGAATGATTGATAATCTGGCAGAGCAATGGCATGCACACTGAGAAATACATCTCACTCATCAAAGAAATGAGTTGAGGTATGTCATGAGGTGTAAATGTGAACTCTGTTAATATAAAGCATGACTGTTAGTTACACTAAGTGCTTAGGGATATTGGCATCTGATCAACGTATATCCTCTAGTTACAAGGTGTGCACTGAACTAGAGTGCTCATAAAATTTGTAGCAGGAAAATTTGTTGAACAAATTGCAATATTTGAATATTTATGCAAAAATCAAATTGCTATAACCCTAGATAAAATCACATGACTTCATAACTGCTTGATCTCAATACTAGTGAATGTAATTCCGAAAGAAGTCATTAAATTTGATTGTGTAAGAGAAAGGGAAGCTAATCAAGATATAAATATGAGGGCTTGGT
This sequence comes from Amorphophallus konjac, assembly GCA_022559845.1. Classification (NCBI taxonomy): domain Eukaryota; kingdom Viridiplantae; phylum Streptophyta; class Magnoliopsida; order Alismatales; family Araceae; genus Amorphophallus; species Amorphophallus konjac. The sequence goes on along the minus strand of CM040118.1, from coordinate 379,350,919 downwards.
TCATTTTTATTAAATCATGATTTTAGATATAAATACAGAATTTTATTGATAACCTTTGCATACATCATGTTTAAACCATGCTGATCAATAAAGTTCATTCATAAGCCCTTATAATGGAAGACTTTGAAAAATTATGTTTTGGATTTATGAGATTGATATCTCCTTGAAAATCTTGTTGAATTCCATGTGTTTGGAGCTTAATGAAATTCTTTTGCTCACTGTCCTTGATTCATCATGACCAGAACTTGTCCTTAATTGCCACTATGGTCTCCTTCTTATCCATCTCATAAGATTCCATTTATTCAGGAGGAGCTTCCCTGTCATATGAATCATGCTGCATTGTAATTCATAAAGGGGGAGAACTTTTCAGCATCCTTCATGTCCCTTTCTTGTTGCTGTTGTTAAAGAGGGAGAATTCTTCATTCCAATCTATGTCCATCTAAGGGGGAGAATTTTTTGCATGTCCCTGTGGTTCAATGTTCATTCATTCAGGAGAGTATCTTGTCAGGGGGAGTTTTAGATGATAGTAACTCAGTTTGCATAATAGCTCCTATATCATCCCCTTCAACAGTCAATGATCATTCCATTCTTTTTGATGTTGTCAAAGGGGGAGAACTTTTGTGAGTCATCATTTGCATCACATCATGCACTTGCATCACATGGTATTTTACATGCTCATTTTTAACTAAACTATTCTGTGGTGCATGTTCATGAACTGTCATATGGTATTTCATAATCATCATGATGAATCTATTGCAAATGACTCATAATATTGCCATCATCAAAAAGGGGGAGATTGTTGTGTCCCCTGTGGTTCTGGAGTTTTGATGATGACAAATATTATACCTCATTATGTTTACATCCTTGATGATATAATCTTCATGTTTATGATAAGCTGACAGAACAGCTTTTAAGAATGACTTACGGGTCATGAAAAGGTCAACCAGTGATAGGTAAGACCAGTGCACTGTCAGATCAGGTAATTGCAGTGCCTTATGCCTTGATGATACTTTAGCTGATGTGCATAAATTATTTTGTGCATCATTTAACAAGTCTGTACATTATCTCTCATGCATTGCATGTTCAAATGTACATACTTTCTTGTTGCAAACTGCATGTCACTCATTCAGAGTCTATACATCGTCAGGTTGCTTGATCAGTGCATTAACAAAGTCTATACACTGTCTGCCCTGCACACACAAGTCCATACATTGCATTTGGGCATCAAAGTCTATACAGCCAAAGCCAATGCATTTCACGTCTCATGCTACTGTCAAGTCTGTACATTGGCAAAGTCTGTACATTCATCAATGGCTGTTGCATGCCCACACACTCGCAAGTCTATACATTGGCCAAGCCTACACATCGTCTTCTTGCTTCAAGTCTGTACATTGGCCAAGTCTACACATCATCTCCTTGCTTCAAGTCTGTACATTGGCCAAGTCTATACATCGCCACTTGTTCATGCATATGTGCAAGTCTATACATTATCTGGTCATCCACACTTAAAGTCTATACATTCCTTATCTTTGCCTATGTTCAGAACACTAAGTCTGTACATCGGTAAAGTCTGCACATGGTTGCTTTGAAGCTGCATCAAGTCTATACATTGTCGCCTGCTCGTGCAAGTCTATACATTGCTGTCTCATGCATTCTAAGTCCATACATCACAGCACATGCCTTCCAAAGTCTGTACAACCTCTAATCTGCATGAGACACTAAGTCTGTACATCATCTTGGCGCTCACCAAGTCTATACATCGCTCATGCATTACTTCAAGTGTGTACATCCAGTGCATTCCTTGATATCATATCTATACATTGCATGCTACAAAGTTTGCACATCCCATTTGCACTAAGTCTGTACATTGCCTGTGCATTCACTTGTCTGGTTGCATGCTACAAAGTCTGCACATCCCGTTTGCACTAAGTCTGTACATTGCCTGTGCATTCACTTGTCTGGTTGCATGAGACACTAAGTCTGTACATGGTCCAGGCACTCGCAAAGTCTATACATCGGCTTGGCGCTCGCAGAGTCTGTACATCGACTTGGCGCTCGCAAAGTCTGTACATCGGCCTGGCGCTCGCAGAGTCTATACATCGACTTGGCCCTGGCAAAGTCTATACATTCATGAGCCATGGCTGTACATCATCTGTTGCATGCCACTTCAAGTCTGTACATGGTCTTGGCATATGCATTCATAAAGTCTATACATCCATCAGTTGATAGTTGGCCAAGTCTATACATTATAAGACCAAGTCTGTACAATCTTGTGCATGCATCGTCTCATGCATCATCTCTCAAAATCTGTACAACCAGCTCTGTCTCACTTAGCACCTCATCAAGTATGTACATAGTTTGGCTGCATAACACTATGTCCATACATCGAGTGAAGTCTGTACAGCCTGTTCTTCATACAAGTTTGTTCATGCATTATTTCATTAAGTCTATACATTCATTGTGGCTCGACTGAAGTAACTCTGTCATTGTACAGGCTGATGATTGGGCACGTGATCCGAGGTTGGTACCTGGCACGTGATCCGAGGACAAAGAGGGCACAAGCCCTGCACACGCCCTAGTTGTTGCTGATATAAATACGAGGCTTCTTCCATCTGGAGAGATAGTGATCGAGACAGTAGGAGAGAGCAGCAGAGAGGCAGAGAGCAGAAGAAGAAGAAGAAGAAAAAGATTAGAAGAAGAAAGAGATCCAGCAGAAGAAGAAAAGAGATAACACCGTGAGAGGAAGAGAAGCAGAGAGAAGAAAGAAGAAGAGGATGAGAGAAAGAGAAAGAGAAGCAGAGAGAAGAGAGACTGAAGCTTCATCAGAAAACTTGTCTGTCTTGCTATTGGATCCGATCCAAACCAAATTTGCTCCTGCGAGAGCTACACTTTGTGGATTTCATTTCCAGCTTTCTGATTGCTGTATTTTCATTTCTTGTTTTCCTTTCTTTTACACTTGGCTTGTTGTTCTTCCGATTCTCTAGTGAGGTCGGGGTTCCTCCTGTTGATTAAGGAGAAGGGAGACTTGGAGTCTCCGATTCCTAGTGACTGGTGTCACTAGCTGTTTCCCTCTGGGTTTCAGAGGAAGAGAGACTTGGGTCTCTCGGTTCCCCTCCGGTTTGGAGGAAGGGAGGATTGGTCCTCCGGTTGTAAGTGGCTGGGTGTCACTTGTGGGTTCCCTCTAGGTTAGAGGAAGAGAGACTTCAGTCTCTGGTTTCCTAGTGACTGTGTGTCACTAGTGGTTCCCTCCGGTTTGGAGGAAGAGGGGAGGTTGTTCTCCTGGTCAAGCTGTTTGGTAGCATTTGTTTGCAGACTGAGTCTGCTGTTCTAGCTGTTGCTAGTGGAAGCCTCACTCCGATTTGGAGTGAGGGGTGGATGTAGGTCTGTGGACCGAACCACCTAAAAAATCCATTGTGTACTGGTTTGGTCTTGTGTACGGTATGGCTTGATTGTCCATTTGCTTCCGCTAGATGCATGGTTAGGATCATGATTTAATTGCTTTTCATTCACAGTTGATGAATGCTTGAGTTCGGTTTAGTACCGAAGTAAGTTCACTGATTGTGCAAGTTAAGTCTTTGAAAGAAATTCTCATTGAGCTGTTTGATTGCACAGTTACTGTTTATTTGAACACTTCCTTATTTCAGTCTCGGTAGAACAGAACTTGCCTTCATTTCACATCTCTGAGTGTTCTAAGGTTTTAATTTGGGCTATTTTGAAGAGGGATACATTCACCCCCCCTCTGTATCCATCGCACCGATTCTATCAGGTGTTTTTATATAGCCTAGGGTGGTCAAGGGAGATGCCAAGACAGCCTCCCACATTTTCTGGCAGATTTGAAGGCTCATGGACTCAAAAGTCCAAAAGAAAAGCTTACCTACGTTGTAGAATGCAGAAAGTCAACAAAAGAGGCTTAGCAGGGGTCAGTCGACCGAAAGTGTCGGTCGGTTGACCAAACTTTGAGAATTTTCAGACGTTTCTGCTCTAGGAAAATCGGTCGACCGAAATAGGCCCATCGGTCGACCGAACTCTGTAAAACCTGTAAAAACACATTGTTTAGCCCAGAAATCATGTCCATAATGAAAAGCCTTGTATTGAGTCTCTTATAGCAATTATTCGAGGTTGATTTAGGTCATTGCATGCATTTTGAAAGTTAAGTCATTGGAGCATTGAAACATCACGTAAAAGGAGTTTAGTCGCCTTCTTGTGTTCACTCTTAAGCAAGCATACACGGCACGAGACCGAAAATAAGTCTGGGGTTTTGTTATCATCAAAATCACCTGGAGAAACTCAACACCCTTCCCCACCATACACCCACGTTCCTTTTCTCCCAGGCCCTTTTAGAGATCTAAGTTTACCTCTAAACCATTCCCACTCTCCCACACCTTCTTCCCCCCCTCATACATCCATTAAAACCCTGCACAAAAGCTCCCTCGATCGACCACTACGAAGCATGATGAAATAGGGGCTCGTTTGAGCTTGTTGTCCCGTCAGGATAGGTGGGTAGGTCGACCCACCCCTATCCCAGAACTCCTACACATCTGCAGAAGAGAATTCCTAGGCCCACCTTCGCCCTTACGTCGACCCACCCTCACTCCTGCATCGACCAACTCCTCTCCTAGCCACTTCTAAACCTACAGAACCCACACCCCCTCTCCCAGCCTCTTCTGAACCTGCAGAACCCACCCACCCCTCTCTAGAACTTCTGAATCTGTAGCGAACCCTCCTAACACCCCCTCCATTCCCAACATTCTTCCTCGCAGCCCATCTCCCCCGCACGCGAGCACGCCGGCTACATCCCCAGCTGCATCGAGCAGACCACTTGCCACTGTAGATATATTTCTCCTCCCGTCCGTTCTTCTAATTCCTTCCCAATGTCTATCCTACCATATCCAACACGGGAAATGAATGAAGACAGAGGGAAAGGGAGGAACGAAAAACCTATGATCGCCACCAAGGCGCCGAACGTGATGAACACGCCGTACCTTGGAAAGAGGGAGAGGTACTCGCCTGACCTGCAGCGCTGGAGAGATATACGGCTCAGGGAGAACCGCCTATAAGTTGCACGGTCTCACGATAGACCGCTTAAGAACGCTGTAGAGGATGCGGGATGAAGCACTACTGGCAGTTGAACGGCTCTATCACGACCGTAGGAAGAAGAAGGACGGTCCAGGTAGCACCGCACGTCTCCTTGAACGGATGGTAGTGAACCGCGCAAGACCACCACACCAGAAGTCACAAAGGGTCCAACCTCCACCCTCTCCGGCCGGCCAGAGGGGATAGGCCTCGTGCTAGGGATTGCTGACCTGCAAAAATGCGTGAAGAAGACAGAAGAAACCCAAGATTAGAACTGAAAAGTGTAGTAGATGTCAAAATAATAAAGAATTGACATGAATAAGTGGAAAGGGGGATACCTGGGGGATTTTAAACCCCTAGGGTGTCATAAACGTGGGTGGGTGTGTGCATGGCAATGAAGGTGAAGAAAAACGTGGGGGAAAAGTGAGAAGAGTGATGCATGCAATAAAAAAAATGGACAAAACTTATCAAACACGCAAGACTTGAAAACTAGACTACTCCCTGAACCGGAGGCTTATATGGACGTGAAAGCCTTCCTCCTTGGTGCTAGGTCACTCAAGAATGCGGCAGGGCTTCGCCGTCGACCAAAAATCTCCCCCCCTTTTCAAACCCAGCCTTTAGGGTCTATTTATAGAGCGTAGAAAGTCAGCCCCGAAACTAGGGTTTAGAAGCATTTTCAAGTCGAGATAATCAAAGGAAAATCATAGATAATCAAATTATCTCTTATCCAGTCGAAACGGCACTCAAAATGGTTCATTATCCGCGGAGAAAATGACGGGAGAAGTTAGGGATAAAATGACGGATAGAGAGAGAAAATCTGTTGAAATTCAGGAATCGAACGGATGAACGGTCTTACGATAGACCGCTCAACGGGATGTGTGGCCATGTCCCGGCCGTCCAACCCCGTCGGTGGAAATTCAAAATAAATCATAAATAATCCAAATTATCCATCGATCTGACCGAAATCCTCGGCGTTGGACTCTCACACATGAACGGCTCATATGAGACCATTCAACAGTTGAGCGGCCAAAGACAAACCGTTGTAGCCTTGTCGGTGATAAATAGATTAATTGGATAATTATCTGAGAAAACCATCAAGCGCAGGACTCTGAGAGATGAGCGGCTACCATTCGTCCGTCCATCATATTGAACGGCTAGAGGAGGACCGCATAAATGCTTGTCGGTGGAAATTCAGAAAATTAACCAAAATATTCCGAAATAGATGGACGGTCCACATGTAACCACACATTAATTGGGCGGCCAGGGATGAACCGTATATGTACATGGGTGTTGAAACTCATATAAAAGCCCAATCAACCAAAACCAAGGCCCGTTAAGCCCTGAACCAACTCGGACTTAACCAGGGAGAGAGGCTACCCATAAAACTGGCCCAAAATATGCCTGAAAATAGCCCCAAGGAGTGATGGACAACTCGAGGTATCAACAAATGGGAGTAAGAGGAACGACTCAACTTATCGGCAAAAAATGGGTGTCAACAGATGCCCCTCCTTAACGCCCTCTTTGCAGGGGAGCGAGCGGAGGTGAAGCGAAAGTGACATGGAACATGGAGATGGAGCGGAAATGCAGCGGAGTGGACCAGAAAGCGGGCGTTAAGGTAAAACGACACCCATTTTTTACCAACAAGCGACAGGAATCTTCCAGAAAACTCTGAACCATACGCGAGGAATGATTAAAATAAAAAGTGACACCAGTCTAGAGGAACTAAACGAAATGAAACAAATTGACAAGACCAACCTCATGGGGGACACAATCCCGTGGTCCAATGAGGAGGCCAGAAGCAGGCAGCAAAAGTAAAGGAAACAGGTTAAAGCTCCAGACGGGGACCTCTTAATCAACCAAACCAGGCGAATCGACCAAAGAGAACCTTCCAACTCAGAGTGGAATTAGTTCCTCTTACTCAAACACTAAACGCACAGCTAACCATTACTAGTGGGACATTCTGCAGGCAAACCATGGGGCATGAATGCTCAAAAGGATGCGTATGATGCATGCTGGGCTAAAATAAAAGAAATCGTTAAAACAAATGCGAAGAAAGATTAAAATATAAAATACTTGAGAATAATATTGCTAAGCTGGGAGATATAGAGTCAAGACACTATCCGCAACCACGGTGTGCGGGATAGAACCATGCTGCCCGAGATTTCCCAAACCTAACGGCCTATCCGAAGATTAAACACGTGAAACTGGATCATCATCATTTTTGTTACAGGGGAACATCAGATCCTGGAACACGTAGATAACCAACTGGTTCTCGAGATAATATATTATATTACCATATAATAATGCAATAAGGGTGATAAGGTTAGAAGGCCGTACCTGACTTACCTGTACAGGTTAAACGGCAAGTAAGAGTTTGATGCTGCACATAAAATTGTTAACAAGATTTGCAATTATATCAAAATTCATCAATTTGAACACTAAGTGCAGGAACGAGGGTGGGACAATTTCAAACATGAACGGTTACATACCAACCGCCAAAAGAAGAATGGTTATATGTGAGCCGTATATATGATAGAATTTGAACCGACTTAAATAGCATACCGTTGAAGATGAACGGTCACCTAACAACCGTTCAAACGAAGGACGGTCTATCACTAGACCGCACAACCTCTGTAACCTCGAAAGTCTAAAACCCTTCATCTCTCTCCACCATAACCGACGGTGGGAGAGAGAACGAAGGGCACACCGAGCCCCATCTCCCCCTTTCTCTACCTCTCTCGCCCCCAAGCTTCCTCCCTTCTCAACCCCTCTCACTCCCTCATCTCACATGCGCTCCAAACACCAAGCGAGACGCCCTTCGACGATGAACATGGATGTGCCACTGCCGACGTCTGCCGCCGCGGCGGAGGAGGCACCGGCGGAGGAGACACCGGCGGAGGAGACACCGGCAACGCCGCCGGCCGACGGAGGTACCCTCCTGCTGTCGTCCGAGGCCGAGGAAAGGACCGAAGCCGCCACACCTGGAAATGGAGACGCCGGGGAGGTTCCTCCGGCGGAGAGGCTTGCCAAGGGACCCCGTCCGACCGAGGTAGGTGCACCGAAACCTCTTTTCTTTTCCATTTTTACACCATGCATGTTAGATTAAGGGGATTTCAAGGAGATTTAGGAGGTTAAGGACCGGTTTGGGGTGCCATGGTGGCCTCCCCGCCGGTGGGGAAACCCTCACCGTCGTCGAGGAAGACGACGGTAGGGCGGTTTAGAAAAAACCGCATAAACAAAAATAGACGGCTTACATAGAGCCACCCAAAACCCATACGGCTCAGGGGTAGCCGTTCAAATTCACACAACATTAGAACCAGACCAAGTAAGGATGGTGAGAGGCTCACCGTACAAACGACAAACGGACCGCATTGGTCTGTTCAACACCCCGTCAACAAAGAACAACGCGGTCCCTATAAGACCACCCAACCTTCCTGCGGCCCAGGAACGGCCGTTTGAAACTAAGAAACCTGAGGGAAGAATGGTGAGTGCTCACCCGTTCAAGATAAGAACGGCCAATGCTAGCCCGTTTGAAACACAGAACCTAGGGATTAGAACGGTACACATGGGACCGTTCAAAGGGACGAGCGGCCTGTGGGAGACCGCTTTTCTGACAGAGATTTAAACCTTGATGATTTTATTTATATGTGAAATAAAATGCTTAAATAAATTACTAAAATGCATCTAAAATGAATGCAGGGAAAATGCAGGACCCCCACCTCGTGACTGCAGGTCCGCGCAGTGTATTTAGCACTGCCGGACTTTCAGAGGGAGCGGTTGGCTACCATGGGGTTCGCCCCATTCCTGAGCTTCGAGGTGTGTCGGTTTGACACAGCTCTGCTCTACGCTCTGTATGACCGCTGGGATCCAGTAAGTCGGACGTTCCTCTTCTCGTGGGGCCATATGGTCCCCACGCTGGAGGACGTGGCCAGGCTCACTGGCCTTCGAGTGCACGGGGCACCGGTTAGCGGGACCACTTTTCCCTACTACCGGGCGATGGCGCGGGGATTGCTGGGCTTAGAGCTACGGCGCCCTGAGAGGAAGTCAACCCTCCTACCCCGGGATAGTCTCCAGGACAGCCTGGGATTACGATGGGAGGGAGTTGCAGTTGGAGAGCAGCCGGAGGAGCACCTGTAGCGGCTGGTGGAGCTAGCGTGGCCGAGGGTAGCTGCGGGGCCGGGAGCAGAGGCGGACAGAGTGCTACGATGATTCCTAATGTTGATGTTCGGGCGACTCCTTTTCTCCACCAGAGCGGACGTGATGAGCTACCGGTTCCTTCCTTTCCTTGAGGAGCTGAGCCACGTGGGCGACTACGCGTGGGGAGCAGCAGTCCTTGCGTTCTTGTTTGACACGCTGAGTTCGACGGCCCGTCGAACGATGCTCGGGGGCTTCTCCCCCTTACTCCAGGTACGACTCTTACCCTAGACTTAATTATGCAACTCTATATGTTTCCTAAATGCTGACACAATGCTGTGATGCAGGTGTGGGCCTACGTACACCTACGCGGGCTGGGCAGAGGCAAGGAGACCCGTCCTGGGCTCCTGTCGATCGCCCGGAGGTGGACAGCACCTCGGGAGACTGCAGCCCTGAGACGACAGATCCGAGAGCTGCGGGACGACCTGGACGCTCTACCGTTTGCCTTGGTATGCTTCTAAACTCAGACTCTTTAATTAAATGCAATTCTTATATAATGATGATGCTGATGTGACTTTCTATTTCTTGTAGGTACGGTGGACACCTTACACAGAGGAGGGCCAGGAGGGTCAGCCATGGGTGGTTGGCACACTCGCTTTTGTCGGACGAGACGTGTGGCTTCACTGCATGAATGTGGTGGAGCCACTGCACTATAGATTGGTGATGAGGACCATCGAGGTCCATCAGCCCGCGGTAGAGTTCCCGGCGCCTGAGAAGGAGGGGGAGTGAGTGACGGGGACTACCCAGGGCCTAGCGGCAGCATTTGATTGGTCGGCGAGGAATGCTACGCAGGTGGCTGACTAGACAGCTCTCGGGCGAGTGGTGACCGCCCGAGCGGAGAGCGATTCAGCGTACTACACCGCGTACGCTAGACACTACCGGGATCAGGTGTTCTGGGGTGCCCACCGATCGATATGACTTCTAAACTCAAACTCTGTCTATTATGCTTATGATGATGATGCACTGACACTTGAACTTCTAAATGCAGATTGACCCTAAGGGATGACTAGCGGAGCTGCAGGGGCTCCTGCACTCCACCATCAGGGAGTGGGACGGGGCCCGGCAGGCCCTGGCCTTACTGGTGAGTTTTCTAAACCCTAAACTCTTTAAACTATGCAAATACTTATGATTATGATTGTGCATGTGACTGACCTGGAGTTTTGGATGCAGTGTGCCGAGGGTGCCCAGCGATAGGGGGCCGATGCTCCTTCTTCCTCTTCTACCCAGACTCCTGCAGATCGGGCTGAGCAGGAGGCCGACTTCACTAGGATGGTAGCGCGGGCCAAAGCGGCCGAGGTGGCGCTCACCGAGAGGGTACGCAAATCACCACACTTCCCCTTTTGTTACTTATGCCTATGAAATGTATAAAATGCAATTGACTGACAATGATATGTGTATGCAGACGACCGAGCAGACCCGTCTTAGGACCGAGCTTGAGCAGAGCTGGGTAGCGGCTCGAGAGGAGGTGGCCCGTGTGCGGGAGGAGGCAGCACAGAGCCGACCAGCAGACGCGCTGGAGATGGCGCTTCTTCGGGCTGAGCTGGAGCGACTCCGAACCAGTGCTATTGAGGCGGAGTGCTACAGGGCTGAGGCTGAGACATCCCGGTTACAAGTTGCCAGATTGGAGGGCATGGTGGCGGGCATGAGAGAGGTGAGTCGAGAGGGCAGTCGAGCGACTCCGAGCGGCAGCCACGGCACTCATGGCTCTGTTAGGAGTTACTTTACAGGCTCCTCTAGCCACCGGAGGAATGAGGAGGACTAGTGGCGCCGACGACGTCAGCGTGACGAGGCAGCTTCAGCGATGCCTCCACCAAAGAGGCATGAGGGAGCCGGAGACAGCGGCGGGGGCCAGGGAGAGGGACAATCATGACTTTTGTACTTGGGGCCTGACTTTTGTACATGATATGATATGATAGTGATAGTGATATGCTTTTTTTTGTCTATTTCTATGAATGAATGAATGGATGGATGGATGAATGCGAATACTGACTCGACACGAGTGTGTGAGTGAGAGACGACGACTACGGGTGTGACGCGACACGACCACGAGTGAGACAGAGGGACGCCGACTCCGAGTGGGAGAGAGAGAGCGTGACGCAAAATGAGTGAGATGATTGACGTCAAATGAGTGAGATGAGGGCGCCAAATAAGTGAGATGAGAGACGCCAAATGAGTGAGATGAGAGATAGCCAAATGAGTGAGATGAGGGACGCCAAATGAGTGAGATGAGGGACGCCAAATGAGTGAGACGAGAGACATCATGACTACTAGTTGGACAGGTGCACAACTTGTTGGATAAGGGCTTTAGATCAGAAGAACGGTTCTCAGTGGGCCGTTCAAAGTGATACGCGATCCTTAATAGACCGTTCCAAGGAGAATTGAACGGTCTCCTATTAACCGTTCTGAATGTTGAACGATTTAAGAAGACGAACTGTCTAAATCAGGCTGCTTAAACTCCTGCCCTCGAATTCTCTGGAAAATGATAAATGGTCCGTTACGGGCAGCGTAATGACATAGGCGGTCTATCGTAAGACCGTCCAAAGGGGCATCTTACGAACTTGAATGGGACTCTCCTGAAGAGTCCTTAACCCGAGGGCAAACTACTTTAAACCTATCCAAACCTCATCTTAACCTGCCCTAGACTTATCCAATCCCAATCTCAAGAGACCTAGGCTTCCTAACAAGCCCTATAAGTAGGAGGGGGAGCCTAAATTCATGATTCACACATCCTCCTACTTCTAAGCCTTGAAACCTTTGATATTCATCACCAAATCATCATGAAGAGGGCCCTAGAAGGGAGTTCCATGGAGGGAGTATCTTTTGAAGGGCCAAATCTGGCCAGGAAGGAGCGGGAAGTGCTCCAACGACTGACCGCGATCCCGCGAAATCTCAGCTCGAGCCCTCTGAGAGAGGTAAGTTAATCGTGATTTCATTCAATTCACTTCTTTCATTTACTTACACGCTTTTCCCTCCTCTCTCTTTTCTTCCATCTTCTTTCTTTTCTCCTCAGCTTCTCCCTTGCCCCTAGCGGTATTCCACCTTGAAGTGGTTGGCTCCCATGGTCCGCGCCTTGCCCCTAGGAGTGACATCTATCCTGAGATCTTGGCACTTATAACCTCTCCTAGTGTTAGGTCAGAACTACCCAAAGCTTTCTCTTGATTGGCACAACATCTCAACCTTAGTTGAAATTTGGCATCCTCAAACTCATACATTCATTTTCCCATCATTCGAGGCCACCATCTTACTGGAGGAGGTAGAGACCTAATTCTCTTTACCCAGGTCCCAGGTGGGAGGGGAAGACTCAGTGTGTCATACTGTTGCCCCTATAGATCCTAGGCTTATCTTAGGAGGGTTCATACCAGACAGTAGGGATGTCCATACTTTCGTAGGCCCACGTCAGATTCACCTTCTTCCTCTTAGCCAGTGGGTAGTGGAGCATTGCAAGAACAGGTGTGGGTGGGATGAAGCCATAGCTAAGGTTGCGTCCATTTGCTTGTGCGGGGTCATCTTGTTTCCTTCAGTTGACCATGTGCTAGAGATTCCTTTTCTTAGTACCATTAGCGGCCTATGGCATGGTCTTTCCATCTCCCATGCGATCCTTGCCTACTTGTACGAGGGCCTCACCTCAGCAGCCTTAGGGGGTCCCTTGTTTGGTTCTATGATCCTTCTAGAGTGTTGGATGGGTGTTAGGATGAAATTCATCTACAAGGAGGATGTCACTTCAGCTAACAGGATCTTCGGGAGCCACCCCCTCATCTTCATAGGTCGCACGTTCGGATTCTCTCCACAGGTAGAGTGCAGAATAGTATAAAAGAAGACCAGGGATGAGTGGCGACTGCACATCAACGGGCTGCCCCTGGATTGGTTCGTGATGCACCCAGACTTCCTACGTGATAACACTGTCAGAGTTCCCAGGAGGCTGGGCTTGGACTTGAGGCTCGTGAGCGACATCGCGCTGGCGATGTACAGCCCACACCGGTTGTCACGCCCCGAGCCTTTATTACAGCGGAAGACTAACTCAGGGAGCGTAGACAGCCGGCATGGTAAGCCTCTTGCAAGCAAGAATGATCAGAGCGCAAGACAATCACACACATAAATGTAATTGCATAATATTTACTCAAACTCCAAGTTTATTTCATAATAATCAAGTATTCAAATACAACCACTGATTGAACTTATTCCAATCTATCAGACTCAAGAAATAGGAAAATTACATAGACTCAATCTAAACAATATAGACCTTCCTAAGTCTTCACTCTCATCTTGACAATACTTTCATTCGCTCTCGGACCCGCTACTTGTATAACCCGAATCCGAATTCGAATCACTTCCATCTCCTGAAAAGATTAGAAATAGGTAATGAGCACACTTGCCCAGTCGGTATCTTCGCATCAACATGAAGGCACTATTAAAGTAATTAACAATTTAGCTCTAAAGAATAAGGTAAAAATCATGCGAATGCGATCAATCACGTGATTAAACCAAAGTAACAAGACGATCAAGTAAGTTAGAATGAGAGCAAGTACGAACTAGCAAGAATGTAACAAGAACATGATATTGGCCTTTCATGAACAAGAATGTATCGAGAATGTATTAGCAAGCCACATAATCATCACTCTAGTATCTTTTGCTGATGAGCAAGTATTTCATGAATTTTTGTGGAATATCAAGCAAGAAAGTAATGTACAAGAATGTCATGTCATGCCGTATTGTGGATTTTCACTTATTTATAGAGAAAGTACTCCCAGCGCAATGCGATGCCAGTAGCATCATATCCCATGGTTTATAATAGTATGTTTCCGACAATCAGCCGAGGGGACTAGCATAGAGCCCTTGAACACAATCAGTGCTCGATCGCATCTTCAAGTATAAATCAAGCTTTTTCCACGCATGTAGCAATAAAGTATGGCCAAGAATGTAATAAGTTCAATAAGCTCATGATAACAATAATTCAATGAATGAATGTTTTAATAAGAATCATGAGAAATCAAGAATGACTTAAGCAAGGTTATGCTTATGAAAATAAATCGGCAGCATAACGGTACATTCTTTATTTTCCATTCATTAGTTTAGATTTCTTGATCAATATGATAAGTTCTAGATCATCAATAGTCCATCTAGAAACCTTGGAATATCAACCCTTGATCCACCTTGGGTTAAAATACTCAAGCAGTGTGACGGTCGTGTACTGGGCCGTTACATGATGTGACGCTCCAGTATTGGGCCGTTACATTAGTCTGAATCCAGAACCAAGAAATCGGACTCACTTGAATGCGACAGTCGTATATTGGGCCGTTACTTGTGCCTGACTGTCCAACATAGTGCCATTACATTACTGATAACCAAAAACATCGATAGTGTAATCTAATCAATGGGCTTTAATGGTACAACTAACTCGGCGTCCTAGTGGGAATCCCAGGCTCGCGGAGAATTACGGAGGCCTTGAAATGAGATTTCCTAATTCATTGGAAGGAATATCCAATAGAGAGATCCTCATGTCCAAGAATAATGTTCCTATAGCGTAATGTGAACTAATGGACGACATACTGAAATATGCGCCATATACTTACAGAAATGACTCTATTGATAAAGAGAACGTGTAACGATGTGCAACCATGAGAAAACTCTATCAATACAACATTTGGAAAATCATGATTTAAATACAAAACTATAGAATTTTGGCACATGAAATTAACATAACTTAAAATAACATAGGACACATTAATCATACATTTGATTATGAATCAGTAACTAAACTTGAAGTCATGATAACATGTCCAACTTAGCTATCTAAGCTTATTTATAAGTAAACTTAACTGGTTATTATTCTGCCTTGGGCTGGCAGAACATAGGGGTCTAACGGTCTAGGATAGGCGCGTTACAGTACTTGTGACGGTTTATCGAGGGGCCGTTACAGTGGTGTAACGCTCCTGCTAGGGTGCGTCAGAGACAATAGAACAATAAAACACAATAGGGTGAGACGGTCTAGCGTAAGTGATGAGGGCATCCC
The DNA here is from genome assembly GCA_022559845.1 of Amorphophallus konjac. Taxonomy (NCBI): domain Eukaryota; kingdom Viridiplantae; phylum Streptophyta; class Magnoliopsida; order Alismatales; family Araceae; genus Amorphophallus; species Amorphophallus konjac. The sequence goes on along the minus strand of CM040118.1, from coordinate 379,335,642 downwards.
TTGTCCCTCCACTCTTTTTCCAGACTCGGATTGTTCGACGGCAAGCACCATTATATTTGTCATGTATTTTTGAGACTAGTCATGTAATCTTCACATTTTCTTTGAGTCATTATCATGTAATTTTCCCTTTATTTTGAGTCATGTACCTAGGTAGTTGAGTCATTTTCCTAAGTATTGAGTCATTATGTTGGTTAGATAGGTTAATGGGCCCAATCCATTGGGCTAGGCCCAGGGGCGCCCCTCCCTTGGACTGTGTGGTCTTTAGTTAGTTTGTCAGGGTCAGTTTGGTCTTAGGAAAATTATGGAGTCTATAAATACCCCACCCCTCTCTCATTTGTAACAACTTTTGATGAATATTGAAAAGCATTTGCCATCTCCCTCTCAATATCTCCCTCTCTCTCTCTCTCTCTTACTATCACTCTCTCTAAGTGGGTTGTACCCCCTCTCTCTCTCTCCTCCCCACCCCAATTTCGAAATTCACTCTCTCTCCTCCCCATTCACCCCTCATTAAGGCCCCTTCCCCTTCCCCATGCACTCATTCAACTCCCCCTCCAACCCCTAGGTGGAAACCCCTTCTCCTAGGCACCTTTCCACTTTCCAAAGCACCCCACCACCTTCCCAAGGCTGAATTAACCCCTCCCAAAGCCCAAATTCGAATTTCCCTCTCCCTAGGGCTGTGCCCCTCCATCTCCCCCACCCCCAAGCTCCCAAATTCGTCCCCCACCTCCCCTTGGTCAAACCAAGTTCACCCCCCCTCTCCCTTGCTCTCCCCTTGCACATCTCCTCATTCTATCTCTGTTTCAGGCAGCAGAACTACAACGAGTTGCAGAAGCAGCCACGACCGTTACTTGAAGATTCAAGTAGCAAGGCCTATATCTCTGGAAAGGTCTTCCAGAGAGCTTTCCAGGCGAGGCGGTTTCGTCAGCATCCGAGCTCCGAGCAGTCCGCAGCATCCATTCTCCCTCGACTGCGCAGGAGACCCCAGGCAAGGAACTAGAACGTGATTGGAAGCTCAACCACGGCAAACCCTTTGGGATTCAGATCAAGTGTTCTTCAGAAGAAATCTTCCCTCTCAAGTCCTCTTTAATCCTCAAGAAGCAGAGCTGCATTTGGATATCGGCATCAGAAGTTACGAATTTTCTACTCCAAGGCATCAGGTCAGTTTTCAGGAGCCAGAACCGACATCCCTCTGCTCATCTGTTCGTCCCGGTATACTCCAACATCTGCCGACATCGCCGTCAAGTCCGAAAGAAAGAAGACGTGACCACGGTTCCAACGGTTCAAGTCTCGCCTCATTCAGAGCTCGGTAGCAATCGTGGCACCCCCTGCATCCAGTCACATGGTTCTGCACCAGACAGAGGCAGAACCAACCATCCCGGTTCCAGACTCTGCCACAGCCAGCTCGTGAAGGCTCTGAGCGCCATTTTTGGAGGGGAGAAACTACTTCCAGCTAGCTGCCACCTCCAAGAAGAAGGGACTCAATCGACCTCTGGAACCCTCTGTTCCAATTTTCTTCGTCGGAGAGGGCAGACTGCCCCTGTGGTCCCAGGTTAGATCAGTCTTCATTTCTCCGGTCACTCCTCTCTCCACTGACATCGGATTGCATCCCCGTCAACTGCTGCTCGAAGCTACTCCGACCAAGTTCGCGTCACCGCTAGTTTCATTCCAATCGGAGTCCGGGAGAGCCCACAGTGACTTCTGCAACCTACTGCTTCAGCCCGATACCAGCCAGAGACCAGACGGTGGTGTCCTGTTCCAGTCGCCGGTGCAGTCAGCCCCGAGACTCAAAGCTTCCCCAAAAATTCAAGCTTCATCCCCTGTCAGCTGAGGAACTTTTGGCAGTGGTTTCGTCAAGTTTGGAGCCCCGTGGAGCCCGTGGCAGTGTCAACAGCGACACCCTATCCTGCAGACCTGCAGATTGGCAGAACCGGCGGACTCGGAAGATCGGCTTTTCCTTTGCATAAAACCCCACCCCGCTTGGCCGGCTGAAGGCCCCTCCCTGCGTGGAGGTAGTTTTGAATGTAATAAGAATAATCCCCACCCCAAGTTCATCCCTCCTGCGTGAGGTGTAGTGGTGTAATTCTTTCAATTTCAGGTTCAAGCTACATCGCCGCGGCGATCGGGTGTATACCCTCGCCTCCCGGCTCGCCCTCGTCTCCGGCCGGAGTCGGCGTCTTCACGCCGGCTAGGTGAGCCTCAGTCCCTCTCTTGCTTGGTTTAATCACTTGCTTAGCTTAGTATTATTGCTAGTACTGCGTCGGACGGAGAGTGAGAGCTCGGCCCAACTTGCTAGTTCCGTGAGTGACCACCGCGGGCGAGTTGAGAGTGAACCCACTAAACCCACACCCTTGGTGTGCTGGCCGCCCATGGTTTGGGCATCCTAGGCCCATTTGGGGTTCTCCACAAGCTAGCCAACCATTGGAGCTTCATGGTCCCGTCTCGGACCCTCTCCCACATCGCTTAGTTGCCAACGGGCACAAGTGTGCACCAAACGGGTGAGTTCGCTAGTGTGAGTCCGCTGCTCAACTTGAATGCTTGAAAATAGGTCCAAGGTTCGGTGTCACATCAAGTGGTATCAGAGCAAGTTCACAACTTGTCTCTATCAAGTTGGTCCTAGGGCATGTCTAAGCATTTAGAGTCTTCAAATGCATCACTCTTGTCCCCTAATATGGCCACCTCATATCGACCTTACCAATCGGCCCACTCCATAAGTCCAAGTCACCAAAAGATGCCTACCACTAACACCCATAACTTCCCGGGCCATATCAACTACTTCATGAAAGCCTTGACCTATGCCAATGAGCGGCTTGATAACATATCGGGCCGACTCGACCAACTTGGAAAAAATAGGCCCGCCCCAAGGACGGACGATAGGATGGCCCCTTTCCCACTTCCCACCTTTGACGGGACCTCTCCTAGCAAATATTTAGATTGGGAAGCTACAATGGACCAATACTTCAATTGGTATCATATTTCCAAGGATGAAAAAGCATGGGTTGCCAAAATGCAACTAACCAAAAGGGCTCAAACTCATTGGTGTAAAATTGAGGGCTTAAGGATAATTAGACGGGAAGCTCCCCTCACCACATGGGAGGACATGAAGGATCAACTAAGGGCTAGATATGTGTCCCCTTCTCACTCGGATCACCAAAACCCAAGGAGCACTCCCACTCCTCCCACCCCACCCGTCCAAACCCTTATCACTAAAACCCAAGTACCTAAGACCTCCACCTCCCCACCTAACCCCATGAGGTCCCCCACACCCCAACCAAAACCCCCTTCCCTAACCTACACTAGTCAAGCCCCTTTAGCCCCCACTTCCACCCCAAATGATCCCAAGGGCAAGAGACCCCTAACCGACCCAATTCCCTCCATGGTGACCACCACTCATCCAACCCTCACCATTAAAAACCATGTGGACACCATGTCCACCCCTCCACCAAGGCCCATAATGGCCACCACCCCAAAACCCAAAACCCCTCACCCGACCCACCTCCCACTTCCTACACCAATCTTTCCCCAACCTAGGCCTCCTCTACTTCCCCTTCCTAGCCCAACCCAAGCCCATGCTTATTCACCACCCCGGGAGTGTCATACGCTAGCTATCACCAAACCACCCACCATAGATCCCCCTACTCCATTAGCAATAGAAGTTGCAACCCCCACACCCACCCAAGTGGAAAAAGATGCCCCTCCGGATCCACCTCCCAACATAGAGGAAATCCAAAGGCCAAACAACTCACACACCCCTAGCCTAGATCCTCTAGAGACACCCAACCTCACCATAGATAAGTCCATACTCCAATGGCTCAAGAAAAGTCTCACCATTCCTAGTTCACAACCATGCCACCTACCTATGGGATATCAATCTCAAATCATTCCCATTCAGCCACATGTCACTTATCAAACTTCCTATTGTGTGGAAGATTTGGGAGACTTAGTGAACTACCTACATGGGCAAATTCACTTGACCAATATGCTAGCCATGAGGCCGCCCGAAACTAACACCATTAGCCTAGCATATCCCACAATTGGCTCCATCACTTCCATCTATACTAATGGCCAAGTTACTAGTGAGATCATCCTCCTTCTTCCCATGGAGGAAGAACCTATCATAGTCTACTCCCCAACCATTGAGATCCCAAGTGCTTTGATTGGCCAACCCATTAGCAACCTTGGCCCAATTATCTTGGAGGAGGATGACTCACCATTTGAGGTCCTTAAGAACACGGAGTACCCCTACCTAGGTGACCCTTACCATGATCCCTTTGACCCTTTTCTATGGGAGCCTAAATCTCCATGTGACCCTCTCCCCCTATTCACCACTCACCTCACCCTACCCATACCACCCATGTTGACCCAAACTCCTCCCTTCCTGGAATCGGGTTACACCATGAGAGCATTGACCTTAGACAACAAACACCTCGGGATTGAGGAAATGACCCACCCTATATCCACCTACCTAGATCCCTTCGACCCTTTTGAGTGGAAGCTCAAAGACCACCCCACCATCCCACATAAGGAAGTCATCTTTGGGAAAGGAGTTCATATGTCTTGGCACATCACACCGCTTGGCATGATTAGTCCGTCGGGTACATTCATCCATATCACCCACATGTCAAGAAGAAAATATGAGTGGTCAATATTTGGTTGTCATGGTCCACCATCATTCATCATAAATCTCAAGCATGTTAGGAGCATTCATGGATGTTCGGATCCTCCAACATTCATCACACTCACTCACAAGAGGGACACCTATGGATGCCCTGGTCCTCCCAAATCCTTCAAAGTCTTCATACCATCAATGCATGATAGGTCTATATGTGGTTGTCATGGACCCCCTTTGCATACCATACATTGTCAACTCACACCGCGTCATAGTACATGGCATATGCATTCAAGCAAGTATCAAGCAACAAGCGGTGAGATTCACAACAAGCGAGCAAAAACTCGTGAGCGCCACTTGGAATTCCAAGTTGGTAACTTGACGATGATGACTTTGGAGTGGCTCTACCCTAGGGTCACCTCCAAATTGAGGGCACGAGGACTTGGACCTTGCCAAGTTCTGAGTGACTTTTGGCAACCCGGCTTATGGGTTGAACTTTCAAAAGAGTTTTGGGATTCTCCCCATTTCTCATGTGGCGGATCTAGCACCCTATAAGGGCACCGCGGTGGATCCTAGTGAGTGCCTCCAGCTTACACCTACCCTTGTGAGAGACACCCTCGGAGTGCCACCACAAATAGCCTGAGAGCCCGACGTGAGCACACAGCGGCAATACTAGGCAAGCAAGATCCCATCACCAGCATGAGGGTATGACCGAGTCACTTTGTCGACTGAAGCACCGTTCCCCGACTAGAGTCGCGGGTTGAGTATGGAGATCGTGGATCGCCCCGAGCTGCAGTTCGATGCACTACTTCCCTGGTGGACCCATACTCGACGGAGTCGAGTTTTCCCCACCCCGGGGGTATGATGAGGGCATCCCTTGTCCCTCCACTCTTTTTCCAGACTCGGATTGTTCGACGGCAAGCACCATTATATTTGTCATGTATTTTTGAGACTAGTCATGTAATCTTCACATTTTCTTTGAGTCATTATCATGTAATTTTCCCTTTATTTTGAGTCATGTACCTAGGTAGTTGAGTCATTTTCCTAAGTATTGAGTCATTATGTTGGTTAGATAGGTTAATGGGCCCAATCCATTGGGCTAGGCCCAGGGGCGCCCCTCCCTTGGACTGTGTGGTCTTTAGTTAGTTTGTCAGGGTCAGTTTGGTCTTAGGAAAATTATGGAGTCTATAAATACCCCACCCCTCTCTCATTTGTAACAACTTTTGATGAATATTGAAAAGCATTTGCCATCTCCCTCTCAATATCTCCCTCTCTCTCTCTCTCTCTTACTATCACTCTCTCTAAGTGGGTTGTACCCCCTCTCTCTCTCTCCTCCCCACCCCAATTTCGAAATTCACTCTCTCTCCTCCCCATTCACCCCTCATTAAGGCCCCTTCCCCTTCCCCATGCACTCATTCAACTCCCCCTCCAACCCCTAGGTGGAAACCCCTTCTCCTAGGCACCTTTCCACTTTCCAAAGCACCCCACCACCTTCCCAAGGCTGAATTAACCCCTCCCAAAGCCCAAATTCGAATTTCCCTCTCCCTAGGGCTGTGCCCCTCCATCTCCCCCACCCCCAAGCTCCCAAATTCGTCCCCCACCTCCCCTTGGTCAAACCAAGTTCACCCCCCCTCTCCCTTGCTCTCCCCTTGCACATCTCCTCATTCTATCTCTGTTTCAGGCAGCAGAACTACAACGAGTTGCAGAAGCAGCCACGACCGTTACTTGAAGATTCAAGTAGCAAGGCCTACATCTCTGGAAAGGTCTTCCAGAGAGCTTTCCAGGCGAGGCGGTTTCGTCAGCATCCGAGCTCCGAGCAGTCCGCAGCATCCATTCTCCCTCGACTGCGCAGGAGACCCCAGGCAAGGAACTAGAACGTGATTGGAAGCTCAACCACGGCAAACCCTTTGGGATTCAGATCAAGTGTTCTTCAGAAGAAATCTTCCCTCTCAAGTCCTCTTTAATCCTCAAGAAGCAGAGCTGCATTTGGATATCGGCATCAGAAGTTACGAATTTTCTACTCCAAGGCATCAGGTCAGTTTTCAGGAGCCAGAACCGACATCCCTCTGCTCATCTGTTCGTCCCGGTATACTCCAACATCTGCCGACATCGCCGTCAAGTCCGAAAGAAAGAAGACGTGACCACGGTTCCAACGGTTCAAGTCTCGCCTCATTCAGAGCTCGGTAGCAATCGTGGCACCCCCTGCATCCAGTCACATGGTTCTGCACCAGACAGAGGCAGAACCAACCATCCCGGTTCCAGACTCTGCCACAGCCAGCTCGTGAAGGCTCTGAGCGCCATTTTTGGAGGGGAGAAACTACTTCCAGCTAGCTGCCACCTCCAAGAAGAAGGGACTCAATCGACCTCTGGAACCCTCTGTTCCAATTTTCTTCGTCGGAGAGGGCAGACTGCCCCTGTGGTCCCAGGTTAGATCAGTCTTCATTTCTCCGGTCACTCCTCTCTCCACTGACATCGGATTGCATCCCCGTCAACTCCTGCTCGAAGCTACTCCGACCAAGTTCGCGTCACCGCTAGTTTCATTCCAATCGGAGTCCGGGAGAGCCCACAGTGACTTCTGCAACCTACTGCTTCAGCCCGATACCAGCCAGAGACCAGACGGTGGTGTCCTGTTCCAGTCGCCGGTGCAGTCAGCCCCGAGACTCAAAGCTTCCCCAAAAATTCAAGCTTCATCCCCTGTCAGCTGAGGAACTTTTGGCAGTGGTTTCGTCAAGTTTGGAGCCCCGTGGAGCCCGTGGCAGTGTCAACAGCGACACCCTATCCTGCAGACCTGCAGATTGGCAGAACCGGCGGACTCGGAAGATCGGCTTTTCCTTTGCATAAAACCCCACCCCGCTTGGCCGGCTGAAGGCCCCTCCCTGCGTGGAGGTAGTTTTGAATGTAATAAGAATAATCCCCACCCCAAGTTCATCCCTCCTGCGTGAGGTGTAGTGGTGTAATTCTTTCAATTTCAGGTTCAAGCTACATCGCCGCGGCGATCGGGTGTATACCCTCGCCTCCCGGCTCGCCCTCGTCTCCGGCCGGAGTCGGCGTCTTCACGCCGGCTAGGTGAGCCTCAGTCCCTCTCTTGCTTGGTTTAATCACTTGCTTAGCTTAGTATTATTGCTAGTACTGCGTCGGACGGAGAGTGAGAGCTCGGCCCAACTTGCTAGTTCCGTGAGTGACCACCGCGGGCGAGTTGAGAGTGAACCCACTAAACCCACACCCTTGGTGTGCTGGCCGCCCATGGTTTGGGCATCCTAGGCCCATTTGGGGTTCTCCACAAGCTAGCCAACCATTGGAGCTTCATGGTCCCGTCTCGGACCCTCTCCCACATCGCTTAGTTGCCAACGGGCACAAGTGTGCACCAAACGGGTGAGTTCGCTAGTGTGAGTCCGCTGCTCAACTTGAATGCTTGAAAATAGGTCCAAGGTTCGGTGTCACATCAGTAAGGCCGTTACATTCATGTGACGGTCTTACGTTAGTGCGTCAGAGAATCTGCTGGCAGTAAACTAAGTAAAGGTTTATGAAAACATAACATGCGTAGAAATCAAAATACTACCACTGTCCTAGTCATGATAATGAAGTATAGGCCAACTATATGCATGGGTTTAGTGAATAGACATGATATTATCTTTTAATTTCCATTTAGGGCTAAGAGATGCATGAATGTATAGAATTATTAGATCATGAAATTCTTAGTCTAGAATGCATGAAATCAAACACAACCCGAGGGCTTTTATTCCTAACAAGTTATTTTTACCAATCATGAGATAACCTACCTCTTCTCAAACCTTTAAACTTCGAATTTGATGCTATGTGCTACCCTTAGTCCCTTGTACTTCTTGTGATAAATCATCAACTTCAATCTGCTCTATTTCCTCAGCCTCTTGACCTAAGGATGTGAAATTTTGAGAGTAAGAAGATGAAACTATTGGGAACAAAAAGTTCTAAAGGATTGAACTCTAATTACCTCGTTTAGATGTCCTAATCTCTAGATCTTCAGGGAACTTGCGTTCAGATTCCTAGGTTGCTAAGGTTGAATTAGCAACTTTGGAAGCTTCTATCTCCTTGGTTGCTTGATCTCCTAACACGAAATTTGGAGAGCTATTAGTCTAATGTATTATAAACAAAAAGTCGTAAGGAACTTACCCGAAATTATGACTCCTTACCTTGATTCTTCACAAGCCAAAAGTAAGGGTCGCTCAGTTCAGAACTAGGTCATATTTATAGGGTTTTGAAGATTAGATCAATTCTAGAGTCCTTAATTTACCAGAACCTAATCCCTAAGAGTCCTTAGTAATGTTATAAGCTCTCCCAAGTCGATCTCTTGTAGATAAAATCCCAAAGTTCTAATCTTTTTACTCGTTCTTCCTTTCACGGAACTAATAGAGTGTAACGCATCCAGCCTGGTGCGTTACAGAGCTGTGGCGGTCGCCCGATAGACCGTTACATTCAACGTGTATAGAGTTTCAATTTCATAAAACTCTTTTATTCGTTTATCCACATAATTATCTTATATAAATAGTATTTATCCTTAAAATACGTGAATAAGCTAATTACCCTTCTAGAATATGGGCCAAACTTGATGGGCTTGGTCCATTAACCTTTTGGATTATCTTTAAATAGGCTAGGATAATTATTTAACCTAATTGGGCCTTATAATGACTTATTGATCCAATATTCTATGTATTAATTTATTTAGGCCTTTATAAATTCCAGAAAATAATTAAATATTCCTAAAATAATTTATAAATATTCTGGGGTCTTACACCCTCCCCCACTTAAGAGAATTTGGTCCCCAAATTTAATATATAAATTTCGGAGAGTGCACTTATAGTTAAATAATTCTAAAAATCTTTTCCGCATGGCTACTTCGGTTTCCCAAGTTACTTCATATGGCCATGTTTTCTTCCATTGAATCTTGACCATAGGAATAACTTTATTTCTTAGTTGACGCACTTCCCGTTACAGAATCTTTATTGGCTTTTGTTCGAACGATATATCCTTCTGAATCTCTAGATTGTCATAAGTGATAATATGGTCAGGATCATATACATACTTCTTCAGCATAGAGACGTAAAATACGTCATGAACTCTTGCTAATTGTGGAGATAAAGCCAGTTTGTAAGTCACTTCACCAATCCGTTCAAGAATTTCAAATGGGCCAATAAATCTTGGAGTTAGCTTTTCTTTAATGCCAAATCTTCGAATACCACGACCTGGAGAAACCCTTAAATATACATGATCTCTTACCTAAAACTCCAAGTCACGTCTTCGATTGTCAACATAAGACTTTTGACTATCTTGTGCCATTTTCATTCTTTCTTGAATGAGCTTGATCTTCTCTGTAGAATCCCTGATGAGATCGGGGCCTAAAAATTGCTTTTCCCCTATTTCATTTCAACATATTGGTGATCGACAAATTTTCCATATAAGGCTTCAAAAGGTGTCATTCGTATGCTAGCGTGATAGCTATTCTTATATGCAAACTCTACTAGAGGCAAGTGATCATACCAACTACCTCCAAAGTCGATAGCACAAGCCCTGAGCATATCTTCTACTATCTAATTCATTCTTTTCGTTTGACCATTTGTTTGTGGATGAAAAGCTGTGCTGAAATTCAATCTAGTCCCTAGTGAATGTTGTAGACCCTTCCAGAATTATGATGTGAATCAAGGATCTCTATCAGATATAATAGTGACTGGGACACCATGTAGTTTGACAATCTCCTTTATGTATAATGCTACTAGAATACCCACAGACCATCGACTCTTTATTGGTATGAAGTGTGCGGATTTAGTCAATCGGTCTATGATTACCCATATTCCATCGTGTCCACCTCTTGTCTTAGGTAAACTCATAATAAAGCCCATCCCTATACTCTCCCATTTCCATTCGGGAATACTCAAGGGGTGTAATTTACCTGCGAGTCTAAAATATTCTACTTTTACTTGTTGGCAGGTGAGACAACGGAACACGAAATTAGCTATCTCTCTCTTCATATTGGGCCACCAGAAATTTCTTTTGAGATCTTGAAACATCTTTGTTCCTCTTGGATGAATTGTGTATTTGGAATTATGGGCTTCATCTAGGATTAGTTTCTTCGTAGCCTCATGATCTAGTACACATATTCGGCCCTTAAATAACAATCTTCCGTCATTGGAAATAGAAAAATCCGGCATTTGTTCAATATTGGCTTTAATTTTCATTAATATAGGATCATCATTTTGCATCTTGACTAGATCTTCTATGAATGTAGGTTGAGCTCGGATATTAGCTATGAAACAATCTTCTTCTTTTATGTCAATATCTAAGTTCAACTGAGCAAATTGAGGAACAAGGTTAGTTACACTTATCATAAGACTTGATAGCATACCCATTAGTTTTCTGCTAAGTGCATCTGCTACAGCATTAGCCTTGCCAGGATGATATTGAATATCAAAATCAAAGTCCTTGAGATATTCTAACCATCTCCTCTGCCTCATGTTAAGCTCATTTTGAGAGAATAAATATTTCAAGCTTTTGTGGTCCGAGTAGACCGTGAACTTTTCTCTATAAAGATAATGATGCTAAATTTTAAAGGTAAAAATAACTGCTGCCAATTCTAAATCATGTATGGGATAGTTTTCCTCGTGATGTTTCAATTGTCTTGAAGAATAACATATTACTTTTCCATTCTGCATGAGAACGCATCCTAAGCCAATGCCAGACACATCCGTATACACTTCGAATCCACCACCTTCCATCGATAGTGATAGAATAGGAGCTGTGGTAAGATGATTCTTAAGAGTTTGAAAACTCTTCTCACATTCCTCTGACCAGACAAAAGGATTTTCTTTTATTGTGAGTCTAGTTAAAGGAACTGCTATCTTTGAGAAGTCCTTAATGAATCTTCTATAATAACCAGCTAGACTCAGAAAGCTTCTTACTTCTGATACAGTCGTTGGCTGGCTCCAATTTCTAACAGCTTCTACCTTAGAAGGATCCGCAACAATACCTTCTTTGGAAATAATGTGGCCTAGGAATGAGACTTCCTCGAGCCAGAATTCACACTTATTGAGTTTGACATAAAGCTTATGTTCTCTAAGTGTTTGTAAAGCTATTTTCAAATGTTGTTCATGTTCATCTTTTGTCTTGGAATATATCAAGATATCATCAATGAAGACGACGATGAACTGGTCTAGATATGGCTGGAAGACATTGTTCATAAGTTACATGAATGCTGCTGGGGCATTAGTTAACCCAAACGGCAGCACTACGAATTCATAGTGGCCATAACGACTTCGAAAAGTTGATTTATAAATGTCCTCTTCTTACTATCACGGCTCTTGTAAGGCTCCGTGATGCTGAACTTTTCTTTCTTATAACACCGATCTGAGCGTCGGCTTGATTCTTCTGCTTTCCCTTTCAATTTTTCAACCTTCTCTAAGGTCCTTTCACATAAATACGCTCGCTAAACCATCTCAGCATAATTACGGATGTTTTGGATCCCGAGCTGCTGGATGAAACCGGGACGTAACCCGTCCATAAATCGATTCACCTTTAATAAATCGGTACTGATTAGATGTGATGCATACGGTGCTAGCCTTGAGAATTGCAGTTCATATTCGGCAACCGTCATCATTCCTTGCCGAAGAGTGGCGAACTCCATAGCCTTTCGTTCCTTTACGTGCTCCGAAAAGTACTTGGCACGGAATAGGGTAAGAAAACTGTCCCATGTATGAGGTGCATCGGCCGGAGGTGTCGGAACCGACTTCCACCATGTGCGAGCATCTTTGTTAAGTTGAAAGGTTGCGAGACGCACCTTCTCCTGATCGGTGCATTGGATAACATCAAATATACGATTCATTTCATCTGTCCAGTTTTCTGCCTCGTCGGGATTAGAAGAACCATATAATCGTGGAGGATTTAAACTCCAGAAATTGCAATGTAGGTCACCGGCCCTTGCCCCTGCGCCACCTTGCGCTATGGTTTGCAATGCCTGAGTAAGGCCGGCAACTGTTTGTTGCATGCCATCCCAATCTACACGATGAGCCATTCGTAATATAAGGTACCTGAGAGAAAATAACAACTTGTTATTTCTCATGAAACTGGAATGAAAAAAAATCAATCTTAAAGCTAATTAATTATCTTATCCTGGGCTCTACCCAATTCTCACATGGGTATGGAAATTTCTTCCTTAGTTCATAGGTAGGGGTCCTTAAATCTTGGACTTTTCCTATGACATGACTCTTCTTCTTAAGTCCTGAGACTTAGGCTCTGATACCAACTTAACTGTCACACCCCGAGCCTTTATTACAGCGAAAGACTAACTCGGGGAGCGTGGAAAACCAGCATGGTAAGCCTCTTGCAAGCAATGATCAGAGCGCAAGACAATCACACACATAAATGTAATTTCACAATATTTACTCTAACTCCAACATTATTTCATAATAATCAATTATTCAAATACAACCACTAATTCAACTTATTCCAATCTATCAGACTCAAGAAATAGGAAAATTCCAATCTATCAACTTATTCAAATATAGCCACATATCAATCTAAACAATATAGACCTTCCTAAGCCTTCACTCTCATCTTGACAATACTTTCATTCGCTCTCGGACCCGCTACTTGTATAACCTGAATCCGAATTCGAATCACTTCCATCTCCTGAAAAGATTAGAAATAGGTAATGAGCACACTTGCCCAGTAGGTATCTTCGCATCAACATGAAGGCACTATTAAAGTAATTAACAATTTAGCTCTAAAGAATAAGGTAAAAATCATGCGAATGCGATCAATCACGTGATTAAACCAAAGTAACAAGACGATCAAGTAAGTTAGAATGAGAGCAAGTACGAACTAGCAAGAATGTAACAAGAACATGATATTGACCTTTCATGAACAAGAATGTATCGAGAATGTACTAGCAAGCCACATAATCATCACTCTAGTATCTTTTGCTGATGAGCAAGTACTTCGTGAATTTTTGTGGAATATCAAGCAAGAAAGTCATGTACAAGAATGTCATGTCATGCCGTATTGTGGATTTTCACTTATTTATAGAGAAAGTGCTCCCAGCGCAATGCGACGCCAGTAGCATCATTCCCCATGGTTTATAATAGTATGTTTCCGACAATCAGCCGAGGGGACTAGCATAGAGCCCTTGAACACAATCAGTGCTCGATCGCATCTTCAAGTATAAATCACGCTTTTTCCACGCATGTAACAATAAAGTATGGCCAAGAATGTAATAAGTTCAATAAGCTCATGATAACAATAATTCAATGAATGAATGCTTTAATAAGAATCATGAGAAATCAAGAATGACTTAAGCAAGGTTATGCTTATGGAAATAAATCGGCAGCATAACGGTACATTCTTTATTTTCCATTCATTAGTTTAGATTTCTTGATCAATATGATAAGTTCTAGATCATCAATATTCCATCTAGAAACCTTGGAATATCAACCCTTGGTCCACCATGGGTTAAAATACTCAAGCAGTGTGACGGTCGTGTACTGGGCCGTTACATGATGTGACGCTCCAGTATTGGGCCGTTACATTAGTCTGAATCTAGAACCAAGAAATCGGACTCAGTTGAATGCGACGGTCGTATATTGGGCCGTTACTTGTGCCTGACTGTCCAACATAGAGCCGTTACATTACTGATAACCAAAAACATCGATAGTGTAATCTAATCAATGGGCTTTAATGGTACAACCAACTCGGCGTCCTAGTGGGAATCCCAGGCTCGCAGAGAATTACGGAGGCCTTGAAATGAGATTTCCTAATTCATTGGAAGGAATATCCAATAGAGAGGTCCTCATGTCCATGAATAATGTTCTTATAGTGTAATGTGAACTAATGGACAACATACCGGAATATGCGCCATATACTTACAGAAATGACTCTATTGATAAAGAGAACGTGTAACGATGTGAAACCATGAGAAAACTCTATCAATACAGCATTTGGAAAATCATGATTTAAATACAAAACTATAGAATTTTGGCACATGAAATTAACATAACTTAAAATAACATAGGACATATTAATCATACATTTGATTATGAATCAGTAACTAAACTTGAAGTCATGATAACATGTCCAACTTAGCTATCTAAGCTTATTTATAAGTAAACTTAACTGGTTATTATTCTGCCTTGGGCTGGCAGAACACAGGGGTCTGACGGTCTAGAATAGGCGCGTTACAGTGCTTGTGACGATTTATCGAGGGGCCGTTACAGTGGTGTAACACTCCTACTAGGGTGCGTCAGAGACAATAGAATAATAAAACACAACAGGGTGTGACGGTCTATCGTACGGCTGTTACATTCATGTGACGGTCTTACGTTGGTGCGTCAGAGAATCTGCTGACAGTAAACTAAGTAAAGGTTTATGAAAACATAACATGCCTGTAAATCAAAATACTACCACTGTCCTAGTCATGATAACGAAGTATATGCCAACCATATGCATGGGTTTAGTGAATAGACATGATAATATCTTTTAATTTCCATTTAGGGTTAAGAGATGCATGAATGTATAGAACTATTAGATCATGAAATTCTTAATCTAGAATGCATGAAATCAAGCACAACCAGAGGGCTTTTATTCCTAACAAGTTGTTTTTGCCAATCATGAGATAACCTACCTCTTCTAAAACCTTTAAACATTGAATTTGATGCTAGGTGCTACCCTTAGTCCCTTGTACTTCTTGTGATAAATCAGCAACTTCAATCTACTCTATTTCCTCAGCCTCTTGACCTAAGGATGTGAAATTTTGAGGGTAAGAAGATGAAACTATTGGGAACAAAAAGTTCTAAAGGAGTGAACTCTAATTATCTCGTTTAGATGTCCTAATCTCTGGATCTTCAGGGAACTTGCGTTCAGATTCCTGGGTTGCTAAGGTTGAATCAGCAACTTTGGAAGCTTGTATCTCCTTGGTTGCTTGATCTCCTAGCATGAAATTTGGAGAGCTATTAGTCTAATGTATTATAAATAAAAAGTCGTAAGGAACTTATCCGAAATTATGACTCCTTACCTTGATTCTTCACGAGCCAAAAGTAAGGGTCGCTCAGTTCAGAACTAGGTCCTATTTATAGGGTTTTGAAGATTAGATCGATTCTAGAGTCCTTAATTTGCCAGAACCTAATCCCTAAGAGTCCTTAGTAATGTTATAAGCTCTCCCAAGTCGATCTCTTGTAGATAAGATCTCAAAGTTCTAATCCTTTTGCTCGTTCTTCCTTTCACGGAACTAACAGAGTGTAACGCATCCAACCTGGTGCGTTACAGGGCTGTGGTGGTCGCCCGATAGATCGTTACATTCAACGTGTATAGAGTTTCAATTTCATAAAACTCTTTTATTCATTTATCCACATAATTATCTTATATAAATAGTATTTATCCTTAAAATACGTGGATAAACTAATTACCCTTTTAGAATATGGGCCAAACTTGATGAGCTTGGTCCATTAACATTTTGGATTATCTTTAAATAGGCTAGGTTAATTATTTAACCTAATTGGTCCTTATAATGACTTATTGATTCAATATTCTATTTATTAAATTATTTAGACCTTTATAAATTTCAAAAAATAATAAAATATTCCTAAAATAATTTATAAAAATTCTGGGGTCTTACACCGGTGCTACCTACAGGTTGGACTACCCCGGACTGTTCTACCAGCACTACCCCACCATCCCACGCTACAGGCGAGGAGGATTGGCACAGAGGAGGATGAGTAGGCGGTCAGGAGTGCCCTGATCATGTGGGAGGTGAGCAGGGTGCTTACCCTGCCAGCATTGGTTGTAGAGATCCCGGCGACGCGCCAGGACTATCTTAGAGAGTTGAGAGAGATACGTCCCCACGGGGATGCCCAGCGGAGGACTGAGTGATTTTCTTTTGTTTCATGATGGTGTTGGATAGGACTTGTGATTAGAAAGTTTGATATATGGAATGAATAAGATTGATGATTGGATTGAGTTTGAGCTGTGGGCTTTGGGCTTTTTCCTTGATGTGATTGCGTAGGTTGGGATAAGACTTTATCATTCACACGGTCACGAGCCAACTGAACTTTTAGCTTCAACCTGCCCCTGCACACATGCAAATATAGAAAATAGATTAAATCTATTTTAGGCTTAACCCCTTGCCTATAACAAGTTAGGAAATGACTAGTTCTTGATTTTTGGTCAAGGGGGTAAGCCTTATTAAATAGGTAAATAACAAATGTCCAATGAATGCAATGGATGCTATGAATGCAAATCAAGAAAATCTTTTTTTGAAAAATTGAAAATATCCGATTTTTGTTTGGATTTCAAAATATTTAATTTTGTTTTGGGTTTTGAACATATTTGATTTTTTCTTTGAATTTTGAAATATTTTGTTTTTTTGGATTTCGAAATATTTGATTTCTTTGGATTTTTGAAATATTTGATTTTTTGTTGGATTTTGAAATATTTGATTTTTTGTTGGATTTTGAAATATTTGATTTTTTTTGGATTTGGAAATATTTGATTTTTTTGATTTTGAAACCAGCTTAGACCTGACGACAGGGAACCTCCCATCTTACCAGGGGCTTCCCGGGCTCAATGTGCAATATAAAGGACCGCCTATGGCCGGTGTTAATCTTGCTTTAACGGTGCCTCTACCGAGGCCATACCTGGGGTTGGATCCAATCCTTAGAAAATAAAACAGATTTTAATAGAAAAGCCGGCAATAGGTATAAAGGTTTCTAGGGCTTGAGTTCTTCTCGCGACACCCCCTTTTTCAAAGAATTTGGTCGGTTGCACCGGGGCTTTGTGTCCATCATCGAACCTACTTCCGCTCTAGGCACGCATACGACCGGGCTCATAACGTCCCACGGGGAAACTATACTGCCACTCTTGTCGTGCCTAGTTTTATTGTTTGGGGACTTTCAAACTTTTGAGAACTTCGAGCTTTGGGTGAGCTTTTAGCTTTGATTTTTGCCCCTATTTTCTTTTTCATTCCTTTCTTTCTTTTCTTTCTTGTTCTTTTGTGGAATAAGGTCATAATGGACTACCCCTATTTGAGACCTTTTTTATTGGGGGGTCTAGATCAGTTCTCGCCCTCTTATTCACCCTTTGCCCCTATTTTCAGCCGAGAGAGAAGGAAAAATAAGGATCTTCATCCTCCTCTAAGCATGGCCAAGGGAGAAACGGTGTTATGCAAAAGAAGGAAACCGACCCACGGGGGGTCGTGTAGTTAGTGAAATGTTGAACCGATGATTCCCTTTCGTGATCAAGTGAAGGCGCACCCTGCCACCAAGTCGTTGCTGATTTGACTTTATGGATAAAAGTGTTTTAAATATAGCCCATTCCACAGATTTGGTAATTCCTCACCCTCCGCGTTGATTAAACAATACGCGTTACCTGGATAGACTTCCTTAATTACAAACGGCCCTTCCCAGTTGGGTTACAGCTTAGACCTGGGACCTGCTGATCTGATAAATTTACGTTTCAAAACCATATTACCCACTTGGAATTTTCGTTCGATAACCTTCTTTTGAAAATACCGTGAGACACGCTTTTGATAAACCGAAACATGATTGGCCGCGTTAAGTCTCTTCTCGTCTAAGAGTTCCAGTTGGACTATCAACGCCTCTCGACGCTCGTCGAGATTAAGTTCTTTGTCCAGCTGCACCCGTAGGGAAGGGATCAGGATCTCGTACGGGAGTACCGCCTCCATCCCATAGGTGAGAGCAAAAGGAGTTTATCCCGTGGGAGAACGGACGGAGGTGCGATAAGCCCATAGAGCTTCTACCAGTTTATCGGCCCAATCAGCAAATTTGTGTGACTCGCATGTTTTCTTGATGATTTTAAGAAGGGTTTTGTTCGTGGCCTCGGCCTGGCCATTACCTTGGGGGCAGTATGGTGATGAATGATGCAACGATATATGAAACTTCATACAGAGGTCCCGGAGTTCTTGAGAAACGAATTGAGGCCCGTTGTCGGTGACGATATCACTTGGCACTCCAGACCGCGAGATGATATTCTTCAGGACGAAGCGGCATACTGTGGTGGCTTTGATTTCTACATAGGCTTCAGCTTCTGCCCACTTGGTGAAGTACTCCGTAGCCGTCAGGATGAAGGACTTCTGCTTGACTGCGGAATTCGGGTCACCGAGAGGTCCAATGATATCAAAGGCCCACATGGAAAATGGCCAAGGAGCAGAAAGATAATGAGGAGAAGAAGCCGGAGCATGGATCTTGTCAGCATGGAGCTGGCATTGAAGACACCTACGGACATAGGTGGAACAATCTTCTTCTAGGGTTGGCCAGTAATAGCCCTGCCTAAGAATCTTCTTCGCCAACGCCTACCCATTTACGTGCCCTCCACACTCACTGGAGTCAGCTGCCTCTACTACCTTTCAAGCCTCATTGTCATCTAGACACCTCATTAGAACTCCATTGAGAGCTTGTCTATACAATTCTCCAGCAACAATCGTATATCTTGCGGCGACTCTTCTAATGGCCTTCCGCTGCTCGGCATTTGCCGTCTCTGGAAATGAACCATCCCTATAATACTGCTCAATATCATAATACCACGGCAACTCTTCTTATTTTATGATCTCTTCAAGCTTAGTTAACGAAACTTCTATCACCTCTTCCCTTTCTATATATCTTCCTTTCTACAGATTTCCTAAGGTTGTCAAACCAGGGATCCTGAAGAGAGGCGTCTAACCGCTGGACCACAATGGTCTCAGTGGCACGACTGAGAGGAAATGAAAGAGAAGAAGCTAGTGATGCAAGGGCATCAGCCAAAATATTCTGAAAATGAGGAGTGTGAATATAGATAAGCTTCCGGAATTGCCTAGCCAAGAGCGTGACCAGATCTTGATAGGGCTTAAGCTTAGGGTCACGGGTGCGGTAAGTTGACAGAACTTGACGCAGCACCAATTGAGAGTCTCCAATGATGTTAAGGTATCGTGCGCCCATGAGGTAGGCGTGCTTCAGACCGGCAAGGAGAGCCTCATACTCGGCTATATTATTCGTGACAGGAAATGAGAGTTGATAAGCGATAGGGATGGTTACCCCTTCCGGAGTGAGGAGAACGGTGCCGATTCCACTGCCTTGGGAATTGAGAGCACCATCAAAATGGAGAGACCAAAAAGGAAGATGAGTGATTACTGCCAAGTGTTCATCAAGGAACTCGTCCTGGATTGAATCTGTGCGAGGGATAAGAGAATGAGCAAGGTGCTCAGCAATGGCATACCCCTTGATTGCTTTCTGGACGATGAAGGTGATGTCGAATTGGGAAAGAAAGCTCTGCCAGCGAGCTAATCGGCTAGAAAGGACAGGTTTTTCTAAAAGATAACGAATGGGGTCCATCCTAGAGATCAGCCTGACCTCATGGGCAAGAAAATAGTGTTTGAGCTTCTGAGCTACCCATACTAGTGCCGCACAGGTCTTCTCCATGGCAGTATACTTGGATTCAGCGGGATTAAACAACCTCGAAAGGTAGTATGCTGCCCTTTCCCTTCCTTCATCATCTACCTGAGCCAGGACAGCTCCTAGGGAGTCCTCAATCACAGAAATGTATAGGATCAGGGGTTTCCCAGGGACGGGTGGTTGCAGAGCTGGGGGATTAGAAAGATAGACCTTAAGCTCCTCATAGGCCTTTTGGCATTGTTCATTCCATTCAAACTTTGCTCCCGCCTTTAATAATTCATAGAATGGGCGGCATCTTTACGAGTGTTGAGATATAAATCTCCTAATGAATTGTAAACACCCAATCAAACCTCTGAGCTCGGTGATGTTCTTAGGCGGCGGCATCTCCATAATGGCCTTTGCTTTATTCGGATCGATCTGAATCCCCCATTTATTAACTATAAACCCGAGTAACTTCCCTGATGCAACTCCAAACATGCATTTCTTTGGATTCATCTTTAACTTATACTCCCTAGCCCTTTGCAACACTTTTGCTAGAATGGCGGGGTGTTCCTCTTGAGATCTCGACTTTACCAAAATATCATCCACGTAAGCTTCTAAGTAGACATACATCATGTCGTGGAAGATAGCCATCATTGCCCTCTGATAAGTAGCACCTGCATTCTTTAATCCAAATGGCAAGAAAACATAGCAGTATGTGCCCGAGGGCGTGGTGAACGAGGTCTTCTCTTGATCCTCAGGAGCCAGACGGATTTGGTTATATCCGGAATAACCATCCATGAATGAGAGGGCCTCATACCCAGCAGTGTTATCAACTAATACATCAATGTGAGGAAGCGAGAAATCATCTTTCGGACACGCCTTATTCAAGTCCCTAAAATCGATACAAATCCAAATTTTGCCATCCTTTTTCATTACCAGGACTATGTTTGCCACCCATTGCGAATATAAAACAACTCTAATAAACTTGGCCTTATGCAATTTGTCGACTTCTTCCTTAATTCTTAAGGCCATCTGTGGGTGGAATCTTCTCGCTTTTTGTTTAACGGGTGTTGCCCCTGGTTTAAGAATCAATCGATGTTCAACCAATGTGGGGTCAAGACCTGGCATGTCCTCGTTGGACCAGAAAAATGAATCGCTATACTCCCTTAAAATCTCGATGAGCTCCTCTTCAACCTGAGGAGGGAGATTAGCATAAATAAGTATGGGCCTGGGGTCCTCTTCCGTTCCAAGATTAATCTCTTTAGTGGGTTCATCCACTGCCGAGGACGGTTCATCAAACCTTGTGCGTACAGATCAGGAGTGTCATCCACATCGCTTTCCTCATCATCAGCTGGGTCCTTCTCATTCACAAATTCATATACCCCTAATCCATCATTGCTCCACTCCCCATCCAATTCCTCATCTTCTTCTAAAATAATTGTGCTCTCTACAAACTCTGGGCACCTAAGGAGGGCATGGCACCTTTCGGCCAAATCTTGAAAAAACCTTTCAGGGATGGATTTAGGGTGACGCATCACAGGGTGTGCTACAGACGAGGACGGGCTGACTAGACTTGAACTAGACTCTACCCCAACTGACTCTACTAACCTAGGAGACTCTGTACACTGTACATCTAACCTAAGAGATAGGAAATCTACCGGAAAAGGAACAGGGGTCTCATGCCCCTGGGAAGCTTAGCAGAACACAGCGTAATCTTCCATTGAAACCTCCGTTTTAAAATTGGCATTTTTTTTGAAGGCCGGAGGAGATCACGCAACATGAGGAAGAGGACGGAGGAGGAGGTAGTTGTATGGGGAACAAATCAGGGAAGATGCAATCAAAGAATGGATCATAGGATCGAAACCACATCTCGTGGAGTTGGGCATTGGGGGGAGGAGGAGTAAATAAGGTTGAAAGATCAATAGGCGGGCAGCGCCCGGAAGCACATGGAACAAATAAAATTTCAGGCAGTCTCTCCGTGAAGTACGGGTCGACCAGAATTGGAGGGGAACGTGGGACAAACCCCAATTGTTCGAACAAAGAGGCAAGACGGGATGGGGACAGAGAAAAGGTAGTGATAGAGCTCCCCACTTCTCGTGGCCCCCGGCTGACCAGCTGAGTTGGAGAGTGCTTCACGAGCTACATCTCCTTCTCCCTCGGATGGTCTTCTCTTTTACTGAACAACTTTTCAACTCAACCAGCAAAATCTTCCATATCACCCACCACCCCCTTCAGCGGCGGCGGTGGGTCAGAATCATCATAGGCGGCATCAACCTTCACCTCAGCACATGGCGGTGGTTGCTTCAAAGTGCCGAGCTGTAGCGGGCCTTTCACAAAATGTTGTCGATAGTCCCACGTTTGTAACCCAGAGTCTCCAAGTATTGACATTGCTGAATCACAGTAGCCAAGGCCTCGGCGACCCATCTTCTTGCCTTTAGGGACGGGCTTGGTCCTCCCCTGTAATTGTGCGCCAAGACCCAGGCCCGGCTGATAACCCAATCTCAGAATCATGTGCTATCCTTTGGAATCTCTAATCTTGGACTTGATCTTGACATTTGTTGGTGCAGTGGCGGGCTTGCGTGACGCATATGCCCATGGATAATTCAAGTCCATTACTGACAAAACTGACCTATTGCTTGGCCACAATGTAGGGAGAATCTTATTTGAAATGGCATCAACAGACTGGACGGTGGAGATGCTTTTCACTTTAACCACCCGGCCCTGGAATGGGAATTTCAGGCATTGGTGGGCGGTTGAAGGTACGGCATTTAAACTGTTTATCCGTGGATGACCCAGAATAGCTTTGAACATTGGGTCTATGTCCAACACATAAAACTCCACGTCCATAACCAACGCCCCTAGCTCGGCATGTACAGTCACGAGCGGCATGTACAGTCACGACCCCGCGACAAGCACACCTGGAATTGTCATATGCTGCTATTGTGGTGGGTGTTGGCTTAAGCATATCCTCTGAAATGTTACAGGCACGGAGGGTACTCAATGGACACACATTGATCGATGCACCTGTGTCCACAAGGGCAGACTCAACAGCCACTTTATTCAAAGAAATGGTATTACAGAGTGGCATCTGCCGTGCCTCTGGGGGAGCTAGTTCTGACTCGGAAAATGAAATAGAGGGGCCCCTTGTGATGGTTGCCAACACCGTTGGTAAATTGTCCACCGCCACATCTTCATTTACCATCACTTTTTGCAAAAAAGTCTTCAAAGCATCCTGATGTAGTGGCGACCTTTTGATCAATTCCAAAACTGAAATCTTGGCCGGCATCCGGTCCAAGTGCTGTAACAAGTCGTACTTCGTGCCTGGCACGGGGTCAGCATCTTCAGCTGTTGAGGAAGAAGGCTAAGGGGTATGTGCGGGTGCATGAGAAGAAGGGTAAACTTTGTGGAATGGATTCTCGCTCCGAAGGGCGCAATGTGGTGTCAGCATGGCCTGAGATGGACCCCCGCTTGGCCCGGTGGGGTAGGTGGAAGGGGTAGAAATGGGGGTGAGGATGGCGGAAGTTGGCCTAATGGGCCCAGGTGAAGGGAAAATGGGCGAGGGGTTAAGTGGAGGGGTGATGATGGAGGGTATGGTGGGTGATGGCGAAAGGACTGGCGGTATGGAGGGGAATACGGTGGACCTGATGGGTGATGCAGAGGGAATAATGGGTGGAGTGGTGGTCAGAACGGCGGGCCTGAGAACGGAGGGGATAGCAAGTGCGGGGGAATGGTTATGGTGGAAGGCCAAGAGGTGTGTGGGGGTTTCAACATCAAAAGTCCACCCAGCGTTGGGGGCTGGGTGCTGAACAATGTTTACTTGGGCCGGTGCTGGCGCCAGTGGCTGTTGTTGTTGCTGAGGAGCGGGCTGGTGTACGGGCATGGGATTCTGATGGATCCCAAGGTCTTGTTGCCGCTACTACTGTTGCTGGGTTGCTGTTGCTGTTGGGGTTGTTGTTGTTGCTGTTGCTGGGGCGCCGCCTGTTGCGGCCTGGCTTGTCTCTGCCTCTGCTTGATGTCCTTGATCAGCTGGTGCATCTGGGCCCAATCAATCCTCTGGCCCTCATGTAAATCATACACCAGATGGTGCGGACACCCGAGCAGTTGAGCGGCGTGACATGCCGAGCCACCGGTACCGCACACGGAGCATGACTCGAGCCACCTCAGCGTCCATCTGGCTCGGAGACAGCCTGGAGACTCCGCCTTGAGCCTCCCCATTTATCATATTTAGTTAGACTTTATTTGTGTTTAATGTGTGTTTATTTCATTTGTATTCGGTTTGTAATATTGATTGTACGAGGGGTTTATGTGTAAAATTGGGACCCCGGGTCCCACGGGACCCCCAGGCCCCATCCCATTGAGCCACCTCAGCCTAGGGTCCCATGTGGGGTCAGTCAACCTTCCACATGGAGGCTTCTAGAAGGGTGGGCCAAGTGGGGGACAAGGGACTTGGAAAGTCCACATTTGGCCACCCACCCTCACCTACCAATTCAACCTTCTACTCCTTGGTCCAAGGGCCGCCCCCCCTTTGTTTTTTTATATAATTTTTGTGTGATGTTCACATCTCATCCCAGCCCTCCATCCCCTTCCCCTAGATCGAATGGTGGATAATAGATGTGAGATGTAACCTATTTAAGCTTGTATTTTCCATTTTGGAAGAATTAATGCCATTTGAAATCAAACAAATTCCAAGAGCAAGGGCTAGTGCGCCCCCCTCCTCTCTGCTCCCTCTCCCCCTTGAAGCTGTGAAGGCTTCCATTCTGAGGTGTGACGTCTCGTGTATCGGTTCCGACGATCGCCGCCGCCGCCACGAGCCGCCACCACACCGCCATCGCCATCAACGGAGTTCTGCCTGCGCAGTACCACAGCAGCTTGTTCGAAATTCACAGGTCTTCCCTGAGCTCATTTGGCTACCAAACTTGGAAGAGTTGTTCCTGGGATGTTCCCCTCCACCAACAAAAATCAGACCAGCATTCAGATCACGTTTCCTATTTTTTGATTTTCGTCCACTCTTCCATTTCGGTTCTGCCCGAGTTCTATCCAGGTTCACCTCCGCCCTGAGTTTCATGTCTTAGATCCACTTTTTGATTTTTTTTAGTTTACCTAGTTTTACTGGTGGTTCCATCCATCCACCCCTTCATCCAAAAATTTTCTCAATTTTTGATTCACCCATTTCATATTTTCTAAAAATCGTTCACAAACCCATCTACAGTTCTGTCCACCTGTTCCCAGATCCGACCACCAGTCACCCCAAACATCATAACAAATCTCAGCCATCTCCAAATCAAATTCTAAAAATAGTACCAGTTCTTTGGTTTGACTACCTACAACTTTTAATATGAGCTCAAAGTCTGAATCCAACTGTACGCAGGCGGTCAACGGCCATTTACAGGAAACTGATATGCTGATCTGAGATTTCGGGAGCTGTGGAGTAGAGAATTGAAACATAGTTAAAGCCCAGGTCCGGGCAGGTTCAGAAGAGTCCACTGGCCCTAGATTGAATGATTTCGAATCCTCATTCCAACGGCGCTGGTTTCATCGCATTCCGGCGACGGGGCTGATTGCAGCGGTCGTTTTCGCCGGAGCGCGCGCTGTTGAAACAGCAACATCAGCTCGTCGACAGCACTCTCTCCACTTGGGAACCGGGGCACCCGGCCTTCGGTGAGTGTCACCGGCTGACCGCCGTCCAGGGAAGCGTGCTGCCAGGAGTCCCCATTACAGTGGGACCCACCCCGCCAAACCCAGAGGACAGGACAGCGTGTGGGCCCCACGGCCCATTGATTGCGCCGTCCGGAAAGTACGAGAACGCAGAGTTCGGCGCGTCGAGACGACATCAAGATGTTGGCGGTTAACCTGATTTGCGTGATCCCCGGGGCCCACATGTGACCTTTTACCTCCCTGCGTGGAGTGGGTTGAATCTCTTTGTACCGTTGTGAATTATGTTAACCGGGGGTCCGTAAGTCAGCCGGGGTGTCTTCGCCACGCCGGGTGCGTGGAGGTAAAGGTCTTAACTCCTTGGCGTTACATTGCTTAACTAGTATACGGTCTTAGGCCGCTGTCGAGAGTGTAGGTACTAGCACGTGTGTCCATGTCACCGCTGTGAGAGTGAGAGTGACCCGTCCCGCGACTCGATCTGAGTCCGGAAGTTGAGTCGGACTACCCTTGACCTCCGCCGGTTCCTTAACCGCGCACGGTCCGCACTTTCCCTCGCTTGGGACGACGAGTGAGCTTCCACTTCTGTTAGCGACGTTTCGCCAGTAGGAGCTCGTAGTGTCGGGCTTAGTGTCTCCCTGGTGTGTGTTGCTGGTAGTGCCTTCATCTAGAGTTCGAGGGTGGCACCATATAGTGTCGTCTCCTTAGTCTGTCCCGCATCAGTTTGGTATCAGAGCGAGTCGAGTCTAGGGTAGTCTTTGCATAAGTCTTGCATGCATCATGGTTTAAGTCAAGTCTAGGATCATCATTATTTTCAAAATAAAAAAAAAGGGTGTTTCAAATTGCATTTCACCCAATAGCTCGGTATATTAAAAGGCGTTACCCGAACATTAGGTTATGCCTATCAGGAAGGTAGCGTACTTGTGCGAGTGATCTTCGGGTCGCTTATCTCCGCCACGTATCGGATATTGGTTAGGTCTAAGTGCATCCTTTAGTGAGTGTTTGAATTAGTCGGTGTCTTCTAGTTCGTGTGTAGTCCTATAGGAGTCAGTCGGTCTTGTCCAAGTGTCGGCATGTCTAAAATGCAGTTCCCCAGTTTCTCATGGAGTCCCAATCACCCGGGCGATATGACCGTTTGCCCACCCATGGGATTGGCAACCATCCTCTCCGCTTCTGTAGGCCTGAAGCCTCAGATTTTTTTGGCTCCAATGACCCGGGCATCTACCTCAAGTGGGAGGCCACCATGGACACCTACTTTGATTGTTATACTATGTCCGAGACAATGCAATTCTCTTTCGCCAAAGAGCGGCTTCTTCATGAGGCTGCCGAAAAGTGGGATTACATCGAAAGAATGAGAGCGGTTAGGGGGCAATGGCCCATCGAGTCATGGTGGGACATGAAGAGAGAGCTTAGGAAGGTCTACGTGCCCCAACCGGTCACCTCCAACCAGCCCCACCCAATCACTTCCAATCAAGTGGGTTCTAGTCGGAGGCAAAGAGTCCCACATGTAGATGAGCCAAGACCCAATCCTAGGATGGTTGACAACAGGCGAGTCCACCATGATATCCCTATTCCAACCCACTCCGTTGCCGAACTTATGCAAATGATTTTGGACCGGTTGGATGGGGTGGATAGGACTCGTACTCCTAGTGATGTACTCCTACCCGAGCCTAAGGAGGTCATCGCCGGTAGTCTTAACCCGGCCCCATCAACGGAGTCCCCAAGCCCTCTCCCCATCATATTGGATCCTCCTTCTCCACCCATGAGAGCTCCATCACACTCACCTTCCGATCTTAATTTGGAACCATCTCATTTGGATCCACCCAAGCCCGAGCCACCCGTATTTCTAACGGGTACACTTTACATAGCTGAGCCACTACTTAGTTGGCTCAAGGATAGCTTGGTCCTACTTCCCTTCCAATCTATGGACCCTATCCTACCTCTGGTGCCAATTAACTCATTTCATACCACTTTCCGGTCTAGTCACTATGTGGATACATTGGATGCCCTTCTTAAAGGGTTAGACCAGCAGTGGACATTTACGCACTTGTTGGCTCCAGGCTTCGACCGGCCCACAGGTCGTAGTTTCACTCATCTAGCTTTAGGGTCCATCACCTCCGTGTACACCGTGGGTCATGTTACCACGGAGGTTCTTCTACTCCTCCCTATGCCGGTCGAGTCCGACTTCATTTCCTTTTGCCCAAGGGAGGAATCTTACTTTCTACCTATGACTGTCGTCCCACCTCTCACAATGAATGAAGGTGATCATTTACACCTCCAAGATTTCCAAATGTGGGACAGCGATTTGTGGAAGCCTAGTCCGAGGGGTCATACCTTCTTTGATCCCTTCGACCCATTCTCTTGTGGACCCCGTGACCCACCACATTTACTCCACCTTTTTGAGAGAGTCCACCATCATACCCCCACCGTCTCATCTCCCTTCATGGATGAAGGAGATCAACAACACCTTCTAGACTTCCACACATGGGATCTTGAGATGAGGGAATCCATATCGAGGGTTCACACTTTCTTTGATCCCTTCGATCCCTTTCTTAGTGGGCCCCTTGGTCCACAATCTCCATTCCACATATTTAGGAGAGGTCACCATTATACCCCTCCCCCTTGGGCCGGGCCATCGGCACCCATCGAGTCCATTAACGGGCGAGCGACACCCGACCCTCCTGTCCCACCCAAACCTCCCAAACCCAAAGGACCGTCTTATGGTTGTACCGACATTCGGTCACACTTAGGGTATGCATGGCACACATTCGGATGTCCTGGACCACCTTGCATATGATTGGGTCGGACTAACTGTAGGGTTGTTTAGGGTCGTGTGTGCATCCGTGTGTTTTTTTTCTTTCTCTTTCTTTTGCTAAGCATGTTAGGAGTCTGCATGACGATGTCCGTCATCCCATTGAGGCCAGCAATGCACGGTACTAGGAGTTAGCCGATGCTCACCGACACCATCGAGAATTCCAAGAGGGTGAATATGTCATGATCAGGGTAAGACCTGAACGGTTTCCCTCTAGAACCGTTAAGAAGTTGCAAGCTCGCGGAGCCGGTCCTTTAGAGTGTTGAAACGCATTGGATCCAATGCGTATGTTGTGGACATGCCCGAGGATTATGGTATAAGCTCTACCTTCAATGTATCGGATCTTGTTGCATATAGGGACCTAGCGGTGATCCCTAGTGAGCCTTTTGAGCCATCTCCTCCCCTTGAGAGTGATCCCACACCTGAGTGTCCACTTCCACCTCCAGCCTCTTTTTCACGGCAGCGTGAGCATATAGATCGTATACTGGACGAGCAAGTGACAGTTACCAGGAGTGGATCTTACCCGCGCTACCTAGTGCGATGGAGAGGATGGCCCGCTACTGAGGACACATGGATCACACATGGCGAGTTGCAGCGGATCGATCCGGACCTTCTGGAACGATACAGGAGCGATGCAGACCCTTACTCGACAGGGTCGAGTTTCTCCCACCCGGGGAGAATTGGTGCGGACACCCGAGCAGTTGAGCGACGCGACACGCCGAGCCACCGGTACCGCACACGGAGCATGACTCGACCCACCTCAGCGTCCATCTGACTCGGAGACAGCCTGGAGACTCCGCCTTGAGCCTCCCCATTTATCATATTTATTTAGACTTTATTTGTGTTTAATGTGTGTTTATTTCATTTGTATTCGGTTTGTAATATTGATTGTACGAGGGGTTTATGTGTAAAATTGGGACCCCGGGTCCCACGGGACCCCCAGGCCCCATCCCATTGAGCCACCTCAGCCTAGGGTCCCATGTGGGGTCAGTCAACCTTCCACATGGAGGCTTCTAGAAGGGTGGGCCAAGTGGGGGACAAGGGACTTGGAAAGTCCACATTTGGCCACCCACCCTCACCTACCAATTCAACCTTCTACTCCTTGGTCCAAGGGCCGCCCCCCCCCCCTTTGTTTTTTTTTATAATTTTTGTGTGATGTTCACATCTCATCCCTGCCCTCCATCCCCTTCCCCTAGATCCAATGGTGGATAATAGATGTGAGATGTAACCTATTTAAGCTTGTATTTTCCATTTTGGAAGAATTAATGCCATTTGAATCAAACAAATTCCAAGAGCAAGGGCTGGTGCACCCCCCTCCTCTCTCCTCCCTCTCCCCCTTGAAGCTGTGAAGGCTTCCATTCTGAGGTGTGATGCCTCGTGTATCGGTTCCGACGATCGCTGCCGCCGCCATGAGCCGCCACCGCACCGCCATCGCCATCAACTGAGTTCTGCCTGCGCAGTACCACAGCCGCTTGTTCGAAATTCAAAGGTCGTCCCTAAGCTCATTTGGCTACCAAATTTGGAGGGGTTGTTTTTGGGATGTTCCTCTCCACCCACAAAAATCAGGCCAGCATTCAGATCACGTTTCCTATTTTTTGATTTTCGTCTACTCTTAAATTTCGGTTCTGCCCGAGTTCTGTCCAGGTTCACCTCTGCCCTGAGTTTCATGTCTTAGATCCACTTTTTGATTTTTGTTAGTTCTCCCCATTTTACTGGTGGTTCCAACCATCCACCCCTTCATCCACACATTTTCTCAATTTTTGATTCACCCATTTCATATTTTCTAAAAATCGTTCTCAAACCCATCTATAGTTCTGTCCACCTATTCCCAGATCCGACCACCAGTCACCCCAAAACTCATAACAAATCGCAACCATCTCCAAATCAAATTATAAAAATAGTACCAGTTCCGTGGTTTGACTACCTACAACTTTTAAGATTAGCTCGAAGTGTGAATCCAAATGTACGTAGGCGGTCAATGGCCATTTATAGTAAACTGATATGCTGATCTGAGATTTCGGGAGCTGTGGAGCAGAGAATTGAAAAATAGTTAAAGCCCAGGTCCGCGCAGGTTCAGAAGAGTCCACTGGCTCTAGATTGAAGGATTTCGAATCCTCTTTCCAACGGCGCTGGTTTCATCACATTCTGGTGACGGGGCTGATCGCAGCGGCCGTTTTCGCCGGAGCGCGCGCTGCTGAAACAGCAACATCAGCTCGTGGACAGCATTCTCCCCACTTGGGAACCGGGGCACCCGGCCTCCGGTGAGTGTCGCCGGCTGACCGCCGTCCATGGAAGCATGCTGCCAGGAGTCCCCATTACAGTGGGACCCACCCCGCCAGACCGGGAGGACATGACAACGTGTGGGCCCCACGGCCCATTGATTACGCCATCCGGAAAGCACGAGAACGCGGAGTTCGGCGCGTCGAGATGACATCAAGATGCTGCCCGTCAACCTGATTTGCGTGATCCCCGGGGCCCACATGTGACCTTTTACCTCCCTGCGCGGAGTGGGTTGAATCTCTTTGTACCGCTGTGAATTATGTTAACCGGGGGTCCGTAAGTCAGCCGGGGTGTCTTCGCCATGCCGGGTGCGTGGAGGTAAAGGTCTTAACTCCTTGGCGTTACATTGCTTAACTAGTATACGGTCTTAGGCCACTGCCGAGAGTGTAGGTACTAGCCCGTGTGTCCATGTCACCGCTGTGAGAGTGAGAGTGACCCGTCCCGCGACTCGATCCGAGTCCAGAAGTTGAGTCGGACTACCCTTGACCTCCGCCGGTTCCTTAACCACGCACGGTCCGCGCTTTCCCTCGTTTGGGACGACGAGTGAGCTTCCACTTCTGTTAGCGACATTTCGCCAGTAGGAGCTCGTAGTGTCGGGCTTAGTGTCTCCCTGGTGTGTGTTGCTGGTCGTGTCTTCATCTAGAGTCCGAGGGTGGCACCATATAGTGTCGTCTCCTTAGTCCGTCCCGCATCAGTTTGGCATCAGAGCGAGTCGAGTCTAGGGTAGTTTTTGCATAAGTCTTGCATGCATCATGGTTTAAGTCAAGTCTAGGATCATCATTATTTTCAAAACAAAAAAAAGAGTGTTTCAAATTACATTTCACCCAATAGCTCGGTATATTAAAAGGCATTACCCGAACATTAGGTTATGCCTATCGGGAAGGTAGCGTACTTGTGCGAGTGATCTTCGGGTCGCTTATCTCCGCCACGTACCGGATATTGGTTAGGTCTAAGTGCATCCTTTAGTGAGTGTTTGAATTAGTCGGTGTCTTCTAGTTCGTGTGTAGTCCTATAAGAGTCAGTCAGTCTTGTCCAAGTGTCGGCATGTCTAACATGTAGTTCCCCAATTTCTCATGGAGTCCCAATCACCCGGGCGATATGACCGTTTGCCCACCCATGGGCTTGGCAACCATCCTCTCCGCTTCTGTAGGCCTGAAGCCTCAGATTTTTTTGGCTCCAATGACCCGGGCATCTACCTCAAGTGGGAGGCCACCATGGACACCTACTTTGATTGTTATACTATGTCCAAGACAATGCAATTCTCTTTCACCATAGAGCGGCTTCTTCATGAGGCTGCCGAAAAGTGGGATTACATCGAAAGAATGAGAGCGGTTAGGGGGCAATGGCCCATCGAGTCATGGTGGGACATGAAGAGAGAGCTTAGGAAGGTCTACGTGCCCCAACCGGTCACCTCCAACCGGCCCCACCCAATCACTTCCAACCAAGTGGGTTCTAGTCGGAGGCAAAGAGTCCCACACGTAGATGAGCCAAGACCCAATCCTAGGACGGTTGACTACGGGCGAGTCCACCATGATATCCCTATTCCAACCCACTCCGTTGCCGAACTTATGCAAATGATTTTAGACCGGTTGGATGGGGTGGATAGGACTCGTACTCCTAGTGATGTACTCCTACCCGAGCCTAAGGAGGTCATTGCCGGTAGTCTTAACCCGACCCCATCAACGGAGTCCCCAAGCCCTCTCCCCATCATATTGGATCCTCCTTCCCCACACATGAGAGCTCCATCACACTCACCTTCTGATCTTAATTTGGAACCATCTCATTTGGAGCCACCCAAGCCCGAGCCACCCGTATTTCTAACGGGTACACTTTACATAGCCGAGCCACTACTTAATTGGCTCAAGGATAGCTTGGTCCTACTTCCCTTCCAATCTATGGACCCTATCCTACCTCTGGTGCCAATTAACTCATTTCATACCACTTTCCGGTCTAGTCACTATGTGGATACATTGGATGCCCTTCTTAAAGGGTTAGACCGGCAGTGGACATTTACGCACTTGTTGGCTCCAGACTTCGACCGGCCCACAGGTCGTAGTTTCACTCATCCCGCTTTAGGGTCCATCACCTCCGTGTACACCGTGGGTCATGTTACCACGGAGGTTCTTCTACTCCTCCCTATGCCGGCCGAGTCCGACTTCATTTCCTTTTGCCCAAGGGAGGAATCTTACTTTCTACCTATGACTGTCGTCCCACCTCTCACAATGAATGAAGGTGATCATTTACACCTCCAAGATTTCCAAATGTGGGACAGTGATTTGTGGAAGCCTAGTCCGAGGGGTCATACCTTCTTTGATCCCTTCGACCCATTCTCTTGTGGACCCCGTGACCCACCACATTTACTCCACCTTTTTGAGAGAGTCCACCATCATACCCCCACCGTCTCATCTCCCTTCATGGATGAAGGAGATCAACAACACCTTCTAGACTTCCACACATGGGATCTTGAGATGAGGGAATCCATATCGAGGGTTCACACATTCTTTGATCCCTTCGATCCCTTTCTTAGTGGGCCCCTTGGTCCACAATCTCCATTCCACATATTTAGGAGAGGTCACCATTATACCCCTCCCCCTTGGGCCGGGCCATCGGCACCCATCGAGTCCATTAACGGGCGAGCGACACCCGACCCTCCTGTCCCACCCAAACCTCCCAAACCCAAAGGACCGTCTTATGGTTGTACCGACATTCGGTCACACTTAGGGTATGCATGGCACACATTCGGATGTCCTGGACCACCTTGCATATGATTGGGTCAGACTAACTGTAGGGTTGTTTAGGGTCGTGTGTGCATCCATGTGTTTTTTTTCTTTCTCTTTCTTTTGCTAAGCATGTTAGGAGTCTGCATGACGATATCCGTCGTCCCATTGAGGCCAGCAATGCACGGTACTAGGAGTTAGCCGATGCTCACCGACACCATCGAGAGTTCCAAGAGGGCGAATATGTCATGATCAGGGTAAGACCTGAACGGTTTCCCTCTAGAATCGTTAAGAAGTTGCAAGCTCGCGGAGCCGGTCCTTTAGACTGTTGAAACGCGTTGGATCCAATGCGTATGTTGTGGACCTGCCCGAGGAATATGGTATAAGCTCTACCTTCAATGTATCGAATCTTGTTCCATATAGGGACCTAGCGGTGATCCCTAGTGAGCCTTTTGAGCCATCTCCTCCCCTTGAGAGTGATCCCACACCTGAGTGTCCACTTCCACCTCCAGCCCCTTTTTCACGGCAGCGTGAGCATATAGATCGTATACTGGATGAGCAAGTGACAGTTACCAAGAGTGGATCTTACCTGCGCTACCTAGTGCGATGGAGAGGATGGCCCGCTACTGAGGACACATGGATCATACATGGCGAGTTGCAACGGATCGATTCGGACCTTCTGGAACGATACAGGAGTGATGCAGACCCTTACTCGATAGGGTCGAGTTTCTCCCACCCGGGGAGAATTGGTGCGGACACCCGAGCAGTTGAGCGGCGCGATATGCCGAGCCACCGGTACCGCACACGGAGCATGACTCGACCCACCTCAGCATCCATCTGGCTTGGAGACAGTGTAGAGACTCCGCCTTGAGCCTCCCCATTTATCATATTTAGTTAGACTTTATTTGTGTTTAATGTGTATTTATTTCATTTGTATTCGGTTTGTAATATTGATTGTACGAGGGGTTTATGTGTAAAATTGGGACCCCAGGTCCCACGGGCCCCCCAGGCCCCATCCCATTGAGCCACCTCAGCCTAGGGTCCCATGTGGGGTCAGTCAACCTTCCACATGGAGGCTTCTAGA
This sequence comes from Amorphophallus konjac, assembly GCA_022559845.1. Lineage (NCBI taxonomy): Eukaryota > Viridiplantae > Streptophyta > Magnoliopsida > Alismatales > Araceae > Amorphophallus > Amorphophallus konjac. The sequence goes on along the minus strand of CM040118.1, from coordinate 379,301,114 downwards.
AGGGTGGGCCAAGTGGGGGACAAGGGACTTGGAAAGTCCACATTTGGCCACCCACCCTCACCTACCAATTCAACCTTCTACTCCTTGGTCCAAGGGCCCCCCCCCTTTGTTTTTTTTTTATAATTTTTGTGTGATGTTCATATCTCATCCCAGCCCTCCATCCCCTTCCCCTAGATCCAATGGTGGATAATAGATGTGAGATGTAACCTATTTAAGCTTGTATTTTCCATTTTGGACGAATTAATGCCATTTGAATCAAACAAATTCCAAGAGCAAGGGCTGGTGCACCCCCCTCCTCTCTCCTCCCTCTCCCCCTTGAAGCTGTGAAGGCTTCCATTCTAAGGTGTGACGCCTCGTGTATCGGTTGTGATGATCGCCACCGCCGCCACGAGCCGCCACCGCACCGCCATCGCCATCAATGGAGTTCTGCCTGCACAGTACCACAGCAGCTTGTTCGAAATTCACAGGTCTTCCCTGAGCTGATTTGGCTGCCAAATTTGGAGGAGTTGTTCCTGGGATGTTCCTCTCCACCCACAAAAATCAGGCCAGCATTCAGATCACGTTTCCTATTTTTTGATTTTCGTCCACTCTTCCTTTTCGGTTCTGCCCGAGTTCTGTCCAGGTTCACCTCCGCCCTGCGTTTCTGGTCTTAGATCCACTTTTAAATTTTTGTTAGTTCGCCCAATTTTACTGGTGGTTCCATCCATCCACCCCTTCATCCAAACATTTTCGCAATTTTTTATTCTCCCATTTCATATTTTCTAAAAATCATTCTCAAACCCATCTACAGTTCTGTCCACCTGTTCCCAGATCCGACCACCAGTCACCCAAAACATCATAAAAAATCGCAGCCATCTCCAAATCAAATTATAAAAATAGTACCAGTTCCGTGGTTTGACTACCTACAACTTTTAAGATGAGCTCGAAGTCTGAATCCAAATGTACGTATGCGGTCAATGGCCATTTACGGGAAACTGATATGTTGATCTGAGATTTGGGAGCTGTGGAGCAGAGAATTGAAAAATAGTTAAAGCCCAGGTCCGCGCAGGTTTAGAAGAGTCCACTGGCCCTAGATTGAAGGATTTCGAATCTTCTTTCCAACGGCGCTGGTTTCATCGCATTCCGGCGACGGGGCTAATCGCAGCGGCTGTTTTCGTCGGAGCGCGCGCTGCTGAAACAGCAACATCAGCTCGTGGACAGCACTCTCTCCACTTGGGAACCGGGGCACCCGGCCTCCGGTGAGTGTCGCCGGCTGACCACCGTCCAGGGAAGCGTGCTGCCAGGAGTCCCCATTACAGTGGGACCCACCCCGCCAGACCCGGAGGATAGGACAGCGTGTGGGCCCCACGACCCATTGATTGCGCCGTCCGGAAAGCAGTAGAACGTGGAGTTCGGCGCGTCGAGACGACATCAAGATGCTGCCCGTCAACCTGATTTGCGTGATCCCCGGGGCCCACATGTGACCTTTTACCTCCCTGCGTGGAGTGGGTTGAATCTCTTTGTACCGCTGTGAATTATGTTAACCGGGGGTCCGTAAGTCAGCCGGGGTGTCTTCGCCACGCCGGGTGCGTGGAGGTAAAGGTCTTAACTCCTTGGCATTACATTGCTTAACTAGTATACAGTCTTAGGCCACTGCCGAGAGTGTAGGTACTAGCCCGTGTGTCCATGTCACCGCTATGAGAGTGAGAGTGACCCGTCCCGCGACTCGATCCGAGTCCGGAAGTTGAGTCGGACTACCCTTGACCTCCGCCGGTTCCTTAACCGCGCACGGTCCGCGCTTTCCCTCGCTTGGGACGACGAGTGAGCTTCCACTTCTATTAGCGACGTTTCGCCAGTTGGAGCTCGTAGTGTCGGGCTTAGTGTCTCCCTGGTGTGTGTTGCTGGTCGTGTCTTCATCTAGAGTCCGAGGGTGGCACCATATAGTGTCGTCTGCCTAGTCCGTCCCGCATCACCAGATCTTTAAACTGATAGCACTGCTCTATTGTGTGCCCGGGCTGCCGATGATATATGCAATATCGGGACTGATCGGCGGTCGGATTCCAATTCTGGCACTCCGGATGGAATTGAATATCACCAGTATACATCAAAGCAGAGAAAATATCAGGCAATGTCTCAGGAAGAGGAGCGTAATGGGTCCTTTTCGGGCTCGGTCGGGCAGGTCCGTAAGCGGCAGGTGAAGGGACATTATGATATTGTGGTGGCTGCTGAGGCTGTTGGGGTGGTGGTAGTGGTTGTTGCGGGTGTTGAGCAACCAGGAAAGTGGGTTGGGGAACTTGTGGAGCGGTGAACTGGGGGTTGCGTGGAGGCTGCGGGAAGCGAGGTGGAGTGGCTTGGTGGGGAAACTGAACAGCCTGGACCTGCTCGTTGATCTGCACTCCCTCAGTGACGGGGCCCTGGGATTTTCTAGCGGTTTTGGGTTTCTGGGCCTCAAACAGTGAATGAATAGGGGAGTCTTTAAACTGTGTCTGTATGAACCGAGCTCTACTGTATAACTGGTGCATATTCAAAATGTCATTCATTGCCAAAATATTTTTGAATGTTGGGGTGGCATTAGAGATCAGCAATTTAACTTTCTCTTCTTTCAGGATTTGCTCAGGCACACGTGAGGCCATCTGCCTTCATCGATCCGCATAGGTTGCAAAATCTTCTTCCAGCATCATCTTTTCCGCTACCAGGTTGGTGAAGGAAAACTCGGGACCGACCCAATCTTGGAACCTCTGAATGAACTTCTCCTTGACTGTCTTGAAATTTTTGGCCTCCTCCATAGGCAAGGTATAGAACCACTCCAGGGCGATCCCCTCCAATGATCGGCGGAATAGGTAAGCCATAAGGCGATCATCATGCTGGAACTGTGCTGACTCGTAAAGAAACTCCCGAACATGAATGAACGGGTTGCCGTTCCCGTCATATTTTCGATACACGGGGAGCTCGGATTGAGGAGGAAAACGAATGTCCCTAAAGTTAGGAATAGGGACATCAGCCAAAGACTGCGGGCCAACCAGCTTGTGGAGGAGGTCAATTTGTTGCTGCATAGCAGCCCATTTGTCAAGAATTTCCCATTCTCGGAATGGAGAAGAAGGAGCAGGAAGAGCAGTACCTGGATACGGAGCCAAAGGAAAAGCCGACTGAGGGGGCAGCCCGTAAGATGGATAATGGGCCAAGGAAGGTCCCACATCTACATGAGCCAGCTGGGCGGCCCCTGGTTGCAACCGAGTAAAGTCTGTCGGGGCTACAAGGGCCTGCGGCGATGGAGAAATAGTGACATAGGGATCAAGGTAAGGAACATAGGGGATTTGAGACTTCCCCTTATCGAGCGGCTGATGGGCCGAGGTAGAAGCCTGACCCGTTTCCATGCTGGAGTACTGAAGGATCTAAGGATGGGTGGGAGTAAGGTCAATGGGGGCCACAGAGGTGGTCCCAGCAACAGAAGATGTAGTGGCAACATCAGTCATGCGGGGCATCGGCCCCCTGCAAGGCTTGCAGGATGAGATGGAGCTGGGTAGGGTCCAGCTGGGCCATCATGTTGAGAATTTGATTGGTTGGATTCTGAATGGATGGATCGGAAAGAGAGGGTTGGGAACCCTCGCCAAGAATGGTTGGGAGTAGAGGGGCAGTCCCCTCTCCTCCCTGCATATGGGTGACCCTAGATGGGTCCTCAAGAAGGCCGCGAGGAAGAGAGTCCTCGTGGGACTGGGAGAAGTCGTATGACGACATGGGAGATGATGAATCAAACAAAGGATTAAAGTAAGAATGGAAATGAGAACTGACCCTAGGTGATGATCCTGAGGGAAAAAGACAACCCCACATACACTAAACCCCTCAAGACTAGATCAAACAATCCTAACCACAGCAAAACCTCAAACAACCAAGCATCCAATTGAGAGGAGAGATGAGAGGAGAATCAAGCACTTAAGCAATCAAGTTGTCAAAATGATGCACGACAATTTTTAAATTCCTTTTGTAGGACCTTAGTGGATTAATTAATATATGAATTCGCTGAACCACAAGGTACCTAACCAGATGGGAAATGAGGAACTGGGTGACTCTACGGGGATCTCTCGCTCGCAGATGTAAACCCTGGACTGGGGGTGGATACGGTACAACCTGTCCGGCATCCGTGTAGGAATCCACGGCTCAAGGGGGCTTACGGAGGTCCTCAGCAAGGTCCCCTAGTCGGCTCCAAGGAGTATGGAGACGAGAGGAAACCCTACCTTGGTAGGAATGCAACTACTATGAGAGAGATGGATGCTCCTATGTGCACCGGAGTGCATACGAAATCTAGCCTAGCAACTATCAACCAATGACCAATCAAATATATAAGCAATGAAAACAATCATGCAACAATGATATGGGAGCGGGGGGAGATCAATAACCAGCACCAAAGATCATGACTATCATGGAATATGACAATCAAAAATGAATTACGGGAGCACAGCAGCACCACAAGGACGGTCTATATGAGACCACTCAAAGGGACAGACGATCTGTACAGAACCGTATAAGCCAGGGAGTAACAGGGAGTAACGGCAAAGTAACTGCAAAAAATCACAGAATGCTGGAAATGAAGGACGGCAGAGATGAGAAACGTACCAGGAAGAGTGGTCTGTGGACAGCCGCGTAATTTCTGGAACGGATCTCCAGCAACCGTGTACCTACAACCAGACCAACCAGAAGCGTACCTGTGCCAGAAAGATGGACGGCCAAGAACAGGCTGTTCAGCAGTTTGGACGATCGATAGGGGGCCGTCTATGACAGGATGCTTGTAGGAGAACTGGAATTGTTTGCAGAGAGGGACGGTGGACGTCCAGCCGCATAGGGGATGAACGACCCTGGGAGGACCGTTCATGTTCCAGAAGGCAGAAAACACAACCCAACCTACAATCACTTCAAGAAGAGGACTAACACAACGAAAGAAGGGGTTAGCAAATCACTAACACGATGGGCACTAGGGCTCCCACCGTGATCCCCACAAAAGAAGGGTGTAGCTATATTTCTCCTCCCGTCCGTTCTTCTAATGCCTTCCCAATGTCTATCCTACCATATCCAACACGGGAAATGAATGAAGACAGAGGGAGAGGGAGGAACGAAAAACCTGTGATCGCCACCAAGGCGCCGAACGTGATGAACACGATGTACCTTGGAAAGAGGGAGAGGTACTCGCCTGACCTATAGCGCTTGAGAGATATACGACTCAAGGAGAACCGCCTATAAGTTGCACGGTCTCACGATAGACCGCTTAAGAATGCTGCAGAGGTTGCGGGATGAAGCACTCCTGGCAGTTAAACGGTTCTATCACGACCGTAGGAAGAAGAATTGATGGCGGTCCAGGTAGCACCGCACGTCTCCTTGAACGGATGGTAGTGAACCGCGCAAGACCACCACGCCAGAAGTCACAAAGGGTCCAACCTCCACCCTCTCTGGCCGGCCAGAGGGGATGGGCCTCGTGCTAGGGATTGCTGACCTGTAAAAATGACGTGAAGAAGACATAAGAAACCCAAGATTAGAACTGAAAAGTGTAGTAGATGCCAAAATAATAAGAAATGAACATGAATAAGTGGAAAGGGGGATACCTGGGAGATTTTAAACCCCTAGGGTGTCATAAACGTGGGTGGGTGTGTGCATGGCAATGAAGGTGAATAAAAATGTGGGGAAAAATTGAGAAGAGTGATGCATGCAATAAAAAAATGGACAAAACATATCAAACATGCAAGACTTGAAAACTATACTACTCCCTGAACCGGAGGCTTATATGGATGTGGAAAGCCTCCCTCCTTGGTGCTAGGTCGCTTAAGAATGCGGCAGGGCTTCGTCGTCAACCAAAAATCTCCCCCCTTTTCAAACCCGACTTTTAGGTTCTATTTATAGGGCCTAGAAAGCCAGCCCCGAAACTAGGGTTTTGAAGTATTTTCAGGTCGAGATAATCAAAGGAAAAGCATAGATAATCAAATTATCTCTTATCCAGTCGAAACGGTACTCAAAATGGTTCATTATCCGCAGAGAAAATGACGGGAGAAGTTCGGGATAAAACCACGGATAGAGAGAGAAAATCTGTTGAAATTCAAGAATCGAATGGATGAGCGGTCTTACGATAGACCGCTCAATGGGATGTGCGGCCATGTCCTGGCCGTCCAACCCCGTCGGTGGATATTCAAAATAAATTATAAATAATCCAAATTATACATCGATCTGACCGAAATCTTCGGCGTTGGACTCTCACACATGAACGGCTGAGATGAGACCATTCAACAGTTGAGCGGCCAAAGACAAACCGTTCTAGCCTTGTCGGTGATAAAAATATTAATTGGATAATTATCTGAGAAAACCACCAAGCGCAGGACTCTGAGAGATGAGCGGCTACCATCCGTCCGTCCATCATGTTGAACGGCTAGAGGAGGACCGCATAAATGCTTGTCGGTGGAAATTCAAAATTTTAACCAACATATTCCAAAATAGATGGACGGTCCACAGGCAACCACACATTAATTGGGCGGCCAGGGATGAACCGTACATATACATGGGTGTTGAAACTCATAGAAAAGCCCAATCAACCAAAACCAAGGCCCGTTAAGCCCTGAACCAACTCGGACCTAACCAGGGAGGGAGGCTACCCATAAAACTGGCCCAAAACATGCCTGAAAATAGCCCCAATGAGTGATGGACAACTCGAGGCATCAATAAATAGGAGTAAGAGGAATGACTCAACTTATCGATAAAAATGGGTGTCAACAGCCACCACCCCTCACATTCCCCAGCGGCCTGCCCCACCCACCCACAGATCGTTTAAAGTCCGTTGTCCCTCCATCTCACATCAAATGGTATTAGAGCAACTTGTCCACTTATTCTCACAAGTCAGGTCCTTGGCCAAGTCCGCTCCGCCATGGAGGGAGAATTTGAAGCTTCGAGTGCATCGTCCTTGAGATGGGGATAGCTGCGAGACCCCATTCGAAGCTCCAAGTCCGTCCTTCTTTGCCATCCATCTTCGCCACCCGTCTCCACCGCCGCCGCCTTCGACGCCGCTACCCACTCCAAGCGGAGGTCCTGCGGTTTGAGATTCCAGGTCGAACCTCCTCCAAGCAGAGGGGTTTGACGGGATCGTCATGGGATCGTCAAGCGACGTCGGCAAACTGTCCAAAATATTTATTTGTGTTTAAATAGTCTTATGTGTACTGGGCCACATTAGTGGGGATGTTGTGTTTTCTTTTGTTATAAAGAATATATATATATATATATGTGCACTCAAGTAGGACTCCTCGTAGTGACTCAAGCCCCTTGCCCGGGTTCCCGAGGTGACCTTTCCCCACCCTTTTCTATTTAAAGAACTTGTAACCCCACGTTGGAATGCAATGAACAATGAAGATTTTTGGAAAAATGTCTCACCTGAGGTGTGATGTAACGCCCCAAGATCTAGATACCGGGCTAAACCCGATATCACTCGGATCTCACGCCACCACCCAGGAGCTGGGAAGCTCAGAAGTGTTAAAAAGGTGTCACAGGAGCGTACATAAATATAAAATAAATGTAGGAATTAAAGCACTAAAATAAAAATTTACATTTATGTAAACAGATTAACACATTTTATGTAATTACCAGTCCAGATATGCGCAAGTCCTAAAGGTACAGTGCAACAAAAGAAAGGTACGTAGCCTCTGGGGCATACCCCGACTAACACCAGCTGGCGACGCTAGGACCTCGAACACTGCTCAGGGCCTTCAAACGACGAGGAGGCACACCGACTTGAAAAGGAAAGGGGTGAGCCTCATCTCATTTGCTCAGTAGGGGTCCCGCGGATCCCCATCACAACAAACAAATAAATATAGCAGCAAGTAATAAAATATAAAGACAGTAAAGCAGGTAAAGCAGTAAGGAAGTAAAGAAGTAAAAAACGGCACTGCCACAAGAAATGCACTAAGCGACTAATTGCTAAAAACCTACACACCGTCAGGATACCTCAAGTATCGAACACAACTTACGCTGATGTGGAATCTTGAAACTTGGGCCACAAAAAGCTGGAACCCAGCGACCTGTCTTGGAACACCTCTCCTAGGACACACATGCTCGGATCTAGGATATCAGATAGACCTTCGATCGGTCAACCAAGAAACATGGCTACACAGTCGGACAAGACTCACGAAGACAACGAGGAACCACACCTCGACCACGAGTAAACAGGAATCCGAGCCGCCAAAACGCTGAACCTCAACAGAAGAGAACCTGAGTCAAAACCCCTCAGGTGACAAAAGCACTACCCACAAGAAGCTAGGCTAGATGCGTTCACTGATGTCCTAGTCTGCGCCTTTGGTGTCTCCCTACTCATCCGAGGCAAAAACTGAGACACACTAAGTACATAACCACAGAACAAGGACTAGCTGGGGTCGCGCTAGTCAGCATGTGTCTGACGCCTCCAACCACGTGTGCGCACACACAGACCACGCACTCTAGGTCAGATCCTCTAGCTGGTTTTCCCCCCAGCCGGGACTCAGGCTGCAAAGATGCCGGGCCCTACGGTACCCATCCTAAAAACCATCACACTGGGAAAGCTCTCCACCACTCCAAAGTGGGTCTGCACACACGTGTGCAGGAAAGCTACGACTAGTGGGGAAAGTCACCAAAAGGCGAGAACTCACTAAAAGGGAAAAGCCACCGGAACACCACCGGTCCATACGTAACTCACCGTACACGTGTAACATAACACGAGGTGGCTATGGACAGAATACTACACCCTAGAACCTCTGACTAGGTGACTACTCTTTTAATTACCGGTGAATATGGCACAGACAGGACTACCAACACGCAGAACACGAGAAGTCCGAAATACGGGCTGACAAGGGTTGGGCGGCCAGGGGTTTGGCCGCCCACAGCATCGGGAGGCCACATTAGTGGCCGCCACCCCTGTGGCCTGGGCGGCCACCTCCCTAGCAGCCCACAGGCCTCGGCGGCCAGGAGGCTGGCCACCCAACCCTTGGATAGAAATGGCCTGGGCAGCCAACCCTATGGCCGCCCACACTTGGGCGGCCAACCAAGTGGCCGCCCAACACTTCTGGCCTGGGCAACCACCACCCTGGCCGCCCAGACACCTAGGCGGCCAGGCCTTTGGCTGCCCAGAGAGGCATGTGTCCTGGGCGGCCTTCGCCTTGGCCGTCCAGCACTTTGGGCAGAAGGCTGGCCGCCCAATTGGACTTTTCCCAGTGATAGGGTCCCCTCCGGGAACCACCCCGGAGGCTCATTCCCTCGCTTATAAGGCCCACATTGGGCTCAAAAACCATCGGCATGCGTGGGGAATCACCCCCGACCGCCATGCCATGCACGAAACTTGATTTCTGTGCATCGATCTGATCACACGCCCATAAACATGAAAATTCCCAGAAAAATGCTAAACCCCAATCTCTCGCTCAAAACCCGATGCATGTGGGGGAAAAGCACAGGGAAAGTAGCATAGGTCCATCCCCCTACCTCTCACGAAGAACCCATCATGAAAACCTTCCACAAAATCGCCTCCACCTCGCGAATTGACCCCTCGTTCACGCAAGGACGTGTCACGCCATCGCCTCCAGCACATCACGCACGCCCCTGCCACTCGCCCGCCGCGTCGTCGCCCGGCCCCGCCCACCCCCGCTGTCCGTCGACCGCCGGAGAGGTGGTGGGAGAAAAGGGAGAGAAACGGGAGAGGGAGAGAGAGTGAGATGCGAGAGTGAGGGAGAGAACGGAGGGGGTGGGGGTTAAAAAAGGGTTAATTTTTTTTTTGAAAAACACACATTAACTCTAAAAATTCTCAAAAAATAAATCCTAACGTCAAAAAATTCTGAGAAAAAGCAAGGCGGCTCAACTCACCGCCATGCACCCGAAATGACCCACAAAAGCACCATCTGAGGGTCTGAAAATCCAAAATTAAAGTCCAAAACCCGCTTGGATACGATCCACGACCCACAGAAAAAGATCCAAAAAACTCGGGGCGTTACATGTGAAGCCTTGCCTGCGTGTTCTTCTCCGAGAGGGAGATGGGGAGAGATGCCCCATGGGTGAAAAGCCCCCAGGGTGAGAAGCTCCGTGGTTGCATCATCTCTGTGAGGGAGAAGGGTGAGAAGCCCCAACCACGCCTTCCTATCACCGGTACCATCATGGTCGCCTTCCCAACTTCTCCATCGCCATGCACCTCTGTTCCCTTCTCAGAACCCAGCCCCCACCCATCGCCATGCACGTAGCTGCTGCCGTCTCCCTCCCACCGATGCAACCCTCCCACATTGGCCACACTCTACAACCCTCCCCCATCATAGTTCTATTCTGGTCAAGCAACTCCATTGCACCCACCGTCACCGCATCGGCCCACCACACAACCCCACCAACTCTGTCTCTCTCTGTTCCATTTCTCTCCTTCTTCCCATCCCCATCTCCACAGCCTACTCTTCCCCTCGTTGCTATCTGCGTCTTCTGCACCAGGACACCACCGGACTATACCCAACCTCTCTCACGATCGCTAGTGGCTACTCGCTTCCTACTGAGCCCTACCAACAGTGCGGCCGCAACCGCCACCGACTCCCCTATTCCACCCTCACCCCCCGCGGCCTTTGGAAGGACACTCTGCTGGCCGCCTATTCCCCGATAGAAGGCAAGTACCTTGGCTGCCTTCTGGTAACTACTGGTCAAAGAACGTGGGTTGTTCTCCCTCCATGCACGGCATCATTCTCCCTCGTCGCCCATGATCGACCCCACGACCCGTTCGAGACTTCTAGATGGAGCCTCAAAATACACAACTCCTAAGGGGATGACAGAGGAGGGGGGTTGGACTTTGGGAGGTGGAGAGGTGAGATCTTTGGAAGGTGAGAGAGTGAGAGTTTCTTTCTGGTTTGCTCTCATTGCTTTGTAGGTGGGAGGAAGGTAGTGGAGAGTTTTCTCCAGCAAAGGAGCAGTCGGAGCTTAGAGTTGATCTCTGAGGCACGAAGGCTGCTCCTCACCGTCGCCAAACCGCTGTTGGCCGGCCGAGAGTTCCGGCCACCCCCCCGAGTTTGATCCTTTCATCTTGTTGTTTCCTGTTTCATCTTGCAATCCCCTTCCCATTTGCATTCATAGCATATTAGTAATACCTAGAATCCTATCTCAAGAGGTTTCCCTTTTTAACAAATGGGAAGGCGGGTGGTTGAAAGTCTCGACCATCCCCCCTTGCCACCACCCCCCAAGTAACCATGCCACCATTCTCTTGCTCTTGGTAATTGTAAAACTTTTACTACACTGCGTGAGACTAATGGCATCTTTCTTGTTGTCTTTGTGAGCTTCCGTCACCGTTTGCAGGATCTTTGGCAACTCGGAACGTAGCGGGGCTCTCCGCCCTTGGCCGACTGAGGATGGAGAAGTCGGGACCCCATATTCTCTCCACTTGAGGCATCTCCAAGCGATCACTTTGTCCTTGTGAGGTTCAGGTAAACACCTTTGGCGATCACGTTGTTATATATGTTCTAACCTTTTCATTGTAGGGACGTGGACTTGAGGATGGATATTCATCTCCTACAGTCCGGCGAGAAGAAGGCTTCATCCACTTCCTTTCATTTCTGGTCCATTTCCACCGTGCCATTTCCCGGCGCCTACAGCAAATCTGGCTATCACGGTGGAATTGACTACTACCTACTATGAGTTCTGATGCCAAAGATCTATGAATAGGAAGCTCATGCTCATTCTTTTACACTGGTAATTATACCCTATTTTACATAATATACAGAAAACGGCCAAACTCCTGGCCTTCTAGCTCCCTGGGCGTCCAACTCAGTGGCTGCCCAGGCCACCTGTGAACGGCCATCAAGGTGGCTGCCCACATAGGTAGACGGCCCCGCCTCTAGCACTCCACCCCATACCAAAACAATTCCCTGAGTGGCCATCAACTTAGCCACCCAGGAACTTGAACGGCCACTTCCTTGGCGGCCTTCTGCTCATTCTCTGTTTTCCATTCCATAGTTTGTTTGCAGCTTGTACATCTTGCATGTACTTGTGTGTTTGATATGCTCTGCAGGTCTACGCGTGGGTGGGCTTAGGAAGAGCTGGCATCACACATTATAGGAACACCCTCCCGTTGGAATTGAGCTCTTCACCTGGGGATTCCCACTCGGTTGTAACCGACTCATTTCAATTGGGAACCTCCGTTAGTCCTTGCGAACTGCGGATTCCTACACAATCACCGGGCAGGTTGTACCCTTCGCAGACCCGTGTAGTTGACCCTGGGTTTTGAGTGAGTTTTACTAAGATCCCCAGAAAAATCCCTTCACACTATTAGCTTTTCTTCTTCTCTCGTGAGAAACAAGACAAACAAACAAAAAGAGAGGCAAAAAGATAAATATCCAAAAAAACCTTTTGGGCGTTGCTTTGCATAACTTATGTACTTAACATCTACATCTCCTTTCACACCGGGTAATCTCGGTGGAAATGGAGAGGGTTTTTAGCAATCTGGCCTTTGAAGAGGAGTTTGCTCTTTAATAGGAGTCTGAGATTAGGGGCAATCCTCTATTTGAAATAGAGGATAGCCATTCAACCGCCTTTATAGGCATGTTCTCAGCTTCGCCAAATGAGCTCATTCATGCTGATTCAGCATCCTCTCAGAGTGAACACGATCACACTAGCCCTCGGGCTCCCACTCTGTCACCATACGAGGATCAAGAGCTGATCAATGTGCTATCCCGCTATGCTCTCGAGGAGCTGGTCACTATGGTCTCGCGGGGTAAAACCTCTACCGCTCCGCATGTCCCCCCTCAAGTTATGCTACCTCAGGACCAAACTCCCTTCCAAGGGTCTTCTAGCCGACCTGCCCGGGAGATTTCACTTCAATCTAGCCATTTCATGGCTCCTCAAGGGACCCCTCAGCCCCCAATTCCTCCTATCTCAGTCGCTCCATCGAAGGGGGTGGATCCCACATTCAAGTAGGAAATCCAAAGCTACATTTGGCAGGTGATGGCCGAAAGCATGCTGGCTTCACGCCCTCATTCCTTGGCACAATATTGCAAACTTCCTAATGCTTACTTCCCACCAAGTTTCAAAGCTCCCAAGTACAGGAGGTACGATGGTACCACCGACCCGCACCATCATTTGTTGGGTTTCCTTATGGACTCCCACCAATGGCTATATGGTCGGGTGCTATTGGTCCATCTTTTCGAAAAATCCCTCGAGGGAGAGGCCCTACGATGGTTCTCCTCACTTCCAGCCGTTGATCTTCTAAATTTTGATATAGTCTCCAAGCGATTCCTTGCTCATTTTGGCCACATGTCCTCAATCTCTCCCACTTTGTTTGATTTGGTCATGGAGAAGATGAAGCCCGATGAGGACTTCATTCATTTTGCCAACCGATGTAGAATCATGGCCTCTAGGATGAAAGTTCCTATTCCCAAGCCTTAGGCTGTCACCATGCTGGTAAGCAATGCCACTCCTCAACTCAAGGCTATCCTAATGCTTAGTGAGCTCCACACCTTCCCTCAACTTTACAATCGAGCTCCAATTGTTCAAGCCCAGATAAAGGACTCCACCTTACCTTCTTTCTTTGAGCCTCGCACGAAAGGTCGGAAGGCTCCAGCCGTCCCCACCACCGAAGGTGTCACGGTGAACGAACAAGTCAATTCTATTGGCCCACCCTTTAGGCCCAACAACCATCAGGCTTCACATCCCAATCAATCTAGTCCTAATTAGGGTCAAGGGAACCCGAAGCCATACTCCAATGTCCTTCCACCTCAGAATTACAACAGCACTGGGCCAAAAAGAGCTTCATATCCTCCGTTGCCCGAAACCTTGGGTGACATATTCTTTGCCCTCATGTCTTCTCAAGCCATTCAGCTTCCCCCTCAAAGGGATTGGGTCCACCCAATGCTGACACATCCAAATATTGTCCGTATCATCGAGCTCTCGGACATGACATTTTCAATTGTTTCAAATTTTGGGACGGGGTATACGACATGAACGACGAGGGGAGAATTAATTGGTTCGACGTTAAGCTAACCACTGCTAATCTTAAGAAACCCAACTGGGACTTAGGCATTGTGAAACACCCGTTACCCACTCATCAACCAAGCAAGGACCCTTCAAGTTCGAGGAAGAATGTGCAAGTGAATACCGTGATCGGGATGGAACCCCGTGTGCTCAAAAGGACGCAAATGTTGAGCGTCGAAGGCTTTCCCAGGTGGTATGGGATATTGGAAATGGAAGCCAATGAGCCATGGACGGATGTTAACATGTTCACCCAGGAGCCTCGATCTTGGACCTTGATTTCACCTACTAGCCAACCCTCGGCCACTACTCAAGGTCCTCTCACCTTGATCAATTCCCCTCAATCACCTTGGCAAGAATCCTATGTCTCTTCGAGCACTCAGGTGGGTCAAGAGCGCCCCTTTGTTCTGTTAAGGCCTCCACAACCAAAATCGGTCCCTCCTCCTGCTCTTATCACTCTTACAGAGGAATCGGCTTCTCTTTCATTCATCTTCAGATCTCCCGCTTCTTTGCAATTAATCCGCTCAAAACCTTCGAAGTCGGATGACCCCAAAGAATCCTTGGTAAATGTCACACTCCGCAACTGCATCATTCCCCCATCCCAAAGACAATCCCATCCTGAGGAAGGGGTCAATTCTCATGTTCCCCCTGTGGAGTACGACATTCTCCAACACTTGGACAAGACACCAGCTAAGGTCTCTATTCTAGAACTCATCAAGAAGTCCCCTTCACATCAATCCACCTTGCTCCAATTTCTCCAAAAGATCATGGTCAATGAGGACCTTCCGGCAAGTGGCGTGACTGATGCCATCATGGCCGTCACATGTGGACCTTCTATTTCATTCTCAGATAACGACCTTGCTCCACCTAAAAGCAGATCGCTCCCGTTGTGCCTCACTATCACCCTCAACGGAGTCAAGGTCGATTCCACCCTCATTCACATGGGAGCATCGATCAATGTTTGTCCCATGAAAATAATTTAAAAGATTGGTCTCCAAGAAGGGAACTTAGAAGAGGTGTGCACCACGATCTCGGCATATGACAATTCAAAGCGGTGCGCAAAAGGTAAGGTGACCTTGAAGCTCGGCTGAGGTCCAGTGGTTATGTCATCATATTTCTTTGTCCTCGATGTCGACCCCGCATACAAGGCCATCTTAGGACGGCCGTTAATTGAGCAAACCCTTGGAATCCCGTCAACAGCCCATCAATGCTTTAAATTTCCATCCAATGGTAGGGTGATCAAAATCAAGAGTATCCCATTGGTGGAGACTCTCAATGCCATTATTTCAGAACAGATCCCCTTCATGACCATTCCAGATAAGGGCAAGAAACCTGTTCTCTCCATAGAGGGTGCCGTAGGGCCCTCCGCCCTAAATCCACCTAGTTCTCCTTCTCTTCCTCGGCCAGTCACACATGCCAACATCCCGTTTGATAAAGGATAGGAGATCATTGCCAGGATGGGTTTTACTATGGGTAAAGGGTTAGGTCAAAACAAGCAAAGTCCCACACATAGGATGAGACTCAAGGTTTCTAAAGGCCTCGCAGGTTTGGGTTACTCCGCTGAGGAGCCATCCAAGACCACTCAAACTAAGGGTCTGGTTTATGATCGCTTTGTCATAGGTCCAACACAACAAAGAACTCGACAGGAGCCGAGAGAAAGTTTTGAAGTTCCCCAAGAAAAAGAAGTCCCTCCCGATCCCCCGCTCGAGGAAGACTTCGGGCATCTTTCCTTGTTTCACCTTGATAAACCTCCTGATGAAGCCTCTTCTATAGGCACTTTACCCACTCTAGACAGGCCCGCTCCTGTCTGTTTCATTCCCTTTTAGATCCATCCACCATTTCCTCTGCTCCTCACTTATCCGGTCATGGGACAATCGACCCATGTTGTCTGCACATTCACTCATGACCACAAAAAAATGCCAATTCTCAAACGTGGGCTTGCGAGCCCACTATTGAAGAAACAACCTCTTCGGAATATCAATCCCTCGGCCAAGGGCCGACGCTTTCCATCTTGAACTCTCCTCTGCAAGCTCCTCTTGTACATAGTAAGATAGAGTCTAGTTCGAGTCAGGGTCAATACATAGCGTCCTTTCCTTCCAAGCAATCGAGGATCCGTCAGGTGTAGATCGTGATAAATCCATACATATGGAACAAACTCCTCATATGTGATATGTAAAATGATGGAGAGATGATAACAAAGACAAAAGAAAGCACGTGGTGCTATAAAGGAGAGTGATCGCCAGAGGGGTTACCTCAATAATAAAAATAGATGATTGCGAATACCTAATGATAAGTGGGATGCGGGATGGATTGTGAATTCCTTCCTCCTCCTTCTATCGGCCGGCCGATGAAGGGGGTTTTCCTTATTGATTACCCTTGCAAAAAAAAGAACAAACAAATGGAAAAGATGGATCAGCCAAGAGTGAATGCAGTATCAATCCCAAATAGATGATATGATGATGAAAGAGAACACAACATGCGCACCTCTTTTTTTGGTTTTTAAAACCCCTAAAGAGTTGGGGAAAGGAGAAATATGATACTAATGCAAGAACAGGAAACAGTGGATGATGACTGATGGAAAAAGCACAAATAGATAAGCAAGGACCCCTGCTGTCCCTGACGACAGTAGAGGGGAACCAGGGTTGATGCTGCTGGCAGGAACAAGAGGAAGCAGAGAGCTCTAAAGGATCGCACGGGAAGAAGATGAAGAGAGCCTCCGTATGTATAATCTCTGACCTCGGTCACCTCTAGCAAGATCGACCAGAGCATGCTTATATAGGGTTTAAACCGAAGATAATCACAGATTTAGGAAGATAAGGACGGGCAATGTTTATCAAAGGCAGGACTCTAGTTCCCTGATCGAGCAAGGTGACCAAAGAAGGCAGGGAACTATTCAGAAAAGGCACACCAAAACAGGACACTGAAACAAAAAACGCGACCTTCAGAAGGGCGTCAAATTTGAATTGACGACCTACCTTAAGACGTTACTCCATAACACGACCTGGTCAAGGGCGTCACTTCTTGAATTTAAATTTGAAAATAAAACTTTCTTTATTTGAAATTTATGAGAAAACGCCTGAGATAAAGGCGTTACTTGAAAACACGCCCTGAGGAAGGATGCCAATTAGTAATTATAATTTATTTTGAAACCGGATAATACCAGGAATTGACGCCGTGAAATTTGGTCGTCCTTTCTTTTGAACACGCCCTAGATAAGGTCACTTTTAAAATAACGCCCCTCTTCAGGTCGCGAATCACAAAAATGCAAGAATAAACCAAAAAAATCACAAAAATAGAAAAACTTCATATTATGACTGTATTGAAGTTCACTTTGGGGCGTCAACATAGTGACATGAGATATGATCAACATAGCGTCAATTTTGACGTGTCTACAGCTACCCCGCCTTGGCGTCTGCTTTGCAAGAGAGTGAGACGAAAATGAAGAGAAAGTGCAACCAGCGGAATGAAGTGGAATGAATTGATAAGTAGACGCCAAGGTGTGATGTGACACGCCTCAGACACCAAGCATTAGAAATCTTTCCAAGATTCTGAGTGAAACAACTCCGAGTGATTCCAAGGAAACATCAATTTGCTGGATAAAGGAGATTAAACTAAACAAGTAAAAATGTGCACGCGGCACGATAAGGAGACACCATTGGAGAGCGGTTACCAGCCAACATGGACGTGCTACAACCAAGGTGGATTTGCAGAAAAATAAAGGGAATTGAGATGGAGACTCAGCAAAGGATCATTTTCAAGGAACCAGCCTGAGCGGCTTCAGAGAGAATAAAGTACTCAATTTGGAGTGGAATATCTCATGCCAACTCAATCAAGAACGAGTGACTTTCATTATTGCCATAATATGAAGATTTTCATCATGAAATTCAAAATCCTACATGATGCATGATGGGTAAAAGAAAAGATTAAAACAAACTAAAAGATAGAAAATAATCAAGGATAATATTGCTAAGCCATCTAGATTTAGTCAAGAATCCAAGTCTCTGAGCTGACACTAAGTCGAAGCCCGTTTGTCCACGCATCAACTTAGAAAGTGGAACCATCGTCCCAAACCTTGGATGACTCAACGGCCTATCCGTGTGATCAAGACTCTCCTGGAATTATCACCGTTTTTGATGAAGGGGAACTCAAATTCCAGGTTCATTAGAACCACAAGGTCCTTGATATATTATAATAACGTAGAATACCATATAGTAACAACGCTTACAGGAAAGAATACAAGGATGGAATGGTGTTACTCCAACAGTGATCCGGGCATCCCGAAACCTGCAATCCTCTGCACTTGAAAGTTCATTAGCCTTCCCACAATTTCAATATGAATAACCCTCAATTCAAAGCATGACATGATCATAAGTGCTAAATTAAAAATAATTCCAACAAAATAATAGCACTTAAGTTCATCAAAGCGGAAGCAAATTCACAAGCTCACAAATTCACGCCTAGATCGAACGGCGTCAAAAACATGAAAGGCGCCTGGAGATGAGGGCGTCAAAAGAAGAAACACGCCCTTCCAAAGGGTGTGAAATGCATCGAGAGTCCAAGAAGAAGACGACCCTGAAAAGGGCGCTACAGAAAACACGACCTCCGTCAGGTCGTCGATTCAGAAATTGATGCCCCAACAGAAGGCGTTAATTAACCTCATGCTTCTGTTTCCAATTCGAAAGCTAAACCCAGTCCTAATAGCAACCCATCTCCCAACTCCGAACAGCCCTAAGACCCTTCGGACTTCTATAAAAGGAGGACACTTCCTCTGATCAACCAACACAACCTCTGAGAGTTTCTATTATCTGCTTCTTCTGTTCGTGTTCTTCTTCTTGCAGGGACTGCAACCGCCCGAGCCCTTCCTGCAACCCAAAGATGGAGAGGGCGTTTAAGAGGTCCAAAACTTCTACCCCTCGACTAACTGAGATCAACGGTCACATAAGCAGTAGAATCTCCAAGAACCAGGTAAAGTATTATTTCTTCTGTTCTTCTCTTTTCTTATCCTCACTGAACTACTTCTGTCGCTCATGCATTCTCCTTTTTTCCTTTCTTCCACAGGATTATCCAAATGTCCCAGGAGCTAGGAGATTTACAAAAATTAAGTGGCTGCCACTTATCCTTTCCAAGTTTTCTTCGGATATGAGGGTACACCTAGCAAAATGGCACCTCCTGAGCCTAGTTAGCCATGCTAAACACCATGACCAAATCCATCTTGATTGGGCAGCTATAGGAGCTCTTGTAGAGATATGGCATCCTTCTACTCATACCTTTCTCTTCTCTACCTTTGAAGCCACCATCCTATTAGAAGAATTGGAGATGATCTTAGGTTTAAAAAGAATGAAGCAAGGGGATGAAGAGAAGATGGCCAACATGCCAAAACCAATTTCTTCTCACGAGCTATTAACCACATTGATACCTAGCCCAAACTTAGTGAATCAAATCAAGGTCACTAAAGGAATTAATCTTCTAAAGCTTGCCTCATGGGTGTACAAGAGAGCGGATCAAGCTAAAGAAGAAGAGGAGATCGAACGGGTGACCAAGGCCTTCGTGGTATGCTTAGCAGGAGAACTCTTATTCCCATCCATGGAGGATTTTCTAGAGGAGGCACAGTTAAGCGCCGTGGTGAGCCTATGGGAAAGAGAGAGAATCGGACCGGCTATCCTAACCTATCTCTATAGTGGGCTAACCTCAGCAGCAATGGGAAGACCCATCAACGGATGCATGCTAGCTCTCTCTAGTTGGGTAGACCTTCACTTCAAATTTGATCCATGTGATGAGGCCCAACAATCCTCAAGAATTTTCTCAAAGAGCCCACTCTCTTACATGACCGGTTCACTTGGGATAAGCAATAGGGTGATGAACCGAATTCCTCAAATCAAGACGAGAGTGGAATGGCGAGAACACCTCAAGGTGATGCCAAAGAATCTCTTTACTTGTGCCCCGGGAATACTCAAACTTCAAGAGCTCCGTGCAAGGTTTTCTCCCGGTACGGACCTTAGACTCATCGGCGCTTCAGATTTCGTGCTATACAATTCATATCGGTGCCTTCCTCAACTCGGGCTCCCACGACAAGTATTTGAAGATCCATCTCATCTTCCTCCAATCAAGACACGGGACCTTGGCAGCAATGAAGATGCAGAAGAATGTACCACAATCCAAGCCTTGTGGAAAATCAATAAGATTCATCAACCTGTTGAAATCTTGGAAGAAGATAAAGAACAGTTGTCACGCCCCGACGCGGAATATCGGGACGTACAGTTAGAAACGCGCTGGAAAGAGAGAGAACTAATCTAAATATATACAAATGCTAAGAAATGGAAATAACTTATTGACCATTAAACAAAACATAACTGGTACATAATCCTCAAATCAACTCAATACAACTGGGATAACAACTCTAAACCACAATAATATAACTGAAGCACAACACACTCTAAACACAACTAACTGATACACTCAAAACATCACTCCTGCCCTTCCCCATCGGTAAGCGCGTCACCTGAAAAGCCTGGAAAGGGGGGAAACAGCAACTATGAGCTAATGCTCAGTAGGAAATAACAGATAGGTATAAGTGATTAGCAGTTTAATTACATATTCAAAATATCATGCTACAAAGGATAATGCAATAAAAGAATAATGATGATATAATGAAACAAAATTTAAAGATGTTGCAAGGTCAAGAAATATAAAGGAACAGAATGGTAATACTTAAGAGGAATAACAAAGACAAGAATTTACTACAGGAGATGACGATAAAGAGTTGGCCATATCAAGATAATTCAAGTCATGTCAAGCACGTGTGTAGTTTCATTTCCACGTCCAAGTAACAGCAAGTAAGTAACAACAAGTAGAGTATAGAATAGTGAAGAGTGGAAAGTGAAAAGTAGTAGAGAGTAGTAGAGAGTAGTGGCCAGTCCTAGATTTAACTCATGTCATAGTACTGGTGCCAAATGCCACACCTAGTCAATCACCTCCCCGGGGGTACACGTAGTGTTCGGGCGCTCCTCCCAGGACTAGACCAAGCCCTTAATTGTTTGCCAGGCATTGATTTCTTTGGATCAAAGATCCCACGAATCTAGACTTCCACAATTTATGGCCAGAATTCCAAGGTTTGAACCATGTAGCAATAACAATTTCAAGTAGGAAGGAGATTCATTTCAGAATTTCAAGGTAAGCACAATCATCAAGAAGATTGAAAACCAAGTCACAATAAGAGTTAATCATGCTGTGCTACTGTAGTACAGCAGCTATCCAACAAGCTAATCAACATATTAATCTGAATTATCAAGTTAATATGTCAAAGATTATCCATTATCATTTGCATTAAGACAATTGCCAAAAGCTGATTGAAGATGATAAGGTAAAGGAACAAGCTTGTACAGGAAGGAAAAGAATGCATTAACAGAGATTTAATTACACCATTAACCACTAATTATGTGGGTTTCTATTTAACAGTTGTATACATTGCAATTAAGATGATGAATGACATGCTTTTACATCGCGATAGAACATAGGAACCAATGCAATTTGAAAATCATAAGGCTCATGATTAGGTCACTGGCTCTACAAAAGTATAGTTTTCAATTGGTCTAAGTTCAATGGGTCGATCCCCTAATGATCCGGATCGATCCACGGTCGTAAAACGATGAAAATCGGGCTTCTGGTACATGGGTCGACCCCTGGGGTCGACCCCTGTAAAAATGGGGTCTGGCAGCTGAATGGGTCGACCCCTGGGGTCGACCCCAGCAAATTATGAAGGATGGGTCGACCCCTGGGGTCGACCCCTTCATTCCAGCGCAAGGGTCGACCCCTGGGGTCCACCCCCATGCAGGGGTTGGATGGGTCGACCCCTGGGGTCGACCCTCGGGCCTGCTGGGTTTCCCAGAAAACGGGTCGACCCCTGTGGTCGACCCCTGCAAGAACAGCAACGAAAGTTGACTCCGGAAAACACATGAACTCATCCAAATGAGGTCCAATTGAGTTGAAATCAAAACCACATGATCTAGGAATCCAAATAGACATTCTAGGGTCATGATACATGAGTTTAGAAACATGAATTTTCACAGAAATCAATTAAATCTCAACTTATACATGATAAATACATGAAAACCCTAGTTCCTGACCTACTTCTACTAAATCATGCAATTCTCTCAACATAAGCAATGAATTTTGGGGCTTCTTGCGTCAAAAGAAAGTTAACTCGATTATGAATCCAACCATATATGATATTCTACATGGAGATCAGGTTACATGACTCAAAATTAGCCCGAAATCAAGATCTGACTTAAAGGAACACTATATGAATCATGTTCTAGACATGCTCTTACTTCGATGCGAAATACTCTCAACATGCTCAATACAAATTAGGGGTTTCTTCGTAAAATGAAAGCTAACAACATGCTGATTACATCATGTAAGTTAATTAGAGTTTGGTTGTTAGATCCTACCTCAAATCGGAGAAAGAATTCGAAACCCTAGAATGAAGAACAAGCTTGATAGCAGCTCACAAAAAGCTCGATATCTCCACGGATACCTAATGAAATTTAGGGCTTTCAGTCCCATTGGATAGATCTCGACGAGCTGATCAAGATACTATATTTACAAGTCTTAATTGGTTTAGGGTACCTACCTTAATCGACGGATTAAAGGGCTGGAGATGAAGAACGACGAACTACCAACACCCTCTACCAAAACGACGAATGCTCCCAGATTTGGACTCCTCGTCGGCTGACCCAGCTACCAAATGAAACTAGAGTCGAAGAGCTACATTTCTATAGGTCATGGAGCTTCTAGAGCCTTCGGAGTTGGGAGTATTTGGCGCTGCAAGTTACGTGTTTAGAAACGGCGCTGGAATCCTTGACTCGACCAAATCTATGTCGGCAGCACGTTTTAGGGCTAGGTTTACCTCAAATTGATTGAGGGTAAATGTTCCTTACCTCGTGGCCTTCCATTTGCCCTTGATTTCAGATCATTTGGTTGAGTAATAAGGTCGAATTTCACGTTTTAAGTTACGATTAGGTAAAGGGTAGGTGGAAGTCAAATTCAGGATTAATCCTCTAATTAGACACGGTTACGTAACTAATTTGGGTCAAGTCCAGAAGAAAAAATTGCTATAAAAATGATCTTTTACCCAATTACTATTTTTACAGATTTTTCTAAGGTAGTCGAATTTTATAGGTTCTATTTTCTAATGAATTAAATATTAATATTTTGAAATTCAAACATTAATTCATTTTAATTTAATTTTTAATTAATAAAAGCTCAATAACACTTAATAAATAATCGGGGTATTACACCCTCCCCTACTTAAAGAATTTGGTCCTCCAAATTCACTGCACTATATACGGAAAGTAGGGAAAAGATAGATCACCTAGAATAGATCGGGATACCGCTTCCGCATAGTATCTTCCGATTCCCAAGTAGCTTCTTCGGTTCCACGCCGACTCCACTGAATCTTGACCATCGGTATAGACCGATTTCGGAGTTGCTGTTGTTTCCGGTCTAGAATCTTGATATGTCTTTCTTCATAAGTCAAATCTTCCTTTAACTCAAAATCCACATGTTGAATGATGTGAGTGGGATCGTACACATATTTCCGTAACATAGACACATGGAAAACATTGTGTACGCCAGATAACTGAGGCGGTAATGCCAGTCTGTAAGCAACTTCTCCCACTCTATCTAGGATCTCGAATGGACCAATATACCTCGGACTCAGCTTGCCATGAATGCCAAATCTTCGAATCCCTCTCGAAGGAGAGACTTTCAGAAACACATGCTCGCCAACTTGAAATTCTAATGCTCTTCTCCTTGTGTCGGCATAACTCTTCTGTCTTGACTGAGCCACTTGTAACCGGTCTCGGATAACACGGACGTTCTGTGATGATTCTGAAACAAGATCCGGTCCAAGCCATTGCTTCTCGCCCACCTCGTCCCAACACAACGGGGAACGACAGCTTCTTCCATACAAAGCTTCAAATGGAGCCATTTGTATGCTGGATTGGTAACTGTTGTTGTAGGCGAATTCAATCAATGCCAAGTGATTACTCCAACTGCCTCCGAAATCAATCATGCAAGCTCGCAACATATCTTCCACTATCTGGTTGGTTCTTTCAGTCTGTCCATCTGTCTGTGGATGAAAAGCAGTACTGAAATTCAGATGAGTACCAAGAGACTCTTGCAGTCCCTTCCAGAAATGTGAAGTAAAACTCGGGTCTCTATCAGACACAATGCTGACAGGTATACCATGGAGCCTTACCACTTCCTTCAAATATAAGGCAGCCAATACATCAACTGTCCACTTGGACTTAATGGGTAAGAAATGAGCCGATTTTGTCAAGCGATCGACGATCACCCATATCGCATCAAATCCACCACGAGTCTTAGGTAGACCCATAATGAAATTCATGCCAATGCTTTCCCACTTCCATTGGGGTATGTCGAGTGGTTTCAACTTTCCTGCCGATCTGAAATGTTCAGCCATAACTTGTTGACAAACCAGACATCTACTCACGAAATCTGTAATTTTGCTTTTCATATTTGGCCACCAAAAGGACCTTTTCAAATCCTTGAACATTTTAGTGCCTCCAGGATGAATAGTGTATTTGGATCTATGTGCTTCCTCCAGAATCTTATTCTTTAACTCAGCTTCATCAGGTACACAAGCTCTACCCTGGAATAACAATCTTCCATCGTCAGCCACCATGAAGTCGGGTCTGCTGCTCAAACTGCCCTTGATCTCAACCAGCTCGGGATCATTGTCTTGCAAGGATTTGATCTCCATCAATAATTCAGGCTTAAGTCGAATCTGTGCAATTATAACCCGATCATTATCAACATTTAGATCCAGGCTAGCTAACTATTCCAATAGCCTCCACTCTTGTAACATGAGACTTGATAATTTAGCCACAGGCTTCAGGCTTAATGCATCTGCCACCACATTGCCTTTACCGGGATGATATTCAATCGAGAAGTCGAAGTCCTTCAAGTACTCCAACCATCTTCTCTGCCTCATGTTAAGTTCTTTCTGAGAAAATAAATACTTCAGACTCTTATGATCTGAAAATACTGTGAATGTTTCTCCATACAAGTAATGCCTCCAAATTTTTAAGGTGAATACAACTGCTGCAAGTTCCAAGTCATGAACGGGGTAATTCTCTTCGTGCTTCTTCAGCTGCCTAGAAGAATAAGCAATCACCTTACCATGCTGCATGAGTACACAGCCTAAGCCAATACTAGAAGCATCGGTATAGACCACGAAACCACCGTCGCCAGAAGGTAAAGCCAATACGGGTGCAGTAGTGAGGTAATCCTTCAATGTTTGGAAGCTCTGCTGACATTCCTCGGACCATTCAAACTTGTTGTCTTTGCGGGTCAATCGAGTGAGAGGTACCACAATCTTGGAGAAGTCTTGAATAAATCTCCGATAATAGCCTGCCAAGCCTAGGAAGCTTCTCACTTCGGTCACTGTAGTAGGCTGATCCCAGTTCCTTACTGCCTCCACTTTCAAAGGATCAACTGAAATACCTTCTTTGGTGATGATATGTCCTAAGAAGGACACTTCTTGTAGCCAGAAATCACATTTACTGAATTTGGCATATAGTTGATGATCTTTCAATATCTGCAATGCCATCCTCAAATGTTCGGCATGCTCTTCTTCAGTCTTGGAATAAATTAGTATGTCGTCAATGAATACCACGACCCATTGATCAAGATAAGGCCGGAATGCATTATTCATTAACTGCATGAAAGCTACTGGTGCATTCGTTAGACCAAAAGGCATAATGACAAACTCAAAATAACCATACCTGCTGCGGAAAGCCGTTTTATAAATATCATCTTCCTTAATCCTCAGCTGATGATATCCAGATCGAAGATCGATCTTAGAGAAATAATGTGCTCCCACTATCTGGTCGAATAATTCGTCAATCCTCGGCAATGGGTATTTATTCTTGATAGTTAGCTGGTTCAGTTGCCGATAATCGATGCATAATCTCATCGAACCATCCTTTTTCCTGACGAATAATACAGGAGCTCCCCAAGGTGAAGTACTCGGACGAATAAAGCCCTTCTCGAGCAATTCCATCAGCTGTTGCTTTAATTCCCTTAGCTCCGCAGGGGACATACGGTAAGGAGCTCTAGAAATAGGAGACGCGCCAGGAACAATATCAATGGAGAAGATAACTTCCCGCTCAGGCGGAAGTCCTGGTAGTTCCTCCGGAAAGACTTCGGAGAATTCTCGGACAATAGGAGTGTCCTTTATCTCAACTCGCTGTTCCGGTGTAGCGTGGACAAAGGCTAGAAAAGCCTCGCAACCTCGCCTCGTCAGCTTGTCGGCTCGAAGAGAAGAGATGAGCGATACGGGGTTATGGTGCTTGATCCCCGTAAAAGATAAACCAGAATCTCTAGTAAAAGTCACTGAGCTAGAACTGCAGTGAACACTGGCCTCATACTTGGCCAACCAATCTGCTCCAAGGATTACATCATAATTATCCATGCAAACTAAGTCGGCTGGAAAGTTCCGCTCATCAATAATAACTTTACTAGAAGGATAGTAATATTGAATAGCCGCTCCAGAACCAATAGGAGTTGATATAACCAATGGAGAATTCATCATAATAGGTTCGACAGATAACGACTTCGCAAATTTCTGAGAAATAAAAGAATGCGTTGCACCAGTATCAAAGAGAACAAATGCGGGCTTGTCGATTATAGTAAGGGTACCTTCGACGAGTCTGCCATCATCAGAAATCCCAGTTTCATCCGCATGTAAAGCTTGGAGCCTTCCTTGCGGCTTCTTGATAACTTGAGGTTTTGCCGGTGTAGCTTGTTCCGATAGAAGAGGGCAGTCAGGGATACGGTGTTCCCTACTCCCACATCGTAAACACGCACCTAGCTTGCGCCAGCATTCCTCCATCTTGTGACCTGGACGATCACAATACTTGCACTTGCCCTTGAATGGAACAATAGGGCCGGGTTTCTTCTCTTCATTTCTTGGCATCTTGCCTTTCCACGTTCCCGATCCGATCCACGAACTAGACCCACTCATGGGCCTCTTTTTGCTAGTGCCAAATCCGGGTCTAGGACTTGGTTGTTCCTTCTTCATGCCTTGCCCACGGATCCTCTCCGTCATTTCTAAGGTATCTTCTAGAACTTGTGCCTTTCTCACCATCTCAGAATAAGTAGAGATCTCCATCGGCGCCAGTTGATTGATGTAATGAATCTTCAACCCGTTGAGAAATCGCTTAGCTTTCATCTTTTCTGTGGAGATAAGGTGGGTAGCATAGCGCGAAAGCCGAGAGAACTGTGCTTCATATTCGGCCACCGATAAGCTTCGATGCTTTAGAGCCGCGAACTCCTCCGCCTTCTTCTCTTGTACACGATCGGAAAAATATTTGTCGTTGAAGAATTCCTCGAACTCCTCCCATGTGACTTGTTGATCGCCTAGAGTTGCCTTGACGGAATCCCACCAAGTACGCGCGTCCCGCTCCAATTGGAAGGTAGAAAGAAGGACACGCTCTTGGTCGGTGCATTGCATGACTTCAAAAATTCTCCCCATTTCGTGGAGCCAATGCTCGGCCTCATCGGGGTTAGTCGAACCAGCAAATCTTGGCGGGTTCATTCCTCGAAAGTTCCGGTATAAGTCACCGGTGCCATGACCTGCTGCTCCAGCTTGAGCTACCTGATGTAACGCCTGAGTCAGGCCTTGAACCGTGCGCTGCAGGTTCCTCCATTCAGCACGATCGGCCGCCATCTACACGAGAAATAGATTACTTAGGTCCAATAAAATAGATAATAACACGATTAAGGAACGAACTTAACCCAAGTTTCTACCCAATCTCACCAGGTCAAGTTCTAGACTTTAACAAGGTTAGAGGTCTAATGCA
Organism: Amorphophallus konjac; assembly: GCA_022559845.1. Classification (NCBI taxonomy): domain Eukaryota; kingdom Viridiplantae; phylum Streptophyta; class Magnoliopsida; order Alismatales; family Araceae; genus Amorphophallus; species Amorphophallus konjac. The sequence goes on along the minus strand of CM040118.1, from coordinate 379,273,278 downwards.
CCTAAACACGACCAAAAACTCGGTACCTGGTGGAGCTAATCGGTCCGAAGACCACGCGCGCAAGTATGCGACCTTCCCGATAGGCGTAGCCTAACGTTCGGACAACACCTTTCGATATACCGATTATTGGGATGCAATGCAAGAAAACCTAAACTTAGGGAACCTAGGAATATGAAACCTAGGGCTCTGATACCAACTACACTGTCACGCCCCGACGCGGAATATCGGGACGTACAGTTAGAAACGAGCTGGCAAGAGAGAGAACTAATCTAAATATATACAAATGCTAAGAAATGGAAATAACTTATTGACCATTAAACAAAACATAACTGGTACATAATCCTCAAATCAACTCAATACAACTAGGATAACAACTCTAGACCACAATAATATAACTGAAGCACAACACACTCTAAACACAACTAACTGATACACTCAAAACATCACTCCTGCCCTTCCCCATCGGTAAGTGCGTCACCTGAAAAGCCTGGAAAGGGGGGGAAACAACAACTATGAGCTAACGCTCAGTAGGAAATAACAGATAGGTATAAGTGATTAGCAGTTTAATTACATATTCAAAATATCATGCTACAAAGGATAATGCAATAAAAGAATAATGATGATATAATGAAACAAAATTTAAAGATCTTGCAAGGTCAAGAAATATAAAGGAACAGAATGGTAATACTTAAGAGGAATAACAAAGACAAGAATTTACTACAGGAGATGACGATAAAGAGTTGGCCATATCAAGATAATTCAAGTCATGTCAAGCACGTGTGTAGTTTCATTTCCACGTCCAAGTAACAGCAAGTAAGTAACAACAAGTAGAGTATAGAATAGTGAAGAGTGGAAAGTGAAAAGTAGTAGAGAGTAGTAGAGAGTAGTGACCAGTCCCAGATTTAACTCATGTCATAGTACTGGTGCCAAATGTCACACCTAGTCAATCACCTCCCCGGGGGTACACGTAGTGTTCGGGCGCTCCTCCCAGGACTAGACCAAGCCCTTAATTGTTTGCCAGGCATTGATTTCTTTGGATGAAAGATCCCACGAATCTAGACTTCCACAATTTATGGCCAGAATTCCAAGGTTTGAACCATGTAGCAATAACAATTTCAAGTAGGAAGGAGATTCATTTCAGAATTTCAAGGTAAGCACAATCATCAAGAAGATTGAAAACCAAGTCACAATAAGAGTTAATCATGTTGCGCTACTGTAGTACATCAGCTATCCAACAAGCTAATCAACATATTAATCCTAATTATCAAGTTAATATGTCAAAGATTATCCATTATCATTTGCATTAAGACAATTGCCAAAAGCTGATTAAAGATGATAAGGTAAAGGAACAAGCTTGTACAGGAAGGAAAAGAATGCATTAACAGAGATTTAATTACACCATTAACCACTAATTATGTGGGTTTCTATTTAACCAATGTATACATTGCAATTAAGATGATGAATGACATGCTTTTACATCGCGATAGAACATAGGAACCAATGCAATTTGAAAATCATAAGGCTCATGATTAGGTCACTGGTTCTACAAAAGTATAGTTTTCAATTGGTCTAAGTTCAATGGGTCGATCCCCTAATGATCCGGATCGATCCACGGTCGTAAAATGATGAAAACCGGGCTTCTGGTATATGGGTCGACCCCTGGGGTCGACCCCTGTAAAAATGGGGTCTGGCAGCTGAATGGGTCGACCCCAGGGGTCGACCCCAGCAAATTCTGAAGGATGGGTCGACCCCTGGGGTCGACCCCTTCAATCCAGCGCAAGGGTCGACCCCTGGGGTCCACCCCCATGCAGGGGTTGGATGGGTCGACCCCTGGGGTCGACCCTCGGGCCTGCTGGGTTTCCCAGAAAACGAGTCGACCCCTGGGGTCGACCCCTGCAAGAACAGCAACGAAAGTTGACTCCGGAAAACACATGAACTCATCCAAATGAGGTCCAATTGAGTTGAAATCAAAACCACATAATCTAGGAATCCTAATAGACATTCTAGGGTCATGATACATGAGTTTAGAAACATGAATTTTCACAGAAATCAATTAAATCTCAACTTATACATGATAAATACATGAAAACCCTAGTTCCTGACCTACTTCTACTAAATCATGCAATTCTCTCAACATAAGCAATGAATTTTGGGGCTTCTTGCGTCAAAAGAAAGCTAACTCGATTATGAATCCAACCATGTATGATATGCTACATGGAGATTAGGTTCCATGACTCAAAATTAGCCCGAAATCAAGATCTGGCTTAAAGGAACACTATATGAATCATGTTCTAGACATGCTCTTACTTCGATGCGAAATACTCTCAACATGCTCAATACAAATTAGGGGTTTCTTCGTAAAATGAAAGCTAACAACATGCTGATTACATCATGTAAGTTAATTAGAGTTTGGTTGTTAGATCCTACCTCAAATCGGAGAAAGAATTCGAAACCCTAGAATGAAGAACAAGCTTGACAGCAGCTCACAAAAAGCTCGATATCTCCACGGATACCTAATGAAATTTGGGGCTTTTAGTCCCATTGGATAGATCTCGACGAGCTGATCAAGATACTATATTTACAAGTCTCAATTAGTTAAGGGTACCTACCTTAATCGACGGATTAAAGGGATGGAGATGAAGAACGACGAACTACCAACACCCTCCACCAAAACGACGAATGCTCCCAGATCTGGACTCCTCGTCGGCTGACCCAGCTACCAAATGAAACTAGAGTCGAAGAGCTACATTTCTATAGGTCATGGAGCTTCTGGAGCCTTCGGAGTTGGGAGTATTTGGCGCTGCAAGTTACGTGTTTAGAAACGGCGCCAGAATCCTTGAATCGACCAAATCTATGTCGGCAGCATGTTTTAGGGCTAGGTTTATCTCAAATTGATTGAGGGTAAATGTTCCTTACCTCGTGGCCTTCCATTTGCCCTTGATTTCAGATCATTTGGTTGAGTAATAAGGTCGAATTTCACGTTTTAAGTTACGATTAGGTAAAGGGTAGGTGGAAGTCAAATTCAGGATTAATCCTCTAATTAGACAAGGTTACGTAATTAATTTGGGTCAAGTCCAGAAGACAAAATTGCTATAAAAATGATCTTTTACCCAATTACTATTTTTACAGATTTTTCTAAGGTAGTCGAATTTTATAGGTTCTATTTTCTAATGAATTAAATATTAATATTTTGAAATTCAAACATTAATTCATTTTAATTCAATTTTAAATTATAAAAAGCTCAATAAAACTTAATAAATAATCGGGGTATTACAATAGTGGAAGTCTTATGTTATCGCTTTGAGAAGCTTGAGGGCCAAAGGGGCTCATTGAATGTACTGTGATCTTCCCTTTTAATGAATAACAATGATGATACCTGATTGAGCCAATTTAATAGTATTTCGGATCAAATCTTCCAAAACTCGTGATTCTGTTGCAAATAACGCCTCAAGGAATGTCGTGAATTCATAAAAGGATGCCTCAGCATACGCCGTTTTCAATATTCCAGCTCACAAATTTGACGCCTCCACAAATGGGCGTTAACTGAATAACGACTTAAAGCAGGGCGTGAATTGATTCAAATTCCCAAAATATATTCGTTGAAATCTTTAAAGTAACGCCCTTAGCTAAGCCACGGATCATCAAAATAATCCCTCAAGCTCAGACGTTAATCATAAACAGCAATTATTACTTCCATCACATCAATCAACCCATATTGAATGCGTCTGGCGACGGTTTTGATTCCCCATGCACACGGAAATAACGCCTCAAGAAACGTCGCCTATTATCAAAACACGCCCAGACTGATGGGTGTCAATTCCACAAAACACGCCCCTCCTTAGGGCGTTACTTCTTTTTGACTGTTCAGCTTTCCTTTCCGCAACCCTAACCGCAACCCTCGTTCTCCCTCTCTCTATCTTTCTCACTCTCTCCCATTCTCACCCTAGCCTTGAACGATGGCCGGCGGTGGCGCTCCCAAGCGGCAGCGGGTGACTGCCCCAGAAGTGGTGGACCTGGGCGATGAACAAGCAGCCGTGGATGGCCCCCCCCGGCGGCGGTTGAAGACGTACCGGCGGCGGCGGCCGGCGACGAGGACGAACACGGCGACGAGGCCACAAGAGAAGAAGATGATGAAGATGAGGATGATGAAGCAGCAGAAGAAGAAGAAGGCGAAGGTGGTGAGGAACACGGTGGTGAAGGCGAAGAAGGAGGTGGTGATGAGCCACCGCCCACGGCGGCGGCTCCTCCCCGTGCCGGCCAACTACGGTGACCCAGGCAACCACGACCTCAGCCACAAGGACCAAAGCACAAGAAGGTAGGCCCCCAACCCAATTTCTATTTTTTTGCAATTTTATTTTTATTTTTTAGCATTTTCCATAGCCCTCGGGGTAGAAACCCTGCAACTCAGAAAAGAGACGCCCTCAGTAAGGGCGGGATTTAACAGAAGACGCCCAAGCCAGGGACGTTAATTCATTTTATTTTCTGCAAAATAATTAACCTCTTGAAAACACGCCCTAAAGCATGTCGCCCATTTAAATTCATCATTTTTCATATCATGCTGTTAATTTCCATTAATTTACATGCTTTTAATTATTTTTCCATGAATTATTCGCATGCTGTTATTTTTATTTCATTTTCTGAAAGTCCTGAAAGCAACGCCCCCTACCAGGGCGTTAATTCAATGAAAGACGACCAAACCAGCGGACGTCAAATCATTAATTTCAAAAATTATTATGAGACCCAAACACTCCCATTTGAAAACAACGTCTCACACAGGGGCGTGACTTAAGCAAAAGACGACCCTGGGATGGGCGTCTCCTAAAAAAAACTTATGAAATTAGAAATTAACCACCAAACCACGCCCAATACAGAGGCGTTTCTTAGATAAACAGCGACCTTGGGGTAGGTCGTGAATTCAAAGCACACTTGAGAACCACGCCCCTCCCAGGGGCGCTAATCCAACGAACCACGACCCAAGGATGGTCGCTAATTAAAATCAAACATCAACATAACTCAGGGCAATCAAAATGAGATTCAATGCATGAATAATCAAAATAATTAAGCGAAAAAACTTTTCTTGATGCATGCAGGGGTTGATGAGGACGCGCATCTCCTGGGTCATGGTCCGGGCAGCATACTATGGCCTCCCTGAGTTTCAGAGATCGAGGGTAGATGCCATGGGGTTTGGGGCCTTCCTATCCATAGAGTCAGTTAGACCAGACCTACCACTTATCCAGGTTCTGAGGGAGAGATGGGACAGGACTAGCCGGGCATTCGTGATGCCCTGGGGGCATATGGTCCCTACCCTGGAGGATGTAGCCAGGATTACAGGGTTGAGGGTAGACGAAGAGGCTGTGAGTGGGATCACCTACCCTGACTACACTGAGTTCGCCCAGAGACTGCTAGGGCTAGAGATGGTTTACGAGACACCCAGCGAGTGTAGGACTATCTTCCGCACCGACCTGACTACGGTGATGGGCTTAGGGAATGCTAGGCATAGATCAGGGGAGACCCTAGAGCAGTTCTCACAGAGGTTGATCGATGGGGCTAGGGCGGTCTACTGCTAGGATCCAGCTGACAGAGGGAGAGAGCAGACCGGGACTTGAGGAGGTTTCTACTGCTGCTACTCGGGAGGCTATTGCTGGGGACGAAAGGAGACGTCATCAACTACCGATTCCTGGGCATACTCGAGGACTTGGAGGCAGTCGGCAGCTACGCCTGGGGAGCGGCACTACTGGCGCATCTGATGGCTGACCTGTCCACCGGGACAGGTCGAGAGACGACCGTCAGTGGCTTCTCACCTTTTCTTCAGGTATGCATTTTTCTTCTTTTTCCTTTTTTTTTATTATGCGTGTGAATGCCTTACTAATGCAATGCATGGATGCAGGTCTGGAGCCATCTATACATGCCGATGGGGCGCGTCGACCCACGGCCCGGAGGTGAGGGAGCTTTTCCTCTAGCGCGGCGCTGGCTGCCGGTGGTCTTCGGGGCCCCACTCGGCTACGAGCTGTGGGTTCTACGGAGAGAGTTCCGCGACTTTCCTCCCTCGCTGGTATGTATGAATGCATTTTTTTATGCATTTATTTGAATTTATTATGATGATGATGAAATGCTGATGATATGTATGTTTATATTTTATGAATGCAGGTGCGATGGAGACCCTATGAGGGGATGACAGACGAGGGCCAGCCGTGGGTCGTAGCGGCCGTCCTCGCTTTGAGCGTGAGCTTTGGGTTCACTGCTTGAGCGAGATCGAGCCGTTACGGCTTAGGTTGGTGATGAGGACCCTGGGCCTTCACCAGGAGTGGGTAGAGGTCGGCGAGCCACGCGGCATCAGGAAGAAGACACGCGGTCGTACAAAGGCGACCGACTGGAGGGTACGGTTCGAGGAGCAGTACGCCGACTGGCAGTGAGGCGGGACCAGAGTCACCTCTCGGGCGACTGACAGTTTCGAGTACCTCCGATGCTACTGGGAGGTTTACGCCGGACGACCCCAGATGAGGGTCTTAGGGGTATGTATGAATGCACTTATTTCTAAATTAAATGCAAATGCTTATGTTTCTATTATGTGACTAAAATGAAATGAATGCAGGATGCACGGGACATAGCGGCGATGGATGCCCAGGCCCATCTACACAGCCTGAAGGACCAGCTGGCTGCCACACGGGCCGACCTCGAGACCCTGGTGAGTGTTTCAATTATTTCTATATGCAAATGAATTTTTGTTAAATTATTGATGATTAGCCACTGACGATTTCAATGAATGCAGCGTGCCCAGCAGGGAGCAGCAGGGAGAGATACGGGAGAGGCCTCCAGCTCGAGGGGACCCAGTGCAGAGGTGACTGCATTGGCAGAGCAGCTAGCTGGAGCGGTCACACGGGCAGAGGCTGCAGTGCACGACCTCGCCTCACGGGTAAATTATAAACTCAAACCTCATTCAAATATTGATTATACAGCATTGTGTACTGATGAAGTTGTTTTGCAGACTGAGGAGCTCCGAGCCGCGCTTGCTTGCGTTGATGAGGGCTTCCGTGCGACGAGCACACAGGTGAGTGGTTCAATCATATGTTGCTTGAATTGATAGATTACTGAATCATTGCCTTAACTGTGGAATTGATGATTTGTTTACCTGTTTGCAGGCTACTCAACTTCAGGCGGTACGTACCAAGTTGGCGATCCGCGATCAGCAGATCTTAGAGCTAGAGAGGTCCCTGAGGCGTCGAGAGGAGCTGCCTCAGGATGTGGCAGGGTTACGGGTCGCCCTCGAGCTGGAGAGGAGGGAGCGGGCCCGTGAGCGCGAGGAGCGTGCTCGTGAGCACGAGGAGCTGGCGGACCTGAGGACTCAGCTAGTCCTTTCTCAGGAGCGACTTCGAGTGTCGGAGGAGCGTCTGCAACGAGGTCGGGAGCGGGCGCGAGCGGCGGGGTTCAGCTTGGGCAGCTCCTCTTACATGGCGGGCTCCTCTTTTCGACCGAGGAGTGAGACAGGGGACCAGGCTCGAGGTCCAGCGGCTTCACGGGGCTCCATGCCCCCCCCACCAGCACCACCTCGGGATGCCGAGGGTGAGGTTGAGAGAAGGAGAGAGGAGGGTGGAGGCGAGAGCTGAGAGACTTACTTGTATCCCTCCACCTTCACACCTGTACATGATATATATATATATATATATATATATATATATATATATATATGAGATTTGAGTTTTTGTTTACCTGAGCACTTTGTGTGTTTGTGGACTTGTGTTTGTGTACTTTTCTCTTTCCACATTCTTCGTTTTTACTTTGCTTTACCCTGTTCCTGTAACTGTAATCCACACTTTGAACAAACAGGTTAATTCATCTATTCGACTTGGCCCCTTGCTCAATAAGCAAGGGGTATCTTAATGACGGATCAAGGGGCCAAGCCTTTAATCAAATAAGGTAAATGAAATAACTGATAACGGGGAGATGCATCATGCAGGCACGCATATGCAAACCATAAATAAAGATGCCCATGCAGAAATGCAAGCATGCTTGGAGAATGCATTTTTTTTCACTCATTTATATTTTTTTTTGTTATTTTTCTAAAAAATGCGCCTTAGAGTAGGTCGTGGTTCGCATAAAGACGCCCTGGAAGACGGCGTGAATTTGAAAAGGGAATCTGACTTTTGAGAAAGTAACGACCTGCTCGGGGACGTTATTCGGAAAGAGACGACCTAATCAAGGACGTTAATTCTATAAAAAGCGCCTTAGCCAAAGGCGTTAATTGAATTATTCTGCAAAAATGGGTTGACAAGGCTATCAAGACCACGGGTCCTACACGGTCACCATCTAAAATTCATTAACCTTTCTTGAGTAATTAAAAGGGAGTCGACGTGATCATAGTTGACTTGTATTCGAGATTTCGTACAGTGCAATTTCCTAAGTCCGTCTTGACCATCCTGCCAGTTCATGACTTACCATATAGAAAGGATGGAAGAACATATAAGGGAAGCCCATAAGGGATTCTGAGATGCTCGAGGTAAAGTTACCTCCCCTACCCTATGCCTGTTGGGGTTCGGTCTTTGGCGTAGGGAAATTTTGTTGCCTTTTTGCCTCTTTTATATTACACGCATATGCCCAAGGTTTTCCTTGCGGGGACTTTGCCCTCTTGACATGCATTTCTTTTCACCATTTGACTTTCACTTTGAAATTGACTTGCATTGATGAACAACCTAATTGTACTTGGGCTTTTGTGTCATTTGCTCCCTTTTGGGCCCTGACTTCCACCTACTAGGGCGACGGATAGGCTTGGCGGGTCTACCCCGAGGTCTCCCTTCCTCCCTTATGGGCCGAAGAAGAAAAGAACGGGTACTGTCTTTCACCTTTAGTCAGGTTTTTGACTTCCCATCGGATTTTGCACTGCTTGAGTTCAAGAATAAAGCGTGTAGTGTGTGCGGGTGTCGACCCAATTTTAGGTTAACAAGACTGATGAATGAATTCTGAATTTTGACCTTTCGGACCTTGATCCATCGTGTGCCATGGCACCAATTTTTGTCTTGATCTCTTTTGGTTTTGAAGAATTTCTATTTTTTTTGGAACTTATATATATATATATATATATATATATATATTGGAAATATTCCACTTTGTTTTGGATTTTTGAATCAATTTTTATTTTTTTTTAGATTTTAAAAATATTCTATATATATTATTTTTGGATTTTTGAATCAAGGGTAGTATTTCTTAAGATACAAACCATTCCAAGGGTGAGTTAACTCTTCTCCTTCAGCATTAATCAGTTTATAAGCATTGCCATGAAAAACATCTTTTATAACAAACGGTCCTTCCCAATTGGGTTAGAGTTTTGAGCGAGGCCCACCGGGTTTTACAAAAATTCTTTTAATTACCATCTCACCGATTTTGAATTTTCTCTCAATCACTTTCTTTTGATAAAAACGCGAGAGCCTGTTTTGATAAATGCGCGCATGCTCAGCGGCAACCAAACGCTTCTCATCTAGGAGTTCCAATTGAGCAAGGAGTGAATCACGACGCTCATCAATAGAGAGTTCCTTGTCAAATTGTACTCACAGAGAGGGAATGAGAATCTCGTAAGGGACTACCGCCTCCATTCCATAAGTAAGGGTGAAAGGGGTTTGCCCAGTGGGGGTACGAATGGAAGTGCGATAGGCCCAGAGAGCTTCAACTAGCTTGTCTGGCCAATCCGAAAATTTATTAGCCTCACACGTCTTTTAAACAATTTTGATCAAAGTTTTTATTAGTTGCCTCTGCTTGGCCATTGCCCTGCGGATAATAGGGAGAAGAATGATGCAATGCAATGTTATACCTGTTGCAGAGATCCTTGAGCTCTTGAGAGATGAATTGAGGTCCATTGTCGGTGACGATGGTACTCGGGATGCCGAACCTCGTGATGATGTTCTTCATTATGAATTTGCAGATAGTTGATGCTTTAATCTCCACGTAAGCTTCCACTTCCGCCCACTTGGTGAAGTACTCCGTTGCTGTGAGGATGAACGACTTTTGTTTCGTGAGGAGGTTCGAGTCACCAAGAGGCCCAATGATATCAAAAGCCCACATGGAGAAGGGCCATGGGGAGGACATAGGATGGAGTGAAGAAGCAGGAGAATGAATTTTGTCGGCGTGCAGTTGGCACTTAACACACCTTCGAACATAGATAGAACAATCCTCTTCTAGAGTTGGCCAATAGAACCCTAGCCTAAGGATCTTCTTAGCTAGCATCTGGCTATTCATATGACCACCACACACCCCAGAATGCGCCTCTTCCATAACTTTCCATGATTCATCATCGTCGAGGCATCTTAATAAAACACCGGTGAGCCCTCTCCTGTAGAGCACACCTCCAACCAAGACATAACGCTGAGCCACTCTTCTGATTGCTTTCTTTTCCTCCACAGTGGCTTCTTCGGGATAGGACTGATTATTGCAATATCTGGCAATCTCATAATACCAAGGTTTTTCTTCGTCAGCCAATTCCTCTTGCCAATCTAACAACATGACTTCTTTGTCTTTAAGAGCTTCCTTGTGTCTGTCCTTCTCGAGCACCCTGTCCTTAACATCGAGAAACGCATGATCCTTAATAGCTGGAGTGTAGCGCTGATGAATCAGAGGAACATGAAAATCACGCTCAGAAGGGAAGACTAAAGCAGAAGCTAAAGAGGCGAGAGCGTCAGCTAAGATGTTTTGGCTACGAGGGACATGAACGAAGATCAACTTGGTAAAGAGCTTGGCATAAGCTGAAGCAAGTTCCTGGTAGGGTTTGAGCTTGGGATTGATAGTGCGGCACTTGACGAGCACCTGGCGCAGAATAAGCTGACTATCACCAACAATCCTCAAATGGGTGACACCATATTGATGGGCGATTTGAAGACCGGCCAAAAGAGCCTCATACTCAGCTATATTATTGGTGACAGGGAAAGTGAGCCGAGCAGCAAATGGGATGGTGACCCCTTCTGGTGTTAAAAGAACCATGCCGATCCCTCTTCCTTGGGAATTTAGAGCTCCATCAAAATGTAACGTCCACATAGGATCATGGGGTTGATTAATGGACAGCAGCTCTTCATCTGGAAACTCCGAATTGACAGGATCAAAGCGGTGAAGAGGGTGATGAGCAAGGTGTTCGGAAATGGCATAGCCTTTGATAGCTTTCTGTTGAATGTAAGTGATGTCAAACTAGGAGAGGAAGCTTTGCCAGCGTGCTAATCGATCAGTGAGGATAGATTTTTCAAGAAGGAATTTGATTGGATTCATGCGTGCAATGAGGTGAACCTCGTGAGCTAAGAAATAGTGTTTTAATTTCTGGACTACCCAAACCAAAGTAGCGCAAGTCTTCTCCATAGCTGAGTACCTCTGCTCACAAGGGTTAAGAAGTTTAGATAAATAGTATGCTGCCCTCTCCTTACTTTCCTCGTCCACTTGAGCTAGGACAGCACCTACAGAGTCATCCAGAACTGAGACATAGAGAATGAGTGGTTTGCCTGGAATTGGCGGCCTCAGGACAGGAGGATTGGCCAAATAATCCTTTAATCCGTCAAAGGCTGCCTGACACTTGTCATACCAATTAAACTTGACTCCCGACTTAGTGAGCTCGTAAAACGGCCTGCATCGTTGTGAGTGCTGGGAGACAAAGCAGCGGATAAATTGTAACCTCCCGATTAGTCCTCGCACTTCCTTCAAATTCTTGGGAGAAGGCATATCTCTAATGGCCTTCGCCTTGTTGGGATCAACTTCAATTCCCCTCTTGCTAACAATAAATCCAAGTAACTTTCCTGATGAAACGCCAAATACACACTTCTTGGGGTTCATCTTTAACTGATACTCTCGTGATCTTTGCAAGACCTTAGCTAGAACCCCAGGATGCTCAATCCTTGTCTTTGATTTTACAACCAGGTCATCCACATACACCTCAATAAAAATGTGAATCATATCATGAAAAATCGCCATCATAGCCCTCTGATAGGTGGCTCCAGCATTCTTGAGTCCAAAAGGCATGACCACATAGCAGTATGTGCCCCATGGTGTAGTGAATGATGTTTTCTCTTGATCTTCTTCAGTCAGACGAATCTGATTGTAACCTGAAAAGCCATCCATGAAAGAGAGAGTCTCAAATCCTGCCGTATTATCGATTAGAACATCAATATGAGGGAGGGGGAAGTCATCTTTAGGACACGCTCGGTTGAGGTCCCGGAAGTCTATACAAATCCGAACCTTTCCATCTGTCTTCATGACCGGGACGATGTTAGCCACCCAGTTAGGATAGAGGACAACTCTGACAAATCTAGCCTTATGGAGTTTGTCGACCTCTTCTTTCATCTTCAAAGCCATATTAGGGTGGAAACGTCTCAACCGTTGTTTGACCGGGACAGACCCTGGCTTAAGTGTAAGCCGATGTTCAACGAGCGCAGGGTCTAATCCAGGCAGATCCTCATAACTCCACGCAAACGTGTCTTTATATTCTTGAAGTACCAAAATAAACGCCTCCTCTTCGGAGGGCGGCAAATTCTTGCTAATGAGGACGATCCTAGGGTCTTCCTCGGTACCCAAATTAACTTCTTTGGTAGGCTCCTCTACAGAGGCTGATGGTTCGTCAAATCTTCTCATGCCACTGGCAAAGGCATCAGCCTCGTCCTCATATTCTTCATAACTTTCATCCCCCTCTTCAATAGGGTCTTCATCATTCATAATCTCGTAGACACCCAAACCCTCATAAGAAACAACAGTATCCTCATATTCCGACTCTGGCAGGATAATCGGATTCTCCACGAATTCAGGAAGGGCTAAACAAGCCTGGCACCTTTTGGCTAGCTCCAACAGAAATCTACGCGGAATCTGCTTACCCTTGGATTTCTTATGAGAATCTACCCCATGAATTTTATTAGAAGAAGAGGAGGAGCAACTAGCTTGATCAGAAGAAGAAAAAGAAGGAGGTGAAAAAGTGGATACAGAGGGAGGTACAGATGAAGACCCCTCACCAGAGGGGGAAAAGAGGTTTATCAATGAATCTTGAAGGAGTGGCCCCTGGGTCGGGACACACTCGGGAGAAAAATAGGAGGTCTCCTCAATAGAGATGGAGGATTGGAAAATTGGAATTTTGGCGTTTTTTTTCATTTTTGTTTTTATCTTCATTTTTATTTTCTTTTTCTAGAAGAAAGCAATGTGAAGGGAGAATAGCAGGAGGAGTGGAGATTGAAAGTTTGGAGAAAGATTGAATCAGTGATGGCCCACGCGGGGGCATAATGGAGAGTCTGGAGAATTGCTCGAGGAGCAAAGGAGGAATGGGGAGAGAAACTTGGATTGAACTTGGAGAGAAATTGATCATAATCGGTGGCGGTCTCGGCACGCGACCAAACCAGTGGGAATGTAAGGAAGCAAGAAGAGACGGATGCATGGAAGTGAAGGAAAAAAGGCCGACCCACAGCCTGTCCACAGTGAAACCTTCCTCAAACGGAATATCTGGCTCTCCAGTATCAGTGTAGTCATTCAGCAACTGCGTCTTATCTGTAATTGCAGCCGGCATTTCAATCAATTTATGTATTAGTAGCGGCCATTCCGGATCAGTCAGCATAAAGAGGCGGCTCAAGGAAATAGTGATATCATTCATATCAAACCACCTGTACCAGTCACATTCCGGATCATCCATTTTCCTTCTTTTGTCAGGCCTTAAGGAGTCCAGGGCTTTGTATGTGGCTAACGGGGCTATATGACGAGCAAACTGTCTAGCATGAACATCCTGACAGTCTAGTATGGAAGTGATTATTGTAGTTTGCTCACTATTCTGAAAGCCACCCGTGACAGAATGTGTTTGCAATGTCCAGGTAAGCGGCTGGCGATCTGTCTTCAATGTAGATGTCATAACTGCCCACGGTTCATCTTCATTTTTGCCTGGCCCTTTGTAGCCCAAACCCCCTCTTGCAATCAATTTCTAAGGCTTTACAGGCCTAATCCTGCCTTGACAATTGGCACCCAGACCTTTGCCATTTTGATACCCCATTTTTATTAAAATGTTCCAGCCATGGGTGTTCATCACCGTTTTCTTTTTCTTCCCCTTGGAAGGCAGGGGCGTCATAGCAACCGTTGTGATAGTCTCGGATGGCATCGACCGTGGGCGAGGGACGTCCAATACAGATAACAATGGCTTATTGGCAGGCCAAATAGAAGGAACCGATGAAGCCACATGAATATCCTCCTCCGGCAAAATTGGAATACTGGTGACTTTAATAATGCGGCCCTTGTGTGGAAACTTGAGGCATTGATGATTTGTGGAGGGCACTGCATCAAGCTGTTGGATGTAGGGACGGCCAAGAATGCCATTAAATGTTGGATCCATGTCCAAAATATGAAAATCAGCTGTGATTGTTGCTGGACCCAAACTTACTTTTAAAGTAATCATGCCTAGAGGAGGCTTCTTCGTGTTATCATATGCAGTGACCGTTATGGTGGACGGCCGAATTTGGTTTTTCGGAATGCCACACAACTTCAGGGTGCTAGGGGGCAAGACATTGATGGATGCCCCAGTGTCTACCAGACATTGCTTGATAGCCACCTTATTGATATCAACTGTGATGCATAGAGCATATTTTCTTGCTGAAATTGGTGCCAGCTCATGCTCATAAAAAGTGATCGCTGGTTGACTTCCAGTAGGTGTTAAGACTGCGGTTATCTGCTCGACCGGAATGTCCTCATTGACCATGACTTTCTGCAGATATTCCTTTAGAGCCATCTGATGAGTGGTCGACCTCTTGATCAGTTCTAGAATTGAAATTCTTGCCGGAGTCCGGTCCAAATGCTTTAACAAGTTGTATTCTGTGCCTGGTATGGACTCCTGTTCTTGTTCCTGTTCTTGCGGCCCCTGCGCGGGCTCTAACCCTCTCTGTGGAAAAATGCGGTGGAACATCGGCCCACTGCGGAGCGGCGCCACGCCTTGACGCGCCTCTGTCGGGGCAAGTGTGGGAGGAGGGTTAGAAGAAGAAGAGGGTGTGTTAGTGTTGATAAGCGGTGGAGGAGTGTTTGAAGAAGGAGCCCCCACAGGGGGTGTTGATGAAGAGTTTAATAAAGATGCCACCGTAGGAGGCGTAGGAGTAGAAAGGGATACCCGAATGCGGGGGGCATTGGTGGGTGGAACGAGGAGAGATCTGGGCATAAAAGGTGGGAGAGCCGATGGTGGAGGGATCCTTGCCGGTGGAGGAGTAGTGGTGGCGGGTGCAACGGGCGTTGGCGACGGGCGGTTAAGGAGTGGCCTAGATGGCAGTGGTGAAGGGTTGGTGGTGGATGGGGTTTGTTGTGGTGTAGGTTGTGGAGGTGGTAAGCAGGTAAGAAGGGGGCGAACCGGCAAGGGTGGAGAATAGGTGGGGGTAGGTGGATTAACGGGGCGCAGAAGGGATCGGCTCAATTGGGGGGTAGAAGAAGACGAAAGGGTGCGCAAGAGGCGCGGAGGTTGATTTTGATTGTGATTAAATGCCCCGACAGAGGCGTTTTCTTCATGCCATCTCTGCCCTCTTTCCACCTCAGGGAGAGACGTGACAGGGTTTACGTGCTGGTTTGGCGGGTGCTCCGGCAGTGGATTATGGACAATCCCCATATCCTGCTGAGGCGCTGGAACTTGTTGTTGCTGCTGTGGAGCTGGTTGTTGTGGCTGCTGAGCCTGTTACTACCGATGAGGCCTTCTTTCTTTCATGGTGGCAATAAACTGCCTCATCTCATCCCAGTTGATGCCGCCCTGGTCATTTAGATCATAAATATAATCTCTGAAGTGGAAGCAACGATCAAGGTTATGACCAGGTGTGCGATGGAAAGCGCAGTAACGGGATGTGTCAACATTAGCGGGCCACGCTGTTCTTTCCCTTGGTAACAAGAGCAAGTTGGCGGCCATTAAGGCGTTGAAAATATCCGGGAGACTTTCTGGCAGTGGAGGGTAGTGGGCTCTCTTGGGGCCAAGTAGTGGTCTCCGTTGTTGTTGTTGGCCATAGTTGGTAGGTGGTGGTACCTGGTGGTATTGTTGCGGAGCTGGAGGGTCAGCGCGGGGCGCTAGGTTTTGCGGTGGAGCAAAGGAATGTTGGGGTGCGAATTGGTGTTGTGGAGTGGAGTTCAAATGGGGGTTTTATGGTGGAGGTGGGTTAGGCCGTGGGTTAGATTGATGGTGGGGGTGGCCAACGACGCCAACCTGCTTGTTTGCAATTGTGCCCTCAGTCATGGGCCCGCTGTTGTTGACGTTTGTACTTTTCTTAAATAGCCGTGGCTTCGGCTCAAACATGCCCATGATGGGCGAATCCTTCATCTGTGTCTGAATATAACGAGCTCTCTCATAGAGCTCCTCCATCGTATGTGCCGGAACTGAGGAGTTGCATTGGAAATTATCATCTTAACTTGTTCTTGTTCCGCCAAAGTGTCTTTCAACTTCTCGGCCATTGAACGCCACCTATCAGCAAATATGATGAAGTCCTCCTCGGGCTTCATTTTTTCTGCAACCAAATCTGTGACTGAGAGGGAGGGTCCGACCCGGTCCCTATACTTCTGCAGGAACTTCTTCTGAACAATATCAAAGTCGCTGGCATCAGCAGGATCCAACGAATAGAACCATTCAAGGGCTGGCCCCTCTAAAGATCTCCTGAATAAATAGGCCAGAGAGACCTTGTTGTCTTGCCAGAAAGAGGTCTCGTACATAAAATCCTTCAGATGAATAAAAGGATTGCCAGTGCCATTATATCGTTGGAAGTTCGGCATCTCAGATGGCGGCAAGTGAAAAACTGGCAGGGTAGGGAGCGAGATCTCCGGGGCATTCTTGGCCGCAGTGACCTTCTTCAGTTGCTCTTCCATGCTGGCCAACTTCTGAAGCAGTAGAACATTGGTGTCGGACTCGACTAGGGCCAGATTTTGAATAAAAGAATGCGGTATAGGCATCCGTAGGATTCGGGGAGGTTGGAGAGACTGAGGCCTAACCGCTGAGTAACTCGCCTGTTGGGCCGGCATGGCCGCACCGGGCGTTGGTGGACGAGAGGGGTGTTTGTGCAAGACCGCCTGGTCATTAATGAGGTGATGGCCACTCTCGGCCGGAGGGGGATTAGAGGATGAAGAGGGAACATACTTCCCTTTCAAAGCGGCCTGAACTACCTGCCGCTGGGAATCATCTAACTGAGATAGAGCATTAATTAAATCTATGACATTGAAGGATGGGGAAGGGTTCCCCGAAGTGTTAGAGGGTAAAGTCTGAGAAGAGGGCACAACCTCTTGAGGAGTGGTATCAACCACATGAACCTGAGGGTAATGAGACTGAGGAGGAGGGTAATTTCCCTCATGATAAATGGAATCTTGGAGGGGGATTTCATATTGACCAAAAACATTCTCATCCTCATCATCATAAGAATACCCGTAGCCTGCCATGTTGATGATTTTACCTGAACGGAGTTTCATGTTTAAGAAGAGAGAAAGCTTTATAAAAGGGGTTATGACACAAAAGCACTCAATCCAAGCAAACTTTAATCAAATCAACCCAACAAAATTTATGAAATCAAGTTGAGATGGACGTAAGATTTTAATGTTATGGTTGAGATTAGAGTGGATTAATTTGCAGGATAATTCACTCCTTTTGCAAAGTGAAACCTAGTTTGGATCCAAGTGTGACTTCCGGGTCAACTAGGTTCTTTCTCTCTCTTCACCAACGATGGATTCTCTATACTCCGGGTACTTCAAGGGTACAACCAGCCCGGCGTCCGTGAGGGAATCCACGGGTGCGGGGACTTACGGAGGTCTTGGAAAAGGGATTTTCGGTCCAAAGAGATGGAATGCTCAATGGAGGGTTGTCCCGATTCCAAGAGAGGTGTGTGGAATCCTAGTGTAGAGAGAAAAGGTCTCTCAACCAAATGCCATAAGATGTAAGCCAAGATATGCAGATCACACCAATATAGCCAAATAATCAATATAAGAATCAATGCAGCATGAATAAGCAAAGACAGCAGGGTTCTGTAAAATCACAGGAAAGAGACGACCTAGCCACGGTCGCTATCAACAAAAAAGACGACAGTGAGACTGTCGTGAATCCCTGGGGATCCCACAGGCAATGGAGAAAACGCGTCTTGGTGTGAGGCCCTATATGTGAAAAGGACGCCTTCGGCAGAGGGCGTCAAATCTGGAAACGCGCCTTGATGTGAAGCGCTAAGAAATAAAGAGACGCCCATGGGCAGGGCGTGAATCCACAAACATCGTAATAAAAGCAGGGGATATGATGAAGCACGCCTTATCAGAAGACGTTAAACATAAATGAGACGCCCTGGATGAAGGCGTTAAATTAAAACGCGCCTCCGGATGAGGCGTTAATTCAGATCACAAACTGGCTGATCCCGGGAGTGTGCAGTGTGCACGGTGGAGGGTGCCCGTGGGGCACAAAAGGAGGGGTACCGTGGGTACCGAGGGGAAAGGGCACACGTGGGTGCCAAAGGGGAAAGGGCACACGTGGGTGCCAAAGGGGAAAGGGCACGCGTGGATGCCGATAGGAGATGGTAATCAAAAGAAAAACAGTGGAAGTCCCACCGTGATCGCCAATTTGTAGATCGTGATAAATCCACACATATGGAACAAACTCCTCATATGTGATATGTAAAATGATGGAGAGATGATAACAAAGACAAAAGAAAGCACGTGGTGCTATAAAGGAGAGTGATCACCAGAGGGGTTACCTCAATAATAAAAATAGATGATCGCGAATACCTGGTGATAAGTGGGATGCGGGATGGATTGTGAATTCCTTCCTCCTCCTTCTATCGGTCGGCCGATGAAGGGGATTTTCCTTATTGATTACCCTTGCAAAAAAAAAGAACAAACAAATGGAAAAGATGCATCAGCCAAGAGTGAATGCAGTATCAATCCCAAATAGATGATATGATGATGAAAGAGAACACAACATGCGCACCTCTTTTTTTGGTTTTTAAAACCCCTAAAGAGTTGGGGAAAGGAGAAATATGATACTAATGCAAGAACAGGAAACAGTGGATGATGACCGATGGAAAAAGCACAAATAGATAAGCAAGGATCCCTGCTGTCCCTGACGATAATAGAGGGGAACCAGGGTTGATGCTGCTGGCAGGAAGAAGAGGAAGCAGAGAGCTCTAAAGGATCGCACGGGAAGAAGATGAAGAGAGCCTCCGTATGTATAATCTCTGACCTCGGTCACCTTTGTCAAGATCGACCAGAGCATGCTTATATAGGGTTTAAACCGAAGATAATCACAGATTTAGGAAGATAAGGACAGGCAATGTTTATCAAAGGCAGGACTCTAGTTCCCTGATCGAGCAAGGTGACCAAAGAAGGCAGGGAACTATTCAGGAAAGGCACACCAAAATAGGACACTGAAACAAAAAATGCGACCTTCAGAAGGGCGTCAAATTTGAATTGACGACCTACCTTAAGACGTTACTCCATAACACGACCTGGTCAAGGGCGTCACTTCTTGGATTTAAATTTGGAAATAAAACTTTCTTTATTTGAAAATTATGAGAAAACGCCTGAGATAAAGGCGTTACTTGAAAACACACCCTGAGGAAGGACGCCAATTAGTAATTAGAATTTATATTGAAAATGGATAATACCAGGAATTGACGCCCTGAAATTTGGTCGTCCTTTCTTTTGAACACGCCCTAGATAAGGTCGCTTTTAAAATAACACCCCTCTTCAGGTCGCGAATCACAAAAATGCAAGAACAAACCAAAAAAACCACAAAAATAGAAAAACTTCATATTATGAATGTATTGAAGTTCACTTTGGGGCGTCAACATAGTGACATGAGATATGATCAACATAGAGTCAATTTTGGCGTGTCTACATCAGGTTCCCGCGCACTACCTCAGCCAACTGTCCGAGAAGTGCGCCCAACTTTGCCATGTCTCTGAATTCACATCCACTCCCATTACCCTAGGGGCAGTTGAGCTAGAAGGATCTTTAGTAGATGACGGTCTAGGGGTATATGTGCTAGAAGAGGATGATGATGCTGAAGAAGAAGAGTCGCTAGAGGATTGTGCTGATCCCATAGCTTCTTTCGTCGACGGAATAAAGAGATTCGATGAACCTAGTATTTTCGTTGATGAGTCCACCAAGGAAATTAATCTTGGCACCAAGGATAACCCCAAAACTATCTTGATAACTGGTGCGGACAGCAGAGCAAGCGAGAAGCACGAACTGGCGAGTCGTCGGTACTGTACAAGGAGCACCACTTGGGCTACATCGGCTTCTATCTGGCTCGGAGACAGCATGGAGACTCCCCCTTGAGTCTCGATATTTATAGTATTTACTGAGACTTTATTTGTGTGTCACGTGTGTTTATTGGTTTTTATTCGAATTGTAATACAGATTGTAATAAGGGTTTATTTGTAATTTAGGACCACCCGGGTCCCGCGGGCCCCCCTACCTCTTCCCCACTGATCCACCTCATCTCTAGGGCCCATGTGGGGTTAGTCAACCTTCCAATAGTGGGCTTCTAGAAGAGTGGACCAAGGGGGGGACAAGAGGTTAACAAAGTCCAAGAAAGAGGCATTCTAGTCAAGGGGGCGCCCCCCCATTTAGTATATTATATTAGGTTTGAATTTTTATTTTATTTGATACCAAATCACATGGGAGAATAAAAATGTGGACCCCCTCTTTTACCCTCCCCAACCCAAGATCTAGGGTTAATTAGTGTCTTTTGTCATTTCACATAAATACCTTGTATTTCTATTTTGAGTGGAATTAATGCATAAGAAATCTGGAATTTTGTTGGAAGCCTGGCAACGGCCGCCCCTCTCTCTCTCTCCTCTCTTCTTCTTGCAGCTGGGAAGGCTGTGTTCTGAGGTGGGAAGCCTCATCTATCTGGTGTGGAGTTTGTCGTTGCCGCCACCACCGTCATCGAGCCACCGTTGCACCGCCACCGCCTCCGTCAGTATTCTGCCAATCGGGTGATAGCAGGCCATTCTCGGATTTTTAGCTCTCAGCCACGAGTTCATCTGGAGCTCAAACTTTCAGGGTGAGTTCCAAGGGTCTTCACCACGTCTCATAAAATTTGGTTGGGCTTCAAGCGTCCATTTTGTAATTTTTCATTTTCATTCTTCCTTTCCACCCAGATCTGCCAGCTTTGAGTCTAGATTCACAGTATCTCTGAGTTTCACCTCTTCAGATCTCTTCTTGGTTTTTTATTGAGCCCCAAATTTTAATGGAGGTTCTTTCCAACACCCCCTCCATCCACGAATTTTCGTGGAATTTCTAAAGGCCTTCACCTATTTTCTAAAAATCACTTTCAGATCCTACTCAATTCTATCTGTCTCTATCCAGATCCGACCACCCACCAGTATAAAATATTTTTCCCCATCCAAACCTCCACCAAATCGGTCATAAGAATTATTTCCGTTTTCCGCTCTCTCCCCTCTACAACTTTCATGAAGAGCTCGAGATCTGAATAAGAGGTCTACCCTGCGGTCAACGCCCACTCTTAGGAAACTTTAATTCTGCCCGGCCAGATCTGAAACTGAGACCAGTCCAGTTCCAAAATCACCCATCAGAAGTACAAACCCAATGAAGTTTCTGGAGTCACAGAGGGTCGAAGTACTTCGATAGAGCTTTCCAACGATACCTCTTGTGCATCGATCCAAAGTCGGGAGTGATTGCAGCAGCAGATCTCGCCGGATCGCGCGCTGTAAAACAGAAGCAACAGATCCGTGGGCAGCACTTCCAGCAAGTGGTGATCGGAGCCGCCCGGCCTCCGACCGGCGTTCCAGCCCTACCGCCGTCCAGGGAGGTGCACCCTCAAGGGGTCTCCATCACAGCGGGACTCACCCCGTCAGATCTGGAGGACAGAGCGGTCCGTGGGCCCCACGAACCCGTAGATCGCGCCATCTGGACAGCACCAAAATGCGGTTTCAGCACCGACGAAGCGACATCAAGATGCTGCCCGTCAACCCAACTCCCGTGACTCACAGGCCCCACGTGTGACCTGTTACCTCCCTACGTGGAGTGGGTCAAATCTTTGTACCGCAGTGTATTTGTTTAATCGGGAGTACAGGATTGGCCGGGGTTGTCTTCCCCACGCCGGGAGCGTGGAGGTAACGATCTCGACTTCTTGGCATTTACTTGCTTAGCTAGTATATGGTCGTGTGCCGCTGCTGAGTGCGATAGGAACCTAGCCCGTGAGTCCATGTCACCGCTGTGAGCGAGAGAGTGACCCGTCCCGTGGCTCGATCTGACCACGGAAGTGAGTCGAACACGCTTGACTCTGCCGGTTTCTCAACTGCGCGGATTCGCGTTTCCCCTCGCTTGGGACGACGAGGGAGCTTACATTTCTGTTAGCGACGTATAGCCCATAGGAACTCTTAGTGTTGGGCCAAAGCGTCTCCATTGTTGTATGTTACTGGTCATGTCCGCATTTAGAGTCCGAGGTCCGCATCATTTAGAATCGGTTCCCGTGTCCGTCCCGCATCAGTTTGGTATCAGAGAGAGTCGAGTCTAGGGTAGTCGTTGCATAAGTCTTGCACGGTCTACGTCGAGTCTAGGATCATCATTATTTTCCAAAAAAAAATGTTTTAAAATTGTATTTCATCCCGATAATCTGGTATTTTAAAAGGTGTTGTCTTAACATTAGGCTACGCCTATCGGGAAGGCCGCACACTTGCGCGAGTGATCTTCGGATCGATTAACTCCACCACGTACCGGATATTGGTTTAGGTCTAGGTGCATTAGTCAGTGTTTGCATTATTCTGTGTCTCCTAGTTCGTGTGTCTTTGCATGCCCACCCATCGAGGTACCCAATACTCGCCACCTCCACCTATGGCGGATTCCAAAGCCCGTAGCTCCTATGAGCCTTCGACGGCCGAGATGTTTCGAGCCCTCATGGATCATCTCGATACGCGTATGGATGGCCTTAGTACGCGTCTAGATGGCGTAGGAACGCGTCTAGAAGGGAGGATGAAAGCCCTCGAGGATCGGGCCGAAGCTTCGGACCAGTCCATCTAGGGTCTTGTAGGGAGGATTGCCATCCTCGAGAGGGCCCCAGCGGCCGCGCAACCGGCGCCGACCAATGGTAAACAGGAGCCAGCTCAGGAACCTACTACGCCAAGAGCTCAGGCGGTAGGTGTTGGGAGGCAACAGGTGCATGAGGTGGCTGACTATGCATCTGATAATGAGCATGGGGGATATGGTCGTCATAACCAACGACGGAATCATGATGATGATGATGACGATCATGTTCTTCAGAGCTTGCGTGCGGACCCTCCCCTTTTTAGAGGGTCCTTGGACCCGAAGGTCTATTTAGATTGGGAGGCCAGCATGGACCGGTACTTCGAGTGGTTTGAGATGACGGACCACCGGAGAGTTCGATACGCGAAGATGAAGCTGCATGGGCAGGCCCAAACTTATTGGACCAATGTGGAGAGCCTGCTAAATCAGCGACGTCAACCCCCAATTGGCACTTGGGATGACATGAAAATGAAATTGAGGGAAAAGTACCTTCCTGCCTCATATCGCCAACGTCTCATAGATAAATGGCAAAGTCTCTCCCAAGGGAACCGATCCGTGACCGAGTACACCGTCGAGTTTGATGAGTATTATTTGCGGTGTGGAGTTACGAAAGAGAGCACCATGACCATATCATGCTTTCGAAGAGGTCTGTGGCCGAACTACCAATATGAACTTTTTCGCCGCAATGTGACCACTTTGGAACAGGCGTATCAGGTTGCTCTCGAATTGGAGTAATTCGAGGCCGAGTTTGAGCCTACCCATCAGTTAGGCCCCTTTCCCATTCGTAGTGTCGAGCCCCGTGGCACTTCAGGCACATATCCGAGGGCCCCCATGGCTCGACCACAGGAGCCCACTCATTCTGAGCCATTCGCTCCTAGGCCTCGCCCTCCACCTCCGAGGGATATCCCTCCTCCTCCCCAACCCACGGCACCCACGGCCCGTCCACCGGCACCCGCACCCATTGCTCATCCCTTGTTGCTGACTCCTCCTATCCGTCGGGAAGATAAGGGTAAGGGACCTTTGATCAGGGAGCCTAGTGGATCACGGCAGCAGTGTTATTGCTGCAATGGGTTTGGCCATTTTGCCAACCAGTGTCCCACTCGCCAGTCTCCTGTCACTGGGGACACACAGGTCGGGGATGCCACCTCTTCAGATCTTGTGTTAGTCAGCTATGAAGCAGATCCGGAGCTAGCTGACGAGTTCTATGAGATTGAAGGTGATGGCCAGGATGCCCAGCATTCGGACGATACCCACTTGGGGGTCGTCATGTGTATTCTCACCCAGCCACAGGCCAGTGATGACTGGCGTGGGACCACTATCTTTCATACATTCTGTAGGCTGGGCAAGCAAGTTTGTAAGGTGATCATCGATATGGGAGTTGCATCAATGCAATCTCTACGGGCACTGTCTCCAGTCTTGGTCTTACACCCGTGGATCATCCTTGCCCCTATCGAGTATCATGGGTGGATTCCACCTCCATTCCGATCAGGCTGCGGTGTCTGGTCCCACCGTAATTCCATGCCTACCGTGACGAGATCTGGTGTGATGTCCTCCCCATGGAGGTGGGCAGCATTATTCTTGGTAGGCCTTGGTTAATTGATCGGGATGCCACACTTCATGGCCGGTCGAACAACTGTACCTTCGACCATGCTGGCCAACGGATTCTCCTCCAACCCTCTCAGCCCAAGAAGCCTTCAGTTAGGCATTCTACTGGTCCTAGTACTCTGAAGCCTTCCATTCCCTGGCCCAGTACTCCACCCCCGACTCGGGCTATGACTGTTACATCTGGCCCATGTGAGCCCTCGACTAGGAGATTGATGATGATTAGCTCCCGAGAAATGGAGCGGGAGGCTAGTAGTGGCTGCCATGTGTTTACTATTACGGTCCGAGAGGTGGAGCCGAAGCCCGAGGGTTAACTCCCACCCGATGTCATTCCTATTCTACAGGAGTTCGCTGATATTTTTCTCGAGGAGCTTCCCGAGGGACTCCCACCCATGCGGGATATTCAACATGCTATCGACCTGATTCCGGGCTCCTCATTGCCCAATCTTCCTCATTATCGCATGAGTCCCACGGAACATGCCGAGCTAAAACAGCAGGTCGATGACTTGATGCAGAGAGGGTCTGTTCGGGACAACATGAGTCCGTGTGTTGTTCCCGCATTACTCGTCCCAAAGAAGGATGGCACGTGGAGAATGTGCATTGATAGTCATGCCATCAACAAAATCACTGTAAAGTACAGGTTCCCTATTCCCCGCCTAGATGATATGTTAGACATGATGGCCAGTGCCCCTCCAAGATCGATCTTAAGAGTGGCTACCACCAGGTGAGGATTAGGCCAGGTGATGAGTGGAACACCGCATTTAAGACCAAGGATGGTCTATATGAGTGGTTGGTTACGCCCTTTGGGTTGACCAATGCCCCTAGCACCTTCATGGGACTTATGACTCAGGCCCTTCGACCTTTCATTGGAGTCTTTGTGGTTGTGTATTTTGATGATATCCTTATATATAGTCGTACTAAAGGGGACCACTTGGATCATCTAAGGCAGGTCTGTCTACTTTTGAGGCGAGAGCAGTTGTTTGCGAACCCACAGAAGTGTGCCTTCATGACACCTCAGCTTACCTTCTTGGGTTTTATTGTGTCTAGTATTGGGGTCTTCGCTGATCCAGAGAATGTCCGGGCCATTGTTGAGTGGTCGGAACCCCGTACGGTCCATGATGTCTACAGCTTCCATGGCGTCGCGACGTTCTATCGTCATTTCATCTGCGGATTTAGCTCTATCACTGTCCCGATCACGGACTGTATTCGGAAGGGCACGTTTGTATGGACGAAGGCCGCAGTTGCTGCCTTCAAGGACATCAAAGAGCGCATGACCCAGACACCTATCCTTCGATTGCTAGATTTCTCGAAGGTGTTTGAGGTCTCTTGTGATGCGTCAGGTGTTGGGATAGGAGGAGTGTTGAGTCAGGAGGCCCACCCGGTCGCATATTTCAGTGAAAAGCTGAATGACGTGAAACTGTGATACTCCACTTATGATAAGGAATTCTACGCAGTTGTTCAGGCTCTTAGGCATTGAAGGCATTATCTATTACATCAGGAGTTTGTCCTGTACTCCGATCATGAGGCTTTGAGGTACCTCCATCCCCAAAAGAAGCTTAATGCGCGTCACAGTCGATGGGTTGAGTATCTCGAGCAGTACACATTTGTGCTTAAACATAAGGCTGGAGTGGAGAACAAGGTGGCAGATGCCTTGAGTCGGCGTGCTTGTCTGCTGACCACCATGAGTGTCGAGGTCATAGGGTTAGAGAAGATGAGAGAGGCCTATGTTGACTATCCTAACTTCGATCGGATTTATACCACTCTACAGGCCGGACCCTCTAGAGATCATGGCGATTATGTGCTCTATGAGGGTTACCTCTTTCGAGGAGGCAAACTTTGTGTTCCCCGAACTTCGGTTCGAGACTTCTTAGTCTGGGAGTTACATGCGGAAGGTCTAGTCGGCCACTTTGGTCGGAACAAGACTATCGAGGCTGTTGAGCATAGATTTTATTGGCCGAGCTTGAAGCGTGATGTTGCTCATATTGTGGCTCAGTGCCGTACATGTGCTACGGCCAAAATGAAGAAGCAAAGCTCAGGCCTTTATACGCCTCTTCCCGTGCTTGATGCCCCATGGCATGATGTTTACATGGATTTTATCTTGGGATTGCCACGTACCTCTAGGAAGCTTGACTCGGTCTATGTGGTGGTTGATCGCTTCTCGAAGATGGTCCTTTTCATTCCTTGCTCGAAGACCTCGGATGCTTCGAGGGTAGCCTGCCTATTTTCTACTCATGTGGTGTGCAAGTTCGGGTTGCCTCATACCATAGTGTCTGACCGTGATGTTAGATTCACTAGTTATTTCTGAAAGACACTATAGCATATGTTGGGTACTCACCTCAAGGTTTCTACTACATATCACCCCCAGACAGATGGTTAGACCGAGGTGGTCAATAGGAGTCTGGGTGACCTTTTGAGGTGTCTTATCAGGGACCGTGTAGGGGATTGGGATCTCATACTACCACTGGTAGAATTTGCATATAATGATTCGGTTAACAGGTCTACCGGTATGAGTCCATTCGAGATTCTCACAGGTCCTACGCCTAGGAAGCCAGTGGATCTTGTTCCCATGCTCATTCATGCCCGAGCGTCTGAGTCTGTCGAGTCTTTTGCTAGGCATGTTAGGAGTTCGCATGACGACACCCGTCGTCACATTGAGGCCAGCAATGCACGGTATAAGGTGTTAGCCGATGTCCATCGACACCGCCGAGAGTTCCAAGAGGGTGAATATGTCATGATCAGGGTAAGACCTGAACGGTTTCCCTCTGGAACCGTAAAGAAATTGCAAGCTCGCGGAACCGGTCCATTTAGAGTGTTGAAACGTGTTGGATCCAATGCGTATGTTGTCAACCTACCCGAGGAATATGGTATAAGCTCAACTTTCAATGTGTCGGATCTAGTTGCATATAGGGACTTAGCGGTGATCCCTAGTGAGCCTTTTGAGCCATCTCCTCCCATTGAGAGTGATCCCTCACCTGAGTGTCCACCACCAGCCACATTTCCACAGCAGCGAGAGCATATCGATCATATACTGGATGAGCAGGTGACAGTTACCAGGAGTGGATCGTACCCGCACTACCTAGTGCGATAGAGAGGGCGACCCGCCACCGAGGATACTTGGATCACCCGTGGAGAGTTGCAGCAGATAGATCCGGACCTATTGGAGCGCTACCAGAGCGATGCAGACCCTTACTCGACATGGTCGAGTTTCTCCCACCCAGGGAGAATTGGTGCGGACACCAGAGCAAGCGAGAAGCACGAACCGGTGAGCCGTCAGTACCGTACGAGGAGCACCACTCGGGCTACATCGGCTTCTATCTGGCTCGGAGAAAGCCTGGAGACTCCCCCTTGAGTCTCGATATTTATAGTATTTATTGAGACTTTATTTGTGTGTCACGCGTGTTTATTGGTTTTTATTCGAATTGTAATACAGATTGTAATAAGGGTTTATTTGTAATTTGGGACCACCCAGGTCCCGCGGGCCCCCCTACCTCTTCCCCATTGATCCACCTCATCTCTAGGGCCCATGTGGGGTCAGTCAACCTTCCAATAGTGGGCTTCTAGAAGAGTGGACCAAGGGGGGGACAAGAGGTTAACAAAGTCCAAGAAAGAGGCATTCTAGTCAAGGGGGCGCCCCCCATTTAGTATATTATATTAGGTTTGAATTTTTATTTTTTTTGATTCCAAATCACATGGGAGAATAAAAATGTGGACTCCCTCTTTTACCCTCCCAAACCTAGATCTAGGGTTAATTAGTGTCTTTTGTCATTTCACATAAATACCTTGTATTTCTATTTTGAGTGGAATTAATGCATAAGAAATCTGGAATTTTGTTGGAAGCCTAGCAAGGGCCACCCCTCTCTCTCTCTCCTCTCTTCTTCTTGCAGCTGGGAAGGCTGTGTTCTGAGGTGGGAAGCCTCATCTATCTGGTGTGGAGTTCGTCGTTGCCGCCGCCGCCGCCATCGAGCCGTCGTTGCACCGCCACCGCCTCCGTCGGTATTCTGCCAATCGGGTGATAGCAGGCCATTCTTGGATTTTTAGCTCTCAGCCACGAGTTCATCTGGAGCCCAAACTTTCACGGTGAGTTCCAGGGGTCTTCACCACGTCCCATAAAAATTGGTTGGGCTTCAAGCTTCCATTTTGTAATTTTCCATTTTCGTTCTTCCTTTCCACCTAGATCTGCCAGCTTTCAGTCCAGATTCACAGTATCTCTGAGTTTCCCTCACCGCCATCCAGGGAGGTGCGCTTCCAGGGGTCTCCATCACAGCGAGACCCACCCCGTCAGATCTGGAGGACAGACTGGTCCGTGGGCCCCATGAACCCGTAGATCGTGCCGTCCGGACAGCACCAAAACGTGGTTTTGGCACCGACGGAGTGACATCAAGATGCTGCCCGTCAACCCAACTCACGTGACTCCCGGGCCCCACGTGTGACATGTTACCTCCCTGCGTGGAGTGGGTCAAATCGTTGTATCGCAGTGTATTTGTTTAATCGGGAGTACAGGATTGGCCGGGGTTATCTTCCCCACGCCGGGAGTGTGGAGGTAATGATCTCGACTTCTTGGCTTTTACTTGCTTAGCTAGTATATGGTCGTGTGCCGCTGCTGAGTGCGATAGGAACCTAGCCCGTGCGTCCATGTCACCACTGTGAGCGAGAGAGTGACCCGTCCCATGGCTCGATCTGAGCACGGATGTGAGTCGACTGTAGACACGCCAAAATTGACGTTTTGTTGATCAAATCTCATGTTATTATGTAAACGCCCCAAGTGGACTTCAATATTCCTATAATATAAAGTTTTTCTATTTTTCATGAGTTTTCTGCATTTTTTTTGCATTTTCGTGAAACACGACTTGACTAAGGGCGTTAATTTTAAAGTAACGACCTGTCATAAGGCGTTTTCAAAGAAAGGATGACCGTAGTTGAGGGCGTCAATTCCTAGTATTATCCGTTAATTTCTGGAATTATCTATTTTCAAAATAAAAGGCATTTTGTGAGTAACGCCCTTCCTCAGGGCGTGTTTTGAAGAAACGCCGTTTTCTTAGACGTGTTCCATTAATTTCCAAACAGAGGAAGTTTTCATTTCCAAAATTAAACCCAGGAAGAAATGGCCTTTCATAGGTCGTGTTTTAAGAAACGTTCCTATCGCAGGTCGTCAATTCGTAAATAGACGCCCTGTCTTAAGGCGTGTTTTACTCCAGAGTCCTTCTTTTTCCATCTTTCCCCCACAGTTCCCTGCTATCCTTGGACTCTCGCCCGATCTTAATCTTTCCTTGGATGCCTCATTACCCGTTCTTATCAATTCCCTTGTTTGATCGCATCCGATTGAACATTATATAAAAGGCTCCTTGTCGAGCGTAAGAAGGGTTGGAAAAGTTGGAAAGGGTTGGAAAGGTTGCATGGTGGTTGTTGATTATTATTATTGAGGTTGAACGCCTTGAAACCAGAAGGTCACGTCTGTGCACTTTATCCTACTGCATCTTGGTGTTTTCTGCATCCGATCGGGCTTCATCCTGGTGTCCTCTGCATCCGTTCAACGTCTTCACAGTTTCCCTCAACTCTCGTCAGGGAGAGCAGGGTTATATTGTGCTTAATTTATTTGAGTTCCATCTTCGTCATCATACTGTCAGTTTCTTATTGCATTAAGCATTATCATATCCCTTCCCTAGTTCTCTGCTAGGGGTTTATAAAACAAAAAAAAGAGGTGCGCATGTTGGTGTCTTTTCATCATTTTAGATTAGCTTTGGATTGATACTATTGCACTTTGGCTGATCCCCCTCTCTTTTGCTTGTTTTTCATTGTCTTTTTTTTTACAAGGTAATCAATCAAGAAAACCCACTTCATCGGCCGGCCGATTGGAGTTGGAGGAGGAAATCCATATTTATCCCGCATCCCACTCTTCACCAGGTACACGCGATCTCATTTTCTTCTTATTGAGGTAAACCCTCTGGCGATCACAACCCCCCTTTAGCACCTCGTGCTATATTCTTTACCATATCTTACACATGTTGTCATCATTGTTATTTATTTTTCACTCCCAAAAGTGAGGATTTTTAATCCGATCTACAAATTGGCGATCACGGTGGGACATCCACTGTTTTCTTTATTGATTACCATCTCCATTGGCACCCTCGTGTGCCCTTTCCCTTTGACACCCTCATGTGTCCTTTCCCCTTAGGCACCCTCGCGTGCCCTTTCCCCTCGGTACCCTCGGTCCCCTTTCCCTTGTGCCCCTCGGGCACCCTCCATTGTGCACCCTGCACACTCCCCGGATCAGTCAATTGCTGCTTATTAACGCCTTCAACAAGGGCGTCTTTTGATTTAACGCCCCTCACAGGGACGTGTTTTGATTAATTAACGCCCCCCTGCAGGGCGTGTGTTTATTGCATCTGCTTGCCTTCTCTTTGCTATTTTCTCGTCTGCTATTTAGCGCCCCTTACAGGGACGTGTTTCATTGATTAACGCCCATCTCCAGGGCGTCTGTTTCCATAACTGTTGTCTGCTCCATGCTTATTATACTGTCTGTGGAATAACGCCCCTCTTCAAGGCGTGTCATTGCTTATCAACGCCTGTCATTAGGGCGTTTCTCTTTATCATAACTGCTGTTTGCTGCATCCTTATCATATTGCCTGTGAATTAACGCCGCTCTCTGAGGCGTTTCATTTATTATCAGCGCCTATCATCAGGGCGTTTTCTCTGAGTTTTGACGCCCTTTATCGTAGGCGTCCTTTCTTTAGAACGCCTCACCTCAAGGCGTTATTTTTCCTACCGCCTGTGAGCCCCTCACAGAATTTACGACAGCCACGCTGCCGTGTTTTCATTTTATCACGACCTACCGCAGGGCGTGTCTTTCCTCTTGCTGTGAACACGACCTTTCCAAAGGCGTGTCTTTACTGTTCTTTTCACAGATTGGCTATTATTCATTGCTGGGCATTTGTCTTGATATTACATTGCTGATTGGATTATCTTGATTTGCTGGCTTGGTTGAGAGACCTCCTCTCTCTATCCTAGGATCCACACACCCTTCTTGGAATCGGGACGACCCTCCATTGAGCATTCCGTCTCTTTGGACCGGAAATCCCTTTTCCAAGACCTCCGTAAGTCCCCGCACCCATGGATTCCCTCACGGACGCCGGGCTGGTTGTACCTTCGAAGTACCTGGAGTTTAGAGAACCCACGCGTTGTTAAAAGAGAGAAAAACTTAGTTGACCCGGAGGTTACACTCGGATCAAACTAGGTCTCATTGGGCAAAAGAGTGAACTTTCACAAATAATCCACCCTAATTCAAACATCAAACATTAAAATCTTGCGTTTCTTGCCAATCTTGTTTGCATAAACATAGTTGGGTGATTTGATTGCTTTGTTTGGATTGAATATTTTGTGATAGTTCCTTCATTAAACATCCTCTCTCTTAAGAATGAAACTCCGTTCAGGTAAAACCATCAACATGTCAGGCAACGGGTACTCTTATGATGATGAGAATGAGAACATATTTGGTCAATATGAGGACCCTCTCCAGGATTCTGTTTATTATGAGGGGAACTACCTTCCTCCTCACCCCCATTACTCACAAGTCCATGTGGTCGATACCACCATCCATGAGGCGGACCCTTCGTCTCAAGTTCCATCTTCCAACACTTCGGGGAACCCTTCCCCATCCATCAACGTCACAGACTTGATCCAAGCTCTCTCCCAGTTGGATGACTCCCAGCGGCAAGCCATTCAGGCCGCTTTAAAGGGGAAATCCGTCCTTTCATCTTCCTCTAATCCCCCTCCGGCCGTGAGTGGCCATCAGATTGCTAATGACCAGGCGGTCTTGCATCCCCCTTCCTCTCGTCCACAAACGCCTATTACGGCCATGCCGGCCCAGCAGGCGAGCTATTCAGCGGTTAGGCATCAATCCTCCCAACCTCCTCGGGTTCTACGAACGCCTATACCGCATTCTTTTGTTCAAAATCAGGCCCCAGTCGAGCCCGATACCAACACTCTCTTGCTTCAGAAGCTGGCCAGCATGGAGGAGCAGCTCAAGAAGGTTACAGCAACTAAGATTGCTCCGGAAATTTCTCTCCCTACGTTGCCAGTGTTCCATTTACCACCTTCTGAAATGCCGAATTTCTGACGATATAATGGAACAGGCAACCCGTTCATTCATTTAAAGGATTTCCGATATGAGACTTCTTTCTGGCAAGACAATAAGGCCTCCCTGGCCTATTTATTCAGGAGATCTCTTGAGGGGCCAGCCCTTGAATGGTTCTATTCCCTGGAGCTAGCTGATGCTGGTGATTTTGATGTTATCCAAAGGAAATTCTTGCAAAAGTACAGAGACCGGGTAGGACCTTCCCTTTCTGTTACAGATCTGGTCGCTGAGAGAATGAAGCCCGAGGAAGACTTCATTGTATTTGCTGATAGGTGGCGGTCTATGGCCGAGAAATTGAAGGATACATTGTCGGAACAAGAGCAAGTAAAAATGGTCATTTCTAATGCAACTCCTCAATTCCGGCACATTTTGGCCATGAATCGGTTGACAACTATGGAAGAGCTCTATGAAAGAGCTCGTTATATACAAACACAAATGAAGGATTCGCCCATCATGGGCATGTTTGAGCCGAAGCCTCGGCTGTTTAAGAAGAATACAAATGTCAACAGTGGGCCCACAACTGAGGGCACTGTCACAAACGAGCAAGTTGGCGTAGTTGGCCACCCCCACCACCAGTCAAACCCATGACCTCCGCCACCTCCACAACAAAACCCCCATTTTACCTCCGCTCCACAACGCCACTTCACACCCCAACCTTCTTTTGCTCCATCACCGAGCCAAGCGCCTCGCACCGACCCTCCAGCACCACCACAATACCATCAGGTCCCCCCACCTTCCAACTATGGCCAACAACAACGGAGACCACCGCTTGGCCCCAAGAGGGCCCATTATCCGCCACTCCCAGAGAGTCTCCCTGACATTTTTAATGCTTTGATGGCCGCCAACCTGCTCGTCCTACCAAAAGAAAGAACGGTGTGGCCCGACAATGTTGACACATCCCGGTACTGTGCATTTCACCGCGCCCCTGGTCACAACCTTGATCGTTGTTTCCATTTCAGAGATCATATTTATGATTTGAATGACTAGGGTGTCATTAATTGGGATGAAATGAGGCAAGTCATCGCCACCATGAAAGAGAGGAGGCCGCATCGGCAACAGCAAAACCAGCAACAACAGCAGCCAGCTCCGCAGCCAGTCCAGCCACAGCAAGCTCCAGCACCCCAGCAGGATATGGGGATTGTCCGTAATCCATTGCCGGAGCACGCTCCTAATCAACACGTGAACCCTGTCACGTCTCTCTACGAGGTGGAGAGAGGACAGGGATGGCACGAAGAAAACGCCTCTGTCGGGGCATTCCACCATGATCCAACCCAAAATCAAACTTCGCGCCTGTTGCGCGTTCCTCCTTCTCCTTCTAGTCTCCTATCGGGACGTTCTCTTTTACGCCCCGTCAACCCATCTACCACCACCAATTCCACGGCCTTGCCGGCTCGCTCTCTTCTTAACCGCTTACCACCACAGCAACCTACCATTCCACCTTCCACCACCAATCCTACATCCGCGCCCTCCAGGCCACTCCTACTCCGCTCACCGCCAGCACCCGCTACCCCCTCTACCACTCCTACACCGGCAAGAGTTCTTCCACCATCAGTACAACCACCTTTTGTGCCACGATCTCTCCTTATTCCACCACTTGCCAATACTCCTCGCATTCAGATATCCCTCTCTTCTCCCACGCCTCCTGCGAGGGCACCTTCTTCAAATACTCCCCCCATGCCTCCCGCGGGGGCATCTTTATTAAACACCACTACTACGCCTCCTACGGGGGCGCACCTTTCATTGAATTCCCCTTTGGTATCCCCTAGCAAGATCTCTGTTACCAACATTCCTTCTTCTTCTTCCAACCCTCCTCCTAATATTGCCCCGACAGAGGCGCGTCAAGGCGTAGCGCCGCTCCGTAGTGGACGGATGTTCCACCGTATTTTCCCACAGAGAGAGCTAGAGCCCGTGCAGGGGCCACAAGAGCAAGAACAGGAACAAGACTCAGTGCCGGGAACTCAGTATGATCTGTTAAAGCACTTGGATCGCACTCCAGCCAGAATCTCCATCCTTGAATTAATCAAGAGGTCCACCACTCATCAGCTGGCCCTGAAGGAATACCTGCAGAAGGTCATGGTCAATGAGGACCTTCCAGTTGAACAGATAATTACAGTCCTGACCCCTGCCAGCAGTCAGCCGGCAATCACATTCCATGAACATGAGTTAGCACCTCTACCGGCAAGAAAATATGCCCTACGTATCACGGTTGATATCAACAAGGTGGCCGTTAAGCAGTGTTTGGTAGACACCGGTGCATCTATCAATGTGTTGCCTCCGAGCACTCTGAAGTTATGCGGTATCCCTGAGAGCCAGATTCGGCCATCTACCATTACTGTCACAGCATATGACAATACAAAGAAACCCCCTCTGGGTATGATTACTCTCAAAGTCAGCTTGGGTCCAGCCACCATTACGGCAGATTTTCATATCCTGGATATGGACCCGACCTTTAATGGCATCCTGGGTCGCCCTTATATTCAGCAACTTGATGCAGTGCCCTCCACAAACCATCAGTGCCTTAAGTTTCCGCACAAGGGCCGCATTATCAAGGTGACCAGCGTGCCAATCTTGCCAGAGGAGGACATTCATGTAGCTTCATTAGTTCCTTCTATATGGCCAGCCAACAAGCCGTTATTATCTGTGCTGGACATTCCCCACTCTCAGCCGATGCTATCTGAGACTGTTACAACAGTTGCTATGACACCCCTGCCTTCCAAGGGGAAGAAGAAAAAGAAAAATGTGATGAATACCCCCGGCTGGAACATTCTGATAAGAATGGGATATCAAGATGGCAAGGGCCTGGGCGCTAAACTCCAAGGCAAGATTAGGCCCATTAAGCCTCAAAAGGTGGTTACACGAGGCGGCTTAGGCTACAAAGCACCAGGCAAGAATGAAGGAGAGCCGTGGGCTGTTATGACGTCCACCTTCAAGCCAGATCGCCAGCCGCTCACCTGGACTTTAAAGACACATTTTATCACCGGTGGCGTTCAGAACAATGAACAGACTACCGTCATTACTTCATTGCTTGATTGTCAGGATGTGCACGCTAGACAGTTTGCTCGGCACATTGCCCCACTGGCCACTTATAAAGCCCTGGAGTCATTAAGGCCAGATAAAAGAAGAAAAATGGGTGAGGCGTTTCCACCCGGGTCTGTCCCGGTAAAACAACGGTTGAGGCGTTTCCACCCTAGCATGGCTTTGAAAATGAAAGAAGAGGTCGATAAACTCCACAAGGCTAGATTCGTTAGAGTCGTCCTTTATCCCAATTGGGTGGCTAACATTGTCCCGGTTATGAAGAAAGATGGAAAAGTTCGAATTTGCATAGATTTCCGGGACCTCAACCGGGCGTGTCCTAAGGATGACTTCCCCCTCCCTCATATTGATGTGTTGATTGATAACACGGCAGGATTTGAGACTCTTTCTTTCATGGATGGCTTTTCAGGCTATAATCAGATTCGCCTGGCCGAAGAAGATCAAGAGAAAACTTCATTCACTACACCATGGGGCACATATTGTTATGTGGTCATGCCCTTTGGACTTAAGAATGCTGGAGCCACTTATCAAAGGGCTATGATGGCAATTTTTCATGACATGATTCATATTTATATTGAGGTGTATGTGGATGACCTGGTTGTGAAATCAAGAACAAGGATTGAGCATCCTGGGGTTCTGGCTAAGGTTTTGCAGAGATCACGAGAATTTCAATTGAAAATGAACCCCAAGAAGTGCGTATTTGGCGTTTCTTCAGGGAAGTTGCTTGGTTTCATTGTTAGCAAGAGGGGAATTGAAGTTGATCCCAACAAGGCAAAAGCCATTAGAGATATGCCTCCTCCCAAGAATTTGAAGGAAGTCCGAGGATTAATCGGGAGGTTGCAATTCATTCACCGCTTCGTCTCCCAGCACTCGCA
Source organism: Amorphophallus konjac (assembly GCA_022559845.1). Lineage (NCBI taxonomy): Eukaryota > Viridiplantae > Streptophyta > Magnoliopsida > Alismatales > Araceae > Amorphophallus > Amorphophallus konjac. Next base: position 379,236,681 of record CM040118.1, on the reverse strand, counting down.
GAGGTGTAGGCCGTTCTACGAGCTTACTAAGCCGGGAGTCAAGTTTAATTGGGATGACAAATGTCAGGCAGCCTTTGACGGATTGAAAGATTATTTGGTCAATCCTCCTATCCTGAGGCCGCCAATTCCAGGCAAGCCACTTATTCTCTATGTTTCGGTCCTGGATGACTCCGTAGGTGCTGTCTTAGCTCAAGTGGATGAGGAAGGTAAGGAGAGGGCAGCATACTACTTGTCTAAACTTCTTAACCCCTGTGAGCAGAGATACTCAGCCATGGAGAAGACTTGTGCAGCTTTGGTTTGGGTAGTTCAGAAGCTAAAACACTATTTCCTAGCTCACGAGGTTCACCTCATTGCTCGCATGAATCCAATCAAATTCCTCCTTGAAAAATCTGTCCTCACTGATCGATTGGCACGCTGGCAAAGCTTCCTTTCTCAATTTGACATCACTTACATTCAGCAAAAAGCTATCAAAGGTTATGCCATTGCCGCGCATCTTGCTCACCACCCTCTCCCCCGCTTTGATCCTGTCAATTCAGAGTTCCCAGATGAAGAATTAATGTCCATTAATCAGCCCTCTGATCCTATGTGGACATTACATTTTGATGGAGCTCTTAATTCTCAAGGAAGAGGGATCGGCATGGTTCTTTTAACACCCGAAGGGGTCACCATTCCATTCGCAGCTCGGCTCACTTTTCCCGTCACCAATAACATAGCCGAGTATGAAGCTCTTTTGGCCGGTCTTAAAACCGCTCATCAATATGGTGTCACTCATTTACGAATTGTCGGTGACAGTCAGCTTATTCTACGCCAAGTGTTGGTCAAGTGCCGCACCATCAATCCTAAGCTCAAGCCCTATCAGGAACTCGCTTCAGCTTACGCCAAACTCTTCACTAAATTGATTTTCGTTCATGTCCCGCGTAGCCAGAACATCTTGGCCGACGCACTTGCTTCTTTAGCTTCCGCTTTAGTCTTCCCTCCTGAGCGTGATTTTCATGTCCCCCTGATCCATCAGCGTGATACTCCAGCCATTAGGGATCGTTCTTTCCTTGATATTAGGGATCAGGTGCTTGAAAAGGTCAGACGGAAAGAAGCTCTTGAGGCAAAGAGGTCATGCTATTGGATTGGCAAGAAGAGTTGGCTGATGAAGAAAAGCCTTGGTATTATGAGATTTCCAGATACTGTAAAGATCAGTCTTATCCCGAGGAAGCCACTGCAGAAGAAAAGAAAGCAATTAGGATAGTGGCTCAACGTTATACTTTGGTTGGAGGTGTGCTCTACAGAAGAGGGCTCACCGGTGTTTTATTGAGATGCCTCGATGATGATGAATCTTGGAAAGTTGTGGAAGAGGCACATTCTGGTGTGTGTGGTGGTCATGTGAACAGCCAGATGCTAGCTAAGAAGATTCTTAGACTAGGTTTCTATTGGCCCACTCTAGAAGAGGATTGTTCTATCTATGTTCGAAAGTGTGTTAAGTGCCAACTGCACGCCGACAAGATTCATTCTCCTGCTTCTTCACTCCATCCTACGTCCTCCCCATGGCCTTTTTCCATGTGGGCTTTTGATATCATTGGACCCCTTGGCGATTCGAACCTCCTGACCAAGCAAAAATCATTCATTCTCACGGCAACGGAATACTTCACCAAGTGGGCGGAAGCAGAAGCTTACGTGGAAATTAAAGCATCAACCGTCTGCAAATTTATCATGAAGAACATCATCACGAGGTTCGGCATCCCAAGCACCATCGTCACCGACAATGGGCCTCAATTTATCTCTCAAGATCTCAAGGATCTCTGCAACAGGTATAACATTGCATTGCATCATTCTTCTCCCTATTATCCGCAGGGCAATGGCCAAGCAGAGGCCACTAATAAAACCTTAATCAAGATTGTTAAAAAGACGTGCGAGGCTAATAAATTCTCGGACTGGCCAGACAAGTTGGTTGAAGCTCTTTGGGCCTACCGCACTTCTATTCGAACCCCCACTGGGCAAACTCCTTTTGCCCTTACTTATGGAATGGAGGCCGTAGTCCCTTATGAGATTCTTATCCCCTCTCTGCGAGTAAAATTGGATGAGGAGCTCTCTATCGATGAACGTCGTGATTCACTCCTTGCCCAATTGGAACTCCTAGATGAGAAGCGTCTGGTCGCCGCTGAGCATGCGCGCGTTTATCAAAACAGGCTCTCACGTTTTTATCAAAAGAAGGTAATTGAGAGAAAATTTAAGGTCGACGAAATGGTAATCAAAAGAATTTTTGTAAAACCCGGTGGCCCTCGTTCAAAGCTCCAACCAAACTGGGAAGGGCCGTTCGTCATAAAAGATGTTTATCCTGGCAATGCTTATAAACTGGTTAATGCTGAAGGAGAGGAATTAACTCACCCCTGGAACGGTTTGTATCTCAAGAAATATTACCCCTGAACAAAAATCCAAACAAAATTTCTAAACTTCACAAAAAATCCAAAGAAAATAGAAATCTCCCAAATAATCAAAAAAAAATCGAATATTTTCAAAATCAAAAACAAAAAAAAGAGTTTTCTTTCATGTTTCTCCTTTTTGGGCTGACATGACAGGCAAAGGTCCACGGTCCGAAAGGTCAAAATTCAAAATCCATTCATCATTCTTGCTAATTTAAAATGGGAGTTGACCCCGCACACACTACACACTTTACTCTTAAGCTCAAGCAGTGCAAAATCTGATGGAAAGTCGAAACCAGACTAAAGGCGAAAGATGATATCCATTCTTTTCTTATTCGGCCCACAAGGGAGGAAGGGAGGTCTCGAGGTAGACACGCCAAGCCTATCCGCCGCCCTAGTAGGAGGAAGTCAGGGCCCAAAAGGGAACAAATGCCACAAAAAGTCCAAGTACAATTAGGTTGTTCATCAGTTCAAATCTATTTAATGCAAATCAATTCCAAAGTGAAAGTCAAATGGTGAAAAGAAAAGCATGACAAGAGGGCAAAGTCCCCGCAAGGAAAACCTTGGGCGTATGCATGCAATATGAAGAGGCAAAAGGCAACAAAGCGTCCCTACGCCAAAGACCGAACCCCAACAGGCATAGAGTAGGGGAGGTAGTTTTGCCTCAGGTATCTCTGAATCATTTGTGGGCTTCCTTATACTTTCTTTTTTATTTTTGGAAAAGTCATGAACCAGCAGAATGGTCGAGACAAACTGAAGAGAATGCACTGTACGAAATCTTGTGTATAAGTTTAACCATATTCACGCCAATTCCCCTTTTAATTATTCAAGAAAGGTTAATGGATCTTAGATGATGACCGAGTAGGGCCCACCACCTTAATTTCTTTATCAGCTCAATTTGGGAGGAATAAAATTAACGCCTTTGTTAAAGGTGCTTTAATGTTAATTCACGCCTAGCTCTTAGTCGTTTCTTTAAAAATAACGCCTCTTGGAAGGTCGTGTTTTCAACAAAATTCAAAAATCTTTTCACAGTAACGCCGTATCCGAGGGCATCTTTTACAAGAGTAACGACCTAATCTAAGGCGTGTTTTTTCAGAAAATCCCCCAAAATATATATATATATATATACTGAAAAGAACAAAAATAAATTCTTCATGTTGCATGAATTGCATTCTTGCCTGGACATCTTTTAATTATTTGTTTGCATATGTATGATTGCATGAGGCATCCCCGGGTTTTGATTATTTCATTTTGCCTTATTTTATTAAAGGCTTGGCCCCTTGACCCATTACTAAGATCAGAATATTGACATCCCTTGCTCACCGGGCAAGGGGCCAAGTCGAACAGATGAACTAACCTGTTTGTTCAAGTGAAAACCGCAGCTGCAGATACAGGGCAAAGTAAAGCAAACACGAGGAACGTGGAAAGAAAAAGTACACAAACACAAGTCCACAACCATACAAGTACTCAGGTAACAAAAGCTCAAATCTTATATATATATATATATATATATATATCATCATGTCTATCATGTACAGGTGTGAAGGTGGAGGAGTACAAGTACAAAACTCTCAGCTCTCGCCTCCACCCTCCTCTACTCTCCTGCTCTCAACCTCCTCCTCACCGTCCCGAGCTGGCGCTGGTGGAGGAGGCATAGGCCCCCGCGAAGAAGCCGGAACCCGAACGTGTCCCCCTGCCTCGCTCCTCTCTCAGAGGGAAGAACCCGCCACGAAGGTGGAGCTGGTGAAGGAGTACCCCGCAGCCCGTGCTCGCTCACGGCCTCGCTGCAGCCGCTCCTCGGACACTCGCAGCCGCTCCTGGGAAAGGATCAACTGGGTCCTCGAGTCCGCCAGCTCACGGTCTCGTGCCGCCAACTGCTCCTGGAACCGGGCACGCTCCGCCTGGTGCTCCTCCCGCTCACGAGCCCGCTCCTCGTGCTCCCGAGCACGCTCCCTCCTCTCCAGCTCCTGGGCAACTCGCAGCTCGGCTACGTCCTGAGGAAGCTCACTGCGTCGCTGTAGGGTCCGCTGAAGCTCTGCGATCCGCTGATCGCGGATCGACAACTCGGTACGTATCGCCTTCAGCTGAGCAGCCTACAAACAGGTAAACAAATCATCAGTTCCACAGTTTAATAATTCATGAAATGAAATAACAACATGTGACTGAAGGTAGATCACGCACATGTGAGCTCGTCGCTCGGAAGCCCTCATCTACGCAGATAAGAGTGGCTCGAAGCTCTTCAGTCTGTAAAAATGAATTTTTATCAGTGCACAATTTATATCTAATCATTATTTGAATGAGGTTTGGAGTTCAGAATCTACCCGTGAGGCAAGGTCACGCTCCGCCGCCTCGGCTCGCGCTATCGCACCAGCCAGCTGCTCCGTCAGTGCAGTCACCTCTGCACTAGGTCCCCTCGAGCTGGAGGCCTCCCCTGGATCTCTCCTCGCTGCTCCCTGCTGGGCACGCTGCATTCATTAAGATCGTCAGTGGCTAATCATTAATTCAACAAAACACAAAAAATTCATCTGCATATAGGAATAATTTAAACACTCACTAGGGTCTCCAGGTCTGCCCGTGTGGCAGCTAGCTGGTCCTCCAGGCTGTGTAGGTGAGCCTGGGCATCTATCGCCGCTATGTCCCTCGCATCCTGCATTCATTACATGTTAGTCGCATAATAGTTACATAAGCATTTGTATTCAATTTAGAAATAAGTGCATTCATACATACCCCTAAGACCCTCATCTGAGGTCTGCCGGCGTGAACCTCCCAGTAGCACCGGAGGTACTCGGAGCTGTCAGTCGCGTGGGAAACGACTGTGGTCCCGCCTCGCTGCCAGTCAGCGTACTGCTCCTCGAATCGCACCCTCCAGTCAGTCATCTTGGTGCGACCGCGGGTCTTCTTGCCGATCCCTCGAGGCTCTCCGACCTCGATCCACTCCTGGGGTAGGCCCAGGGTCCTCATCACCAGCCGAAGCCGTAACGGCTCAATCTCGCTCAAGCAGTGTAGCCACAGCTCACGCCCGAAGCGAGGTCGCCCCGATACGACCCAAGGCTGGCCCTCATCTGTCATCCCCTCATATGGTCTCCACTGCACCTGCATTCATGAACACGCATCATTATCATTTCATCATATTCAAATAAACAACAAAAGAAATGCATATCATTCATTCATACATACCAGCGAGGGAGGGAAGTCGCGGAACTCTCTCCGTAGAACCCACAACTCGTAGTCAAGTGGGGCACCGAAGACGACGGGCAACCAGCGTCGCGCCAGAGGGAAGGATCCCTCAGCTCCTGGCCGTGGCTCCACACCTGCATCCATGCATTGCAATTAGTACTATATTCACATGCATCATAATAAAGAAAAGATAAGAAATGAGAAATTGCATACCTGAAGAAGAGGTGAGAAGCCACTGACGGTCGTCTCACGGCCTGTCCCCGTGGACAGATCGGCCATCAAATGCGCCAGTAGGGCCGCTCCCCAAGCATAAGTGCCAACCGTCTCCAGATCCTCGAGGATGCCTAAGAAGCGGCAGTTGATGACGTCGGCTTTTGTCCCCAGCAATAATCTCCCGAGTAGCAGCAGCAGGAACCTCCTCAAGTCTCGGTCCGCTCTCTCATGGTCAGTCGGGTCCTGGCAGCATGCCGCTCTCACCCCGTCGGTCAGTCGCTGTGCAAACTCACCTAAGGTCTCCCCTGACCTATGCCTGGCATCTCCTAGACCCATCGCTGTAGTCAGGTCCGTACGGAAAATGGTCCTACACTCGCTAGGTCCCACATAGACCATCTCAAGCCCTAGTAGCCTCTGGGCCATCTCCGTATAGTCAGAATAGGTGAACCCACTCACGGCCTCACCATCTACCCGTAAACCTGTGATCCTGGCTACGTCCTCTAAACTAGGAACCATATGCCCCCAGGGCATCAGAAAAGTCCGGCTAACCCTATCCCATCTCTCCCTCAAAACCTGGATCAGTGCTAGGTCAAGTCTAAAAGGCTCGATGGATAGAAAAGCCCCAAACCCCATGGCCTCTACCCTAACCCTCTGGAAGTCGGGGAGACCCTGGTATGCTGCCCAGACCATGACCCATGAGATACGGGTCCTCATCAGCCCCTGCATGCATTAAAAGAGAATTATTTTTCTTAATTATTTGAATATCGATGTGGAATTACATTTGATTTGGGTTAAATATTGAATTTTAGCATTTTGGAATTCACGGCCACCCTCAGGTCGTTTCTTGATAAATTCACGCCCCTGTGGGGGGCGTTTTTCTGAATGAACTTTAATGTAACGCCCTTGATGAGGGCGTTTTTCATGTTTATCACGCCCCCGTCTTAGGCGTATTTTGGTGGCTGTTTTGCTATTTCTAAAACATATTTCTAATCACGCCTCGGTGTTGGGCGTTTCTTGTTGAGGTCACGCCCTGTGGCAGGGCGTTTTCCTTAGGGTGGTTAATTTTAGACCGTTAATGAATGAAGCAACGCCCTCTGGTTTGGGCGTCTCTTGTTGAATTAACGCCCTACTGGAGGGCGTGGGTTTCTTAATTTAACAGAAAATCAAATAGCTAACAGCATGCGAAATAATTCATGAAAATATTTTTGGAAATTGTTTAATGAGCATGGAATTCATGAAAAATCATAAGTTTTAAGAAACGACATGCTTCAGGGCGTTGTTCATGGAGGTTAATTGATTTTCAGAAATTAAAAATAATTAACGCCCTGGGTCAGGGCGTTTCGTTTGTGAGTAACGCCCCCGTGGGAGGCGTGTCTTTTCTGAGTTGCAGGTTTCATGCCCGAGGGCTATGGAAAATCAAGAAAAATATAAATAAAATAAAATAAAATGGAATTGGGGAGGGGGAACTCACCTTCTTGTGTTTCTGGGGTTGTGGCCGAGGCAGTGGTCGTCTGGGCCGCCGGAGTTGGCCCCGGGGAACGACCGCCGCCGTGGGCGGTGGTCCTTCTTCTTCCTCATCTTCCTCATCTTCTTCTTCTCCACCTTCACCAACTTCTGCATGTTCTGTTGCTTCGCCCGTTGCTCCGTCGGCCTCGTCGCCGCCGGCCATCGCCGCCTCTTCTTCGAAGGCCACGACGGCAAGCTCCTCCATGGAGATTTCTTCCTCTTGGGCGTGGGAGGCGTCAAGATCAACCACATCAGGGGCGCTAACTCTTTGGCGTTTGGCCATGGCTAGGGTTTAGGGGGAGTGAGATTGAGTGAGGGAAGAGAGCGAGAGAGAGGCTTTGGGGGCTTCGGTTAGGGTTTGCAGAGAAAGGGTGAAATGAGAATGAAGGAGGAAGGAGAAGGAAGCCCGATGGCTTTTGGGTTTCAAAAATAAGACACGCCCTTGCGAAAGGCGTGTATAATAGAATTCACGTCCATTCATTGGGCGTTTTCTGGAATTTGACGACGATGATTAAGGCGTTAATTTATTTTGCATGGGGAACGATAACCGTCGTCAGGCGCATTGAATGGGCGTTGATTGATGTGAGAGAAGTCATCATTGCTGTTTGAAGTAACGCCTCTGGTAAAGGCGTGTTACACTTGAAACGTGACCAAGGAAAAGGCGTTATTTTTGATGAGTCAACGATTATTTTCTTTTGGGTTTGAATCTAGTCACGCCTTGCTTGAGGACGTTATTTAAAGTTACGCCCACATATGCAGGCGTCATTTGTTGACAAAGGGCCACTGGAAGCGCCTTTAGGTAAGGCGTGTATATTTGAATTCACGGCATTCTGGGAGGCGTTATTCACAACAGAAACACAGGTTTTTGGATGATTTCGATCATAATCACAGTGGCAGTTGGCTCAATCAGAAAACAATCTTTATTATTATTTTGAAAAAGGAACTACCATGACTAATGAGCCACTTTGGGCTTTAATTTTCTCAATGAAGTTACATAATTTTTCCACTGTTCCTTGTCTTCATCCAAGTCTTCTACAAGTTGATGAAGCTTGCTTAGCCTCCATAGAGCTTGAATGGTGATAACCTCCTCTCCATCTTCATTGCTGCCAAGGTCTCTTGATCTAATTGGAGGGAGATGAGAGATGTCTTCTAAGTGTTGCCTTGGAAGCCCAAGCTGAGGAAGGCATCGGTGTGCATTATATAAGACGAAGTCTGAAGCACCAATAAGACGAAGGTCCGTCCCGATGGAGAAGCGTGCACGAAGTTCCTGCATTTTGAATACACCCGGGGCACAAGTAAAAAGATTCTTTGGCATTACCTTTAAATGCTCCCTCCAATCCCCTCTCTTCTTGATTTGAGGAATCCGGTTGGTCACTCTATTGCTTATACCTAATGAGCCGGTTATATATGAGAGTGGGCTCTTTGAGAAAATTCTTGAGGGTTGTTGGGCTTCGTGGCATGAGTCGAATTTGAAGTGTAGATCAACCCAGCTTGAGAGTGCTAGCATGCACCCGTAGATGGGCCTTCCCATGGCCGCCGATGTAAGCCCGCTATAGAGATATGCTAGGATCCCCGGTCCAACTCTCTTTTCTTCCCATAAGCTCACCACTGCGCTCAATTGGGACTCCTCTAGAAAGTCCTCCGTGGATGGGAATAGGAGTGCTCCTGCCAAGCACACCACGAAGGCTTTGGTCACTCTTTATATCTCCTCTTCCTCTTTAGCTTGACCCGCTCTCTTGTACACCCACGAGGCGAGCTTCAAGAGGTTAACTCCTTTAGTGACCTTGATTTGGTTCACTATATTTGGGCTAGGTATTAACGAGGTTAGCAATTCATGGGAGGAGATGGGCCTTGGCATGATGGCCATCTTTTCTTCTTCTCCGTGTTTCATCCTTTTCAAGCCTAGGATCATCTCTACTTCTTCTAGCAAGATGGTGGCCTCAAATGTGGAAAATAAGAAAGTATGGGTGGAAGGATGCCAGGTTTCAATCAATGCTCCTATGGCAGCCCAATCTATGTGGACTTGATCATAATGTTTAGCATGGGTGATCAACCCTAAGAGATGCCACCTAACTACATATACCCTCATATCTGAAGTGAACTTGGAGAGGATGAGGGGCAACCATTTGATTTGGACATATCTTCTAGCCCCCGGAAGATTTGGATAGTCTTGTGAATAACAGAACACATGCAGTAACAAGCATGAGCATATGCAACGTGAAAGGAGAATTCGGCAGAAGGAGCATCGCAAAGCGACGGGCAGAAGAGAAAGCTTACCTGTTTCAAAGCAATGCGGTTGCTTATGTGCCCTTGTATTTTAGAGATTCTAGGAGTAGAAATCCTAGGTTTCTTCAGCATTCTGTCCATCGCCGCCTGCAGTTGAGAACAGAAGCAAGAAGCAGAACGAAAGGCCTGCAGAGAAGAAAGAAGGAAACAGTTCGGCTGTAGAGGAAATTCTGATGATTTGGTTAAGAAAAACTGCTGTTTTATAAGGATTTGAAGAGTCCTAAAGAGTCCCGAAGATAGAAGTTTGAATGGGTTAAGGACTTTGTTCTTGATTTAGAAACGGAGGTTCGGGCTGAATTCACGCCTTGTGTAAGGGCGCGTCTTTTTGATTTGACGACTTAACAGTGGTCGTGTTTTATGTCACGCCTTTGATGAGGTTGTGTTTCTTCTAAGCTTTCGCTGTTAGTTACGCCTTCTGTTAGGGCGTTATTTTTGATTTGACGACCTTACCAGCGGTCGTGTTTTATGTCACGCCCTTGATGAGGGCGTGTTTCTTCTAAGCTTCCGCTTTTGATTACGCCTTTGAGTAGTGCGTGTTCCAAATATTAACGACCTACGGTCAAGCGTCTTTCCTGCTGTTAACGCCCTATTCTTAGGCGTGTTTTATTGGCCTGCGTTTTTTTTGCCCTCTCCATGCTTTTGATGAACTTAAGTGCTATTATTTGATGAAATTATTTATGATTAAGCACTTATGATCATGTCATGTTCTAAATTGATAAATGAAGTCTAATAAGTTTCAAAGTGCAGAAGTTTGCAGGATTCGAGGCATTTGGATCGCTCATGGGAGTAACATCTTGTCACCTTGTATCGTTTCTTGTAAGCATTGTTATTATATGATATCTACGATATTATAGTATATCAAGGACCTTGTGGTTCTGATGAACCTGAAATTTGAGTTCCCCTTCATCAAAAACGATGACGATTTCAGGAGAATCTTGATCACACGGATAGGCCGTTGAGTTGTTAAAGGTTTGGGACGATGGTTCCACTTTCTGAGTTGATGCGCGGACAAACGGGCTTCGGCTTAGTGTTAGCTCAGAAATATGGATTCTTGACCAGACCTAAACAGCTTAGCAATATTATCCTTGATTATTTTCTATTTTTAGTTTGTTTTAATCTTTTTCTTTTAACCCAGCATGCATCATGTAGGACCTTGAGTTTCATGCTGAAAATCTTTATATTATGGCGATAATGAAGTTCACTCGCTCTCGATTGAGTTGACATGAGATATTCCATTCCAAATCAAGTACTTCGTTCTATTTGAAGCCATTCAGGCTAATTCCTTGAAAGTATCCCTTTGTTGGATCTCTATCCCAATTCTCTTTAATTTTCTGCAAAATTTACCTTGGTTGCAGCACGTCCACATTGGCTGGTAATCGCTCTCCAATGGTCTTTCCCTGTCGTGCCCACGCGCACACCCTCTATTTACTTAGTTTAATCTCCTTTCATCCAACAGATCGATTTTTCCTTGGAATCACTCAGTGTTGTTTCACTCAGAATCTTGGAAAGATTTCAAATGCTTAGTGTCTGAGGCGTGTCCCATCACACCTTGGCGTCTCCTTATCAGTTCGTTCCACTTTATTCCTTTCATTACACTTCATTCCATTTCCGTCTCACTCCCTTGCAAAGCAGACGCCAAGGCGGGGCAGCTGTAGACACGCCAAAATTGACGTTTTGTTGATCAAATCTCATGTTATTATGTAAACGCCCCAAGTGGACTTCAATATTCCTATAATATAAAGTTTTTCTATTTTTCATGAGTTTTCTGCATTTTTTTTGCATTTTCGTGAAACACGACTTGACTAAGGGCGTTAATTTTAAAGTAACGACCTGTCATAAGGCGTTTTCAAAGAAAGGACGACTGTAGTTGAGGGCGTCAATTCCTGGTATTATCCGTTAATTTCTGGAATTATCTATTTTCAAAATAAAAGGCATTTTGTGAGTAACGCCCTTCCTCAGGGCGTGTTTTGAAGAAACGCCGTTTTCTTAGGCGTGTTCCATTAATTTCCAAACAGAGGAAGTTTTCATTTCCAAAATTAAACCCAGGAAGAAACGGCCTTTCATAGGTCGTGTTTTAAGAAACGTCCCTATCGCAGGTCGTCAATTCGTAAATAGACGCCCTGTCTTAAGGCGTGTTTTACTCCAGAGTCCTTCTTTTTCCATCTTTCCCCCACAGTTCCCTGCTATCCTTGGACTCTCGCCCGATCTTAATCTTTCCTTGGATGCCTCATTACCCGTTCTTATCAATTCCCTTGTTTGATCGCATCCGATTGAACATTATATAAAAGGCTCCTTGTCGAGCGTAAGAAGGGTTGGAAAAGTTGGAAAGGGTTGGAAAGGTTGCAGGGTGGTTGTTGATTATTATTATTGAGGTTGAACGCCTTGAAACCAGAAGGTCACGTCTGTGCACTTTATCCTACTGCATCTTGGTGTTTTCTGCATCCGATCGGGCTTCATCCTGGTGTCCTCTGCATCCGTTCAACGTCTTCACAGTTTCCCTCAACTCTCGTCAGGGAGAGCAGGGTTATATTGTGCTTAATTTATTTGAGTTCCATCTTCGTCATCATACTGTCAGTTTCTTATTGCATTAAGCATTATCATATCCCTTCCCTAGTTCTCTGCTAGGGGTTTATAAAACAAAAAAAAGAGGTGCGCATGTTGGTGTCTTTTCATCATTTTAGATTAGCTTTGGATTGATACTATTGCACTTTGGCTGATCCCCCTCTCTTTTGCTTGTTTTTCATTGTCTTTTTTTTTACAAGGTAATCAATCAAGAAAACCCACTTCATCGGCCAGCCGATTGGAGTTGGAGGAGGAAATCCATATTTATCCCGCATCCCACTCTTCACCAGGTACACGCGATCTCATTTTCTTCTTATTGAGGTAAACCCTCTGGCGATCACAACCCCCCTTTAGCACCTCGTGCTATATTCTTTACCATATCTTATACATGTTGTCATCATTGTTATTTATTTTTCACTCCCAAAAGTGAGGATTTTTAATCCGATCTACATCGACCACCCTTGACTCTGTCGGTTTCTCAACGGCGCGGATCATCGTTTCCCCTCGCTTGGGACGACGAGTGAGCTTGCGTTTCTGTTAGTGGCGTATAGCCCATACGAACTCTTAGTGTCGGGCCAAAGCATCTCCATTGTTGTATGTTGCTGGTCATGTCCGCATTTAGAGTCTGAGGTCCGCATCACTTAGAATCGGTTCACGTGTCCGTCCCGCATCAATAAGTGCCAATTTGAACAGTGAAGAAGAAGCCGCCCTCGTGGCAGTTCTTAGGGAATTCCCAGATGCCTTCGCTTGGTCCTACGAGGACATGCCAGGGTTAGATCCATCGTTGGTAGAACATCGTCTGGTTCTGAAGCCCGACGCTCGAGCTGTCAAATAGAAGTTAAGGTGACTTCACCCGAAGCTCGCACTCAAGGTCAAAGAGGAAGTTGACAAGTGACATAAGGCCAAGTTCATCGTGGTAGTTTTGTATCCGCAATGGGTAGCTAATATCGTCCTTGTTATAAAGAAGGACGGTAGGGTCCGTGTCTGCATAGATTTTCGTGACCTCAATCGTGCTTGCCCAAAGGATGATTTTCCTCTCCCATACATAGATGTCCTGGTAGACAACACCATCAGCTATGAGATGCTATCCTTCATTGACGGTTTCTCAGGGTATAACCAGATCCGCTTAGCGGAGGATGACCAGGAGAAGACTTCTTTTATCACTCAGTGGGGGACTTATTGCTATGTTGTCATGCCCTTTGGACTCAAGAATGCAGGGGCAACATATCAAAGGGCAATGATGGCCATCTTCCACGATATGATGCACGTTCATATGGAGGTATATGTGGATGACATTCTGGTTAAATCTAGAACCAGGAGTGGCCATGCAGAGATCCTCCGGGTAGTCCTCCAATGATCTCGAGAGCACCAACTCAAGATTAACCCCAAGAAATGTGTATTCGGGGTTTCTTCAGGCAAGCTTTTAGGGTTCATAGTCAGCAAAAGAGGGATTGAGATTGACCCTAACAAAGCTAAGGCCATTGCCGAAATACCTCCTCCCAAGAACATTAAGGAAGTCCGAGGTCTAATCGGGCATTTGCAATTCATTAGGAGATTTATATCTCACCACTCTCAACAATGTAAGCCTTTTTATGACATGTTGAAAGGAGAGGCTAAGTTTGATTGGAACGATAAATGTCAAAAGGCCTTTGATGACCTGAAGATTTATCTTCTAAATCCTACTGTTCTGGCACCCCCGGTCCCGGGTCGGCCTCTACTGCTCTATGTATCCACCACGGAAGAATCTGTCGGAGCAATGTTGGCCCAATATGACGATGCGAAAAGGGAACGCACAGTCTACTATTTATCTAAATTATTCAATGAAGCTGAGAAGAAGTGCACTACCATGGAAAAGACTTGCACGGCCGTCGTCTGGGTCGCCTAAAAGCTGAAACACTATTTTTTAGCACACGAGGTAAAGCTCTTGGCTCGAATGGACCTAATTAAATACTTGTTGGAAAAGCCGGCCTTGACTAATTGTCTGGTGAGATGGCAAAGTTTCCTCAACCAATTTGACATCACCTACATCAGTCAAAAGGCAGTCAAGAGGCACGCCATCGTAGAGCACCTTGCCCATCATCCACACCCCACATTCTCCCCCGTTGACGAGAGTTTCCCGGACGAAGAGTTAGGAGCCATCGTCGATGGTGAACCTTCGTGGATTCTTTACTTCGACGGTGCATTCAATTCCAAGGGCTGTGGAATTGGAGCTGTCCTCCAATCTCCGGAACGTGTTATCATCCCACGTGCTTGTCAGTTAACCTTCCCTGCCACCAAAAACGTGGCTGAATATGAGGCGCTCCTCACGGGCTTAAAAATGGCGCTAGCACTCGGAGTTAAGGAGCTCCGGATCATCAGAGATTCTCAACTCATACTCCGAAAATCCCTCAGCAAGTATCAAACCTAGGACCCGAAGCTAAAACCCTACTAGGACTTAGTCAGCATGGTAGTCTGGCGGTTTAGGAAGCTACCCCTAGTGCACACTCCTAGGGCACAAAACATTCTAGCTGATGCTTTGGTTTCTCTAGCATCTTCTCTCCAAATTCCTGGCGAAAAGCCGTCAGCTACTATCGTGGTGCAAAGGATGCACGTCCCGTCACACTCAGATCCTTATTCCAACAATTCACAGAGTCCTCCCTTCAAGTCCATAACATCTCTCACGAGCCTGAGCTTGACCTCAAGGATGGCAATCCCTGGTTCTTCAACATTGAGAACTATCTCTGGGATGGCTCCTTCCCTGATTATGCTACTGCCCCCGATCGACGAGCCATTCGTCGAGCCGCGGAACGCTTTGCCATCATAGGTGGTCTCTTGCATCGTAAATCTCTTAGTGAAGTATACCTCCGCTGTCTCGATGAGACTGAATCTCGTGCAGTTGTCGAGGCTGCGCATTCCAGTGAATGTGGTGGCCATGTAAATGGTCGCATGCTCGCTCAAAAACTCTTTCGGCAATACTATTGGCCTACCATGCACAAGGACTGTACCTGTTACGTCCGTCATTGTGCTAAATGCCAACTCTACGCGGACAAGGTTCATGCTCCTTCATCCTCACTCCACCCTCTCATAGCTCCCTAGCCTTTCGCCATGTGGGCATTCGACGTAGTCGGTCCCTTAGAGGATAGAACCGACAAAGTTTGAAGAAAATCCTTCATCCTCACCGCTACAGAGTACTTCACGAAATGGGCGGAAGCTGAGGCATTCACGAAAGTCAAGGCATCGACGGTGGTGAAGTTCATCAAGCGCAACATCCTTGTAAGGTTCAACGTCCCCCGTGACATCGTCACCGACAATGGACCACAGTTCACATCTCAGGAGCTCCGTGACATGTGTGGTAAATATGACATTAATTTACATCATTCATCTCCATATTACCCACAAGGAAACAGACAAGCCGAAGCTACGAATAAAACTCTCATCAGAATTATCAAGGAAACTTGTAAGTCTCATCATTAATCAGATTGGCCAGATCGCCTCGTTGAGGCCCTTTGGGCTTACCGCACTTCTGTCCGAACTCCCGCAGGTCAAACCCCGTATGCACTCACTTTTGGGACAGAAGCGGTACTTCCATATGAAATATTCATTCCATCACTAAGAGTGCAGCTGGATCCTGACCTCGATCTCGAGCAACGCAAAGAAAATTTGCTGGCCCAGCTGGAAGTATTAGATGAAAAGCGGATGATCGCGGCCGATCATGCACAAGTATATCGTCAAAGAATTGCACGTTATTATGCAAAGAAGGTTCTTGAGAGGAAATTTAAAGTAGGCTAGTCCTAAAGAGGAAACTCAAAAAAGCCACCGGTCTTAAAGCAAAATTACAAGAAAATTGGAAAGGTCCATTTGTTGTCAAAGAAGTCTACTCGGGTAACGCCTACAAGTTGGTGGACGCCAATGGAGTGGAACTCACACATCCATGGAATGGGGTCTATCTAAAGAAATTATATTCATGAGACCTTGTACAGAGATATTAAAATAGAGAGAGAGAGAAAAAAAGAAAAAATATATATACATGTAGAAAATCCCAAAAAATGCTAAGCGCCTGGTGATCACCATGAAGTCAAATCTTTGCATCTATCCTTCATGCTAGGATAGGGCCCCTCAAAGTTTGGTAGGTTTCGAGTCTTGGTCTGCCAGAATCGTGGAGATCCCTATCTGGCCATGTCGGCTTATGCCCACTAAAAAGAAGACAACATGTACACACTCACGTGTTTTATCCAAAAAAAAATGGTAGCATCGCCTATGGTGAGGCCTCACCCCGAAGGTCTCCAAGAAAGTCATAATCTTTATTATTTTCCTCTTCGACCAAATGAGACAGTTGGCGCCCTTGAAATGCTAAGCATATGAAAACTGAAGTACAACCCCCTCAAGGCGAGAGTAGGATAAATCCCCTCGAGCCTGCGTCAGAGCACGAGAAGAGGGCAGTGTCCCCGCAGGCATGTAAGAGGGATTCCAAAATGTCAAATGACTACATCTCCCTCGAAAAAAAAATAAGAAGAAAAGATGATGATGATGAAGAATGAAAAGGAAAAATCAAAATCAAATAGCCTGGTCATGGCCGTGCCTGATTTCGATAAATGAATCCCCTCGAAAGCAAAAATCAAATCATGCAATAAGGGCAATGAAATGCAAATGCTTGAGGCTTGGTCGGAAGTCGCCCGAAAGGGGAGAGTCAAGTAGGTACTCTGCTAGCTCGCTGGGTTAACAGTTTTGCCGATCCTCTCAGGAGGTTTATCCCCAACATTCTTCCTTCTACCCCCAAATATGAAAGCTCAATGGAGGTCCCGAAGGGTGAATCCCGCTAAGGCCAACAACCGTATTATAACAAAAAACACACATATATGGTTGTCCACTTCGAAAAGTAAAAGCCATCGCTGCGGAGGAGTCTTTGTGTTTCTGGCCGGTCAAGACCTCTATTTACCACCTTGATGTTCTTCTTATTTTAACCTCGGGCTTAAGCCAATGCAAGCGCGTCACCTGTCGGTGCGATGGCGTCTGATTCTGGGTAAACGTCGTGCGATTGGCCGTTAGGGTTCCAAGTTGTTCCATCATATACCATCTAGAGTTGTGAGGAAATAGACCCAGTTCGGGCAAATCTTTTACCTCGAATACTTTTTGGGTGTATCCTTATGGTCGGAAGCAACTGGGAGCCTAAGCGTGACATGATGGTATTGTCATCAGGATAAGACTTAACCAGCGGGACTATCATTCGAGGAGTCTAAAGGCCCAAATCAACCTAGATGTGCGCGTAGGATACCTGGAAGGTTAATAAGAAAGCCTCATTCTCATGTAGGTCAGGTGCCATATGGGTGGTCACCAGGCATGGGCAACAAAAATATATACCAAGTCTTAAAGAAGAAGAAAAAAGAAAGAAAAAAGTTGAATATATATATATATACAAAAAAGCATATTAAAAAAACCACAAAGAAATATAAAAACATGTAAAAACCAAAACCCTAAAAATATTCTTTGCATCCGTTTGTGCATTTGCATGCTCATGTTTACTTCCTGTTTACATTTTGCTTGCCTACATGTGCATCCCACGTTTATTTTCCATGTCGATCTTGTTAATAAGATTTAGCCCTCTAACCCTACATTGAGAAAAGGTACTATCTATCTCGGGCAGGGGGCTAAAATTAGACTACACTAACCTTTTTCCCTTTTAAGTGTAGTTGAACAGGTGAAAAGGGAAGACGACGTCAAGCAAGCCAAGGAAAGTACATTGAAGAAAGGATCCTCATTTTCCAAACATGTCCATTTCATTTCATTGATTACACAAGATTCTAGGGGCATACCCCCAGTGTACACAAGTCAACTGCTGCATCCACTCATTTCTCTCTATCTCTCACTTACTGATCCCCATTAGTGCGAGGCCGACTATGCCGGCTACTCGTCTCACCCTTATCCCTGCTCCTCCGCTCTCATGAGCCTGACGGTCGTGAAGCTCTCGAACCTAAGGCTACTGGCCAGATCTCTCTCTATTCGATCTGGGGAGACTGCATCAGCCTTAGGAGCTTCTCCATGGTCATCTCCATGTTCCCTCCGATATGTACTGACTCGGAGGGAGTAGTATGGCCGACCACCACCTCTCCTGAAGCGCTTCTACCCTGATACCTCAGAAGTACCCGCTATCGCAGGGTCTCCAGCTGATCGAGAGCTCGCTGCTCTCATATCGCCATGGCCATCTCTCGAGCTCGCGCCTCTGTCTCCCTCTCCTTCCCCTCGGCAAGGCGACCCTCAAGTCTCTCCACCGTACCCTCTCTCCCAGGTGACATGATAGCTCCTCGATACGCACATCCTGCTCCCGCCGAGAGGCTAGGGAAGCCTCTAATAAATTAGGCAAAAGATTAGAAGAAGAACTGCTTCTAATCAAGGGTGCTCGGTTCTCACCATCTCAGCTAACTCAGCTTCCCTCTCCTCAGCCCGTTCGAGGGCTCCTGCCAGGTGATCCTCCAGCCCCTCCCTAGCATCTGCCTAGGAGGAAGGTCCCACTCCCTCGGTCATCCCCACCCTCACGCGTACGTATGCCAGCTCACCTCGCTGTTGGATCAGGGCAAATGGTCAGTCAAGATTCAAGAGTTATCAAAGCCTTAAAATCAATCAAGTCATTTTTGACTTACCAGCTCATGAATTTCATGTCTCAAGTTCACGATCATCTGGTCAAGAACAATGATCCAGTCCTGGAGGATCCGGACGGCCTCAGCTTCTGGCATCTACATATCAATTCCATCAAACTCGTCAGCTGCAAAGCGCTTTAATGAAAAACATTCCAATCAGGAAGCTAAGAATTAACTCACCGCTCAGGTGTTGAGGCAGAGTCACCCGACGTACTGCTCCTGGTAATCCGCCAGGTAGGTCTCACTGCTCCCTATGTGATGTGACACACCCTAAGGGAAAATGCAACGACTAGACCGAATTCCCTTGGACCTAAAGATGCAAGCACAACCACAAGGCTAGAAACCTATGCAAGCGGACACTCGTACGGCACGGAAACTCAACCCGTGGGTGACTAGGGGATGCCGAGTCGAGGATGAGGGGCGGGTCCCTTGCTGGTAGAGGACCAGAGACACTTTAGTTAGTCTCCCCTCGGATACGGTCGCTCACCTCAATAGGCCGAAAGGTTCCAAAGGGCATGGATCCACTCACTCACACCCACGGCGGTCGCTCGGAGGCGGAGGATCCTTGGGACCGGGCACTCTCTCCCTTATCTAGTGGCACAAATGAGGAATATTGAATAAAAAAGCACGATTAGAAGCAAGGGCAGTGAGCTCACGTGGCCGATTTGAAGAAACTGGCCCCGATTCGGAGACGTGGACGAGCACGGAAGTGTGGGTTCCCCGCACACTGCGTCGATGAAGCTTCACCCAGCTAAAGAATTACATGCACTACTCCCCTCACAGGGGGGGAACTAGGGGTAGGGGACAATTGGTTACAGTCAAACACTTCCTCTACACAGGGAGGGGCTATAAACCGGCCAGGCAGGTGTTGACACCCGTTTTATGACCAATAAGTCAGGTCATCTCCTTATTTCATTCTATATGATGCTCCGAGTTATTCACCTTTGTTGAGCCTTCTTGGTCGATTTGAGGTCCATTTCTTGAGTCATGTCTCCTTGGTTGAGTCTGGTTCCTTGCCTTTTTCCGTTGGACAAAGCTTAGCAAGCTTTCTTTTTTTTTGGCTCTCTATTGTCTCTAACGGTCCTTTGATGGGGCGTTACATTACTCTAACGCATCTACCCTGGTGCGTTACATCTTCCAGAGTCCTTAAGCTTAGGGCTTCTTTCCAAAGCTTATCTTTTGCCTGCCCGTTGAGTGTGATGGTCTATCGTGCGACCGTTACCTTGTTGTAACGCATCTACACTTGACCGTTACATCTATCTAGAGTCCAACGTTTGAAAACTTTCCCATTGATCTTATCTTCTTAAGGGATAAGGTTGTGTGACGGTCTCTTCCTGGAGCGTTACATCTCTGTGACGGTCTATCGAGCAGCCGTTACATCAAACAGAGAGTCCTGGCAAGCCTGGCATTTTCTCTGCTACTCCATGGCCGACTTGAGAGTTTGTTTCCTTGATTTCTCTTCCAAATCTGATCCTCATAACCTTCTGTTTGTTTCTATGGACTCTTGGGAGTATTATCTTCAAGAGTTTGCTAAGAAACGTCCAACTTTCTTACTGGATTATCCTCAACTCGAACCTAGACTTTGAGGGCCTATAAATAGAACCCTTGACTTCATGGCCTGAAGGGGAGAAATCTGGAGTTTGCGTCGAGGTGCTGCCGCATCCTGGAGCTAGAACCAACCAAGGAAAGCTACTTCCCACGTCCATCTACTTCCAAAGTCCAGGGAGTATCGGTTTCAAGGGTTTAGTTCAGTCACATCATTGTTCTTAGTGTTTTCCCCTCTTCTAAGCAATCATAGCATTGTCCCTATCCATCTTTCACGTTCTTTCATCTGTTGCATACATTTCAAAACATCCTCCCATATTTTAAAATGCCCCAGAGGGGTTAAAAAACCAATCCCCCCAGTATTTCCCTCTCCTTTTGCATGTTCATGAGTTTCTTGGATTATTGATACTACTTTGTGAAAGGGCTAATCTGGGTTGTTTTCTTGTGTTCTACACACTTTTGCAGGTTTACAAGGTCCATATCACGAGGCCCAAGTTCTCTGGCCGGCTGGAAAGCATGGAGATCAAAAGATTCCCAATCTTATTCTGCAGAAGCTATGAGGGTCTATCCTAGGCACGTTAGAGTGTTGTAGCGGTCTATCGTGGGACCGTTACAGTCCTGTGACGCACCATCCTTCGACCATCACATCCCGCAGAGCTGCAGTTTCCTGATTATTTTCTCTCTCCCGTGGGCGGGTGCATCATCCTCCTATTCTAAGGTATTGATCAGGTCTTTGGCTTGTTTTTACCTTGGTGGCGATCACATCTTTTCTTAGTTTGGGCATTAGCTTTTCTCCCTCATCATATCTCTTCTTTACCTTTGCTTGTTCCACCTCTACGGTGTGTTTTCCTTATTCCTTATTCCACGCCCTAGCGTGTGTTTTTCTTTATTTGCTTATCTTAATCTTGATTGAGATAGCATGCCCATGCTAGAGCTTGTTTTTGTTGCCTAGGTTCATGATTCGCATGTTCATAGGTTGATTGATTTTATTAATTGGCTCATTATTTGCTCATAGTTGGCATCATAGCCCATCTTGCAAAAGAAGGGACACATTAAAACCAATTGTTTTTTTGGCAATCACGGTGGGACATCTAGTGCCAATCGTGCTTTGGGATCTCTGTTAAAACCTGCTTTCATTTGCTTATTCTGGTTGCCCGTGTGTTCCTCGGATTTCCCTTTTATTTCCTGTTGTTACTGGTTCCCTGGCTACTCTGACGGTCCTGCATCCCTACGTTACAATAGTCTGACGGTCTGGTCTTCGACCGTCACAATCCTATGACGCAGGTAGTCTAGACCGTCACATACTCCAGACAGGTACGTATCCCGAGGTGCAGTCTACTTCTGCAGTTTTGCTATGATTTTCATACTTGGGTGATATTTGATCTCCTCCTTGGTTGGTTCATATATTCATCTCGTTGTGTGCACATTTGATTGTTAGATTTGAGGCTAGAACTTGCATGCACTCCGATGCACATAGGTTCATGCATATCTTCATACATTAGATTGCATTCTCCTACCTCGGTGTGTGGACCTCTCGTCTCCATATTCCTTGGAGCCGACTAGGAAATCACATCAGGGACCTCCATAAGTCCCCGCGAGCCGTGGATTCCCACACGGACGCCGGGCCGGTTGTACCACCTCCCACACCGTGTCTAGGATTACATAAGTGAAGGAGTGACCACATTTAGAGTCTACCAAGCCACATATCTTTCCCCTATTAGGAACCTTTTGTCGAGAGCGCATTTTAATCAAATCACTAAGGTTCTAAAGGTGGAAATCATAAGAATCTTGATTCCATCATCTAAACAACTTGGTTGATCTTGAGTGTTGCTATCTCTTAGTTCACTTGCATCTTTGTTTAAGTCATCTAAGTTTGATCACTTATTGTGTGTTTGTTGTGTGTTGTTTGCTTTTGTTAAGGTTTTCCGTTGCATGTGGAGTTGTTTTCATCCATTAGAGTCACCTCCTAGGGTCAATTCCTTCTCCAAATTCTACTCCAATCCGCTCTTCGAACCCATCATGGTATCTTTCAATCCTCCCCGGTCCCAAGAGGAGTCCCTCCCTCAAGGGCTTCTTGAAAACCCTCCTAGGGTTGTCTCATTCTCGTCTGGAGAGGGCTCCGCCCCTCTCCCATCCTCCATCCCTATGGAGGGTGGCCAGACCACTCCTTCCTTTTCTCCTCCTTCTGCTGGCTCCATTCTCCAAATGATGGCCCAGTTGGATCCGGCCCAACTCCAAGCTGTCTATCAGGCCATGCAGGGGTCCAATACCCCACATCCTATGATTGTGCAGGGCCAATCTAATCTTTCCATCCAGCCCACTCCAATTGATCTTACTCCGGTCCAACCTCGGACCATCATCTTTTCTGGTATGGAAACGGGCCAATCTTCCGCTTCGGCCCAGCAATTTTTTGATAAGGGAAAGTCCACTCTCCCTTCTTTTATTCAGGTGGATCATCACACGTCCAGCCCATCGGTGCCACAAGTCCTTGTTGGCCCTTCAGATTTCTTGCGCCCTCAGCAAGGGGTTGCCCAAGTCCATTCTAATAAGGGTCAGTCTCCGGCCCAATATCCTTCCTATGGCCCCCCTACCTTGGCCGTTTATCCTGCTGCTCCTTCTTCTGGGCTTCCACCTCCTACGACAGTCCATCCTTCCGCTCCTCAATTTCAACCTTCGTCTCTCACTACCCCTACTCCATCTAGGGAGCAGGAACTCCTTGACAAGTGGGCCGCCATGCAACAATGGCTTGATTTCCTCCAAAAACGGGTTGGCCCACAATCCTTGGCAGATGTCCCCGTCCCCAACTTCCAGAACATCCGATTCCCACCGCAATCCGAGCTCCCCAATTACAGCAAGTATGATGGGAACGGTAATCCCTTTATTCATGTGAGGGACTTCTTATATGAATC
Source organism: Amorphophallus konjac (assembly GCA_022559845.1). Taxonomy (NCBI): domain Eukaryota; kingdom Viridiplantae; phylum Streptophyta; class Magnoliopsida; order Alismatales; family Araceae; genus Amorphophallus; species Amorphophallus konjac. The sequence continues at coordinate 379,213,461 of CM040118.1, read as the reverse complement.
GGCCCAATTTCAATATGATGATCGCCTTATGGCATATTTGTTCCACCGATCATTAGATGGTGTTGCACTGGAATGGTTTTACTCTCTGTAATTGGAGGACGCCAAAAGCTTCAAGGTAGTGAAAGACAAGTTCATCCAGCGGTTCCAAGACAGAGTCAGCCCAGAATATTCTTTCACAGATTTGGTGGCCGAGAAGATGAAGCCTGATGAGGAGTTTGCAACTTACGCTGATAGATGGAGGCAGATGGCCGCCAGGGTGCCAGGCCACATTCCGGAGGAAGAGAAGGTCAAGTTACTCATCTCCAATGCTACTCCGACCTTCCGAAACATTCTGGCCATGAATGATATAGCCAACATGCACCAACTCTATAGCCGGGCACGGTTCATTCAAACACAGTTCAAGGACTCCCCCATCAACTCGCTCTTTGAGAACCAAAAGCCATAATACCACAAGAAACCTCAAGGGCCTGTCACCGAGGGGGTTCAAACCAATGAGCAAGTCCAAGCCGTTACCTTTCCCTTCCAAGCCGCACCCTTCCGCTTTCCGTAAAACCCCCGCACTCCTCAAAACCCCGCGCCACAAAACTTTCAACCCAATCCACAAAACTTTCAAAACCCTCTGTCTTCCTTTTCCACTCCACAAAACACCTTTGCCGCTCCGCAGCAACCCCCACAGCCTTCGTAATACCATAATGTCCCTCCACCCAACGGCTACAACAACAACAACAAGCGCCCGGCTCCTAAAAGAACACAGTACCCACCACTGTCGGAAACCCTCACAGATATCTTCTCAGCTCTCATGTTAGTTAATGCTATACAACTCCCTTCGGAACGGCCCAACTGGAACCCAGTCGTTGATCAGACAAAGTACTGTATGTTCCACAGGTAGCCAGGACATACTATTGAAGGGTGTTTTCAGTTCAGGGATTTGGTCTATGACCTCCATGAAGCACAAAGGATTGATTGGGCCGAAATGCATAGGGCCATTACGGAAATTAAAGAGAAAAGAAGGCAGCCGCCGAGGCAGCAAGTGCAGCAACCACAGGCACCGCAGTCGCAACAGTAACAGCAGCCGGTTCAAGACTTGGGGATCCATCAGAACCCAATGCCGAACCATCTTCCCGCTCCGCAGCCTCAGCCACTGGCGCCGGCCCAGGTCAACGTAGTTCAACCCCCGGCCCCTGATGCCAGGTGGCCCTTTGACGATGACAGCTCTACGCCGCAAGTTATGGCCCTTCACCACAACTTTCGATTTCCTTTCACTCCTACCATCCTTACGCCTACATACCAAAACCCTCCTCCGCCTGCTACACCGTTTATCCTTTCATCTATTCCTACTCCACCGCCCGCCTCTCATACGTTACTCACCCCCGCTACCACCACACCTCCATCTAACCCTCCACTCATTGCACCTCCGCCTACCTTTATATCCCCACTTCCACTCACACCCACTACCACCAACCCCTCACCTATCATCCTTTCCACCACGCCCTTTTCCGCACCACTCATCCACCCCACCGGGCCTACTAAGTCACTTATCTTGAGCCCATCCGAGGCCGCGGCAGCCGATAACTTCGCCCTGCGGAGCGGGCGCATGTTTCACCGTAATTTTCCTTCCACCTCTGATGAGAATCGACACTGAGTACTAACTTTTTATTTTGCATTTAAGTCCTTTTATTTGCTTTTATATCCTTGGGAAAGTATATGTGCAATTGTAAGGCTTTGTAAGCCAATGTGTCATTCCCTAAGATTGTGTGGGTTTCTATGTAATTTGCCAGTAGGTCCAGCAAGGGGCCCCCAGCCCTTTCTCATTGGTCCACCTAAGCTATGTGGGGCTGGTCAACCATCCTATGTGGCCATCTAGAAGGTTTGAATGCCAATTGACCACATGGGAGACAAGTGGTGTAAAATGTCAAAGTTGGCCACCTACCTTATCTACCTAGTCAAAGGAGTGTACCCTCCATATGTAATTTATTTATTTTTTATTTTTGATCACATGGGGGAATAAAATGGCCTATTTCCCATGAAATTATCAGCCCCCCACCCCTTGCCATTTTCTATATAAGCCTATGTATAGTGTCATTAGAAATTAATGAAGGAAAAAATTGGCATTTTGCCCCAAGAGAGCTCTTGGAGGGTGCACCCCTCTCCCCCTATCTCCTTGCTGTTCTTCCCCTTCCTCCAGAAATCTAGGGTAGGAGACCCTTTCTACCTCCCCCTCTCATCCTCTGAGTTCCCTTTCTGAAGCTGCCGCCGCCACCGTCGCGCCGCCGCCACCGCCACCGGAGTTCTGTCTCTATCAGGATAGAACCCCACCTCCGTAGTTTTATATTTTATTCTGTTGTCTGATTGAGCTGAAATTTTTAGAGCTTGTTCCTCTATTTGTTAGCTTTCCATACATATATCTTATGCCTCATTTTGAGTTCGTTTGATATTTTTGTCGCAATTTCTAGTCCACCCCTGTCAATCTGTCATTCTGCAGATCTACAGTACAGAGTTATCTTGTTCTATTTTTGTCACCACCGTATCTATTTTTAGAAAATCCCAAAAAATTACTGAGTCTTCCCCACGTATATCCCCTTCCACCATAATTTTCTTAGAGTTTACAAAAATCGTTTACCCCTCATTCAAGGGTGTGTTTCAGGCAGATTGTTTGCTGCCCTGTGTGTCTGTCAGTCCGGGTCAGAAAAAAAAAGTCAGCTTGCAGAGGTTTTAATTTTCAATCCGTCTGGTGGATGAAGCTGAAAAAAATATTATGTTGTAGATCTCTGAGTGCTCTTTCCATCAGTACTAGCCACGCCTCGATCGGCCACCAGATCTGAGCGTAGTGATTTTCTCCGCCGCAGCCCGCAGATCTGTTCTGTGTGCAGGTCCGAAAATTCAGTTCGGGGGAAAATCAAAAGTAAATATTAAAATTCAACTTCGGGTGCCGCCCCTTCAGGGAGTCGATCCGGGACATCCCGCCATCATCCCAGCCAAGCAGCGCCTCCAGAAGACATCAGGAAGGTGACGTTCCTTTGGAACGGATTGCTTGCTGTCCACCGAGTCAGTCACCGAGTTGGCACAGCACCGAGTTGCAATAGTGCCGAGTCGGACCAGCAGGCCAAGTTCGTGCGGAGTTCGCCTCCAGATTGCTGCCCGTCAACCCAGGGTCGGTCCTCCCGGGCCCCACTGTAGCCCTTTACCTCCCTGCGTGGAGTGGGCAATAGAATTACTGCTGTAATTAAGTTTTTAACTGTTGTTAACCGGGAGTTGCCGTAACTGGCCGGGAACGTCTTCCCCACGCCCGGAGCTTGGAGGTAAACTCGCTACCTCTCTCTTATCGCATTTTGCTCAATTCGTATACTTGTGAATGCCACTGCGAGTGTAGGATTATTAGCCCGTTATCATTTCATCACCGCTGCGAGAGAGTGAGTTTGAGTGTTACCGTCCCGTGACTTGATCCGAGTCTACACGGAAAGCCGATACCCATGACTCACGGCCGGTTTCTTAACCGTGACCGGTCCCACGTTTCTCTCGCTAAGGGACAATTGCGAGCTCATCTTGAGTCCAAGGATCTCATTCCTAATTCGAGTCGAGTCCGTGGTCCGTCCCACATCAGTTTGGTATCAGAGCGAGTTTGAGTCTAGGGTGTCTAGCAAAAAAAAAGTGTCATTTACGTCTAGTCATTAGTCATTGTCTAAGTCGTTTTTAGGGCCATCATTGTTTTAAAACAAAAAAAAAGTGTCTTTTGGGTCACATTTGCATCCCTTTACTCGGTATATCAAAAGGTGTTGTTCGAGCGTTAGGCTACGCCTATCGGGAAGGCCGCACACTTGCGCGAGTGATCTTCGGATCGGTTATCTCCGCCACGTACCGAGTCTTGGCGTCTTGTCCTTAGTGTGCATGCATCCCAACATTGCATAGTCGGTCTAGTGTCTTGTCCACATGGCTTTGCATATCCATTCCTAGGGATCCATTCCCATATTTTGGCAACTATGGCCAACCCATGTCGACCCGTCCAAGGCGATAGGTCTGTGTCTGAGTACATTCGGGCATATCATATGTATTGGTTGGAACATGACTTGGGAGAGGAGAGCACCACGGCTGCATTTCAGTTACGGAGAGGTTTACGCCTTCACTTCCAGTTGGAGTGTCTTATCCGTGACGCATTCTCTCTGGCGCAGTCCTATAAGGTCGCTCTGGAGGTCGAGCCATTTGAGTCTCGATTTAATGACGACCTACAGTGAGCCGACACTGCCATGGCTACCCTTCGGTAAACATCTACCTCCCAACCGAGTCCCGAGCCGATCGGACTGCCTACCCCATTGCCTTCACCACCCGAGAGTGCTCCATTGTCACCCTCACCTTCCGATCTTATTTCGGAGCCCTCTCATTTGGAGCCACCAAAGCCCGAGCCACCCGTGTTTCTAACGGGTACACTTTACATAGCCGAGCCACTACTTAGTTGGCTCAAGGATGGCTTGGTCTCGCCTCCTTATCCATCAACGGACCCCACCCTACCATTAGTGCCGGTCAACTCCTTCCACACTACCTTTCGGTCTAATCACCATGTTGATACATTGGATGACCTTATTATGGGATTAGACACGCAATGGAAGTTGACGCACTTGTTGGCCCCAGGCTTCGACCGACCCACCGGTTGTAGCTTTACCCACCCCGCCTTGGGGTCCATTACCTCTGTGTACACCGTGGGTCATGTGACCACGGAGGTTCTTCTACTCCTCCCGCTATCGGCCGAGCCTGACTTCATATCCTTTTGCCCAAGGGAGGAACCATACATCCTACACATGATCACCGTCCCACCTACTATGCATGAAGGTGACCATCCACACCTTCAAGACTTCTACACATGGGACCGTGACTTGTGGGAACCCACCACAAGGGGTCATACACTCTTCGACCCCTTCGATCCCTTCCTTAGTGAATCCCTTGACCCACCACATCTCCTCTACTTCTTCGAGGGAAGTCACTACCACATCCCAACCCCACGGACCGGGTCATCTACACCCACCAAGCCCAACCTCGATACATCCACACCCGGTTCCCCTAGCCCTCTCAAGTATCCCAAATCCAAACGGTCATCCATGTATGATTGTGTCATACTTGGATGTTTAGGTGTTCCCCATGCCACCAACCACCGATTGCATAACATGCATGCATGGCACATATTCGGGTGTCCTGGTCCGCCGTCACCCATGTACGGGTCGGACTAACATTAGGTGTGTCTAGGGTCTTGTGTGTCCATGTATGTGTCGAGTCAAGTCGGTTTGTATGCTCGCGTTGTTAGCCCTTTCGAGTTCGAGACTTGTCGGACTATTGGGATCGGTTTTACCTCATATCGGATCTAGTCACATAAGGGACAAGCGGTGATTCCTAGTGAGTTTTCGAGCCGCCTTCCCTCATTTGAGAGTGACCCTACCCCGGAGTGTCCACCTCTAGCCTCATTCCCATGGCAGCATGTGCATATCGAATTTATACGGGATGAGCAGGTGTCGATTACTTGGAGTGGAGCGTACTCCGCGCTTCACGGTACGATGACGGATCCGCCGGAGCTACTCGAGCAGCTGCACCCCTTACTCGACAGGGTCGAGTTCTTCCCACCCGGGGAGAGTTGATGGGAATCGACGCTGAGTACTAACTTTTTATTTTGCATTTGAGTCCTTTTATTTGCTTTTATATCCATGGGAAAGTATATGTGCAATTGTAAGGCTTTGTAAGCCAATGTGTCATTCCCTAAGATTGTGTGGGTTTCTATGTAATTTGCCAGTAGGTCCAGTAAGGGGCCCCCAGCCCTTTCTCATTGGTCCACCTAAGCTATGTGGGGCTGGTCAACTATCCTATGTGGCCATCTAGAAGGTTTGAATGCCAATTGACCACATGGGAGACAAGTGGTGTAAAATGTCAAAGTTGGCCACCTACCTTATCTATCTAGTCAAAGGAGTGTCCCCTCCATATGTAATTTATTTATTTTTGATTTTTGATCACATGGGGGAATAAAATGGCCTATTTCCCACGAAATTATCAGCCCCCCACCCCTTGCCATTTTCTATATAAGCCTATGTATAGTGTCATTAGAAATTAATGAAGGAAAAAATTGGCATTTTGCCCCAAGAGAGCTCTTGGAGGGTGCACCCCTCTCCCCCTATCTCCTTGCTGTTCTTCCCCTTCCTCCAGAAATCTAGGGTAGGAGACCCTTTCTACCTCCCCCTCTCATCCTCTGAGTTCCCTTTCTGAAGCTGCCGCCGCCGCCGTCGCACCGCCGTCGCGCCGCCGCCACCGCCACAGGAGTTCTGTCGCCATCAGGACAGAACCCCACCTCCGTGGTTCTATATTTTTATGCTTTTGTCTGATTGAGCTGAAATTTTTAGATCTTGTTCCTCTCTTTGTTAGATTTCCATCCATATATCGTATGCCTCATTCTGAGTTCGTTTGATATTTTTGCTGCAATTTCTAGTCCACCCCTGTCAATCTATCATTCTGCAGATCTACAGTATAGAGTCATCTTCTTCTATTTTTGTCACCACCGTGTCTATTTTTAGAAAATCCCAAAAAATTACTGAGCCTTCCCCACGTATATCCCCTTCCACCATAGATTTTTTAGAGTCTACAAAAGTCGTTTACCCCTCAGTCAAGGGTGTGTTTCAGGCAGATTGTTTGCTGTCCTGTGTGTCTGTCAGTCCGGGTCAGAAAAAAAAGTCAGCTTGCAGAGGTTTTAATTTTCAATCCATGTGGTGGATGAAGCTGAAAAAAATATTATGTTGTAGATCTCTGAGTGCTCTTTCCATTGGTACCAGCCACGCCTCGATCGGCATCCAGATCTGAGAGTAGTGATTTTCTCCGCCGCAGCCCGCAGATCTGTTCTGTGTGCAGGTCCGAAAATTCAGTTCGGGGGAAAATCAAAAGTAAATATCAAAATTCAACTTCGGGTGCCGCCCCTTCAGGGAGTCGATCCGGGACATCCCGCCATCATCATAGCCAAGCGGCGCCTCCATAAGACATCAGGAAGGTGACGTTCCTTTGGAACGGATTGCTTGCTGTCCACCGAGTCAGTCACCGAGTTGGCACAACACCGAGTTGCAATAGTGCCGAGTCGGACCAGTAGGCCGAGTTCGTGCTGAGTTCGCCTCCAGATTGCTGCCCGTCAACCCAGGGTCTGTCCTCCTGGGCCCCACTGTAGCCCTTTACCTCCCTGCGTGGAGTGGGCAATAGAATTACTGTTGTAATTAAGTTTTTAACTGTTGTTAACCGGGAGTTGCCGTAACTGGCCGGGAACGTCTTCCCCACGCCCGGAGCGTGGAGGTAAACTCGCTACCTCTCTCTTATCGCATTTTGCTCAATTCGTATACTTGTGAATGCCGCTGCGAGTGTAGGATTATTAGCCTGTTATCATTTCATCACCGCTGCGAGAGAGTGAGTTTGAGTGTTACCGTCCCGTGACTTGATCCAAGTCTACACGGAAAGCCGATACCCGTGACTCACGGCCGGTTTCTTAACCGTGCCCAGTCCCACGTTTCCCTCGCTAAGGGACAATTGCGAGCTCGTCTAGAGTCCAAGGATCTCATTCCTAATTCGAGTCGAGTCAGTGGTCCGTCCCGCCTCAACCTCTAATCCCCAGTCTTCCCAACCGGCTGCTGAGCAAGAAGAAACCGAGCCACTGCCGGGTACCCAATATGATCTGCTACATCACCTTGATAGGGTCCCCGCCAAGATATCCATGCTGGAGCTTATCAAAAGATCTACCCCTCACCAAGATGCTTTAAGAGATTTTCTTCAGAAGGTGATGGTTCGTGAAGATATGGCAGTTGACAACTTACCTACCGCACTGGCAATAATCTCTAAGGGGCCAGCTATTACCTTCTCTGAAACCGAGCTAGCACCACCGGAAGCTCGGAAAATGCCGCTTTGCATCACTATTATTCTGAACAAAGTCAGTATTGAGGCGGCATTAGTTGATATAGGGGCATCTATCAATGTGTGCCCACTCAGCACCCTCAGGGCCTGCAATATACCAGAAGAACGTCTACGCCCGACCCCCACGACTATAGCTACATATGACAACTCAAGGAGAGCGTGTCACGGGGTGGTCACCATTCAAGCTGAGCTTGGGCCTCTTACTATGCCCATTGAATTTTATGTATTGGACATTGACCCTATGTTCAAGGCTATCCTGGGTCGTCCGTGGATCGATACTCTCAGTGCCGTGCCATCCACCGCGCATCAATGTCTTAAATTCCCTTTTCAAGGGTGGGTGGTCAAGGTCAAAAGCTTATCCACGATCCAGTCTGTAAAAGCCATTTCAGAGAAGATTTTGCCCACATTGTGGCCCAGCAGTCGGCCCGTTATTTCCGTGCTAGATCTGGATTTCCCTCGAGCTTATGCACCACACAAGCCCATCACTACACCTGTCAGTATCAAAGTGAAACCCCAGATCCGAGATTCCAAGGGTTGGGATATCATATTGAAGCTGGGTTATCAACCGGGGAAAGGCCTCGGTGCACAGTTACAGGGGCGTACTAAGCCAGTGCCCAAAGGGAGGAAGATGAGCAGGCGAGGTCTCGATTTTCGAGAGTCTACAGTATCAGTTTTTGGTGACTCAGGACCACTTACCTGGGACTATCGTCAACATTTTGTTAAAGGTCCTCTTCAGCCAGGTACCCTAAATTCACAATCAGCACAGTCAGAAAAGAAAGATGCAGCTTGCATGATTGTCGGTCTGCCTCTGCTACCAAAAGGACCTGTTGATGATATGCTAGATTTCAGTCAATCACTTACTAGAATGTTCAGCAAACCAGATGGCCATGATCAGAAGAAGAATCAAGAAACCCGGCTTGTTCAGTGGGGGCCGAAGAAACCAATTACTTATCTACAAGAAAATGGGAGCTCACCCGTCATCACTTCTTGGTCTCCCTCCCGCCTCTCATCTCTCTTTCAACAATTGGAGTCCATACCCCGTTCACCCCCGATTATGGTCGATCCGTATTTCACGGAAAGACCACTTGAAATCTTGTTTGTTCCATGTTCATGTGGGCGCTACCCACCCATTGATCTATCAACTCTATTCACTCCTCCTCCTCCCAAATGCCCAACTCCACGAGATGTGGTTTCGATCCTCTGATCCTTTTTTCGATTGCATATTCCCTGAGTTGTTCCCCATGCAACTTCCTCCTCCTCTATCCTACTGTGTGGTCTCCACCTATCTCCAAAAAAAACGTCAAATTTGAAACGGAGATTTCGGTGGAAGATTATGCTACCTTGTCTCCATCCTCCGCCCAGGGGCACAAGTCCCCTGCTTCTTCCTTTCCACTAGATTTCCTTTTTTTTAGGTTAGGCGTAGGGTCCGTCGAGTCTCGGGAAGTAGGGTCGATCAGAACTAGAGAAGTAGGGTCCTCTTCTAGGTCGTCCAATCCTTCCAAGCTTGAGCCGCGCCCGCTTGCGCGTCATTCCAAATCCATTCCTAATAGGTTCTTGCAGGATCTAGCTCAGTGATGTCATGCTCTTTTGAAGTGTCCAGAGTTTGTTGCTACAACAATCATGATTGAAGATGAAGAGGAAATAGAAGGGGTGTGGAGCGATGACGGACTCGGTGTCTATGAAGTCTTGGATGAGAAAGACCCGATTGATGATGAGGACAACAACGTAGATAACACTGCCGATCTATATGCGCAAGGATTAAAGAGATTCGATGAGCCATCGTCGGCAGTGGATGAACCTACGAAGGAAATAAATTTGGGAACTGAAGAAGACCCATGGCCCATCATTATTGCCGCTAATCTCCCTCCGCAAGTGGAAGAAGATCTAGTCAAGGTTCTAAGGGAGTATAGTGATTCTTTTGCCTGGTCTTATGAGGACACGCCGAGTCTTGAACCCTCTTTAGTGGAACACCGACTCGTACTTAAACCAGGGGCAACACCCGTAAAATAGAGGTCGAGAAGATTTCACCCCCACATGGCCTTAAGGATCAAAGAAGAAGTTGATAAGTTATACAAGGCCAGGTTCATTAGAGTTGTTCTATATCCCCAGTGGGTGGCGAACATAGTCCCTGTTATCAAGAAGGATGGAAAGGTGCGTATTTGCATCGATTTCAGGGATCTTAATAAATCATGTCCCAAAGATGATTTCCCGCTGATGCGGGATGAGACCACGGACAGTACAAGCTCGTGACTGCCCCTTAACGAGGGAAGCGTCGGACGTGCGCGGTTGAGAAATCGGCAATGAGCTAGGGTGATCGGCTCTCTTTTATGCCCGGATCGGGTCACGGGTGTAGACACGCCATTCCTGACGTCTCCCGAGAAAGTCTCATATTACTATACAACGCCCCGCAACGGCTTACGCATTTTGAATCGCTCGAGTGCTTCCTTTTCTTGAGTCTTCTTCCGCCCTTTTCGGCATCCGGAATCGTCTCGTCACGGCATTCGGATGGCATCAACACCAGTCAGACGCATCAGGAGGTTCAGGAACCAAGAAGGGTGTCTGTCAGGCGGCCGCCAACGCTTGTCCGAGGACCCGGGTGGGTCTTGATGGGGGCGTCCAGGCCCCTGGACGCCCCCATTCTTTTAATTTATTTTTATTTTTCAAAACCCAAAACACAAATAAAAAAATAATATATTAATGGAGGCGTCCAGGCCTCTGGACGCCTCCATAAAAACAAATATAAAAAATATATATATATATGCCAGTTGGCATAAAAAGACAAAACAAAATAAAAAAAATGATATATTAATGGAGGCGTCCAGGCCCTTGGACGCCTCCATAAAAACAAAAAGAAAAAATATATAATGCCAGCTTTGGCATAAAAAGACAAAACAAAAACAAAAATAATATATTAATGGAGGCATCCAGGCCCCTGGACACCTCCATCAACTCCCTCACGGGCGCCGCCCACCGAACGACGGTTTGTCGTGTGTGAAAAAAGCCAAATTATGGAGACGTCCAGCCCGCTGGATGCGCCCATTTCAAAATCACGAGGCGCCGCTCAAAAACCACGCGTTGTGTCAAACCGCGTGCCTTAGGGGCGTCCGGGGCCCTGGACGCCTCCACAAAAATATTCTGAAAAAATTAATAAAAATAGAATAAAATATTAGTTCGGCCCTGATGGAGGTGTCCAGGGTCCTGGACGCCTCCACCCTCCGGAGCCCTATAAATAGAGGCCCACTCCCTCAGTTCTGGGGGAGCTTCGAAGAGATCCGATAGGCTGCCGGAGCCCAGAGGCTACCTGTGGACGCGGATTTTATCTTATTTCATTATATTATTTATTTATATTTTTATTTGGATTTTTGATTTATTGGCGTGCCAGTCACATGTGTGACGATTTCATTGTGCGCTCGATCTGACTTGGTCAGTCGATTGTGAAGTCCGAGTCGGGACCAGAAGTCCGTCATACCATAAAGGCTATGACGTTAATTACGCCCTTCCAAGGAAGGACAACCCTTGATTAAACGCCAAAATAGGAGGCCTCGAGAGGCAAACATGTATTCATATGCGCAAAATGGAACTTCATACTAGAGCCAGGAAGGCGGGCAAGATAACAACATCAGCTGTAGAAACAGACGGTATCGTCAAGCCAGCGGCTCAGAGACGATATCATTAAGTCAGCGGTTCAGAGACTGAGCCGTGGCCATGATGGAGGTTTAAAGCATTGATCAGTATTTCGACAGCGTTTCCCCTTAATCTGGATTATGCCCAGGGGGAAATAGGCTATCACCCACGGAGTGCCGGGATGAAAGCCGAGAGAAAGAGAGAGGCCGAACCTCCCTACCTATATATATATATGCCATGGGGCATTGTTTGATGTTCCCTGTAGAAGCCGGCGGAACTCATGCAGTGGTAGAGCCCTCCCGAGCTAAAGGGGTTATTCATGAACCCGATGCGGGACGACGGAAAGTGAGCGAAAGCTCAATGTTGCGCCCTCACACGCGGATCGACCTGCGCGGTCAGGTCGCGGGGATCGAAGGCCCAGTAATAAAATTTGGGGTAGGCTATCAATGCAGTTCAAGTGTACATAGGTTCCCGGCGCGAAGGCAAAATGGCCAGGGTTCCCGGCGCGCCAACTAGAGAGCTTCTCGGCGCGAAGGGGAGATGGTGGAGGAGGTTCCCGGCGCGCTTCCGATAAGGCTTATCGGCGTGAGGAATAGGGGGGTCTCGGCATGGCTGAAGAAGAGGGGGAGCTCTCGGCGCGCTGACAAGAGGGCCAAGGGGGGGGTTCTCGGCGTGAGGGTTCCCGGCGCGCTCAAGGCCGCGCCGGGAGCCATGGCGCCAAGAGAGTGTTGGTGTTCTGGCGCCGTGAGGACCCGAAAGGGGTTCCAGAGGCTCTATTTTGGGTTTCTTGGCGATTCAGGACAAGCCAGATAGGTTCTGTGAAGTCAAAGTGGATCAGTTCATCAAATCTGAGCTGGATTAGATTTGGGCTTTACAGGAGCATCAAGATAGAAGAGGGATTTAGGAAGACTAGGGTCGAGGGAAACCCTGTCACCACTATCATGCAGAGCCCGGGGGACAACCTGATGTCGACTTTCATCTTCCTGAGAGAATTTTGGCAGCACCTCCCCTGGACCGAGCATTTGCCAGAGAGTGGTATAGGCTGACATCCACGGAGTGCCGGGATGAAAGCCGGAAAAAGAGTGAGCACTAAGGCTCGAAGAGACTATCCATGTCTCTGGCATCGGTCACTATTCCCCTTCTCGGAGACTGACGAAACTCATGTAGAGACAGGGTTCGTCAGACCCACGGGGTTGCATGTGATTCCAGTTAGGGACCTCAAAATGTAGGGGAGGTCAATCCCCAGTTAATTTATCTCCTGGGGTACATATGACGACTCACGAACGCCCCAGGATAAGTGGACGAAGAGGCCAAAGGGGTAGACAGAGGAGGGGCTCTCAGCATGCTTTTCGTTGGCAAGAAGATGGCTCTCGGCGTGGGATTATAGGTTGGCCAAGGGGTTCTCAGCATGGGTTTACAGGTTGGCCAAGGGGGGGGGGCTCTCGGCATAGGTTTAAATTGGCCAAAAAAAGGGGGCTTCTCGGCATGGTTTTAGTTGGCCAAAAAGGTCTCGGCGGTGGCTTCTTAACCAAACAAGGGGGGGTCTCGGCGTGGCCTTAATTGGCCCAAAGAGGGCTCTCGGCGCAGCCTAACCAAAATAAAGAAAAGGGGCCCTCGGCGTGGAGCTTCCCGGCGCGCTCATGGCCACGCCGGGAGCCTGGCGCCGGGAGCCTGTGGGCTGGGAGGTTTACATGAAGGGTTTAGATGGCTTTTGTCGGTTTGCTGAAGAGGGAGACCTCTCGGCAGGATAGTTCTCGGCGGGGAATTTTGTACGCCGAGAAGGATGGCATTGCTACAGGGTTTCATGAGTTACAGAGCTGAAACGATGCTCTGTTTGAGGATTTTAGGAGATTTCTGGCTCGGATTGAGGCTGGATTTAGAGTGTAAGCGAGAGATTACACAGATATGGGTTTGATTTGCCAAAATGGGCTGGGTTCAAAGGGAAATCGAAGGAATCATTGCAGGATGGGGTTCTAAATCGTCATATTATTATTGACCCTCAGGGCTCCTTTGCTGGCATCTGTGGTCGCCTGGGAGCCAAGAGATGGCCATCTCTGACCCCAGGGGCGACCTTGATGTAATTGTTTGGACTGGAGCCAGATTAGAAACCATCGGTATTAACCTATTGAAGCAGCTTACTTATTCCTGTGAGAAGAGGATCTCAAGCAAGCCGTCGGAACTATTGCCGATATCGGTAGCAGACTGCCCCAGAAGCCAAGAGATGGTCTGTCTCTGGCCCTGGGGCAAGCCTGGGAGGCTTTATGCAAACTACGAAGACTGCGAAGGACATCGGTTCATCTAGAGCTACATTTATTCTACTGAAGACAATTGAGCCTAAAGACCCACCAGAGAATCAGACGCACTTCAGTTGAGCTTGAAATAAAAACATATAAGGGAAAGAAATAGCAGTAGACGGAGAGATAGCTGGCAGATGTTTCAATCACTCAACGCCCAAATGGGCCATTGGAGCATTTCGTATCATTAGATCACCCCAGAACTCACACCAATCACACGGAGGGAATGAGGGAGAGGGAGATGAATATACATCGGGATATCCCGGTTACACCCAAAATAAGATCGAGATAAACTTGGCAGGATTACATGAAGAAGAAAATAAAACTATGGGGGAGGGCGGAGCATTGACTCCTCTCCCTCCCCGGCTGCCCACCTGAGCTTCTTCTCCTTCTTTCTCTTCTTCTTTCTTTTCTCAGCGGAGGCTCTCTTCTTCCTTTGGTTTCTGGCTATCCTCCAGATATCTCCCCCTTCTTTTTTTCTTCTATCCCCCTGCCGATTTCTTCTGGTGCTTCTCTCCCGGCCCCCGTCGATATGGAGGAAATGAGGCTTTTATAGGCATAGCACCCCCCCTTCTCGGCGGGGTTGCCTTGGCGCGCATACCTCAGGTTCCCGGCGCGCCCCCTTGCTTCCTGACGCAAAGGCTTCTCGGCGCCATGCTTTGGGCCGTGGTGAAGAGCTCTCGGCGCCATGGCCCATTTAGGCCCCTTTCTTATTGCCTTAATTTTTTTAATCACTAGGCTTCTGGGGTGCCTAATCTGCCTCTTCATTAGTCCTTCGAATCTGTCGGAACAGATGAAGGTCCTTTTAGTTGATGGATTGACATAGTCTTATCAGCATATTTCTGGAGATTTTCATCAGTCAACAGACTGCAATTCTTCATCAGTACTGCCATCTAAGTGATGACAATACCGGACATCGGCTTGGCCGGGAAGGGCTTCGGCTGGGTGGTAGCTTCAGTGACGACTCTTCTGTAGTTCTAGCTTTGCAGGAATTCCTGGGATCTTCATGTCTGATTTCATCTTCTCTTCGATTTCATCTTTACCCTTGACTATATTTCAGGTGTCAACACTACCGGAGTCATTTTCTAACCCGTGGGGTCTTTTGTAGGTGGAGGTTCTGCCGGCTTCTCGGGTGCCCACGCTCGCGAGAGGAAGGTCGTCTTCATCCACCGCGCTTCCACGCCATCCTTATGCTGCCGGAGCTCCGCCGAATTTCACCATCGACACATCCAATAAGCCAATCCTTTCCTTTTCTTCTTAGTTCTTTTGCATTCATCATCTCGCATCATCTATCCCCCTTCATAAGGGCGCCTCTTCTTATATACTTCTTGCATCCATCATCTCATTTTCCTCCTACTCGAGTCCGAGAGGGGTTTAAAAGACAACACCAACCAGGTGTGTGTCTTACCATCATTTCGTTATTTTTATCGCAAGGATTTGAATACTACACCTTCATCTTTCTAATCCACTCGTTACTTGTTTGTCGTTGTTTTGCAAGGGTACCCAAGGAAAGCCCTCTCCGTCGGCCGGCCGAAGGGGGAGGAAGAAGCAACCCGCCATCTCCCGCTCTTGAGGTAGGCGCTATCACTTTCTTCATTTTGGGGTCTTTCGGCCCCTGGCGATCACATCTTGTTCTCGAGGCCGCGGCGAGTCACTTTCCCAATGGCCGTTTAAATTTCCGTTCTTATATTCTCTTTATATTCTGTTATATTCTGCTCATATGCTCGAGGCCGCGGCGAGTCACTTCCCCAATGGCCGTTTAAATTCCCGCTCTTATATTCTCTTTATATTCTGTTATATTCTGCTCGTATGCTCGAGGCCGCGGCGAGTCACTTCCCCAATGGCCGTTTAAATTCCCGTTCTTATATGTTATATTCTTATCTATTCATGTTCTCGAGGCCGCGGCGAGTCACTTCCCCAATGGCCGTTTAAATTCTCTTTATATCCTGCCATATTCTTATCTATTCATATTCTCGAGACCGCGGCGAGTCACTTCCCCAATGGCCGTTTAAATTCCCGCTCTTTATATTCTCTTTATATTCTGCTATCTTATTATCTGCTCATATTCTCAAGGCCGCGGCGAGTCACTTCCCCAATGACCGTTTCAATTCCTGCTATTTAATTTCTGCACCATTCCCGTCCCCCGAGGTCGCGGTGAGTCACTTCCCGCTATGGCCATTTAACCCCCATATCTTACTATATCACATTTGTCACGCTCGCCCCACCGGAGCAATCTCCCGTGGTGGCCCCTTCTCTTTTCTCTTATTTCTGTGTTGCAGCAAACAAAAAGAAGGAGCCCGCGCGCTCCGCGTCCTCTTCGCACCCTTAACCGTGTGACGTCGCTCACAGATTGGCGATCACGGTGGGACCTTTACTGCTTCCTTTTGGCTACCCTTGCAAGTTCGGCACCATCTGTGCCTCTCCACCTTGGTGCCCGCGCGCGCCCCCGTTGTGCTCACGGCAGCACTGTTAGTTTTGATTGGTTGTTTATTTATTACATGTCTGTTATTTCTGTTTTTTTCCCACTCCATATCTCTGTCAGCATTTCATTGCATGCATCCATCCCTCTTTTCTATCCTTTTTTCATTTTTTTGAGGATCACCCTTTCCCGGTGAAGGAAGGACTCTTCGTTTGAGAATTCCTCTCAACGGACTAGAATCTCCTCCACTGGGACCTCCGTAAGTCCCCGACATCGAAGAATCTCCTCTTCGTTCACTGGGCTGGTTGTACCATTGAAGTTCCCCGAAGTTAGTCATTTCATTCGTGGTGAGACGAGAGACCCTAGCTGACACGGCGGTGAAACAAAAATAAACTAGGGTCCCCATTTTGTGTGAACTTCGGATCTCGCTAAAAACACAAAAAAAAATCATCAAAATCAAAACACAAAAAAAAGACGTAAAGGCATCAACTTGTTCGATAATCTCTGCTACCTGCTTGCTAGTGTATATTTTTGCGTTCTGGGAAAACTGTGAGCATGGCTCACGAGTCTTTTGAGGAGAACCACCCTAGTCGTGGTTTGTCAGTCGACCCGCGAGTCTATGCTATGGACTCGGGTCCTTCCCATGAACACTCGCATGAGGTGCAGGTTATTGCCGGGGACACATCCCCACCGCAGGATATCTCTTCCTTACTGGGCGTCCTCGCCAACACGGAGCTTACCTCTGAACAGCTCCGGGTCTTTCAGGCCATTCTGAAGGGGAAATCTGTTTCCCCCACGCCCCAGGAATCAACTCCGGCCATCGCACCTCTCCAAGAGTCCGTACAGGCCATTCCATCTCCTTCGTTGGCACAAGCCATCCAGTCTCCCTCGCTTCAAGGACAAGCGAGCCAACAACCACCCTCATTCCAGTTCCCGTCACAATCTCAAACTCCTGTTGTTCCCCACACACCGCTTCAGCCAGGGCCAACTGTCGGCGGTCCGACAGCTCCCTCTCATTCCGGGTTACCCCCTCAAGTCTCCGGGAGACAGTTTCTCCCCCAGTGGCAAGTGCCACCTTCACCTCCAGAGGAGCTTGCCCAATCGCTCCTCAATAGGTTCAATCGCATGGACGAGCAGTTTCAAAATCTGAGAAGGATGGTGGACGTGAAAGCCACCCCGGAGGTTGCTTTGCCAATCCTTCCCGTCATTCATCTTCCTCCCTCCGAAATACCCACGTACCGTAGATACAATGGTACCGGCAACCCCTTCATTCACCTCAAGGATTTCATGTATGAATCCTCCTATTGGCAAAACGATCAGAGGTCCCTGGCATACCTCTTTCGGAGATCATTGGATGGTCCCGCGCTTGAGTGGTTCTATTCCTTGGAGCCCCGCGAGGCCGAGAATTTTGAAATAGTCCAGAGAAGGTTCTTGCAGAAATATAGGGATAGGGTCGGTCCCTCACTCTCCATTACCGACCTAGTGGCCGAAAAGATGAAGCCTGACGAGGATTTTGTCCGCTATGCTGATAGATGGAGGTCTCTGGCGGAAAGAATAAGGGACACCCTCTTCGAGCCCGAACAAGTGAAGATGATTGTGTCTAATGCAACCCCACAGTTCAGACACGTCCTGGCCATGAATAAACTTACTACAATGGAGGAACTCTATGAAAGGGCCCGATACATCCAAACCCAGTTAAAAGACTCCCCCATTATGAACATGTTTGAGTCGTCGAAGCCCAAAGTGGTCAGAAAGACAGGCGCTGGTGTCCCGGGCGGAGCCACAGAAGGGGTCGTGACAAATGAGCAAGTGGGTGCGGTCAACAATGCTAACTATGCGGTCAACCCAAGGCCTCCACAAATGCCCCGACTTCCCCTCCAACCAGGTCCTTTCCCTCTTCGTCCTCCACCCCAAAATAATCCACTCCAGGATAATATGCCTCCATTACGTCAACCCCAGCAACAACAACCACAACCTCAGCAACAACAACCACCGCTTCAGTACAACCAAGTTCCACCCCCGGGGAACTATGGTCCCCAACAGCAACAAAGGAGGCCGCTCGGTCCCAAGAGAGCCTACTATCCACCATTGCCAGAAACCTTAGCAGACATTTTTAATGCCCTCATGGCATCAAGCCAACTCGCCCTACCCAGAGAAAGGCCCGTGTGGCCCCCAAATGTTGATACCTCTAAATACTGCGTCTACCACAGGCAGCCAGGACACACAGTAGATTATTGCTTCCATTTCAAAGATTACATCCACGATATGAATGATGAACATCAAATAGATTGGGATGAAATGAGACGATACGTCGCCGCTCTTAAGGCTAGGAGAACTCCTCATAGGCCACAGCAGCAGTTACAACAGCAGCAGCAACAGCAACCACAACAACAACAACAGCCTCAGCAGGCCCCACAACAACAGCCCGACATGGGCATAATCCAGAATCCATTACCGGAGCACCAACAGCCCAATCATCAGGTTAACCCCATCTCCTCCTTCCCGGAAGTCGGGAGAGAGCAGGTGTGGCACCAGAAAAGTACCTCTATTCTTTCTTCCTCCAACCCCATCGTCATGCAACCCCCTCACCTTGCCCGGGTAGCACCTCTCTCTCATCAACCCGCGTCAGTATCGCCTTCACCATTTCCACTACCATTACGCCCCCTCATCTATACCCCGATCTCCTATCAACCGACACTCTCCACTACGCCTTCACACCCTCTCATCTTCTCTCACTCCCCCACTTTACCATCCACCTCTACCACATTTACCCCTACGCCTGCTAAACCCCTTATCATCCGTCAACCATACATAACCCCGTCTTTCTCCACCGTATCACCACTAATGCCTTCAAAACCACTCATTACTCATCGCCCACCTCAAAATCATTGCCCACTTCAAGCCCTACCCACTTCTACTTCGTCTCCACCTCCACCTTCCAGACCCCTTATCCTTCATAATCCGCGCGATATCCCCTCTACCTCCACCATGCCTCCACCTAACAAACCCCTCATCAGAATCCCTGCTCCCGTCGTCAACCCTGCTTCATCGACCATTCCTCCACCACTACCCCTCAAACCTCTGTTAAAACCCACTGCTACCCCCACAGAGGTACAAAAGCCGCATGTAATGGTGCTCCGGAGTGGAAGGATTTTCCACAGGGTTTTCCCCCACAACAGTCAGAATCTTGAGCAATCTCAACCAGAGAAGGATGATGGAGAACAACCAGAAAGAGCTATCCCTGGAACACAGTATGATCTATTAAAACATTTGGACAAGACGCCTGCTCAGATCTCCATCCTGGAGCTTCTTCAAAGATCCACATCCCACCGGGCAGCCTTAATGGAGTACCTTCAAAGAGTCATGGTTAATGAAGACCTCCCCGTGGAGAAGATTTCGACCGTCCTGACCCCAACAGACACACAACCGGCCATCATGTTCCACAACTACGAGCTCGCTCCCAAGGAAGCTCGGAAATATGCATTGTGCATTTCAATAAAAATCAATGGGGTATCCATAAACCCGTGTCTTGTGGACACGGGTGCGTCCATAAATGTGATCTCCATGAGCACTCTTCAGTTGTGTGGGATCGACGAGGAACAAATAAGACCTTCCTCGATCACGGTCATGGCCTATGACAATAGCAAAAGGCCGCCGCAGGGGATGATTATTCTGAAGGCAGAACTAGGCCCCATGTCAATTCCCACCGAATTCCACGTCCTCGACATGGACCCCACATTCAAGGCTATACTGGGTCGCCCTTACATCGAAGCCATGGACGCTGTGCCTTCCACCAACCATCAGTGCATGAAGTTTCCTTACAATGGGAGAATTATTAAAGTGGTCAGTACACCTGTCCTTCACACAGTGGATGCTATCAACACCTCTCTGCCCTCTGTTTGGCCATCTCATCGGCCCATATTGTCACTGCTGGACGTGCGTGATCCATCTCACGTTCCACTGGCACCAAAGGAGCCGGTCAGGACAACCGCAACATCATGTCTCCCTTTTCACTCCAAAGGTTGGGAGATTATGAGGAACATCGGCTATCAACAGGGTAAAGGTCTGGGCGCACAATTACAGGGTATGCTCAAATCGCCAAAGGAAATTAGGCCGAACCGTAGGTTTGGTCTAGGCTTCAAAGGACCGTTCAAGGCGGATTGGAAGCCCCTCACATGGACTCTATCAAACCACTTCAATAGAGGGCCCGTTGTTCAGATGGGAGATTACCCACGAGAAGCATATGGGGGATCACATGTTGTATATTTGGCTGAAAAATGTCTGAGGATCACCAAAAGAGGCAAGATCAAAGATCCGGAATACGAGTGGAACAAATGGTTCGACATACGGGACATTTCCGTTGCACTGGAAAGGATGTTCTCGTCTCCGCAACTTGAAGGACCGCCATTGATCTCCGGAATACCAGAGAATATTACCACTCTTGCCAAGGTTCCAAACTATCCTCGTCCTCGCCAGAAGGACTCTGTCATCGACGGATCTTCATCCGTCCTCAACATTGCCGTCGACGGCTCATTAGCCGCCATCTTCTCCATCCACTCGTCTCAGCCTTTGCTGATATCTTCTTCCTGGGCCAGACAATTGTCTGATGATCTTCCCAGATCCCCTTCTCTGTTTACATACCTACGCGGGCTTTTCAACCCTCGCCAGGTCTTCAACCATGATCTGCTCTATGAGCCTCACAATCCTCTAGCCATAACCACTTTTCTCTCTCCTCCAATCTCTTTTCACTGCTTTGTCATTAAAAATGAAAATGAAAAAAAATGTCAATTTTCAAACTCCCCAACAACACATCTTCGTTGAGAAAACCTCCTACATCTCCCACGGGTGCGTACCGCCTTGCGGACCACCCGTCCAAGGTCCGATGAGTGACCTTTTCTACCCCTCCTCTGAGGGGTCTTCTCCTGTACATTCTACACCATCCTCTTCGTCTTCCTCTTCTTCTGTAAATATTGTCAGTCAATCTAGGAATGATAGGCCAATGGTAGTACCTAGGAAGAAATCCAAGGGTAGGCAGATCCCTCGTCGATTCCTTCTGGATTTAGCCGCCAGGTGTCAAGCCCTCCTTGCCATCCCCCAGTTGCTAGAAAATCCCATCCGGCTACCGGAAATAGAATGTGAGGGCGACTGTGCATTTGATGAAGGGTATGGAGTCAACGAGATCACGGATGAAGAATGCCCCACTGAAGATGAGGGTGAAGAATATGAGGATGCGGCGGGCGCACACGCAAGTGGAATGAGGAGATTCGATGAGCCGTCAACCGCCGTAGAAGAATCCACCAAAGAAGTCAACTTGGGAACTGAGGAAGACCCTAGGATCATCCTCATAAGTGACAACCTACCACCCTCTGAAGAAGATGCATTAATTGAGGTTCTCAAGGAATATAAGGACACGTTTGCATGGAGCTACGAGGATATGCCGGGTCTGGATTCAACCTTGGTCGAACACCGTTTAACCCTAAAACCAGGGTCCATCTCGGTAAAACAAAGGTTAAGGCGTTTCCACCCTCAAATGGCTTTGAAAATGAAAGAAGAGGTCGATAAGATCCACAAAGCCAGGTTCATTAGAGTCGTTCTTTATCCTCAATGGGTGGCGAACATTGTCCCGGTCATGAAGAAAGATGGGAAAGTCAGGATGTGCATCGACTTCCGAGACCTTAACCGCGCGTGTCCAAAGGATGATTTTCCCTTGCCTCACATTGATGTGTTGACCGATAACACGGCAGGCTACGAGACCCTCTCGTTCATGGATGGATTTTTAGGATATAATCAAATTCGTTTGGCAGAAGAGGATCAGGAAAAGACGTCATTCACTACCCCTTGGGGAACATATTGTTACGTGGTCATGCCGTTCGGATTAAAGAATGCTGGAGCTACTTACCAAAGAGCGATGATGGCCATATTTCATGACATGATGCACATATATCTGGAAGTGTATGTGGATGACTTATTGGTAAAATCAAGGACCAGGATGGAACATCCAGAAGTTTTGGCTAAGGTCTTGCAGAGGTCAAGGGAGTTCCAACTGAAAATGAACCCGAAAAAGTGTGTATTTGGTGTGTCGTCAGGTAAATTGCTGGGGTTCATTGTGAGCAAAAGAGGGATCGAGATAGATCCCGACAAATCTAAGGCTTTCAGGGATATGCTGCCTCCCAAGAATTTGAGGGAAGTCTGAGGTTTAATCGGGAGGTTACAGTTTATTCGTCGGTTTGTGTCTCAACATTCACGAAGGTGTAGACCTCTCTACAAGTTGACCAAGCCAGGAGTAGAATTCCACTGGAATTCTAAATGTCAGAAAGCTTTTGAAGGGTTGAAGGAATATCTTGCTAGTCCACCCGTTCTCATTCCACCCAAACCAGAAAAACCTCTGATCCTTTACGTCTCAGTCTTGGATGACTCCGTGGGAGCCGTCCTCGCACAAGCTGATGAAGAAGGCAAGGAACGGGCAACCTATTACTTGTCCAAACTTCTCAATCCCTGTGAGCAGAAGTGCACCGTCATGGAGAAAACCTGTGCTACCCTCGTTTGGGTAGTGCAGAAATTGAAGCACTACTTCTTGGCTCATGTGATGAGGGCATCACACGACACTCCCTCTAGCTCGGGTCGCCTGCACACTCTTGATGTGGACTGACTGTGATCCACACTTGTTATCTTCATTTCCTTAGTTTCATTTTATGTATTTTCCTTTTATTGAGTCCTATCATTGTATTTCTCTTTATTAAGTCATGTGGTTCTAGTCCATTTCCCTTGGTATGCTTAATTGGGCCTTATTACCTTAGTTATGGGCCCATTAGGTTGAGTCTAGGATATGCCCGGTCTTTTGTCTAATTGTCAAGGGTACTATGGTCATGTAAAGAGTGGATGCCTATAAATAGGCCTCCCCTCCCTCTCATTGAAACAACTTTGATGAATATTGAAAGGCATTTGCCATCTCCATCTCAATATCTCCCTCTCTCTCTCTCTCTCTCTCTCTCTCTCTCTCTCTCTCTCTCTCTCTCTCACTATCACTCTCTCTGAGTGGGTTGTGCCCCCTTTCTCTCTCCTCCCCACCCCAAATTCGAAATTCATTCTCTCTCCTCCCCATTCACCCCTCATTAAGGCCCCTTCCCCTTCCCCATGCATTCATTCAATTCCCCCTCCAACCCCTAGGTGGAAACCCCTTCTCCTAGGCACCTTTCCACTCTCCCAAGCAACCCTCCCTCTTCCCAAGGCTGAATTAACCCCTCCCAAAGCCCAAATTCGAATTTCCCTCTCCCTAGGGCTGTGCCCTTCCATCTCCCCACCTCCTAAACCACCCTAGGTCGAAATCCATCTCCCCCCAACAGCCAAGTTCGTCCCCCATCCTCCTCTCACACTCACCCTCTCTCTAGTGCACCTCCACCCCCCCATCTCCACCCCTAGCTGCTCCAGCCCCCCTCTCCATCTACCCCTGCCACTCTAGACCCTCCAAAAGCCCTAGCCACGTCCTTCCCATATCCACAAACCATCAGCCATCCCCCCAATCTGTGCTAACTCCCTTTGCCCCTCCCCTTGTTCTTGCAAGTTGCAGCTTCAAGTAGCAGGTCGCAGGCAGCAGAGTGAGGCCCTGAAGTCGCGTCATCCCCGGCCGGTCCCTGCTCCTCCTGGTGGCAAGGCCTACATCTCTGGAAAGGTTGTCCAGAGAGCTTCCAAGGCGAGGTGGTTTTGTCGGCATCCGAGCTCCGAGCAGTCCACAGCGGCCGATCTCCCTCGACTGCGCAGAAGAACCCAGGCAGAGAACCAGAGCGAGAGTGGAAGCTCGGCCACGACGAACCCTTTGGGATTCAGATCAAGCTTTCTTCAGAAAATCCTGTCCCTCTCAAGTCCTCTTTCATCTTCAAGAAGCAGAGTTGCATTTGGACATCGACATCGAAAGTTACGAATTTTCTACTCCAAGTGTGTCAGGTCAGTTTACAGGAGTCAGAACTGACATCCCTCCACTCATCTGATCGTCCCGGTCTTCTCCGACATCTGCCGACCCCGCCGTTGGCACCGACAGAAAGAAGACTCGACCACGGTTCCAACGGTTCAGGTCTTGTACCCATCAGAGCTTTGTGGAGATCATGGAACCCTCTGCAACCAGCCCCATTGTTCTGCACCAGATAGAGGCAGAATCAACCAGTCCGGTTGCAGACTCTGCCACGGCCAGCTGGTGAAGGATCTGAGCGCCATTTTTGGAGGAGAGAAACTACATCTAGTTAGCTGCCACCTCGAAGATGAAGGGACTCAATCGGCCATCGGAACCCCCTGTTCCAATTTTCTTTGTCGGAGAGGGCAGACTGCCCCCTGTGATCCCAGGTTAGACCAGTCCACACTCCTCCGGTCACCCCTCTCTCCACCAACATCAGATTGCATCCCCGTCAACTCCGGCTCGAAGCTACCCCGATCACAATCGCGTCACCACCAGTTTCATTCCAATCGGAGTCCGGGGGAGCCCACAGTGACTTCTGCAACCCACTGCTTCAGTCCGGTACCAGCCAGAGACCAGATACTGGTGCCCTGTTCCAGTCGCCGGTGCGGTGACCCCCGAGAATCAAAGCTTCCCCAAAAATTCAAGCTTCATCCCCTGTCAGTTGGTAAACTTTTGGCATTGGTCTCGTCAAGATCCGAGCTCCGTGGAGCCCGTGGCAGCACCGTCTCTGACTGTCTGTCCAGCGAATCTGAAGCAAGGCAGAACCGGTGGAGCTCGGAAGATAACGTTTTCATTGCGTAATCCCCACCCCGCTTGGCCGGCTGAAGGCTCCTCCCTGCGTGGAGGTAGTTTTGGATGTACTAAGTCTAATCCCTACCCCAAGATCACCCCTCCTGTGCGAGGCGTAGTGTTGTACATCATTGCATTTTCAGGTCAAGCTACATCGCCGCGGCGATCGGTTGTATACCCTCGCCTCCCGGCGCGCCCTTGTCTCCGAGCGGGATCGGTGTCTTCACACCGATCAGGTGAGCATCTGATATCTCCTTAGTTGCCTTCATTCTGCAAGTTTAGTATTGCTTTGATTGCCCGTCGGCGGTGAGAAGAGGGTCCGTACTTATATGCTAGTTTGTTAGTGTCCACCGCGGACCGTGAGAGAGTGCCACCCACACCCCGCCCAGCGGGCCAGCCACCCACGAATTTGGGGAATCATAGGCCCTTTGGGGTCAGCCTAAGCAAACTAAGTCCTTTAGAGTCATTGGGTCCCGCCTCGGACCCTTGCCATCATCCCCCGGCCCCGCCGGGTGATCGCGTGTGCCGTGTGAGTAAGACGCTATTGTGAGAATCATTGGAGAGCTTGTATGCTTGTGGATCTTGATACTAGGTTGTCCATTACATATTTAGTCATCCTAGGGCTGTTTTACATCATCATGAGGTCCACTTGATTGCTCGAATGAATCCTATCAAATTCCTTCTGGAGAAAGCCGTCCTTATGGATAGGCTAGCACGCTGGCAAAGTTTTCTCTCTCAGTTCGACATCACCTACATCCAACAAAAGGCGATTAAAGGCTATGTCATAGTCGAGCATCTCGCTCATCATCCTCTTCCCAAGTTCGATCCCGTCCAATCAGAGTTTCCAGATGAGGAACTAATGTCCGTCAACCAATCAGATGAGCCAATGTGGACACTATATTTTAATGGAGCTCTGAATTCTCAAGGGAGAGGAATCGGCATCGCCCTCCTGTCGCCTGAAGGCCTCACATTCTCATTGGCATACCAGCTCAAATTTCCAGTCACCAACAATATAGCCGAATATGAAGCTCTTCTAGCTGGCCTAGAACTCGCTCATTCTTTTCGTATCACTGAGTTGCGAGTCGTAGGTGATAGTCAACTCATCCTTCGCCAGGTGCTCACTAAATATCGCACTCGCGATCCCAAACTCAAGCCATACCAAGAACTCACTGCTGCCTTTGCCAAACTGTTCGCCAAACTGATCTTTGTTCATGTCCCTCGTCATCAGAATATTCTCGCCGATGCCCTCGCCTCGTTGGCATCATCCATAAGGTTCCTTCTAGGAAGATGGTTTAAGTCCATTTTCATCTACAAACTTCACGCCCCTGCAATCGATGATGCTTCCTACGTAAATATCAAAGACAGGATAGCAAGAAAGATCCTGCAGGAAGATATCCTTTAGAAGAGGGAGATCATGTTGGCAGAGGTTGAAGAAGAACTGGCTGATGAAGAGAAACCATGGTTCTATGAAATCGTCAAATACTGCCAAGATCAGTCTTATCCTGAAGGGGCCACCACAGAGGACAAGAAAGCCATAAGAAGGGTGGCTCAGAAATATACATTGGTTGGAGGTCTACTCTATAGGAGAAGCCTTACTGGTATTCTGTTAAGATGTCTTGGTGACGATGAGGTTTGGAAATGTGTAGAGGAGATGCACTCGGGCGTATGCGGTGGCCACGTGAATAGTCAGATGCTCGCCAAGAAGATCATTCGCCAAGGCTTTTATTGGCCCACTATGGAAGAAGATTGTGTTGTCTATGTCCGTAGGTGTGTCAAGTGTCAACTTCACGCCGATAAAATCCATTCACCATCTTCCTTACTTCATCCAATATCTTCCCCGTTGCCTTTCTCCATGTGGGCATTCGACATCATTGGTCCCCTAGGTGATCCCAATTCCCTCACCAAGCAGAAATCTTTCATCCTTACTGCGACGGAATACTTCACCAAATGGGCCGAAGCTGAAGCTTACGCGGAAATCAAGGCGTCAACAGTCTGCAAATTCGTCATAAAGAACATCCTCGCCAGATTCGGCGTCCCAAGCACGATCGTCACCGACAATGGGCCACAGTTCATTTCTCAGGACCTACAGGACCTCTGCAAAAGGTACGCAATTGCATTGCATCATTCATCGCCTTATTACCCACAAGGTAACGGCCAAGCGGAGGCAACCAATAAAACATTGCTCAAAATCATCAAAAAAACCTGCGAGTCTAGTAAGTTTTCAGACTGGCCAGAAAAGCTTATCGAAGCTCTATGGGCCTATCGCACTTCAATCCGTACCCCCACCGGGCTGACTCCATTTGCCCTTACTTACGGTATGGAAGCGGTAGTCCCGTACGAGACTCTGATCCCTTCTCTCAGGGTACAATTGGACGAGGAATTTCCCCTCGACGATCGTCGTAATTCACTCCTCGCCCAGTTAGAACTCTTGGATGAGAAACGGCTGGCCGCTGCCGAACACGCGCGTGTGTATCAAAATAGACTCGCTCGCTTTTACCAAAAGAAAGTCGTTGAAAGAAAATTCTAAGTCGGTGAGATGGTTATAAAAAGAATTTTTGACAAACCTGGAGGTCCGCGTTCTAAGCTCCAACCCAATTGGGAAGGACCATTTGTAATTCAAGCCGTGTACCCTGGCAACGCCTACAAGCTAGTCAACGCCGAAGGGACCGAGTTATCTCACCCTTGGAATGGGCTTTATCTTAAGAAATACTACCCTTAGCACAAACAAAAAAAATGATGAAAAGATAAAAACATCAAAAACAAAGAAATACCGAAAACACTAAAAATATGGAAAATTCAAAATGCCGATGCCTGGCAGTCACCATGTAGTTAAGTTCCTGCATCTAACCTTCATGTTAGGATAGGGCCCATTAAGGCTTGGTAGTCACCGGGTCTTGGTTTGCCAGAACCGTGGAGATCCCTGTCCGGCCACGTCGGCCTATGCTCGCTCGAAGGAAGCTAACATGTGCTCACTTATGTATTTTATTCAAAAAAGTCGGTAGCATCACCTACGGTGGAGCGTCACCTAGAAGATCTCCGGAAACTGTAATCTTTATTCTTTTCTCTTCGACCAAATGAGACAGTCGGCGCCCTTAAAACGCTGAGCATGAGAAATCGAAACTCAAACCCCAAAGGCAAGAGTAGGATCCATTTCCTCGAGCATCGATCAGAGCACAAGAAGAGGGCAGTGTCCCCGCAGGCATACAAAAAGGGAGCCCACAAACGTCAAACGACTATATCTCCCTCACAAAAAGAAATACAAAATCAAAATCAAGAGAAAAGCCTGGTCGTGACCGTGCCTGTTACGATAAACGGAACCCCTCAAAGCAAAAGTCTGAATCCACAAAAGGGGCCGTGGAATGTAAATGCTCGAGATTTGGTCCGAAGTTGTCAGAAAGGAAAGAGTTAATGGGCCCTTATTCGCTCACCGGGTTAACGTTTTTGCCGATCCTCTCAGGAGGTTTATCCCCCACGCTCTTCCTTCTTCCTCTAAAGATGAAGGTTCGATGGAGTTTCTGAAAGGTGAAAACTCCCCAGGGTCTGCGACCTTATTTTAATATACACATTTGGTTGCCTACTTTGAAAAGTAAAAGCTATCGCTACGAAGGAGTCTCCGTGTTTCTGGCTGGTCAAGACCCTTGTTTACCACCTTGATGTCTTCTTATTTAACCTCGGGCTTAGGCCAATGCAAGCGCGTCACCTATGGGTGCGACGGCGTCTGATTCCGGGTCAGCGTCGCGCGGTTGGTCGTTAGGGTTCCAGGGTGTTCCATCATATACCATCTAGAGTTGTGAGGAAACAGACCCGGGTCGGACAAATCATTTACCTCGAACACCTTTTGGGTGAATCCCTGTGGTCGGAAGCGATTGGGAGCCTAAGCATGGCATGACGGTATTGTCATCAGGGTAAGTCTTAGCTGGCGGGATCATCATTCGAGGGGTCTAGAGGCCCAAATCAACCTATATGTGCACTTAGGATACCTGGGAGGTTAGTAAGAAACCCCTGTCTCACGTAGGTTAGGTGCCATTTGGGTGCTTGCCAGGCGTTAGCAACAAAAAAAAATTGAAATGATAAAAGCAACAAAAAAAAATAGACGAGAAAATGTACATATTTGCAAACAAAAAAAATATATATTTTTATGATAAAACAAAAAAAATGCCAAATATAAAAAGAAAACAAATCAATTTTGCATGATTGCATTTGCGTGCAGCGTCTCGCTTTTAATACCGCTTGCATTCGTGTGCTTGCCTGTCGCATTTATCATCACCGCATCTTTCCCTTGCCTTCGTTAAATAAAGGCTTGGCCCCTTGACCAGTTATCAAGGACAGTCACAGTGACCATTTGCTTATTGAGCAAGGGGCCAAGTCAGAACAAAAATTTTGATTTGTTTGTTTCAGTGATGTATGCAGGGATCCAGGCAACAGAAGCAAAGGTGAAAACCAAACAAATCAAACCTTGTATTTTATTCAAAAAATAAAAAATAAAAAAATTACATCAAGTTTCGCCCTCTGTCTCCGCATTACTCGTCCCACTACTCTCCGGGCAAAATGCTCTCAAAGGTGCTACCCAACTATGAAAAGCGGTACTCCTACCGCTCTGTACTCCTCTTCTTATTCCCACATCCCGGCGTTGATCTACGGAAGCAGCAGAGAAGCTACCAACACGAAAGCCACGCTCTCGTGCTCTTCGGTAGCGCTCCTCACCATCTCTCAGCCACTGTTCAGCAAGACCAAGGCTGATTCGGAGTTCGAATAGTTGGGCCTCCATGGCCCTTCGTTCCTCCCTTTCAGTCAATCTGTTGGCTCTTTCTCTCTCTGCGTCTCTTTCTTTCTCTGCACGTTCTCTCTCGCGGTCTTCCCTCTCCAACTGGAGAGTGATCCTCAATTCCACAGCATCCCTAGAGGAGTCGTCATCAGGATGACGCCGCAGTTCCCTCTCCAGTTCTGCTATCCTAGCCTCCTTCTGCGCAGCTTGGCCAAGCGCTTCTTCCGTCTCCTTTTCCTGTCGAGTGTACCATCTCAGATACACAATAAGGCATAAACAAGGAGAACTCAACACTGAGACTCTTACCTGTATAGAGAGCATCCCTTCTGCCTCCGCAGCACGCTGCGTGGCGTGAGCAAGTTGCTCATGAAGCAAGTCAAGTTCTGAGGTGGAAATCTACAAGCTGGAAGAGGCACCATCTACTCCCATCGCTGGGGAAGCCGCGCCAATCTGGGCATGCTACGACCGCGTGAATTAGCAGCCAACATCTGGAATCTGGGGTTTTAATTAGGAACGTACTGTACACCTACCAAGGCGCTCGTAGCTCCGCAGACATTACCCAACTGTTGTTCCATCTCTGCCAAGCGAGTTCGTAAATTCGCTATCATGGCATCCCGGACATCCTGCAGCCTTACGAATCAGCATTTTTCACCAGAAAACCAAGAAAAGGAGAAAGAAGAAAAGGGAAAAAGGGGAAACCTACCTCCACAAGTCCCCGGGGTTGGAACCGCTCTGCGTACTTTGTCCTATATAGACGCAAGTAGTCCTCGCTATCCCGCGCCTGTGATTCTACAATCGTGCCACCCCGTTGCCAGTCCTCGTACTGTTCGGGAAATCACACGCGCCAGTCAATGCAGGTCGCCGGTCCCCACGTCTTTCTCCCGACACGAGGTGGCACAGCTGAATCCACCCATTCTTGAGCCAGTCCTAAACTCCTCATAACTAATCGTAGCCGAAGCGGCTCGATTTCATTCAGGGAGTGCATCCACAGTTCCCGTCCGAACCGGGCACGACTTGCTAGAACCGATGGCTGGTCGGCATCGACCATGTCCGAGTAGGGTCTTCAGTTTACCATCGCTGCAGGGAACTCCTGTAGCTCCCGCCTTAGCACCATCAGTTGGTAGGTTAGGGGTGCCGCACTCATGATGGGTTCCCACCGCCTGGCTAGCGGCACCATCGCGGGTCGCCAATGCCGTGCTCTCCCCATAGGGAGGTAATAATAGCTCCACAGCTGCTCGGCGCAGGTCATCAGAACCTTGCAAAAATACAAAAAAAATACAAAACAAGCAAAACCAAAAAATACCTAGATGAATGGTGTGAAACCACTCACAGTCATCTCACGATCCGTTTCTTGGAATAGGCCTGCAAACAAGTGTGCCAGCATGGCGGCTCCCCAGGCATAATACCCTACTCTTTCAAGGTCTGACAGCAGCTCTAGGAAGCGACATTGGATACCGTCCCCTTTCGAGCTCAGTACCAATCTCCCCAAAAGGAAGAGGAGA
Organism: Amorphophallus konjac; assembly: GCA_022559845.1. Lineage (NCBI taxonomy): Eukaryota > Viridiplantae > Streptophyta > Magnoliopsida > Alismatales > Araceae > Amorphophallus > Amorphophallus konjac. The sequence continues at coordinate 379,182,206 of CM040118.1, read as the reverse complement.
AATCTCCTCAAATCTATGTTGCATCTTTCCCAGTCGCCGAAATCTATGCAGTACACGGCACGGCATCCTATTTCCATCCTTTCCATGAACTCTTCTGAGGATTCATCATCCCGCCGACGAGTGTCGGTGAGCCCTAATGCATCCACGAGGGATGCCCTAGCTACCGACCTGTTTTTCCGACCATCTAGGTCCAAACCCAGTAACTTCTGGGCACCTCCTCTGTAGTCCGCGTAAGTGACTCCGGTCACTGCCTCGCCCTCCACCTTCAGGCTTGTGATCCGGACCACATCCTCCAAGCTGGGCACCATGTGCCCCCAGGGCATCAGGAATGCCCGACTCACTGGGTCCCATCTCTCACACAAGGCTTGGATTAGGACCATGTCGAGCTGGATCGGCTCGATCCGAAGGAAGGTGCCAAAACCCATCACGTCTAGCCTGGCCTTCTGAAAATCTGGGAGACCTCGGTATGCTGACACTACCAACTCCCATGAGATCTGTGATTTCATCACACCCTACGCATGCAGGGAATGGAGAGGAGGTTTGGTCAGAAAGAAAGGAAGAAAAAAGAATGGAAAAAAGGGCAAGAAAACTTGGCTTAAGAGTTGTGATTGCGCCCTTTCGCTAAAATGTCCTTCGAGGTCCGAAAGCCTCCTGGAACTACTACCACTAGACCTGCTTCTCTTCGAGGAGTGGGAAGATTCGCCCTCCATCTAACTCTCAGAATTTTGAACTCCTCCTCTCCCGTGAAAACTTGTGCTCCTCGAGTTAGCTCTCGATATACCAGGGAGGATAAAAGGGACACGAATTTATAGAAATGGAAGGAGTGCAGGCCAAGATTGCCTCCATCACCTGTTAATGATAGCCATGCGGTCCCGTGTGTCACTTCACCGCTCGCACAGGGTGATTGAGTGGACGAAGAATATGACGACTAGCCCCCTATGTTGTCTAGGGATACCCTATCATGTTTTGGAGGACGTCCGCAAAATTTGACACAACATCCGGGAAAAGGGGCTAGGGCCGTCATTATTGACTTCGACGGCAGATTCCCGTGGAAAATGGTCACAACAAGACGCGATTCTCCGCTCGGCGTGGAGTCTCGGCACACCCATCACATGGGAACAGTGCAAAGGAGAGGAAGTGTAGGGAAGAAGGAATGCACAAGAGAAAAAACGAGCAGCAGAAAATCAAATCACTCCATTCATAATTCTACATAAGCTGTCATAAACACTACAATCATAGAGAGAAGGCGAGTCCACCAGCTCGCCGATCCTCACCATCACTCATCACTCTGGGCGCTCCCCTCCTCTCCCCTGAGGTGAGGGTCCCTCAGAAGCCTCCGGGATCCTCGTGCAGCAGCACCTGCCTCGCCTCTTGGCGCCTGCTCCGCAGCAGTGACTCGCTGCTCCTCCCCTGGCGTGGCAAAGAAGCCACTAGCGGCAAAGCGGCTGGACTGGCAGAGTCGCTCCCCGAACTCTCGCGCTCTCTCGTAGCGCGTCTCCATCCCTCCTAGCCTCTGCACGATGGCCTGAAGGCCCAGTTGGAGCTCCCTCACTTGGGCCTCCAAGGCCCTCCTCTCGGTCTGATCCCGCTGTCGCTCGGACCTTCTCTCAGCTTTCTCTCTCTCTGCCTCTCTCCTCATCATCTGCAGAAGAACCCTTAACTCCAGGATGTCTGGAGAAGGTCTTTCCTCACCACGATGCCGCAGCTCCGTTACAGTCGCCACCCAGGCATCACACTCCTCTTCCGCCCGGGTCGCGCGGGCCACCGCACCGGCAAGTTGCTCCCGGAGGGAGGCAATCTCGAGAAAAGGGGCCGAGGAGCTGGAAGATGCGCCACCAATCATCCCCGCCGTCGCTGTCTGCTGGGCACGCTGGAACAAAATAAACAACGGCCGATAGTGAAACTCCAAATCTGAAGATAAAAGTGCGGCACGTAACTTACCAGGAGCGACAGCTCATGTTGAGCGACGGCCAGCTGCCGCCTAGCCTCTGACAGTTGGGCGCGCGAGCCGCCGACCCCACGCATGTCCCTAGCTTGGGAAGCCCCGCATAACTCTCTCTCTGCCACCGCAGGAAGTCGGCGCTGTCCTGCACCAATACACTCTCTTGCTGTCTAGGGAGACGTACGTGCCAGTCCTCGAGCCTCGCCTTGCCGCGACTCCTCCTCCTGACGCGGCTCGGCTCGTCTGCACTCACCCACTCATCGGCCAGGCCCGGGGTCCTCGCCATGTCCTGCACCAAGAAAAGGGTCCCACATCAGTCAAAAAGAACGCGTCCCCTGTCTAGGATGCATCAATCATTTAAGTGCAACACTCGCCAAACCCTTTCCCCCCTCGCATGGCTTGCTTCAAAACTCAAAATGGATCAAAGAGGCGGAAAACCAAGCACTTACCAGACCGTGTTCACCTCCCTCCGTGACATCGGGCCCCTCGGGTCCCTCGGGGGCCCGAAGCGGCCCTTCCTCCTCCATAGACGCCGTTCCGTGCTCTGGCGCATCCCTCCTTGGGCGAGGGGTCCCGCGTCCCTCTCCACCTTCGCCCTGGTCCAGACCGCCGAACTCCATCGATCGAGGGGAAGAAGACAAAGACGGGCGAGCAAGTTTCGGCGAAAGGCGGGCTCGTTTGCGGGTAAGGCACGGAGAAGGAAGGCCACCCGTCGCTTTAAATTTGAATTTGAGGATTAAGACGCGTCCTCGCGCTTGGACGCGCCCAAAAGAAAGTGAAAAAAAAAGGGAAACAAAAAAACCCCCATGCAAAGTAGTTCCCTCCTGTCCAGGGCAAAGTCCCGTGAAGCGTGAACAACGTGGTGTGAAAGAAAGTGCAGGAAGGAAAAGGGCACACGACAAAAGGAACCACACGAAATCCATTTCATACAAATAGTCAAAAGTACATCATACAGTGAGGATGGTGGGGTGTACAAACAACTCTCTAACTCTCGCCACCACCCTCCTGGTCATCTCTCTCCTCCCTCCTCTGACGGGGATCCCTAGGGGGCCTCTGCGACCTCTGCGAACCCTGAGAAGCCGTGCTCGCCTCTCCAGGTGGCACCATGCCAGCCTCCAAGGTGCGACGACGCTGCTCGACTGAAGAAACTAGAAAGCTGCCCACAGAAAAGGAGCCGGACTGACGAAGTCGCACCCCGCGCTCCTTCACCCTCTGATACCGCTCCTCACTCTCCCGAAGTCTCCCCTTCGCCGTGCCAAGACTCAGCCGGAGCTCCGACACCTGGGCCACCAGAGCTCTCCTCTCGTCCCAATCTTGATATCGCTCTGCCATCCTGTACTCTCTTTCTTTCTCTATGATCTCCCTATCCCTCTCCCTCTCTCTCTCCACGGTCTCCCTATCCCTCTCCCTCTCCTCTCTCTCCCTCATCGCCTCTCTCCTCGACAGCTCGAGGGCGATCCGCAGATCCACTACGTCGTGAGGAAGCTCCTCAGCCTCCCATCGCCGCTCCTCCTCTAGCTCCGCAATCCGGGCGTCACGCTCTGTCACCCAGGCATCACGCTCCTGCTCAGCACGAACAGTACGGGCCAGGGCCTCTCGAATCTCGGCCACCTGTCAAAGCACGCATGCACCGTAAGAGAGCAGTAAAGTAGATAGAAGAGGGTCAGGGCCAAGCAAGCACTCACTCGAGCCTCGCGGTCACGCTCGGCCTCCTCAGCCCGAGCCACCGCATACGCCAGCTGCTCCTGGAGGGCAGAAACCTCCGGAGGAGGGCCCCGCGAACTAGAACCCGCTCCACCAGCCGTCCCGACTGCCGCTGTCTGCTGGGCCCGCTGAAACACGGGGCAAACGTCAGTCAAAGACTAAGCATCAAAAATCTAGGTCACAAAAAATGCATTGCATAGACTCACCAGGATATCCAACTCCTGTCGGATGGCCACTAACTGCCGCCTGGCGTCTGCCAGCTGGGCCCGCAGGTCGACAATCATGTTGTCACGAGCATCCTGCATTACACATAAGTTACTGCCACATGCATATACATATAGAAGGGTGAAGCAGTTTCATTTCACTTACCCCTACCATACCACCCAAGGAGAGGCGGTCCCCATACGTAGCTCGATATCGTCTCATGAAATCTGTGCTGTCCTGTACATGGGATACCACTGGGACCCCGCCCTGCTGCCAGTCCTGGTACTGTGCTGGGAAGTGCGTACGCCAGTCCACAATCTTCGCCTTCCCCTTGGTCTTCCGCCCGATACGGGCCGGCTCTTCTACATCAACCCACTCCTGGGCTAGCCCCAACGTCCTCATAACCAGCCTCAGCCGAAGCGGCTCGATCTCGTTCTGGCAATGGACTCACACGTCCCGCCTGAAACGAGGAAGACCCGCTACAACCCAAGGATGGCCAGCGTCGCCCATGCCCAGGTAGGGTCTCCACACCACCTACATCATCATACATACATCATATTAGTTGCCATTCAGTCACATAAGAAAACACAAAAAACCATACGCATCATACCATGGCCTCGGGATACTCGCTCAGCTCCCGACGAAGTGACGCCAGCTGGTAGCCGTGGGGTGCTGCAACCACGACCGGCCTCCACCGCCGCACGAGAGGCACGGCCCTCCTGTTCCCATGCCTAGCCCTCTCCATCGGGAAATAGTAATAGCTCCACACCTGCATCCATCATACATCATTAGTACAATAATTGCATATTTAACTGTGGGAATGCATAAATAAAATGTGTACCTGGAGAAAAGGTGCGAAGCCACTGACTGTCATCTCCTTCTCCGAAGTCTGGGAGAGATCAGCAATCAAATGGGCAAGCAGAGCCGCCCCCCACGCGTAGTGCCCCACTCTATCAAGGTCCGCCAGAATCCCGAGGAAGCGGCAGTGGATGTCATCCCCCTTCGTCCCCAGCAGAAGGCGGCCCAGGAAGAAGAAAATAAACCTCCGGAGGTCTAGATCCACCAGCTCCCGCTCGCTCGGGTCCTGGGTGAAAGCTACACGGGCATCTCCCTCCAGTCGTGCCAGAAACTCTGCTCCAGTCTCGCTGACCCGCTGGCGCGGGTCGACGAATCCGAGCGCCTCCATGATCTCCACTCGGCCGACTACCCTGCTGTCCCTGTCAGTCACGCTCGTCTCTAACCACAGCAGGTCCAGGGCACTCTCTCGGTAGTCGGGGTAGGTGACCCCGCTGACCGCCTCTCCGTCAACTCGTAACCCAGTGATCCGAGCCACGTCCTCTAGTGTCGGCACCATGCGCCCCCAGGGCATCAGAAACGCCCGGCTCGGCGCGTGCCACCGCTCCCTCAATGCCTGGATAAGAGGAAGGTCGAGCCGGAAGGGCTCGATCCTAAGAAAAGCTCCAAAGCCCATGGCGTCCACACACGCCCTCTGGAAGTCCGGCAGCCCACGGTATGCTGCCACCACTAGGGACCAGCTGATCCGTCCTTTCATCACACCCTGCATACCACAAAACCAATAAAAAATACATCAGCATCATGAATAATATTAAGCAATAACACTATATATTCTACTTATTTATTTTATGTTCTCTTATCTTTAAAACATTTTAGGATTTTTTATGGAGGCGTCTAGTACATTGGACGCCTCCTCTGTTTTTTTCCTTATTTTCTTTATAGAAAAACCCAAAACAAAAAAATATATTAACAATATATATATTATTATGGAGGCGTCCCAGGTCCTGGACGCCTCCTTATTTTTAATCCTATTTTATTATTTACGTAAATAAATAAATAAACAAAAAGAAAAAGAAAATGTGGAGGCGTCCAGGGCCCTGGACGCCTCCTTTCCCTCACTCCCCGGCCTTCTCTCACAGCCTCTCGCCCGCCCGTTTAGCCTATTGAACCACAGAGTGAGAGTTCCGAAGGGCTTACCGGGTCATGATCGTCCTCTCCCACGTCGCCAACGCCCGCAGCGGCCTCCGCGGCCAGAAGAGACACCTCCATCCCCTCCTCCGCCGCAATCTCCTCTGCCGCGGCCTCCTCAGCATCATCTCTCAGCCTCCTCGGATGACGAGCCCGTCGTTTTCGCTTCTCTGGACCCTGGCTCGATCCTCCTCGCTCCATTGGGACTAAGAATGGGTCGTCTGGGGTGACTGGGTCGTCAGAATGAACAGTACAAATGAGTAGGGGGTGAGGCCCCCCCATATATATAGAATCCACTTTAATTGGGGCGTCCAGGCGCCTGGATGCCCCCACCTTTTTTATTTTTTTTCAAAATTCAAAAATTAGGGGCGTCCAGGCGCCTGGACGCCCCCAAAACAAAAAATCAAAAAAAAAATAAAAAATAAAAATTAGGGGCGTCCAGGACCCTGGACGCCCCCAAAAATAAAAAATCAAAAAAAAATCAAAAATAAAAAATTAGGGGCGTCCAGGCCCCTGGACGCCCCCATAATAAAAATTTCAATATATATATATATAATAAAAGTAAAAAAGATAAGAGTATGTATATAATCCAAACAAAAGAAAAAACACAAAGAAAAAGAAAAACCACAAAAAAGATAATAATAATTAAGGGAACTGGTCCAAAACTGCCAAATGCCAGATTTTATTCCATCAGAAAAGCAGAATGAACTACATCAGGGGCTTAGGCGCCTTAGGCCTTAACTTCCCCAGTTCGGTTACATAAGCCCTCCACAGCTCACATTCTTTCCCCACGTGCGCTAAGGCCTTTCCCGCGACACTTGTCTTCCAGGGTGCTTTGACGGCCTTCGCTTCCTTCGCATCCGCTTCAGTACCCAACTCTCTCTTCTTCAAAGGAACGATGCCAGTCGATAGTGGGAACGAATGGCGTGGAATACCGACCTGGAGGCAGCATCGATGCGCGTTATAAAGGACAAACTCGGTCGCGCCGATCAATTGAAGATCAACTTCGGGGGATGGCCTCATCAGGAGATCAAGCGAAAGCAAACATGCCAGTGCGCAAGTAAAGAAGCCTTGTGTCACGGTGCGGAAGTGAGACCGCCAGTCTTCACGTTTCTTCAGCCACGGAACGCGGTTCACTACAGTACCACCGAACCCTAACATGTCGGCTATGTGATGAAGAGGGCTTTGTTGGAAGAGCTTCGAAGCGGTTGGCATTCCCTCACGGTGATCAAACTTGAAATGCAAATCCAGCCAGCAACTCAGGACAAGTGCGCAACCAAAAGGAGGTTTACCCATGCTCGAGGCAGTAAGGCCACCATACAGGTAGGCGAGGACAGCGGGTCCCACCCTCTTTCCACGCCAGATCCCGCAGATAGCACTCAGTTGGTCTTCCTCCACCATGTTGTCGGTATAAGGAAACAAGAGAGCACCCGCCAGACAAATGGTGAACCCCTTCATGATTCCCTCCAAATAGTCAACGTCTGGTGACCCTCTCAGGGCGTCCATGACCCACTCCGCAAGCTTTTGGAGATCGATCCCCTTTTGAGTACGGACCTTTCTGGCTGCGTCGGGCGACATGAAGCTTCCAAGGATGCTTTCGGAAGTCCCCCGTGTCAGCATCCTCATAGCCTTCACCTTCCCGTCACTCTTGAATTTCTTCAATCCGAGCAGAAGTTCCACCTCCTCGAGGAGGATGGTCACCTCGAAGGTCGGGAAGATAAAAGTGTGGGTCTGGGGATGCCAGATCTCCACTAGTGCGCCCATAGCCGCCCAGTCCATACGAATCTTCTCATAGTGTTTGGCGTGAATAAGGAGCCCCTGCAGATGCCACTTCGAGAGTATGGCCCTCATGCCGATGGAGATGTTGGAAGTTAGCTTTGAAAGCCATGGCAGTTTGGAAAACTTCCTCGGGCCTGGGAAGAGTGGATATGGCTGGAAGAGAAAAGAAAGAAGAAGAAAGGAAGGTAGTAAGAAGAAGGTTCACGTGGAGAAATTTGAAATGAATCAGCTTACCATATGCGACATGATCGTCCCACTCAAATGACCCTCGAGGTCGGAGAGTCGCCTGATCTCACTGCTAGGCCTGCTCCTCTTCATAACGTGGGAAGACTCTCCTTCCATCCTGAAAATCTCTAGATTCTCCTCTCTTTCCTCTCCTGAGCTTCCAAAACCCACCTTGGTGCATTTGAATGAACTAGCCTAAGGGGAGTTCTTATAGGAAGGGAAGATCGCTACAGGACGGAACATGTCACATCAGTGGTCATTGTCAAGATTTTGTCTAGATCTCCTTTGTACTGTGGTACGATTCTGCTGTGATTCTGCTACTCTCTGATGTTGCTAACCTTTGCTAGTCTGTGCAGGTTTTACTAACGGACGTCTTTGTCCTGTCTCCTGTCCCACCTTTCAATGGTTGGTCCCACCATGTCATGCATCATAGTATACGATACCTACGCTACTAGAACATGGCAAGGACCTTGCGACCCGAACAAATCTGGGATTTGAGTTCCCCTTCAACAAAAACAGTGATGATCCCGGAAGAATTTGGGTTGTACGGATAGGCCGTTAACTTGTGGTAGCATGGGGACGACGGTTCCATTCAGTGAGTTGGTGCGCGGATAAACGGGCCCCAGCCCAGTGTCGGCTCACTGGATCGGTATCCTGACCCGTTCTTAACAAGTGACAATATTATCCTTGGCTATTTTCTATTTTAGTTTGTTTTAAATTTTTATTTTAACCCAGCATGCATTCATTTAGGATTTTGATTTATTGCGGAAGATCATTCAAGTGATTCGATTGCGAAGGCCGTTGTGCTTCAATTCCTACAAATATGAGATATTCCACTCCGAATGAAATACTGAGTTTCCTTGAAACGGCCCTACGTTGCTCTTCCAAAAGGAGACCCTTGTTTGGACAGACCCTCAGATATTCCTGTTTACCTTGTTTGACCCACCTTGGTTGCAGCACTTCCACATTGGTTGGTAACCGCTCCCAAAGGTGAAACCTGCAAGTTTATGACCCAGGTACTTCCACACCGAGAAGTTGGTCTCCTTTATTTTTCGTGCCTGAGTGCACATTTCACCCTCCTTTATTTGATCTCCGTCCAAGCAACCGTCAAGACTTGAAAGACCTCCTTCAAGGTCGCCTCATTGAAACTTCAGGAAAAATTCCAAACAGTACGTCAAAAGCGTGTCTCATCACACCTTGGCATCAACTTATCACTCCGCTCCCACTTCATTTCACTCCACTTCGATACCATTCCACTACGTGTCGCTCCCTTGCAAAGCAGACGCCAAGGCGGGGCAGCTGTAGACACGCTATTCCTGACGTCTCTCGAGAAAGTCTCATATTACTATACAACGCCCCGCAACGGCTTACGCATTTTGAATCGCTCGAGTGCTTCCTTTTCTTGAGTCTTCTTCCGCCCTTTTCGGCATCCGGAATCGTCTCGTCACGGCATTCGGATGGCATCAACACCAGTCAGACGCATCAGGAGTTTCCGGAACCAAGAAGGGTGTCTGCCGGGCGGCCGCCAACGCTTGTCCGAGGACCCGGGTGGGTCTTGATGGGGGCGTCCAGGCCCCTGGACGCCCCCATTCTTTTAATTTATTTTTATTTTTCAAAACCCAAAACACAAATAAAAAAAATAATATATTAATGGAGGCGTCCAGGCCTCTGGACGCCTCCATAAAAACAAATATAAAATATATATATATATATATGCTAGTTGGCATAAAAAGACAAAACAAAATAAAATAAAATAAAATAAATGATATATTAATGGAGGCGTCCAGGGCCCTGGACGCCTCCATAAAAACAAAAATAAAAAATATATAATGCCAGCTTTGGCATAAAAAGACAAAACAAAAACAAAAATAATATATTAATGGAGACGTCCAGGCCCCTGGACGCCTCCATCAACTCCCTCACGGGCGCCGCCCACCGAACGACGGTTTGTCGTGTGTGAAAAAGCCAAATTATGGAGACGTCCAGCCTGCTGGACGCGCCCATTTCAAAATCACGAGGCGCCGCTCAAAAACCACGCGTTGTGTCAAACCGCGTGCGGCCGTCGGTGGTGTTCGGTGGACCTGTTAGGGGCGTCCGGGGCCCTTGACGCCTCTGCAGACACGCCAAAATTGACGTTATGTTGATCAAATCTCATGTCATTATATAAACGCCCCAAGTGGACTTCAATATTCCTATAAAATGAAGTTTTTCTATTTTTGTGAGGTTTATGCATTTTTCCTGCATTTTCGTGATTCACGACCTGAAGAAGGGCGTTATTTTAAAAGTAGCGACCTGTCATAGGGCATTTTCAAAAGAAGAGACGACCATAAGTAAGGGCGTCAATTCCTGGTATTATCCATTAATTTCTGGAATTATATACTTTCAAAATAAAAAGTATTTTGTGAGTAACGTCCTTCCTCAGGGCGTGTTTTTAATAAACGCCGTTACCTCAGGCGTGTTCCCTTGATTTTTAAACAAAGAAAGTTTTATTTCCAAAATTAAATCCAGGAAGAAACGCCCTTTCCTAGGTCGTGTTTCAAGAAACGTCTCTGTGAAGGTCGTCAATTCATGATTTGACGCCCTGTCCTAAGTCGTGTTTCACTCCAGAGTCCTTCCTTTTTCCATCTTTCCCTCACAGTTCCCTACTATCAATTGGTCTCTTACTCGATCTCGATCCTTCCTTGGATGCCTCATTACCCGTTCTTATCTTACCTTGTTTGATCACATCCGATTGAACATTATATAAGAGGTTCCATATCGATCGTGTTAAAAGTTAAGCACTCAGAGGGTTGAACGCCTTGAACCCAGAACATCACGATTGCAAGCAGAGCGTTCTTTCTCCTGTGCTGCATCCTGCTGCTACTGCTTCCACTGCTTCCTCTGCATCCTGGTGTCCTCTGCATCCAATCGGGCTTCATCCGTTCCTCTGCATCCGTTCAACACCTTCACAGTTTCCCTCTACTCTCGTCAGGGAGAGCAGGGCTATATTGTGCTTATCTCGTTTGTGTTCTAAGCATATCATCATCACTGTCATCCCATCATTAGTTTTCTTATTGCATTAAGTATCAACATATCATATCCTTTCCCTAGTTCTCTTCTAGGGGTTTTAAAAAAAACCAAAAAAAGAGGTGCGCACGTTGATGTCTTTTCATCGTTTCATGTTAGTTTTGGATTGATACTATAGCACTTTGGCTGATCCCTCTCTCTTCTGCTTGTTTTCATTGTCTTTTTACAAGGTAATCAACTAAGAAGACCCACTTCATCGGCCGGCCGATTGAAGTTGGAGGAGGAAATCCACATCCATCCCGCATCCCAATTTTCACCAGGTACACGCGATCTCCTTTTCTTCTTATTGAGGTAACCCCTCTGGCGATCACAACTCCCCTTAGCACCTCGTGCTTTATTTGATTTATCATCATCTCCCTCCTTATATTTATTGTTTTTATCATGTTATCATCATTATTTCACTTGATATCATCATTATTGTTGTGATTTGGATATATTTATATGATTTAATCATCTGTTATGTCCATCTACAAATTGGCGATCACGGTGGGACTTCCACTGTTTTCTTTTTGATTACCATCTCCATTGGCACCCTCGCGTGCCCTTTCCCCTTGGCACCCTCGTGTGCCCTTTCCCCTTTGGCACCCACGTGTGCCCTTTCCCCTTGGTACCCTCGGTACCCTTTCCTTTGTGCCCCTCGGCACCCTCCACTGTGCACACTGCACACTCCGGGATCAGCCAGTTAGTGTTTGGATATCTCCCATAATTAACGCCTTCCACGAGGGCGTGTTTTGATTTCACGACCTTCAGAAGGGCGTGTTTTAGTTGATTAACGCCTCTTCCATTGGGCGTCTTTTGCATATCTCCTGTTGCTTTGCCGCTTAATTATTTTATCTGAGAATTCACGCCCCACCCCAGGGCGTGCCATTTCTTTTTAGCGCCTGTCATCAGGGCGTTTCATTCATTTTTCCTGCTTTATTCATATCTTGTTGCACTGTCTGAGAATTCACGCCCATTTGCAGGGCGTATTATTTGTTATTAACGCCTTCAATCAAGGCGTGTTCTTTTGATTTGACGCCCTCCTGTGTAGGCGTCCTTTCCTGATAACGCCTGACCCCAAGGCGTGGTTTTTTCTCTTCCTGTGAGCCCCTCACAGGATTCACGACAGCCACGCTGCCGTTTCCTGTTTGGTAGCGACCTCTCCCAGGTCGTGTCTTTCCTGAGTTTTCACAGAAATTGCTTACTGCCTTATTTGTGATTCGTTGTTTGGCATCTTGATCTGTCTTGATATATTGCTGTGATTTACATTGGCTTCATTTTACTTGTGGGTTTTTTTGGTTGAGAGACCTCCTCTCTCTAGCCTAGGATTCCACACACCTTTCTTGGAATCGGGACAACCCTCCATTGAGCATTCCGTCTCTTTGGACCGAAATCCCTTTTCCAAGACCTCCATAAGTCCCCGCACCCGTGGATTCCCTCACGGACGCCGGGCTGGTTGTACCCTCGAAGTACCCGGAGTTTAGATATCCTATTCGTTGGTGAAGAGAGAGAAAACCTAGTTGACCCGGAGGTCACACTTGGATCAAACTAGGTTTCATTTGGCAAAAGAGTGAACTATTCACAAATAATCCACTTTAATCTCAAACATCCAAACATTAAAATCTTCCGTGCTTTTCAACATTGTTTGCATAACTTGGTTGGGTTGACTTGGTTGAATTGTTTTGATTAAAGTGCTTTTTTGGAAATTCCTTCATTAAACATCCTCTCTCTTAAGTATGAAACTCCGTTCAGGTAAAATCATCAACATGTCAGGCAACGGGTACTCTTATGATGATGAGGATGAGAACGTATTTGGTCAGTATGGTGACCCTTTCCAAGATTCGATTTATTACGAGGGAAATTATCCCCCTCCTCATCCTCATTACTCACAAGTTCATGTGGTTGATACTACTATTCATGAGGCGGACCCTTCGTCTCAAGTTCCATCTTCCAACACTTCGGGGAACCCTTCCCCATCCATTAATGTCACAGATTTGATCCAAGCTCTCTCCCAGTTGGATGACTCCCAGCGGCAAGCCATTCAGGCCGCTTTGAAGGGGAAATCCGTCCCTTCGTCTTCCTCTCATCTCCCTCCGACCGTGAGTGGCCATCAGATTGTTAATGACCAGGCGGTCTTGCATCCCCCCTCCTCTCGTCCACAAACGCCTACTGCGGCCATGCCGGCCCAGCAGGCGAGCTATTCAGCGGTTAGGCACCAATCTTCCTAACCTCCTCAGATTCTACGAACGCCTATACCGCCTTCTTTTGTTCAGAATCAGGCCCCGGTCGAGCCCGATACCAACACTCTCTTGCTTCAGAAGCTGGCCAGCATGGAGGAGCAGCTCAAGAAGGTTACAGCGACTAAGAATGCTCCGGAAATTTCTCTTCCTACATTGCCGGTGTTCCATTTACCACCTTCTGAAATGCCGAATTTTCGGCGATATAATGGGACAGGCAACCCATTCATTCATTTAAAGGATTTCCGATATGAGACTTCCTTCTGGCAAGACAATAAGGCCTCCCTGGCCTACTTATTCAGGAGATCTCTTGAGGGGCCAGCCCTCGAATGGTTTTATTCTCTGGAGCCAGCTGATGCCGGCGATTTTGATGTTATTCAAAGAAAATTCTTGCAAAAGTACAGAGACCGGGTGGGACCTTCCCTTTCTGTTACAGATCTAGTTGCTGAGAAAATGAAGCCCGAGGAGGACTTCATCGTATTTGCTGATAGGTGGCGGTCTATGGCCGAGAAATTGAAGGACACATTGTCAGAACAGGAGCAAGTGAAAATGGTTATTTCTAACGCAACTCCTCAATTCCGGCATATTTTGGCCATGAATCGGCTGACAACTATGGAAGAGCTCTATGAAAGAGCTCGTTATATACAAACGCAAATGAAGGACTCGCCCATCATGGGCATGTTTGAGCCGAAGCCTCGGCTATTTAAAAAGAATACAAATGTCAACAGCGGGCCCACGACTGAAGGCACTGTCACAAATGAGCAGGTTGGCGTAGTTGGCCACCCCCACCACCAATCAAACCCACGACCTCCGCCACCTCCACAGCAAAACCCCCATTTTGCCTCCGCTCCACAACACCACTTCGCACCCCAACCTTCTTTTGCTCCATCACCAAGCCAAGCGCCCCGCACCGACCCTCCAGCACCACCACAATACCATCAAGTCCCTCCGCCTACCAACTATGGCCAACAACAACGGAGACCACCGCTTGGCCCCAAGAGGGCCCATTATCCACCGCTCCCAGAGAGTCTCCCTGATATTTTTAATGCTTTGATGGCCGCTAACCTGCTCGTCCTACCAAAAGAAAGAACGGTGTGGCCCGCCAATGTTGACACATCCCGTTACTGTGCTTTTCACCGCGCCCCTGGTCACAACCTTGATCGTTGTTTCCACTTCAGAGATCATATTTATGATTTGAATGACCAGGGTGGCATTAATTGGGATGAAATGAGGCAATTCATCGCCACCATGAAAGAAAGAAGGCCTCCTCGGCAACAGCAAAATCAGCAACAACAGCAGCCAGCTCCGCAGCAAGTTCAGCCACAGCAAGCTCCAGCACCCCAGCAGGATATGGGGATCGTCCGTAATCCATTGCCGGAGCACGCTCCTAATCAACACGTGAACCCTGTCACGTCTCTCTACGAGGTGGAGAGAGGGCAGGGATGGCACGAAGAAAACCCTCTGTCGGGGCATTTCACCATGATTCAACTCAAAATCAAACTCCGCGCCTTTTGCGCACCCCTCCTTCTTCTTCTGTCAATCTTCAGTCAGGACGTTCTCTTTTACGCACCGTCAACCCATCTACCCCCATCAATTCCACGACCTTGCCGGCTCGCTCTCTTCGGACCCGCTTACCACCCCCGCAACCTGCCACTCCTTCATCCATCACCAACCCAACACCCGTGCCGTCCAGGTCACTCCTACTTCGCTCACCGCCAGCACCCGCTACCCCCTCTACCACTCCTACACCGGCAAGGGTTCCTCCATCATCAGTTCAACCACCTTTTGTGCCCCGATCTCTCCTTATTCCACCACCCACTAACGCTCCTCGCATTCGGGTATCCCTCTCTTCTCCCACGCCTCCTGCGCGGGCGTCTTCGTCAAATACTTCTCCCATGCCTCCCGCGGGGGCATCTTTGTTAAACACCACTACCGTGCCTCCTACGGGGGCGTCCTTTTCATTGAATTCCCCTTTGATTTCCCCCAGCAGGGTCTCTGCTACCAACATTCCTTCTTCTTCTTCCAACCCTCCTCCTATTTCTGCCCCGACAGAGGCGCGTCAAGGCGTGGCGCCGCTCCGCAGTGGACGGATATTCCACCGTATTTTCCCACAGAGAGAGCTAGAGCCCGTGCAGGGGCCGCAAGGGCAGGAACAGGAACAAGAATCAATGCCAGGGACTCAGTATGATCTGTTAAAGCACTTGGACCGCACTCCCGCCAGGATTTCTATTCTTGAACTGATCAAACGGTCCACCACTCATCAGCTGGCTTTAAAGGAATATTTGCAGAAAGTCATGGTCAACGAAGACATTTCGATCGAGCAAATAGTTACAGTCTTGACACCTGCTAACAGTCAGCCGGCAATCACCTTCCATGAGCATGAACTAGCACCTCTTCAGGCAAGAAAATATGCTCTTTGTATCACAGTCGACATCAACAAAGTGGCTGTCAAGCAGTGTTTGGTGGATACAGGGGCATCCATCAATGTTTTACCACCAAGCACTTTAAAGCTGTGCGGCATTTCGGAAGATCAAATTCGGCCATCCACTATAACGGTCACTGCCTATGATAATACCAAGAAGCCCCCTCTAGGCATGATCACTTTAAAAGTAAGTTTGGGTCCAGTTTCCATAATAGCAGATTTTCACATCTTAGACATGGATCCAACATTTAACGGCATTCTGGGCCGCCCCTACATACAGCAGCTTGATGCGGTGCCATCTACAAATCATCAGTGTATTAAATTCCCCCACAAGGGCCGCATTATCAAGGTGACCAGTATGCCGATCCTGCCAGAGGAAGATATTCATGCAGCTTCATCAGTTCCTTCCATTTGGCCAGCCAACAAGCCACTTTTGTCTGTGCTGGACGTCCCTCGTCCGCAACCAAGGCCGTCTGAGACCGTCACCGCAGTTGCTATGACGCCCCTGCCTTCTAAGGGGAAGAAGAAAAAGAATATGATTAACACCCTTGGTTGGAACATTCTGTTGAAAATGGGGTATCAAGACGGCAAGGGCCTGGGCGCCAATTGTCAGGGCAGGATTAGGCCCATTAAGCCGTAGAAATTGTTTGCACGAGGCGGCTTGGGCTATAAAGGGCACGGTAAAAATAAAGAAGAGCCATGGGCTTTTATGACTTCTACTTTAAAGCCAGACCGCCAGCCACTCACCTGGACATTAAAGACACATTTTGTCACGGGTGGCATTCATAATGATGAGCAGACGACCATGATTACTTCATTGCTGGATTGTCAGGATGTTCACGCCAGACAGTTTGCTCGTCATATTGCACCACTGGCTACCTACAAGGCCCTGGAGTCTTTAAGGCCGGACAAAAGAAGGAAAATGGACGATCCGGAATGTGATTGGTACAGGTGGTTCGACCTGAATGACATCACTATTTCTTTAAGCCGCCTGTTCATGCCGAAAGATCCGGAATGGCCGCCACTCATACAAGAATTGATTGAAATGCCAGCCGCAATCACAGACAAGAGACAGTTGCTAAGTGACTACACAGATACTGGAGAGCCAGATGTCCCCTTTGAAGAAGGTTTTACCGTGGATAGGCTGTGGGCCGGCGTCTTCTCCCTCACTTCTGTGCATCTGTCTGTGTTGGCTTCTCTCTATTCCCGTTGGTTTGGTCACGTGCCGCGACCGTGACCGATTACCATCAACTTGTCTCCCGATTCAATTCAGATTTCCCTCCCGGTTGCTCCTTCGCTCCTCGAGCGATTTTCTAAAATCTCCATCTCGCCCCCGCGTGGGCCATCACTGATTAAAGCTTTCTCTGATCTTTCAATTCCCACTCCCCCTGCTACTCCCCCTTCACATTGCTTCCTACTGGAAAAAGAAAATAAAAATAAAGGAAAAGATAAAAACGAAAAAAAATGCCAAATCTCCAACATTCCAATCCTCCATTTCTATTGAAGAGACCTCCTATTTTTCTCCCGAGTGCGTCCCGACCTAGGGGCCGCTCCTTCAGGATTCCTTGATCAATCTTTTCTCCCCCTCTGGTGAGGGGCCTTCCTCTATATCACCTCCTGTATCCGCTTTTTCATCTCCTTCCCCTGATCAAGCTAGTTGTTCCTATTCTTCCTCCTCTCCCTCTAATAATAAAAAGCAGGGGATAGTTCCACATAAGAAGGCCAAGGGTAGGCAGATTCCCCGAAAATTTTTGTTGGAGTTGGCCGTCACATGCCAAGCTTGTTTGGCAATCCCTGAGTTTGTGGAAGATCCAATTATCCTGCCAGAGTTAGAATATGAAGATGTTATTGCTTCTTATGAGGGTTTGGGCGTTTATGAAATTACGAATGATGAAGACCCTATTGAAGAGGGGGATGAAAATTATGAAGAATATGAAGACGAGGCTGATGCTTTTGCTAGTGGAATGAGAAGATTCGACGAACCATCAGCCTCCGTAGAAGAACCTACCAAAGAAATTAATCTGGGTACCGAGGAAGACCCTAGGATTGTCCTCATTAGCAAGAATTTGCCGCCCTCCGAGGAGGAGGCGCTCATTTTGGTTCTGCAAGAATACAAGGACACGTTCGCATGGAGCTATGAAGATATGCCTGGATTAGATCCTGCGCTCGTTGAACATCGTCTTACACTTAAGCCAGGGTCTGTCCCGGTCAAACAACGGTTGAGGCGTTTCCACCCTAACATGGCTTTGAAGATGAAAGAAGAGGTCGATAAGCTCCACAAAGCTAGATTTGTTAGAGTTGTCCTTTACCCCAATTGGGTGGCTAACATTGTCCCGGTTATGAAGAAAGATGGGAAGGTTCGGATTTGCATAGACTTCCGGGACCTCAACTGAGCGTGTCCTAAAGATGACTTCCCCCTCCCTCATATTGATGTTCTAATTGATAATACAGCAAGATTTTAGACTCTTTCTTTTATGGATGGCTTTTCAGGTTATAATCAAATTCGTCTGTCTGAAGAAGATCAAGAGAAAACATCATTCACTACACCATGGGGCACTTATTGTTATGTGGTCATGCCCTTTGGACTTAAGAATGCTGGAGCCACTTATCAGAGGGCTATGATGGCTATTTTTCATGACATGATCCATATCTATATTGAGGTGTATGTGGATGACCTGGTAGTGAAATCAAGGACAAGGATTGAGCATCCTGGGGTTCTAGCTAAGGTTTTACAAAGGTCGCGGGAATATCAATTGAAAATGAACCCCAAGAAGTGCGTATTTGGCGTTTCTTCAGGGAAATTGCTTGGTTTCATTGTTAGCAAGAGGGGAATTGAAGTTGATCCCAACAAGGCAAAGGCCATTAGAGACATGCCTCCTCCCAAGAATTTGAAGGAAGTTCGAGGATTAATCGGGAGGTTGCAATTCATTCGCCGCTTCGTCTCCCAGCATTCACAAAGATGTAGGCCGTTTTACGAGCTTACTAAGCCGGGAGTCAAGTTTAATTGGGATGACAAGTGTCAGGCAGCCTTTGACGGATTAAAGGATTATTTGGCCAATCCTCCTGTCCTGAGGCCGCCAGTTCCAGGCAAACCACTTGTTCTTTATGTTTCAGTCCTGGATGACTCTGTAGGTGCTGTTTTGGCCCAAGTAGATGAAGAAGGTAAGGAGAGGGCAGCATACTACTTGTCTAAACTTCTTAACCCCTGTGAGCAGAGGTACTCAGCCATGGAGAAGACTTGTGCAGCTTTGGTTTGGGTAGTTCAGAAATTAAAACACTATTTCCTAGCTCACGAGGTTCACCTCATTGCACGCATGAACCCAATTAAATTCCTCCTTGAAAAATATGTCCTCACTGATCGGTTAGCACGCTGGCAAAGCTTGCTTTCTCAATTTGACATCACTTACATTCAGCAAAAAGCTATCAAAGGTTATGCCATTGCCGAACATCTCGCTCACCACCCTCTCCCCCACTTTGATCCTGTCAATTCAGAATTCCCAGATGAAGAATTAATGTCCGCTAATCAACCCCACGATCCTATGTGGACATTACATTTTGATGGAGCTCTTAATTCACAAGGAAGAGGGATCGGCATGGTTCTTTTAACACCTGAAGGGGTCACCATTCCATTTGCTGCTCGGCTCACTTTCCCCATCACCAACAATATAGCTGAGTATGAAGCTCTTTTGGCCGGTCTTCAAACCGCTCATTGATATGGCGTCACCCATTTGAGGATTGTCGGTGATAGTCAGCTCATTTTGCGCCAGGTGTTGGTCAAGTGTCGCACTATCAATCCTAAGCTCAAGCCCTACCAGGAACTCGCTTCAGCTTACGCCAAACTCTTCACTAAATTGATCTTCGTTCATGTCCCGCGCAGCTAGAACATCTTGGCTGACGCTCTCGCCTCTTTGGCTTCCACTTTAGTTTTCCCTCCTGAGCGTGATTTTCATGTTCCCCTGATTCATCAGCGTGACACCCCGGCTATTAAGGATCGCGCATTCCTTGATATTAGGGATCAAGTGCTTGAGAAGGTTAAGCAGAAAGAAGCTCTCAAAGGCAAAGAGGTCATGCTTTTGGACTGGGAAGAAGAGTTGGCTGACGAAGAGAAGCCGTGGTATTATGAGATTGCCAGATACTGTAATGATCAGTCCTATCCTGAGGAAGCCACCGCAGAAGAAAAGAAAGCAATTAGAAGAGTGGCTCAACGTTATACTTTGGTTGGAGGTGTGCTCTACAGAAGAGGGCTCACCGGTGTTCTATTAAGATGCCTCGATGATGATGAATTTTGGAAAGTTGTGGAAGAGGCGCACTCTGGTGTGTGTGGTGGTCACGTGAATAGCCAGATGCTAGCTAAGAAGATTCTTAGGTTAGGGTTCTATTGGCCCACTCTAGAAGAGGATTGTTCCATCTACGTTCGAAGGTGTGTAAAGTGTCAACTGCATGCCGACAAAATTCATTCTCCTGCTTCTTCACTCCATCCTACTTCCTCCCCATGGCCTTTTTCCATGTGGGCTTTTGACATCATTGGACCTCTTGGTGACTCGAATCTCCTCACGAAGTAAAAGTCGTTCATCCTGACGGCAACATAGTACTTCACCAAGTGGGCGGAAGCAGAAGCTTACGTGGAAATCAAAGCGTCAACTGTCTGCAAATTCATCATGAAGAACATCATCACGAGGTTCGGCATCCCGAATACCATCGTCACCGACAATGGACCTCAATTTATCTCTCAAGATCTCAAGGATCTCTGCAACAGGTACAACATTGCATTGCATCATTCTTCTCCCTATTATCCGCAGGGCAATGGCCAAGCAGAGGCCACTAATAAAACCTTGATCAAAATTGTTAAGAAGACGTGTGAGGCTAATAAATTTGTGGACTGGCCAGACAAGCTGGTTGAAGCTCTTTGGGCCTACCGCACTTCCATTCGAACTCCCACTAGGCAAACTCCTTTCGCCCTTACTTATGGAATGGAGGCAGTAGTCCCTTATGATATTCTTATTCCCTCTCTGCGAGTACAATTGGACAAGGGGCTCTCTATTGATGAGCGTCGTGATTCACTCCTTGCCCAGTTGGAACTCCTTGACGAGAAGCGTCTGGTCGCCGCTGAGCATGCGCGCGTTTATCAAAACAGGCTCTCACGTTTTTATCAAAAGAAGGTACTTGAGAGAAAATTTAAGGTCGGTGAAATGGTAATCAAAAGAATTTTTGTAAAACCTGGTGGCCCTCGTTCAAAGCTCCAACCAAATTGGGAAGGGCCGTTCGTCATAAAAAATGTTTATCCTGGCAATGCTTATAAACTGGTTAATGCTGAAGGAGAGGAATTGACTCACCCATGGAATGGTTTGTATATCAAGAAATATTACCCCTGAACAAAAATCCAAACAAAAATTGAAAACTTCATAAAAATCCAACGAAAATAGAAATCTCCCAAATAATCCAAAAAAATCGAATATTTTCAAAATCAAAGCAAAAAAAAAGTTTTCTTTCATGGTTTTCCTTTTGGGTCGACATGGCATACAAAGGTCCACGGTCCGAAAGGTCAAAATTCAGAATCCATTCATCAGTCTTGCTAATTTAAAATGGGAGTTGACCCCGCACACACTACACTCTTGAGCTCAAGCAGTGCAAAATCTGATGGAAAGTCAAAACCGAACTAAAGGCGAAAGACGATATCCATTCTTTTCTTCTTCGGCCCACAAGGGAGGAAGGGAGGTCTCGAGGTAGACACGCCAAGCCTATCCGCCGCCCTAGTAGGAGGAAGTCAGGGCCCAAAAGGGAACAAATGCCACAAAAAGCCCAAGTACAATTAGGCTGTTCATCAATGCAAATCAATTCCAAAGTGAAGTCAAATGGTGAAA
Organism: Amorphophallus konjac; assembly: GCA_022559845.1. Taxonomy (NCBI): domain Eukaryota; kingdom Viridiplantae; phylum Streptophyta; class Magnoliopsida; order Alismatales; family Araceae; genus Amorphophallus; species Amorphophallus konjac. The sequence continues at coordinate 379,160,804 of CM040118.1, read as the reverse complement.
AGAGAAGCATGTCAAGAGGGCAAAGTCCCCACAAGGAAAACCTTGGGCGTATGCATGCAAAATGAAAAGAGGCAAAAGGCAACAAAACGTCCCTACGCCAAAGACCGAACCCCAACAGGCATAGGGTAGGGGAGGTAGCTTTGCCTCAGGCATCTCTGAATCTTTTGTGGGCTTCCTTATATCTTCTCTTTTATTTTTGGAAAAGTCATGAACCAGCAGAATGGTCGAGACAAACCAAAGAGAATGCACTGCACGAAATCTTGTGTATAAGTTTAATTATATGCACGCCAATCCCCCTTTTAATTATTCAAGAAAGGTTAATGGATCTTAGATGATGACCAAGTAGGGCCCACCACCTTAATGGCTTTATCAGCCCAATTTGGGAAGAATAAAATTAACGCCTTTGTTCAAGGCGCGTTCATGTTAATTCACGCCTCGCTTAAAGTCTCTTATTAAAAAAATAACGCCTCTGGGAAGGTCGTGTTTTCAACAAAATTCAAAAATCTTTTCAAATTCGCGCCGCCTCAGAGGGCGTCTTTTACTAGAGTAACGACCTAATCTAAGGCGTGTTTTTCAGAAAACCCCCCCAAAAAAATATATATATAGATAATGAAAAGAACAAAAATAAATTCTTCATGTTGCATGAATTGCACTCTTGCCTGGACATCTTTTAATTATTATTTACATATGTGTGATTGCATGAGGCATCTCCGAGTTTTGGTTATTTCATTTTGCCTTATTTAATTAAAGGCTTGGCCCCTTGACCCATTATTAAGGTCAGAATATTGACACCCCTTGCTCGCCGGGCAAGGGGCCAAGTCGAACAGATGAATTAACCTGTTTGTTCAAGTGAAAATCGCAGCTGCAGATACAGGGCAAAGTAAAGCAAACACGAGGAACGTGGAAAGAAAAAGTACACAAACACAAGTCCACAACCACACAAGTGCTCAGGTAACAAAAGCTCAAATCTCATATATATATATATCATCATGTCTATCATGTACATGTGTGAGGGTGGAGGAGTACAAGTACAAAACTCTCAGCTCTCGCCTCCACCCTCCTCTACTCTCCTACTCTCAACCTCCTCCTCACCATCCCGAGCTAGCACTGGTGGAGGAGGCATAGGCCCCCGTGAAGAAGCCGGAATCCGAACGTGTCCCCCTGTCTCGCTCCTCTCTCGGAGGGAAGAACCCGCCACGAAGGTGGAGCTGGTGAAGGAGTACCCCGCAGCCCGTGCTCGCTCACGGCCTCGCTGTAACCGCTCCTCGGACACTCGCAGCCGCTCCTGAGAAAGGATCAACTGGGTCCTCGAGTCGGCTAGCTCTCGCTCCCGTGCTGCCGCCTGCTCCTGGAACCGGGCAGGCTCCGCCTGCTGAAGCTCAAGGAACTGGGCACGCTCCGTCTGGTGCTCCTCTCGCTCTCGGGCACGCTCCCGCCTCTACAACTCAAGAGCCACCCGCAACTTGGCCACGTCCTGAGGAAGCTCCTCCCGCCGCCTCACAGAGCGCTCCAACTCAGTGATCCGCTGCTCACGGATCGCCAACTCGGTACGTGCCGCCCGTAGCTGAGCAGCCTGCAAACAGGTAAACAAATCATCAGTTCCACAGTTCAATAATTCATGAAATGAAATAACAACATGTGGCTGAAGGTAGATCACACACCTGAGAGTTCATCATGCGGAAGCCCTCATCCACACAAGTCAGGGCTGCTCGGAGCTCCTCGGCCTGCAAAACAAATTTCATCAGTACACAATTTATATCTAATCATTATTTGAATGAGGTTTTGAGTTCAAAATTTACCCGTGAAGCAAGGCCGCGCTCTGCCGCCTCGGCTCGCGCTATCGCGCCGACCAGCTGCTCTGTTAGTGCAATCACCTCTGCACTAGGCCCCCTCGAGCTGGAGGCCTCCACCGGATCTCTCCTCACTGCTCCCTGCTGGGCACGCTGCATTCATTAAGACCGTCAGTGGCTAATCATTAATTCAACAAAAATTCATTTACATATAGGAATAATTTAAACACTCACCAGGGTCTCCAGGTCTGCCCGTGTGGCGGCTAGCTGGTCCTCCAGGCCGTGTAGATGGGCCTGGGCATCCATAGCCGCTATATCTCGTGCATCCTGCATTCATCACATATTAGTTGCATAATAGACATGTATAAAGCATCGGCATTTAGAAATAATTGCATCCATACATACCCCTAAGACCTTCATCTGAGGTCTGCCGGCATGAACCTCCCAGTAGCGCCGGAGATACTCAGAGCTGTCTATCGCCTGGGAGGTGACTCGGGTCCCGCCTCGCTGCCAGTCTCCGTACTGATCCGCGAACCGTACCCTCCAGTCGATCGCCTTGGTGCGACCGCGGATCTTCTTTCCAATGCCTCGAGGCTCCCCGACCTCGATCCATTCCTGGTGCAAGCCCAGGGTCCTCATCACCAACCTGAGCCGTAACGGCTCGATCTCGCTCAGGCAGTGCAGCCACAGCTCATGCCCAAAGCGAGGTCGCCCTGATACGACCCAAGGTTGGCCCTCATCCATCATATCCTCATAAGGCCTCCACTGCACCTGCATTCATACATATCATTATCATTTCATCATAATCAATTCAAACCAACTCAAAAGAAATGCATATCATTTATTCATACATACCAGCGAGGGAGGGAAGTCGCGGAACTCTCTCCGTAGAACCCACAACTCGTAGTCGAGTGGGGCACCGAAGACGACTGGTAACCAGCGTCGCGCCAGAGGGAAGGATCCCTCAGCTCCCGGCCGTGGGTCGACGCGCCCCATCGGCATGTATAGGTGGCTCCACACCTGTATCCATGCATTGCATTAGTAAGGCATTCATTTGCATGAAAAGAAAAAAAAAGGGAAAATAAATACCTGAAGAAAAGGTGAGAAGCCACTGACGGTCGTCTCATGTCCTGTCCCCATGGATAGGTCCGCCAGCAGGTGTGCCAGCAGCGCTGCACCCCAAGCGTAAGTGCCAACTGTCTCCAGGTCCTCAAGGATGCCCAAGAAGTGGCAGTTGATGACGTCGGCTTTCGTCCCCAGCAATAATCTCCCGAGCAGCAGCAGCAGGAACCTCCTCAGGTCTCGATCCGCTCTCTCATGGTCAGTCGGGTCCTGGCAGCATACCGCTCTTACCCCGTCGGTCAGCCTCTGTGCAAACTCACCTAAGGTCTCCCCTGACCTGTGCCTGGCATCTCCTAAACCCATCGCCGTAGTCAGGTCTGTACGGAAGATGGTCCTACACTCGCTCGGTACCTCATAAACCATATCCAGCCCTAGTAACCTCTGGGCCATCTCCGTGTAGTCAGGATAGGTGAACCCACTCACAGCCTCACCATCCACCCTCAACCCTGTAGTCCTAGTCACATCCTCTAGGGTAGGAACCATGTGCCCCCAGGGCATCAGGAAGGACCGGCTCACCCTATCCCAACGTTCCCGTAAAACCTGGATAAGCGCTAGGTCGGGTCTAAATGGCTCAATGGATAGGAAAGCCCCGAACCCCATAGCATCTACCCTAACCCTCTGGAAGTCGGGGAGACCCTGATATGCTGCCCAGACCATGACCCATGAGATACGGGTCCTCATCAGCCCCTGCACGCATTAAAAGAGAAGAATTTCACTTAATTGTTTAGTTAATCATGTGTAATTGCATTTGGTTTTGCCTGGGCATTGATTTTAATGTTTTGGAAGTCACGACCCTCCTCAGGTCATTTCTTAGTAAATTCATGCCCCTAAAGGGGGCGTTTTTCTAAATTTGGTTTGACGTAACGTCTTGACTGAGGGTGTTTTCCATATTTGAAACGACTCTGTGAAGGGCGTGAACATGTTGTTAATTTCTAAAATCTTAAAATGTTTTTCAAATCACGCCTTCGGATGGGGCGTTTTCCATTTGGGACCGTTCAGTTTAAATAGAGAATTAATGAAGAGACGTCCTCTGGTTTGGGCGTTTCTTGTTAAAATCACGCCCTGGTGAGGGGCGTGGCTTTCATGATTTTCAGATAATTCAAATAAAAATGACAGCATGCGAAATAATTAATGAAAATATTTAATGGGCATGGAATTAATGGAAAATCATAATTTTGAAGAAACGACATTCTGCAGGGCGTTTGTCATGAGGGTTAATTAATTTTCAGAAAAATAAAAGGTTTTTTACGCCCTGGGGCAGGGCGTTTCATTTGTGAATAACGCCTCCACGGGAGGCGTCTCTTTTCTGAGTTGCAGAACTCGTGCCCGAGGGCTATGGAAATCAGGAAAAATAAAATAAAATGAAAATAAAATAAAATAAAAATGGAATTGGGGAGGGGAACCTACCTTTTTGTGCTTCTGGGGCTGTGGTCGAGGCAGTGGCCGTCTGGGCCGCCGGAGTTGACCCCGGGGAGCGACCGCCGCCGTGGGCGGTGGTCCGCCGCCTTCTCCTTCTTCATCTCCCTCTTCTTCATCTTCATCTTCTTCTTCTTCTCCACCTTCGTCTTCCCCTCCTTCTGTTGCTGCTCCTTCGGCCTCGTCACCGCCGGCAACCACCACCGGTTCTTCAACGGTCACGACGGTGAGCTCCTCCACAGCGATTTCTTCCTCTTGGGCGTGGACGGCGTCGAGATCGACCACCTCTGGGGCACTCACCCTTTGGCGTTTGGCCATGGCTGGGGCTAGGAGAGAAAGAGAGATTGGGGGAATGAGAGAAAGAGAGATTGGGGGAATGAGAGAAGAGGATGGGAGATTGAGAGAGAGGCTTCGCGGGGGGGGGGGGGGGGCTTCAGTTAGGGTTTGCTGGGGAGAGATTGAACGAGAGGAGGAAGAAGAAGGGGGCTGATGACTTTTGGGTTTCGAAAAGAAGACACGCCCTTAAGGAAGGCGTTTTTAATGGAATTCACGACCATTCGTTGGGTGTTTTCTAAAAATAGACGACGTCTATTAGGGCGTTAATTTGTTTTGCATGGGAAACGATAACCGTCGTCAGACGCATTGAATGGGCGTTGATTGATGAGATAAAAGTCATCATTGTTGGCTTAGAGTAACGCCTCTGTTGAGGGCGTGTTTTTGTTGAGAAGTGACTAAGGAAAAAGCGTTAGTTTTGATGATTCAACGATTATATGCTTTGGGGTTTGAACCTATTCACGCCTTGTTTGAAGTCGTTATTTAAGTCACGCCCTCGTGTGCAGGCGTCAAATGTGGAAGATAGGCCGATTGAGGCGCCTTTAGGTCAGGCGTTCTTTCTTGAATTCACGTCCTTCCTTGAGGCGTTATTTGCAACAGAAACGCAGGTTTTGAAAATTTTTGATCATAATCACAGTGATAATTGGCTCAATCAGAAAGCAATCTTTATTATTTGAAAGAAAGGATTACAATGCCTAATGAGCCACCTTGGGCCTTAATTTCTTCAATGCTATCACATAATTTTTCCAATGTTCTTTGGCTTCTTCTAAGTCTTCTACAGGGTGATGAAGCTTGCTTAGTCTCCACAGAGCTTGAATGGTGATTATCTCCTCTCCATCTTCATTGCTGCCTAGATCCCTTGATTTGATTGGAGGAAGATGGGAGATGTCTTCTAACACTTGCCTTGGAAGCCCGAGCTGAGGAAGGCACCGGTGTGCATTGTACAAGATGAGCTCGGATGCACCAATAAGTCGAAGGTCCGTGCCGATGGAGAATCTTACGCGAAGTTCCTGCATTTTGAGTATTCCCGGAGCGCAAGTAAAGAGGTTTTTGGGCATTACCTTAAGGTGTTCTCTCCACTCCGCCCTTTTCTTGATTTGAGGAATGCGGTTCGTCACCCTATTGCTTATTCCCAACGAGCCGGTGATGTAAGAAAGCGGACTTTTGGAGAAGATCCTTGACGATTGTTGGGCTTCATGGCATGGATCAAATTTGAAGTGGAGGTCCACCCAACTTGAGAAGGCTAGCATACAGCCGTATATGGGCCGCCCCATGGCCGCCGATGTAAGCCCGCTGTAGAGGTAAGCTAGTATGGTCGGCCCAGCTCTTTCACCTTCCCATAAGCTCACCACTGCACTTATTTGACTCTCTTCAAGGAAGTCCTCTGTGGATGGAAACAAGAGCGCACCTGCTATGCAAACCACGAAGGCCTTTGTTATTCTTTCTATCTCCTCCTCTTCCTTGGCTTGATCTGCTCTTTTGTATACCCATGAGGCTAACTTCAAGAGGTTGATTCCCTTGGTGGTTTTGATCTGATTCACTAAGTTTGGGTTAGGAATAAGGCTGGTTAAGAGTTCATGAGACGAGATAGGTCTTGGCATGTTGGCCATCTGTTCTTCTTCACTTTGCTTCATTCTTTTCAAACCCAAGATCATCTCTATTTCTTCCAGCAAGATGGTGGCCTAATATGTGGAAAATAAGAAAGTATGGGTGGAAGGATGCCATGTTTCAATCAATGCTCCCATGGCACCCCAATCAAGATGGATTTGGTCATAATGCTTGGCATGGGTTATCAATCCTAAGAGATGCCATCTAGCTACAAAGACCCTCATGTCAGAGGAGAACTTGGAAAGTATGAGGGGCAACCACTTGATTTTTATATATCTTCTAGCCCCTGGAAGATTTGGGTACTCCTGTGAGAAGGAAAGAGAAAATAATAAAAACAAAGAATAGAAGTACATGAGCATATGAAATGTTGGGCAGAGGAGTTCAGTAACGGAGAAATAAATATATGAGCAGAGCAGTAGAGGGTTATATGAACAGAGAAGAAAGTTGAAGCTAACCTGATTCATGCATATCCTGTTGCTTATATGACCTTGGATATCGTTAATCCTGGGAGTTGAGAGTTTTGGCCTTTTCAGTGCCCTATCCATCGTCAGGAAAGCTTGGATGGCTGCAACCTGCAGAGCGGATGAAGAAGAAGAAGAACAGAAAGTATGGCCGGCTGCAGGGATTTGGTTGATTCTGTTGAAGGAAGGCCTCCTTTTAATAGAGATTTAGAGAATCGTAAGGTTGTTGGAAGTTAGAATTTGATTGGGTTAAGGACTGTGTTCTCGATTTAGAAACGGATGTTCGTGCTGAATTAACGACGTTGGTTAGGGCGTCGATTCTTAAATTGACGACCTGACTGACGTCGTTTTATATTTAACGCCCTAACATGGGGCGTCTTCTTCTAAGCTTCCGTTACTGTTTACGCTTTTGAGTAGGGCGTGTTTTAAATGTTAAACGACCTATGGTCAGGCGCCTTTTATGATGTTAACGCCCTATTCTTAGGCGTGTTTTATTGGATTATGACGCTTTAATGAACTTAAGTGCTATTATTTTGGTGAAATTGTTTATAATTAAGCACTTATGATCATGTCATGTTCTAAATTGCTGGGTGAAGGCTAATAAGTTTCAAGTGCAGAAGTTTGCAGGATTCGAGGCGTTTGGACCACTCATAGGAGTAACATCGTGTCCCCTTGTATCCGTTTCTTGTAAGCATTATTATATGATATCTACACTATTATAGTATGTCAAGGACCTTGTGGTTCTGATGAACCTGAAATTTGAGTTCCCCTTCATCAAAAACGATGACGATTTCAGGAGAGTCTTGATCACACGGATAGGCCGTTGAGTCGTTAAAGGTTTGGGACGATGGTTCCACTTTCTGAGCTGATGCGCGGACAAACGGGCTTCGGCTTAGTGTTAGCTCAGAGATTTAGATTCTTGACCAGATCTAAATGGCTTAGCAATATTATCCTTGATTATTTTCTATTTTAGTTTATTTTAATCTTTTCTTTAGCCCAGCATGCATCATGTAGGACTTTGGGTTTCATGCTGAAAATCTTCATATTATGGCAATAATGAAGTTCACTCACTCTTGATTGAGTTGACATGAGATATTCCACTTCAAATCAAGTACTTCGTTCTATTTGAAGCCGTTCAGGCTGATTCCTTGAAAGTGTCCCTTTTGTTGGATCTCTATCTCAATTCTCTTTACTTTTCTGCAAAATTTACCTTGGTTGTAGCACGTCCACGTTGGCTGGTAATCGCTCTCCAATGGTCTTTCCTTGTCGTGCCCATGAGCACACCCTTTATTTACTTAGTTTAATCTCCTTTTATCCAACAAATCGATGTTTCCTTGGAACCACTCAGAGTTGTTTCACTCAGAATCTTGGAAAGATTTCAAATGCTTGGTGTCTGAGGCGTGTCACATCACACCTTGGCGTCTCCTTATCAGTTTACTCCAGTTCATTCCTTTCATTACACTTCACTCCATTCCGTCTCACTCCCTTGCAAAGCAGACGCTAAGGCGGGGCAGCTGTAGACACGCCAAAATTGACGTTATGTTGATCAAATCTCATGTCATTATATAAACGCCCCAAGTGGACTTCAATATTCCTATAAAATGAAGTTTTTCTATTTTTGTGAGGTTTATGCATTTTTCCTGCATTTTCGTGATTCACGACCTGAAGAAGGGCGTTATTTTAAAAGTAGCGACCTGTCATAAGGCGTTTTCAAAAGAAGAGACGACCATAAGTAAGGGCGTCAATTCCTGGTATTATCCATTAATTTCTGGAATTATCTACTTTCAAAATAAAAAGTATTTTGTGAGTAACGTCCTTCCTCAGGGCGTGTTTTTAAAGAAACGTCTCTTCATCAAGCGTGTCCCCATAATTTTCAAAAAAAAAAGTTTTATTTCCAAAATTAAATCTAGGAAGAAACGCCCTTTCCCAGGTCGTGTTTCAAGAAACGTCTCTGTGAAGGTCGTCAATTCATGATTTGACGCCCTGTCCTAAGTCGTGTTTCACTCCAGAGTCCTTCCTTTTTCCATCTTTCCCTCATAGTTCCCTACTATCAATTGGTCTCTTACTCGATCTCGATCCTTCCTTGGATGCCTCATTACCCGTTCTTATCTTACCTTGTTTGATCACATCCGATTGAACATTATATCAGAGGTTCCATATCGATCGTGTTAAAAAGTTAAGCACTCAGAGGGTTGAACGCCTTGAACCCAGAACATCACGATTGCAAGCAGAGCGTTCTTTCTCCTGTGCTGCATCCTGCTGCTACTGCTTCCACTGCTTCCTCTGCATCCTGGTGTCCTCTGCATCCAATCGGGCTTCATCCGTTCCTCTGCATCCGTTCAACACCTTCACAGTTTCCCTCTACTCTCGTCAGGGAGAGCAGGGCTATATTGTGCTTATCTCATTTGTGTTCTAAGCATATCATCATCACTGTCATCCCATCATTAGTTTTCTTATTACATTAAGTATCAACATATCATATCCTTTCCCTAGCTCTCTTCTAGGGGTTTTAAAAAAAACCAAAAAAAGAGGTGCGCACGTTGATGTCTTTTCATCGTTTCATGTTAGTTTTGGATTGATACTATAGCACTTTGGCTGATCCCTCTCTCTTCTGCTTGTTTTCATTGTCTTTTTACAAGGTAATCAACTAAGAAGACCCACTTCATCGGCCGGCCGATTGAAGTTGGAGGTGGAAATCCACATCCATCCCGCATCCCAATTTTCACCAGGTACACACGATCTCCTTTTCTTCTTATTGAGGTAACCCCTCTGGCGATCACAACTCCCCTTAGCACCTCGTGCTTTATTTGATTTATCATCATCTCCCTCCTTATATTTATTGTTTTTATCATGTTATCATCATTATTTCACTTGATATCATCATTATTGTTGTGATTTGGATATATTTATATGATTTAATCATCTGTTATGTCCATCTACAGCCTCCACAAAAATATTCCAAAAAAATTAATAAAAATAGAATAAAATATTAGTTCGGCCCTGATGGAGGTGTCTAGGGTCCTGGACGCCTCCACCCTCCGGAGCCCTATAAATAGAGGCCCACCCCCTCAGTTCTGGGGGAGCTTCGAAGAGATCCGATAGGCTACCGGAGCCCAGAGGCTACCAGAGTCATTTTCTAACCCGTGGGGTCTTTTGTAGGTGGAGGTTCTGCCGGCTTCTCGGGTGCCCACGCTCGCGAGAGGAAGGTCGTCTTCATCCACCGCGCTTCCACGCCATCCTTACGCTGCCGGAGCTCCGCCGGATTTCACCATCGGCACATCCAATAAGCCAATTCTTTCCTTTTCTTCTTAGTTCTTTTGCATTCATCATCTCGCATCATCTATCCCCCTTCATAAGGGCACCTCTTCTTATATACTTCTTGCATCCATCATCTCATTTTCCTCCTACTCGAGTCCGAGAGGGGTTTAAAAGACAACACCAACCAGGTGTGTGTCTTACCATCATTTCGTTATTTTTATCGCAAGGATTTGAATACTACACCTTCATCTTTCTAATCCACTCGTTACTTGTTTATCATTGTTTTGCAAGGGTACCCAAGGAAAGCCCTCTCCGTCGACCGACCGAAGGGGGAGGAAGAAGCAACCCGCCATCTCCCGCTCTTGAGGTAGGCGCGATCACTTTCTTCATTTTGGGGTCTTTCGGCCCCTGGCGATCACATCTTGTTCTCGAGGCCACGGCGAGTCACTTCCCCAATGGCCGTTTAAATTCCCGTTCTTATATTCTCTTTATATTCTGTTATATTCTGCTCATATGCTCGAGGCCGCAGTGAGTCACTTCCCCAATGGCCGTTTAAATTCCCGTTCTTATATGTTATATTCTTATCTATTCATGTTCTCGAGGCCGCGGCGAGTCACTTCCCCAATGGCCGTTTAAATTCTCTTTATATCCTATCATATTCTTATCTATTCATATTCTCGAGGCCGCGGCGAGTCACTTCCCCAATGGCCGTTTAAATTCCCGCTCTTTATATTCTCTTTATATTCTGCTATCTTATTATCTGCTCATATTCTCGAGGCCGCGGCGAGTCACTTCCCCAATGGCCGTTTCAATTCCTGCTATTTAATTTCTGCACCATTCCCGTCCCCCGAGGTCGCGGTGAGTCACTTCCCACTATGGCCGTTTAACCCCCATATCTGTCTATATCACATTTGTCACGCTCGCCCCACCGGAGCAATCTCCCGTGGTGGCCCCTTCTCTTTTCTCTTATTTCTGTGTTGCAGCAAACAAAAAGAAGGAGCCCGCGCGCTCCGCGTCCTCTTCGCACCCTTAACCGCGTGACGTCGCTCACAACGGGACGGTCACGTACTCTCTCGCAGCAACGGTAATGAACATATAAAGTGAGCTAGATATCCCTACACATGCTCTCTAGCAGCGGCATAAACAAATATATATGAAGTAAGCAAAATGCCAAGTAAGGGAGCGAATGCGATACCTCCACGCGCTCGGCGTGGGGAAGCCGGACCCGGCCGAAAATCGTACTCCTGGGATAAATATTACACAATGATGACAGCAATGAAATATCGCCCACTCCATGCAGGGAGGTAAAGGGCTACACAACTGGGCTCGGGAGGACCGAATTCGGGTTGACGGGCGGCTTTTCGCGTTGATTCGGCAACACCCGAACTAGTGACGGTGGGGCCCACTTGCTATCCGGAGGGGCCGTGTGGGACCCGGTGGCACCGCTGTGGTGGTGGATGCCTGGATGAGCGCTCCTTGGAGTGGAGGTGAGCTGCTTCACCGGCCGGAGGCCGGGCGGCTCCGATCGGCACCGGTCGGAACAACGGGCCACGGATCTGCAACTTCTAGTTTTCAGCGCGCGTCCCGGCGAGAACGGGCAGTGATCAGCCCCAATGTCGGATCGACACAAGACTGGCGCCGTTGGAAAGATAACTTCAAATCCTTCAATCTAGGCCTGAATATCTGGCCTGGATCTACACGAATCTAGGCTTTAATGAATTATTGAGTTGCTGTTGTATAGTGACAGGACTCTCAGATCTATAGAGAACGTGTTTGAGAACTACCTTTGACCGATATGTGAACGTCCGAATCGGAAGTTATGGTCTTCATCAAAAGTTGTAGAAAATCAAGATAGAAAATTGGGACTATTTTTTATGAAGGGGTTGGAGGTAGTGGTGATTTGTTCTGATTTTTAAAGTGGAGGGTGGTCGGATTTGGAACTTGGCTGAAAACACTATAGCAGAGATAGAACACGAAATTTGAAAAATAGATAGAAAGCGAATCAAAAATCAAGAAAAATGGTGGATATAGGGGATGATGGACAGAACTCCCAGTAAAATTGGGCGGGTTTGGAAAAATCAAAAAGAGGGTCGGAGGTGAGAAACACAGGGCTGCTGTCACTGTAGATAGAGATAAAACAGATCTGGGAATGAAAGATGCACGAAAATGGAAAAATAATAAATGAGGGATTTTGGACCTGAATGTTTTTTTGGATGATGGGGTGGAAGATGGGAACACACCATAAAAATTTTAGGCCATGAAGAGGTCGTGGCTGATAGCAGGAATTTTGAGAAGAGACTGTTGTCTGCCAAGGATAGAACTTCGACGGTGGCTCGTTGGCGGTCCGACGACGGCACGAACGGCGGCGGCGGCGGCACAGATGATCACCGGAGATAGAGGGGAGGGGATAGGAGGTAGAAACCACTCTAGAAGTGGAGGTTGGAGGAGAGAAATTAGAGGGAGAGAGGAGGGGCTCAAGAACACTCTTGATTTTCTAACAATTTTCTCTTCATTTATGCCAACAAATGGAAAATACAACCTTTTATATGCCTTACATCAAACATAATCTACACCATTAGATCTAGGGGAGGGGAATGGAGGGCCTAGATTGGATGTGAATAACACACAAAAAATAATAATATATTAAGGGGAGAGGGGCGCCCCCTTGACCATGGTTAATGGGGTTGAATGGGTAGGTGAGGTAGGTAACCCACCTTGGACTAATTAAGCCACTTGTCTCCCATGTGGTCAAATGGCATTCAACCCTTCTAGATGGCCACCTAGGATGGTTGACCAGCCCCACATGAGTGACATGGACCAATGGAAAAGGGCTGAGGGCCCCCTTGCTTGGTCCTACTGGAATTTTACATATAAACCCACTAAGACCTACAATTGCGTACCCATATAACACAAGGGTATACATACAAATATGAAAAGACATAAATGCAAACAAAATGTGTACTGTCTTGCCTCAATGTCCCCATCAATTCTCCCCGGGTGGGAGGAACTCGACCCCGTCGAGTAGGGGTATGGATGCTCGAGTACTCCGGCGGATACGTCACCGTGCCAAGTAACGCGGGTATGCTCCACTCCAAGTGACCGTCACCTGCTCATTCCATATATACTCGATATGCACAAGCTGCTATGGGCCAGAGGTGGACACTCCGAATGGGGCACTCTCAAAAAGGGAGGTGGCGGCTCGAAGACTCATTAAGAATCACCGCTGAGTCCCTGTAGGTGACTGATCCGGGTATAGATGTAGAACCGATCCCATACTCATCGAGTGAGTCGACTCGCTTCACACTCATAAGGGACTGACATCGAGCTTACACAAGACACATACAGACTCACCATGCACTAACACACATATGCAAACTACACAAAGAAAACACACTGACTCATCTATGACCCTAGACACACCTAATGTTAGTCCGACACGTACATGGGTGATGGTGGACCAGGACACCCGAATATGTGCTATGCATGCATTTGACGTAACCGGAGGTTAACGTCATGGGGAACTCCTAGACATACTACGATGCACCAATCATGGACATTGGGCTTGGATGCGGGAAGTCCGGGAGGTGCGGGTGGTTTAGAGGGATCGGGGAAACCAAAGTCTTCCTTACCCCCGAATGATGGTTCAGACCTATGGATATGTGGAGTTTGCTTGGCCCGAGTGGAAAAGGTGGGATAGTGAACTCTGTGGAAGAAGGGTAGTGAGTATGAAAACTCGGGAGGTTCACTAGTGAAGGGGTCAAAAGGGTCGAAGAAGGTGTGACCCCATGAAGTGGGTTCCAACATGACATGGTCCCAAGTTTGGAATTCATAATCACCGCCATACATTATGATCGGTGGGACGACGGACATGTGTAAAAAATAGGACTCCTCCCTTGGGTAAAAGGGAATGAAGTCGGACTCGGCCAGCATCGGGAGGAGTAGAAGAATCTCCATGGTGACACACCCCACGGTGCACACGGAGGTAATGGATCCGAAGGCCGGATGGGTGAAGCTAAGACTAGCGGGTTGGTCAAAGCCTCGGGCCAAAAGATGCGTCAACTTCCATTGTGAATCTAATCCCATAATAAGGTCATCCAAAGTATCGACATGGTGACTAGATCGAAATGTGGTATGGAAGGAGTTGACCGGCACTAAAGGGAGGATGGGGTCCATGGATGGAAAGGGAGGTGGGACCATGCCATCCTTGAGCCAACTAAAAAGCGGCTCGGCGATGTATAGCGTTCCCGTAAGAAACACGGGTGGCTCGGGGTGAGACGACTCTAAGCATAATGGTTCCGAATGTGGAGTGGACCGCCGGGGTTGGGTGGTTGGACATGTGAGGGTGATCTTGCCGGGTAGTTAAGGTGGGTATAAGGTGCAAGTCCTCTTGCCCCAGTCAAGATTGGCTCTTCGTTCTCCTAACCACGTTTGTCCTAAAATGATGCATGAACCAGCAAGTGTGCCGATCCTACACCATGCGCCATCGGTGTAGAGAACAGAGCCGATCCTCTTATAGAACTCAACACAAGCAAAATCACCATCGCGGATAATCTCGCCTATCTTGGAGAGAGACTCCACGATGTCAAGAGAAACCCAATTATCCGACTCCCTATCGGTGAAATGGAGTTCTGTTGTGGACCCGTTCGGTAGAGCGACTTTCATAGTGAGAGGGGTAAAACCAAGGGCTCGGTCCATGGGGACATTGACTTTGGCCACAAAGGTTGACCACTCGGATGTGTGGTCTTGGAGAACGGCCATGGGTAGCGGACATGGACATGCATACGCACGGTGACAAGACACTAGACCGACTATGCAAGTTTAGAATGCATGCACACTAAGGACCCTAGACGTAAACCAAGACTCGGTACGTGGCGGAGTTAACCGATCCGAAGATCACTCGCGCAAGTGTGCGGTCTTCCCGATAGGCGTAGCCTAACGTTCGGACAACACCTTTTGATATATCGAGTAAAGGGATGTAAATGCAAAAAGACACTTTTATTTGTTTCAAAACAATGATGACCCTAAACACGACTTAGACAATGACTAATGGCTAGACGTAAATGACACTCTCTTTTTTTTTTGACACCCTAGACTCAAACTCGCTCCGATACCAAATTGATGCGGGATGAGACCACGGACACGACAAGCTCGTGACTGCCCCTTAATGAGGGAAGCGTCGGACGTGCGCGGTTGAGAAACCCGCAATGAGCTAGGGTGATCGGCTCTCTTTGGTGCCCGGATCGGGTCACGGGACTGTTGTGTAGTGGACAGCGGATCTAGAGGGGAGCGGTGAATAGATTAGCCCCACTTTTCGCAATGCGGCCCTCTAAACAGCTAGTTAAAATGAATTATAGCGGAATAGAAACTAGCTTCCAAGTATGCTATGATTCACTTAGTAAGATAAGCAAGATATATAATAATTCGATCCTAAGCATGCATCTAGAACGAATCAATCGCACAAGCAAACCACACTAGATAGGATTTTTAAGGTGGTTCGGACTGAATCCTCAGCCCTACGTCCACCCCTCACCAAAACCCGGTGAGGCTTCACTTGTGCAGCGCACCAAACCGTAAATCGGAAACTACCGATTGCCTTCCTACTCACCACCTGGTAGGGACGTCAACTACAAATTGGAACACCCTCCAATTGCCTTCCTACTAACCACCGGTAGGGATGAATCACACTTTCAATGTTTAACAATAATGAAAATGAAACAAATGTGAAGGAACTAAAACAAGAGATTGAGTTATGAGTGAAAATGAATTGGCCCTTGTATGGAATGTTGATCAGCAACAAGGCTCCTCTTGGCTTCAACTCAATCTTCTTGATTCACCCTTGATTGGATGAATGTTCTTCACGGAGTACTGTTCACGTGAACATTACCTCTTCCTTCAATTCTTCTCTCTTGATCTTCTCTTTGAACTTCTTTGAATGAATGAAGGAGATGATGAAGCTACCTTGAACCTTGATTGCTTCTTGAGCTTCTAGGAGTTTGAATGCTTGAAATATCACCTTGAATGAACTTGAAAGAACTTGAATGGATGAAGATGATTTCCCTTGAAGAACTTGAATCAAACAGGCTTCCTTGGATCACTTTGATAGCCTTGCTTTGATGTAATCTTCCTTGAAGATTGCTGGCTTTGATTTGAGCTTGATTCCCCTTTGATTGGATGAAGAACACCTTCACAAACTACTGTTCACGTGAACAGTAGCTCGTCTCCAAGCTCTCTTGCAGCCACCCTAGATCTCACAAGAAGCTCCTTGAAGCATTAGGTTTTCCATCCCCTCACATGTTGGTTTTATAACCCTTGAATGGTCCATAGATGCCGCCTAGACCAGATCCACAAATCATGGAAGATTAGGTAAGATTTGATTAAACAAATCCATGGAAAGGGGCTAGCCACGAGGTGGATTTCGAGGTCAAACAAGGCTGCATCGGGGCTGGCGGTCGACCTAAGGCTCCTGGCGGTCGACCGCCACTGAACACATACAACCGGGCGATCCCTGGGAAAACCGGTCGACCGCCACTGGCTGGCGGTCGACCGCCAGCTGCCAGACCTACAGCTGGGCGGTCCCTGGCTGGGGCGGTCGACCGCCCCTGTGCTGGCGGTCGACCGCCAGCTGGGCAGAGCCCGGGTCACCCCGGTTCGGTCCGTTGGCCGCACCAGCTCCGTCGCTTGAGTCCGTTAGCCGCCCGTTCATGTTTGTGGCATCGACCTTTATTGTCTTGAAGTTTTATTACTGAGTCTTCAAGCCAAATTTTGTTCCGGGGGCTCCGCCCCCGGAAACCCCCGCAAGGGGCGCTGCCCCCTTGACTCCCGCGACCTGACCGCGCAGGTCGATCCGCGTGCGAGGGCGCAACATTGAGCTTTCA
Organism: Amorphophallus konjac; assembly: GCA_022559845.1. Lineage (NCBI taxonomy): Eukaryota > Viridiplantae > Streptophyta > Magnoliopsida > Alismatales > Araceae > Amorphophallus > Amorphophallus konjac. The sequence continues at coordinate 379,143,941 of CM040118.1, read as the reverse complement.
TGTGCATATCTGTCATGAACAAAACATCACATATGTCAGTCATAAGATAGTGGAAAATAACAATGACTTATAGTGTTTAGCCATTGTCAAAACCAAGAATACCAAATGACACATATGATCATAGATTGATGTCGAATGACCTAATTGATCACATGATGACTCAAATGACTACAGGGGCACAACAGGGACGGTCACGTACTCTCTCGCAACAGTGGTAATGAACATATAAAGCGAGCTAGATATCCCTACACATGCTCTCTAGCAGCGGCATAAACAAATATATATGAAGTAAGCAAAATGCCAAGTAAGGGAGCGAATGCGATACCTCCACGCGCTCGGCGTGGGGAAGGCGGACCCGGCCGAAACTCGTACTCCCGGGATAAATATTACACAATGATGACAGCAATGAAATATCGCCCACTCCACGCAGGGAGGTAAAGGGCTACACAATTGGGCCCGGGAGGACCGAATTCGGGTTGACGGGCGGCTTCTCGCGTTGATTCGGCAACACCCGAACTAGTGACGGTGGGGGCCACGTGCTGTCCGGAGGGGCCGTGTGGGACCCGGTGGCACCGCTATGGTGGTGGATGCTTGGATGAGTGCTCAATGGAGTGGAGGCGTGCTGGTTCGCCGGCCGGAGGCCGGGCGGCTCCGATCGGCACCGGTCGGAACAACCGGCCACGGATCTGTAACTTCTGGTTTTTAGTGCGCGTCCCGGCGAGAACGGGCGCTGCGATCAGCCCTGATGTCAGATCGACACGAGACTGGTGCCGTTGGAACGCTAACTTCAAATCCTTCAATCTAGGCCTGAATATCTGGCCTGGATCTACACGGATCTAGGCTTTAATGAATTGTTGAGTTGCTGTTGTATAGTGACAGGACTCTCAGATCTGTAGAGAAATTGTCTGAGAACTACCTTTGACCGATATGTGAACGTCCGAATCGGAAGTTATGGTCTTCAGAAAAGTTGTAGAAAATCAAGATAGGAAACTGGGACTAGTTTTTATGAAGGGTTTGGAGGTGGTGGTGATTTGGTCTGATTTTTAAAGTGGAGGGTGGTCGGATCTGGAACTTGGCTGAAAACACTGTAGCAGAGATAGAACACGAATTTTGAAAAATGGATAAAAAGTGAATCAAAAATCAAGAAAAATGGTGGATTTAGGGGATGATGGACAGAACTCCCAGTAAAATTGGGCGGGTTTGGAAAAATAAAAACGAGGGTCGGAGGTGAGAAACATAGGGCTATTGTCACTGTAGATAGAGACAAAACAGATCTGGGAATGAAAGATGCACGAAAATGGAAAAATACTAAACGAGGGATTTTGGACCTAAATTTTTTTGTGGATGATGGGGTGGAAGATGGGAACATACCATAAAAATGTCAGGCCAAGACGAGGTCGTGGCTGGTAGCAGGAATTTTTAGAAGAGACTGCTATCTGCCAAGGACAGAACTTCGACGGTGGCTCGTTGGCGGTCCGACGGCGGCACGAACGGCGGCGACGGCGGCACAGATGATCACCGGAGATAGAGGGGAGGGGATAGGAGGTAGAAACCACTCTAGAAGTGGAGGTTAGAGGAGAGAAATCAGAGGGAGAGAGGAGGGGCTCAAGAACACTCTTGATTTTCCAACAATTTTCTCTTCATTTATGCCAACAAATGGAAAATACAACCTTTTATATGCCTTACATCAAACCTAATCTACACCATTAGATCTAGGGGAGGGGAATGAAGTGATGGGGGCATCTCTCACCCCATATATTTTCAAAGCCCCGGTTGCCGGCCAGCATGGTTCCATTACATCCGTCACATTTTTCTAAGTCAATTCATGTAACTTTCATATTTTCTTTGAGTCATAATTATGTAATTTTCCTTTTATTTGAGTCTTGTACCTAGGTTAATGAGTCATTTACCTAGGTTAAGTGTCATTATGTTGATAGATTAGTTTATGGGCCCAATTCATTGGGCTTGGCCCAAGGGCACCCCCCCTTCCCTTGGTTATTTGTCATTGTGTTAAGAGTCAAGGTCTTTTGTAGAAATATGGGTTGCCTATATATAGGACCCCATTTCCTCCATTTGAACTAATGAATCAATCAATGAAAAATTGCCATTTTGGTGAGTTCTATCTTTATTTTTATGGTGGAGTGAATCCATTAGTGAGGTGAGAAGCCTTAGGGAGAGAATCCCACCCATTCCTCTCTTAATCTCTCTCTTTCACCCCTCTTTCTCTCTCCTCTACACCCAATTTCAAAAATTTTCTCTCTCCTCCCTTCCCAATCACCACTCTCCCACCTACCCCCATTAAAGGCCACTCCCCTTCCTCACACATCCCATTACTCCACCCCCTAGTCCCAAGGGAGCATCCCCAATCACTAAGCCACCCTCCAACCACCTCATCCCTTTCCCAAGCACCCTTCCCTCTCCCCCATGCAACCCTCCACTTCCCCAAGCCATTTGAATTCAAAAATCCCCTTCCCTCCACAGCCCTAGGGCGCCCAAGACCCCTCCCCTTTGGTTAGGGGCGGCCCTCTCTCATCCTCTCCATCTTCCCTTGTTCCCCTCCATCACCCCCACCTTCTACCATCTAAAGTAAGAGGACCTGCAGAAGACCAGAAGCTTGCAGCAGCGACCCCGACCTCCTCCGGATGTTCCTAGAAGCCCAAGAGCCATTGTTGGAAGCGTCTGCCTGTCTTCTTCGCAACGGCAGTGGTCTCGTCCCCATCAGAGCTCAGTGCTGCCCAGGAAGCCCATTATCCCACGACTGCGCATAGTTGTCCCTGCTGAGTACCAGAACCGGATTAGAAGCTCTGCCACGACGAACCTCGGAGGAATCAGCCCACAAGTTCTTCTGTAAAGTTCTTCCTCGGCCTGTCTACTTTCATAAACAAGAATCGGAAGTCCATTCAGCATCGGGGAACAGAAGTTACCAATTTTCTTCCACGGTCGCGCGACTCTGTCTTCCACAGTCTGCACCGACCCCTCCTCACTCTTCTGGTTCTATAGTTCGTCTCCGGCATCCTCTAGCATCCCCGTTTCTTTTGCTACAAAGAGGACTTACCCACGGTTCTAACGGCGCTGACGGCACCTAATTCGGAGTTCAGGAGCGGCCGGGACAGCCTCTTCTTCCCACTGTTGGTGATCTGCTACTGCTAGTCCGAGAATTAGAGGCCCTGTTCGAGCTCCCGCCCCGACCGGCAACGACCCAAGGTGAAATTAAAAAAATTCTGAAGCATCCCAGCTCTTGTAACGAAGAGTTCCCCACTGGTGTCGTCCCCGGAAAAATTCCAGAGGCAGACCTATAGCTCCGGCACCGGCTGTCTATCCCCTTTGGCTGAAAGGAGGCAGATTCGGCATCTTCGTTGCTTCACCATCTTCGACTTAGTTTTCCCCTCCCCGCTTGGCCGGCTGAAGGCCCCTCCCTGTGTGGAGGTAGTTTTAATTTTAATCATTTAACCCCCACCCCAAGATCCCCCTCCTGCGAGAGGCGTAGTGTTGTAATTGGTTTGAGCAGGTCAAACTTCACCGCCGCGGCGTGTGGGGATCCACCGCCTCCCCGCTCGCCCTCGTCTCCGAGCGGGACCGGTTTCTTCAAACCGGTCGAGTAAGTGCTCTAAACCCTTGCTCATTGTGCTTGTCTTTCAATGTTTGTTTCTTAGCTCCGCTGGTTGTGCGAGAGAGAGCCCGATCCTCAAGCCCCGTTGCCTTGAGTGATCACCGTGGGAAGAGTGAAACTGGTGCCCTTGGCACTTTGTCGGCCCCATTGAATTGGGTTCCACATCCCATTTGGAATCATATATTGGCCTTGCTGGCCCTCTACCAGCAAGGGCCCAACCCCTCAACCTCACCTTGGCATTGCCAAGTTACCCCGGGCTTGGGTGAGCGACGAGAGAGCGGCGGCCCAATTCGGCCCATTTGAATGCAATTGTGCTTGCTTGCATTTGGTCCGAGGTTGTGTCACATCATGAAGGGCCTAGATTGGATGTGAATAACACATAAAAAATAATAAAATATTAAGGGGAGAGGGGCGCCCCCTTGACCATGGTTAATGGGGTTGAATGGGTAGGTGAGGTAGGTAACCCACCTTGGACTAATTAAGCCACTTGTCTCCCATGTGGTCAAATGGCATTCAACCCTTCTAGATGGCCACCTAGGATGGTTGACCAGCCCCACATGAGTGACATGGACCAATGGGAAAGGGCTGAGGGCCCCCTTGCTTGGTCCTACTGGAATTTTACATATAAACCCACTAAGACCTACAATTGCGTACCCATATAACACAAGGGTATACATACAAATATGAAAAGACATAAATCCAAACAAAATGCGTAGTATCACCGGGTACGAATCTTTATCATTTATGGACGGTTACTCGGGTTATAATCAGATCCGTCTCGCTCCGGAGGATCAAGAGAAAACTTTCTTCACCATGCCCTGGGGCACGTACTGCTACGTGGTTATGCCATTTGGTCTAAAGAACGCAGGTGCCACCTATCAGAGGGCAATGATGGCTATTTTCCATGACATGATGCACATCTACATGGAAGCCTATGTGGATGACATCTTGGTGAAATCAAGAACCAAAGAAGAACACCCCTCTATCCTAGCTAAGGTGCTGCAAAGAGCTAGGGAGTACAAGCTCAAGATGAATCCAAAGAAGTGTGTTTTCGGAGTCTCTTCAGGGAAGTTGCTAGGCTTTATAGTTAGCAAACGGGGGATCCAGATTGATCCTAATAAGGCAAAGGCCGTCATGGACATGCCTCCGCCAAAGAACATTACAGAACTTCGAGGACTGATTGGTAGACTACAATTCATCAGAAGATTCATATCCCAACATTCTCAGAGGTGCCGCCCGTTTTTTGAATTGCTAAAGGCGGGGGTCAAATTTGAATGGAATCAAGAGTGTCAAAACGCCTATGAGGACCTAAAGGAATATCTATCCAATCCCCCGATTTTACAACCTCCTGTCCCTGGGAAACCCCTAATCCTATACATCTCGGTCATTGAGGACTCCCTAGGGGCAGTCTTAGCACAAGTAGATGATGAAGGGAAAGAGCAGGCAGCTTATTACCTCTCCAGGTTGTTCAACCCAGTCGAGGCTAGATACACCGCTATGGAGAAGACTTGTGCCGCCTTAGTGTGGGTAGCTCAGAAGCTTAAGCACTACTTCCTTGCCCACCCAGTTAGGCTGATCTCTAGAATGGACGCGATCCACTATCTCTTAGAAAAGCCTATCCTCTCTAGTAGGTTAGCTCGCTGGCAGAGCTTCCTATCTCAGTTTGATATCACGTTTGTCATTCAGAAGGCAGTCAAAGGATATGCCATCGCTGAGCATCTTGTCCATCTCCTAATTCCCTACACGGATTCTATTCAGGGGTGACTTCCCAAACGAATATCTTTCCATCCTCACTCATCATCCCTTCTGGTCTCTGCACTTTGATGGTTCACTCAATTCTCAGGGCCGAGGGATAGGCGATGTTCTGCTCACTCCGGAAGGAGTGGCGATTCCTTTTGCTTATGAACTTCAATTTCCTGCTACCAACAATATTGCTGAGTATGAGGCTCTCTTAGCTGGATTGAAGCACGCCTACCTCCTAGGCGCACGTTACTTGAATATCATAGGGGATTCTCAGCTCGTCCTGTGGCAAGTTCTGTCCACTTACCGCACTCGTGACCCTAAGCTCAAACCTTATCAAGATTTGGTCACACTCCTGGCTAGGCAGTTCCGTAAGTTGATCTACATCCACACTCCTAGGTCTCAGAACATTCTAGCCGACGCTTTAGCTTCGCTTGCTTCCTCTCTATCTTTCCCTGTTAGTCAGAATACCGAGACTATCATCGTTCAGAGATTGGACGCACCCTCTCTTCAAGATCCTTGGTATGACAACCTTAGGAAGACTGTGGAGGCGAGGGCTGAAAAAGAAGAGTTGAGGGAAGTATCTTTGATGGAATTAGAAGAGATTCTAGAGGAAGAAGAATTGCCATGGTATCATGAGATTGAGTTGTTTTGCAAAGATGGATCGTTCCCAGAAGGGGCAAATGCTGAGCAGCGCAAGTCAATAAGGAGAGCCGCCTCAAGGTATACTATTATCGCAGGAGAGCTATACAGGCGCGCTACTAATGGGATGCTCATGAGATGTTTGGACGATGATGAAGCTTGGAAGGTGGCCGAAGCATCCCATTCTCGCGAATGTGGAGGTCATGTTAATGGCCAGGCTCTAGCGAAGAAGATCCTTAGGCAGGGCTATTATTGACCCACTCTAGAGGAAGATTGCTCCCTCTATGTCTGGAGGTGTCTTAAGTGCCAACTCCATGCTGATAAAATTCATGCTCTAACTTCATCTCTTTATCCTCTATCCGCTCCTTGGCCGTTCTCCATGTGGGCTTTCGACATTGTCGGCCCGCTCGGTGATCCCAACTCTCAGATCAAACAAAAATCCTTCATCCTTACCGCCACTGAGTACTTCACCAAGTGGGCTGAAGCCAAAGCGTACGCAGAGATTAAAGCTACCACGGTGTGCCTCTTCATCATGAAGAATATCATCTCGCGGTTCGGAGTGCCAAGCAGTATCGTCACCGACAACGGACCCCAGTTCGTCTCTCAAGGGCTCAAGGACCTATGTAAGAAGTTCAATATTGCATTGCATCATTCTTCTCCATATTACCCACAAGGCAACGGTCAAGCCGAAGCCACCAATAAAACCCTTCTCAAAATCATAAAGAAAACGTGTGAATCTCATAAGTTTTCCGATTGGCCAGAAAGATTAGTGGAGGCTCTATGGGCTTACCGCACCTCCGTTCGCACTCCCACGGGGCAAACCCCCTATGCTCTCACTTACGGGATGGAGGCGGTGCTACCATATGAGATTTTGATCCCTTCCCTAAGGGTGCAGCTCGATAAAGAGCTTAATCTCGATGAACATCGAGAGGCGTTGCTCGTCCAGCTGGAACTCTTAGACGAGAAGAGGATGAATGGGGCCGATCATGTATCTGTTTATCAAAAGAGAGTTTCGCGTTATTTTCAAAAGAAGATAATTGAGCGTAAATTTCAAAACGGTGATATGGTTTTGAAACACAAATTCATTCGGTCTGCAGGTCCTAGGTCTAAATTGCAACCTAACTGGGAAGGGCCATTTGTTGTCAAAGATGCTTATCTAGGGAATGCTTACTGCTTAGTGAACGCTGAAGGTGAGGAGCTCTCTCACGCTTGGAATGGGTTGTATCTTAAGTATTTCTTTCCTTAGAGTCTAACCAGTGCCACCCCGGTAACGAACTAATCTTCCCTTTCACCACAAAAGAGGACCCTGAACGCGGCCATCACACACTACACGACATCCCTGGTCGGGTTTTTCGCATTGTAGACACCATTTCTCCTTGGCCATGCTCTGGGGGAAAGTCAAAGTCCCTGTCCATTTCTTTCTTCGGCTAAATCCAGGGGCAAGAAGTAAATAAAGAGGCGATGACCGATCCAGGCACCCTGACGAGAGGAGGTCTCAAATAGGGGCAGTCCGTTATGACCTGACGCCACAAGAGAAAGGAAAAAAGGAGTAAAGAAAAGGAGCATTCATTAAGCAAAAGTCTATCTCAAAGTCCATCAATCACAATCTTAAAGCTCCAAGAAAATAAAAACTAGGCATGGCAAGAGTGGCAGTACAGTTTCCCCACGGGACGCCATGAGCCCGGTCGTATGCTTGCCTAGAGTGGACAAAGGTTCGATGACGGATATAAAGCCCCGGCGCAATAGACCGAGTCTCTGAATGGGTTGTCTAGAAAGGAACTCAAGATACAAAAACTTCTATATCTGGCCTAAGCTTACCCCATATTCTATTTTCCTTTTTAGGACTAAGGAAAGTACCCTGGGTATGGCCTTGGTAGAGACACCGTCATGCAAGTTGGGCCCTGGCCAGGGGCTGTCACCTCCATTGCACGCCAACCTCGAGAACTCTTAACCGGATAAGGAGGGCCCACGTTGCTAGGGGAGGCACTGTTTTTAAAATCCAAAAAAATAAAATAAAAAATAAATCATATATTTCAAAATCCAAAAAAATCATCTATTTCAAAACCCAAAAAGATTTTATATATATTTCAAAATCCAAAAAAAAAATCATCTATTTTCAAAACCCGAAAAGATTTTATATATGTTTCAAAATCCAAAAAAGGGTCACATATTTTCAAAATCCGAAAAATTTTATATATTTCAAAATCCAAAAACAACAGATATTTTCAAAAACTCACAAAAATAAAAAAATGCCATCATATGCATCGCATGCATCACATTATTTCCATTATGTTTTCCGCCTATTTAGTAAGGCTCCACCCCTTGACCAAGTATCAAGAATGGTCATTCTCGAACTTGCTTTGAGGTAAGGGGTTGAGTCTAAGAACGGATCTGACTTGTTTCTCGTCTAAGTGTGTGCAGAACGCAGGTTCAAGCTCGGGACTAAAAAATCATAAATTTCCAGGTTTAGATCTGTAACGCATCATCATTAGACCGTCACAGATCTGTGACGGTGCATCGTCAGGCCGTTACATGATCCAGAAGGTTGGCGCTCATCATCTATCAGCACACTCTCTGATGCGTCTGCATTAGACCGTCACCTCTCTCTGACGGTCCACCTTAGACTGTTACATCCCCCCGAGGAATTCAGCCCTCTCAGATCGTTTACTCTAACGGCTCATCGAGAGACCGTCAGGATAGTGTGACGGCCCTATATAGGACCGTTACACCTTCCAGAAATTCTGTTCTCAAAGCTTTCAGGCTCAATCAAGCAACAAACTCATAATTCCATCAACTAAGGCACTTCTATATCATTCCATTGAGTTTAATGATTCATAAAATTGATTGATAAAAGTTCAAATTCACAAACATCATAAAGAAAGTTCAAGCTACAATCAATTTTCTGTCCGCAAGAGGGCAGATCTTGCGCAATTCCTTCACATAGCTACGGCGTCCCTCATCGTCTTCTTCCACTTCTTTTTGCCACGGGCGCACTTTGCTGATCTTTCACATGGTCAGTGCGTTCCGGATCACTCTTTCATCCCCCTCGGTCCCCATCTTCCTAGCTAGAAGGGGAGGGTTGTGTGATAGTGTAGGAACTTCGGTTCGGGGTAGCCCAATTTGAAGATAGCACCGGTGCGAGTTATAGATCGCCATGGTAGTATTTCCCACTAACTGAAGATCAAGGCCTGGTCACCGTGGTACCCTAAGGAAGGTGCTCCGCAGAGCTCTTGGACGCATCATGAATTTCTCTATTGATAAAGTGTTGAGGAAGAGGCACCATTCATCCCGCGTTTTCTTGTCCACCATCTTGCATTCAACCTGTGAAGAAAATCCAAAGGCACCTCCAATAAAGAACAAAGGGTGGCTCCCAAAGATCCGACTAGTTGAAGTTATGTTCTCCTTGGGTGGGAATTTAACTCTTACACCTATCCAACACTCGAGGAGTATCATGGAGCCGAACAAAGGTCCTCCTAAGCAAGCGGAGCTAAGTCCTTCGTAAAGGTATGAAAGGATTGCTTGAGATATGGACAAACCCCGCCACAACCCGCTGATGATGTTAAGGTTTTGGATATCTAAGAGGTGGTCGGTGGTAGTAAAAAGGAAGAGTCCACATAAGCAAACCGACACGGCTTTGGCTATGGCTTCGTATCTCTCCCACTTGTTCTTACAATGAGAGACTATCCATTGAGCCATGGGTATCAAGTGAATATGGTTTAGGCTGATCATGGTCCTCACGTCCTTTGGGTTGTGTATGAAATCACTTAGGATCAAAGATGGGTCAATAGGTTCGACCGTATGGCACACTAGACCTTCATCCCCCACTTTAGTCTTAGCAAGGGCTAGGTAGGTCTCTACCTCCACCAATAGGACTGTAGCTTCAAAGAAAGGGAAGACGAAGGTATGTGTTTGTGGATGCCATAGTTCTATAAGGGCTGAAATGCTTGACCAATCTAAAGACAATTTCTGGAAGTTCTTGGCCAAAACTAGCAAAGGTTGGAGGTGCCATTCCCTAAGAATTGAAGTTACTTCTAAAGGAAGTTCTTTGACCATGGGAGCCACCCACTTCAAGTTGGAGTAACACCTTGGACAAGGTAAAGGCTAAGAAGGAGAAGAAGGAAGAATCATGAGAAGCAGAAAAGTGCAGCAAGTTATGAACTTTTGAGGATAAATTGGAACTTACCACCCTTTGGGCACTTGAGCTTAGATGCTTGGGGATTGATGTCAACCGTTGCAACTCCCCATGCTCCTTCTTGGCTACTTTAGGGCCGGTGTAGACCCTCTCTTCCATGCTTATCACTTCAAAGCTTCTCATCATGGTGTTCCTCGCCCTTTGATGGAGGTTTTCTGCCCTTGTAGCAGAGAATTGGTGAAAGCTGCGATTTTTAGGGCTTGGTTCTGTCTTTGAAAGGCTTGATTTTGATTAGAATTGGGTTAGAAGGCCTTATCCTAAGTCTAGGAGAGTTCTAGTATGGATTAAGGTATCCTTGCTTCGAGTTTGGGCTCTCACAGTAGAATCCATCTCGGAGTACACTTTGTTTTCTAGCAGTCTATCGTACGACCGTCACACATCCTTGACGCTCCATGACTGGGCCGTCACATTTCCTGCTACACGAGTTTCAGTCAATCATGCTCTGTCATGTCTGACGGTCTCGTCTAGGACCGTCACCTTCTCTGACGCTCCTTCAGTGGGCTGTCACATTTCCTGCTACACATTTAGCCCAATATCGTTCTGTCATATCTGACGGTCTCATCTTGGACCGTTACTTATCTCTAACACTCCATCAGTGAACTGTCACATTTCCGGCTACGCAGTTTTTAGTCCACCCTCTGTCGTCTCTGACGGCCTGATCCTGATGCGTTACATCTGTCTGGCGCTCTCCCTGTAGACCGTCACACCTTCTGCTGCAGGTTTTTTGTTCTCTCCTTTTTCCTCTGGTCTGACCTGCCGGCCCTACATCTTGCCCCTGTTCATTCAATTACACTCCCATCCACACATTCATTTTCATCCATTCATTCGCACGCATTCACATTCACATTCATTCATTCATCCACATAAAAAGCAAAACATAAAAAAGATTTGCATTCATTCACATGAATCATGTACAAGTAATGGGAATAAGAAGAAAAAGAGAATACATCACTCGGCCAGTCTGTCTCCCGGGCCCTCGCTATCACCAGCACCCTCTTGCCGCTTGGCTGGCGGCTCCATGGTACTGTGATCTCCCTCTCGTGGTCGTCTCCTATCTGCCTCCTCATTCCTACGTTGGTTGGAAGAATTAACTAGGTAGTTTCCTACCGAGCCGCTCGACATTCCGCTCCGTGTGCTTCCCGCTGCAGCACTCCGGGATCCACTCAATGCAGGCCCTAGGCTGATCGTCCGGACTGTCCGCTCTACGGCCCGTAGCTCAATCTTTAAATCATGAATCTGAAGCCGTGTCGCCCGAGCCTCGGACCAGTATCTCTCAAGGTCCGCCGTCTGGGTAGCTGTCCGCTCGAGCTCCCCTCTCAGCCGGACTACCTCCGCCCGCAGGTTCTCAGTCTCTCCCCGAGCTCGCTCTGCCTCAGCCACTACTGTGGTCAGCTCTCTTGCCTACAGTTTGCATTTTGCATTATCAGTGTATTAGGCATTTAGTGCATAAACATAAGCATTTTTTTAGTCCGGCATTTAGTATTTTACCCGCTCTACGAGGGTGGCCTCCGCCTCCTCGGCCCGAGCAACTGCTCGAGTGAACTCCGCATCTCGTTCAACTCTACCCCCGGCAGGCTGTGACGATGAAGATGGAGAATCCGGTCCCACTCTTTGGGCTCCCTCAGCCCGCTGCATTTAGAAGTCAAAGTTAGTCATATTCGCATCATAAGCATTTAAGTCTTAAGTGTTGAATCTCACCAGGAGCTCCAAAGCAGTCCGATACTCATCCCACTGCTGGATGGTGGCGTGAAGGAGTCCTTCGAGCTCGGCTATTCATCCCTGAGGATCTAGCTGCATTTAGAAAGCATGAGTTAGAAACATATAGCATTAACTTAGAATATACATAGTTTAAGTTTAGAATTTCATACCGGTCGTCGGGTGCCTCTGAACACCTGGTCCCCATACCGCTGCGAGTAAGCCTCATCATTTTCCGCCCGATCCTTCACCGCCCGGCCTCTCTTGTTCCAATCATGCACGTACTTGGCCTTTCGGGCGCACCAATCCACATTGTCACTAATACCAATGGAAGACTTGCCCGGACGCTCATCATTTCTGCGCGGGAACGTCACCTCTGGCTGATGGAGTCACCGAGTCCTCAAGATCACTCGGTAGTGCAAGGGCTCGATGACGTTGATGCAGTGCAGCCATACATCTCACCCGCTGTATGCCAGGGATGCCTTAACCCATGGCTGTCCCTCGTGGCCCTCATCTCGATATGGGGTCCATCTCACCTGAAAGTCATGTCAGTCCATTTAGAAGCATTTAGAGGCATTTAAAAGCATTTTTAAGGCATGTAGAAGCATTTTAAGTTCGGAGCTTACCGCCGTATGCGGGAATGAGTCCAGATCATCTTGGATCGCCCGGGTCAGTCTACTGATCGACCCCGTGTCCCTCACTACCACCCATCGCCTCGCGATCGGGGTCCGCTCAGGGTGTAGCTGTGTACCTCGCCCAATCCCCGGGAGATAGACGAAACTCCAGATCTACATTTTGAGTCGAGTGTCAACATATCAGTTGCATTCATGAATTTCATTTGCATAATCATATAAGAAGGCATTTAGAGTTCAGCATTTACCTGTAGGAAAGGCGAGAAGCCGCCCAGCATCGTCTGTCGGTCCGTGGTACTGAGCGACTCGAAGAGGAAGGCAAGCGCTGCCTCTCCCCATGCGTACTTCCCCACTCTGCCCAGATCCTCCAGCAGTGGCAGCAATCTACAACTAATCACGTCAGCTCGAGTCGGAAAGAGTAGTTTCCTGAACAATAGCATCAGGAACCGTCTCAGGACTCAGTCTCCTTCCTGTCCAACCTCCGCCGCCACTCGTGGGCGTACCTGCTCGATCACCCTATCTAGATGCTGCTCGGGTAGCTCCCCGACTGCTATCGCTGCTCCTCTCAATCCCAGGCTATCCTGCAGTCTCGATCTCGAAAGCTGGGATGAAGTCTGCCCCGGCCTGATCAAGTCCAACCCTAGCAGATCCTGGGTAAGCTCTTTATAGTCGTCGTATGTCCACCCAGTCACCGCTGCTCCGTGCACTCTCAATCCGGCGATCCTGGCCATGTCTTCCAGTGTTAGGATCATGTGACTGATGGGGACATCACCCATGATTCCCTCTGGCTCGACACCTCTCTCCCTCCTGGAGACGAGTAGGGTGCGGCTCCACGACTGGACGGGTCCACCTCGACACTTGGGCTTGCTATGTGGGTCATCTTGATGTATTTTCTCCTTTTAGTTGAGTCATTTTGATACAATTTTCCTTTGTTTTGAGTCAAGTCCCTAGGTTATTATGTTATTTACCTAAGTTTGTGTCATCATGTTGGGCTAGAGTGTCGTATGGGCCCATTTAGGTGGGCCTGGCCCAGGGGCGCCCCCCTCCCTTCCCCACCTCTTTTGCTTATTTGCTATTAGCACTTATTTCAGGGACTTTTTGTAAATGTTGGGATCCCTATAAATAGGACCCCAACCCCACTTGAGATGGCTAATGAAGTATTGAGTAAATTTATCCACAAGCATTGTCTTCTCTCTCTCTAGCTCTCTCTCTCTCTATATATATATCTCTCTCTCTAAAGGGGGTGAACCCCTCTCTCTCTCCTTCTCTCTCTCTCTCCCTTGGGCGAACCTGCCTCTTCACCTCCCCCCCCCCCTTGCCACATCACCCGCCACCTTAGCCCCCCACCCTTTCACCTTCCCAAGAGCCATTACTCCCCTTTAGTACCTCCACATCCCAAGCAACCTTTCCCATTCCCCATACACCCTTTCACCTTCCCAAGGGAGACTCCCTTCTCCTAGGCACCCCTTCCCATCCCCAAAGCAACCCCTTCCTATTCCCTAGACCTCCATTAAACCCTCCCATTAACCCACCACCCAAATCAAGAGGAGCCCTCCCCATTCCCCCAAGCCACTTGCGCCCCCATCTCCCCACCACCTCCCCCTTGGCCATTTGCGCACCCACCCCTCTCCCTGCTAGATCCGCCCCTAGCCTCCAGCCTCACCACCCCTTCCCACCTTCCAAACCCCTCCCCACCACCTAAGCACCCATATCCCTTACCCCTCCACCAAAGAAACCCCCCTCCACCATTTCTCTCTTCCAATTTGTGTGCAGCTGAAGACCTGCAGATCGACAGTCTGTTGCAGCACCGTGGGCTGTGAGAGAGAGGGACCTAGTGCCCTAATTGGCACCCGGCCAGCCCCTTAAGCGTGGGCCTCGTACCATCGGGAGGGCAACCCTAGCCCTGCTGGCACTCTACCAGCTAGGGTCTTGATCCATCACCTCCACTTAGCATCATCAAGTCACATGGGCTCGTGTGTGTGCGACGGCGATTCAGCCCCAATCTAGTACTTTATTGCTTTGTGATTATGCTTGCGGAATAGGTCCAAGGATATTTGTCTCTTTGCTGCATACCTCCTTAGTGTGTCACATCAAGTGGTATCAGAGCAAGTTTTAAACTTGTCTCTACAAGCCTAGGTCCTAGGGTCATTGCTTTATCTTCGTCCATGTGTCCTCTTGTGCATGTCTACCCGTAGTGGTGTCTTGTTTCGGACCGACCCCTCATCTTTGGCTCCCCCTATGAATCCCAATTCCCAAGGCAACCAAGATACCCCTAGGGAGGCACCCCAAGCTCCGATGGATCGGATGGAGACTACCCTCAACCTCGTCCTCGAACAGCTAGCTGGTCTTACAACCCGGATGGATAGACTCGAGGAAGCTAGGGCCCCACCCAGAAACCATGTCCAAAGAGCTCCCCCTCCACACGTTGAATTTGATAGAGAGGGTTTGGAGAACGACCACTACCAAGAGAATGAGAGGCCCCGCCAACCTCGACATCATGAGAGGTGACCTCGAGAAGACCCGGATGATTACCTCTTAAAAATGATTAGGGTGGAAGCTCCAAACTTCGATGGGTCCCATAACCCACATGTCTACCTAGAATGGGAGAGTGCCATGGACCAATACTTTGATTGGTACCCTATGACGGAAGATAGGAGAGTTAAGTTTGCAAAAATGCACCTTACCAAACTAGCCAAGACCTATTCGATGAGTGTGGAGAGTAGAAAGAGGATTAGGCGGGAAGAACCCATTCATACCTGGGAAGACATGAAAGCCCAACTAAGATTCAAGTACCTCCCCAACTCCTACACCCAAACTCTCTTAGACGAATGGCAATGCCTCACCTAGGAGGGAAAAACCATGGTAGAATACATTGAACTGTTTGACTCCTACCTTCTAAAGTGAGGAGTACATGAAGAGTTGGATGTCACCCTATCACGATTTAGGAATGGTCTCCACCCATACATCAGGAGAGAACTATTTACGAGGGATGTGGATTCCCTTGAGTTGGCTTATCAAATAGCCCGGGATACGGAGAGATTTTCTAGGAATCCTAAGTTTGCCTCTCCTCGCCCAGCTGAACCCAAAAATATGGGCCCCTGACCCCACCTTCCTCCCCTATTGAGGACTCCTATCCCTAGTGGGGGAACTCCTACTCGACCTTACCATCAACCACCCAATCCCACCCCCACCAAGGCAACCCCACCCAACCCTCCTCCCCGAAGAGAGGAAACCCCTAAAGGAACAACCCCAGGGGGTAGTTCGGTAAAATGCTTTCGATGCCATGGTTATGGCCACATTGCCACCCAATGTCCGTCCAAAAGAATGTCCAGCCTTATCATTGAAGGAGGGCCTACCCCGTCCCAAGGAGAGCATGAGAGCATGGTTGAGGAGTATGAGGCTGCCTTGGGCTGGGAAGAAGAGTATGAGGAAGAATTCTATGAAACGGGCTTAGATCACGACCCTCCTCCCGCTGACTCCCACTTAGGTGTAATTAGGTGCACCCTCACCAAACCACAAGAGGAGGATTGGCATAGGACCTCCATTTTTCACACCTACCTCAAGATGGGAAGCCATGTTAGGAAAGTGATCCTAGATAATGGGAGTTGTGTCAACGCCGTGTCTCCTGACACCGTTAAGCTTCTTGGGCTTACTACCACACCCCACCCCAAGCCATACCGGGTCTCTTGGATTAATGACCACTCCATCCTGGTCAACACTTGTTGCCTTGTCCCCATAACCTTCTCATCCTATCAAGGACAAGTTTGGTGTGACATTATACCCATGGAAGTATGGAGCATCCTACTAGGGAGGCCCTAGATCTATGTGTTGGATACGGACTGAATAGATCTAGAGGGGGGGTGAATAGATCTTTCCCCCTTTTTGATAATTTACTGACTATCGACCAGATGAGCTACTGGTAATTAATGAATCATAGAACTAATGCGGATAGTAAAGATGCAAGCATACGTATAGGAAATCAAACACACACAAGCACACCACAAGAAAGGATTTTTAAGGTGGTTCAGTCTCTTCCTGAGACTTACATCCACCCCTTGCTTAACTCAAGCAAGGCTTCACTATGAGAATCTCTGATCTCAATCAAAACACAGCTGACACACAGCTTGTACCTGCTGACACACAGCTTGACTCTGCTGCCTCACAGCTTGACAATAATTGTAATCAGAAATGAAAATATGATAAGAACAGGTGATGAAAGACAGGACTGAATATTGGCGTGTGTAGAAGAATAGGTGTTCAGCCTGGGACTTGATCACGCTTATGAAGAAGCCTAGACTCCCTGTTGATCTTCCAGTCAGTTGCCTTCGATTGTTCTGCTGCTGGAGATCACACAGTCTTGAGCTAAGTCTTCCTTCTGCAGCAACGAGATTGCCTTTAACCTTTCTGCAGATTTTTGATTGGTGGAGAGCTCCTTCTTCCTCTTCTGTGTGTATCTTCCTTGGCTTCTATTCCGTGCTCTCTCTCTCTGCTCCCTTGTTCGTGATGTGTGTTCTTTTTGTTTTTCATACAGCCCTTTTATCAAGAGTAAAACTCTTCCCGCTCAATTTTCAGATCGAGCGCCAATCTGCTAGAAAACAGGGATCGGTTTAAATCCAATCGTTAGAACGAGTTTGACCACTTCTAAGCAAGATTGTTTCCTTGATTCCCGTGCGGAATCTTATCTCCTGAGCAGCCCAACAACCTGCAACAACCATCTGCAGGTTTTAAGGAACCAAAACAGAATTCGGTTAGAGTTCGGTTTTGGACGATATAAAAACCCGTGGTCGACCATGACCCTGTCGCTGGTCGACAATGGGCAGTCCCCAGACGGCCGGTTCTTCTGGCTGAAACTCACGTCGCCCGTTGGTCGACCACAGCCTGGTCGCTGGTCGACAGGGGGCAGTTTCCAGATGGCCAGCAGTTCTGTCTGTTGCTTCTGTCTTTTCTGTGGTCGACCAGAGGCGGGGCTTTGGTCGACAGCCAAGATGCTTCCAGAAGACAGATGATCTGATGCTTTTCTGGTTGAGTTCGTTGGTCGACCATAACCACTTCCCTGGTCGACAAGCGGCCTTTGACACTTCTTCTGATTTGTTGATTCCACTTGGATTTCAGTGGACCTGAAATTACTTAACTTATCAGAGGTAAATTGAATGAGTCCAATACTTTGAAGGAACAATCAAACCACTTGCATTTGTTATGAAACAAGATAGAACTTGATTAATCAAACATATCCTATTGTCATCATCAAAACCAAGGGATGCACAACATTCTCCCCCTTTTTGATGATGACAACCATGAGTCATTGTGACAAACAACAGATTATAAAATTCATTTGATATTGCATGCAAGGCTATCATAGCACAGATTTCATTCAGTCAATTCGTTTGATGTGTCTTTCAAAAACAATAGCACTAATTACATGAGAGACTCAAAAAAGGATAAAGACACTGAGGACACGTAGACAAAGTAAACTTGACATCTAGACACACATCACACATCTAGGCACACAATGACACATAAGCTTCTCTCTCCCCCTTTGTCAACAGCAAAAAGTGAACCAACGCGATGAAACAAACGAGCGGTCAGGATTTAATCAGCATAACTCATATTTTGGGAAATGGTTGAAGTGTACCCCCTTTCTTTAATAAGACATTTAAGTAACCTTTCCTCCCTTTCTCAAAGACCACCTTGTGACAAATTCGAGTGGGTCTTGTGGTTCAAAGAATTTGGAAGTATTGCCCCAATAAATTGACTCCCCATATCCACTTTCTTACTCACGGCTCCTTAAACTTATAATATTGTTCATGAGATAATTTTACTAGCTGAACAAGCTGAACAGTGTTTTATGCCTCTATTTGCATATAGTGCATTAGGTCAACCATTTTTGTTGCCTTTTCGTTTTGAAATATTTAAGAGCTGTGGTCAGGTTTATCACATGCTTTTCCACACGAGGAGACACGCTTTTTACACGCCAGAAACCCCGGCTACTTAGCATGCCTAACCATTCCATTTTTAACTGGGACACACTTTTTATCCGTGAGGATATACGTTTATCAGACGCCAATATCCCCAGTTACTCAGGATGCCCAATTAATAATTTTGAGAGTGGCAGAGGTAGATTGAGTCTTCATGACATACATGTCTCCCACTTAATTTTTCAGCCAATTTTGCTTTGTGATAGAGAACAGTAGTTTCTCAGAACTCAGTCCATTGCTCTACCAAGAAGGCAGAATTATGGCGTATTCCATATACATTCATGCTATAGCAGCGTTTATTTTCACTGTCCAACACAGACACAGGTAGAGAAACAGTCTCATTACTAAAAACATAAGTTCTCAATAGTCTTGAGTCAGAGTCATAGTTATGGTTTGAATTTATTGCAGTAGTACAGGTCAAATTCTCATTACTACACTTAACCTTTACTCTCATTGATGACTTTGGTGATTTTCTTGTAAGATATGGTTAGGTTGTTCAATGATTTATTAAGGAATGAGTTTACACTTTTTACTCCCCCTCAATTTGTGAGTCCTTGCTGAAGATAGAAAACAATAAGTTGGCCACAAAGAGATATAGAGACACAAGGAATAGGAAGTGTGAACAAGGATGAGTGAGTAAAGCAAAACTGAGCTCAGAGTCCAAAAAGTTCAGAAGATTTCCCACCAAAGCCAGCAGCTTGAATAGATCCAATTTCCCTTGTTTAGGTCCATTGTCGACCATGGAGTGGCCTGTGGTCGACCTCTGTGCTGTCACAGAACCTTCCTGTTGAGCAGACTGTGTTCTGTCAAACCTGTTGTCGACCATTGGATTGTCTGTGGTCGACAGCTGCGAAGTCACAGAGCCCACTATTACCTGTCCTGATGTCTTGGTCGACCAGCGCCTTGTCTGTGGTTGACCATGGGAAGTAATCCGTAGATAAACCAGAGTTCCTCAGAGCTTGCTGAAGTAGCACCCGACACTATAACCTCCAAATTCAGGACTTATCTAGTACTTAAGACCTAGTTGACACAACTAAGAACAGAAGAGACAAAGACTGTACAATGAACATAAGAATATTATTATTTCAAGAATTTTCAGAGGAGATTCTACAAATTCCTAACTCCCTTCTTAGAGTTGAAAATCTGTCATTGTTAAGGGGTTTTGTGAAAATGTCTGCCAGTTGTTTTTCAGTTTCTACAAAATGAAGCATGAAATTTCCTTTGGAGACCTCATCTCTTAGAAAGTGATGACGGATCTCAATGTGTTTTGTCCTAGAGTGTTGAATGGGGTTTTTAGACAAATTAATAGCACTAGTGTTGTCACAGAAAATAGGTGCACATCCAAGATCTACATTGTAGTCTTGGAGTTGATGTTTTATCCACAAAACCTGTGTACCACAGCTCCCTACTGCGACATACTCAGCCTCAGCAGTGGAGAGTGCCACAGAATGCTATTTTTTAGAAGCCCATGATATTAAACATCCACCTAATATTTGACAATAACCACTAGTACTCTTCCTATCAATTTTGCAACCAGCATAATCAGCATCTGAATATGAAATTAAATCTAGTTTGCAATAAGTAGGATACCATAAACCCAATTCTTGGGTACCGGCAAGGTAACGAAGGATACGCTTGACAGCCCTTAAATGTGAATCTCTAGGGCTAGATTGATATCTAGCACACATGCATACACTGAACTGAATGTCTGGCCTAGAGGCAGTTAAATATAGTAGGGATCCGATCATACCTCTGTATTTCTTGGCATCTACCATGTTACCTTTTACATCAGCCTCCAATGTTGCATTTGTCCCCATGGGTGACTCTATTGGTTTGCAGCTCTCCATGCCAAACTTTTTCAGCATCTCCTTTATGTACTTGGATTGATTTATGAAGTAGCCTTCTCTACATTGTAGAATCTGCAATCCAAGAAAGAACTGTAAATCACCCATTAAACTCATTTCAAACTCATTGGTCATTAGATTTGCAAATTCAGTACATAATGAAGCTTCAGTGGATCCAAACACAATATCATCCACATAGATTTGCACAATTAGTATATTCTTACCTTGGGTCTTGGAGAATAATGTTTGATCAATTTTACCTCTTGTGTAGCCCTTTTTGGTGAGGAATGAACTCAGTCTGTCGTACCATGCCCTAGGAGCATGCTTTAAACCATACAAAGCCTTATGCAGTTTAAAGACATGATTAGGAAGATCATCATTTTCAAAACCAGGGGGTTGTTCCACAAAGACTTCTTCCTTTACAAAGCCATTTAGAAAGGCACTTTTTACATCCATTTGCTGCAATTTAATTCCATGGGACGCCGCAAATGCTAACAATATTCTAATGGCTTCTAACCTTGCAACTGGAGCATATGATTCTTCAAAATCAACTCCAAATTCTTGGTTATACCCCTTAGCCACCAACCGAGCCTTGTTCCTCATAACAACTCCTTCTTCATTAAGCTTATTTTTATAAACCCATTTGGTTCCAATAACAGGATGAGATGAGGGTCTGGGAACAAGTTTCCAAACCTGATTTCTTTCAAATTGATTTAATTCTTCATGCATGGCATTTATCCAAGATTCATCTCTTAAAGCTTCCTCTACATTTTTAGGCTCAACTTGAGATACAAGGGCTAGCTGATCTAATTCATCAACTGTTTTAAGCTGAGATCTAGTTTTCCTCGGTTCATTAATTCCTCCAATGATGTTATCTAGAGGATGATCTCTGAGAAATCTCAGATTTTCAGAATTGTTACCTGGGATGATCTCTCCTTCGGGTTGATCATTGGAATCACCTTGCTTTGGTTCTGCTTCAGTCTCCATTGGTTCCTCTTTGCCTTCCAGAAATTCCCCATCTTCATCTTTGCCTACCTGTCCAGTTTTGTCAAAGTCATTATTTTCATCAAATGTGATATGTGGGGATTCTTCAACTAGCTGATCTTTGGTGTTGTAGACTCTATAGGCTCTTGATCGGTCAGAGTATCCCAAGAAGATTCCTGGGTCACTCTTTGGTTCAAATTTGTCCAATGATCTCTTGTCATTGTTATGAATAAAACACCTTACACCGAAGATCCTAAAATGAGCTAGAGATGGCTTCTTACCTTTGAACACCTCATATGGAGTTTTCGCACTAGATGGTTTTACCATTGCCCTGTTTACAATATAACATGCTGTATTGACCGCCTCAGCCCAAAATCTTCTTGGAAGATTGGCTTCAGCTAACAAGGTTCTGGCCATTTCAACAAGTGTGCGATTCCTTCTTTCCACCACTCCATTTTGCTCTGGCGTCCTTGGTGAGGAGAACCTGTGATTTATTCCTTTGTTCCTGCAGAATTCATCAAACTCTGAATTTTCAAATTCTCCCCCATGATCAGATATTATTGAACACACTTTGGACTTACCATCCTGCTTCATTCTTCTGTAAAAATCCTGAAATTCATGAAGGGCATCGTTTTTATGTGATAAAAACATTACCCATGTGAATCTAGAGAAATCATCAACTAGTACATAACCGTACCTCTTACCACTAAGACTAGCAGTTCTTGTTGGGCCAAAAAGGTCCATGTGCACAAGTTCTAGTGGTCTAGAAGATTGACTTTCAGTTCTACCTTTGAATGATTTTCTTGTTTGCTTACCTTGGGTACATGATTCACATACTTTGACATTTTGAGCAAACGAAATTTCAGGTAAACCAGAAACCATTTTATTCTTAACCAATTTGTGCAGCACCCTGTAGCTAACATGCCCTAGCCTTCGGTGCCACAACCAAGTCAGGTCCTCCTTCTTGGCGGTGAGGCACAAGTTGGAGTGGGCTGGATCATCCAAGTCTATCATGTAGACATTATTTACTCTCTTGCCCATAAACTTAACTTTAGCCGAATTTGGTTCAAGAATTTTACAGATCTTAGAATCAAAGACTACTTGATGGCCTTTGTCGCATAGCTGACTGATGCTTAGAAGATTATATTCCAGGCCATCCACTAGCAGTACATCTTCAATGCAATTTGTAGATGTCTTACCTACCTTACCTTTCCCAATGATCTTGCCTTTGTTATTTCCTCCAAATGTCACATGTCCTCCATCTTTTGAGTTTAGCTCGGAGAATTTTGCCTTGTCCCCTGTCATATGTCTTGAGCAGCCACTATCTAAGTACCACTTGTTGTGTATAGCTGCCAAACACACCTGCATCACAAGTTACACAGAAACTTTTGGACCCCAATGGTACCCGGGTCCAAGATAGCTTGTGAAATTATGAAATTGCTGCAGTAATCCTTTGGGAACCCAGATTCTGTTAGAGCAGTGTAAATTTTTATTTCTGAACTTGTTCAGGTTGGGTTGCTTTTGTTCTAAAGCTTCTTTAATCTGAGTCCACCTTTGTGTATTCAAGTTTTCATTTTGTTTTACCCGAGAAAACCTGTGATTTCTGTTTGCTTGTCTGGCCATGGTCGACTTTTGGTATGTCTGTGGTCGACCATCGCGTCTCCAGAACTCAGCGTCTGTTCTGGCAGCACCTCTGGTCGACATCTGGTGTACCTGTGGTCGACCACTGCTTCTCCAGTAACCAGCGCCTGTTCTGGCAGATCCTCTGGTCGACAGATGAAGGGTCTGTTGTCGACCAGCCTGTCTCCAGACATCTTGTTTTCCAGATTTATGTCTTTTAACTTGGTTTAGTCCTTGGTTTGTTTGGTGATTTCTGTGAATTTGGGTTTCTTGTTTATTATTTTGAATCTTATATTGATTGACTGTTTTCTCTTTAAAATTTCTCTCTTCCTTGGTGACATTGTTCCTTTTGGAGGAGCATTCAGCTACATCCTCTTGTTTATCTTGGTATAGATTAATCAGGGGCCTTTTTCCTTTTGAGTCAGCAATCCCAGTTACGGTTTTTATTTGGAATTCCTTTTTAGCCGTAGGATTGTATCCTAACCCTTCTTTTTGAAAGTTTACTTTTATTCCCAAGACAGCATTTAAGTTTTCTTGACCTTGAGTCATTTTTTCCAAGGTCTCCTGTTTGTTTTTCAGGTCACTCTTAATTCTTTCTATTTCTCTTAGGAGTTGGTTGTTTTCTTCCTTGAGTGAATTGTTTCTTTCTTGACTTAACTTAGTTTCCTGTTCATATTCTTGAGTCTTTAGTTTTAACTCATCAATGTCATTTTTTAGCATTTCATTCTCTTCGGACATTCTCTTGTGGTTTTCTTCATCTAAGTCCATTTGATTCAGCTTGTTTTTCAGTGACTTGATTTCCATTTCTAGTTCAGTTTTGTTTTCCATTGAATTGCTGTCTTTATTCAGTTGACTGATCTTCTTCTTCAAATGTTTATTTTCCTTTCTTATTCTTTCATAAGTATCAAGCAATTCTGAATATACTTCTTCCCAATCCGAACTATAGAAGTCTTGAAATGGGGAACTTACCTCAAGATCACTGTTGTCTCCCTTGGCCATCAGACAGAGCTTTCCTTCTTCTTCCTCGGAAGTTGTTTCCTCTTCACTGCTCTCTTCCTCCTCACTCCAAGTGCTAATCATCGCCTTGGGTTTCTTGCCTTTCCACTTGAAGCTTGATTTCTTAGGAGCTTCTGGACATTCAGCCTTCATATGTCCAGGCTGCCTGCAATTGTAGCAAATGAGTTTGTTAGAAGGAGCCTTATGTTTATCAGATTTAAACTGGGATGACTTCCTTACCATGCCCTTTGGATTTCTGAATCCTTTACCTTCCTTCCGCAGGAATTTTTTAAATTTTCTTGTAAGCATGGCTAGCTCACCAGATTCTTCACCTGAGCTAGATGAGTCATCATTTTCAGACACCTCAGAGGTGCTTGTCTTAGTCTTTAGGGCAAGTTGCTTCTTTTTCTTGCCCTCATCTTCATTTCTCTTCAGATTGACCTCATAGGCCATCAGGGATCCTACTAACTCATCCACTGTCATTGTTGTGAGATCCTTTGAGTCCTCAATGACTGTGGCCTAGGTATGCCACATCGATGTGAGAGACCTTAAAATCTTCCTCACTAATTCCTGCTCTTTGTATGTCTTCCCTAAGCTCTTCAAGCCATTAGTCAATTGTACTAATCTGGCATACATCTCAGAAATACTTTCATCATTTTTCATCCTAAACATCTCATATTCTGAGACTAGCATATTTGCTTTTGTCTCTCTTACCTCGGAAGTACCTTCGTAGATTACCTTTAGACGATCCCACATTTCTTTGGCTGTTGCGCATTGGGAAACTCTTGAGAATTCTGTGGGGTGTAGTGAGCACTGCATCACGTTCATGGCTCCCCAGTTGACAGTTGATTTCCTGACCTGTTCTCTGGTCCAGGTTTCTTCATCTTCCGGTAGCTCAAAAGGTCCGCGGCTCACTACCCTCCACATCTCGTGGTCTTGCGCACGTAAGAACACCTGCATACGATTTTTCCAATAAGAATAATCAGTTCCATCAAAATATGGAGGTCTAGTTACAGAGTGCCCCTCAGCTATGAGGCTTTTAGAGTTCAGTCCGCCCGGTCTCTCCTGGTTGTTAGACCACATTTTTGGAGAACCTGCTCTGATACCACGTGTTGGATACGAACTGAATAGATCTAGAGGGGGGGTGAATAGATCTTTCCCCCTTTTTGATAATTTACTGACTATCGACCAGATGAGCTACTGGTAATTAATGAATCATAGAACTAATGCGGATAGTAAAGATGCAAGCATACGTATAGGAAATCAAACACACACAAGCACACCACAAGAAAGGATTTTTAAGGTGGTTCAGTCTCTTCCTGAGACTTACATCCACCCCTTGCTTAACTCAAGCAAGGCTTCACTATGAGAATCTCTGATCTCAATCAAAACACAGCTGACACACAGCTTGTACCTGCTGACACACAGCTTGACTCTGCTGCCTCACAGCTTGACAATAATTGTAATCAGAAATGAAAAGATGATAAGAACAGGTGATGAAAGACAGGACTGAATATTGGCGTGTGTAGAAGAATAGGTGTTCAGCCTGGGACTTGATCACGCTTATGAAGAAGCCTAGACTCCCTGTTGATCTTCCAGTCAGTTGCCTTCGATTGTTCTGCTGCTGGAGATCACACAGTCTTGAGCTAAGTCTTCCTTCTGCAGCAACGAGATTGCCTTTAACCTTTCTGCAGATTTTTGATTGGTGGAGAGCTCCTTCTTCCTCTTCTGTGTGTATCTTCCTTGGCTTCTATTCCGTGCTCTCTCTCTCTGCTCCCTTGTTCGTGATGTGTGTTCTTTTTGTTTTTCATACAGCCCTTTTATCAAGAGTAAAACTCTTCCCGCTCAATTTTCAGATCGAGCGCCAATCTGCTAGAAAACAGGGATCGGTTTAAATCCAATCGTTAGAACGAGTTTGACCACTTCTAAGCAAGATTGTTTCCTTGATTCCCGTGCGGAATCTTATCTCCTGAGCAGCCCAACAACCTGCAACAACCATCTGCAGGTTTTAAGGAACCAAAACAGAATTCGGTTAGAGTTCGGTTTTGGACGATATAAAAACCCGTGGTCGACCATGACCCTGTCGCTGGTCGACAATGGGCAGTCCCCAGACGGCCGGTTCTTCTGGCTGAAACTCACGTCGCCCGTTGGTCGACCACAGCCTGGTCGCTGGTCGACAGGGGGCAGTTTCCAGATGGCCAGCAGTTCTGTCTGTTGCTTCTGTCTTTTCTGTGGTCGACCAGAGGCGGGGCTTTGGTCGACAGCCAAGATGCTTCCAGAAGACAGATGATCTGATGCTTTTCTGGTTGAGTTCGTTGGTCGACCATAACCACTTCCCTGGTCGACAAGCGGCCTTTGACACTTCTTCTGATTTGTTGATTCCACTTGGATTTCAGTGGACCTGAAATTACTTAACTTATCAGAGGTAAATTGAATGAGTCCAATACTTTGAAGGAACAATCAAACCACTTGTATTTGTTATGAAACAAGATAGAACTTTATTAATCAAACATATCCTATTGTCATCATCAAAACCAAGGGATGCACAACACTATGACGTCAATGCAACCATCCTAGGAAAGCCCAACACATGCACTTTTGAACATGAGCGGAAAACCATCTGCCTCAATCCCTCCCCACCTCGAAAGGAACCTCCCTCCAAGGGGCTTCTCCCTTCACCACAATCCTAACCACCTCAAAACCCAGGGATCCCACATCCACCAACCTAACCAGCTTCCCAAGAACCTACCCAAGAAAAGCCAACTGGAAAAGTCAAGGGCCTGCATCTCATCACGAGAAAAGAACTGGAGGAGGAGGTTGCCCAAGGAACACCCTTGTGTGCAGTAGTCATATGCCTTGGAGAGTCAACTCCCTCCAACCCACACCCCGTGGAAATACACCCTCTCCTGGAAGAATTTAAGGATGTGTTCCCCAATGAGCTCCCTGACCAACTGCCACCCATGAGGGATGTTCAACATGCTATCGACCTCGTCCCAGGAGCCACCCTCCCAAACCTTCCCCACTATCACCTCAACCCCACAGAGCATGCTGAATTGAGGAGGCAAGTGGAAGAACTTATTAGGAAGGGCTTTCTCCGCCTTACCAAAAGCCCTTGTGCTGTCCCGGCCCTTCTCACACCCAAGAAAGATGGGACATGGCGAATGTGCATCGATAGCAGGGCCATTAATAAGATTACCGTCAAATATAGGTTCCCCATACCTAGGCTTGACATATGCTCGACATGCTAGCCGGAGCCACCATTTTTTCCAAAATAAATCTTAAAAGTGGCTACCATCAGGTTAGGATAAGGTCAGGAGATGAATGGAAAACAGCCTTTAAAACCAAAGATGGACTCTATGAGTGGCTAGTGATGCCTTTTGGGCTATCAAATGCCCCGAGCACCTTTATGCACCTGATGACGGAGGTCCTTAGACCTTACATTGGAGTTTTCTTGGTGGTCTATTTTGATGACATCCTTATCTACAGCCAATCCAAGGAAACCCACCTCAGCCATCTTAGGCAGATCTGCACTACCCTTAGGAAAGAGAGTCTCTTCGCCAACTTGGGAAAATGTCATTTCATGACCAAATCCATTACTTTCCTTGGATATGTGGTCTCCACCGAGGGAGTGTCCATGGACCCCGAAAAGGTCCAAGCTATCCTTGACTGGCCAGAGCCCCGCACTCTCCACGAGGTCCGGAGTTTCCATAGGTTGGCCACCTTCTATCAGAGATTTATCCGTGGGTTCACCATGGCCACAGCCCCCATCACAGATTGCCTTAAGAAGGGGACGTTTGCGTGGACCAAGTCTGCTTCTAGGGCCTTCCAAGAGCTCAAGGAAAGGATGACCCAAGCCCCGGTATTATGCCTCCCCGACTTTTCCAAAGTCTTTGAGGTGACTTGTGATGCCTCCGGGGTAGGGATTGGCGGGATCCTCAGCCAAGAGGGACACCTAGTGGCCTACTTTAGTGAGAAATTATGTGATGCCAGGGTAAAGTACTCCACCTATGACAAAGAATTTTATGCCGTGGTACAATCCCTCCGGCATTGGAGGCATTATCTCTTGCCCAAAGAGTTTGTCATATTTTCTGACCACGAGGCCCTGAAATATCTCAACTCCCAACAGAAACTGAATGCCCGACATGCCCGCTGGGTCAAATACATCCAGTCCTACACTTTTGTGATCAAGCATAAGGCTGGGAGTGAGAATCGTGCCGCAGATGCACTCAGTAGGAGGGTCTCCTTGTTGGCTACCATTCGGGTGGAAGTCATAGGGTTTGAGAGAGAGTCAAGAATGAGTACCCTGATTGCCCGGATTTTGGGCCTATCCATACCACCCTGACCACCCAATCACCTATGGAACACCAAGGTTTCATCCTAGAGGACGGGTTCATCTTCAAAGGCCATAGACTTTACATACCTAGAACGTCCCTGCGGGACTTCCTAGTCTGGGAGTTGCATGCAGGAGGCCTGGCTGGACATTTTGGAGTGCACAAGACCATTGCTATGGTTGAGGGTCAGTTCTATTGGCCAAGTCTCAAGAGGGATGTAGCCAAAATTGTGGGACAGTGTCGCATATGTGCCTCAGCCAAACAGATAAAATAGAACACTGGCCTATACACCCCACTCCCTATCCATGATCGTCCATGACAGGATTTGAGGATGGACTTTGTCTTCGGCCTACCTAGAACTCAGAAGAAGCATGATTCCATCTTTGTCGTAGTGGACAGATTTTCAAAAATGGCCCATTTCATAATATGTTCAAAAACCTCTGATGCCTCCCATGTGGCCCGCCTATTCTTCGATGAAGTAGTTCGCCTCCATGGCCTACCCAAAACCATCATTTCTGATAGGGATGTCAAATTCACCAGCTATTTTTGGAAGACCCTTTGGCACCTAATGGGGACCCTTCTCAAATTCTCCACAGCCTATCACCCTCAAACCGATGGCCAGACCGAAGTCGTCAATCGAAGTCTTGGGAACCTCCTTCGGTGTCTTGTTGAGGATCGCCCAGGGAATTGGGATCTTATTCTACCCCAGGCAGAGTTTGCCTACAACAACTCAGTGAATAGGTTAATAGGGATGAGCCCATTTGAAGCCGTGCATGGGTACAAGCCTAGAAAGCCTACATATCTCATTCCTTTGCCTACACATGCTAGAGTGTCTATTAGTGCTGAATCTTTTGCCCAACACATGAAAGAATTGCATGAGGAAATCCGCAAACACATCAACAAAAGCAATGAGGTGTATAAGAAATCGGCCGATTCCCACCGACGCCACCAGGAATTTCGTGTAGGTGACTTTGTGATGGTGAGAACTGAGTGACTTTTCCCTGGGAATGTCTCCAAACTGAGGTCGCGTGGATCAGGTCCCTTCCAGGTTCTGAGGCGGATCTGCACAAATGCTTACGTGTTGGACCTCCCCGAGGAGTACAGAGTAAGTCCCACATTTAATGTCGCTGACTTGATGCCATACAGGGGGCCCACGGTGACACCTAGTGAGGAAATCGAGCTTGTTCCACCCCTTGAGAGAGCCACCACCCGTGAGAAAGTTCCACCAAGTCAGAGGGGCCAACGTGAGCAAGTAGAGCGGATATTGGATGAACAGGTCACCATCACCCGGAGCAAAGCATACGAGTGATACTTGGTCAGGTGGAAGGGCCGGCCCCCTTCGGATGACTCATGGGTGAGCAGGGAGGATCTTCAGCAGCTAGACCCCGACCTCCTAGAGCGCTATCGCAGCCGAGTGGACCCTTTCTCGACAGAGTCGAGCTCTTCACACCCCTGGGGAGTTGATGGGGACATCACCCATGATTCCCTCTGGCTCGACACCTCTCTCCCTCCCGGAGACGGGTAGGGTGCGGCTCCACGACTAGACGGGTCCACCTCGACACTTGGGCTTGCTATGTGGGTCATCTTGATGTATTTTCTCCTTTTAGTTGAGTCATTTTGATGTAATTTGCCTTTGTTTTGAGTCAAGTCCCTAGGTTATTATGTTATTTACCTAAGTTTGTGTCATCATGTTGGGCTAGAGTGTCGTATGGGCCCATTTAGGTGGGCCTGGCCCAGGGGCGCCCCCCTCCCTTCCCCACCTCTTTTGCTTATTTGCTATTAGCACTTATTTCAGGGACTTTTTGTAAATGTTGGGATCCCTATAAATAGGACCCCAACCCCACTTGAGATGGCTAATGAAGTATTGAGTAAATTTATCCACAAGCATTGTCTTCTCTCTCTCTCTCTAGCTTTCTCTCTATATAGATATCTCTCTCTCTAAAGGGGGCGAACCCCTCTCTCTCTCTCCTTCTCTCTCTCTCTCCCTTGGGCGAACCTGCCCCTTCACCTCCCCCCCCTTGCCACATCACCCGCCACCTCAGCCCCCCACCCTTTCACCTTCCCAAGAGCCATTACTCCCCTTTAGTACCTCCACATCCCAAGCAACCTTTCCTATTTCCCATACACCCTTTCACCTTCCCAAGGGAGACTCCCTTATCCTAGGCACCCCTTCCCATCCCCAAAGCAACCCCTTCCTATTCCCTAGACCTCCATTAAACCCTCCCATTAACCCACCACCCACATCAAGAAGAGCCCTCCCCATTCCCCCAAGCCACTTGCGCCCCCATCTCCCCACCACCTCCCCCTTGGCCATTTGAGCACCCACCCCTCTCCATGCTAGCTCCGCCCCTGGCCTCCACCCTCACCACTCCTTCTCACCTTCCAAACCCCTCCCCACCACCTAAGCACCCATATCCCTTACCCCTCCACCAAAGAAACCCCCCTCCACCATTTCTCTCTTCCAATCTGTGTGCAGCTGAAGACCTGCAGATAGACAGTCTGTTGCAGCACCGCCTCAGACTCCACCCTGGAGCTCCTGGGGGCGTGGCCTACATCGACGGAAAGCTCTTCTGGTCATCTTCGTAGGCGAGGTGGTTTCGCCTCAATCCGAGGTCGGAGCTGCACAGGAGATCCGTCCTTCGCCAACTGCGCAGAACCAGTCCAGCCTGCAACCAGAAGCAACTTGCAGAAGCTCTTGCGACCACACCAGTGCTCTCCTTGGCACGCCACTTGACCGGGGCAAAGATCCACCTGTTCTCTATCCAACGCAGCCAGCGGGGCCTCATTCAGAGGTCGGAGCTAATTGTACCAAATTTTCTACAACCGGGACGCTGTTCAGGTCAGTCAGGATCTGCTCCAACACCCTTCCACTTCTCGGACTGCTGCTCTCGGCCCTGACCTCCTCCGGTGCCGTTCTTTCTTGCTGCTAGAAGAAGACTCACCCATGGTTGTGCTCGTCTTGGTCCCACCTCGTTTGGACTTTGGGAGTGATCGTGGTGACTTCATCCGTCTGCTGTTGCATCCTGGGAGCAGTCCAAGCCTGATCGCAGGGACCCTGTTCCAGAGCCTGCCCCTGCCGGTGACGACTTCGGACCCACCCACAAAAACTCACAGTCGTGCCTGGGTACGTCAGCGACGTTTTGCCACAAGTCTCATCACGTTCTGAGTTCGAGGGAGCTCACAGCGGCGGCTACACCGACCCCCTGTCTTGCTGTTCCAGACCCGGGCAGATTCGGCCGGGTGCTCCGTCGGCGCAATCCGAGCAACTCTCCCCTCCCCGCCTGGCCGGCTTAACGCCCCTCCCTGTGCGGTGGTAGTGTTTGATTTGTAATACAGATATCCCCACCCCAAGTCCACCCTCCTGTGTGAGGTGTAGTGCTTGTAACTATTAAACATGGATCAAGCTTCATCAGCGCAGTGTGCGGGGAACCCACACTTCCCCGCTCGTCCTCGTCTCCGAACGGGGTTGGTTTCTTCAAACCAACCAGGGTAAGCTCTGAACTTTGCTCCATTATCCGTATTTGTTCATCTAATATCCGCGGAATTGCTCCGTTGAGCAAGAGAGAGAGCGCCCGACCCCGTGTGTTCCACTTACGAGCAGTCACCGTGGGCTGTGAGAGAGAGGGACCTAGTGCCCCGATTGGCACCCGGCCAGCCCCTTAAGCGTGGGCCTCGTACCTTCGGGAGGGCAACCCTAGCCCTGCTGGCACTCTACCAGCTAGGGTCTTGATCCATCACCTCCACTTAGCATCATCAAGTCACCTGGGCTCGTGTGCGTGCGACGGCGATTCGGCCCCAATCTAGTACTTTATTACTTTGTGATTGTGCTTGCGGAATAGGTCCAAGGATCTTTGTCTCTTTGCTGCATACCTCGTTAGTGTGTCACATCAGTGACCCCATGGGAAGATGAAAGCTCGGCTGATCGGATCCCATCTCTCATGGAGCGCGTACAAGAGAGGCGTGTCCATCCGTGTCACCTCGATGCTCAGCACCTCGGCGACGCCCATAGCAGCCAATCTCTCTCTCTGAAACTCAGGCAATGCCTGGTACACTGCCCTGATCTGCAGCCAAGAAATCCGCATTCTTCTTTTCCCCTGCACATGTAGAGCATAAGTCAGTCATTTGCATCATAAATTCATGGCATTGCATTAATATAATGAAAAACAAAAAGAAATTGAATAATTGAAAACCCCTAAAAGTTTGTCTCTGCCTCTGGTTACCCTGACGGCCCTATGGTAGTGCGTCACAGTACTCTAACGCACCATGGGTGGTGCGTCAGAGCTGTGACGGTCGCGGCAACGACCGTCACGTTCCCTGCAAAGGGGCGTTATCCCATTCGTTTTCCTTGGCTTTCCGAAATGGCCATATGGTCTACAATCATTCCTAAAGGGTCCCCAGACCCGTTTTCTACCCTCCAAACATACATGCATGCAACAAAAAAATTAAAAATTGAAGCTTTGGGGTGGGCGGCCTACCTCGGGGTCTTGGCCTCTCTTCTTCTTTTTTGCCGTGGCTTCCTCCTCACCTATGGCCTCCCCCATAGCGTCTTCGGCTTCCTCTATGGTCATGGGAGGAGCTTCCTCCGTTGGTTTGCTCGTCGGAAGGCTTGGAGCATCCTCTTGCTCAATCCGGTGTCGGAGGCGCTGGATGGCCATTCATTTTTTCCCTTTCTCCCTTGCCTTTGGTGGCTGGGATGGCTCGCCGCCGGCCATCGTTCGTCGGACGGGGCTGGACGGTGGAGGTTGTTGGCACGGTTGAGGTTTTTTTGGCGTTTGGGCATTTTTGGTTGAATGAACGAATGGACGAATGACCGCTCGATTTTGTTTTTTATTTTTTATTTTTGAACGATCAGGAAATGTAACGTTCTATCGTAAGACCGTCACATATCTCTGACGCATCCTCTTTGGACCGTTAGGTCATTTGAACGATGTCTTGAAGAATGTGAACCGCCATACTCTAATGGCCCAAGGCTGATCCGTCAGGGGGTTCTAACGCACCCTTCTCAGACCGTTACATGATTCAAAGTGTTTGATGAATGATGATGCTATATTTATAAGAATTTTCATGATTGTTTAAGTATCGTGCTTTGATGCTTATTGAATGGTCATGCCTCATCTTATCAATGGAATTCATGTTTATTGTTGATGGCTAAACCTCTTTTTAAAGCTCATGCCCTTAAGTCATCATGCTTTGCCATTCGCCAGGCAGGTAAGTCAAGTATTGTATCTCGATTCCTTATCCCTTAATGCATTACTATATGTTTTCTATGATATATTATCTCGAGAATTGGCTAGTCATTCATGTGTTCTGGGATCTAATGTTGCCCTTAAACAAAAATGATGATAATCTAAGTGCACATGTTTAATCGTTGGATAGGCTGTTAGGTTGGAAAATTTTGGGGACGATGGTTCTATCTTGCACGCCGTGGTTGCAGATGGTGTCCTGACCCTGGTTTCTCCGGTCTAGCAATACTATTCTCGAGTATCTTGTTATTTTATCTTTCTTTGCATTTGTTTTAATGATTTCTTTATTTTAGCCCAGCATGCATCATGCGCATCTTTTGAGCATTCATGAGCCTCATTTGTCCAGGTGTCCGAGTAATGGTGAATAGTTGTGTTCTTGATCCCGAATAAGGAGAGTCATTCCACTCTGAATTGGAAGGTTTCCTTCGGTTTGCTCACTTGATTTGGTTAGCTGAATATTCCTGTCTGGAGTCTAGTTAATTGTCTCTTTCCTTTCCGTTGCTCCGGCCGCTGGCCGTGTTTTCCTTTCCTTAGTTGTTAGTTCCTCCAGACATGCGTCATTTGGTTGCCTTTCCTTGTGATTAGTTCGAAGCCTTTCTGAAGATTCCTATTGCTTGTTGGTTTAGAACGGGTGTCGTTTGCCTTAACGCCCGCTTTTTTAGTCCACTCCGCTTCATCTCCATGTTCCATTTCTCTTTCGCTTTGCCTCCGCTCGCTCCCCTGCAAAGAGGACGTTAAGGAGGGGCATATGTTGACACCCATTTTATGACCAATAAGTAGGGTCATCTCCTTATTTCATTCTATATGATGCTCCGAGTTGTTCACCTTTGTTGAGCCTTCTTGGTCGATTTGAGGTCCATTTCTTGAGTCATGTCTCCTTGGTTGAGTCTGGTTTCTTGCCTTTTTCCGTTGGACGAAGCTTAGCAAGCTTTCTTTTTTTTTGGCACTCTATTGTCTCTAACGGTCCTTTGATGGGGCGTTACATTCCTCTAACGCATCTACCCTGGTGCGTTACATCTTTCAGAGTCCTTAAGCTTAGGGCTTCTTTCCAAAGCTTATCTTTTGCCTGCCCGTTGAGTGTGACGGTCTATCGTGCGACCGTTACCTTGTTGTAACGCATCTACACTTGACCGTTACATCTATCTAGAGTCCAACGTTTGAAAACTTTCCCGTTGATCTTATCTTCTTAAGAAATAAGGTTGTGTGACGGTCTCTTCCTGGAGCGTTACATCTCTGTGACGGTCTATCGAGCAGCCGTTACATCAAACAGAGAGTCCTGGCAAGCCTGGCCTTTTCTCTGCTACTCCGTGGCCGACTTGAGAGTTTGTTTCCTTGATTTATCTTCCAAATATGATGCTCAGAACCTTCTATTTTTTCTATGGACTCTTGGGAGTATTATCTTCAAGAGTTTGCTAAGAAATGTCCTACTTTCTTGCTGGATTATCCTCAACTCGAACCTAGACTTTGAGGGCCTATAAATAGAACCCTTGACTTCATGGCCTGAAGGGGAGAAGTTTGGAGTTTGCGTCAAGGTGCTACCTCATCCTGGAGCTAGAACCAACCAAGGAAAGCTACTTCCCACGTCCATCTACTTCCAAAGTCCAGGGAGTATCGGTTTCAAGGGTTTAGTTCAGTCACATCATTGTTCTTAGTGTTTTCCCCTCTTCTAAGCACTCATAGCATTATCCCTATCCATCTTTCATGTTCTTTCATCTGTTGCATACATTTCAAAACATCCTCCCATCTTTTAAAACACCCCAGAGGGGTTAAAAAACCAATCCCCCGGTATTTCCCTCTCCTTTTGCATGTTCATGAGTTTCTTGGATTATTGATACTACTTTGTGAAAGGGCTAGTCTGTGTTGTTTTCTTGTGTTCTACACTCTTTTGCAGGTTTACAGAGTCCATATCACGAGGCCCAAGTTCTCTGGCCGGCTGGAAAACTTAGAGATCAAAAGATTCCCAATCTTATTCTGCAGAAGCTCTGACGGTCTATCCTAGGCGCGTTAGAGTGTTGTAGCGGCCTATCGTGGGACCGTTACTGTCCTGTGACGCACCATCCTTCGACCATCACATCCCGCAGAGCTGTAGTTTCCTGATTGTTTTCTCTCTCCCGTGGGCGGGTGCATCATCCTCCTATTCTAAGGTATTGATCAGGTCTTTGGCTTGTTTTTACCTTGGTGGCAATCACATCTTTTCTTAGTTTGGGCATTAGCTTTTCTCCCTCATCATATCTCTTCTTTACCTTTGCTTGTTCCACCTCTACGGTGTGTTTTCCTTATTCCTTATTCCACGCCCCGGCGTGTGTTTTTCTTTATTTGCTTAGCTTAATCTTGATTGAGATAGCATGCCCATGCTAGAGCTTGTTTTGATTGCCTAGGTTCATGATTCGCATGTTCATAGGTTGATTGATTTTATTACTTGGCTCATTATTTGCTCATAGTTGGCATTATAGCCCATCTTGAAAAAGAAGGGACACATTAAAACCAACAGCAGGGAGGGGAAATTAGGTGCCAAAGCCGCTCGACCGGGTGGCCGAATTCTGCCGGTTCTATCAGCTGCAAGCCTAAGGGTGCTTGGGTGACATCGTACTCCCAGCTGGGAAGTCGGATCGATGTGGGACCACCTCTGTATGAGAGAGTATCCTTCCTGGTGTGTCACGATCAAAGATCTCCGTCTGATTCATCTCGGTCGCTCGATGGAAGGCTCTGGATGCTGACTGGGTCACGCTGGGCACTTGGGCAGAGAATCTATCTTGACTTGCTGATGACGTACCAGTAGGACCTGAGGTCAGATTGTGGTGGAGCCTGGGTCGTCGCGAAGAGGGATGGCCCTGGGAGCTCCCAGAACTGGTTTGACCCAATTCTGAGGGGGGGAGCGCCGGAAGCACCGGATCTTGTGAAGTCGCGCAGTTGCAGGAGCCAGCCGGACATAGGGGAGGTGCAGAGGGTGGTACGCCCAGTAGGAAGCTCATAACAAGGTGTGACTAGGCCCGTTTGGAAGCTTACTAACCTCTTAATGTTGTCCCAAAAATGCTCGAGCAGAAACTAACTGCAGTGGCCATGAGGTCTTCTGAGGCTGGCTGCTCATCCTGGATGCCGTAGGTCAGACTGCGAACCAAGATCAACTTGACGGGGGCATAACACTCACACTAGAGCTCCAAATGGGGCGAGACCAGTCCTGGTTGAAAGCAATGGAGGTCTAGCACACCAGAACCAAAGGGATCGACCAGGTCTTCTAGGGGATGGCTAGGACTGCTTCTGAAAGTCTTGCTGGTCGCTATCCTGGCCTGATCTACGCAGTCGGAGAAGAACAGACCTCCCGGGCAGCACAAAGCTTGGTTGTCGACGAAACTGCCTCTTCTGGAAAGCTCTCTAGACGTCCTTTCCACCGGTGTATGGTACACTACCTGGAACATCTCGGAGTGACTGGGGGAGCCGCTGCACTCTAGGGGTTGGATCTACTGCTGCTGCAGATTGGGTAACAAGAGAGATATGGAGGAAGAATGGAAGGGTTAGGGGGAGGAAATGGCGGGAGATGGAGCTGTGGCCTTCCCGGGTGTGAGGGGGATGGGAGAGGAGGGTTTTGGCCAGGAGAATGGGGGTGGAAGAGGCTGGGGGAGTGGAGCTAACATGGGGGGAAGAGTTGGGTCGCAGGTCTGCCAAGGGTTAGGGAGAGAGAGGAGAGGGGTGGCCTTGGGGTGAGGTGGCTGGATTCTCTCTTGGTTGGTGGGCTAGGGAGTTGATGGTGGAGCTTGGGAAGGGGAAGAGGTGCTTGGGAAAGTGAAGGCGTGCTTGGGGAAGGGGGATTCTCTCTTGGGAGAGGGGAGGGTTGCTTGGGAGAGTGAAAGGGTGCCTAGGGGGTGGTGGAGTTAATGAGGGTAAGTAATGGGTTTATAGGGAAGTGAGGGGTCTCTTGATGATGTGGAAGGCTTTGGATGAGGGGGAGGGTGATGTGGAGGGGAGAGGAGAGAGAAGGGGTGCATGTTTTAGAGAGAGAAAGTGACGCAAGAGAGAGAGAGGGATATGGCAGCTTCTCACTCCAAGGGCTTCTCACCCTATGGGTTGGCTTCTCACCCTATGGGCAAGGGAACACACAAGATTGAAATCAGGAAATTCTTCAAATATTCATTAACCAACTCATGGGGGGTTGGGTCCTTTTTATAGGAGCTGAACCTTTTACAGGACCAAAATGCCCATGGCATTACACTAAATGACCACTGATGTCCTAGAAAGCAAACCATGGGACAAATGACTCATACATAGGGAAATAACTCATGGACCTAGAGACATGACTCAACTAAAAGGAAAATTACACAATTATGACTCAAAGGAAATATAAAAATTACATGCCATGACTAAGAAAAATGTGACGAACATGATGGTGTGATGCCGGCGAGCAGTAGGGGCCTCGAGAAAATATGAAGGGGTGAGGGATGCCCTCATCATACTCCCGGGGTGCAGAGAACTCGACTCTGTCGAGTAAAGATCCATCGTACGCGGAGGGAGCTATGGCAATGTCGCCCATAGGCCTTCCAAAGGTAGCCGATCCTTCCACCTAGCGAGGTAGCGCCCATGCACCTTGCTCCAGGTGGTGGTGACCAGTTCACCCAATATTCTCTCAAGTTGCGTGCGTCGGACTCTCCGGGCTGAAGGTGCTCTCATGGGGGTGGGTGCTCTCTCACGGGGAAAATTATGCTCGATATCCTTAATAGGTACCACCATGGGGCCCTTGATTGGCACTAGGTTGGCCATATTGAGAGTGAAACCAACTTGGTACTCCTTGAGGTGGTCTAGCTCATAAGCATTAGTGCTAGTGCATCTCAAAACCTTGAAGGGACCAACCCCACAAGCCCTCAATTTTGAGAGTCTCTAATTCCTCACCATCCCGGAATCACCCATTTTGATTTCTTGGTGGCACCGGTGTGAGTCGACCTATCTTTTGTAAATTTCATGGCTCTTGTCGATGTGCTTGCAAGGGTGATTATGCAACTTGATGAATACTGACCTCCTAATGGTTATGGGTGGACCTGGGCAACCAAAAGTGGGTCTAGCCGGTTTGTACCTTCTATCAAGGTGGGTGAAGACGGCCGGGCCGGGGCATCCAAATATGAACCTATCATGCGTCAGGCCAACGATGAATGGGGGAGGGCCCACACATCCACATGTGAACTAGTCGTGTATTGGACCTAGAATGTGTGTGACACAAATGAGATGATTTGCCTTACTAGCCCTACCAAATGATGCAAAATGCCGTGACACATGCACTCCTATCCTGACGGTCCCTTCTATGTGTGTGGATTGGTTTGGGAGTTTCCACTCATAGGGGTCGAAGGGGTCCAAGAAAGTGGACATCATTGTGTGGGGCTACTCCTCATTCCCTAGGTATGGGTTGCTCATGGTCATGACTACCCTTGTATGGCCCGGGTCCTGGGGGAGGGGGGCTTGATCCAACGGGGTGGGTGGGGGTAGGAAGGAGTGGGTGATGAGCGATGCCAGTGGGCCATATAGATTTCCACACTCCCATGGGAAGGGGTCATAGAAAGGGCCACTTAGTGAGGGACACTCTTTCCCTTTTAGGACCTGTTGGCACTCAAAATATAATCCTTCGGCGACCAAGCAGCAAAGACGAATGATACGGCCCACTGAAGCACAGAAGCCGATGAAGACTAGCTTACTGAAGGCTCTTCAAGCTCCCAGAGCCCCGAGCCACCTTGAAGGGAACACCGGGGACTTCACCTTAGGAGAGTCGGAATGAACCCACAACCAACCGGCAGCGCGACCAAGCCTGCCCAATGATCCGGCATCGACCTCATCATGCCGCTACCCCACATCCGCCGCCCGACCAAGGACGACGGTCTACCCAATGGCTCTCCTGAGGGAGAAAAATGTCCTCGGCCGTCCATAACAAGGGGCCGAAGGTTCTGTCAGCAGAGGGCCCCGATCACCCGACATGGGTTCGGCTCCTCGTCATAATGGGCCCATTAGTGGCCAATTGATCGCCATTCAAGGCAGAATCATCCGGGATGCAACACCGTCCCGCAAAGAAGCCTCGAGCACGAGTCCATCTCGACCAGAAGCACAAATCACAGTGTCGAAGGCCTTGCCAACAGGATACTCGTATGCTCAGGCCAGACACACGCGGAGGTCTGATCAAGGCCGTTCGTCATATCGAGAGCTTCCGCGACACCACATCAAGGTTTTTCAAAGGCCAGGGCGAAAGGAACAGTCAGCTGGAGTCTCCAGAATCATCCCGGGACCCACCGGCCGGCCCGCGCTGAGCAAACGAGTCAAAACGGCGCGTGAAGGGTCACCGGCGCCGCTTAAAACGACGCGTGAAGGGTCACCGGCGCCGCTTAAAACGGCGCGTGAAGGGTCACCGGCGCCGCTTAAAACGGTGCCATCAGAAAACGGCGTGCCCATTGTCATCGGGGGACTACTTCCCGGCGCCATCAAAAGCGGCGCGCCCTCTTCCCAGGGTGCCGGATCAACAAGGCTATATATATATAGCCTGCCTTCAAAACAAAAAAAGAGAAAAAGGAGGGAAAGAGAATCAAAAGAAAAAAGGGGAATCAGAGGGTTTTCTTTGTGGCGAGTGGAGAGCCCTTTCTCAGAGAGTTCGCTGGCTGCCGCCGCCATCCCCTGTACTGCTCTTCTCTAACCTCCCGGTGTCGGAGAGGAAGATCGACTACTTCTTTGTCTTGTAGGTGGGTCACCGTCGTGTTCCCCGTCGATTTCCCCCTTCTGATTTTCTGTTTTCGTTCCCCCTGCTGCAATGTAAGTGAGGAAGAGGGGGAGGGGCGATGATACGAGCCTTTCCTCCCCCCTTCTCTCACCATTACTTCTTCCCCGTCTGCTTCATCTGTGATGAGCCTCTGTTAATGTAAACGGTGGCCGAGCGACAACGCCGGCGTCGGAATATATACGTTGTGTACATACCCGTGCTGTTCACGGGATGAATGAAATGCTATTGTGGTTGATGCTCTATCCTTTCTTCATGCCTTCTCTAATCTCTTCTCGAATGTGCATTCGATGATTTTCCGGCATATGTACTCCCATGTAATCGTTTTCCCCGACGATGGATGCTTCCTGGGCTATATGAATCATTCTCCCCCTCCCGGGGCTTTTCTTTCTTGATTTTTAGTATAATGGCCGGGCTCTGCACCGTATACGCCATGGATCCTGTGATCGGAGATGCACCTCTGTGCGCATCTCTGTCTATCTCTATCCGGGGAGCACGTCCTCACCGCCGATGTGCCTCTTCTCATAGGCCAAACCGGGGGGGATTACCTCTGTCTTTCTTTCCTCTTCTGCGGCGAGCCCTCGCTGGTTTGTTTCCGAATGTGATATGTGTATATCTCCTCCCCGGACCCTCATGCTAATCTCATAGCATGCCGGCATCAACTCATTTAGCCCGCGGGTTTCACCGTCTTGCGCTACTCTTTCTGCCCCGCTCGGATCTTCACAGTAGTATGCTCTGTAGCATCACTCCAGTGCCCGAGGAGGGGAACATTCCCCCCAATCTTCTACATCAGTAATTCGACCGGCAGAGGGTTCGTCCATCGATGACAAATATCCCCACGGACTATTGAATGCACAGCCATGGGCCCACGCCCTACAGTTCAAATCCACGGTCCTTAATGGACTTCGTGGTGGCCGTGGGTTGTGTCTCCCTTGTAGGCTAGCCCTCGGGAGTTCCTTCCTCTATTGGTCGTTCCGAATCGAGTGTTGTGGTGACTCAGGTCGCGTGCCCCTCGTAGGCTAGCCCTCGGGGTTTTCGCTCCCATATTGAGTCGCCTCATTCACTCACTGTCGCCCACAGACTCGGTGCCCCTAGCAGGCTTGCCCTCGGGGTCTTCCTTTCCGTTCGGGTTTGCCGGTCGCCGTTGTGCCACCCGGCTCTCAGGGGTTGCTCCGCCACGTGAGCACTCCCCGCTTCTCCCTGACAATCCTCCGGGATGGGGAGATGCTGCCGGAATTCCGACTCGAACGAGTCTAAACTCGGAACGATCGCCGCGATCGAGTCTGAACCTCGCGCGAGCCCGTGACTTGACTTTTTGGACGGCTTGGGACCGATCCATGAATAATCAACTCAATCAACTTTCAAAATCTCCCAAAACATTTTAATAAATCCATAAATAAACCAACAAAATCTTGGTGTCCGAGAAATTAGGGCTAAATCGGCGCCGTTCATGCACGGCACACCTTAAACGGAGCGCCTTAAAATGGCGCGCCCTTCCCGGCGCGCCCCAATCAGGCCGCCCCGGTTTAACACATCTTTTCCATTTACCTACGGTTTTCGGCGCCGTATTAAGCCATTTACCTACGTTTCAGGGCGTCGTTTCAAGCATTTTAACCCCTGTCTTTGCAAGCGTTGCACCGGTTTCACGCCGAATCACGTCGTTGTGTCGTTCTAGTCTCTTCCCCGCTCCTGGGATGATTTCTGGTGTCAACCATAGAATGAAGCAAACTCTTTGATCAGTGAACTGAATAAATTAGCTTGTTCGAGCTTGAATTGATATGTCTCGAGGTTTCACCGTTATGCCTTAGTCCAGGCATTCGTGTCACGTCAATGCATGCTTGAGTGTGCGCATCCTCGGTATATCAAATGACATTATCGGAAGGTCAGGCTACGCCTGATCGGAGGTCTTGTTACGCGTGAAGGTGGCCTTCGAGCCTAAGTCCTCCGCCATGTACCGAGGCCCACCCAAATAAATCGTGTGCAGTCAATCATAGCATCTCGCATGATCACTCGCATGCTCTGTATCCCTTATTCCGGCCTCGACATCCCATCATCTCGGCAATTAATCAAAGGTTTTCCCTCCTCGTGGGGGATGTAATTAACGCCATAGCCTTTATGGTATGGCGGACTGCTGGTCCCGACCGAACCTCACATTCGCCCGACACGGGTCAGAATGAGCGCATCATAAAATTGTCACTCATGTGACTGGCACGCCCGCGTCGTCAATTGATCATTCGACAACCAGTTGGTCAGTTGGTCGGTCGACCCGCGAGCGAGAAGAAAAAAAAGGTTCGTGAATAAGTCTGGCACGCCCGGTGGGACCAGTGTCACCTTTCATCTCTTTGCCGAGATACTTGGGCTTCGAGGCCCTCCCAGAGACTACTGATGTTTGGCTTGTTTATTTCTTATAGGCGGACAATGACAACCAATGCGATAATTGGCGTCGACTTCGATCTTTCGATAGTCGCTGGACACGCGCAAGGGTACCTGGCGGTACCCATGGAATTTGGCAGCTTCCCTGCCACTGTGGGCTTCCCCAACTTTTTAGGGTTAGCCTTTGTAGATATGCTGGAGGTCGAAGCCCCAAAACCTGTCAAGGAAGCTGTGGAGAAAATGGAGCCTCTGGGGGTTCCCTGCTGCAAAGACTTGTCTGAAAGTCTGGCCCCAGGCGCTAGCTATCTGGTGCACCACGTCATACGTGGGACCCACCCCAATGTCATCAACAAACACCCTGGAGGACGCCAGCGTCGCCAGGCCCGCAAGAATGCTGCTGTAGTCACCGGAACTCTGTCTCAGTCTAGGAAATCTATGCTAGTCGGGGGTATGCGCGTCTTCCTCGATGGACGCACTACACGGCTGACCCCAGACCGAGTCATCCCCAACATTCCTGTTTACAATGCTTATCAAGCTCTCGCTGGAAGGAGGGCAGAAATAGAAGAAACCGGTCATTATGGCCAGGGAAGCCCAGCACCCAGGCCGAGGAAGTTTAAACAGGTGTGGGTTCCCAAGCGGACCCGACATGCCCACCAGCTAACACCCATCCACCGTCGTTTTGTGAACGACGAGGCGGAAGTGAGAAGAGAAAGGGGCCTGCCCCCGAAGAAGGAAGAAGAGGTGGTCGCGGA
Organism: Amorphophallus konjac; assembly: GCA_022559845.1. Taxonomy (NCBI): domain Eukaryota; kingdom Viridiplantae; phylum Streptophyta; class Magnoliopsida; order Alismatales; family Araceae; genus Amorphophallus; species Amorphophallus konjac. Next base: position 379,100,573 of record CM040118.1, on the reverse strand, counting down.
TCCTCCGCGCCGTAGAAGTCTCCGGGCTGCGGCCCGTCAAGCCAACATCCCTGCTGCGGGACGAAGATTCCGACAGCCGGCCGACAGAGCTCGGCTGGCCTATATCCCTCCTGCTGGCGGTCGACAATCTGATGGGGACATCCCTTGCCCCTCCACATTTTCTGAAGCTCGGATTGATCGTCGGTGTACGCCATTATGTTCCTCATGTGTTTGTGAGTCGAGTCATGTAATTTTCTTATTTTTATTTGAGTCTTAAACATGTAATTTTCCCTTTATTGGGTCATGTACCTAGGTTAGAAAGTCATTTTTCTAAGTCTTGAAGTCATTATGTTGGTTTGATAGGTTAATGGGCCCAATTCATTGGGCTAGGCCCAGGGGCGCCCCTCCCTTGAACTGTTTGGCCATTAGTTAGTTTGTCAGGGTCAGTTTGGTCTTAGGAAAAGTGTCGGGTCTATAAATAGCCCCACCCCTCTCTCATTTGTAACAATTATGCTTGAATATTCAATCCAGAAAATTTCCACACCTTCTAGTTCCCTCTCAATATCTCCCTCTCTCTCTCTCTCTTACTATCACTCTCTCTAAGTGGGTTGTGCCCCCTCTCTCTCTCCTCCCCACCCCAATTTTGAAATTCATTCTCTCTCCTCCCCATTCACCCCTCAGTAAGGCCCCTTCCCCATGCACTCATTCAATTCCCCCTCCAACCCCTAGGTGGAAACCCCTTCTCCTAGGCACCTTTCCACTCTCCCAAGCAACCCTCCCTCTCCCCAAGACTGAAAGAGCCCTTCCCTAGGCCAAATTTTGAATTTCCCTCTCCCTTGGGCTGTGCCCTTTCATCTCCCCACCTCCCTAACCACCCAAGGTCGCACCCCCGCTTCCCCATCCACCAAATAACCCCTTGTTCATGCCCTTCCCCACACCCTCTCCTCCACCTATTCTGTCCCTGTTGCAGGTTTCAGAAAAGCAGTGATTTGCAGTAGCAGCCACGACTTCCCCTGAAGGCTCCCGGTGGCATATCTTATATTTCTGGAATCTTCTCTAAGTCTTCTTTCCAACGGTGATACTCCTGCCTGCATCCGAGTTCGGAGCTGTCCGGAGGAACGTCATCTTCAACGACTGCGCAATCTGTCCCAGACTGAAGGCCAGAGCGATCTTGGAAGCCGTTCAGCGGCGAACCTTGGAGGAATTCGATAACGCTTCTTTCTACAAAATTCTTCTTCGTCTAGTCCTCCATCAGTAGCAGAAGGAAAGATGCCAATCACCTGCCCGAGCTATTTGTTCTGAATTTCTTCGCCGGAGTGTGCAGTCTGCCCCCTGCAGGTCCAGGTTCGACCTGTCTTCACTTTTCCGGCCACCATTCTCCTCTCCAACCTCGGATTGTGGCCCCGTCAATTTCTGCTCGAAGCTACTCCGGCCACGATCGCGTCACTGCTAGTTTCGTTCGATTTGGAGTTCGGGAGCGACCGGAGTGCCTTCTGCAATCCACTGTATCAGTTCTGCATCAGTCAGAGGCAGAGTGTTGCTGTCCTGCTCCAGTCGCCGGTCCGATCAGCCCCGAGTTCCAGAGCTTCCCAAAAAATTCAAGCATCATCCCCGGCCAGCTGGGGAACTTTTGGCACCAGTTTCATCAAATTTGGAGCTCGGTTGAGTCCATGGCAGCATCTTCATCGACAACCTGTTCAGCAAAACTGAAGAGTGGCAGAACCGGCGAAGCTTGGAGAGTCGGCGTTCTCTTCATAATTTCCCCACCCCGCTTGGCCGGATGAAGGCCCCTCCCTGCGTGGAGGTAATCTTGGTTGTAATAAGTCTAACCCCCACCCCAAGAGCCCCCCTCCTGCGAGAGGTGTAGTTCATGTAATAATATTTTCACAGATTTGAAGCGACACCGACGCGGCTTGCGGGCGCAAACCCTTGCCTCCCCGCTCGCCCCCGTCTTCGGCCGGAGTTGGCGTCTTCACGCCGGCTAGGTGAGTCTCGGTCCCCCTTTCCTTGCTGGTCAATATCACTTGCTTAGCTTAGTATTCTTGCTTTGCTGCGTCGGACGGAGAGCGAGGGCCCGGCCCAAATTGCCGAACACGTGAGTGTCCATCGCGGGCGAGTTGTGAGCGAGCCATTTCAACCCACACCCATGGTGTGACGGCCACCCGTGAGTGGGCATCCCTGGCCCAATTGGAGTTCTCCCCAAGCTTGCCAAGCACCGGAGCATCATTGTCCCACCCCGGACCCTCTCCATTATCGTTTAGTTGCCCACGGGCACAAGTGTGCACCAAGCGAGTGAGCCGCTCGAGTGGTATCATCGCCAATTTACTTGCTTGCAACTTTAGATCCAAGGGTCATATTGTCTTGTGGTCATCACCCCAAGGTGGTGTCACATCACAATCACCCCCCCGTCCTATATCAAGAACGGGGTCAAGAAGAGATGACCTGCTTGGTCAGAAATTATTTCCGAGGCTTAGGAAATCCCTCACTTGGACAGCAGCGACTGATGCAGACAGTCGCCACTGAGGAAGATTACTGTCCATCAGCGACAGAGGAAGGAAATATGGGAGATAGAATGATGGTGTCGTCAGTCGACGACAATGGATATAATGACGGCTTCGAGGTCGAAGCCGATGAAGCCTTCCCCGAGCGGGAAGAAAGAAGAAGAGTTTCTGTGTTCGAAAGGCTGACCTTTCCGCAGCAAGCCAGAAGGAGGGTCTATCAACAAAAGAGAAGGATGCAGGTTCTCACCTGCAACATGGCTGGTATATCCAGCCGATATGGGGAGCTTCCTGAAGACCCCCAAGAATTGGCTCAATTGGCCGCACGGCCGAGGCCAACTACCCGCAGAATAGAAGCAGCAAGAGAGCTTCTAATGACGGTTAAAGGGAAACAGCCCCAGGTCTATCCCCACTGGGATGACAAGGCCCCCATCTTGACCGCTAATGTGGTGACGGCGGAAGAAGAAGACGACGTCCTCCTCGACATCCTGCCTGAGGGTACGTCCGGGGAGACAGCAGAGGGTATCCCCACCACTATAGACCCATCAGTTCTGATGCTGCTACAAAAATATCAACGGGAGATAGACTCTCTGAAGAAGCAGCTAATGGAAAAAACTGAACATTCATCAGCGTCTAAACCACCCGAAGTCCAGGGTGAGTCATCTCGGGGAGCGGCTCGTCGTGAAGACCCTCCACCGCTCTATACACTGTCCCAGCTGTCAGAGCCAAGCATGGCGACAGCACAACAGCGGCCGCCACAGTCTCAGCCGCTGCTACCTCCGATGCTCCCTCAGGTGCACCCGACACCCCCGCTGCTACGTCCTCCACAGGCGACCACCCTGGTCACCCCGTACTTGCAGCCAGCGCACTTCTATCCAGAACCGGTTGACCCCACGGTCGTGAACCGGATGATGGTGGAGAGAATGATCGAGCTGAAGCTCGCAGAGAAAAGTGAAGGCGACTACGTCACATTTGATGCCTATCGGGTGCCCTACCCGCAACACCATGCGGCTAAACGACTTCCCTCGGGGGTCAACAAGCCGCCTAAGTTTGACAAATTCAACGGGAAGGGATCCCCGAAAGAGCATATTGCATATTACATGACCGTTATGGGTGATCTGGCCACCGACGAGTCATATTTGCTGAAATTCTTCGGGTCCTCGCTGACAGGGCTCGCATTTGAGTGGTACTCTAGCCTCTCGGCCGGGTCAATCAACGATTGGCCGGATATGTAGAGAAAGTTCAGAGAAAGATTTCATGTCACAGAGAGGGAGGTCACAGTGGCCGAACTCTACTCAACAAAATAAAGGGCAGATGAGGCAGCCCTTGATTACATCAAGAGGTGGAGGAACCTCGGAATGAGATGCAAGCGGCCCCCGCATCAGGAGGACGCGGTACAAACATGCAAACAAAACCTCAGGAGGGAGGTCCTGGAGAAGATGATTGGAATGGAAATACGGTCGTTCGACCGGCTTAATAATGTAGTGGCCGAAGTGGAGGCTTTCCTAGCCAAGCCTATCCCGGCCCCAGCTGCCAGCACAGCCCAGAAAGGCAAGGCTGTGGAACGGTGCTCCACACCTAAAGAAGCGAATGCGCTTGATATCAAGGCGTTCGAATAGCAGAAGGAGAAAGGTAAGAAGGTGGCTCCCCCTCAATAAGGCTTTCTTCATTTTGTAAGCCTCTTTAGAAATCTGCTAATTGAACCTCTTCTGCTCATTGACCTGAACTTGTCCTTGTTTGCCCCTGTGGTCTCCTTCTCATCTATCTCATAAGATTCCACTTATTGAGGGGGAGCTTCCATGTCATGCATCACTTGCATATCAATTGGCATCTATTCAGGGGGAGTTTTCATGTCGTATGCATCATGCTGCATAGAACTCTTAAAGGGGGAGAATTGTGATCTTATATTTTGAAATCTCCATCTGCATATGCATTCTTACCCTCCCATGATTCATCTTGACTATATAAAAGGGGGAGATTGGTTTTCAATTATAGCATGCTGGTTGCTTTAATTTCTTAAACTATTTTCTTTTTGATGAAGTCAAAGGGGGAGAATAGTTTGAGTCATCAGATGACTCACTGTGTAGTGTTGCCATCATCAAAAAGGGGGAGATTGTTGTGCCCCGGTGGTTTTGATGATTGGTCTTTGAAGTGAGTTATTCTCTGTGAGTCATCTAGCTGTGTCTTTTATATGCTCGATAAATTCAGGTTTTATCATGTAAGTGAATGGAGTTCATATGGCTGTCAGATAACATGCTCTACTTTAATTCTGTCTACACTCTGTCTGCACTGTCTCCACAGCAGTGCGTCAACTCAGTGTGCTGATGTGTCGACCCTTCAATCATACTTGTCTCTGTTCTCACACCAGTGCGTCAACTCCTTGAGCTGATGCGTCGACTCTTCAGTTCAGTTTCTTCAAGTCTATACATTAGACTGTGGCAAAGTCTATTCATTCGTTTGGGTAACAAAGTCTGTACAGCCGTGTCATATGCTCCTGAAGTCCACACATCGGTCCTCTTTCAAAGTCTGTACAGCCACTGGTCTAGAATCTGAGTCTGTACATCGTCTTGTGCCTTCAACGTTCAAAGCCTCAAGTTTGTACAACGTGAAGTCTACACATTGGCTTCGCTCCATAAAGCCTATACATTGGCCACTGCTCTCCAAAGTCTGTACATTGGCTTCGTATCTGCAAGTCTATACACTGGACCTTGTTTTACCAAGTCTGCACACTCGCTGCACTGTTCAAGTCCACACACTGGCAGCTCTGCTTAAGTATATACATTCGTCTGAACTAAGTTCATTTTCCTCTGTCTGTCTACATATGATTCAGGCCATCAAGACTTGGCACGTGATCCAAGAGGCTGAAATGCTGACACGTGGACACAGCACTTCAAACAATCAAGAAAGAAGCTCCTGGATTATTCTGGTGCGTCAACGCAGTGAGCAAGTAGCGTGGATGCAGCGGTTCAAGAATCCCTTAATGCAGCCTCTGGAGTACATTGGCAGCATCGACGCTGCAGCTCCATGCGTCAACGCAGCATGCTGAGAGCGGTGACGCAACAGTTACAAAGGGAGAGCCAATGGGTTACTGGATTACTCTGGTGCGTCAACACATTCATCAAGTGGCATCAACGCAGCAGGTTGATGGATCGACCATGTAACCAGAGGGTGGACACAGTTGCACAATGCGTCAACGCACTCCACACAAAACGTGAGAGCGCTGAAGCCATCTAAGTTCAGAAGCCATCTAAGTTCAGATGCTGGATCACCGATGCGTCAACGCAGCAGTGGAGCAGCGTCGACGCAGCTATTAATAGGGCTAGGATGGTTGCTCACTGGAACGCATCAATGCGTCAACGCCATGGGTTGGAAGCGTCAACGCAGCAGACTTGAGTTTTGCTGGTAGAATGTCTTTGAAGGCTGCGTCAACCCCTTGAAGCAAGTGCGTTAACGCCACCTGACTCTAGTTGCTGAGCGTGCTAATGAAGGGCACGTGATCCGAGGTGCCTGGCTCGTGAACCAGTATGCTGCCACGTGGTCCGAATTTCTAGGGCAGGAAACGTGGAAGCCACACTCGCCCAGTGTGCTGCTGCTGCTGCTATATATACGAGTCTTCATCCTCTGTAGAAGACTGATCGAAGAAGAAGCCTGAAGAGCAGAAAGCCCTTCGATCCAGAAAAAGAGAAAAAGAAGAAAAAGAGAAGAAAGTGAGAGTGAGAGCAGAAGAAGGAAAAGAGAGAGATAGTGCTCGTGAGAAGTGAGAAGAAAGAGAGAAGAAAGAGAAGCAGAAAGAAGAGAAAGAAAAGAAGAGGAGGAGAGAGTCTAATGCAGATCAGTTCAGTCTGTTCGTGGATCAAATCCAGAACGACTATGCTCATTGAGAGTCACATTTCTTGTGTTTCATTTCCAACTTTTGTTGCTATGTTTTTATGTTTCTGTATTTTTCTTTTGTTTCCTTGGTAAGTCTTCTTCTTCCGATTGCCCTACTGGGGATCGGCTTCCTCCTGTGGGATCAGGAGTAGGGAGACGGGTGTGTCTCCGGTTTGTGCTGGTAGCAGAATGCTACTGGTGATAGTTCCCTCCTGTGTGGAGGAAGGGAGGCTGGTTCCTCCGGTTTGCAAGTAGCAGGGGGGCTACTTGTAAGTTCCCTCCGGGGTAGGAGGAAGAGAGGCTAGGCCTCTGGTGGATTGCTGGTAGCAGTGTGCTACTGGTTGGTTCACTGGTAGCGGGGCTACTACTAGTGGGGTTCCCTCTTGGTATAGAGGAAGAAAGACGTGAGTCTCTGGTTTCTAGTGACCGTGGGTTGCTAGAGGTTCCCTCTGGGTAGGAGGAAGAGGGGAGGTTGTTCCCCTGGTTAAGCTGTGTATCAGCGTCTGTTGGCAAGCTGTGTTACCCAGCTATTAGTAAAGCCACACTCGGTTTGAGTGTGGGGTGGATGTAGGTCTGCTGGACCGAACCACCTAAAACCCATTGTGCAGGTGGTTTGATTTCTTCATCTGTCTTATTGCTTCCGCTAGATGCTTGCATAATGGCGCTTCAAATGTTTGCTTCAAAGTTCAACGAAGTTGATTAGCTGTGCACGCTATCTGTTTGACACTAGGATTGTGTGTTGCTTGAATTGTCTAATTGCTTAGAGTGTCTTAATCTGCAACTGCTAATTAGTCTTTCAGATTTGATAAATCTATCTAGTTAGAATTCTAGATAGTTAGTGGGCCGAATATTTTAATTGGCCGAAAGTTATAAAAACGGCTATATTCATTCACCCCCCCTTTGAATACTTGCACCGAACACAACAAGCATATTCCTTTCCAAAAGACAAGACCCGAGTCCTGTTCGACTGGGTAATAGAATACAGCATGGTCACTTTGCCTGAGCCAAGGAGACCGGAGGACCTGAAAAAAAAAGACAGTCCAAGATTCTGCCCCTACCACCAGATGTTGGGACATCCAATCGAAGACTGTTATGTTTTCAAAGACATCATCGAAGGAATGGTAGAGAAGAATGAAATAGAGCTGGGAGAGTACAAAGTAGACCCACCTCAGCCACATGAAGCCCCTCTCAGGAGAGCAGCAGTCAACATGATCTCCCTCTACCAGGCCTTACCTGAGGAGATCTCTGAAGCAAGCACACGGAGCACCTACGAAATCCATTTCCTGGAGCCTGTGAAAGAATAGTAGGGGTGGCAGCAAGTCCCTGTAAAGCACAAGAAGAAGAGGGCACCTCGCCCGAAAGAGGGGGCAGATATCCTTGGCGTTACACCCCGGCCTGCTCCGCCAGTGGTAGCACCCGTATGGGTCACTCCACCTACAGCCATCAGAATACATACACCTAACAGGAGGAGACAGACTCTGCGGCCAGTAATCAAGGAAACCAATCCTGGGGTCCTTCGACTACAGCACCTGATTGAAGGGCTAGATGAATATGTGCAGCCCGAATTGAAACCTCTACTGGTACGGGACCACGTCCCATGGCAAGAGCTGGAACAACTCTCACTCAAACAGGCGGAGGAAGCTAAAGTAGCACCCCCTGAAGAGGGCAGCCTGTTCTAGGGGCAGGCACCCACAGAAACCAAAAAGAAGAGAAAGTAAAAGAAAAAGAAAAGAAAGGCCACTGGGGCCAATAAAACACAGGTTGTCTCCTGCAATACCCTGTCAGCACTCTTCAACCTACCCGGAGAAGAGGAAGAAGAAGAAATTTGCTTCACACCCCATGCTGGGGGAGGCAAAGCCGAGGCCGCAACTGTTGCGCATGCCACTCAGTCGGGCCGAAAATGGGGGCGCCAGCCACCACCCAATCACAACATCATGTTCAGAGGGGAGCAACCCTACAAGACACCTCCACCGGAGGTTAAGGGAGTCCAAATCCCTCCTCCGTCAGGCCTATACGACAAGAGTGGGGGCAAGGCAGTCCCTTCGTTCCTTGAATTTATGAAGATGTCAAAGGGGAAGCAGCCCTGTCGAGAGGCTAACCCTACACCCGGGGCCATTCACCCGCAGCCAGCGCAACCTACTGAGGATGCAAATGCAGATGGAGCTTGCCCTACAGCAGCTAATAAAGAAGACCCGATAGCCGGTGCCAGCCAAGAGGGTGCCGAGTCCGAGGAAGATGAAGCAGGTCCGTCTGGGCCCACAAATCAAAACCTCCCCAAGCCCAGATGGGCTGAAGAGATGAAGCTCTCCAATGTCCGGGCTGGGAGCCGAATAATGAAGTTGCTCAAAAAGCTCCCCGCTCGATTTACGATATGGGAAATTCTCTCTTTGAGTGAAGAAACTCGGCAGGCGATCATCACTACTCTGCAGACGCCTGCTCATTTTGAAGCCTGCATAGCTGAGGCTATACCAGAAGCCAGTATGACCTTCTCTCCAGAAGACATGCTACTACCTACTGCCAGTCACAACATGCCTCTATATATGAAAGGGCACCTGAATGGGAGAGAACTGAACAGGATCCTGGTCGATCCTGGTGCAGCAGTCAACATCCTGCCATACAGAATATACGAGAGGTACCACTTTAATGTGCATCTCGAGAAAGTCAGGGATATGCGTATCACTGGCTTCAACCAAAAATGTGAAGTATCTATGGGAGTGGCAGAGTTCACGCTGACCCTGGTAGATTTCACTACAACGGCGCAGTTTCATGTCATTGACTCTCGCACCTCCTACAAAGCGCTGCTCGGCTGCCCATGGCTGCATGAAAATATGGTGGTGCCCTCCACACTCCACCAATGCATCAAATACAGCCTCCAGGGGAAGGAGGAGAGGATATTTGCTGATCCCCACCCATTCGAGGTGTTTGAATGTCACTTGGCAGACGCCAACTTATATACGGGGCCTCCCCGGAAGGTTTCTGAAACTAAGACCCCCATAGGGGCCTCGAAGAATAGATCGGGTGACGGTTGGTATCCACCACCGCCACGCGGATATGTCAAGCCGAAGGTGGTCTCCCACATCACCGCTTCTGGAGATGTCAACAGGGTGACACCCCCAGTATTATACCCCAAAGCTAAGGAAGTGCAGGTCAATCGACAGCACGCCCACATCGGAGTCCCGGCCGGCCTCACCAAGCCAGTCTCCGGCCTCAACGACCCAACTATCGAACCTTTCAAAGCTTGGGAGGTGACACAGGAAGATGGGCCCAGTAGCTTGTTCTATACAGCTGAGGAGCATCCCACTCTGGAAGACACAGACTGCAGCCTCCCTGAAGATCTAGCCAACCCACGGGTTCCTGTTCAAGGCCGGGCATTTACAACTGATCGGATGGCCAAGATGTTTCAGAAGCAACACATTCCTCCCGATCAGTCTCAAAAGCACAAAGAAGCTTTCCAGAAGATGTGGTATCCTGCAAATCTGGATAAGGAAATGAGACGTGTCTCTCAACATCCAGGGTTGAGCTTCACCCTGGAGGAATATTATTACAGTGGGTGGTACGAGGTGGATACTATCTCCGCCCTCTATCCTACTGAAGATAGCCCTCTGGGGGCAACCTTTGATGAGTATCCGGTGGAAGCCGAATATCTCGAACTGGCTCAGTCCGGAAATCAAGAAGTAGAAACCTCGGCCCCTTGCCGATGCTGGGAGCAGGTTCATCCTGAAGAAGCGGCCCTTCAAGCCGAATTTGATACGGCTAGCAGCAGCGAAGCCGAAGACATGCAAGAAGCAGAAGTCTCTCCCTCACAGGGGTCCTACTAATGACAATTTCAACACCCTTTCTGCCAATCAGGGAAGCCTTGGTCAACTCCAATCAAGGGGAACCGGCTACCCGGAAAGAAAAAAGCCACTTCTACGGAAGACACAACTGTCCCAGAAGCCGAGACTTCCTCAGCTTCTGCTATAGAACCAGTATGATGTTCGAGCCTGGCAGTAAACAGTCACCAGCCCGTCGTGGCTGCAATCTCATCTGCAAACACTAAAGCTGCTCTCTCATCCTTGGGAGCTGCGACGGCAATGGATTGGCTAATAGAACAATCCACTCAGCCGCTAGCACAAGAAACAAAGAAACCTCAAGAAGCTCTGGTGGTGTCTGACGAGGAAGTCGAAGTACTCGACCCACAAGATGGTATTCCGGACTTCATCGACCTCCAACCGGCACCTCTGGAAATAGAAGATGGAGGCCAAGCCACAGTCGATGAACTAATAGAAGTCAACTTGGGAGATGATGTGGACCCTAGGCCTACCTTCCTCAGTGCCCAACTATCCCCAAAAGAACGGGAGTTGTACACCCAGCTGCTGCTAGAGTACCGGGACTGCTTCGCCTGGACTTACAAAGAGATGCCAGGTCTAAGCCCCGATGTCTCACAACATGAGCTGGCAATCAGCCCTGACGCCGAGCCGGTGAAGCAACCACCGCGGCGCATGAGGCTAGAGCTCATCACCCAAATTTGTGCTGAAGTCGACAAGCTCATTGACGTGGGATTTGTTGAAGAAAACTAGTACACCACATGGCTGGCGAATATCGTCCCCGTGAAAAAGAAGAATGGACAGATCCGGATATGTGTCGACTTCCGGGATCTAAATAAAGCCTGTCCCAAGGATGACTTTCCGGTGCCAATAACCGAGGTCATGATTGATGCTACAACCGGCCATGAAGCCCTGTCATTCATGGATGGGTCGTTCGGCTACAATCAGATTTGGATTGCGGAGCATGATCGAGTCCATACTACTTTCCGAACCCCTAAAGGCATTTATCATTACAAGAGAATGCCGTTCGGACTGAAGAATGCTGGCGCAACCTATCAACGCGCGATGACCAAAATCTTTGACGAGCTGCTCTACCACAAGGTTGAATGCTACATAGATGACCTGGTGATCAAAACCAGAAGAAAAGAAGATCATCTGCAAGACCTCCGGATTGTCTTTCAGAGGCTAAGGCAGCATGAGCTGAAGATGAACCCTATGAAATGTGCGTTCGGAGTGTCGAGCGGAAAATTCTTAGGCTTCATCATCCGATATCGGGGAATCGAGATAGACCCCGCAAAGATCAAGGCAATTCAGGGGTTACCTCCGCCAAGGAACATCTCCGAGCTGAGATCACTACAGGGCCGCTTGGCTTATATCCGGCGGTTCATTTCCAATTTGTCAGGGCGATGCCAGCCCTTCCACAAGCTAATGATGAAAGATGTCCCCTTTTATTGGGATGAAGATTGCCAGGCAGCCTTTGACAAGCTAGAAGACTACCTGAAAACTTTTCCAGTGCTGGGCGCACCGGTGAAAGGACGACCATTCATATTGTATATAGCAGCTACACATAATTCTCTGGGGGCAATGCTGGCCCAGAATAATGAAGAAGGGAAAGAGCAAGCCCTCTATTACCTCAGTCACAGACTGGTCAGAACTGAAGAGAAATATACTTATATTGAGAAGATATGTCTGGCACTGGTCTTCGCAGTTAAGAAGCTCCGACACTATATGTTGTCGCATGAAATCAGCTTGGTATCCAAAGAGGATCCCCTGAAGTACATCATGTCTCAACTGGCACTCAAAGGCCGCCTGGGTAAATGGGCGGTAATCCTTATGGAGTTTGATGTCTCCTACGTGCCGCGCAAGGCCGTCAAGGGCCAAGCTATTGCAGACTTCTTCGCTGAGCACCCAGTGCCCGGGGATTCCCCGTTGGAGCCGGAGCTTCTTGAAGATGAAACCCTGGAAGCCGTTCAAGTACAACCCGCCTTATGGCAGCTATATTTTGATGGCGCTTCCAGAATTGACACCTCTGCCACTGGATCAGCCAGAGTCAGGGCAGCAATAGGCATAGTCCTGAAATCCTCAGAAGGAGAAGTGGTGCATACATCCTGCTCCATAAACAAACAATGCACAAACAATGAAGCAGAATATGAAGCCCTGATTATCGAGTTGCAAGTTGCTCTGTCCATGGGAATTCAGATGTTGGAAGCATTCGGAGACTCCATGCTAGTTATAAAATAGCTGGAGGGAGAGTTCGATGTGCGAAAGCAAGAGCTCCTCCCCTATCACCAGTTGGCAACTCGCCTGATGTCAAGATTTTACTTCATCAGCATCAAGCACATCAATCGAGGCCGGAATGCTCAGGCAGACGCCCTCGCTAAGCTGGCTAGTTCATTGGCGGTCCCGCCAGACACAAGCCTGAATATAATAGTGATCAACCGTCGACAGGTCCCCAGCGTAACAGAGGTCCTGGCCGACGAACAAGAGATGGAAATAGCAGTCATCGAAGGGGTTCAGCAGCCTGATTGGCGAGAGCATCTCCTACGCTGGTTTCGACACCAGCAACTTCCAAAAGAAAAGGAACAAAGAATGAAGCTCCTGAGGATCAAGGATTCTTACGAGATGAGAAGCGGGACCTTGTTCCGAATTATGGCAGATGCCCAAAGGAAAGTCCTACTCCGTTACTTGTCTTCAGCAGAAGCAAGACAGGTGATGCAGGAGGTCTATGCCGGATCAGCTGGAGCACACCAGGCTGGCCCGAAGATGAAAATTGAGATAAAGAAGCTGGGTTACTATTGGCCCACTATATTTGACGATTGCTGTAGATTTGCGAAAGCTTGTCAGAAGTGTCAAGAACACGCTAATGTGGCAAGGAGACCACCAGTGCCATTGCATCCCACCCTACCAAGCTGGCCGTTTGCTTAGTGGGGCACGGACGTAGTAGGGCCGCTACCAGCATCTTCATCAGGGTGCAGATACATCTTAGCAGCTACGGACTACTTCTCCAGATGGGCGGAGGCAGTAGAACTCAGAGATGTGACGGGAGAACTAGTTGCAAGATTCTTTCAACAGAATGTAATATTTCGGTTCGGGATCCCCAGCCGAATCATCTCTGATAATGGCAGTCACTTTAGGAACCAGAAGGTTTATCGACTGGCCGACAAATACAAAATCGACTGGAGGACATCGTCCCCCTACAACCCTTAAGCCAATGGACTCACAGAAGCCTTTAACAAGACCTTATGCATGCTGCTGGCGAAGACTGTCAAGTCTAATAAAAAGGATTGGGAAGAAAGGATGTACGAAGCACTTTGGGCTTATCGTACTGTCTACAAGACCCCAACCGGCTGTTCACCTTTCTCCCTCGTTTATGGGTCGAAAGCTGTAGTGCCCATAGAACTTGAAGTTCCTTCATTGCGAGTTGCCGTCCAGCACAGACTAGTCAGTGGTGAACAGGCCAATGCAGAAAGAAGATTGGAGGAGCTCGCCGAGCTCGAAGGAAAACGCCTCCGGGCACAACAAAGCATCCAACTCTACCAAGCTCGCATGGCCCGTGCTTTTGACAAGCTAGTCAAGGGTCAAGAATTCAAGAAAGGAGACCTGGTAATGGTCAAAAGAAGAGAAGTGATGGCCTCCAACCCCAAAGGAAAGCTGGTCAAAAACTGGGTCGGGCCGTATATCGTCCGCCGAGTATATGAAGGGGGTGCCTACATCCTTGTAGACCACAAAGGAGTCATCCAGTTTTCTCCCCTCAATGGAAAACATATGAAGCTGTATCGTGCAGCACAACCAACGAGCCCCGAGTGATCGGTCGGGATACCTTTCCCCTTAGTTTAGTGGCAATCCGCCCCAACCGAGCTACCCTTCTCCATTGGTCTAGTGGCATTCCACCCTAACCAAGCTACTCTTCTCCTTGGTTTAGCGGCATTCCGCCCTAACCAAGCGGCCCTTCCCTTGGTTTAGTGGCACTCCGCCCTAACCGAGCTACCCTTTTTCTTGGTTTAATGGCATCTCGCCCTAACCGAGCTACCTTTTTCTTAGTTTAGTGGCATCTCGCCCTGATCAAGCTACCCTTTTCTTGGTTTAGTGGCACTCCGCCTTAACTGAACTACTTTTCCCATTGGTTTAGCGGCACTCCGCCCTAACCAAGCTACCTTCCCTTGGTCTAGTGGCACTCCGCCCTAACCGAGCTACCCTTTCCTTGGTTAGTGGCATTTCGCCCTAACCGAGCTACCTTCTCCTGGTTTAGTGGCACTCTGCCCTAACCAAGCTACCTTTTCCTTGGTTTAGTGGCACTCCACCCTAACCGAGCTACCTTCCCTTGGTCTAGTGGCACTCCGCCCTAACCAAGCTACCCTTTTCTGGGTTTAGTGGCACTCCGCCCTAACCGAGCTACCCTCTTCTTGGTTTAGTGGCATCTCGTCCTGATCAAGCTACCTTCCCTTGGTCTAGTGGCATTCTGCCCTGATCGAGCTACTCTTCTCATTGGTTTAGTGGCACTCCGCTCTAACCGAGCTACCCTTACCTCGGTTTAGTGGCACTCCGCCCTAACCGAGCTACCCTCCTCTTTGGTTTAGTGGCACTCCGCCCTAACCGAGCTACTCTTCTCCTTGGTTTAGTTGCACTCTGCCCTAACCGAGCTACCTTTTCCTTGGTTTAATGGCACTTCGCCCTAACCAAGCTACCCTTTCATGGGTTTAGTGGCACTCCGCCCTAACCGAGCTACTCTTCTCCTTAGTTTAGGGGCACTCCGCCCTAACCGAGCTACCCTCTCCTTGGTTTAGTGGCACTTCGCCCTAACCAAGCTACCTTCCGTGGTTTAGTGGCACTCTGCCCTAAACAAGCTACCTTTTTCTCGGTTTAGTGGCACTCCGCTCTAACCGAGCTACCCTCTCCTTGGTCCAGTGGCATTCCGCCCTGATCGAGCTACCTTTTCCTTGGTTTAGTGGCATTCCGCCCTAACCGAGATACCTTCCTTTGGTCCAGTGGCATTCAGCCCTGATCAAGCTACCCTCTCCTTGGTCTAGTGGCATTCCGCCCTGAGCAAGCTTCCAAAAGAATACGTCACACCGCCATTACGAGCCTTACGTTCGGATTGGCACGAAAGCCCTTCCTTGCGTTAGCATTATGTTACCGCTAACGAATAAACCCGAGTCGGCTGAAGATTTTGTGTTCTAGCTGGCATTCTCACATTGTTGCCACTACGGGCCATCTACTGTCGACCAGGAGTCGAACATCACACTTCAACCTGCCACCCTATACATATCAAAAAAAAACAGAAAGAAAAGAAAATGGGGTTAAAAATAGAGATACCCCGCCAGACTTGCTTCTATATTAGGGAAAGTGCAAAAATGGCTATAACCCAGCTGTGGCGAAAACCCGAAGGGGCGCTGCAGGCAAAATCGGGTACCCCGCCGCGTGAAAACCCGGAAGGGCGCGCGGGCAAAAGCAAGAGGGGGCTGGCTCCGTTGAAAACCCGAAAGGGTGCTTGAGTCAGTAAAGTGGTAATTTCCAAATTCCTCTCCTATTCTCCACCCAATGGAACTCTGAAAGGGACAATCATCAAAGACCCGCCGGAAATCCTTTAACGAACCCACGTCGACCCTCGTCATCATCGGCGAGATTGGTCGATCTCTACCCTCAACTTGGACCTTACGTCCCTATTGGTAATCCCATCCTTGTTTCGGCAATAACCCATGCCGATGAATAAACCCACGTTCAACCCTCGTCATCATCGGCGAGATCGGTCGATCTCTACCCTCAACTCGGATCTTACATCCCTCTTGATAATCCCATCTTTGTTTCGGCAGTAACCCACGCCGATGAATAAACCCACATTCGACCATCGACATCATCAGCGAGACCGGTCGATCTTTACCCCTAACTCGGATCTTACATCCTTGTTAATAGACCATATCCCTTGCTTCGACATCTAGCCGGTGTCGACGAACCGAAGCAGGATCCAATCCCTGTCATCATCGACAAGGCCAGCCAACATTTTCATGGTCCTGTTCTTCTGCATCCCGAATTCAAAAAAAAAAAAAGAAAAAAAAAGGAGCAAAGAAAATGGGGTTAAAAATAGAGATACCCCGCCAGACTTGCTCCTATGTCAGGACAAGTGCAAAAATGGCTACAGCCCAGCTGTGGCGAAAACCCGAAAGGGCGTCGCAGGCAAAATTAGGTATCCCGCCGCGTGAAAACCCGAAAGGGCGCGCGGGCAAAAGCAAGAGGGGGATGGCCTCGGTGAAAACCCGAAAGGGCGCTTAGGTCAGTAATGTGAATAAAAAATGATTGATGAATAGTGATGAACCATCCTCCGTCCAGAAGGCCATTTGCAAGGCCGAGGCAGAACCTTCATCCGATATCCCACTTATACACCCTTTTCGACCCTTGTCACCATCGGCAAGATCGGTCGCTACCCCTGTCCGATTCTTGTCACCATCGGCAAGACCGTCTACCATTTCGACCCTTGTCATCATCGGCAAGATCGATCGCTACTCTTTCTGGTTTTTGTCACCATCGGCAAGACCGTCTACCCTTTTCGACCCTTGTCACCATCGGCAAGATCGGTCGCTACCCCTGTCCGATTCTTGTCACCATCGGTAAGACCGTCTACCATTTCGACCCTTGTCATCATCGGTAAGATCGGTCGCTACTCTATCTGGTTTCTGTCACCATCGGTGAGACCGTCTACCCCTTTCGACCCTTGTCACCATCGGCAAGATTGGTCGCTACCCCTGTCAGGTTCTTGTCACCATCGGCAAGACCGTCTACCATTTCGACCCTTGTCATCATCGACAAGATCGGTCGCTACTCTTTTCGGTTTCTGTCACCATTGGCAAGACCGTCTGCCCTTTTCGACCCTTGTCACCATCGGTAAGATCGGTCGCTACCCCTGTCCGGTTCTTGTCACCATCGGCAAGACCGTCTACCATTTCGACCCTTGTCATCATCGGCAAGATCGATCGCTACTCTTTCCGGTTCTTGTCACCATCGGCAAGACCGTCTACCCTTTTCGACCCTTGTCACCATCGACAAGATCGGTCGCTACCCCTATCCGGTTCTTGTCATCATCGGCAAGACCGTCTACCTTTTCGACCCTTGTCACCATCGGCAAGATCGGTCGCTACCCTGTCCGGTTCTTGTCACCATCGGCAAGACCGTCTACCATTTCGACCCTTGTCACCATCGGCAAGATCGGTCGCTACCCTTTCGACCCTTGTCATCATCGGCAAGATCGGTCGCTACCCTTTTCGATCATTGTCATCATCGGCAAGATCGGTCGCTACCCTTTCGACCCTCGTCACCATCGACGAGCCCGGTCAACTGCCCCCTAACCTGGGCCTTCCGCCCTCGTTGATCAACAAAATGTCATTGAGTCGACATTTGACCCATGTCGATGGTTATAACGCACCTCTCATCACCAGCGGCAAGGTTCGCTAGGTGCATCTGCCTATGCTACCTATGTCCCACCTTGGCAAAGGCCCTATTCCGGGAACGGCTACGTCGCGGTGGAGCGAACACCTCACCCCTTCCCTGAAGGCGTGAGCGCTCTCCTGCTCCATCGGCAAGTATCCCCAGGTTCGGGTGATCAGCCAGAAGAAGAAAAGAAGGAAAGAAAAGAAGTCGTGATCGAGGCGACAAACAGAGATGTCTTCATTAATATGACTTGTCGGAATACATTTACGCCCGGAACATCCCCCGGGGGTACATAAGCTCCAAAAAAAAAGGAAGCGGAGCCCGATCAAGGAAAGAAAAAAAAAACAAAATGAAATCACGGCAAAGGACGCCGAAAAATATCTGCCAACTCCAAGAGGCCCAGTGAGGAGTGTCAGGTCAATTCTTGCAGTCGGGCCTCAGTAACTGTCACCTGCGATAACCTTTCGTCCAATGAGGCAAGTTGTCCTTCGGCCAGATCAGCTTCTTCTCTTAACTGGGTTTCGAGGCACTCGCCTTCCCGCAGTTCGGCTTCGACCTCGGCAAGCTCAGCGTGCAACTCTGCCTCCCGTGCCGTGAGGAGCAGCCGGCGTTCTGAGATATTGCCGGCAGCGTTTCTCAGCTGTTCCATGGTCACCCTCAAAGAATAAGCAGCAGCGTGGCAATCTGCCCTCTCCAGATTCACAGCCGTCAGCTGATCAGAAACCTCTCGGCTCAGGAACTCCCGCCTGTTGGCGTGCTTTAATAGCATTACAACCCGCGGAGTCCAATCATCCATGGGGCAGCCGAATGCTAATAATGACCGGGAGAGGTGGTCTACCAAGCTCCTCAGCTGCACATAGGTCAGGTCCGGAGAAGTTGACATGGCCCGCTGGAGATTGTCCAAAGACTGCCATACCATGTCATCAGAGAATCGTAGGCCTAGTGGCGAAGTCTCAGGGAGCTAAAAATCCACCCTGCTATCTATGTCGGCCCAGATGTCATCGGCCACCCCGAGGGACGTCGATGGCAGGGTCTGTATGACGCCGACTGCTGGCCCAACAGTTGCGGTTACGGCTGCCAAGGGGCCCTCTATGACGGCAATTTACTTTCCTTCCCTTTGGGGCGAAGTCATGACAGCCGTCTTAGCGGCTGAGGGTGCTTGCTCCTCCCGAGCAGTCTCACGGGTCGTCAACAGAGGGGAGCTATCTATAACCGATAAGGCTTCAGCTTCTTCCGCAATAATTTCTCCCGCCTCTACTTCCGGGAGAGCACTTGGCTTCAGCAGTAGCTCTTCGCCGGCAACCAGGGCTTGAGTCCCCGCAACCTCGATCAGGTCGCTGACTTCGGCAGTCACACCGGGCTCCCCTGAGGCCGCTGCAGCAGCATAGGTCCGTGGAAGCCGCAGGGCGATGGGCCGCACAACAGGTGGAAGAGCCGATTGACTAATATCCACGCCAGGAAGGGGTATGCGGATCATTACAGCTGGTGATACCGCCTCAGCCTGCATTGCACATACGTACATCAGCCAGTTGGCTTGGAAATAAAAAGAAGTGCTGCAGGCGGGAATCAGAATACTTCCTACCTTAACCGGCACTATATTTAGGCCTCCAAAAGTGGCCTCTGAAGATTCTGGCCCTTCTCCTACAGTCGGGTATGATGGCCCGTGCTCGGCTCCCAATAGCCTCGGAGGGCTAAACCTCAACAGATCACTCTCATAAGCTGAAGAAGCCCCGGCGTCCTCAGCCTCGGTGTCGACCATCGGGAACCCCTCGTCATCGCCGGAGCCGCCACCATAATCAACTTGTTCAGAGGAGGATGATTCTTCTGCTTGTTCTCGGACCTCCAATACCTGAGCGGGAATCGTGCTGCTAGGAGGAAGCCCTCTACCCAGAATCTCCTCAGCGGTCTCCGCCTCGGGAGCATCCGTCGGCGGAATATCCAGGGGCTGGTCCCTTGGAAGCCCTTGCTCTCCGATGGCAACCCCTGCCGTGGCACCGACCTCAGGGAGCAGCGTGGGTCGAACATTGACTGGAATTGAAAGACAATAAATAGTCAAGACCCGACTGAAACCACAATATGCCACCAAGCTCTATCGGCATGCTACAAATTACCTTCTATTTCTCGATGGGGTGTCGGTGAAGGCAAGCCACCCTCAGCGGAGGCCGAGGGGGCTTCCTCCTCTCTCTCCCCAGCAGCATGCAGCTCCGGTTGCCGCCTCCAACCCAACAACGGCGGAGGTAGTGCCAGCAGCTACTAAAAGGAATGATGATCAGCCAGGGCGGCGGAAATAAACAAACAAGCCAGGCAAGAATAATAAGTCACCTTCGCCCTCAGGCCCTTGCGTCCAGGCGGCCTCAAATTCGGAGAATGACGGAACCTGAGGAAGGGGAACTGTGGACTCCTCTTCAGCAGCCTTCCTCCGACGTGCCCGAGTGGCGCGGGACTCTACCCTCTTGGCTTTCTTGGCCCTACTGATGGCCTCCCTGACCTAGGACCTGGTTCGCTTTCGCAAATCCCCAGGGGGTAATGGTGTCGTAGTCGGAGTTGGCTCTGGAATATTAAAATATGAAGGCTTCTACGCCTTAGATATCAACTCCCTACAGTGTCAGGTCGCCTCCATAGAAAGGTGAACTGCAAAAGCACATAAGTGAGAAGATGCACACTGACTATAGAAGAAGCAACTTCAGGGCTGAAGAAGAAAACAAGCATTACCTGGCCGCCCCGTATATCAAGGACTAAGCGGCCAGTAAAGCAATACTGGCACCTTGTCCCGGGAAGCCGCCTCGCGGATAAGCCAGCACACATCACCAATTGTTTCACTTTTGTCCGCCAGTTGAGCCAAGTCTTCATGGCCACAGGATGACAAGTGATGATATAAGCTCAAGTGGTCGAATCCCCAACCATCGACATACTTGAAAGATATCAGAAGCTGATGGTCCCGGATGGCTTCTAACGGACTCGAAATTGAAAGTCCATGAGAATGAAGCAGGGCGAATATCCAGGGGGTGTTGGAATATAAGTCAGCCCGCCTGTCTTCCCTCCTGATGAAGGTCCGGTAGGGATGAAAACGGTCGATTTCTAGGCGCCAGCCCACCACAGCAGGAAGGGGTTCTTCCACCGGAAGGGGGATTGTCTGAACAGCAATCCGGTCACTGCTGACCCGGCACAACCCCCAGAGGGTCTTCACGTAGTCATCCTTCTTGATCTCTGGCATCCTCGGGTCGGCCTTGGGTGACCTACCCTTCACAGCTTTCCTGGCCTCTATATATGCCATCACCTCGGTGTTAGACCAGGACTTCAGCTTCTTCAAATAGAAGGGGTCAATATCTAGAATGGGTTCCCGCTGGGAGTCTAAAAAGTGCCGTTCGGCAACATGCCAGCAGTCCTTCCGGAAGTTCCGATAGAAACCCGTTCGTGCATTCCACCACTTGATGAAGTCTGGAGTCACTCAGGGCAGACGGGCCGGGGTTGGCACCCTGAATGATACGTCCTCCCGATGATGGAAGTAGTCCCACCATGTGCGGGCTTCCTCCGTAGTCGTCTGACCGGCCCGATGTCTATTCAGAAGACTGAACTGGGCTGAAGAAGAAGGAATTTGCTCGTCATATCCAAAATTCCGGCTCAAACGAAAAGGATAATACGGCTCCAGCCACAGTAAGCCGCTCTTTCTAAATACAAGAACACTGGGGCGGATAGACAGTGCCCAATCGACCAGTTCTGGCTCCAAGATGGGCCGTGTGCTCTTGGACCCGGTGACCTGATGAATGAATTCCTCTGTCTCAAACAACCGGCACTGCCGCATCCTGTTGACTAGAGGACTGGAGCTGGCGGCCAAGCTCCAAAAGTGCAAAACTCCTGGGAAATCTGCTGGAACCGTAGTCAGCTTCCCCCGAATAGCAAAATGTTGATCCGCTAGTGAAGACGGTTCAGCGCTAGCAAACTCGATCATCCGTGGCAAAGGACGATCTGACTACATCAACCGGGGAGCTGCTTCTGGAAACAGGGTGCAGACCCAGGCGTTAAAGAAGTGGATGGGACCAACTATCCGTGAATTCCTGGGGATGCGCGACTTGTGCAAGTCCGCCAACATTTTATATATGAGGCATAGAGCCATTGGGCATAGAGACAACTTTGTCCCCCAAGCCATCAAACAGGCGGGGTAAATCGCTTCCGGCCTAATCACCGTCTCGTCTCCTTGAGGAAGGGCGAATGAACAAAGCCAATAAGTCAGGTACGTAGCATAATGTGTAACTGCGTCAACTCCTGTGGGATTCGGGCCGACTTGCCGCCCTCTCCCTGAGACAGCGGGATATGTCGCTTGGCGTCGAGCCCTCTTCTTCCGCGCCACTGCTGTCGGAACCACCGTGGGGAAGTCCTCATAGTGCTGCTCCCCAGCAAAGAAATATTGAAGCCACGTGCCCATCCGCACGCGTCTATTTTCGCCAGGCTTTCGCGCTTCCCGCGGATCAAGCGTCAGGCGCAACATGGTGCAGTACACCTTCATCTGATAACGGTAGGCGAAGCCCGTGAAATATCTACCTTCGCCATCCGCCTCGTCTTTCAGCCAGTCTGGAAAACAAACTTCTTCATACGGCTCCCCGTCTATGGGCAAGCCGCTCAGCTGGGAAAGACTCCAGAGATCTAGTGAAGTCTCACCCTCTGCAGTGTAAAAAGTGTTGTATTCTGGGCAGAAAACTTCAATCATCCCACATCACAGACCTCGGGAGATCGGGTACCTGTATCGGGAAGCATATACACTATGGTATACACCAGCATGCACCAGGATGGGGGCGTACTACCGTAACACAAAGTCTGTGAATTCAACTGCCCCGGTCTGAAGGCGTGAGCATCGGTGGCTTTGAGTTCTCCAAACCACCCCACTGAAATCTGATGCTTAAACCGGACCGCCAAGCAGTCTAAAAGGAAAGGCTCATCTCGATATCCCCAGTGGAGCGGGGCGAGGAATAAACTGTATACGGGCTTCTCCCTGTCAACGCGTCCGGCAGTTTCATTCCAGCGAGCTGGTGTATACTACGGTGCTCTCGTCAGCATCCCGGCCTCGGGGGATAACTCCTGCACTCCAAGCACGGCCCCCCATTTCCTGGGCTCACCCGGGATATACATAGGCATACCGTGAGTAACTGACTCAGTCAGACTGTCTCACTCTGCCAGTAGAGCTCCTTCGGCTCGACGGATAACAATTATATCGCGCTTCCCACCAAGGTTGAAGCGCTCCAAGAATGCCATCAAGTGCTTATCTTTAGGATGGTCCACCCTGACGCCGTCCCCTCGATCATACCTGAACTGGTTTCCGTCAAGAATCAATAGGCGGCCAGTGTCGACAGTGTCGGTCTCTGAGTCCGAGGACTCGGCCACCACAGCTACATGTCGAGGCCCCCGATCAAGGGAATGCACATTCCCCCAGGTCACAGCGACCCGGGATGCGGAAGAAGATGATCCAGATGCCATATTATCTGCAAAACAACGCCCAGAGGCGAACAAGCAGAGTCAGAAATCAGTTGATCGAAGCAATATTTCTGACAAAATTTCGGCAGCATCTCCCCAGCTCGGGGGTTTGCCGAAAGAAAAACGGAAGCCGTCCACAGAGGGAGCGGCCCCTAAAAGTAGCCATAAGCATTAAGCTGAGGCCGAATGGGACACCCGAGGGATTTAGCTCCGAGGACAAGTCCTACGAGGAGCCTCCCGGGGCCCAAAGAGCGGGTTCAAAACCCAAAGCATAATAACGACTCAACTCACCGGCTCGCTCAAAACCCAGAGCCCACTCAGCGCCGCGGGAGGAGGAGAAAGGGAGGAGAGAGAAAGAAGATTTGCAAATGAGAAGTTGTGAAGAAAAAATGAAGAAGAATTTGATTTATAGGGGGGGCTCCACCCCTGTTAAAACGGCGCGCCCCAGGGCGCGCCGTTTTAAGCCATTTGCACGCCGCTTTTAGCGGCGCCATTTTAACTTTGAAAGCCCAGGGCGCGCCGGATTCAGCCGTGCCGTTTCAATCCTGAAGAAATGCCACGCCGTTTTAAACGGCGCCGTACAAGTCTCCTGCCTCGCCGGATTAGCGTCCGAAGCCAGAATTAAGTGCCGTTCGAGCTTCTGTCAACCAAACGAAGCTCATCCGTAGGCCTTGCCGCATTCCTGCCTCACTTGCACCGCCTACGTCTGGGGGGCATTTGTTGGCACTCAAAATATAATCCTTAGGCGACCAAGCCGCAAAGACGAATGATACGGCCCACTGAAGCACAGAAGCCGATGAAGACTAGCTTACTGAAGGCTCTTCAAGCTCCCAGAGCCCCGAGCCACCATGAAGGGAACACCGGGGACTTCACCTTAGGAGAGTCAGAATGAACCCACAACCAACCGGCAGCGCGACCAAGCCTGCCCAATCATCCGGCATCGACCTCGTCATGTCGCTACCCCACATCCGTCGCCCGACCAAGGACGACGGTCTACCCAATGGCTCTCCTGAGGGGGAAAAACGTCCTCGGCCGTCCATAACAAGGGGCCGAAGGTTCTGTTAGCAGAGGGCCCCGATCACCCGACATGGGTTCGGCTCCTTGTCATAATGGGCCCATTAGTGGCCAATTGATCGCCATTCAAGGCAGAATCATCCGGGATGCAACACCGTCCCGCAAAGAAGCCTCGAGCACGAGCCCTCTCGACCAGAAGCACAAATCACATTGTCGAAGGCCGTGCCAACAGGATTGGGTATTGACTTCGAGGGGAAGGTTTGTCTTCTTAACCGAGATGAGGGACTCTAAGTTGAGGATAAGGTCGGGCTCATCGGGTGTGAGAAGGAATAGAAGAAGCTTGCTAGTGTAGCAACCAACAGTGTAAATTGAGGTGATGGACCCGACACATAGGTGATAGAAGTCAAGGCTCTTAGGTCGGTCGGTTGCCAGGGCCAACACCCAGTCAGCTCAAGTTGCTACTCTAAGCCCCTTAGAAGATCTTCCCAAGTCTTTACCTCAAAGCAAGATTGGAATGTGGTGTGATAGGAGTTAATGGGTACTAATTGGAAAGGGTGCTCCAGGGTTGAGGTTTGTAAGTACAAGGCATGAGGGATGGGATTTTGCTTGACCCATTTGATGATGAGTTCTCCTATGGTCACCACCCTTTGGGTGAGATTGAGTGGCTTGGGAAGGTATGGATTAATTTGGATGGGGATGAGTTGATGTCCTTCATCTATATTGATATGAGTAGGGATTTCCTCAAAGAGTGGGGACGGCTTTGGGTTGGTGTCCATTCCCGGGTATTCGGTCTTGTGGGCCGTGGTCTCCTCATGTTCACTCCTGGCCTTATTTATTCTTTGAAGCAGGTTCAGAGGGCATGGTGGCCAGGTACGGGGCTCCAGTGGGTGAAGGAACACAAGGGTGTTGAAACCATAGGCTCCCGAGAGATGTGGGGGATGAACAAGGCAAGACCGACGCATTGGGTCGAAGGTGGCATTCCTTTCATCAAGCCACTGTTTCCCTAGGAATATGCAAGGGCCTGTCAAAGTACCAATTTGACACCAAGCCCCATCAAAATATTTATTCTTCCCAAACCATTTATGAAATTCAACAAAGACTTGGTCACCGTTGTGCACAATTTGTCCGGTCCTAGAAAGGGTGGCTATGATATCGGGGGAAACCCAATTATCTTCTACCATGTCAATGAAGTCAATTTCTGTGGGGCTCCCATTGGGTAGATATGCTTGGAATATGATGGGAAGTGGGGCCTTTTGGTCCCTAGACTCAATGACATTGGTGCGTAGATAGTGCATAGTGTGATCCGAAGGTGACTCTAACACAAATGTGCCCATGGACTAGACTCGTAGAGACAAGTCTAAAACTTGCTCTGATACCATATGATGTGACACACCCTAAGGGAAAATGCAACGACTAGACCGAATTCCCTTGGACCTAAAGATGCAAGCACAACCACAAGGCTAGAAATCTACGCAAGCGGACACTCGTACGGCGCGGACGCTCAACCCGTGGGTGACTAGGGGATGCCGAGTCGAGGATGTGGGGCAGGTCCCTTGCTGGTAGAGGACCAGCAGCACTTTAGTTAGTCTCCCCTCGGATACGGTCGCTCACCTCAATAGGCCGAAAGGTGCCAAAGGGAATGGAACCACTCACTCACACCTACGGCGGTCGCTCGGAGGTGGTGGAGCCTTGGGACCGGGCACTCTCTCCCTTACCCGACGGCACAAATGAGGAATATTGAATAAACAAGCATGATTAGGAGCAAGGGCAGCGAGCTCACCTGGCCGGTTTGAAGAAACCGGCCCCGATTCGGAGACATGGGCGAGCGGGGAAGTGTGGGTTCCCCGCACACTGTGTCGATGAAGCTTCACCCTGCTAAAGAATTACATGCACTACTCCCCTCACAGGGGGGAACTCGGGGTAGGGGATAATTGGTTACACTCAAACACTTCCTCCATACAGGGAGGGGCTGTAAACCGGCCAGGCGGGGAGGGGAAATTAGGTGCCGAAGCCGCTCGACCGGGTTGCCAAATTTTGCCGGTTCTGTCAGCTGCAGGCCTAAGGGCACTTGGGTGACGTCGTACTCCAAGCTGAGAAGTTGGATTTATGCGGGACCACCTCTGGATGAGAGAGTATCCTTCTTGGTGTGTCACGGTCAAAGATCTCTAACTGATTCATCTCGGTCGCTCGGTGGGAGCCTCGGGATGCGGACTGGGTCTCATTGGGCACTTGGGCAGAGAATCTATCATGACTTGCAGACGATGTACCAGCAGGACCTGAGGTCGGATTGTGGCGGGGCCAGGGTCGTCGCGAAGAGGGACAACCCTGGGAGCTCCCAGAACTGGTTTGACCCAATGCTGAGGTGGGAGGCACCGGCAGCACCGGATCTTGTGAAGTCGCGCAGTTGCAGGAGCTATTAATTCTGGATGGTTTTTTACTTTTAATCTGATTGGCGCCTTCTCAAAAGGCCGTTAATTAATTAGCGCCTCTTCAGGCAGCCATTAATTCTGGATGGTTTTCTACTTTTAATCTGATTTTTGTTCAGAGAAATGGCGCCTCCCTGGAAAGCCGTTCATTAATTAGCGACTATTCAGTGGATGTTAATTACAAATTTTATTTTTCTTATATCATATTTTTATACTGAGAATTGGCGCCTTTCCATGAGGTCATTGATTAATTAGCGACTGTTAATATGGTTATTAATTACAAATTCATTTTCTCTTTCTTCCTTTTTTTAATTAGATTCTTGAATCTGGGAATTAGTGCCTGCATAAGTGGCCGTTGATTAATTCGCATCCAGAGACTGGGTGTTAATTACAAATTCATTTCCTTATATCAAGTTCTTAAATCTGGTAATTGGCGCCTTTCCAGAAGGCCGTTAATTAATTGGTGGCTGTTTACTGGTCGCTGATTACTAGAATTGGTGGCGTCTGGGGTGGTCGCCAATTCTTTCAGTGGCAGGGGCCTCAAACAGAAGCTCCTCCGTGGACTCCTATGGACGCACTTTTCGACACTCATTCGTTTGTTCGTTTGTTGGCTTATTCGATGCATTTATTCGTTTGTTAAGTGCGTGGGCGTGCCAGTCACAAAGTGACGATTTATTCAGACTTCATGGAAGTCCTTGGTGCGCTCGATCTGACTTGGTCAGATGATTGTGTAGTTCGTGTCAGGACCGAAATCCACCGCGCCATAAAGGTCGCGATGTTATTTACATCCTCCATAAGAGGGAACACCCATGATTAGTTGCCGGAAATAAGGGCCCCATGGCCGAGAGAATTGTAATAACGGTGTAGCGACATGAATGAAGATAAAGGCGACATGCAATGCGCACATATGCTCAATCATTAATTAAATGAACTGCCAATTTCTTGTTGGCCACGTATCGGCCCTTGAATATTCGGGTGGTGACCCGGTGTGAAAGCATGGAAAATAGCGGGTACGAGACAATGTGTCAATGTCTGCCCTGCCCGGGGGCATGCTTAATGTTCATCCGTTCGGAGGAGAGAATCAAATCCATGTATGAGTGGATCATACTCCATGGAGTATTGGCCTGGGGCAGCTTGTGGGCAAGACCATGACGAGGGAGATCCCCAAGTTGAAGCCCACACTGCAAGGCAACTTTACTTTTCCCTTCTTACTCGAGTCTGGAGAAGAGGAGCTTGCATGAAAGACCTACGAGGCCGATATGCTTTAGCAATTTTCATATATTTTTTAGGTTGTCTATGTGCTTCCATTTTTTTTAACTCTTTCCCTTTTTTGTTTAGGTAACCATGCAAGGGGGGCAAAGGTCGATGCATGCAGCCATTGACTCAAGGACAAGTCGATGCAAGGGATCTTGATGTCAGGTGGCAGCTGGATCAAGGAGAGGTCAATGCAGGGGGTCCTGAGGTTGGTGCAGGCGGCAGCTAGAGAAAGGAGAGGTCGATGCAGGCGCTCACATGTTTGCAGAATTAGGGTTTCTTGTATTCATGAAATGCACATGAGGGGTTTCCCTATTTTTAATTGGTTTTCTTTCATTTACCTAAGTGAAGTTCATGGTAGCCCATGATGATACTCATATTCAATTTTTGGTGCTCTTCGCAGTCCTTGTGAAGCTTCAGCCGGAGTGCCCATGATTATGTATTCCATTCATTTGTTGTCCCTCTCTTGTTGTTGTTTTTTATATATTATCTTAATTCTTATGAAATTTCGACAGCATCTCTCCCGGACCCGAATGCCGGGGGGTAAAGCGGGTGCCCGTCCACAAGGAGTGGCGTGCTCCAAAAATAGATGTGCGAACAGAAGCGGCAACACCTGAAACCGTCGTGTCCAAACACGATGTAAAACCGAGTGGACGAGAAGACAAAGCATAAGGGCAGATGTCACCGTATCAAGGGTGATAAGATGCCACCGTATCAAGGTGACAAAGTGTCACCGTGTCAAGGCGACAAAAGGGTGCCATATCAAGGGCGACCAAAGGGTGCCGTATCAAGGCTGATTGAAGGGCGCCGTATCAAGGCAACTGAATGGTGCTGTATCAAAGCGACAGAAGGGTACCGTATCAAGGCGACGGAAGGGTGCCATATCAAGGCTACAGAAGGGTGCCGTATCAAAGCATATTGAAGGGTGCAATATCAAGGCAACATTAGGGTACCATATCAAGGCAACAGAAGGGTGCCGTATCAAGGGCGACCGAAGGGTGCCGTATCAAGGTTGCAGAAGGGTGCTGTATGAAGGCAACAGAAGGGTGCCGTATCAAGGATGTCCGAAGGGTGCCGTATCAGGGCCGATTAAAGGGTGCCGTATCAAGGCTGATTAAAGGGTGCCATATCAAGGCTGATTGAAGGGTGCCATATCAAGGCTAATTGAAGTGGCGAGGTCAGCGTATCAAGATTGATAAAGTGCCACCATATCATGGCCTTCGAGAGAGTGCCGTATCATGGCTGATTAAGTGGCGATGTCATCGTATCAAGAGTGATAAAGTGCCACCGTATCATGGCCTTCAGAAGGGTGCCGTATCACGGGCAGGCCATATGGTGCTGTATCGAGAACAACCCTACGTCACCGACTTAAAAAGGGGGGTAGAAGAAGAAGAATTTGGCTAGGGTTGCAGTTGCCAAAGGGTTTGGCGAAGGATAGGGAAGGTAAGGCTTCCCTCACGTAGTATGAGGAATTTCTGAAGCTAGGAGGGCTCAAGCCCCAACAGAGAGAAGTGAAGAGAAGGTTTGGCAACGAAAGCAAACAGCGAAGCTAGCCTTACAGTGCCATGACAGGGACACTACCCAAGGGAATGGATATACCCCAAACCATGGCTTCGCAGGGTCTCCCCTCAACGTTGGTGCAACAAAAGGATGAAAGGGAAAAAAGGACAAAGAAGAGAAATGCAGAACGAGGCGGATGTAAATACTGTAGATGGGGGGAAACCTCCTTCATTCATTTCAATCATGAAAGCAAAATTACAGATGTTCAAGCCATGAGGCCAACGAGAATACAAGTGTTGTATACAATAATGAAGGGAGAAAAGAAAAGCCAAGACCAGAAAACCAGGGCCAAAGGGAGAGGATAAGGTGAAAGAGGAGCAATGGCTCCCTTCACCGTTTCCTCCGACTACATTAGGATAGACCCTCCCCTCTCGTTCTCACTTACTCTCTTCTTCTTCTTTGTTTTCTCTCTTCCCTTCACTCTAAGGATAAGGTGAAAGAGGGGGAGACTTCAATTGATCTGTGGAGCCTCCACTAGCTGAGCAGCTTACCCATTGACGGGGAGCCGTATGAAGAAGTATGCCTCCCGGAATTGATCAAAGATGAAACAAATGGGGAGGGCATGTACACAATTGGATTTTCCTACCTGTACGTGATGAAAGCGTACCGAGAGATGCATCTGTCATATCAAGGAGGGAAGCAGCCTGCGCAAGGTGATCACCGAAGGGTCCGTGCGGGCATGTGGTTAGAATATTTCTTCGACGGAGAGAAGAAGTATGATAATTTTCCGTCCGTCGGTGCCGCGGTGGCCCAGAAAAAGCACGGCCGGAGCAGAATTGATTTGAAGGCTACTGACCTTAAGGGGGGCATAAGGACAGTCCCAACCCGGCAGGCGTTGATTCCATGATGCATTACGCTGCCTTCTTGGCCTACTGGCTCTGCTCCTTCGCCCTGCCATACGGCGATGAAACTGTTATTCGGCCATAAGCCATTTACCCCGCCTGCCAGATGGCATGGGGGGAAAGATTGTCGCTATGCCCGGCCGCCCTGTGTTTCATTTACAAGACCCTGGGCGACGTCAGTAAGCACCAGCTTCCCCGCCAATTTCGGAACGTCGGCCCAATGCACTTCTTCAATGCTTGGGTCTGCACGATAGTCCCGGAGTATGCTCCATGCACGCTCTAGTCCTGGACATTATTCTCGCAAATGCTGGAGTTCGCAAGTACGGAGCCGGGCTTGACGTCACAGTAGCTATATCTTCTGAGGGGCAGGCTGACAACGATCCCTTAGGATGCCCCCGGGAGCATTCATTTCCGGGCCTTGGCTGCCCATTCAAGTCCCTTGGTGAATAACAAAAGGGAATGTAAAGACGACCAGGTGGAGAAGTACATCCACCCTATCAGCCAGCGGACAGTCACTCGTCCATTGCTGGAGCAGGAGCCTCGCGGATGGGTGCTGTCCATACGCCCCAGCGTTCTCGTCTTCAGGAAGGGGAGCACTTTATTGCTAGAGCCATATTACCCCTTCCATTTCGGGCAAAACTTCGGGTATGACCAGCATATCCCGCCACATAGTGCTTAGTTCCACTTGGCTGTCCGGATGCTCCAGGGGGCCGTGACCGCCGATCATGCCTGGGCATGGATTGGGCGGACAACTCCACGTTCAAGGTGCCGGCGCCGAGGCGGCGTCCACGGGTGATGGTGGACTATATTAAATGGTGGAACGCCCGGACAAGCTTTGTAGCACCCGGGATTAAACAATAGAGAATAAAACTTCCTTACATAAATAAAATTCCTAAATAAGTAGGCCCGAAGGGGAATGCTTAAAGCCATGGTTTCTTAAACAAATAAAAATACAAGAAAAAAAAAGAGCCAAAAAAAATACTTAAGTCCATGATCCTTTAAACTCCATACACCGTTAAGGGGCCTTAACCATTAGCTCAAATAAAGTCTTTAATGGGCTTTATAGTACACACACACACACACACACACACACACACACACACACACACACACACACACACACACACACACACACACACATATATATATATATATATATAATGGGTTTAAGGACATATGAATATGCATATATATATATATATATATATATATATATATACTTAACTATACCCTCGAAACATAACATGCTTGGGCCTTTTCTTTGGAGTTTAGGGGAAGGAGGAGTTAAATTAGTAAATGGGCTTCAATAATCTAAGAATGGGCCTTAAGGGCTAGTATGTATTCATATATCTATACTCTTAAGACTAGAGATACATGGGCTGGAAAAGCCGTAAAACATCCCTAATGGGCCTCCCAAATAAAACCAACCCAATAGCAAAGGAAAGTTACACTTTCAAATGGGCCCAAAACTACATGATTAACCCATATACATTAA
This sequence comes from Amorphophallus konjac, assembly GCA_022559845.1. Classification (NCBI taxonomy): domain Eukaryota; kingdom Viridiplantae; phylum Streptophyta; class Magnoliopsida; order Alismatales; family Araceae; genus Amorphophallus; species Amorphophallus konjac. The sequence continues at coordinate 379,068,944 of CM040118.1, read as the reverse complement.
AAGCCTTGAACCCATGTAAGCCCAATTAAAGGAGAAGCCCAACCCACGATATATAGATAAATATCTAATAGGATTTAACTAGACTGATAATTAGACTAAAGAGGATATGAAACTCTACAGTTTGAAAACACAAACCCTTCTCTCGTTCGAAGACGTGCATGGGCATTTGGGGTTTCAAAGAGGCAAGAAGGAAAGCGGCGTGGGTTTTGGTAAGATTAGATTTATCTTAGGAAAATAAAAACCTACTAGGGCTCCTGGAACCTACAAGGATTCGGAAAGGTCAAACACCCTATAAATAAGTACCCCCTTGCAACGCAGTCGCATCTTGTTGATGCTGCTGATCGTTGCTGCTGTTGTCGTGCGGAGAGGTCGACGTTTGGTTGTCTTCCTCTACTTCCCGTTCGTCTTCGGTGCGACGTTTGGTTGTCTTCCTTTAATACTATAGAAGTTAGTTATGGAGTTTTCGCCTTAATAGCTTATTCGTGGGTATCGGAGTCTCCTTTGGCCATGAAAATTTATGGGCGTACTAGTGGGATGGACATCGAGATAGTGAGAGTGGTTGCACCATTTTTTGTACCTCCTATCTCAAGATCCCCCATCTCTCAACGAAAACTTATTTTGAACGTCTGATTAGGTAGAGTTTTTCGAGCCCGTCATTTCGACATATAGAACGCGTGATTCCGACGTGTATACGTCGAGAACCGGAGGTTTGAAGAAGATAACACATTTGATATATAAATGACGACAAGCTTACTATCGTCAAATCCTTTTGATGACATAACGCAAAGTCGTTAAATTCTATATATATATATATATATATATATATATATATATATATATATCATGTAATTATATCTTTAAAAATTCATATCTATTAAAAGATGTAACCGAAAATTATAAAAATTATATATCTGGAATTCTCAAATTTTTCTCCTAATTATCATATATTTTATTTCTCTAAATTATTTTAAATAAATAAATGTGCCTTTGAATATATATTTTTGAAATTATTCAATTAAATAGATATTGACTTGAATTCTTGTTAAATAAATTAAGTTGAAAATCATAGAATTAACATCCCTCCAAGTGGACGCTAATCAATAAATGACACTATACACGGACGTCAATTAATATAAGTTTATTTAATTATAATTAATTATAGATTTTGATGGACGTAAATTGTATAATTAACGTATTCATGTTCTTAACGTTTTCTTCCGGTTTTGACTCATACCTAGGGTCTTTTGGCACTCTCATCTTACGTCCGTAGATGGAGCCCCTTTTTCATAATTGGTTCACGTTATACACCTCAACTCTCGGTGACATACGAGTCCCCCATTAGACATTCCGTTCCTTCGGGCTATCAAGTTAGTCATTGGGACCTCCGTAAGTCTCCGCTAGCCTTGGATTCCCTCAAGGTAGCCGAGCTGGTTGTACCCTAAAAATCTCAGGATCCGATCCGTGTCACTTTGGTTTTCCGTTAGTCTTGACACTCTACTCCTTTTGGAATCTTCTTGTCATCAATTCGAGAACATAACCCTTTGACTCTGTATTTGGCCAAATCTGATTCTGAAACATTAAGGGCTGTGGGTCCGTGACTTTTCAGTGCCAGGTAGGACGGAAGGCCAATTCTGTAAACCATGGTAATTTTGGGTGTGGCATTGCACCAAACACTGTACATCTGCCATATTCTGTTATATCTATCATTATGCAAACTCTGTTAATTCTGTTAAATCTGTTATTCTGATAATTTGTTGCTTGGTTATTTTGATAATTTAGATATTCTGCTAGATTACTTATATTTATTGGAACTCTATTATATTCTGGCCAATTCTGAAGTTATGTTCATCTAAGTATATGTCCTTGTTATATTGTGATAACTTGTCCTTGACTCTGCATGGGAATTCATCCCTATTTCTCTTGAGCTCGTAACTACCTTTGGCTTTAATATTCTCTTTCCCGTTAGATTGATCATCATGATTTTCTAGTTCCATACCTTGCATTGTCATGAACATGTTAATTGGCTAATCACTTATATTCAGCTTGATGAGAGATATAATTCCTACTGAGCTTTTTGCTCACCAGCCTATTTTCAACATTTTTCAGGTAATAACATTGAAGATAGTCCATAAGATGGGGAAGGGCAAGAGTGTTGAGTGTTGTGAAAAAAGTAAGCCGGTGTCTTTTTATTTTCTTGAGTCTTATCTTGTCCTTGAGTCTTTTCCCTTTATAAAGTATTTGAGTCTTTTCTTTTTCTCATATAAGTGGAGTCCAGTTATGTAATTAACATTTGATTATCAATAAAAATTATATTTTGTCCATATTGTCTGGCCTTGGAAATTTTGTGTCTTATGTATGCTCTGATTATTCACGACTGTATCACTGCCGCGTTCCAAACTACACGTTCCGCTGCTATCGGTTTGGGCGTGACAGTTTGTGGTATCATAGCCTAGGTATATTAAACCCTAGGTCTTGACTATAGGTCGCCATAAGTTCTAGGTTCAATCCTATTATTACTCGGTGAGATTGGGTAGATCCTTGGGTTATGAGCTAAAAAGGAAATTAAAATACTAATAAGATTAGTTTATGAAGATAGCTTAGTAAAATTCCATGAGAATTACTTGATAATCTTACATGAGATTGTTTGTATCTTGTAGAACTAGATAGATAACAATGGCCGTCGAGCGTGCCCATTGGCGTGAAATGCAAAGGACAGTTCAAGGATTGACTCAGGCTCTTCAACAGGTAGCCGAGGGTGGAGCAAATCAAGGAGCTGGAGAGTTACATCGTGAGTTCCGATGTCTCGATCCCCCTAGGTTTAGTGGGACCCCTGATCCTGATGCAGCGGAAGATTGGACAAAGGAGATGGAAAGAATTTTCTGAGTAATGCAATGCTCGGATCAAGATAATGTCCTTTTAGCAACATTTCAACTAGAGAAGGATGCGAGGGCTTGGTGGGAGTCTGTAGAAGCCACTTTACTAAACATTCAAGTAACTTGGGTAGAATTCCTAAAATATTTCAACGAGAAATATTTCTCGGAGAGAGTCCAGGAGAGAAAGGCGGGAGAATTTGCTTCCCTCAAACAAAGAAGTTTGACCGTGGCAGAATATGAGGCTCAGTTCTCAAGGTTATCACGATATGGACCTCATTTGATCATCACAGAAAAGATGAAAGCTAGGAGGTTCTTAAATGGACTAAGACTGTAATACATACCCCAGTTGGCACCAATAGACATTCAATCATATGCCGAGATGGTTAAGAGAGCTCAGTTATTGGAAGACGCTATGGAATTATCCGACAAGGTTAAGGCGAGAATGGAGAAGAAGAAAGAAGGTAATGGCAAAGAGAGGCCCAATGAGGGAAACGACATTCCGAATGGCAAGAAGCCTAAGGAAGCAAAGTGCAAGCATTGTGGGAATGAAGGTCATCAAATCGAGAAGTGTCACTGGAAGACTGGAGCTTGTTTTTGTTATGGAAGCCAAGAACATAAGGTAGCCGACTGTCCCCTTCCGAAAGATCAACCTCAGCAGGCAAAGGATCGCAATAAGGAACGGCATCAAGGACAAATGCAAGCAATGAGGCGAGTCGAACCTGTTGATAATAGAGTATCTAGAGATACCCCTTTAACCTAAGCCTAGTACCTTAGTTATTCTGCTAGCATGCCTAGATGATCATGTTTTGCGATTGAGGTGTAGAACTAGATACCCCGCTGATCTACATATTGGAAATGAATGTCGTGAAAATTTGGAGACCAAATTCTTTTAAGTGGGGGAGGATGTAGCACCCGAGATTAAACTATACAGAATAAAACTTCCTTACATAAATAAAATCCCTAAATAAGTAGGCCCAAAGGGGAATGCTTAAAGCCATGGTTTCTTAAACAAATAAAAATACAAGAAAAAAAAGAGCCAAAAGAAATACTTAAGGCCATGATCCTTTAAACTCCATACACCTTTAAGGGGCCTTAACCATTAGCTCAAATAAAGTCTTTAATGGGCTTTATAGTACACACACACACACACACACACACGCACACACACACACACACACACATATATATATATATATAATGGGTTTAAGGACATATGAATATGCATATATATATATATATATATATATATATATATATATATATATATATATATATATATATATATATATATATATACTTAACTATACCCTTGAAACATAACATGCTTGGGCCTTTTTTTTGGAGTTTAGGGAAAGGAGGAGTTAATTTAATAAATGGGCTTCATTAATCTATGAATGGGCCTTAAGGGCTAGTATGTATTCATATATCTATACTCTTAAGACTAGAGATACATGGGCTGGAAAAGCCTTAAAACATCCCTAATGGGCCTCCCAAATAAAACCAACCCAATAGCAAAGGAAAGTTTTAACACTTACAAATGGGCCCAAAACTACATGATTAACCCATATACATTAAAAGCCTTGAACCCATGTAAGCCCAATTAAAGGAGAAGCCCAAGCCACGATATATATATAAATATCTAATAGGATTTAACTAGACTGATAATTAGACTAAAGAGGATATTAAACTCTACAGTTTGAAAACACAAACCCTTCTCTCGTTCGAAGACATGCATGGGCATTTGGGGTTTCAAAGAGGCAAGAAGGAAAGCGGCGTGGGTTTTGGTAAGATTATATTTATCTTAGGAAGATAAAAACCTACTAGGGCTCCCGGAACCTACAAGGATTCGGAAAGGTCAAACACCCTATAAATAAGTACCCCCTTGCAACGCAGTGGCATCTTTTTGATGCTGCTGATCGTTGCTGCTGTTGCTGTGCGGAGTGGTCGATGTTTGGTTGTCTTCCTCTACTTCCCGTTCGTCTTCGGTGCGATGTTGCTAGCGTGTTGTGAAGCATGTCTGCTTCCTCTGCTTCCTATACTTCTTCCCTTCGGTCGTTGTTTTCATCTCATCAAGTTTCAGGTAGGTGTTCTCTCTGACGGCTAAACTCAATTAACAAGGATAATACATGCTCTTATGATCATAAATAGCATTCTTATATCTCGTGTTCGAGTTCATAGTCTCTAGTTTCTCGTAGGTGATCTCTCTCAAGTAAAAATATTTAATAATAAAATTGGCATGATCATGCTATTGTTGATTTTACGTAGGTGTTCTCGACATGAAGCTAAAGCGTTTAATATTAAACCTTAATATAACATCTACATGTACCATAATCTTTAACGCATCCGTAGGTGAGCTCTCATTTAAGCCAAACTATTAAGCAGTTAAACCTTGCGTGATCTAGTCATTTTCTACATGATTTTTACGTGTTTTGGTTTAATACTATAGAAGTTAGTTATGGAGTTTTCGCCTTAATAGCTTATTCATGGGTATCGGAGTCTCTTTTGGCCATGAAACTTTATGGGCGTACTAGTGGGATGGAGATCGAGATAGTGAGAGTGGTTGCACCATTTTTTGTACCTCCTATCTCAAGATCCCCCATCTCTCAACGAAAACTTATTTTGAACGTCCGATTAGGTAGAGTTTTTCGAGCCCGTCATTTCAATATATAGAACGCGTGATTCCGACGTGTATACGTCGAGAACCGGAGGTTTGAAGAAGATAACACATTTGATATATAAATGACGACAAGCTTACTGTCGTCAAATCCTTTTGACGACATAACGCAAAGTCGTTAAATTATATATATATATATATATATATTGTAATTATATCTTTAAAAATTCATATCTATTAAAAGATGTAACAAAAAATTATAAAAATTATATATCTGGAATTCTCAAATTTTTCTCCTAATTATCATATATTTTATTTCTCTAAATTATTTTAAATAAATAAATGTGTCTTTGAATATATATATTTGAAATTATTCAATTAAATAGATATTGACGTGAATTCTTGTTAAATAAATTAAGTTGAAAATCATAGAATTAACATCCCTCCAAGTGGATGCTAATCAATAAAAGACACTACACACGGACGTCAATTAATATAAGTTTATTTAATTATAATTAATTATAGATTTTGATAGACGTAAATTGTATAATTAACGTATTCATGTTCTTAACGTTTTCTTCCGGTTTTGACCCATACCTAGGGTCTTTTGGCACTCTCATCTCACGTCGTAGATGGAGCCCCGTTTTCATGATTGGTTCACGTTATACACTCCAACTCTCGGTGACATACGAGTCCTCCATTGGACATTCCGTTACTTCGGACTGGCAAGTTAGTCATTGGGACCTCCGTAAGTCTCCGCTAGCCTTGGATTCCCTCAAGGCAGCCGAGCTAGTTGTACCCTAAAAATCTCAGGATCCGATCCGTGTCACTTTAGTTTTCCGTTAGTCTTGACACTCTACTCCTTTTGGAATCTTCTTGTCATCAATTCGAGAACATAACCCTTTGACTCTGTATTTGGCCAAATCTGATTCTGAAACATTAAGGGCTGTGGGTCCGTGACTTTTCAGTGCCAGGTAGGACGGAAGTCCAATTCTGTAAACCATGGTAATTCTGGGTGTGGCATTGCACCAAACTCTGTACATCTGCCATATTCTGTTATATCTATCATTATGCAAACTCTGTTAATTCTGTTAAATCTGTTATTCTGATAATTTGTTCCTTGGTTATTTTGATAATTTAGATATTCTGCTAGATTACTTATATTTATTGGAACTCTGTTATATTCTGGCCAATTCTGAAGTTATGTTCATCTAAGTATCTATCATTGTTATATTCTGATAGCTTGTCCTTGACTCTACATGGGAATTCATCCCTATTTCTCTTGAGCTCGTAACTACCTTTGACTTTAATATTGGTCTTTCCCGTTAGATTGATCATCATGATTTTCTAGTTCCATGCCTTGCATCGTCATGAACATGTTAATTGTCTAATCACTTATATTCTGCTTGATGAGAGATATAATTCCTACTGAGCTTTTTGCTCACCCGCCTATTTTTAACATTTTTCAGGTAATGACATTGAAGATAGTCCATAAGATGGGGAAGGGCAAGAGTGTTGAGTGTTGTGGAAAAAGTAAGCCGGTGTCTTTTTGTTTTCTTGAGTCTTATCTTGTCCTTGAGTCTTTTCCCTTTATAAAGTATTTGAGTCTTATCTTTTTCTCATATAAGTGGAGTCCAGTTATGTAATTAACATTTGATTATCAATAAAAATTATATTTTGTCCATATTGTCTGGCCTTGGAAATTTTGTGTCTTATGTATGCTCTGATTATTCACGACTGTATCACTGCCGCATTCCGAACTACACGTTCCGCTGCTATCAGTTCGGGGCGTGACAGTTTATGGTATCAGAGCCTAGGTATATTAAACCCCAGGTCTTGACTATAGGTCGCCATAAGTTCTAGGTTCAATCCTATTATTACCCGAGGAGATTGGGTAGAACCTTGGGTTATGAGCTAAAAAGGAAATTAAAATACTAATAAGATTAGTTTATGAAGATAGCTTAGTAAAATTCCATGAGAATTACTTGATAATCTTACATGAGATTGTTTGTATCTTGTAGAACTAGATAGATAACAATGGCCGCGGAGCGTGCCCATTGGCGTGAAATGCAAACGACAGTTCAAGGATTGACTCAGGCTCTTCAACGGGTAGCCGAGGGTGGAGCAAATCATGGAGCTAGAGAGTTACATCGTGAGTTCCGAAGTCTCAATCCCCCTAGGTTGAGTGGGACCCCTGATCCTGATGCGGCGGAAGATTGGACGAAGGAGATGGAAAGAATTTTCCGAGTAATGCAATACTCGGATCAAGATAAGGTCCTTTTAGCAACATTTCAACTAGAGAAGGATGCGAGGGCTTGGTGGGAGACTGTAGAAGCCACTTTACTAAACATTCAAGTAACTTGGGTAGAATTCTTAAAACATTTCAACGAGAAATATTTCTCGGAGAGAGTCCAGGAGAGAAAGGCGGGAGAATTTGCTTCCCTCAAACAAAGAAGTTTGACCGTGGCAGAATATGAGGCTCAGTTCTCAAGGTTATCACGATATGGGCCTCATTTGATCATGACAGAAAAGATGAAAGCTAGGAGGTTCTTAAATGGACTAAGACTACAATACATACCCCAGTTGGCACCAATGGACATTCAATCATATGCCGAGATGGTTAAGAGAGCTCAGTTATTGGAAGACGCTATAAAATTATACGACAAGGTTAAGGCGAGAATGGAGAAGAAGAAAGAAGGTAATGGCAATAAGAGGCCTAAGGAGGGAAACGACATTCCGAATGGCAAGAAGCCTAAGGAAGTAAAGTGCAAGCATTGTGGGAATGAAGGTCATCAAATCGAGAAGTGTCACTGGAAGACTGGAGCTTGTTTTTGTTATGGAAGCCAAGAACATAAGGTAGCCGACTGTCCCCTTCCGAAAGATCAACCTCAGCAGGCAAAGGATCGCAATAAGGAACGGCATCAAGGACAAATGCAAGCAATGAGGCGAGTCGAACCTGCTGATAATAGAGTAGCTAGAGATACCCCTTTAACCTAAGCCTAGTACCTTAGTTATTCTGCTGGCATGCCTAGATGATCATGTTTTGCGATTGAGGTGTAGAACTAGATACCTCGCTGATCTACATATTGGAAATGAATGTCATGAAAATTTGGAGACCAAATTCTTTTAAGTGGGGGAGGATGTAGCACCCGAGATTAAACTATACAGAATAAAACTTCCTTACATAAATAAAATCCCTAAATAAGTAGGCCCAAAGGGGAATGCTTAAAGCCATGGTTTCTTAAAAAAATAGAAATACAAGAAAAAAAAAGAGCCAAAAGAAATACTTAAGGCCATGATCCTTTAAACTCCATACACCTTTAAGGTGCCTTAACCATTAGCTCAAATAAAGTCTTTAATGGGCTTTATAGTACACACACACACACACACACACACACACACACACATATATATATATATATAATGGGTTTAAGGACATATATATATATATATATATATATATATATATATATATATATATACTTAACTATACCCTTGAAACATAACATGCTTGGGCCTTTTTTTTGGAGTTTAGGGGAAGGAGGAGTTAAATTAGTAAATGGGCTTCAATAATCTAAGAATGGGCCTTAAGGGCTAGTATGTATTCATATATCTATACTCTTAAGACTAGAGATACATGGCCTGGAAAAGCCTTAAAACATCCCTAATGGGCCTCCCAAATAAAACCAACCCAATAGCAAAGGAAAGTTTTAACACTTTCAAATGGGCCCAAAACTACATGATTAACCCATATACATTAAAAGCCTTGAACCCATGTAAGCCCAATTAAAGGAGAAGCCCAACCCACGATATATATATATATATCTAATAGGATTTAACTAGACGGATAATTAGACTAAAGAAGATATTAAACTCTACAGTTTGAAAACACAAACCCTTCTCTCCTTCGAAGACGTGCATGGGCATTTGGGGTTTCAAAGAGGCAAGAAGGAAAGCGGCGTGGGTTTTGGTAAGATTAGATTTATCTTAGGAAGATAAAAACCTACTAGGGCTCCCGGAACCTACAAGGATTCGGAAAGGTCAAACACCCTATAAATAAGTACCCCCTTGCAACGTAGTGGCATCTTGTTGATGCTGCTGATCGTTGCTACTGTTGCCGTGCGGAGGGGTCGACGTTTGGTTGTCTTCCTCTGCTTCCCGTTCGTCTTCGGTGCGATGTTGCTAGCGTGCCGTGAAGCGTGTCTGCTTCCTCTGCTCCCTATACTTCTTCCCTTCGGTCGTTGTTTTCATCTTATCAAGTTTCAGGTAGGTGTTCTCTCTGACAGCTAAACTCTATTAACAAGGATAATACATGCTCTTATGATCATAAATAGCATGCTTATATCTCGTGTTCGAGTTCATAGTCTCTAGTTTCCCGTAGGTGATCTCTCTCAAGTAAAAATATTTAATAATAAAATTGGGATGATCATGCTATTGTTGATTTTACGTAGGTGTTCTCGACATGAAGCTAAAGCGTTTAATATTAAACCTTAATATAACATCTACATGTACCATAATCTTTAACGTATCCGTAGGTGATCTCTCATCAAAGCCATGATCTAGTCATTTTCTACATGATTTTTACGTGTTTTGGTTTAATACTATAGAAGTTAGTTATGGAGTTTTCGCCTTAATAACTTATTCGTGGGTATCGGAGTCTCCTTTGGCCATGAAAATTTATGGGCGTACTAGTGAGATGGAGATCGAGACTGTGAGAGTGGTTGCACCATTTTTTGTGTCTCTTGTCTCAAGATCCCCCATCTCTCAACGAAAACTTATTTTGAATGTCCGGTTAGGTAGAGTTTTTCGAGCTCGTCATTTCGATATATAGAACGCGTGATTCTGACGTGTATACGTCGAGAACCGGAGGTTTGAAGAAGATAACACATTTGATATATAAATGACGACAAGCTCACCGTCGTCAAATCCTTTTGCCGACATAACGCAAAGTTGTTAAATTATATATATATATATATATATATATATATATATATATATATATATATATATATATATCTTGTAATTATATCTTTAAAATTTCATATCTATTAAAATATGTAATAGAAAATTATAAAAATTATATATCTAGAATTCTCATATTTTTCTCCTAATTATCAAATATTTTATTTCTCTAAATTATTTTAAATAAATAAATGTGTCTTTGAATATATATTTTTGATATTATTCAATTAAATAGATATTGACGTGAATTCTTGTTAAATAAATTAAGTTAAAAATCATAGAATTAACATCCCTCCAAGTGGACGCTAATTAATAAATGACACTACACACAAACGTCAATTAATATAAGTTTATTTAATTATAACTAATTATAGAATTTGATGGACGTAAATTCTATAATTAACGTATTCATGTTCTTAACGTTTTCTTCCGATTTTGACCCATACCTCGGGTCTTTTGGCACTCTCATCTCACGTCCATAGATGGAGCCCCTTTTTCATGATTGGTTCACGTTATACACCTCAACTCTCGGTGACATACGAGTCATCCGTTGGACATTTCGTTTCTTCGGACTGGCAAGTTAGTCATTGGAATCTCCGTAAGTCTCCGCTCGCCTTGGATTCCCTCAAGGCAGCCGAGCTAGTTGTACCCTAAAAACCTCGGGATCCGATCCGTGTCACTTTGGTTTTCCGTTACTCTTGACACTCTACTCCTTTTAGAATCTTATTGTCATCAATTTGAGAACATAACCCTTTGACTCTGTATTTGGCCAAATCTGATTCTGAAACATTAAGGGCTGTGGGTCCGCGACTTTTCAGTGCCAGGTAGGACGGAAGTCCAATTCTGTAAACCATGGTAATTCTGGGTGTGGCATTGCACCAAACTCTTTACATCTGCCATATTCTGTTATTCTGTTATATCTATCATTCTGCAAACTCTGTTAATTCTGTTAAATCTGTTATTCTAATAATTTGTTGCTTGGTTATTTTGATAATTTAGATATTCTGCTAGATTGCTTATATTTATTGGAACTCTGTTATATTCTGGCCAATTCTAAAGTTATGTTCATCTAAGTATCTGTCCTTGTTATATTCTGATAGCTTGTCCTTGACTCTGCATGGGAATTCATCCCTATTTCTCTTGAGCTCGTAACTACCTTTGACTTTAATATTCATCTTTCCCGTTAGATTGATCATCATGATTTTCTAGTTCCATGCCTTGCATGGTCATGAACATGTTAATTGGCTAATCACTTATATTCTGCTTGATGAGAGATGTAATTCCTACTGAGCTTTTTGCTCACCAGCCTATTTTCAACATTTTTCAGGTAATGACATTGAAGATAGTCCATCAGATGGGGAAGGGAAAGAGTGTTGAGTGTTGTGGAAAAAGTAATCCGGTGTCTTTTAGTTTTCTTGAGTCTTATCTTGTCCTTGAGTCTTTTCCTTTTATAAAGTATTTGAGTCTTTTCTTTTTTTCATATAAGTGGAGTCCAGTTATGTAATTGACATTTGATTATCAATAAAGATTATATTTTGTCCATATTGTCTGGCCTTGGAAATTTTGTGTCTTATGTATGCTCTGATTATTCACGACTGTATCACTGCCGCGTTCCGAACTACACGTTCCGCTGCTATCGGTTCGGGGCGTGACCGGCTTCTACCGCCTGTGCAAAACGGATTGCTGGGACGGGGCTGAAAAGAAGTTCCTTAGCAAGCAAAAGGCGGTTGTGCTTGACATTGAGCCGGATCTTCTACTTCGGCTAAAATCTGGCAGGCAACAGGAGGTGATGGCCTGCATGTCCGCCCGTAAGGAAGTCCGGGCGACCAAGCCACACCCCAAGGTCGAGCTACCACTAGTCACCGTGGATGAATTCAAACGGTCCCTCCACGACTTATGTTGTATCGTGATAGATCGTCTGGATCTGATTAACTATCCATTCCCGGCGGAAGAGGAGGAGACTCCTGCTTGGAGCTGGCATTTCGAGGCAGACCCCACTTGCCCCCATCGGACATTCTTGATGAGGGAGGCCCGGAAGTCGGAGCATTATAAGAATACCACATGGTTGTTCGTCCTTCTTCGAGTGCATGGCCTGATAATTGAGAGCCCGCCAGCTGTTGTTTTGGTCATGAAGCTCCACGTGTCCTTCCATTACGCCGACGGGTGGTGCATGGGCCACTTGAGTCTCTATTACCACCTCACCTCCCGGCGACATTCAGACCTGGCCGACATCGCGGACCACTGTATTAAAATTGGAGATGTGTGTTGGCTGGTTCGAGAGGCGGCCCGTCGGGGCAAAGAGCCATCCTTGACGTACTGGCCACTATCACGTCTATATACCGGCCCTCCAGGCATGGAGCTTTTCATTCATTTTTTGTTTTCTTGTATCTATGCATGCTCTTTACACTCAAGGTGTCGATTTCCCCATGTAGAGCATCCTCCCAACGACAAGGTAGGTTGCTACCGGGAACTCCTCTGAGAAGCGCAGAAGCCTCCTCAGTTTGAGGCACCTGAGCCAGCTCCCACGACTACTCCGCTACCACGGGCGAGCAAGCGTGCAGGGGCCAAATCGCCAGTGAAGAAGGCATTGGCCACCGCGAAGGTGGCCGAGAAATAGAAGGGGAAGAGGAAACGGGCGAAGGTCACACCTTCTTCAGCCGCTGCCCCTACGGTCCCACAGATTCTATCTTTCGAGGGGTTTGCTGCCTTTCAAACAAACCTCATTCCATTTGCGGGTGAGCTCCCTTTGCCTTCGAGGGTCTTCAAAACCCGATGGCATGTTTGGAGAGCAACGTCATGACATGTATGTCTTCCCTCTTTGCATTTCAGTAGGTGTGGAGGGGTCCGCCCCGACTGTTAGCCCCGGTGTAGGCGCAACAGAAGTTTCTGAGGTGCGGCCTAGCGAAGGTGACGAGGATCGTCAAGCAGCAAGGGCATTTATCAATTTATATCTATTTTGTGTGTTTTATTTTAAGTGGTCACATTAGTGAGTCTATATGTGTAATTTTCTTTTAAGATGTCACAATAATGTACTAGTCTTTAGTGTCTTAGTCTTCCACCGAAAGTTCTATCTTAGGTGATGTTAGTCATAAATGATTAAGTGTTAGGTATTGAAGCTTAAGTGTTAGGTGAGGTTTGATATTAATAGTCGTGGATGTTAGGTGAGGTTTGACTAAGTTGATCATGTGGAGAGTCTATATAAGAGTTGTAATCTTATGTTATAAAAAAAATGAAGTTGATTTGAGATTATTGGAAAGTTATTCCCTCTGAGGTGTGATGCCTCCTTGTTTGTTTTTCTCCGAGAAGAAGATGCCCATGGGTGAGAAGCCCTCGGGGTGAGATGCCCCTCCTATCCAAGCCCACCGTGTAGAGCCACCCACCACAAGCAACACCTCTGCTCCACCCCTCTCCCTAATCTCTGCGCTTCCCCCTAACCCCTCCTCACACAAAGCAACCATCAATCACCCCATCCTACACCCCTCTTCCCAGACCACCACGTGCTGCACCTTCCCCTACCCTGCACCACACCGCCCACCACCTCCACCATTGCTGCCCCACTCCTTGCTACCACCCCCACATGCACACATGGACAAGGCCCCCCCTGCCAGCGACCAAGACTACAAGAGCAAGCCCCCCCTCCACGCAGCATGCATCACGCCCACCCACACTACGCCAACGCAGTGCCCCTGCCGGTAACCTCCGACAACGTCGACGATCCTGGCCTCCTCACCCTACACTGCTCTCTCCATCCGCAACACCTGCCATCGGAGCCATGCACCCCTTCCCCTTCTCCACTGAGCACCCATCTTCTTATCTTCTGTAAACACCCACAAGAGCACCCTTCGTTGACCAACCACGCCCTCTCCTATTTACACTCACGCGCACACCGCAGTGCACCCCCCACTATCGCTCCTCTTCTCTTCCCTTGGGGAGCACTCCCTCACCCTGCTACACTCTCCCTGGCCGCACACCCCCTGCCCCTCTAACTGGGTCTCCTACGGTAAGTCCCCCATGTAGACCACGCCTCATCCGCCGTCGACCTTGTCCAGCCCCCTGCCCGCCACCCACCGACCGGTGCCGGTAGCCCTCACGTCCAGCACCCCCCCCCCACGTCATCTTCATCGGCAACGGGAAGGAGCCCCACCGGCCAGCCGCCCTCGTCGTCTCCGACAGCAAGCCCGACAGACCCCCGGGCATCCCCACTGTCGCGACCCCTCCCCATCCCCACCGCTCCACACCCTGCCGCGCCCTCCACCCTCCAGGCATGGTGAGAGCCCGACGCTGGCGGGCTACCACCGCTGCCGCTGTCGTCGTCGGCCAACTCCCCATGATGCCGGCAAGCTCCCCAGCACACCCCAATGGTGGCCGCGTCCCTCCCATCGCCGCCGTCATCCCCCCCCCCCCGTGTTCTCTCTCCCTCTCTCTTCTCACTCCATCGATCTCTTCTCTCTCTCTCTCGTGGAGATATTTAAAGAAAAAACGTTTGGTTAGAAAAAGGTGATTAAAAATAAGGAGAAGTTCAGGAAGAAAAGAAAATGTGAGAGAAAAAAAATGTGTGGGAGAAGTTCCAAGAAAAATGAAATAGAAAATAAGAGAAATAGAGAAGTTAGTTTCCTAAAATAAATAATAATAAGAATAATAATAAAATATTTTTTTAATCCAAAAGGGTGAAGAATTATTTCAAGAAAAAAATAATAATGAAATGAGTGAGAAAAAAATATGGGAGAGAAAAAGTACTTTGTAAAAAAAGGAAGGTTAAATAAATAGAGAGGGAAAATATTTTGAGAAAAGTGATGAAATAGATAATAAGGTGAGAAAATAAGAAAATCATAAGATCCGAGATTTTGTCCCGCATCAGTTTGGTATAAGAGCAAGTTGCCCACTTGTTCTCACGAGTTCGGTCCTTAGCTAAGTCTGCTCCTCCAAGAAGGGAGAATTTGAAACTTTGGGTGCATCGTCCTTGAGATGGGGACGGGTGCGAGACCTCACTTGAAGCCCCAGGTCCATCCTCCTCTGCCGTCTGTCTTCGCCTCCACCAAACGCCGCTACCACGAGGGTTCTGAAATTCGAGGTTCGAGGTCGAACCTCCTCCAAGCGGAGGGGTTTGACGAGGATCGTCAAGTAGCAAGGGCATTTATCAATTTATATCTATTTTGAGTGTTTTATTTTAAGTGGTCACATTAGTGAGTCTATATGTGTAATTTTCTTTTAATATGTCACTATCATGTACTAGTCTTTAGTGTCTTAGTCTTCCACCGAAAGTTCTGTCTTAGGTGATGTTAGTCATAAATGATTAAGTGTTAGGTGTTGAAGCTTAAGTGTTAGGTGAGGTTTGATATTAATAGTCGTGGATGTTAGGTGAGGTTTGACTAAGTTGATCATGTGGAGAGTCTATATAAGAGTTGTAATCTTATGTTATAAAAATAATGAAGTTGATTTGTGATTATTGGAAAGCTATTCCCTTTGAGGTGTGATGCCTCCTTGTTTGTTTTTCTCCGAGAAGGAGATGCCCATGGGTGAGAAGCCCCCGGGATGAGATGCCCCTCCTATCCAAGCCCACCGTGCAGAGCCACCCACCACATACAGCACCTCTGCTCCACCCCTCTCCCTAATCTCTGCGCTTCCCCCTGACCCCTCCCAACACAAAGCAACCATCAATCACCCCATCCTGTACCCCTCTACCCAGACCACCACGTGCTGCACCTTCCCCCACCCTGCACCACACCGCCCACCACCTCCACCATCACTGCCCCACTCCTTGCTACCCTCTACAAACCCCACCCCCACATGCACACATGAACAAGGGCCCCCCCTGCTAGCGACCAAGACTGCAAGAACAACCCCCCCTCCACGCGGCATGCATCACGCCCACCCACACCACGCCAACGCAGTGCCCCTGCCGGTCACCTCCGACAACGCCGACGACCTTGGCCTCCTCACCCTACACTGCTCTCTCCATCCGCACCACCTTCCACCGGAGCCATGCACCCCTTCCCCTTCTCTACCGAGCACCCATCTTCCTATCTTCTATAAACACCCACACCAGCACCCTTCGTTGACCAACCACGCCCTCTCCAATTTACACACACGCATACATCGCAGTGCACCCCCCACTGTCGCTCCTCTTCTCTTCCCTTGGGTAGTACTCCCTCACCCTGCAGCACTCTCCCTGGCCGCACACCCCTTGCCCCTCTAACCCTGTCCCCTACGGTAAGTCCCCCATGCAGACCACGCCTCATCCACCTTCGACCTTCTCCAGCCCCCTGCCGCCACCCGCCAACCGGTGCCGGCTGCCCTTACGTCCAGCACCCCCCCCACATCATCTTCATCGGCAACGGGAAGGAGCCCCACCAGCCAGCCGCTCTCGTCGTCTCCGGTAGCAAGCCCGTCAGACCCCCGTGCATCCCCACCGTCGCGACCCCTCCCCATCCCCACCGCTCGACACCCTGCCGTGCCCTCCACCCTCCGGGAATGGTGGGAGCCCGACGCCGGTGGGCTACCACCGCTGCCGCTGTCGTCGTCGGCCATGTTATGACCACCAATTTGGGCACTGGCCCAATTGAGAACAATTCGGGGCCATGAACTCAAGGAGCTAGAAATCTAGATAGATTATTGAAGGATCTTTAGGAAATTCGTAACTTAATGTAGGGAGGTCAGAATTAGGTGAAACCAAAGTCCACACAATTACCATTGGGTAAGGAACAACTTTGATGAAGAGTATCACTTCTGAAAATAGGCCTAATAGGAGTTAAGAGGGAGTTTATGAAAATAGGTCAAAACAGTTACAGAAAAATGGCCACCCAGTAAAATAGGGATATCTTGGGCCACACTCAACCATATGAAATGAAACTTATCCCATTAGAAAGATTGGACCCTTGATCCAAAATCTTCTGTTGAGGTGGAAACCCAATTCGCATCAGAACCCAATGGTTTGGAGCCTTTTGCTGCCAGCTGTCATAGAGAGGTGTGACAGTTAGGAGAATTCAAATGTAATTAATGGAAAATTCATGACTTCGTCTGTGGTTGATTAAATGACCTGAAACTAAGGCCATAATTTCAAATGGGGTGTTAGCTACAACTTCTCTGTTGAGGTCAAGGTCAAATTCTACCTGGACACTATAGCTATACCCGAATTATCTCGGGGTACTGAAAGGTCGCAGCTGGAACGGGGGAGAATGAATATTGATATTGTGAAAATCATAACTCGTGATAGGGATAATGAAATTTTATGAAACTATGACTCAAATTTAGATCCCGAAATCCTCTTGATTTCATTTGAAGATGTCTTAGCTTGAATCTCGACGGAAGTGCACGGCCACGCACATTTATGACTGAGTAGACAAAGGGTCGCGACTAAAACATGGGAAAATAAACGTTAATGTTTGAAAAATTATAACTCGGGCTAGAAATAATAAAATTCGATGAAACCATGACCCAAAGTTAGATATGGAAGTCCTTTTCATTTCATATGAAGATATCCTAACCTAATTCCCAGCATATGTGCGCGTCCAACAGAGTTTATGATAGGAGGTTGAAAGGTCACACCTATTCAAACCCGAAGAGGTGCTAAGCATTAACTCCTCTTCAAAACCAGTGACCTTGGTGCTTGTTAGAGCCTTGAGGGACGTGGATAAACCCTTGGGAAGCCTAAAAACTATATAAGGAGGTGGGTTTTAAGGTTTTCGAGCCTTTAGCAAACCATTTCCATCAACCCTCCACCACCTTCTAGCTTTCTTGAGTAAGAAGAGAGTGAGGGACCTTATCTCTTCGTGGGTGGACCATCCGGTGCGTGGGTGGTCGATCCGGCGAGTGGAGGACGATCTTGCAGCGCCCTGGGCTCGGGGGGGGGGGAAGCTTTTGGAGGATCTGGGGTGTGGATATCATCCCCGGATCGTCGGTTTATCATTTCGAAGGTAGGCACCTATCCTCAAATCTTAGGGGTCAATGATGCATTAAAATGATTTTAAAGTAGTTTCTATATGCCAAAGAGGGATTAAGGGCATGTGTGATTGACTACCATGTCTAATTACTGGTTTTTTTCATCAAGTTATGTGTTTTTGAGAGGTTTCTCAGAATTTTAACTAAAATTACTGGGTGGTGTCGACACTGCCCACGAATGTGTCGACACATTCCCATGAATGTGCTGACACATCTCATGAACGTGCTGACACTTTCCCTGAATGTGTCGGCACTTACCCTGGATGTGTCGACACTTCCTCTTTAGAAACTGTCGGATGTGCTGACACTGCCCATGGACGTGCTGACACTTCCCCTGAATGTGTCGACACTTACCCTGGATGTGTCGACACTTCCTCTTTAGAAACTGTCGGATGTGTTGACACTGCCCATGGACGTGCTGACACTTCCCACGGATGTGTCGACACTTCCCATGGATGTGTCGACACCCTGAGAACCATGTCCCCAATTTTCAGAAATGTGGGAAAAGAGAGTTTTGAGTGGTCAAATTAATGTAGAAAAATCTGAAAAATTAGAAAATGGTAGAAGGGTAAGTTGGTAACCCACAGTAAAAATTTCATGCTCACATAAATTATGCGCTTATAGTTATGGATCATTTTCAAGGCATGTGTAGGGTGGACAGGTCGACACTTCCTTTGAACAGGTCGACACCCTGGGGCACTGTCCCCAATTTCCAGAAATGTGGTAAAAGAGAGTTTTGGGACGTCATATTAATTCAGAAAAATCTGAGAAATTAGAAAATAGTAGAAGGCTAAGTTAGTAACCCACAGTAAAAATTTCATGCTCACATAAATTCTATACTTTCCGATATAAATCATTTTATGTGCATGTGTAGCCTATAAGGATTAACATGTTCTTTTTATATAGTAACCTGATCATGGATTGTTCCGCACCAGTCAGCATATAAGTATGTTTAGCCCACTTAAACTATTGGAAGCATGCAGGTTATGATAAAGTATCATACTAATATTTGTAAAATGAGTATGAATGTGAATACGATGTGAATGTTATGAGTAGGAACAACAGCATTCTGTAGGATAGGACTTCGGTCCCTTTGTAGGGCGGCCCTTTCTGCTGGACGGCGATACGTAATGTCGCGGAAGTAAAAGATCCCAGGAGACGGCGATACGTAACGCCCTTGTCAAAAATCCTATTGATTCGGCCGATTGTTCGGTGGAACGGCAGAACTGTGTGGGCCACATGAGTCTAGGTGGGAGTTCGCTCTCGGGTCTGCGCAGTACTCTTTCATTCGTTCGTTCGTTCGTTCGTTTGTGTGTGTGGGGCCACCTGTGTTGTGGTAGCTGTTTGTTTCCAAAAATTACAGAATTATGAAAATATGAAAATGGGAAAAATGTGAATACGTGAAAAGGCGATAGCATGTAAATTGCTCATTCACCGTGGTTTTAACGCATGCTTGGGTACCTTATATGTTAGTTAAAGAATATGTATTTTCCTCATATGAGTTATTTTAAGTAGATGATAATGAATGGGTTATGCTATTATTAACATCTGAATTATGTATGTAATTTGGTTATATAGATGCGAGTTAACCCTGGTTTGATTAGGCTGCCTACTGAGCGTCACACTCACCCCTTTGTGACACACGTTTTCAGGAGACAGAGAGCAAAAGGTTGAGGAGGAGGCTGCAGCTGAGGAGTTGTGCTAGTGCTTAGTTCATCTGGGTATGCTATGGATGAATGTCTCTCTTATATGTAAGGTTATGGGGTGGTGAGCCGATGAGGACTCATGTTTATTTTAGAACAATGAACATGTACTCTTCTTTAGAAATTATGAATGGTTAAGATGTTATTTACACTTCATGTGATTGTGGTTTCTCCCTCTCTCTCTCTCATGCGAATGTAGGCATGTTATATATTGTGCTTCCGCGATACGTATGAAGTAATACTTCGGGGTCCGATAAAGAAAAAAAATATGCCCATAATTTGGGACTCGGATCTCTGGGCGTTACAAAGTGGTATCAGAGCACGAGAGACAAACCATGGTTACAACCATTCCAATTGTCCAAGTAGTAGAAGAAGAGGTAGGCTAGAGTGAAATGGGGTAGAGTATATTTAGAACCCATTTCAAACAGACAAACCCTCATAGGTAATAATTGAAACCATAAGGATTTTAGAGACATATTAAGTTAGGTTCTAATGAATACCTTTGTATAGGTTCACTAAGGAGCAGAAGATGATGGGTAAGAGGCCTAGACGGGCAGAAGGGACGCAGGGCATGGAAAAGGTGGCACGTCAGGAGTCGGTACCAAGGGGCGGATCGGGGGTCCCATTGTGTGTCCATTATGGGCGCAACCATCTGGGACAAGAATGCTGGAAGGCAAAGGGCAAGTCCTATGGATGCGGCGAGGTTGGACATATTGCGAGGAAATGTCCTAAGAAGACTCGGCAAGAGCCAGTACCACCGCGGGAGAGGATTCGGTACAGAGGGTGAGTTTATACGCTAATGCAAGAGGAGGCAGACAATATCCCTACCGTGATTGAAGGTACGGAGCAATGACCCATTTTAGTTTGCGAGTCGCATAACAAGCTAAACCTTCGAATGTAACTGATAAAAACCCTAAAAGCATACACTATGTGGCATATGTTGTAGGTTACAATTATTTTAAGTAAGGTGATATTCAATGAGCCTTGAAAACACAGCTTGTGCGTTACACGTGCAAGCTTCCTTTCCAGAATAGAAGAAGGTCAACCGATCATTAATGTCTGAATTAGGAAATAAGACAAGCAAGCTTAAACCATTTTAGTTGTGGCAAAGCGGGCTGTCCAAGATACCATCAAGGTTTGGTTAAGATATGTGCCAGCTCTAAACTTCAAGAAATTGATATCTAGGGTCATACTCTTCCTGTCCCTGACATATTTAATGCCTATTAAGATATCTCGTTATGTTGATACCATGGATTCTAGGCAAAATGCTCATGTCCGTACTTTAAACTGATGACCTTGCTGCTCAACTAGCTACAAAATACTTATCAAAGTTTGGAAGGGGGTTCTGATATGGTTCATAGTGATAGTTTTTCCATGAAAGATAATGTTAATTCAGCATTGACCGATAGTCTAGCTTCCCTACCAATTGCAACGATGGGTTGCCCTGTGTCTCACCAAGTTCGTTTTGAAGTCCTGAGTTGCATGCGGTATGAAACCGTTCCCTCATTTTTCAGATTGTTGGGTGGGTAGGCTTTAACATGGAGTTACAGGCTTTGTAAAGCTCAGTCATTTCAGTTCATATGTTTAAGAAAAATTGAAGGGGGACCATGTGCTCCTAAAGGTGTCTCTCCCATGGGAGTCTTGCGATTCAGAGAGAAGGGTAAGCTTGGTTCTAGATATATCGGGCTTTTTCAGATTTTGCAAAAGGCTGGCCAGGTGGTTTATCGACTTGCACTTCCGCCTGCCCTGTCGCATTTGCATCCGATCTTTCACGTCTCTATGCCCAGGAAGCATCTCCCGGATGCCCCACATGTTATAGAGTACAAGGCCTTGGAGGTTCGAGCAGAACTATCTTACGTGGAGCAGCCCAGCGAGATCATATACTGGAAGGAATAGGTACTGAGGAATAAAACCATCCAACTGGTGAAGGTTTTATAGAGGAATTCTCATTCAGAGGAAGTAACTTGGGAGCCGGAGGGTAAGATGCGCCAGGAATACCCTCAACTGTTCGGTGAAATATATATATAAATTTTAAAGAAAATTTCTCAAGTCAATTTAGAGGACGAAATTTATTTTAACGGGGAGAGGATGTTATGACCACCAATTTGGGCACTGGCCCAATTGAGAACAATTCGGGCCCATGAACTCAAGGAGCTAGAAATCTAGATAGATTATTGAAGGATCCTTAAGAAATTTGTAACTTAATGTAGGGAGGTCATAATTAGGTGAAACCAAAGTCCACACAATTTCCATTGGGTAAGCAACAACTTTGATGAAGAGTATCACTTCTGAAAAATAGGCCTAATAGGAGTTAAGAGGGAGTTTATGACAATAGGTCGAAACAGTTACAAAAAAATGGCCAACCATTAAAATAGGGATATCTTGGGCCACAGTCCACCAAATGAGATGAAACTTAGCCCATTAGAAATATTGGCCCTTGACCCAAACTCTTCTGTTGAGGTGGAAACCCAATTCGCATCAGAACCCAACGTTCTGAGCCTCTTGCTGCCAACTGTCATAGAGAGGTGTGACTGTTAGGAGAATTCGAATGTAATTAATATAAAATTCATAACTTCATCTGCTATTGATGAAATGACCTGAAACTATGGCCATAATTTTGAATGGGGTGTTTGCTACAACTTTGCTGTTGATGTCAAGGCCAAATTCTACCAGGACACTATAGTTATATCCGAATTACCTCGGGGTACCGAAAGGTCACGGTTGGAACGAGGGAGAATGAATGTTAATATTGTGAAAATCATAACTCGTGATAGGGATAATGAAATTTGATGAAACTATGACTCAAATTTAGATCCCGAAGTCATCTTGATTTCATCTGAAGACGTCCCAGCCTGAATCTCGACGGAAGAGCATGCCCATGCACATTTATGATTGAGTAGACGAAGGGTCACGACTGAAATAGGGGAAAATAAACAGTAATGTTTGAAAAATAATAACTCGGGCTAGGAATAACAAAATTCGATGAAACCATTACCCAGAGTTAGATATGGAAGTCCTGTCCATTTCATATGAATACATCCTAACCTAATTCCCAGCAGAAGCGCGCGTCCAATAGAGTTTATGATAGGAGGTTGAAAGGTCACACCTGTTCAAACCCGAAGAGATGCTAAGCATTAACTCCTCTTCAAAACTAGCGACCTTGGAGCTTGTTAGAGCCATGAGGGACGTGGATAAACCCTTGGGAAGCCTAAAAACTATATAAGGAGGTGGGTTTTAAGGGTGTCAAGCCTTTATCAAACCATTTCCATCAACCCTCCACCACCTTCTAGGTTTCTTGAGTAAGAAGAGAGTGAGGGACCTTGTCTCTTCGTGGGTGGACCATCTGGTGCGTGGGTGGTCGATCCGACGCGTGGAGGATAATCTTGCAGTGCCCCGGGCTCCGGGGGGGAAGCTTTTGGAGGATCTGGGGTGTGGATATCATCCCAGGATCATCGATTTATCATTTCGAAGGTAGGCACGTATCCTCAAATCTTAGGGGTCAATGATGCATTAAAATGATTTTAAAGTAGTTTCTATATGCCAAAGAGGGATTAATAGCATGTGGGATTGACTACCATGTCTATTTACTAGTTTTTTCCATCAAGTTATGTGTTTTTGAGAGGTTTCTCAGAATTTTAACTGAAATTACTGGGTGGTGTCGACACTGCCCACGAATGTGTCGACACATTCCCATGAATGTGCTGACACATCCCATGAGCGTGCTGACACTTCCCCTAAATGTGTCGACACTTACCCTGGATGTGTCAACACTTCCTCTTTAGAAACTGTCGGATGTGCTGACACTGCCCATGGACGTGCTGACACTTCCCCTGAATGTGTCGACACTTACCCTGGATGTGTCAACACTTCCTCTTTAGAAATTGTCAGATGTGCTGATACTGCCCATGGACGTGCTGACACTTCCGACGGATGTGTCAACACTTCCCAAGGATGTGTCGACACCCTGAGAACCCTGTCCCCAATTTCCAGAAACGTGGGAAAAGAGAGTTTTGAGTGGTGAAATTAATTTAGAAAAATCTAAAAAATTATAAAATGGTAGAAGGGTAAGTTGGTAACCCAAAGTAAAAATTTCATGCTCACATAAATTATGCGCTTATAGTTATGGATCATTTTCTAGGCATGTGTAGGGTGGACAGGTCGACACTTCCTTTGAACAGGTCGACACCCTGGGGCACTGTCCCCAATTTCCAGAAATGTGGTAAAAGAGAGTTTTGGAACGTCATAATAATTCAGAAAAATCTGAGAAATTGGAAAATGGCAGAAGGCTAAGCTAGTAACCCACAGTAAAAATTTCATGCTCACAAAAATTCTGTACTTTCTGATATAAATCATTTTCTGCGCATGTGTAGCCTATAAGGATAAACATGTTCTTTTTATATAGTAACCTGATCATGCACTGTTCCGCACCAGTCAGCATATAAGTATGTTTAGCCCACTTAAACTATTGGAAGCATGCAGGTTATGATAAAGTATCATACTAATACTTGTAAAATGAGTATGAATGCGAATACGATGTGAATGTTATGAGTAGGAACAACAGCATTCTGTAGGATAGGACTTCGGTCCCTTTGTAGGGCGGCCCTTTCTGCTGGACGGTGATACGTAATGCCGCGGAAAAAAAAAATCCCAAGAGACGGCGATACGTAACGCCCTGGTCAAAAATCCTATTGATTCGGCCGATTGTTCTATGGAATGGCAGAATTGTGTGGGCCACATGTGTCTAGGTGGGAGTTCGCTCTCGGGTCTGCGCAGTACTCTTTCGTTCGTTCGTTCGTTTGTATGTGTGGGGCCACCTGTGTTGTGGTAGGTGTTTGTTTCAAAAAATAATAGAATTGTGAAAATATGAAAATGGGTAAAATGTGAATACGTGAAAATGTGATAACATGTAAAGTCCTCATTCACCGTGGTTTTAACGCATGCTTGGGTACCTGATATGTTAGTTAAAGAATATGTATTTTCCTCATATGAGTTATTTTAAGTAGATGATAATGAATGGGTTATGCTATTATTAACATCTGAATTATGTATATAATTTGATTATATGGATGCGAGTTAATCCTGGTTTGATTAGGCTGCCTACCGAGCGTCACACTCACCCCTTTGTGACACACGTTTTCAGGAGACATAGAGCAGGAGGTTGAGGAGGAGGCTGCAGCTGAGGAGTAGTGCTAGTGCTTAGTTCGCCCGGGTATCCTATGGATGAATCTCTCTCTTATATGTAGTGTTATGGGGTGGTGAACCTATGAGGACTCATGTTTATTTTGGAACAATGGACATGTACTCTTCTTTGGAAATTATGAATGGTTAAGATGTTATTTACATTTCATGTAATTGTGGTTTCTCTCTCTCTCTCTCTCATGCGAATGTAGGCATGTTATATATTGTGCTTCCGCGATACGTACGGAGTAATGCTTCGGGGTCCGATAAATAAAAAAAATATGCCCATAATTTGGGACTCGGATCTCGGGGCGTTACAGGCCAACTCCCCAGGATGCCGGCAAGCTCCCCAGCACACCCCAACGGTGGCCGCGTCCCTCCCATCGTCGCTGTCGTCCCCCCCCCCTCCCGTGTTCTCTCTCCCTCTCTCTTCTCACTCCACCGATCTCTTCTCTCTCTCTCTCGTGGAGATATTTAAAGAAAAAAATGTTTGGTTAAAAAAAGGTGATTAAAAATAAGGAGAAGTTTAGGAAGAAAAGAAAACGTGAGAGAAAAAATGTGTGGGAGAAGTTCAAAGAAAAATGAAATAGAAAATAAGAGAAATGGAGAAGTTAGTTTCCTAAAATAAAGAATAATAGTAAGAATAAAAGAGTTTTTTAATCCAAAAGGGTGAAGAATTATTTCAACAAAAAATAATAATAATGAAATGAGTGAGAAAAAATGTGGGAGAGAAAAAGTATTTTGTAAAAAAAAGGAAGGTTAAGTCAATAGAGAGGGAAAATATTTTTAGAAAAGTGATGAAATAGATAATAAGGTGAGAAAATAAGAAAATCATAAGATCCGAGATTTTTTCCCGCATCAGTTTGGTATCAGAGCAAGTTGCCCACTTGTTCTCACAAGTTCGGTCCTTGGCTAAGTTTGCTCCGCCAAGGAGGGAGAATTTGAAGCTTTGGGTGCATCATCCTTGAGATGGGGATGGGTGCGAGACCCCACTTGAAGCTCCAGGTCCATCCTCCTCTGCCATCCGTCTTCACCTCCACTAAATGCCGCTACCACGAGGGTTTTGCAATTCGAGGTTCGAGGTCGAACCTCCTCCAAGCGGAGGGGTTTGACGAGGATCGTCAAGTAGCAAGGGCATTTATAAATTTATATCTATTTTGAGTGTTTTATTTTAAGTGGTCACATTAGTGAGTCTATATGTGTAATTTTCTTTTAAGATGTCACTATCATGTACTAGTCTTTAGTGTCTTAGTCTTCCACCGAAAGTTCTTTCTTAGGTGATGTTAGTCATAAATGATTAAGTGTTAGGTGTTGAAGCTTAAGTGTTAGGTGAGATTTGATATTAATAGTCATGGATGTTAGGTGAGGTTTGACTAAGTTGATCATGTGGAGAGTCTATATAAGAGTTGTAATCTTATGTTATAAAAATAATGAAGTTGATTAGAGATTATTGGAAAGCTATTCCCTCTGAGGTGTGATGCCTCCTTGTTTGTTTTCCTCCGAGAAGGAGATGCCCATGGGTGAGAAGCCCCCGGGGTGAGATGCCCCTCCTATCCAAGCCCACCGTGTAGAGCCACCCACCACATGCAACACCTCCACTCCACCCCTCTCCCTAATCTCTACGCTTCTCCCTGACCCCTCCCCACACAAAGCAACCATCAATCACCCCATCCTGCACCCCTCTTCCCAGACCACCACGTGATGCACCTTGCCCCACCCTGTACCATACCGCCCACCACCTCCACCATCGCTGCCCCACTCCTTGGTACCCTCTACAAACCCCACCCCCACATGCACACATGAATAAGCCCCCCCTACCAGCGACCAATACTACAAGAGCAAGCCCCCCCCTCCACGCGGCATGCATCACGCCCACCCACACCATGCCAACGTGGTGCCCTGCCGGTCACCTCTGGCAATGCCGACGACCTTGGCCTCCTCACCCTACACTGATCTCTCCATCCGCACCACCTGCCGCTGGAGCCATGCACCCCTCCCCCTTCTCCACCGAGCGCCCACCTACCTATCTTCTGTAAACACCCACACCAGCACCCTTCGTCGACCAACCATGCCCTCCCCTATTTACACTCACGCACACACCACAGTGCACCCCCCACTGTCGCTCCTCTTCTCTTCCCTTGGGGAGCACTCCCTCACCTTGCTGCACTCTCCCTGGCCGCACACCCCCTTCCCCTCTAGCTGGGTCCCCTACTGTAAGTCCCCTATGCAGACCACGCCTCATCCGCCGTCGACCTTCTCCAGCCCCCTGCCGGCCACCCGCCGACCGGTTCCGGCCAGCCACTCTCGTCGTCTCCGACAGCAAACCAGGCAGACCCCATGGAGTCCCCACCGTCGCGACCCCTCCCCATCCCCACCGCTCCACACCCTACCGCGCCCTCCACCCTCCGGGCACGGTGAGAGCCTGACGTTGGTGGGCTACCACCGCTACCGCTGTCGTCGTCGGCCAACTCCCCAAGATGCCGGCAAGCTCCCCAGCACACCCCAATGACGGCCGCGTTCCTCCCATCGCCGTTGTCGTCCCCCCCTCCCGTGTTCTCTCTCCCTCTCTCTTCTCACTCCACCGATCTCTTCTCTCTCTCTTGTGGAGATATTTAAAGAAAAAAATGTTTGGTTAAAAAAAGGTGATTAAAAATAAGGAGAAGCTCAGGAAGAAAAGAAAACGTGAGAGAAAAAAATGTGTGGGAGAAGTTCCAAGAAAAATGAAATAGAAAATAAGAGAAATGGAGAAGTTACTTTCCTAAAATAAAAAAATAATAATAATAAAAGAGTTTTTTAATCCAAAAGGGTGAAGAATTGTTTCAACAAAAATAATAATAATAATGAAATGAGTAAGAAAAAAATATGGGAGAGAAAAAGTATTTTGTAAAAAAAAAGGAATGTTAAATAAATAGAGAGGGAAAATATTTTGAGAAAAGTGATGAAATAGATAATAAGGTGAGAAAATAAAAAAATCATAAGATTTTGTCCCGCATCAGAAGGGGCCGCCCCCGAGCCTACCACGGTGGAGGTTGGGGAAGGTATTTTCCCTAGCTCCAGTAGATAATCCCCTTCGGCTCCTTATAAGCCGTGTATTCTCACTGACTCAAGTGACTCTTCATTTGGTAGGGGCCGGTGCCGCAATGGCTGAGCAGACAATTGCCCCGGTAGTTTGTCCGCTACCGTAGATATACGTAAGAAGGGGCCCGAGGTCTGGGAGGTCGCCGCAGTATAACCCGGCTGAGGCAGCCGTAGTCAGAGAGCCCGAAGGAGAAGCCTCTTCTCTGGCCAAAGAAGTGCCCGTTCTGACTCAATCCTTATCGGGCGAACGGGTGGACAATGACTATTCTTCTGATAAGGCAGTCTCAACCGAGGCCGTGTCCAGGGAGCCCGAAGTGCCTGCGCTTGTCTTGTAGCCCCCTAAGTTACCAACCTCCCTAAGCTTGGTGGAGGAGACAGTCGTAAGTATAGACTTGTTTTCTTGAATTCCCCTCGAGACTATTAATTCACTATGAATTGGATAGGACCAGGCCCCTTAAGAGGTCATCGAGAATCCTGTGCCGGAAGTTGAGATCCGGGAGCAGGAAGAGACATTGCCAGAGAGTAGCATAGTGCCGGCAGCTGAGGTAAGCATGGGGACCTCCGGCCCCTTTGTAAATTCAACAGCTTATACCACATTGTGAGTGGCTAACCTCGCCTTGCGTGGCCAGACAATGATAATGCCGAGGAGAGCACCTGCTGCCCGGGCCCGCAAAGCAATTTCCAAATGGAGGTTGTCTCTCGGCCCAAAGTCGGCAATGAGGTTGTGATGGGGGCATCCCTTGCCCCTCCACATTTTCGAGGCTCGGATTGTTCGTCGGCATGTGCCATTGTGTTCGTCATGTGTTTTTGAGTCTAGTCATGTAATTTTTATATTTTATTTGAGTCATAAACTATGTAATTTTCCCTTTATTTGAGTCTAGTACCTAGGTTTGAGAGTCATTTACCTAAGTTAAGTGTCATTGGATTGTCTAGGCTGGATAATGGGCCCAACTCAATGGGCTAGGCCCATGGGCACCCCCACCTGGATAGAGTTGGTCAATTGTTGGTTTGTCAGGGTCAGTCTCGTCATATGAAAAGTCTAGAGTCTATAAATAGCCCCCTCCCCTCTCTCATTTGTAACCTTTGATGCATTATTGAAAGAAAGAAATTCCAAGTCTTTGTCTTCTCCACAAAATTTCCTTTTCTCTCTCATACCTCTCTCTCTCTCTCTCTCTCTCTCTCTCTCTCTCTCTCTAAGGGGGTCGCCCCTTTCTCACTCCTCCCCCTACCTTCTCTCACTCCTCCCCTCATTCAAGAGCCTCCCTAACTACCTACAACCCCGCTTAACTCTATCCCAACCCCAAGGAAGCCTCCACCTATCCCCACTCCACCCTCCAACCACCAACCATCCATTCCCCTTCCCCAAGCACCTCTCTCATCTCCCAAGGGAGAATTCTCCACTCCCCAATCACCCCTTTCCCTTCCCCATACACCTCTTCTCATCCCAAAGACCAGAAATTAATCCCACCCTTAAACCCATTTTAAAATACTCCTTCCCTATCTCCCTCCCAACACCAAATTCGTAGCTTCCCCTCCCTCCACCTGCTAGACCTCCTTCCATCCCCCTGATAGGTCCTGAAGGGTCCTATATGGTGAGCTCAGATGCCAATAGATAGAACCTATGGAGGCTCTGACAGCAACAGAAGTGGTGCTAGTCACGGATTCAGAAGGGGGGGTTGAATGAATCCCCTTATAAAATTATGGCCAAATAATAACCAGTGGAAAGGTAAAGATGCGGAAGCAATATGAGCAAGTGCCTAGACTGAATTGGGTGCTCTCTCCGAATGACGAGAGCATAACGGAAGAAATGAATTTCTGAACACAGCAGAGTAGACTGATGAACAGACCGAAAATCACCCAACACACATGAGACCAAAAACAAACGTGCAGTGTGCAATTTAAACACTCACTAGATTGGAAAGATAGAATGATCGCACCTAAGCATTCATCTAGCGAAATCGTGTGAAACAATCAGACCACAGTGCACAAAGAAGTTTTGAGG
Organism: Amorphophallus konjac; assembly: GCA_022559845.1. Taxonomy (NCBI): domain Eukaryota; kingdom Viridiplantae; phylum Streptophyta; class Magnoliopsida; order Alismatales; family Araceae; genus Amorphophallus; species Amorphophallus konjac. The sequence goes on along the minus strand of CM040118.1, from coordinate 379,038,596 downwards.
TGGTTAAGTCTGCAAACCTACGTCCACCCGACACTCCAACCAGAGTGTGGCTTCCCGCTGATACACAGCTTAACAGCTGGGCCTCACAGCTTGCCTACATCCACTGAGCATCACAGCTTGCTTCCGCTAGGCAATACAACTTAGCCATCCGCTGACACACAGCTTGGCCGCTAAGCATTACAGCTTTGCTGTCCAGAGGATACCACACCTCTGCAACCGCTGGGGCTTACAGCTTAACCCATCCAAAGGAATCCTCCCCTGCTATAGCTGAGCAACACAGCTTGCTCTGCTGGCAAACATCTTGAAATAACGATAAAAAGGAAAACAAGAAACGGGAAATGGCAGCGACTTAAAGCTGTAAACACTAAAGCACAAATATGACTCTCAAGGAGCTGACTGGATAGGATTTGATCCTGATTCCAGTGGGGACTAATCTTCAGATGAAGCTTATCTTCTTCTCTTCTCAAACTCTCGATCTCTCTCTCTTTCTGTCTACTTCTTCTTCTTCTGCGTTTCTCTGTTGCTCTCTCTTTTTCTCTCTTGAACTCTCCTATTCTTTTCTCTGCTCTTCTCTTCTTTTACTCCCTAATAGTTCTTCTTGATCTCGCCCGAGAGTTCTCTTCTTGACTTGCAGAAGGATGACTTATATACTCCCTCAGACTGAGGTCACGCGCCCATGCCCTAGGCATGTGGAGAGAACACTCTCGCCTGGAAGCTTCAGGAGAATCTTGCCACATGTCAGAATCTAAACGATTGGGACCCCACATGGCGGCTTCTTCCAATAAGGATCACCCTTGGATCACGTGCCAGTTAATTATTCTGTGGTTCTCACGTGCCCTTGTTCTTCTGTTTCTTTTAAGTTAGATACTCAGGTGCACATATGTTGCTCGAACTATGGCTTCCCTGGCTTGATCACTTGCGTGCACAAGTTCCATAAACTGCACATACTGGGAACGATTGCACCGAGCTTGTTCTATCAAAACTGGGCATTGCACCGACCTTGTCAAGCTGGTAAAAGCATTGCACCATCTTAGATTGGTGTCCTGAGGACTGGTTTGCACTAATTGGCTTCTTCTGAAGTCACGCGTTGCACCGAGTATCCTCAGACGTTGCACCGAGCTCATTTTCTTGAGACTAGACACTGCACCGACCTGCTCGCGCTGAAAAGCCTGCCCTTGATGATGATGAGTACTTCGACTTTGAAGCTCATCCGTATGAAGATTTGCTCACACAGCATACTAATGCACCGACTCAGCTATACGTACCTGCCAATGTGCACGAGCTCAATAGAGATAAGGAAACTATGCACATGTATGACTTGAGTATATATAAGAAAAAGATGCACAAGCTTTATGCACACGGAGGAAGAAATGCACCGACTCAATTACGTGTCATGGCATGAGATGCATCAACCATGTGAAAGCAAGAAATGCACGATGCACCGAGTTTAAGCATGAGCACGCTAAGAATGCACTAGGTTAAGTACTCGCAGCAACATGAGTTGCACAGACTGAAACTCCATGGAGTATCATGTGAGTAGAACAATGCACTGACCTAATGCAAAGGAAGCACAGAAAAGATATGCACTGATGCATGACTTAATCAGCGTGCAATACCAGAGATTGCACCGATGCACCTAACACATGAAGGCGTTGCACCGACGTAACACAGATATAGTGCACAGACTTGGAGACGCGAGCTAAGCAATGCACCGACCTAACACTCGCCAAGGCTGCGTGCATAGAGAATGGAATACACAAACCTTCAAGCCCATGAACGATGATATGCACCGAGTTTGTTGGGCAGCCTGACTGACATATATGCACAAGCCTTAGACATAACCTGATTGCACCGACATAACTGATTGCGTGCATGCATAGATGTTTAAAGCCATGAAGTGCAATATATGCATTCGAGACATGCTCAGACATAGACCAGCAGTTAAACGCACATCAATATATATATATGCAACCGTGACATTCAATCAAGCACATGAAGTCAATTCATGCACATGAAGTGACTCAGCTATCATCAAAACATTCTTCAACCATTCATTCTCAAGTGGTGACTCATAGTGTTGCTATCATCAAAACTCATGAAGCAAAACACCATCATGGCACAAGGGCACAACAATCTCCCCTTTTTTGATGATGGCAATACAATGAGTCACACTGACTCGTCAAACTATTCTCCCCCTTTGACTTCAGCAAAAAGAAGGTAGTTTGCGAGAAAAATAATATAATGCATGAACCTATTCTCCCCCTTTTGAAATAATCAAATAGATCATGGCAGTGAAAGTGTAATACTCACCTTATCAACATGAATGCATGACTACTCTCCCCCTTTGAAATACAGTCCACCCCCTTTGACATAATCATGAATATTTATAATGCCCATAACTCCCCCTGAGAGCATGAAAGGAACAAAAAATGCAAGCACATGATGTATCTACAGGGATGAACTCTGGTTATCTAATGAATCAAACTGGAATCCACCACCACAGGAATTCTGAAGCAAAATTGGTGCTGGCACCTTACATTTGTATGGACAGAACAATGCAGGTGAAAGTCCCACAGAACCAGAACTGGTTACAAGAGTCATTCGTCAGGGATACAGAAACAAGATGGAAGATTCCAACAGTGTGGAGAGTGAAACTGATGATGTAAATGAAGTAGATGTGGCAAAGGGTAGGAGTAAATAACAGCAAGCAAGGCACATGATCTCCAACAGGTGAGTTAGCATGATGATTAAGTTGTCAGAGGTGAACCTAATCTGAGGAAATTGTATGACAAGTACCATAGTAATAAGTCCTCACAAGGAAAGACTCTCCTATCATAGGGGGTTATGAATTAACCGACATGACCTAACTGATTTAACCATGATGTATACCAAATTTGTCAATTAAATTCAACACTCATATCTGAAGGTAGGTTTTAATAAAGGTGAACCAATTAATCAAGCAATACTCAAGAACAACCACCTTCCATCTTACTCAAATGAACTTGATGACTCCTTTGAGAGTCACATAGAGTAATATTGAGATTAAACACCCTTACAAGAATGTAAGTTGACTATTTTTTGAAGATATTTTCTTTCGAATAGTACATTATTTTTCTTGAGCAATTTAAGTTGATCAACACCTTTTTACATGAGGCACAACACGTCTTAGGTGAAGTGACCCAATTACTCAGTGTGATAACTTTCATTGCCTCTCAACTTTGAGAGCAGAGTTAGTAATAGAAGTGTCTTTTTACATGAGGAGACACCTTGATTAGAGGCCGGACTCCCCAGTTACTCAACACAGACATGCTATTGCTCTATCAGATTTTTCAATAATTTTTTCCAGAGATAACTATGGCACTTCATGACATAGGTTTACTCTATTTCATTGATAGAGAACCCAGTTTCTCAGTGACCAAGTCATTGCTCTGAATTCAATTTTTCCTTTTAGTCAACAATTTTCAGGTTAATGTTTAAAAATAATACTCACTCTATGTGTCTGTACCAAAGTAGCCTTGATATCACATTTTCAGATTATAGATGAGTGAAACTAGTGTATTCATGACATAGTTGGTTAAAATTTATTAAAACTCATCATTCAGATACTTTCAATAGATTTGAATACAAATATGAGAATACATTAAACTTATATCAGTTTGAATCAGTAGACATTCTTAAACCTATATGATAGGAATTTCTTTTAAGAGTTCAGACTAAAACATGGTACACAACATAAGGATCTCAGATCAGTCCAATTAATGCAACTAAACAACTTATCATTCCTAGAACAAGAACCAGATTAATCAGACCAGCTTGAAAGGATGTGAGTGGTGGATAGGTACAAGCTGGTAGAGCAAATAATAGTAGGAGAGAAGAGCATCAAATATATGCAGAGTAGAATCAATTTCAGTAGCTGAGTCTGGAATACAGACAGATCAGCTAAACAAGTAGAGACAACAGAGAATTTAGGTGAACCACTTAAATGCAGAGAGTGGATCAGATTGCTAGATAGAAAGAGTTCAAGAGGTGAAGAAGTGATGAAACAGGAATGCTCCCCCTGTCTAGACGTAATATGTAATAAAACTACACATGAGCATCATGAAGATTAAATGAAAGTAGTCAATCTCCCCCTGACTAAGTGTATGGTATACAAAGAAAACATAACACGTGGTTTTATGATGGAAGCTCATGAAATAGACATGCAATTCAATCAAAAGGAGATTACCATAAACATTATGTGCAATTCAGATTTTTAGATGGTTTCAATTCAGCACAGACCGAATCAACATGATATTCAAACCTTTCAAACTCACAATTTCAAATGACAGAATTCGAAGTAAGTTCTCAGAACAGACCTGAAGAGCATGATCATGGGCTCTTTTAATTTTTGAGTGCCTTGGTTTATTGACCCCTCTTTATTCATTCCAAGGCACACCTGCAGCAAAGTAATCATTTTGATCCTACAGGAACCCAAGCAGTCTTGGATCCTGTATTAGCCCTAACAGGAGTTATGAACAGTTTCTTAGCGACATTGTCATCAAAATCCATCAGATAACAATTGGCCATGAAGTGAACGAATTTACCACAATATCTACATGAAGCGGCAAATTTTCTGGTCCTATGATGCATATCAACAGCAGCATGAGACCTATGAACCTAAGCATGAAATGTTCTGTTGTTTACATGGACATTTTGTTTCATATTCTTAATCAGCCAACATTCAACAGATTTGTGACCTGGCTTACCACAGTTAAAGCATGAAAAGTTCACAGGTCATTTTGCAGAGAATTTGATAAAATAGGGATTAACAGAATTTTCCTGAACATGTCAACAGTCCTCGACTGTATGGCCATACTTCCCACACTCGAAACACCTGATGTGCTTACCTTTAGAACCATTTTTACCCCAAGTAGATCCAAACCCGCACTCAATGGCTTTGTGACCACGTTTGTTACAGTTAAAACAAATAATGTGATGGTTTGAAGTAAACATGTTTCTTTTGGGGCCATGATAATTGGCAGAAGACCTAGCATGCATTTTATCATCTTGTTTCATGATGAAACATACATTCATGAGATGACCATGCCTACCACAGTAATGACAATACTCATTCTTTTCATGTGCATGCGAGTGAGTAACAGGCTTGTGAACATCATGCACTAATCCATCAGATTCCACAGAGCTAGCAGAGTTAACAGCATAAGCAGGGACACCCTCGACTTTATTCATGTAAGCATCCTTTCTCAGTTGTTTGCTCCTTTTCAAGGCATTTATTTATTTTTCAGTTCTCTGAGCCTTAAATTGGAATACTGATGATGAAGGTATTTTCAGGTTTTTATTTTATTTTGGGGATTGACTTGTGGTACCAGCTACATCAGATCTTTGCACAAAAGTGGTGTATAGCTGGTTTCTAGTAATTTCCTTACCATCAGAACTGTAAATTATCTCCTTTCTTGAATTATGATCCTCACCTTTCATGACAACTTTCATTTTTCCTTCATTTTTAGCAGACTTAGGTGCTGAGTTTTTGAGATCATGAATTTTATTTTCCAAAGAGGCAATGTGGATTTCATAACTAGCAATCTCCTGTTCACTGCAATTAATGCATTCACTTAGTACTTTGTTTGCAGTTTTATATTTCTCAATTTCTTGTTCCAGATTGCTCAAATGTTTAGATTCTTCATTGCAAGCAGTTTTTCCTTTTTCTAAGGTGAGAAGTTTTTCGGACATACCAGTGTTTAATCGTTTTAATTTTTCAATTTCAGCTTTCAATTCAGTATTTTCCTCCTCAAGTTTTTCAGCTTGAATTTCCTTATTTGCAGATCTTTCTCTCTCAATAGCCAGAAGTCTCTCTGAAATAACAGTATTTAGGACCATGAGTTTCTTGTTTTGTTCTTTCAGTTCTTTATTTTCTTGGATCAGCTTCTCAATTTCTTCACTACTGGATCCAGAATCGAGTCTTTCAATTAGTTGCTCCTCCCTTTGTTCGACTTTAATTTTCTCATTCAATAGATCTTTGTTTTCTTCTCTGAGAGAAGCAATCACCTTCATCAACCACTCATTTTCACTGTAGAGTTCTTCATTACCTTCTTTGAACAATGAGCATTTGTTGCAATCTGATTCTACAGAAGAAATATGTGAAACTTCTTTATTGACTTCATTCATTCTAGCCTTCTGATTTTCATTATCTTTTTGAACTTCTGCATTTTCAAACTTCAGTTTGTCCATTACAGAATTAATCTCGATCAATTCTTGCATGCTTTTTAGATGTTCATCTTTCTTCTTATTCAACTGATTCTCAAGTTCTGATATCTTGGTCAAACATGTTTGATTTTCAATTTTTAATGAACCATTTTGTTCCTTAAAATTTTGAACATCTATTAAGCAAGTATCATAAGACTGTTTCAATGTAGGACAAACATCACAAACGATTTCAGATTTGAGTTGTTCAATCTTTTTCTTTAGCCTTTTATTCTCAGATTTCATTTCTTGGACAGATCTAACAAATCTTCATACATTGCAACCAATTCATCAAACGAGGGTTCATCAGATCCGGAGCTTACCTGAGAAGGAGTATCATCATCATCATTTCTCCGGTTGGCCATCAAGCATTTATCCTCTTCCCCCTTGTTTGCAGCCGTTACTTTGTCGAAGATTTCTTTTCTCGACGCACACCTGAGAACAAAAGGAAATTTGTCAGCATTCACTGCATCTCTTAGAATATTAAGAACTGTGATATTCTCACGGTTCTTCGATCTGTACTCACTGGACCACTTAGTCTCATTTCGGGGGAACTTATGTGGGCCTTTCGATACGAGTTTCCATAGACTCGGGTCAATGTAATTCATGTAGACGCAGAGACCTCCCAACCACTTGCTGAAGTTAGAACCATCAAGGACGCAAGGATGAGCCATATGGAAACAGAGAAAAATAGCCTTAGCACACAAAGCAATCATAGATGAATGCACCAAAATCCCTCGATCAAAATCGAATAGAGAGCAACATGAGTAGCACCTTAAACAACAGGATCCTCGGCAGATCGTTGGATCTGAATGTATAGAGACCTGCTCTAATACCAACTGATAGGTACCGAAAGGTCCTACATGGTGAGCTCAGATGCCAATAGATAGAACCTATGGAGGCTCTGACACCAACGGCAGTGGTGCTAGTTACGGATTCAGAAGGGGGGTTGAATGAATCCCCTTATAAAATTAGGCCCAAATAAAAACCAGTGGAAAGGAGAAGATGCGGAAGCAATATGAGCAAGTGCCTAGACTGAACTGGGTGCTCTCTCCGAATGACGAGAGGATAACGAAAGAAATGAATTTCTAAACACTGCATAGTAGACTGATGAACAGACTGAAAATCACCCAACTCACATGAGACCAAAAACAAACGTGCAGTGTGCAATTTACACACTCACTAGATTGGAAAGACAGAATGATCACACCTAAACATTCATCTAGCAAAATCGTGTGAAACAATCAGACCACTGTACACAAAGAAGTTTTAAGGTGGTTCAGTCTGCAGACCTACGTCCACCCCACACTCCAACTAGAGTGTGGCTTCCCGCTGATAAATAGCTTAACAGTTGGGCCTCACAATATGCCTACATCTGCTGAGCATCACAGCTTGCTTCCGCTGGGAAATACAGCTTAGCCATCCACTGACACAGCTTGACCGCTGGGCATTATAGCTTCACCGTCCAGAGGATACCACACCTCTGCAAATGCTGGGGCTTACAGCTTAACTCATCCAGAGGAATCCTCCTATGCTACAGCTGAGCAACACAGCTTGCTCTGCTGACAAATAGCTTGAAATAACGATAAAAATGAAAACAAGAAACGGGAAATGACAGCGACTAAAAGCTGTAAACACTAAAGCGTAGATATGGCTCTCAAGGAGCTGACTGGATAGGATTTGATCCTGATTCTAGTGGGGACTAATCTTCAGATGAAGCTTGTCTTCTTCTCTTCTCAAACTCTCGATCTCTCTCTCTTTCTGTCTACTTCTTCTTCTTCTGCGTTTCTCTATTGCTCTCTCTTTTTCTCTCTTGAACTCTCCTATTCTTTTCTCTGCTCTTCTCTTCTTCTGCTCCCCAATAGTTCTTCTTCATCTCGCCCGGGAGTTCTCTTCTTGACTTGCAGAACGATGACTTATATACTCCCTCAGACTGAGGTCACGCGCTCATGCCCTAAGCGTGTGAAGGGAACACTCCCGCCTGGAAGCTTCAAGAGAATTTTGCCACGTGTCAGAATCTGAACGATTGGGACCCCACGTGGCGGCTTATTCCAATAAGGATCACCCTTAGATCACATGCCAGTTAATTATTCTATTGTTCTCACGTGCCCTTATTCATCTGTTCCTTATAAGTTAGATACTCATGTGCACATATGTTGCTCGAACTATGGCTTCCCTGGCTTGATCACTTGCGTGCACAAGTTCCATAAACTACATGTACTGGGAACGATTGCACCAAGCTTGTTCTATCGGAACTGGGTGTTGGGTACGGTGCTATGTATTCAGAGGGGGGGTGAATGAATATGTCCCTTTTAAACTCTCACCCAATATAAAATTTCGCTCAAACTAGAACTATGATGCTAACTAGACAGATTTACCAAATCTGAAAGCTAATCAACTATTATGTTCGACCAGTTAGCAAACACATGGAGCGCCCCTATGCATTCATCTAGCGGAAGCACAAATGAACAAATCAAATCACAGTGCACAAGGGTTTTTTAGGTGGTTCGGTCCTGCAGACCTACATCCACCCCACACTCAACCCGAGTGTGGCTTCCTGCTGACTCACAGCTTGAAACCGCTGGGCCTCACAGCTTACCTACAACCGCTGGGCCTCACAGCTTGCCGTCCAGTGGAATCCACCACTGCAACCGCTGGGGATTACAGCTTACCCGTCTAGTGGAAACCTACACTGCCCGCTGAGCAACAGAGCTTGCTGTCCAGTGGAATCCTCCATTGCAAACCGCTGGGCAATACAGCTTAGCCGACCAGAGGCAGCACCTCTGCAACCCGCTGACTAACAGCTTGAAAGGAAATGTAAAATGGAAAACAAAAGACAGAACAAGACAGCAACGGAAAGCTGAAACAATCAAGCACAAAATATAGCTCTAACAATGAGCAACCTCAGATCTGGTTTTGAACCAAAGATCTGAGGAACGAACTCCTTCTCTCTCTCTCTTCTTCTTTTCACACTCTTCCCGAGCTCTCTGCCTCTCTTCTTCTCCTTCTGCTCTTCTTCTTTCTCTTTTCTTTTTCTATCTGGATCGTGGCTCTCTGTATGGAATTTTCTTCTCGCCAACTCGATCGTCCTTCTTCTATGGAAGAAGGCTCATATATATAGCAGCAGCAGCAGCTAGGGCGCGTGTGGCTTCCACAGCTCCCGCCCTAAGAATTCGGACCACGTGGCAGTCTCTCAGCAGACTTCATTCCAGCCTCGGATCACGTGCTGCCAGTCACTGGGGAATATTTCTTCCTCGGACCTGCAAGGAGATGAAAACCATTAAAACTGAGGGCCACAATAACTAAAGCTGCACGAAGTATGTAGTAGCAATTCTAGATGCACTGAGAACAACACGAGATACACACTGTAACAGAGATAACACTACAAGGAGAACGACACGAAGAAGATAAAAACAACACGAGGTAAAGAAGAAGAACGACACGAGATACATACGAAGACAAAATAGAAACCAACACGAAGTGTGGTTTCAACATACGAAAGACACGAGGTCTTGGAAGAACAACACGAAGATAGAAGAGTGACACGGCTATCACGACACGTGATGAGGCAGTGACACTAAAACAAAAAGACTCGAGGAACAACAGTAAGTGACACGAAGTTAAACAAGCAGACATAAAAGATGACACGAGATGCAACTAGAGGACAGAGAGAAGCGACACGAGGTTCACACAGAAACGACACGAGGTGGCACAGAAAGTAACACGAGGTGCTGCAATGTTCTGCACGCAGTGGAACAAAAACGACACGAAGACACAGAAACAACAGTAACCGACACGAAGTAAGTACGACATGGAGACAGATGACAGAAACCGTCACGAGTTGAAAATAACACGAAGACGATGAGAACAGCGTGAGGTGAAACGAGAACGACACGAAGTGTCACTGTAACAACACGGAGACACGAATGTAAAAACAACACGAAAACGTAAACACAACACGAAGACATAGACACTAAAACAACACGAAGACGATGGATGCTACAGTGCAATGTCTAGACATGAAATTCAAAGCAAATGGGTGTACAGACTTGAAGATGTGAAGCCAGTGTACAGACTTTGAAATCGAAGACCAATGTGTAGACTTGACAGTGAAGACTAGTGTGCAGACTTCAAGGAGGTTGGCGTGTCAATGTACAGACTTGATGAAGACTGATACATGAACAGTAATGCATAGACTTAGGAGCATATGACACGGCTGTACAGACTTCACGCGTTGACACTGTACACACTTCCAATGAAGTGCGTTGACGCTGTACAGACTTTGCCTAAGATGCTGTACACACTTAGCCTAAGACAATGCATGAACTGACGTTGTATAGACTTTGTCTTAACAATGAATGTGTAGACTTGATCAAGAGTCCAATGTGCAGACTTCATGAGTGTGCAAACTTGTCAACGAAATGCACAATGTATAGACTATGCACATGCATGAAGAGTGTATAGACTAATGAAATGCTTTACCCTGCAGTGTATAGACTTGCTAGTCATCAAACTACATGCAGATAGAAAAGCAACGCACAGATCAGAAATCAAGCACTATATCAGTCATACACATGCATTCTCCACAAAACAAGTTATGTTGCTATCATCAAAACATAATCTCATAAAGCACTCACTGTGTTGCAATCATCAAAACAAAATAGCATTGCTATCATCAAATCAACATAGCACATGCTTGTGCCTAAGGGGCACAACATTCTCCCCATTTTTGATGATGGCAACACACTGTGACATTGAGTCACACAGAAAATTTTCTCCCCCTTTGACATAATCAAAAAGAGAAAAATAGTAAAGACATGAGTGCAAAGTGCAATATGCATGCAAATTCCTCTAGATCATTCTCCCCCTGAATGTAAGACTCCCCTGAATTATTTCTCGCCCTAAATAAAAGCTCCCCCTTTGAGAAGGAATATGAACAGATAAACAAGGTAGAAAAGGTAGGAGGGTCACTAGACAACAGCTGAATCATTGGTTCAGAGAATAAGCCTGATTATAAACAATAGTTAAAGTATAAGAATCATCAACATACAATTTTCAAAAATTCAGGTTTAACAGTGATAAATCTAGAGTAAAGAACCTGACCCCTGAAAAAGAGTTTATTGATTCCATTTATAGCAATGAATCTAGGGCACATGGTATTAATAGATAAGTTTGAAATAATACCCTTTTGTGTCTAAACATGGAAGTTCAAGAAAGGCAACTTGAATATGTATTAATAAAAATAATTTTCACTCATAGACTTTTGATTTTCAAAGGGTTACAGCAGTTTGATTTTTATTTTTCAATTTCTGAACCTGAACTAAGTAAATAGATCAGTGGCATTTATGCTGTTGACATTAGGTGTACACCTTGATCAGAGGCAGGTACCCCCATTTACTAGGCATAAACTACTAGACCTATTTCAGATCAAAACCTACAAAGAGTAGTCTTCACTTTTAACATTAAGGGTACACCTTGATTAGAGGCCAGTACCCCCAGTTACTTGGTGAGAACTCCCCCTATAGATTTGACCCTTTGAACAGAGATATTCTGAAGCACTTCATGACTATGAGTTCTCCTGCTTCATTGGAGGAGATCATAATTTCTCAGTGCAATTCAGCCATTGCTCTGTCACTATGTTCAGTTCATAGCATTTTATGATCTTATTTACTGCTGCCCTTAATTCTTTTGGAGTGATTGTTTAAGACACAGTACACACTCTTATTAGCCTGTTCTAGACAAATCCAGTTCAACACATTTAGGCATTACAAAATTTTTTTTTTCTATTTTAGCTATGAGACAAAGATTAAGAGCTATAAAAGTTTTCTTTTATCTCAAATTCTGAAGTGCAGACACTTAACTCTCCAGTTTATAAAGGTTAAACCTTTAGTTCCTTTCAATTTGTAAATGTGATTCTTATAAGTGAACAGTTACAATAATCACCATTCAATGTACTAAACCAGATGCAAAGCTGTTGTTTATTGAAAATGATGGGGAAAGGATAGCAATGAGCATTATGATCCAATGGCATCTGATTGTCAAAGAATACGAGTCATTTGAATGATAACACTGAGAAGTAAATAGGATTCAATGAATTGAAGAGAACTCTCAGCTCCCCCTGACGCTATGATGCAAAAATATGCTATGCACTACACTGTTCTACATGAGGACTAGACCCTTGGTACTTGGCAGAGAACCTGGTCTCAAGGACCATCTCACACATAGTAAGTTCTTCCAGGCAGATTTCCCTGCCTTTTAGTAGCTTACCACTTGATATACCAGGGTTATGCAAGACAATGCAACATAAAGTAGTCCTACATGCATTACACAACTTCATTGACAGTCATGCATATGATGCGTTTATACACTAGACACATGCATTGACTGTATGCACTAACTGACCCATTCAAGCTCAGTCCAAGTATGTAATCAAGCATGCAATGCATTGACACAAAAATGATTGAGCGGAACATCAAGCATCCTATGTTCATAGTACAGAAACTAGCAAGAGAGAAGAACATCAGATATTCAGAATAAAACTCAGTAGCTGAGTCTGGAATGTAGACTGATCAGCTAAGTAATAAGAGATCATCAAAAAATCAACCAAGCAAAACAACAATTTCAGATGATGAATTTAAAACAAAGTTCAGAACTAACCAAAGATATAGAATCCTAGGCTTCCTTTTTGAGTGCCTTGGCTAAATTACCCCTTTTATATCTCTTACCAAGGCACACCTGCAACATGTCAATCAATATGATCTTGCAGGAACCCAAGCTACCTTGGGTCCTGTATGAGCCCTAACAGGTGTTCTGACTGATCTCTTAACAGAATTATCAACATAGCCCATCAACTTATAGCTGGACAAGGAATAACCAAATTGACCAGACTTACCATGATAACTAACAGAATTTGAGTTCCTTTTATGCACCTTATTGTAAGCATTAAATTCATGTGCATGAACATCAAAATTTCTGTTGTGTGCATTGGCATTTTATTTTCTGAACTCTGCCACCCAGCACTCAGAGGCTTTGTGGCCAGGTTTTCCACAATTAAAACAAGAGAATTTCACAAATTGTTTTGCATGGAATTTGACAGCATGGGGGTTAATATGATTCTTCTGAACATGCCAACAGTCCTTGACTGTGTGGCCATATTTTTCACATTCAAAACATGAAGAATTCATTCTATCAAGATTCTTATAGAATGCATGTCTTTTTACAGGGATTATAGCAGTTTCGGAGTTAATTGTTCTTCCCTTAGCATGCCAACAATTTACAGCAATATGGCCCAATTTGTTACAATGAAAGCAATGAAGTTTCTTTTTCAGATATGCATGATTCCTATCATGAAGCTCTTTAGCATTCAAATCATCTTGCTTCTTTAATCTACAATCATGCATAAAGTGGCCAATTCTATGACAGTAAAAGCATTGAATTCTCTTATTTTGATCATGAGAAAGTTTCTTCAATTTAGAATTCCTAGCATGAATTCTATCTGATTTCAGTTCATCCTCTCTCATGACAAAGCAAACATCCATCTCATGGCCAGATTTACCACGGTAGAAACATTTCACATTCTTCCTTTTAATCTGAGACAGATTGGCCTGAGAAATTTCAGCATACAAATTTTTATTCTATTTTGTTTTCTTTTGTTTTTCTATCTGATTCGCAGGCAGACATGAAGGAGAAGCTGAAGTGCTAGCTAACTCAGAGCTACGCACAAAGGTTGTGTACAGTCTTTTTCTCTCTTCCTGTTTACTGCCTTCATCAGAGACTTTCTTCTTAGATGTAGCCTTCAAATTTTCTTTATTCTTAAAAGATTCAAACAACGATTTGTTCAGTTCAGTGATTTCATTTTTGAGAGAAGAAATGAGCATTTCAGAATTTGTGACTTTTTCATTAAGCGTAGTATTGACAATTTTGTAGCTGTCTATTTCTTCCATTAATATGCTCACTCTCTCACATTCATTTTCAACTGAACTCTTCCCTTTTTCAAGTATTAAAAGTCTCTCAGAATTAGCAGAATTCAGCAGCCTCAATTCTTCATTTTCTTGTTTTAGTTTTTCATCCTGACTTAGCTCATTTAGTGAAATTTGATCACCATTAATTGAGCTCATTTTTTCTTCCAGTTCAGATATCTTATTTGTGAGTTTCTGATTTTTATTTTCCAAAACAGAAATTTTTTCTTTACTCACATTCAGATCAGCTAAGCACATATCATGAGATGTTTTTAGTCTTTGACAATTTTCACAGAGAACATTAGAGTTAATCTGTTCACATCTCTTTTTCAACCTTCTATTTTCAGATTTTAATTTCTTGGATACTTTGAACAAATCTTCATACATCACTATCAATTCATCAAAGGAGTATCCATCTGATTGAGAGCTTACCTGAGATGAGATCTCATCTTCATCATCCCGGTTGGCCATCAAGCAGCTATCACCTTGTTGATTATGCGCAGAAATGACTCCGTCATATATCTCCTTTCAAGATGTGCACCTGAGAGCAAAAGGGTACATATCAATATTGATTGTAGCTCTTAAGATGTTAAGGATTATGACATTGTCACGGTTCTTTATACTGTCCTCTTTAGACCACTTGGTCTCATCATGAGGCAGTTTGTGTGGGCCTTTAGATAGTAGGCTCCATAGTTTGGGATCTATGGAATCTACGTACACACATAGGCCTCCTAGCCAACTATCAAAGTTAGAACCGTCATAAACTGGAGGTCGACCCATTTAAGTAAGAGGCAACCAGATACAGCGCAGTAGACCAGATGACAGGGAATGCAGCAGAACCAGATGAGCAAAGCAATGCACAAGTCGATAAAACAAATTATCGAGCACTGAAAGCACACTCTGAAAAGCACCAAACAAATCAGCAGGATCCTCTGCAGATTGTCAGATCTGATAGATCAGAGACCCGCTCTGATACCAATTGTTGGGTATGGTGCTATGTACTCAGAGGGGGGGTGAATGAATATGTCCCTTTTAAACTCTCACCCAATATAAAATTTCGCTCAAACTAGAACTATGATGCTAACTAGACAGATTTACCAAATCTGAAAGCTAATCAACTATTATGTTCGACCAGTTAGCAAACACATGGAGCGCCCCTATGCATTCATCTAGCGGAAGCATAAATGAACAAATCAAACCACAGTGCACAAGGGTTTTTTAGGTGGTTCGGTCCTGCAGACCTACATCCACCCCACACTCAACCCGAGTGTGGCTTCCTGCTGACTCATAGCTTGAAACCGCTGGGCCTCACAGCTTGCCTACAACCGCTGGGCCTCACAGCTTGCCGTCCAGTGGAATCCACCACTGCAACCGCTGGGGATTACAGCTTACCCGTCCAGTGGAAACCTCCACTGCCTGCTGAGCAACACAACTTGCTGTCCAGTGGAATCCTCCACTGCAAACCGCTGGGCAATACAGCTTAGCCGACCAGAGGCAGCACCTCTGCAACCCGCTGACTAACAGCTTGAAAGGAAATGTAAAATGGAAAACAAAAGACAGAACAAGACAGCAACGGAAAGCTGAAACAATCAAGCACAAAATATAGCTCTAACAATGAGCAACCTCAGATCTGGTTTTGAACCAAAGATCTGAGGAATGAACTCCTTCTCTCTCTCTCTCTTCTTCTTTTCACACTCTTCTCGAGCTCTCTGCCTCTCTTCTTCTCCTTCTGCTCTTCTTCTTTCTCTTTTCTTTTTCTATCTGGATCGTGGCTCTCTGTATGGAATTTTCTTCTCGCCAACTCGATCGCCCTTCTTCTGTGGAAGAAGGCTCATATATATAGCAGCAGCAGCAGCTAGGGCGCGTGTGGCTTCCACAGCTCCCGCCCTAAGAATTCGGACCACGTGGCAGTCTCTCAGCAGACTTCATTCCAGCCTCGGATCACGTGCTGCCAGTCACTGGGGAATATTTCTTCCTTGGACCTGCAAGGAGATGAAAACCATTAAAACTGAGGGCCACAATAACTAAAGCTGCACGAAGTATGTAGTAGCAATTCTAGATGCACTGAGAACAACACGAGATACACACTGTAACAGAGATAACACTACAAGGAGAACGACACGAAGAAGATAAAAACAACACGAGGTAAAGAAGAAGAACGACACGAGATACATACGAAGACAAAACAGAAACCAACACGAAGTGTGGTTTCAACATACGAAAGACACGAGGTCTTGGAAGAACAACACGAAGACAGAAGAGTGACACGGCTCTCACGACACGTGATGAGGTAGTGACACTAAAACAAAAAGACTCGAGGAACAATAGTAAGTGACACGAAGTTAAACAAGCAGACATAATAGATGACACGAGATGCAACTAGAGGACAGAGAGAAGCGACACGAGGTTCACACAGAAACGACACGAGGTGGCACAGAAAGCAACACGAGGTGCTGCAATGTTCTGCACGCAGTGGAACAAAAATGACACGAAGACACAGAAACAACAGTAACCGACACGAAGTAAGTACGACATGGAGACAGATGACAGAAACCGTCACGAGTTGAAAACAACACGAAGACGATGAGAACAGCGCGAGGTGAAACGAGAACGACACGAAGTGTCACTGTAACAACACAGAGACACGAATGCAAAAACAACACGAAGACACGAAGACGGACCAACACGAAAATGTAAACACAACACGAAGACATAGACACTAAAACAACACGAAGACGATGGATGCTACAGTGCAATGTCTAGACATGAAATTCAAAGCAAACGGCTATACAGACTTGAAGATGTGAAGCCAGTGTACCGACTTTGAAATCGAAGACCAATGTGTAGACTTGACAGTGAAGACTAGTGTGCAGACTTCAAGGAGGTTGGCGTGTCAATGTACAGACTTGATGAAGACTGATACATGAACAGTAATGCATAGACTTAGGAGCATATGACACGGCTGTACAGACTTCACACGTTGACACTGTACACACTTCCAATGAAGTGCGTTGACGCTGTACAGACTTTGCCTAAGACGCTGTACACACTTAGCCTAAGACAATGCATGAACTGACGTTGTATAGACTTTGTCTTAACAATGAATGTGTAGACTTGATCAAGAGTCCAATGTGCAGACTTCATGAGTGTGCAAACTTGTCAACGAAATGCACAATGTATAGACTATGCACTTGCATGAAGAGTGTATAGACTAATGAAATGCTTTACCCTACAGTGTATAGACTTGCTAGTCATCAAACTACATGCAGATAGAAAAGCAACGCACAGATCAGAAATCAAGCACTATATCAGTCATACACATGCATTCTCCACAAAACAAGTTATGTTGCTATCATCAAAACACAATCTCATAAAGCACTCACTGTGTTGCAATCATCAAAACAAAACAGTATTGCTATCATCAAATCAACATAGCACATGCTTGTGCCTAAGGGGCACAACACTAGGCATTGCACCGACCTGGTCAATTTGGTAAAAGCATTGCACCGTCTTAAATTGGTGTCTTGAGGAATGGTTTGCACTGATTGGCTTCTTTTTAAGTCACACGTTGCACCGAGTATCCTCAGACGTTGCACCGAGCTCATTTTCTTGAGACCAGACACTACTCCGACTTGCTCGTGCTGAGAAGCCTGCCCTTGATGAGAAGGAGTTGCAGATCCAGCACAAGCTCACAGGCAGCAGGCTACCAGCAGATTGAAGAGAGTGCCACGGTGTCATCATGAGGCTTCAGGAGGCGTACCATATACCGTTGGAAGCATCATCTAGTCTACTTCGCAGTGGAGGTGGTCCCGTCCTCATCTGAGTTTGTGGCTGCCCGGAGGAGTCTTCACCATCGGACTGTGCAATTCTTCCCTGGCAGACACCCAACTGCAGTTTGCAGAGGCTACCATGACCAATACCCTGAAGATATTGGAGCGGTGTTTGGCTGAAGACTTCTGCTACAAGTCCCCTTTCATCTCCAGGAAGCGGAGCATCGTTTAAAGCCCGAAGCACAAAGTTCCAAATTTCCTACCCAGAGTGCGCAGGTCAGTCTAAGTGGAGACAGATTCGACCTTCTTCCACTTTTCTGACCCTCGCGGTCAGCTCCGACCTCATACGACAGTCTCATTGGTCCCTGCTAGAAGAGGACTCATCCACGGTTGCAGAGGTTCTAATCCTGCATTATTCAGAGTCCGGGAGTGTTCGTGGTGCCCTCGTCTTCCAGCAGCCACAGACTAAGAGCAACCAGAACCAGCACCGGACAGTCCTATTCCCGACCCTACCCCAGTCACCGACGACGTCAAGAAATTCTCCAATAATTCTGACATCCTCCTGGGCCAACCAAGGAGGTTTTGGCACTGGTTTCGTCAACAACGGAGTTTGGGAGAGCCCGTACCTGAGCTGACAGCGACTATCTATCTCGTTGACCAGACAGCTGGCAGAACCGGCTTACCTCGCCATTTCGGTTTTATCTTAAGTTCCCCACCCCGCTTGGCCAGCTGACGGCCCCTCCCTGCGTGGAGGTAGTTTTTTGGATGTAATTTCAATTAGTCCCCGCCACGAGAGCCCCCTCCTGCGAGAGGTGTAGTGGTGTATCATTTTAATTTTCAGGTCAAAGCTACACCGACGCGGCGTGCGGGTGCGTACCCACGTCACCCCGCTCGCCCTCGTCTCCGGCCGAGATCGGTGTATTCACGTCGATCAGGTGAGCTTCTGGTCACTTCTCTTTGCTGATATTCCTTTGCTTAATTAGTATTGCATCTTAGTGCCATCGGCGGTGAGAGAGTGCCCGGTCCCAAATTGTCATCAAATTGAGCGACCACCGCGGAGCGAGTTGTGAGAGAGACCCTACAACCCACACCCTTGGCGTGCTGGCCGCCCATGAAATTAGGCATCCCAGGCCCTTAGAGTTCAGCCTCAAGCTAGCCAAATCCCCCGGAGTGTCAAGGTCCTGCCCCGGACCCTCTCCATCATCAGCGGGTTGCCCACGGGTACATGTGTGTGTTACATAGGTGAGTCCGCTAGAGTGGGTTCGCCGCTCAAGGTTGATTGCTTGTAAGTCTAGGTCCAAGGTGCATCAGTCTAGTGGCTATCACCCCCAAGGTGGTGTCACATCAAATTGGTATCAGAGAAAGTTCTAGACGTGTCTCTACTAAGTCTTGTCCTAGGGCCATTACATTTATCACCCGTTCATCATGGCCACTTTCTACTTAGCCTACTCATCTCGCTTGGACCCAATATACATCTTTGTGTTTGATAGATCCCACCGTAGTTTATATCTAGAATGGGAAAGCTCCATAGATCACCACTTTGGGAGGTTCACCCTGTCAGGGTCTATGCAAGTCAACTATGCCAAAAGTTTGCTCTGGCGCCAAGCTAGGAATGAATGGCAAAACATTGTAGGCTTAAGGGAAGTGGGAAGGCAAGAGCCCATCGACTCTTGCGTTGAGATGAGAAATGAACTTAGAAAGATTTATGCCCATCTGGACCCTCACCATAGAAGAAGCCCAATCTCCCACCAATAAGGAAGAAGAGCCTCAATCTTCCCCCACCCCTCATGGTCCGGATCCTCGAAAGCCATGCACCATCACACATGGCACCCTCACCATAGATGAGTACATACTCCAATGGCTCAAGCAAAGTCCCACCCTCCCTATCTCACCACCATTGGGATATCAATCTCAAATTGCTCCCACCCGGCCTCCCCATGTCCCTTATCAAAACTTCTACTTTGTGGAAGACTTGGGAGACCTTGTGGATTGCCTACATTGGCAAGCCCACTTAACCGGCCTACTAGCCATGGGACCATTGGAGCCTAGCACCGTCAACTTTGTCCACCCCTCCATCGGTTCCATCACCTCCCTTTGCACAAGTGGGCATTGTACTAGTGAGATCCTCCTATTTCTCCCCTTGGAGGAAGAACCAATCTCGGTCTACTCCCCACCCCTTGAGATCCCAAGTACCTTGAACGGTCAAACCACTAGAGACCTTGGACCAACTACTTGGGAGGAGGATGACTCACCACCTTGTGAGGACCTTGAGGACATGGAGTTCCTCTCCCTAGGAAGCCCTTACCATGATCCCTTTGACCCCTTCCTATGCTCGTATGACCAACCCACCTTACTCACCACCCACCTTTCCCTACCCCAACCCACCATGTTAGACCAAGTATACTCCATCCTAGACACGGGTTATACCATGGGAGCCATGACCTTGGACCACATATCCCTAGGTAATGAGGTAGTGCCCCACTCCGTGCTATCCACCTTCCTAGACCCCTTCGACCCTTTTGAGTGGAAGCTCAAAGGACATCCCACAACCCCACACATGGAAGTCATCTTTGGAGAAGGAATTCATACGTCTTGGCACATCACACTGCTTGGCATGATTAGTACGTCGGGTCCACTCATTCATGTCACCCACATGTCAAGTAGGAAGCATGAGTGGTCCATATTCGGATGTAATGGTCCACCTTCATTCATCATGGGTCTTAAGCATGTTAGGAGCATTCATAGATGTCCAGGTCCTTCGGCACTCATCACCCCCACGCATAAGAGGGACACCTAAATATGCCCCGGCCCTCCCACAACCTTCAAAGTTTCCAAGGCATCTCTACATGATTGGTCTAAATATGGTTGTCCTAGCCCCCCTTTGCATATCATACATTTCCCACTCACACCGCATCGTAGTATATGGCATGAGTATTTAAGCAAGCAACAAGTAACGAGTAGTGAGAACCACAAGAAGCGGGCAAAACCTCACGAGCGCCACTTGGAATTCCAAGTTGGCAACTGGGTGATGATGACTTTGGAGTGGCTCTACCCTAGGCTCATCTCCAAATCAAGGGCACAAGGACTTGGACCTTGCCAAGTTCCGAGTGTCTTTGGCAACCCGACTTACGGGTTGGACTTACCGATGGGTTTTGGGATTCACCCCACTTCCCACGTGGCGGACCCGGCACCCTATATGGGCACCGCGGTGGATCCTAGTGAGTACCTCGAGCCTCTACCTACCTTTGAGAGTGACACCTTCGGAGAGTCTCCACCAATCAGCTTGAGAGCCCGACGTGAGCACACGGAGGCAATACTAGGCAAGCAGGGTACGATCATCGGCAAGAGGGTGTGCTCGAGCTACCTTGAGAGGCTGAAGAGTCGTCCCCCAACTCGGGACGCGGAGTTGAGTTTGGAGATCGTGACTCGCCCGAAGCTACATTTGCAGTACTACTTCTCCGGTGGACCCATACTCGACGGGGTCGAGTTTTCCCCACAACGGGGGTATAATGGGGGCATCCCTTGCCCCTCCACATTTTCGAGGCTCGGATTGTTCGTCGGCATGTGCCATTGTGTTCGTCATGTATTTTTGAGTCTAGTCATATAATTTTTATATTTTATTTGAGTAATAAACTATGTAATTTTCCCTTTATTTGAGTCTGGTACCTAGGTTTGACAGTCATTTACCTAAGTTAAGTGTCATTAGATTGTCTAGGCTGGATAATGGGCCCAATTCAATGGGCTAGGCCCATGGGCTCCCCCACCTAGATAGAGTTGGTCAATTGTTGGTTTGTCAAGGTTAGTCTCATCATATGAAAAGTCTGGAGTCTATAAATAGCCCCCTCCCTTCTCTCTTTTTTTTTAATAACCGACGAACAGAGTTTATGTCCAATCGAGTGCACCATCCCCTAGCAGGGGACATTATTCTCACTCCCCCAGACTAACACTGTGGCCATAGAATTTTATTGATTTTGTAATGAATACAGGATCATCGGGGCATACCCCTGAACAATTACAGATTGCAGCATGAAAGAAGTAGGATCTACAGATCTACAAACCCAAAGAGTGAGTCTATACACTGCACAATGTGAAGTCTGTAAATGTGAAGACCGTTTGCTGCTGAAGACGGTGAAGTCTATACATTGTGAAGAAGTCTGTACACTGTGAGGAAGTATGTACAATGTTGAAGTCTGTACATTGTGCTGTTAAAGCCCATTCGCTACTGAAGACGGTGAAAGTCTGTACATTGTGATGCATCAGCTTTGTGAAGTCCATACACTGCATTGCAGTCAAAGTCTGTACAATGAGAAATCTTCTTTGCTGAAGTCTGTACAGTGCTGAAGTCTATACATTCTATGTCGAGGCTTTGCTGAAGTCTATACCGTGTGAAGTCTATACACTGCACACCCTTTCAGCTTTGTGAAGTCTATACAGTTGGGATGCTGAAGTCTATACATTCAATGTCAAGGCTTTACTGAAGTATGTACACTTCACACCCTTTCAGCTTTGTGAAGTCTGTACAGTTGGGATGCTGAAGTCTATACATTCAATGTCAAGGCTTTGCTGAAGTCTGTACACTCCACACCCTTTCAGCTTTGTGAAGTCTGTACAGTTGAGAAGTCCATACAATGCATTCCTTTTCACTACCGAAGTCTGTACATTCAATGTCTGAGCTTTAAGAAGTCCATACACTGCACTCCCAAGCTTTGTAAGTCTGTACATTTGAGAAGTCTGTACACTATACTCCCTTACGCTGCAGCTTTGTGAGGTCTGTACATTTGAGGAGTCCATACACCGCACTCCCTGTGCATTCAATGTCTGAACCTTAAGAGGCTAACGTAGACGGATGGTTGGCAGTCCAACTTTGTCTATTCTTATCGCTCCCATGGCCAATCGCGGGAGGTCCCCTACTTGAGTGAAAATTGTGTTTTCAGTAATGGTGCATGCATAAGAGGCAAGAGAATCAGCAACTTGATTCCCTTCTCTGAATACATGCCAAACCGGACACCCATTGTCCTGGAGGAGATCCAAGGTCCTTTTCCACAAGGGAAGGACCATCCAGCTTGGGGCCATTCCATTCCTGATTGCCTCTACTAGGAGGGCACAGTCCGAGTACACTGCTGCCAGCCTAATTTGACATTGCTTGGCAATGGCTAAACCATCATGAAGAGCCCTTGTCTCAGCTGAGATACTATTGCCTTGACGATAGTGAAATGCAAAACCAACTATGAGTTTGCCTGCAGGGTCCTTGATACATCCTCCACCTCCACTTTTGCCGGGGTTGCCTTTCGAGGCTCCATCTACATGCAGTGTAAAATCTTGGGCAGCCAATTAACAAAAGACCAAGAGTGGCTGTTTGATTTCCACCCGTGGATATAATTGGAAGGATGCTAAACAATGGAATTGGGCTGGAGATAAAGGCTTGTGAAAATTTAGCTTGTCCAACACCAAAGCTATTGAAGAGATTGTTTTCCTTTTGATGGATGCACTGTTGAGGGCCACCCCTTCAAATCTTAGAGCACATCTATGTTTTCATATTTCCCATATCATCAAGATTACAGCATACATCCCAATAAACTGTATTGCAGATGACATGTTAGTTGCAGAGATTAAATTCCAGCTTCGGGTTGTAATATGCTCACTAAGAGCAATCTTGTTGCTAACAAGAGGGTGCACCCAGCCCCATAACTCAAAAGCCAACTCACTGGAGATGAAAACATGGTTAAGGTCTTCTTAGGAAGGAGATGAACAACAGCTGCACCTAGAGGCCATTTGAATCCCACATTCAGCCACCCTACTATCAACCGGCACTGCTCGGTGGAGTATTTTCCAGGTGAAGAGAGCTGCTCTTGGAGCAATAGCTGAGTGCCATAGCTTGGCCCAAGCTGGCCTTCGAATACCTTTTGTTCGGATCAAATTACATGCTGACTTTACTGAGAAATTGCCCTTTAAAGTGCCCGTCCAAATACAGATGTCGGCCTCATTGCTAAACTGGATGTGTGGAAAGTGAAAGTTGTTACTGAGAAAACCCCTGGCAATATGCTGAGAGTCCTGGAGCACTTCTCGGACAGAAGCCAGAGGGAGATCTGCACCTCTATTTCTACCATCGGTCTGAACAACATTAATGGCAGGGCCTAGACCAGTCCAGTTATCTCTCAGAAAATCTATTTCTGCCCCATTCCCAATAAGCCACCAGCTATTGTTTATTAAGAAATATTGGGCTTGCCTGAAGACTGCCAAAGGCATACCTGCAAGGAAAGGCTTAGTACAGTTGGCAAAATGAAATTTAATAAAATGTTGCCTAGCATATCGAGACCAGAGGGAAGACCCATGAAGAATGTTCCATAGACTCTTAACTGCCAAAGAGATTTGAACCCATTGTAAATCTCTTATTCCTAGTCCTCCCTCTGAGCATGGCCTCTGAATTACTGACCAAGCTATCCAATGTCTTCGGTTTTTGCCATCACTACCTTGCCAGAAGAAATTAGCACATTGACTGTCAATGAATCTGATAACCTTCTTTGGGATAAAACAAGCAGAAACAAGGTAGATTGGCATGCTATGCAGAACAGAATCTATAAGAACAACTCTGCCAGCTTGGGATAAAAGTTTGGATTTCCAACCTTCCAGCTTAATCTGAACCCTTTCAATCAGGGATTTAAAATCAGAGCAGAGGTACCTACCCTTTTTCACAAGAATACCCAAATAGTTGATACCAGCAGT
The DNA here is from genome assembly GCA_022559845.1 of Amorphophallus konjac. Taxonomy (NCBI): domain Eukaryota; kingdom Viridiplantae; phylum Streptophyta; class Magnoliopsida; order Alismatales; family Araceae; genus Amorphophallus; species Amorphophallus konjac. The sequence goes on along the minus strand of CM040118.1, from coordinate 379,013,905 downwards.
CTAATTTTTAAAACCTGTAAGAACATGAATTGACTATTTAAGGGAGGAAGGTGCTTTCTCAGAAAGAATAAAGCAACTTTTATTAACATTCACTTGCTGCCCTGAGCATTGCTCATATCTGCACATGAATTGTTGGAATGCCACAACATTCTGTCTGCTAGCATTAAGGAAAACTAGAGAATCATCTGCATATAATAAGTGTGTAATCTGCATAGACTGCCTTGGTCCTTTGTAGCCTTCTAAGCTTCCAGATTGAAATTGGGCAGAGAGGCCTCTACTAAGAACTTTAGAAGCAATTATGAACAGGTATGGGGCTATGGGGTCCCCTTGCCTAATGCCCCTGCTAGACTTAAAAAAGCCTGATGCCACTCCATTAAAATTAACCGAAAACCAATAATTATCAAGAAGCATGCCAATGTACGAAGTAAATCTGCTACTGAAACCAAATTTCCTCATGACAGTCAAGATGAAATCCCATTCCATCCTATCATAGGCCTTTGCCATATCAAGCTTAATGATCATATTATGACCGCATACCTTTTTATTTATATCCATCATTAACTGTCGAGCAAGAGCCACATTGTCTAAAATTAATCTCCCCTTAACAAATGCCCCTTGCTCCACTGATATAATGCTTGGAAATAAGGGAGCCAATCTTTCAGAGATAATCCGGGAAATGATTTTATATGAAAAATTGCACAAGCTTATAGGTCTGAAATCACTAAAGGACCTGGGCTCTAGCACCTTAGGGATTAGAGTGATGAGATAGGAAGATATACCTCTTGGAAGAGGGAAGCCTTCAAAAAATGCACTAACAGCTTCAGTAACATCATGCCCAATTATATCCCAGACTGCTGTATAGAATTCTCCAGAAAAACCATCTGGGCCAGGAGAACTGGAGCCCTTTAGAGACCACACCGCTTTCCGGACTTCTGAAGCATCTGGTTTGGCACATAGAGTAGAGTTATGAGCTTCAGTTATAACCTGTGGAATGCATTCCATCAAATTTGGATTTATGAAGTGTTCCTCAGTAGAAAAAAGGTTCTTAAAGAAAGCCTCTGCATGACTCCTCAAAGTTTCTTGATTATCACACCATTTTTCAGGGTCTCCTACTTTCAATCTTCTGATTGCATTTCTCCTTCTATTACATTGGGCAACAGCATGATAAAAGGAGGTGTTTCTGTCCCCACATTCTATCCATTCTACTCTGGACTTCTGGTTCCAGAAAAATTCCTCTCTAAGTAAAGCTTGGCAGAGACTAGCATTAGTAGCATTTAGCCCCTCTCTATGAATTGGAGAAGGGTCTGAGTCATAAGTGTTCTGTTTAAGGGCCACTTCAGCTTCAGCAAGACTTACATTGCAGAATACATCCCCAAAGACTTCCTTGTTCCATTTTCGCAAAGAGTCTTTAACAGTCTTCAATTTAACAAAGAGCCGAACCATGGCATTGGGATGACTAATGTTGGTTTGCTGCCAAGCATCAGAAACACACTGTTTAAAGGATATGTGAGTACACCACATCCTCTGGAAAATGTAGCAGCCAGGGCAGTTTGAGAAACTGTCAATATTAAGGAGCAGGGGAGCATGGTCAGAGGGACCCCTAGATAAATGTTTGATAGTCAAAAGTGGATTTACAGAGTGGCAAGAGATATTCACTAATACACGGTCAAGCCTTGCCCGTATGTTAGCTATACCAGCTCTATTATTTGTCCAGGTCATTGCAGGCCCTTGAAATCCAGCATCAATTAGGCCAGCAGAACAAAGAAAATTGTTAAACTCTGACATAGAAGCTAGAGCTGGGAGGCCGCCTCCTATCTTCTCTGAGGGCCTTAGGACACAATTAAATTCACCTCCCACCAACCAGGGGATAGTAATAGAAGCAGCAAAAAGAGCTAGATCACTGAAGAGGGACTATCGAAGGTGAAGAGCACAAGAAGCATATACAAAGGAATAATATGTACAGAACGAATTATTCACCTTCAGTCCAAGAGTGATATATTGAGAAGAGGAGGCAATAACCTCCAGATCATAACTGTCATGCCAGAATATTTAAATCTTAGAATCAGTAGCGTTGTTACCTACAAACCTCCCAAGCTTGAGATATCTTCCCAATTGAGGAGCTTTATTAATACTCAACATACGTTCAGTGATGGCCACCAAATTGACCTTATTAGACTGAACTAAGTGTTTTAAGCCTCTACGGGAAGCAGTGTTCCCTACCCCATGAATATTCCAAATTAGGAAGATTTCCTCCATCGATCTAGCTTTAGATCTAGTTACTATCCCACCATTGTGTATTCTTCTAGCATTCTCACCTCCCTTTTCTAGAAACTGGAACTGCAAAATGTCATTGTCCAGACAGGCGGTATTCTCTATTAGTGTACTGGCCTTATGAATCTCCAGTTCTGGTAATAAAACCTCCACTTCAGATAAAGAGTCTTCTACTGTCTGATTGGCTGATTGTACCAACTCACCGACTATTCCATTGTCAGATTTTGACGGGGGTTGAAGAACAGAGCCTGGAGGCGCCCCCTCTTGGTGCTCCAGGACCTGAAGAGGCCCTACATAGATGCTAGAGGCAGAGTTATTTTGTTCCTGTTCCAGTAACTCCGCAGCCTGTTGTAAGATCTCAAACTTGTTCTCCACTGCCACATTTTGCCGAACAGCCGGCGGATCAGCCAGTCGAGGCTTGAAAGCCTGTTTGGGATACTTGGGATCTGATTCTTTTGTTGATCGGGCTTTGGCCAACCTTCCCTGCTTCTTATTGCAACCATCAACTTCGTGACCAAGCTTATGATAAAAGGAACAAAGCAGGGGAGCACGGTTGTAATTTATAGGTTGCCAATAACCATTTCCATCCAAATCTATCCATAATCGTTCCTTACGCAAGGCAGATAAATCCATCTCAACACAGATCAAGGCCTCTGATGTATCCGTCATAGCCAGAGTTCTTTCATGAGTGCGCAGCACATTCCCAAAATTTCCAGCTATAGACCGCAAGCAATCTGCATGATACATGTTAGCAGGCAGTGCTGGGAAGCCGATCTAGACTGGCACTGTAGGCGGATCTGCATCAAAGTTAAACTCTGGTGTCCAGCGGAAGAAACGAAACAGGAATCCCTTAATGTAGAGATTCTTCTGTATCAGCAACTTCAAGAAGTCCGATTCGCAAGAAAATCGAAAGAGCAGGTGTCGCGGGTTCAATTTACTAATGACAAAATCAGAAACTAAATCTAGCAGCTGCATCAAGCAGCTTTTGATGTCAGAAAAATTAGGCCGACCATAAGAACATTAGGCAACAATGGAGAAAGAAAGAAATTGGAGAGACGCTTGGACATCCGCCTTGGTGAAGAACACCGCAGGCTCTCCCCGATCGGTGAAAGTAGGTTCCTTCACCGGAATTGGAATCATTGGCCTAAATTTAGACTCCATGAGTGCCTGCGTAAAGGTTCGACGAGAGACCACTTGAGTTGCAGATGGAGCTGTCTCCGGGGGCACCAGAGGAGGCGGAGGACCTCCCGCCACATAGGCCATGGCCGGCAAGGAGGGAGACGAACAAAGAGAAAATGGAGGGAAAACCAGAGTTTCTCTCATTTGTAACCTTTGATGCAATAATAAAAGAAAGAAATTTCAAGTCTTTGTCTTCTACACAAAATTTCATTTTCTCTCTCATATCTCTCTTTCTCTCTCTAAGGGGGTCGCCCCCTCCTCTCTCCTCCTCCTCCCCCCTACCTTCTCTCACTCCTCCCCTCATTCAAGAGCCTCCCCAACTACCTACAACCCCTCTTAACTCTATCCCAACCCCAAGGTAGCCTCCACCTGTCCCCACTCCACCCTCCAACCACCAACCACCCACTCCCCTTCCCCAAGCACCTCTCTCATCTCCCAAGGGAGAATTCCTCACTTCCCAAGCACCCCTTTCCCTTCCCTACACACCTCTTCCCATCCCCAAGACCAGAAATTAATCCCACCCTTAAACCCATTTTCAAATACTCCTTCCCTATCTCCCTCCCAACACCAAATTCGCAGCTTCCCCTCCCTCCACCTGCTAGACCTCCTTCCAGCCCCCATTCTGTCACTCCCTCACCTTGGATCACCCCCTCCCCGACCCCCTCATAGCTAGGGTTCACCCCACACTCATCCACCTAGATTTTGCCCCCCTCCTACTCCATTTCCCATCGGCAAGTTGCAGATCTAGCACAAGCTCGCAGGCAACAGGCTACCAACAGATTGAAGAGAGTGCCACGACGTCATCGTAAGGCTTCAGGAGGCGTACCATATACCGTTGGAAGCATCGTCCGGTCTACTTTGCAGCGGAGGTGGTCTCGCCCTCGTGTGAGTTCGTGGCTGCCCAGAGGAGTCTTCACGGCCGAACTGCACAATTCCTCCTTGGCAGATACCCAACTGTAGCTTGCAGAAGCTACCCCGACCAGTACCCTAAAGATATTGGAGCGGCGTTTGGCTGAATACTTTTGATACAAGTCCCCTTTCATCTCCAAGAAGCGGAGCATCGTTTAAAGCCCGAAGCACAAAGTTCCGAATTTCCTACCCAGAGTGCGCAGGTCAGTCCAAGTGGAGACAAATTCGACCTCCTTCCACTTTTCTGACCTCGCGGTCAACTCCGACCTCAGACGATAGTCCCGTTGATCCCGACTCGAAGAGGACTCATACACGGTTGCATATGTTCTGATCCCGCATTATTCGTAGTCCGGGAGTGTTCGTGGCGCCCTCATCTTCTAGCAGCCGCAGACTGAGAGCAACCAGAACCAGCACAAAACAGTCTTGTTCCCAACTCTACCCCAACCACCGACGACGTCAAGAAATTCTCCAATAATTCTGACATCATCTTGAGCCAACCAAGGAGGTTTTTGCGATAGTTTCATCAACAATAGAGTTCGGGAGAGCCCGTACCTGAGCCGATAGCGACTGTCTATCTCATAGTCTAGACAGCTGGCAGAACCGACTTACCTCGCCATTTTCGTTTTATCTTAAGTTCCCCACCCCGCCTGGCCAGCTGACCCCCCCTCCCTGTGTGGAGGTAGTTTTTTTAATGTAATTTCAATTAGTCCCCGCCCCGAGAGCCCCCTCCTGCGAGAGGTGTAGTGGTGTATCATTTTAATTTTCAGGTCAAAGCTACACTGACGTGGCGTACGGGTGCGTACCCACGACCCCGCTCGCCCTCGTCTCCGGCCGGGATCAGTGTATTCACGCTGATCAGGTGAGCTTCTGGTCACTTCTCTTTGTTGGCATTCCTTTGCTTAATTAGTATTGCATCTTAGTGCCGTCGGCGATGAGAGAGTGCCCAGTCCCAAATTGTCATCAATTTGAGCGACCACCGCAGAGCGAGTTGTGAGAGAGACCCTACAACCCACGCCCTTGGCGTGCTGGCCACTCGTGAAATTGGGCATCCCGGGCCCTTAGGGGTTCAGCCTCAAGCTAGCCAAATCCCTCGGAGCGTCAAGGTCCCGCCCCAGACCCTCTCTATCATCACCGGGTTGCCCACGGCCACATGTGTGCGTTACACGGGTGAGTCCGCTAGAGTGGGTTCACCGCTCAAGGTTGATTGCTTGTAAGTCTAGGTCTAAGGTGCATCAGTCTAGTGGCTATCACCCCCAAGGTGGTGTCACATCAGGTTGGCATCGCTACTGGGACTGGACGCGGCATCCTTCGCGTCCATCATGAAATCGGTGGCCAGTGAGCAGCCTTCGGCCTTACGTCCGTTGCCCCGTTGGTTACTTACATCGGAGGAGGCTCAGATTTTGGGGAAGATCCTGGCATGTATTATCCTACCTCCCAGCGGGGCCCAGGCAAAGATGGCAACAGGTCCCTCTGAAGTAATGTCGGGCCCATCGTTGATCGTCACTTCCCCTCCAACTGAGGTCATGACTCTTGCCCTGCCGGCATGTGAAGCAACGGCGGGCCTAAACCCCACTGAGGAGGTGGAGATGGAAACAGGCTCGTCTGCCATGGTGCCTGACTCAGCTCCCGCAGCTGTTTGTTCTTCGGCTGAGGCTGCGGCCCCGGTCCTGGGAGCACAGGCAGCAATAATGGGCCCAAGCCCCATAGAGACGGTGGAGGTGGAGCAACCTCCCATGGCGGAAACAGTGAGTGATCCTACTGAAGTTCTGCCTTTGCCTTTGGTGGTGGTCAGCCAAGGACCTTCTTCTGAGACTGAAGGACCTTGCCACTTGGATTCATCCCTCTCATCTTTATCGTCCATGGTTGACACCGAGATATGGGTGGTCGTGGACAACAATGTTGAGTTCAACCCGCCGGCCGTACCCTCGATAGGCCATGTTACTTCGGACTTCCCAGTCCGCCAGACTCTATTGACACTGAGGTCCATGATGTTCGCAGATCCCTCACTTACGTACCTGGGTGCGCGCACCGTGGTTGTGCAACTGACTGGGGCATTGCAAATGATGGGCTGCCCACTGGAAGAGTGGTCGCGGCGGGTTCTGCTATTGTTGAAGTATGTAAACCGTCGTGAATTCCCTGAGACACAAGCCCCCACTAAATTCGCAGCCATCCGCGCCCAGAGGGACGAGTATTTGCAGGCTTTAGAGGTGCAGGAAAAAAATAGAGAGCAACACTGGAGGGTCGTGGATGAGTGCTGTGACAGCGTCCACAGTTTGAAGAGCAGAATAGAGCGGCTCGAGGGTTGGCTTGCTAAGGCCGAGTCTGATCTCGCCGACGCCGAGGCGACCAGGGCTAAAGAAACTGAGGAGTTGGCTATGGCCGAGGTTGAAGTGGCCTTCGTGAAGATCGAGTTGGAGTGCCTCCAGGAATAGGAAAACCGACTGCGAGAAATGGTGAACTTTCCTTGTGTTGGGATCCTTCCTCTTGAGGAGATATTCTAGGGGATAGACTGACCGCCAACCCTCCTTCTTTTTCTTCCCCCCTTTTTTTAAGAAAAAAAGAATGTAATGTAGGGGTATGCCCTGAAGTGCATGTAGCCTGCTTTTGCGAGGAATAGAATATTGTCGCTTCACACCTTTCTTTTCTTCTTGCGCTGCATCGAGGCGTGCTGGCGGGGTGTGAGTATTGTGCAGCAGTCCGTCCAGGGAGAGCTGGATAGGGGTCCGTGTGGGTGCACGGGAGAGTACTCGCCCTTCTAGGAGAAGTACGAGGGAATCACTCCACCATGCCAACCGGGTGGGCTACCAAACAGCATCATCGGAACGCTTGAACTGCGTGATTTCATTCGGCCTCCAAGGGACGGGGAAAAGAGTCTGTTCAATCGAAAGGAGTATTTGTCACCCTAAAGGGACAGAGAGAAGTGTTTGTTTCTTAAGTGATCTGGATGAAAGGTCCACATCGAAAGGTGTGTTCATCACCCGGAGGGACAGAGAGAGGAGTTTGTTCCTTAAATGATCTGGACAGGAGGTCCAAATCAAAAGGGGTGTTCATCACCCGGAGGGATGGAGAGGAGAGTTTGTTCCTTAAATGATCTGGATGGGAGTTTCAAATCAAAAGGGTGTTCGTCACCCGGAGGGACAATGAAAAGAGTTTGTTCCTTAAATGATCTGTACGGGAGGTCCAAATCAAAAGGGGTGTTCATCATGGCTCGTCCGTCTCTTTGTCTCTTTACCGGCATGGGGTTAGTGCTGACACAAGGAAAAAGGGGTTGATTCCTCGCCCAAACGGAAGGTTTGGCTAGGGTGTTCCTTCGTGGTGCGGACACACGCCACAATACGCTTTGGTGGTCGAGGATACGCTGGGGCCCGCTTAGCTTGCAGATGACGTGGACGCATCGGCCGAGCCATCATCTTTATTTCACTTGTTTTTAGGCCATGTTTGGCCCTATTGTAGTCCATGTTGGACAATTGTGTTAAATATAGCAAATGGGCTAGGCTAGGTGTTGGGCTAGAGTTAATGGGCCTTTGGGCCTTAATTGGGCCAAAGGGGGCTTCAATGTGAACATGCCTAATGGGTTAGCATGCTAGGTATGAAAAGGAAAATGGGATGGAGGCTAGGTGGCTGGTGGAAGGTGGCTGCTCGCCCTTTCTTGGTCCAAGGTAGGCTACCTACCAAACTTGGACTTCCCACCTTTGAATTTTCAAAGGGAGGAAGCTTCCTTCCCCTCCGCTTGGTCTCCCCCTCCCCCCCATGGTCCAAGGTGCACACCCCCTCACCCCTCCCCTCTCTCCCATGGAATTCCCAACCCCCACCCTTGCCATGCTCTATATAAGAGGATGTATAGTGTCATTTGTAGAAAAAAATGAAGAAATAATGAAAGGTTATTGCATTTTGTGCCAAGAGGAAGCCAAGGGCCCTCCTCCTCTCTCCTCTCTCCCCCTTGCAGATGGATTTTTTCCAATTCTAGAGGTGTGAAGCCTCCCCCATTTGCCCTTCTCTGAGTGAGATGCTCAGCTCTGCCGCCGCCGCCGCCATCGTGCCGCCATCGCACCGTCACCGCCATCGCCGGAGTTCCTGTTCAAATCAGGATATAATCTCAAAGCCGTAATTTTATATTTTTATCCTACTATCTTATCGACCCCAAATTTTGAGAGTTTGTTCATCTTGTTATCCCCAGCCTCCAGTTTAATTTTTGTGTCATTCCGCCACCGTTTGGTATTTTTCCCATATTTTTTTTCTTCCCCTCAGTAATCTGCGAGTTTACAGATCTACGGGATAGTGTCCTCTTGTCGTAATTTTCCCACCCCCCTAGAAATTTTTAGAAAATCCCAAAAAATTATCAAGTGTTCCTCACGTACCCCCTCTTCCACCATAATTTTTATGGAGTCTAGATATTTCATTATTTTTAGGGTCAACTCAGTCTGTCCTCTGTGTCTGTCAGTCCGAGCCAGCAAAAATATTTATGTCACAGTCATTTTAATTTTCAATCCACTCACTTGATGGATCAGAAAAAAATTTATATTGTAGATCTATGAGTCCTCTTTCCAACGGCACCAACCGCGTCTCAATCCGCCTCCGGATATGAGCACAGAAATTCATGCCGTGGAGGCACGGAAATCTGTTCCGTGAACAGACCAGCAGAGGCAGTAGAAAAATAAATCTTGCAAATAATATCAAAGCTCAATTTCAGGAGCCGCCGCTTCAGGGATTCGACCAGGGACGTCCCGCCATCGTCCCAGCCAAGCACTGCCTTCAGAAGACTCAAGGAGGACAACGTCCCTTTGGAGGTCATTACTTGCTATCCTGCAACTCAGAACCGAGTCGGCGCAGCACCGAGTCGGCGCAGTACCGAGTCAGACCAGCAGCCCGGTTCCGCCCCGAGAGCCCTTCCGGCTTGCTGCCCATCAACGCAGGATCGGTCCTCCCGGGCCCCACCTGTAGCCCTTTACCTCCCTGCGTGGAGTGGGCAAGAAAACACTGCTGTAATTATTGAATAATTATTTTTACCGGGAGTTACTGTACTTGGCCGGGGTCGTCTTCCCCACGCCCAGAGCGTGGAGGTACACTCACCACCCTCCTCGTAGGCACTTTGCTTATCTCGTATATGTTTGTATTCCGCTTCTAGTGATAGGATATTAGCTCGCTTTACTTTCATCACCGCTGCGAGAGAGAGCGAGACTCGTCCCGTGACCCGATCTGGGAACGAGAAAGAGCCGACCACCCTAGCTCACTATTGGTTCCTCAACCGCACACATCCAACACTTCTCTCGCTTAGGGATGATCGTGAGCTTGTTTAGAGTCCAAGGATTGCATATCAACTTGGAGTCGAGTCCATGGTCCATCCTGCATCAAATTGGTATCAAAGAGAGTTGAGTCTAGGGTAGTCTTGTTTAAAAACACAAAAAAAGAGTCATGTAAGTCTAGGAGTCTAAGTCTAAGTCGGTCATTGCATTTGCATTCCTTTATTTGGTATATCAAAAGGTGTTGCCCGAACGTTAGGTTACGCCTATCGGGAAGGTCGCACATTTGCGAGAGAGGATCTTTGGATCCCGTAACTCCGCCAGGTACCGAATTTGGGTTGAGTCTAGGTGTGTAGCCGAGTCGGTACTCCAACTTTGCATCGTTGTATAGGGTCGTGTCTAGTCCAATAAGAGTTAGTCGGTTTTGTCCCATGTTTGCTTGTCCACTATCCGCCATCCCCATGGCCACCCCCCGAGACCATGCGTCGAATTGGTCATCCATGGTGGCCGAATTCAATGCTTTCATGGCCCGATACCCGACCCCTAAGCCAACAACCGACTCGTTCTAGCGACCTATAGTGTCCACTGCCATCCTACCTAATGGGTTGCATACGGAGATCGACTTCATCAGTACGGTGTCATCTAACTGTGTCTCACAAGACATAGTTGAGTCGCTCTCTAAGACCGGAGAGATTGTTCTCAATGGTGGCTTCGCATTCGTAGAGTTCCAATGGAGGTTCGGCCCCATTCTTTATGACGATGGAGCATGGTGCAAGGTCGACACACTTGCTGGCCCATGCATTATTTTAGGGCAAGAGTGGTTGGATGAAAGGAGAGCGACCTTTGTCCGGGATAGGAGGACCTGTACCTTATACCCACCTCACCTACCCGACGAGTTCGTCTTCCACGACGGCATTCGGCTGACCCCCTCCTTGTCACCAACCACCCAGTCCCAGCAGCCCATTCCGCCTCCGGACTCATGTCCACCACCTCTTCCGAAGCCCACTGATGGGGGCATCAAAGGCTAATGGATTGTATTAGTGTGTATTGGCTTGTATTAGTGTCAATGGGCTTGTATTAGTGTGTTTGTTTGGGTTTTTTTTGGATTTGGCTCCTTTGTAAGGCTTTTAACAAGCCAATGGGCCACATTCCATGTAGAATACATCAATGGGTTGCATTTAGAAGAGTCCATTAAGGGGTTGTGTCATATTGGGTCATTAGACTTCATAATGGGTCATTAAATCACTTAAGGCCCAAGTGGGCTTTTACCTCTCATGGGCCATCTAGGTGGGAGAGTCCATAGGCTAAGCATGGTTGAATGGGCTTGATTGGATGGCCTTGGACCAGCTTGGCCCAAGAGAAGCCCATGAAGGGGGCACCCCCTTCCTTGTCTTATTAGGCTTGGTAGGTGAAGTTTGAATAGAATTTGTATAAGTTTGATTAGAATTTGTTTAATGTGTTTTGACCACATGGGAGAAATATTTTCTTCTATACCCTTAGTGCCCCTTTCAACCCTAGATCTGAGGTCATTTTGGGTCTTTTTACATTTTGTATAAATGCTTGTATTTCCACATTTTGTTAGAATTAATGAGAAGAAAAAAATTGTGCAAGCATTGGAGCTTGGTGCGCCCCCCTCCTTTCTCCCTGGTGTTCTTCCTCCTCCTTCAAGATTTCAGGGTGTAAACCCCTTCTATCTCAGCCCCTCTACATCTAGATTCTATCTCTGGTGTCGCCGCCGCCGTCCGTGCCGCCATCGAGCCGCCGCGAAGCCGCTTCTGAAGTTCTGTCCAAGGTTCTGTTCTGCTGGATAGAGGTTCACTGCAACAATTTTAACTCCCAACTCTAACATCATCTGGAGTTGAGATTTTCATGGTTGGTTCCCCACTTGATCCCCAACTTCCAGTAAAATTATCCCGTCATTTCCAATTCTTTTTATATTTTTCTATTTTCGTGTCTTTCTGTCTTCCTGATCTGTCCCTTTTCAGATCTGTGTAGCAGAAGCTTAGTTCTTCCCCCTTTCGACCCCCTTCTTGATTTTTGTTTGAATCCCCAATTTTATTGAAGGTTCTGTCCACCATCCCCTTCCTCCAAAAATTTTCGTCGAATTTCAAAAGTGCTTTCTCCCATTTTAGTTCTATTTCTGCTGTCCAGATCCGACCCAGGTCAGTATAAAATTCCTAACAAATCGAAACTTTCACCAAACCTTTCATAAGATATATCTCCGTTTTCCTCTCTTCGACCTATACAACGTTCATGAAGGGCTCAAAGGCTGAATCGAAGGTCTACATCGCAGTCAATGCCAACTCTCAGGAAAAAGTACTTCTGTCCTGAGTTTTCAGATCCTGGGAGCCAGCAGCTTGAATATTCGACAAAGGTCATCAACGGGAAATTCAAATTTATTTATCTGACCATAGATCGAAGGATTTCAAGTCAACTTTCCATCGGTACCTCTTGTGCATCAATCCGACGTCGGGAGTGACCGCAGCAGCGGATTTCGTCGGGACGCGTGGGTCTGAAATAGCAGTTCAGATCCGTGGGCAGCAACTCCGACAAATGAAGATCGGAGCCGCCCAGCCTCTGACCGGTGAACCAGCATACCGCCGTCCTAGGGAGCATCCCTCCGGACATCCCCATCACAGCGGTGCCGCTCCAGGCCCACACGGCCCCACTGACCAGCACGTGGGTCACACGATCGTGAGTACGTGTGCCTCCGAAGCTACACAAGAAGCTGCCCGTCAACCCGAACCCGCTACTCCCAGGTCCCATTGTGTCACCCTTTACCTCCCTGCGTGGAGTGGGCATTCATATTCATTGCTGTAATATTTAGGTAATAATTGTTCCGGGAGTATCATTTCGGCCAGGGTCGTCTTCCCCACGCCGAGAGCGTGGAGGTATCATGTTCGCTCCTTACTCGGCACTTTGCTTAGTTCGTATATGCTTTATATGCCGCTGCTAGAGAGTATGTGTTAGGTCCGTTAGCTCGATATATTTATTTCACCGCTGCTGCGAGAGAGAGCGAGACCGTCCCGTGACCCGATCTGGGCACGAATTTGTGAGTTGACCACCCTAACTCACTGTCGGTTTCTCAACCGTGCACGTCCGTACGCTTCCCTCGTTAGGGCCGATTGCGAGCTTGCTTAGAGTCTAAGGATCGCATATCCATTTGGAGTCGAGCCGCGTGTCCGTCCCGCATCACCCACCCATGTGGCCCCCTATAGTGGGATTAGTGTTGAGTAGTGGATGGCGGATCTAGAGGGGAGGGATGAATAGATCTGCCCCTCTTTTCGCAGAACACCCCTCTTTAAAGCTAGATAAAAAGAATTACAGCTGAATATAACTAGCTTAGCATAGCACACAACGATTTGCTTAGCAAGATGAATAAGTAATATAGATATTGAACCTAAGCATGCATCTAACACAAAGTAATCACACAATCAAACCACAACACACGAGATTTTAAGGTGGTTCGAACTGAATCCCTAGTCCTACGTCCACCCCTCAGCAAACTTGGTGAGGCTCCACTAGCGCAACGCACTGAACCACAGATCGGAAAGACCTCCGATTGCCTTCCTACTAGCCACCGGTAGGGACGTCTACACCGCAGATCTGATAACTTCCGATTGCCATCCTACTAACCACCTGTAGGGATGATCTTCAGTTCCAAATATTTGAATGAAATAGAAAGAGAACTAATATGAAGACACTCAAACAAGATATAGAATATGCTTAAAGAGAAAAGATCTTGTCTGAGATTGCTGGAGCTTGAATCTGATTCTTCAATGGTATCTTCTTCCTTGTGAAATGATCTTCCTTGGATCACCTTGAGTTGATGAAGAAGATAAAAGATGCAGATTTGATCTCCCTTGAAAATGAGCTTGCTTGGATGGCCTTGAGTTGATGAAGAGGTGTATGGATGTAGCTTTGATCACCTTTGAGAACCTTGATTGCTTCTAGCTTCCTTGGAGGTTGCTTGCTTCAGATCTATGCTTGAATCACCTTGGAATGGATGAAGAACTTCTGCACGAACTACTGTTCACGGCTACAGTACCCCTTCTTCCAAGCACCACCTCTAGCCTCTCTTGATCTCTCTTTGATTCACTTGATCAACTTAGGTTTTCTAACCCTCTTGCATTGGTTTTATAGACTTTGAATGGTCCATAGACATCCCCCAGACCAGATCCACAAATCATGGGAGATTAGGTGACTTTTGATTAAACAAATCCATGGAAAGGGGCTGGCCTCGAGGAGAAAAATGAAGTCAACAATTGTTGGCTAGGGGCTGGCGGTCGACCTATAGAGCTGGCGGTCGACCGCTACTGAGAAACCCTGTAGAAATTTGATCTCTGGAATTTCCGGTCAACTGCTACTGAGCTGGCGGACGACCGCCACTGAAAGAACTATAGACCTTGAGCTGCTGGGAGGGGCGGTCGATCGCCCCTGTGCTGGCGGTCGACCGCCAGCTGGGCAGACCCCCGGGTTTCCCCGGTTCAGTCCGGTAACCCTTTAGCTCAGTTGGTTAACTCCTTTAGCATCTTGTTCTCATCTGTGGCATCAACCTTGATAGTCTTGAAGGTGTCAACTGAGTCTTTGACCTTGGGTTCTCTTGGTGATGCTTCTTTGTGCATCGACCGTGGCTATGCGAAGTGTCGACTGGAATGACTTAGTCCTGCAAAGTTGAAGTGTTAGCCCAATGAAATACATCCAAATAACAATGACTTTAAGTAGATGTTTATTTCATACATTTGGGGGTTGAATTTCACTTGATTTTTGCATTAGAAACATCAAGATCATTTGAGCATGTTACCATGATTGGAATGAGAAACTAATACATTTAAAGAGTGAACTTGATAGTTATCAATCCAAGTTATCATTGTGAAGTTTAGAAATGAGAGGTAAATGGAATACCCATGGTGAGATTGATGGCCATGACAAGGTAAGAATCTTACCAATGGTGCTTGACAGTAAATGATATATACCACCTGTATTGAATGGTAGAGAGGCAAGATGCTTATCCACATGTTTGGTTTGCCTGGCGACTGCCATGAGTTTGATCGTTTGATTGATCACGATTTGAAAGGATTTCCATCCTTGCTTGGGTGCGATCATTAGGCTTTCACATTTGCCATCTCCACTCATTTCCTTATCCATTCATTGGCTTATCTGTCATGAATAAAACATCACGTATGTCAGTCATATGAGAGTGGAAAACAACAATGACTTATAGTGTTTAGCCATTATCAAAACTAAGAATATCAAATAACTCAAATGACCACAGGATGATGTCGAATGACTCAAATGACCATAGGGGCACAACATTCTCCCCCTTTTTGATGATGGCAAGACTATGAGTCATTATGTGGCAGTAATATCGAAGATGGCAGAGTTTATAACATATGTAGCTCAAGATCCATGATGTTGAAAACATGTGAATGCGGATATGTATGCATGGATGATCAAAGCCTGTGAATGCTAATATGTATGCATGATCACAAAGAAATTTCTAGAATTCTATTTCTCCCCCTTTGATGCTCTCCCCCTTTGACGTTGTCACACATACAAACACAGAGGATATGTATGCATGAACAATCACAACGGATATTTCCCCTTTGACAACTCACAAGGTAACTCACAAAATTCTCCCCCTTTGACAATAGTAAAAAGGAGGGGTAAGGTAGAGTTGTTGACAAAAGTCTTAGTGATCAGAGCTGAATAGGAGTGAAGAGCAAGCCATTATATGCAAACCAGAAACATGCCGTGAGCAATATATATGGTTCAAAGCTAATGAAATCCGAGATCATCAACAGAGTTCGAAAAGTAGCTACATCCATGTTGTAATAGAAATGAACCAGAAGTGCATATCATGGCAATGATGAACCTTCCTTTGTCTTATGCATTCATATTCAATAACTTCATTGGGAATAGCACAAACTAGTATTGAGGTTAAACAAGTACGACTAAAGCATGGAATTTTATGATTTTAGCACTATTTTGCATGATCTTTTGCAGTTTTATGCACATGACTCATATTTTACGAGCAATCGAGTCTAGTACATGCCTCCTATCCGTAACAATACACATTGTTTAGACGCCAATATTCCTAAGTATTTGGTAAGACTGACTGTTATGCATCAGAATGAACAGAGATAGCAAAGTCACGTCATGACATATCCAATCTCATTTCGTTGATGAGAAGATATATTTCTCAGCAAGTATGCCATTGCTCTGCCTAGAGTCCAAATGAAGTAAGACAGAGATAACAGGGGTACATCATGACATATCATTCGTCACTTGATTGGATGACATGACATATTTCTCCGTACAACAATATCATTACTCTGTCAATTTGATTTCCAAGAATTCCAGCTCATCAAGATGTTTAAGAACAATACTAAGCCCGAGTGTATCACTAAGATGGTCATGAATTTTGAATTTTTAGATTTCAGGAGAGTCATTCAATGCACAACATGTAATCTCTATTTAAGGTCTATTAAAACCACAGAACATAGATGATTTCAAAAGATATATCAGAACTTCAAGGAAATCATTAAATCTGAATCATTTTCATTGAATAGACAATCATCAGTTCATATAATAGATAGCTCTTACACCATTGGTCTGTCTGTCTCATGATCTCAAATCAGACTGTAAGCCATTGAAATTCAGATTGCAAGAGATTAAGAAAAGTAACAAGACTCCCCCTAAGGATATGCAATGGATGCACTCAAGGAGTTATGTTCGCAATCAAGTGTAATGACAAATGTCAAGGAGAGGTTGACTAGAACCATGCAAGGGTTGACCTGGTCAAACATAAAGTTGATAGAGATGAAATGCATGACCCAACACATGGTTGTACACTTATTAATGACAACAGAATGAAGATGAAACATATGCATGAATGCTGCAAAGAGACAACTCCCCCTTACTATATGGCCTATATGCGACAGTGACACATGGTACTTGACGGAGGTGAAACCTCATGCATATTGAGTGCTTCTGGACAAGCATAGCCTGCCTTTCCATATATCAACATTTAATATACCATGGCCATGCAAGAATGATGCTATGCAATGCATCATGATCATGAATTCAACGTGATTATGCAAATGAGTGCAGAATGACATGGATACATATATACAATGGATGGATACCAAACAGCACATAGCCAAAATGAAAAAGATCATCAGTTCAATTTTTATTGGCCTTGAGGTCGGCAAAGACCAAGCTCCCTTCTGAGTGTTGTAGACATGTCATTACACAAGGGCCTGGTGAAGATATCAACAATTTGATTTAGAGTATCAACAAAATGCAGCTCAAAGTTTTTCTTAACGACCTCATCTCTAATAAAGTGATGCCTAATCTCAATATACTTGGTCCTACTCTAGGACTAGCTTGAAATCTAGCACAGAGGTAAACACTAAACTGGATATCTGGTCGGGATGCAGTCAAATAAAGTAAGGAACCGATCATACCTTTATAGATTTTTGCATCCACTAATTGACCATTTTCATCTGAATCCATTGATGGTGTAGTGCTCAGAAGAGTTGAAATTATTTTACTTCTTGTCATGTCGAATCTTTTCAGCAGCTCCTTGATGTATTTGGCTTGACTTATGAAGCACCCATCTTCTCCTTAGTTGACCTTCAAACCCAAAAAAAAAATTGGAGTTCGACCATTAGGCTCATCTCGAATTCGATAGTCATGAGGTTAGCAAATTCCTCACATATTTCAGATTTAGTAGATCCAAACACAATATCATCAACATAAATTTGAACTATCAAGATGTTCTTACCTTGCTTCTTGGTTAAAAGTGTTTGATCTACCTTATCTCATGTGTACCCTTTCTCAATGAGGAACAAGCTTATTCTCTCATACTAAGCTCTTGGTTCTTGCTTCAAGTCATAAAGTGCCTTATCTAGCTTGTATACAAAATCTGCATGGTTAAAGTTCTCAAAGCCAGGGGGCTGCTCCACACAGACTTCTTCCTTGATCAAGCCATTCAAGAAAGCACTTTTTACATCCATTTGATACAACTTTATTCTAAGGGAGCATGCAGCTTGGTTTTAGATGTTGATCCTACTGAAAGCATGCATGGGTTGACAATGAACTATGCAGCCTAAGACTTATGTGAATGCACAATGCAATGAAGATGCTGCATGATGATTGCACATTTTTTTGTGTTTTCCTAAACATGATTTATATTAGAGTATATGAGATCACAAGATGATGCAAACACAAATCATTCACAATAGATTTTGAACTGAATGCAACATGATGATGCCAATTGCTAGACTTCCCCTTTGAACAATGCTAATATGAATAACGAGTTGAAAATGCAGCCATGATATGCATCATCAAAATAAAAATCAAAGAATTTCGTGTGGCTGATGTCAAGCACCACACAACTCATCATCACATCAACTTCATCAGCATAACACGTTTCTCATGAATTAAATAGCTGAAATAATTGATCTGTGGTACACGGCAGAGGTTTTGATCTTATATCCTTCTCACGCATAGTAAGAGTTATGGGCAAGCATGACTTACCTTTCAACTCTAGACCATTTGAAATACCAGAGGTCAAGCAGGGTGTAAGCAATTAATCTAGCTCATGTGTTCATCTTCACACCATGGGGGATAAATCATCATTCAAACAAGCAAATCTGTTTGCAGAATTTTATTGAATAAAATAGGCAAACTTATGATGCACTATCTACATGTCAAGACTAAACATGCAAAATGACAAAAAAATTTATTTACATACCTATGCCTTGAGCTTTTATTTACCTGACCATTCATTTCTTAGCTCCAAGGCATCCTACATCCAAAGTTCTCATTTGGAATTTTTAGGTACCCAAGCTTGCTTGGGTCCTTGTGGGTTAGCAACATGTTTAACATCTTGGCTCACATATAGAAACAATATATGTGGGCAATCACATCATCCTCCCTCATTGTGTGGTAATCATATATCTCATGCCCATTTTTCCCACAATAGAAACAATGCACAAAAGATCGATTATTCTTTTTATGTTCATGTGCGTGTGCATGTGGACTATGCTTTTATGGGCGAGTATGATTTTTACCTTTCATGGTATGAGGGTGGTGTCTTTCTTTCAGATGCCAGCATTCCTGGTCAGTGTGACCAGTCTTACCACAATGAAAGCAGTAAAGAGAAGCATTTCTTTTGAAGACCATGGGGAGTGTCGACCTGTCTGAATGAGAATGTCGACAATTCTGATTCTCCATGTGATTCTGTACAAAGTTCTATTGAGCAATCCCTCTGCCAGTGTTGACCTATTTCTTTCCTTGCCCTTTCACTTGTTGTCCTGCTCTAAGCTCATCATTTCTCAAGATGAAACAATCATGCACAGTGTGACCATGTCTACGACAATAATAACAATGGACATTCGTTTTGTGGAAAGCATGGTATTTAGCATTGGACATGTTGTGGTCGATGTTTGGATGAGCATGCTGAATTTTACTTTTCTTTCGAGCAGTATGCCCTTTTTGGTGACCACAGGATGTGGTAGCTTCTGATGAGCCAGACTCTTGGTCTTGGGCAAACATTGATAGGAAGTCATTCAAACTTTGAATTTCATTTTCAAGCGAGGAAATATGCTGTTTAGATTCAGTACGATCCTCTTTGCATGATGCCCATTGCTCATTGAGCATGGCATTTACCGCTTTAAGATTTTGATTTTCTTGTTCTAAAACATGCAATGTTTCAGAACAATCATCAATGCATGACAATTTTTCCTTTTCCAAGTGCAACCAGTTTTTCATTCACTTCTTCTTCATCTTGTTCAAGTTCAATTTTCTTTTTCAACAATTCTTTATTCTCTTCTTTCAGAGAATCAATCAGATTTTGTTACCATTCAAGATCATCATGGAGACCCATATTTATCTTTTTCAAGAACGAGCATTCTTTGCATGCAAAATTAGCAGAGCATGAAACTTCAGTTTCTTTTAGGACCTTTTCACTTTGAGTTTCAGAATTTTTACTTTCTTCAATCAACCTCTCATCATGAATTATCCCATCAACCATAGTTTGATCATTAGAAATTGACTTAGGTTGGTTTTGATGTTTTATTCCAATTTCTTCCAATCTAGTGATTTCATCATGAAGATTTTCATTTTCATCCATTAGACATGCAAAGCTTTGTTTATGCGTATCTAGATCAAAAGAAAGAGTGTCGTTAAACTCTTCAAAAGTAGAACAATTTTTACAAAAAGTACTTTCATTTTGATTACTTTTTTTGAGATCATTTTTCAAAAAAATTTTCTTCTGATTTGACCTTTTTGTATTGAGTAATCAACTCATCATAGGCTTCCATAAACTCTTCAAAAGTGAATTCCTCAGAGTTAGAGTTTACCAATGATGAGGATGTATTGCTGGACTATTCTGCACGGTCGGCCATGAAACATTCTTGTTCTTGTTCCTTCCCTTCATTGCTTTTCACCAACTTATCTAGTACTTGCTTGACTGTGCTGCAGGAGGACACAAGATGAGTTAATCTGAGAACAACTGCAGCTGTAATTAAGTTATATGTAGCAAGATTATCGTTGTGTTTGGTCTCATATTCGGCTGACCAATCAATTGAATTTGATGGTAGCTCATGAGGACCATCGTATATAAGAGTCCACAATTGTAGATCTATGGAGCTAACATAGATGAACATTCTCCCTACCCATGTAGAAAAATTTCAACCATCATAAATTGGCGGAGAAAACATCGAAGCATGTGTAGCATATGAAGCCATCTAAATAAAATACACCGGGATCTTTCCCTACAGATCGTAGGATCTGGGAATGGCAGAGCCTCGCTCTGATACCACTTGTTGAGTAGTGGATGGCCGATCTAGAGGGGAGGGGTGAATAGATCTACCCCTCTTTTCATAGAACACCCCTCTTTAAAGCTAGATAAAAAGAATTGTAGTGGAATATAACTAGCTTAGCATAGCACACAACGATTTACTTAGCAAGATGAATAAGTAATATAGATATTGAACCAAAGCATGCATCTAACACAAAGTAATCACACAATCAAGCCACAACACATGAGATTTTAAGGTGGTTCGGACTGAATCTCCAGTCCTACGTCTACCCCTCACCAAACTCGGTGAGGCTCCACTAGCGTAACGCACTGAATCGCAGATCGGAAAGACCTCCGATTACCTTCCTACTAACCACCGGTAGGGACGTCAACACCGCAGATCGGATTCCGATTCCCTTCCTACTAACCACCGGTAGGGACGATCTTCAATTCCAAATGTTTGAATGAAATAGAAAGAGAACAAATATGAAGACACTCAAACAAGATATAGAATATGCTTAAAGAGAAAAGATCTTGTCTGAGATTACTGAAGCTTGAATCTGATTCTTCAATGGTATCTTCTTCCTTGTGAAATGATCTTCCTTGGATCACCTTGAGTTGATGAAGAAGATAAAGGATGCAGATTTGATCTCCCTTGAAAATGAGCTTGCTTGGATGGCCTTGAGTTGATGAAGAGGTGTATGGATGTAGCTTTGATCACCTTTGAGAACCTTGATTGCTTCTAGCTTCCTTGGAGGTTTCATGCTTCAGATCTATGCTTGAATCACCTTGAAATGGATAAAGAACTTCTGCATGAAGTACTGTTCACGGCTATAGTACCCCTTCTTCCGAGCACCTCCTCTAGCCTCTCTTGATCTCTCTTTGATTCACTTGATCAACTTAGGTTTTCTAACCCTCTTGCATTGATTTTATAGACTTTGAATGGTCCATAGACATCCCCTAGACCAGATCCACAAATCATGGGAGTTTAGGTGACTTTCGATTAAACAAATCCATGGAAAGGGGCTGGCCTCGTGGTGGAAAACGAAGTCTATAATTGTTGGCTCGGGGCTGGCGGTCGACCTGCAGAAGCTGGCGGTCGACCGCTACTGAGAAACCCTATAGAAATTTGATCTCTGGAATTTCCGGTCGATCGCTACTGAGCTGGCGGTCGACTGCCACTGAGAGAACTGTTGTGCCCCTTAGGCACAAGCATATGTTATGATGTTTTGATGATAGCAACACAGTGAGAGTATCACAGGTGCATTCATAACAGTGAGTCAGTATAGATGCATTGCATACTTTGCATATGCTATGTTGTTGTGCTTAGCATTGATGGCAATTGTTCTCTATATAGATGCATTGCATTCTGTCAGATATCATGTCTATACATCCATTGCTTCAGTTCAATATCTGCTATGTAATATCTGCTATGTGCATACATTACATCAGTGCACTTAAGTGGGTTGACCCCCCAGCTTCGCATGTCTGTACATTGCATTTGTTCATGGCTGAGAGTCTATATGTAGTGCCCCAGAAATTTTAAATAATTTTCAAGAATTTATAAAGGCCTAAATAAATTTATAAATGGTTATTATGAGGCCAAGTGGTGTTAATCAATTAACGCAAACCACTTAAGTAAAGTCCAAAAGGTTTTAACTCTAGCCCATTAAAGTTTGCCCCACATTCTAGAAGGTAATTAAGTCTATCCACGGATATTAAGGATAAATACTAATAATATAAGATAATGATTTGGATAATTAACAAAAGAGTTTTCATAAATTGAAACTCTAAGCTACGATGACTGTAACGGTCTATCGTAAGACCGCCACAGCCATGTAACGCATGGTCACTCGACCGTTACATTCCTGTTAGTTCCGTAAGTGAAGGGACTCATGAAAAGATTGGAACTTGATGTTCCTATCCACTATGGATCAACTTGGGAAAGATTGTAAAGACTCTAAGGACTCTTAGAGATTAGGATTTGATGAAATAAGGACTCTAAACTCAATCTAATCCTCAAACCCTAGCCCAAACTCTATAAATAGGGCATAGTTCTAAACTGTGCGACCCTTACTTCTTGGACGTAAGGAAGCAAGGTAAGGAGTCATTATCTCAGGTAAGTTCTTTAGAATAATTTGTTTAAAATACTTTAGACTAACTCCCCTCCGAATTTCACATCTTTAGGTCAAGAGGGCGTGGAGTTAGAGCCTAAAGAAGTTGCTAAAAAAGTCACAAGAGAAGGAAGGGATCTAGGGCAAGGTTCTCAACCAAATTCAGAAACTACAGTCTAAGTAAGAGGTAGGTTATCTCATGAATGGCAAAAATAACATGATAGGACTAAAAGCCATCTGGTTTAATTGAATTCCATGCATTATAGAGCATTGATTTCATGTTTTATTTTTTCTATGCACATCATGCACCTCTTAGCCAAATTAAGAAATTAAAACATGACTATTCATCTATTCATGATTACATATGCATGTAGATGGCCTTACTTCGATAACATGATTATAAGCTCATCATGTTTTGATAAAAGACATGATGTGAGTTGATATCTTAGTTTCTATGATTATTTTCTGTTAGCAGATACTGTAACGCACTAGCATAGGACCGTCACTTTCAAGTAACGGCCCTACTACAGACCGTTACAAACTCTGTAGTATTTGAATTGCACTGATGTTTCTAATGCGCTTGGACATACGCGTTACATTAAAGTTACGACTTGATCATGACCGTCACTTTCCCTGTGACGCCCCCTCTTAAGACCGTTATATCCTGCGTTCTGTCAACCCTAAGATAGAAAATAACTTGCCAATATTATTTATTGATTAAGCATAGTTACTTAAGTTTTAACCTGATTACATGATTTTTAGGATATCTGATTGTGCATGATAGGTATTGCATGTTTTGATATCTTAATGATATTTTAAGGATATGTTAATTTCATGCCAAAATTATATAGTCTTGTATTATAAAGCATGACTTTTAGACGTTGTATTGACGGAGTTCACCACGATTTTCACTTTGATTATACATGTCTCTCTTTGTCAATAGAGTCAATTCTATAAGTACATGGCACATATTCCGGTATGTTGTCATTAGTTCACACTTTGCACTATAGGAACACAATCTTGGACATGAGGACCTCTCTATTGGATAATCCTTTCAATTGACTAGGAAATCATTGTTTCAAGGCCTCCGTAATTCTCCGCGAGCCTGGGATTCCCACTAGGACGCCGAGTTGGTTGTACCAATGAAAGCCCATTAATTAGAACACTCTATCGTGGTTTTTGATTTTTGAAATGTAACGGCCTTGAACTGGACCGTCAGGCTCACGTAACGGCCCAGTGCCAGACCGTCACATTTCTCTGGGTCTATTTTTATCCTTCTTGACTCGGATCACTGTAACGGCCTATTACTGGCGCGTTACATAATGTAACGGCCCAGCCAATGACCGTTACATAGATTGTATATGTTAACCCAAGGTTTGACCAAGGGTTGATATTCCATTGATTCTAGACAAACCTTGATGATCTAGAACTTGTCATATTGCTTACATTGATCTAAATGAATGGAAGTTAAGAAAAATACCGTTATGCTGTTGATTTATTCTATAAGCATAACTTAGTTTAAATATCATTCTTGATCTCATATATTCAAAATTGAAGCATTTATTCATTGATTTTAGTTATCATGGAATTATTGGAAGTGCTATATTTTTGGCCATACGTTACTGTTATACTGTGTGGAAGTAGCTAAATTTATAACTGAAGATGCGATCGAGCACTGATTGTGTTCAAGGGCTCTATGCTAGTCCCCTCGGCTGATTGCCGGAAATATACTATTTTATAAACCATGGGATATGATGCTACTGGCGTCGCATTGCGCTGGGAGTACTATTTCTATAAATAAGTGAAGATCTACGGCATAACATGACATTCTTGCTTGATATTTCACAGAAATTCACGAAGCACTTGCTCTTAAGCATAAGATGCTAAAGTGAGGAATATGTGGCTTGCTAGTACAATCTCGTTACATTCTTGTTCATGGAAGGCCAATATCATGTTCTTGTTATATTCTTGCTAGTTCATTCTTGATCATTCTATCTTACATGGTTATCTTGTTTCTATTGATTTGATCGCATGATTGATTCGCATTCGCATGATTTTACCTTATTTCTTTAGAGCTAAAATGATAATTACTTAAATAGTGCCTTCATGTTGATGCGAAGATACCTACTGGGCAAGTGTGCTCATGACCTATTTTCCAATATTTTTCAGGAGATGGAAATAGTTCGGATTCGGATTCGGGCTATACTAGTAGCGGGTCAGGAAGCGAGTGAAAGTGTTATAAAGATGAGAGTGAAGACTTAGAAAGTTAAAGTGTCTAGATTGAGTCAATGTAATTTTCCTATTTCTTGATTCTAGTAGAATGGAAATCAAATTAGTGATTGTATCTTGAATATTGATCATTTATGAAATAAAGTTGGAGTTTGAATATTATTGTGCAATTGCATTTACTTGTGTGATTGTCTCGCGCTCTGATTGATTCTTGCTTGCGAGAGGCTTACCATGCCGGCTGTTCGCGCTCCCCGAGCGAGTCTTCCGCTGTAATTAAAGGCTCGGGGCGTGACAGTTAAGGTGGTATCAGAGCCTAAGTCTCAGGACTTAAGGAAAAGAGTCATGTCATAGGATAAGTCCAAGGTTAAGGACCCCTACCTATGAACTAAGGAAAAATTCCACACCCATGTGAGGATTGGGTAGAACCCGGGATAAGATAGCTAATTAGTTTAAAAATTATTTTGCTTATTCCAATATTCATGAGAAATAACAAGTTGTTATTTTCTCTCAGGTACCTTATTATTCTTATCATGGCTCATCGCGTAGATTGGGACGGTATGCAACAAACTGTTGCCGGCCTCACCCAGGCACTGTAAACTATAGCACAAGGTGGTGCGGGGGCAAGGGCAGGAGACCTTCATCGCAATTTCTGGAGTCTAAATCCTCCGCGTTTCTATGGATCTTCCAATCCAGACGAAGCTGAAAATTGGATCGACGAGATGAATAGGATATTTGATGTTATTCAATGCACTGATCAGGAGAAAGTCCATCTAGCTACGTTCCAATTAAACAAGTATGCTCGCACTTGGTGGAAATCGGTTTCGGCACCTCCAGCCGATGCGCCACATACATGGAATGTTTTTCTCACTTTATTCCGTGCCAAATATTTCTTCGAGCAAGTAAAGGAAAGGAAGGCTATGGAGTTTGCCTCCCTTCGTCAAGGGATGATGTCCGTGGCAGAATATGAGTTGCAGTTTTCAAGGCTAGCACCATATGCACCACATTTGATTAGTACAGACTTATTGAAAGCAAACCGATTTATGGACGGGTTACGGCCCGGTTTCATTCAACAACTGGGGACACAGAATATCCGCACTTATGCGGAAATGGTTTAAAGGGCATATTTATGCGAGAGGACCTTAGAGAAGGTCGAAAGGTTGAAAGGAAAGGGAGAAGAATCTAGCCGGCGCTCTGATCGGCATTATAAGAAGGAGAAGTTCAGCATCACGGAACCATACAAATGCCGTGATAATAAGAAAAGATCAAGGAACGGGAACGGTGGAAGTTCTCAAAAGAGTAGTAAAAAGGTGAAGGAAGAAAAGGAGCAAGTCGCCTCGACATGCACCTTTTGTGAGAAGTTCGGCCACTCGGCTGAAGAATGCTGGAAGCGCCTAGGTGCTTGTTTGCGTTGTGGGAGTAGGGAGCATCGTGTGCCAGATTGTCCCCTTATAAAAGACCAACTAAATAATGGAGGACGTAGGAGGCAGGCTCGCCTCAATGCAGTTATAGATGAAGAAGAAGCGCCCATGGATCAAAATGATGGGCTCATGGAAGGTGCTCTTCAAATCTGTTCTCATCCTGCATTCGTGCTATTTGATACTGGTGCTTCTCATTCTTTTATCTCCACCACTTTTGTAAAAATCTTACCAACTGCATCAGTTCCCCTACCTTCAGATCTCGCTATTACTACACCTTTAGGATCTGGAACTAAGCTTACCAACTATTATCCTGATTGTGAGGTAGTGGTAGAAGGACACAATCTCCCCGCAAACTTAGTATGCCTTGATATGAAAGGTTATGATGCCATTTTAGGGGTAGATTGGCTTGTAGACCATGATGCTTACATCAACTGCCGAAATAGGATTATATCTTTCCGAAAACCCGGTCTTCCAAGATTTTCTTTTCTTGGCATCAAATACAAGAAGCATCCTACCATTATATCTTCTCTTCACGCCTGCAAACTTATCTCGAAAGGATGTGAAGTTTTTCTTGCCTCAGTCATTGTCACCGAATCTAAGGAAATTATCCTAACAAACATTCCTATTGTAAATGAATTCCCTGACGTGTTCCCATCCGAACTACCTAGTTTACCGCCCGAGAGGGAAGTAAACTTTACCATTGAACTCATTCCAGGTGCATCACCTGTTTCTATAGCCCCTTATAGGATGTCCCCCCCAGAACTCAAGGAATTAAAGAAGCAATTACAGGAACTTCTAGACAAGGGTTTTATCAGACCTAGCATATCCCCTTGGGGTGCGTCGATTTTATTTGTCAAGAAGAAGGATGGTTCTCTCAGGTTATGCATTGACTACCGGCGATTGAATCAACTTACAATCAAGAACAAATACCCATTGCCGCGTATTGATGAGCTCTTCGATCAGCTTTCGGGAGTAGAATATTTTTCTAAGATTGACTTAAGATCAGGTTATCATCAGCTTAGAATCAAAGAAGAGGACATTTACAAATCGGCTTTTCGAAGTCGTTATGGCCACTATGAATTCGTGGTAATGCCGTTTGGGTTAACTAATGCCCCAACAGCATTCATGCAACTTATGAACAGTGTCTTCCAGTCATATTTAGATCAGTTCATCGTCGTCTTCATCGATGATATCCTGATATACTCCAAGACAAAAGATGAACATGAAGAACATCTAAGGATAGCCTTGCAAACACTTAGAAAACACAAGCTATATGCCAAACTCAATAAGTGCGAATTCTGGCTCAAGGAAGTCTCATTCCTAGGTCACATTATTTCAAAAGAAGGTATTGCTATGGATCCTTCTAAGGTAGAAGCTGTCAGAGATTGGAGCCGACCAACGACTATATCTGAAGTCAGAAGCTTTTTGGGTCTAGCAGGTTATTATAGAAGATTCATAAAGGACTTTTCAAAGATCGCGGTTCCTTTAACTAGACTTACCAGAAAAGAAAGTCCTTTTGTCTGGTCGAAGGACTGTGAAAAGAGTTTTCAAAGTCTTAAGAATCATCTTACAACAGCCCCTGTTTTGTCACTACCAATAGAGGGTCCTAGATTTGAAGTATATACGGATGCATCTGGAATTGGCTTAGGGTGTGTCCTTATGCAAGATGGGAATGTGATTTGCTATTCTTCAAGATAATTGAAATGTCACGAAGAAAATTATCCTGTACATGATTTGGAATTAGCAGCAGTTATTTTCGCCTTAAAAATTTGGCGTCATTATCTTTATGGAAAAAAGTTCACTGTCTATTCGGACCATAAGAGTTTGAGATATTTATTTTCTCAAAAAGAACTTAACATAAGGCAGAGGAGATGGTTGGAATATCTTAAAGACTTCGATTTCGCTATTCAATATCACCCTGGCAAGGCAAATGCTGTAGCATATGTACTTAGTACAAAACCAATTGGTATGTTATCAAGTCTCATGATTAGTATGACTAACCTTGTTTCTCAATTTGCTCAATTGAATCTAGATGTTGACATTAAAGAAGATAATTGTTTCATGGCAAATATCCGAGCTCAACCAACATTGATTGAGGATTTGGCCAAGTTACAAGAGGATGACCCAATTTTATTCGAAATTAAGGCCAATATTGAACAAAGACCGGATTTTTCTATATCCGAAGATGGAAAAATGCTATTCAAGGGCCGAATGTGTATACCCGATCATGAAGATACAAAGAAATTGATCTTAGAAGAAGCACATAAATCAAAGTATACCATTCATCCAGGAGGTACAAAAATGTATCAGGACCTCAAAAGAAGCTTTTGGTGGCCCAATATGAAGAGGGAAGTAGCTGACTTCGTATCTCGGTGTCTCACATGTCAACAAGTGAAGGCGGAACATTTCAGACCCGCAAGTAAATTACATCCCTTAAGTATCCCGGAATGGAAATGGGAGAGCATAGGAATGGATTTTATTATGGGACTACCTAAGACAAGAGGTGGACACGATGGAATATGGGTAATTATAGACCGATTGACTAAATCTGCACATTTCATACCAATAAAAAGTCGATGGTCTGTAGATATTCTAGTAGCACTATACATAAAAGAAATTGTCAATTTACATGGAGTCCCTATCGCTATTGTATTACATAGAGATCCCCGATTCACATCACAATTCTGGAAGAGCCTACAACATTCACTTGTGACTAGATTGAATTTTAGCACCGCTTTCCATCCACAAACTGATGGTCAAACAGAAAGAACAAATCAAGTGGTAGAAGATATGCTCAGGGCTTGTGTCATTGACTTTGTAGGAAGTTGGCATGATCACTTGCCTTTGGTAGAATTTGCATATAACAACAGCTATCAAGCAAGCATACAAATGGCATCTTTTGAAGCTCTATATGGGAAAAGTTGTCGATCACCAATATGTTGGAATGAAATAGGGGTAAGGCAATTTCTAGGCCCCGATTTAATCAGGGATTCTACAGAGAAAATCAAGCTCATTCAGGAAAGGATGAAAATGGCACAAGATAGGCAGAAATCTTATACTGACAATCGAAGGCGCGACTTGGAATTTCAAGTAGGAGAACATGTATATCTAAAGGTTTCTCCGAGTCATGGTATTCGAAGATTTGGCATTAAAGGAAAGCTAACTCCAAGATTTATTGGTCCATTTGAAATCCTTGAAAGGGTCGGTGAGGTGGCCTATAGATTGGCCTTACCTCCACAGTTAGCAGGAGTTCATGACGTATTTCACGTCTCTATGCTGAAAAAGTACGTATATGATCCAGATCATATTATCACTTATGACAATATAGAGATTCAGAAAGACTTGACATATGAACAAACGCCAATGAAGATTTTGGAACGAGAAGTACGTCAACTCAGAAATAAGGTCATTCCTATGGTTAAGATTCAATGGAAGAAAGCATGGCCTTATGGAGCAACATGGGAAATCGAATCAACTATGAAGAAAAGATTCCGGGAATTATTTAATTGTAAGTACACTCTCCTCAATACATGTTTTGAATTTGGGGACCAAATTCTTTCTAAGTGGGGGAGGGTATAGTGCCCCAGAAATTTTAAATAATTTTCAAGAATTTATAAAGGCCTAAATAAATTTATAAATGGTTATTATGAGGCCAAGTGGTGTTAATCAATTAACCCAAACCACTTAATTAAAGTCCAAAAGGTTTTAACTCTGGCCCATTAAAGTTTGGCCCACATTCTAGAAGGTAATTAAGTCTATCCACGAATATTAAGGATAAATACTAATAATATAAGATAATGATTTGGATAATTAACAAAAGAGTTTTCATAAATTGAAACTCTAAGCTACGATGACTGTAACGGTCTATCATAAGACCGCCACAGCAATGTAACGCATGGTCACTCGACCGTTACATTCCTGTTAGTTCCGTAAGTGAAGGGACTCATGAAAAGATTGGAACTTGATGTTCCTATCCACTATGGATCGACTTGGGAAAGATTGTAAAGACTCTAAGGACTCTTAGAGATTAGGATTTGATGAAATAAGGACTCTAAACTTGATCTAATCCTCAAACCCTAGCCCAAACTCTATAAATAGAGCATAGTTCTGAATTGTACGACCCTTACTTCTTCGACGTAAGGAAGCAAGGTAAGGAGTCATTATCTCAGGTAAGTTCTTTAGAATAATTTGTTTACATTACTTTAGACTAACTCCCCTCCGAATTTCACATCTTTAGGTCAAGCCTAAAGAAGTTGGTGAAAAAGTCACAAGAGAAGGAAGGGATCTAGGGCAAGGTTCTCAACCAAATTCAGAAACTACAGTCTAAGTAAGAGGTAGGTTATCTCATGAACGGCAAAAACAACATGATAGGACTAAAAGCCCTCTGGTTTAATTGAATTCCATGCATTATAGAGCATTGATTTCATGTTTTATTTTTTCTATGCACATCATGCACCTCTTAGCCAAATAAAGAAATTAAAACATGACTATTCATCTATTCATGATTACCTATGCATGTAGATGGCCTTACTTCGATAACATGATTAGAAGCTCATCATGTTTTGATAAAAGACATGATGTGAGTTGATCTCTTAGTTTCTATGATTATTTTCTGTTAGCAGATACTGTAACGCACTAGCATAGGACCGTCACTTTCAAGTAACGGCCCTACTACAGACCGTTACAAACTCTGTAGTATTTGAATTGCACTGATGTTTCTAACGCGCTTGGACATACGCGTTACATTAAAGTAACGGCTTGATCATGACCGTCACTTTCCCTGTGACGCCCCCTCTTAAGACGGTTATATCCTTCCTTCTGTCAACCCTAAGACAGAAAATAACTTGCCAATATTATTTATTGATTAAGCATAGTTACTTAAGTTTTAACCTGATTACATGATTTTTAGGATATCTGATTGTGCATGATAGGTATTGCATGTTTTGATATCTTAATGATATTTTAAGGATATGTTAATTTCATGCCAAAATTCAATAGTCTTGTATTATAAAGCATGACTTTTAGACGTTGTATTGACGGAGTTCACCACGATTTTCACTTTGATTATACATGTCTCTCTTTGTCAATAGAGTCAATTCTATAAGTACATGGCACATATTCCGGTATATTGTCATTAGTTCACACTTTGCACTATAGGAACATAATCTTGGACATGAGGACCTCTCTATTGGATAATCCTTATAATGGACTAGGAAATCATTGTTTCAAGGCCTCCGTAATTCTCCGCGAGCTTGGGATTCCCACTAGGACGCCGAGTTGGTTGTACCAATGAAAGCCCATTAATTAGAACACTCTATCGTGGTTTTTGATTTTTGAAATGTTACGGCCTTGAACTGGACCGTCAGGCTCACGTAACGGCCCACTGCCAGACCGTCACATTTCTCTGGGTCTATTTTTATCCTTCTTGACTCGGATCACTGTAACGGCCTATTACTGGCGCGTTACATAATGTAACGGCCCAGCCAATGACCGTTACATAGCTTGTATATGTTAACCCAAGGTTTTACCAAGGGTTGATATTCCATTAATTCTAGACAAACCTTGATGATCTAGAACTTGTCATATTTCTTAAATTGATCTAAATGAATGGAAGTTAAGGAAAATACCGTTATGCTGTCAATTTATTCTATAAGCATAACTTAGTTTAAATATCATTCTTGATCTCATATATTCAAAATTGAAGCATTCATTCATTGATTTTAGTTATTATGGAATTATTGGAAGTGCTATATTTTTGGCCATACGTTACTGTTATATTGCGTGGAAGTAGCTTAATTTATAACTGAAGATGCGATCGAGCACTGATTGTGTTCAAGGGCTCTATGCTAGTCCCCTCGGCTGATTGCCGGAAACATACTATTTTATAAACCATGGGGTATGATGTTACTGGCGTCGCATTGCGCTGGGAGTACTATTTTTATAAATAAGTGAAGATCCACGGCACAACATGACATTCTTGCTTGATATTCCACAGAAATTCACGAAGCACTTGCTCTTAAACATAAGATGCTAAAGTGAGGAATATGTGGCTTGCTAGTACAATCTCGTTACATTCTTGTTCATGGAAGGCCAATATCATGTTCTTGTTATATTCTTGCTAGTTCATTCTTGATCATTCTATCTTACATGGTTATCTTGTTTCTATTGATTTGATAGCATGATCGATTTGCATTCGCATGATTTTACCTTATTTCTTTAGAGCTAAAATGATAATTACTTAAATAGTGCCTTCATGTTGATGCGAAGATATCTACTGGGCAAGTGTGCTCATGACCTATTTTCTAATATTTTTCAGGACATGAAAATAGTTCAGATTCGGATTCGGGCTATACTAGTAGCGGGTCCGAAAGCGAGTGAAAGTGTTATAAAGATGAGAGTGAAGACTTAGGAAGTTAAAGTGTCTAGATTGAGTCAATGTAGTTTTCCTATTTCTTGAGTCTAGTAGAATGGAAATCAAATTAGTGATTGTATCTTGAATATTGATCATTTATGAAATAAAGTTGGAGTTTGAATATTATTGTGCAATTACATTTACTTGTGTGATTGTCTCACGCTCTAATTGATTCTTGCTTGCGAGAGGCTTACCATGCCGGCTGTTCGCGCTCCCCGAGCGAGTCTTCCGCTGTAATTAAAGGCTCGGGGCGTGACACTATACATTCGTGGCTTAGCCAGTGCATCATATGTGCAAGTCTGTACATCGCCCATACATTGTCAGGGCTCTTCATGCACTAAGTCTATACAGGCTAAGTTTGTACATCGGCTTGTTCATGCTTCATCAAGACTGTACATTGTCAGTGCATCATATGAAGTCTGTACAGAGTCTTCTTGTTCATGCATTGCATCATTTGATCTAAAGTCTATACATTGCATCAGCCTTGTCTTGCATGCACGAAGTAAAGTCTATACATTGGACTGTGTCATTTAGCGTCTTACAAGTCTATACATTGTGCACCGTCTCAGTCAGCGTCTGCATGCATTACATGAAGTCTGTACACTGCATCATCTTATGTTGCGTCTCAGCATGCATTCACTGTAAAGTCTATACAGACTTCATCGTCTTGGTCATTGTCTCACTCGAGTAAGTCTGTACAGCCTTTTGCGTTGCACTTAAAGTCTACACATTACTGTAGCACGCAGTTCAAGTCCATACATTGGTCGGTGGCAAGTCTATATAGTGCTTATCTTTACCTATGTTCAGCCACCAAGTCTGTACATTCAGCAGATTGACTTTCCAAGTCTGTACAGAGTCATGCATCATTCCCAAGTCTGTACATCCTTCTGTTAAAATGCCAAGTCTGTACATCCTTCTGTTAAAATTCCTAGTTTGTACATCGGACTGGTTGAGCAAGTCTGTACAGCGGTTGCATTCATATTGGAAGTCTATACATTAGGGTATTCACCTACATTGCATTTCAAAGTCTATACATTGTCACTGTTGCACGCATGAAGTCTGTACATCGTCTCAGCACTATAAAGTATGTACAGACTTTCTCATGTGCAAAATGCATTTTTATTCATCAAGTCTATACACTTGCTTCATTTATCAAGTCTGCACATCCCTTACAGCAAGTATACGCATTCGTTGTGCATAGTCTTGAGCATATAGAAAGTATGTACATCGAGTATGTATGTACATCGTGCAACTTTTGATTCGAAGTCTATACAACATATGTTCTTCAAAGTCTTCACATTGCATCGTGTGCTTCATCATTCAAGTCTGTACAGGGTTTTGCCTAGAATGCATTGTTCATCAAGTCTACACACTCTGTGTGTCTGCATCGTATTCATCAAGTCTATACACTCTTGTGTTTGCATTGCATTCACGCTAAGTCCATACACTGCATTTGGGCATTGGTCTTCACAGCAAGTATGTACATTGTTCAGAACGCCAAGTCCATACAGCCATTGTGCATACTTCATCTTGTGCATCACTGCACATACTGCAAAGTCTATACACTATCTTCGCATTATCAAATCTTCACATTGCTTGATGCATCAAACGAAGTCTATACAATGTGTCGACATTAAACTGATAATTCTCTGTCTGACAGGCTCTGTTCGTGAAGCTTAATGAAGGGGCACGTGATCCGAGACTGGAAGGGCTGACAGGATGACACGTGGCCAAAACACTTGGGCGGGAAATGTGGAAGACACGCGCCCAGTGCTGCTCCTGCTGTGACTGCTTATAAAAGGAAACCTTCGTCCACAAATGAAGATGAGATCGAATGCAGAAGCCCTGAAGAAAAAGCAGAGAGCAGAGAGCCCTTTCGATCCAGTAAAAGAGAGAAAAGGAAGAGAGTTGAGAGAGTGAAGAGTTGAGAGTTTTATTCCTCAGATCTCTAGTTCAAAACCAGATCTGAGGTTTGCTCACTTGTTTGAGCTATATTCCCTGCAGGGATTCCTTTTGTCTTTCGTTTGTCTTTTGTTTTGTTTTTCGAAACTATTATGTTCAAGCTGTGTGGCAGCACTTGCAGTGGTGGATTCCACTGGACGGCTAAGCTGTATTGCCCAGCGGGTTTTGCAGAGGAGGATTCCTCTGGACAGCAAGCTGTGAGGCTCAACTGGCGAGGTGGATACCTCGGACAGCAAGCTGTGAGGCTCAGCGGATTGTAGGCAAGCTGTGAGGCCCAGCGATTCAAGTTGTGAGTCAGCAGTAAGCCACACTCGGGTTGAGTGTGGGGTGGATGTAGGTCTGGAGGACCGAACCACCTAAAAGCCTTAGTCTACTGTGTGATTGTTTTATGGTTTTCCTAGCTTCTATATTTCTATCTTCGCGTAGTAGATGTATGCTTAGGATGGTTCTTCATCTGTTCTGGGTGGTATTCGCATTGTGCCCACTATCTGTTCAGTAGAAGTTTTAATTCCACATTTGATTCTACTGCAGTAATTTTTTAACGGGTGTGTGATCTATTCACCCCCCTCTAGATCACCCTTTAGCGTCCCAACAAGAACTGTAGACTTTGAGCTGCTGGCAGGGGCAGTCGACCGCCCCTGTCCTGGTGGTCGACCACCAGCTGGGCAGACCCCCGGGTTTCCCCGGTTCAGTCTGGTAACTCTTTAGCTCAGTCGCTTAACTCCTTTAGCATCTTGTTCTCATCTGTGGCATCAACCTTGATAGTCTTGAAGGTGTCAACTAAGTCTTTGACCTTGGGTTCTCTTGGAGATGCTTCTTTGTGCATCGACCGTGGCTATGTGAAGTGTTGACTGGAATGACCTAGTCCTGCAAAGTTAAAGTGTTAGCCCAATGAAATACATCCAAATAATAATGACTTTAAGTAGATGTTTATTTCATACATTTGGGGGTTGGATTTCACTTGGTTTATGCATTAGAAACATCAAGATCATTTGAGCATGTTACCATGATTGGAATGAGAAACTAATGCATTTGCAAAGTGAACTTGATAGTTATCAATCCAAGTTATCATTGTGAAGTTTAGAAATGATAGGTAAATGGAATACCATGGTGAGATTGATGGCTATGACAAGGTAAGAATCTTACCAATGGTGCTTGATAGTAAATGACATATACCACATGTATTGAATGGTAGAGAGACAAGATGCTTATCCACACGTTTGGTTTGCCAGGCAACTGCCATGAGTTTGATCGTTTGATTGATCACGATTTGAAAGGATTTTCATCCTTGCTTGGGCGTGATCATTAGGCTTTCACATTTGCCATCTCCACTCTCCATTACTTGTCCATTCATTGGCTTATCTGTCATGAATAAAACATCACGTATGTTAGTCATATGAGAGTGGAAAACAACAATGACTTATAGTGTTTAGTCATTATCAAAACCAAGAATATCAAATAACTCAAATGACCACAAGATGATGTCGAATGACTCAAATGACCACAGGGGCACAACAATTAGCCATTTCTCCGAGCCGTGTCCTTCATATTCCCCTACCTTAGAGGACAATCATTCGGAGGATGCCTCACTCGGGCCTATTCTAGTGAGTTATGAGGCTGACCAAGAGTTTGCCGAAGAGTATCTCGATGATGTTTTGGGATTAGAGAGTGATCCAATAGAGGGCCAGGGCCTTTTAGTCACCCCAATTTCACCGGTCATCCCAGACCTATCTGTCCCACCCACTTTGTCCTCATAGGACCCCACCATTCCACTCCTACCCGTCTCTCCTATGGTAGCGCAGCTGTTATTGACTACCGGACCATTGTCAACACCTTTTGTAGACAAGGTATGGTTTGATTTCTGCCATGCATATGAGAGACCACATCAGGACTTCCTTCTTGTCGTACTTCACATCAAACGTCCGGATTACATTCCCGTCACCCGCCTCCTGATCCTCCCGCACTTTCATACCCGAGGGTGAGTCTTCTCAAACCGGCGACGGTTGATGAGGGATGAAACTCACGGCATCAAGTTGTAGGTCAGCTTATCCTTACACTTGGTATATGCAGACGATGTCCGTCATTTTTACCGAGGGTTCCTTAGTATTTCCCTAATGTTGGTGTTTCTTTGTCGTCAATCATAGTAGTACTTTGAGTGTCTATGTTTGCCTAGGGTGATTTATGGCCTAGGGTCATGTGTGTTAGTCTTTGTTTCATACAGTCTGTGAGAGTCTGCATGTGTCGAGTCCAGTCAGTCTAAGGCCAGCTCGCGATGTCAGTCCCTTCTAGTCGAGGCAAGTCGGGTCCAATGCGAACGTTGTAGGCTTGCTGAAATTTTGGTTCAGCTCTATCTATGTGTCGGATCTAGTCATATATAGGGATTCAACGGTGATTCCTACTGAGTCATTGAGCCGTCTCTCCTTCCTTTGAGAGTGACCCCACCTCGGAGTGTCCACCTCTAGCCTCATTCCCACAGCATCGTGAGCATATCGAATCTATACGGGATGAGCAGGTGACGGTTACCCGGAGTGGAGCGTACTCCGCGCAACCTGGTCGATGATGGATCTACCAGAGCCACACGAGTAGCCACACCCCTTACTCGACGGTGTCGAGTTCCTCCCACCCGGGGAGAATTGGTGCGGACACACGCCGCAATACGCTTTGGTGGCCGAGGATACGTCGGGCCCCGCTTAGCTTACGGATGACGTGGATGCATCAGTCAAGCCATCATCTTTATTTCACTTGTTTTTAGGCCATGTTTGGCCTTATTGTAGTCCATGTTGGACAATTGTGTTAAATATGGCAAATGGGCTAGGCTAGGTGTTGGGCTAGAGTTAATGGGCCTTTGGGCCTTAATGGGCCAAAGGGGGCTTCAATGTGAACATGCCTAATGGGTTAGCATGCTAGGTATGAAAAGGGAAATGGGATGGAGGCTAGGTGGCTGGTGGAAGGTGGCTGCCCCCCCTTTCTTGGTCCAAGGTAGGCTACCTACCAAACTTGGACTTCCCACCTTTGAATTATCAAAGGGAGGAAGCTTCCTTCCCCTCCCCTTGGTCTCCCCCTCCCCCCCATGGTCCAAGGTGCACACCCCCTCACCCCTCCCCTCTCTCCCACAAAATTCACAACCCCCACCCTTGCCATGCTCTATATAAGAGGATGTATAGTGTCATTTGTAGAAAAAAAATGAAGAATTAATGAAAGGTTATTCCATTTTGTGCCAAGAGGAAGCCAAGGGCCCTCCTCCTCTCTCATCTCTCCCCCTTGCAGATGAATTTCTGCCAATTCTGGAGGTGTGAAGCCTCTCCCATGTCCCCTTCTCTGAGTGAGACGCTCAGCTCCGCTGCCGTCGCCGCCATCATGTCGCCATCGCACCGCCATCACCGGAGTTTTGTCCAAATCAGGACAGAACCTCAAAGCCATAATTTTATATTTTTATCCTGCTATATGATCGACCCCAAATTTTCAGAGTTTGTTCATCTTGTTATACCTAGCCTCCAGTTTAATTTTTGTGTCATTCCACCACCGTTTCGTATTTTTCCCATATTTTTGTTCTTCCCATCAGTAATCTGCCATTTTGCAGATCTGCGAGATAGTGTCCTTTTGTCGTATATTTCCCTTAGCCTTAGAAATTTTCAGAAAATCCCAAAACATTACCAAGTGTTCCTCACATACCCCTCCTTCCACCATAATTTTTATGGAGTCTAGATATTTCATTTTCCCTTCGGTCAAAATTCATTTTTAGGGTCAATTCAGTCTGTCCTATGTGTCTGTCAGTCTGACCCAGCAAAAACATTTATGGCACAATCATTTTAATTTTAAATCCACTCACTTGATGGATCGGGAAAAAATATATGTTGTAGATCAATGAGTCCTCTTTCCAATGGCACCAACCACGCCTCAATACACCTCCGGATCTGAGCACAGAAATTCTTGTCGTGGAGGCACGCAAATCTGTTCTGTGAACAGACCAGCAGAGGCAGTAGCAAAATAAATCTTGCAAAAAATATCAAAGCTCAATTTCAGGAACCGCCGCTTCAGGGAGTCGACCAAGGACGTCCCGCCATCGTCCCAGCTAAGCACCGCCTTCAGAAGACTCAAGGAGGATGACGTCCCTTTAGAGGCCATTACTTGCTGTCCTACAACTCAGAACCGAGTCAGCGCAGCACCGAGTCAACGAAGTACCGAGTTGGACCAGCAGCCCGGGTCCACCCCGAGAGCCCTTTCGGCTTGCTGCCCGTCAACCCAGGATCGGTCCTACCGGGCCCCACTTGTAGCCCTTTACCTCCCTGCGTGGAGTGGGCAAGAATTCACTACTGTAATTATTGAATAATTATTTTTACCGGGAGTTACCGTACTTGGCCGGGGTCGTCTTCCCCACGCCCGGAGCGTGGAGGTACACTTGCCACCCTCCTCGTAGACACTTTACTTATCTCGTATATGTTTGTATGCCGCTGCTAGTGATAGGATATTAGCTCGCTTTACTTTCATCACCGCTGCGAGAGAGAGCGAGACCCGTCCCGTGACCCGATCCGGGCACGAGAGAGAGCCAACCACCCTAGCTCACTGCAGGTTCCTCAACCGCGCACGTCCAACGCTTCCCTCGCTTAGGGACGATCACGAGCTTGTTTAGAGTCCAAGGATTGCATATCAACTTGGAGTCGAGTCCGTGGTCCGTCCCGCATCACTTCGTCAGCGCCAACGAGGTGTCGGGGCCAACATGGTCTATTTGTCTCTTGGTGTGTTCGTCGGCACGGGGTTGGTGCCTACTCAAGAAAGGGGTTTATTCCTTAATCCAAATGAAAGGTTCGGATAAGTTGTTCTTTCGTTAGTGCCAACGGGGTGTCGGGGCTAACGTGGTCTTTTTGTCTCTTGGTGTGATCGTTGGCACGAGGTAAGTATTAAAATGAGAAACTTGTTCCTCTCTTCTTCTCTTTTTTTTTCTTTTTTTTCTTTTACTTTTTTTTTCTTTTTTCTCTCTCTTTTTTTAACGAAGGATGAACAGTGACAAAACCATTTGGACAACAGTAACGCAAATTCGCCTGCGGCGGGACAGAGAATTGTATTATTCACTGAATGGAGGAATCAGAGCGTGCTAAAATCTCAAGTGCCTACCATTAAGGGTTGGGAATTGAACTTCCCCCCGATGGTTGACGATTACATACGCCCTGCCCTCATAGACTTTTTAGACTACATAGGGTCCGAGCCAATTCTCATTTAGCTTTCCCTTGGGGTTGGCAGCCATGACTTCTCTTCTTTTGACCATTATAAGGTCACCTTTCTTAAATTCACGCTCCTTGACGAGCTTCTCGAAGGCACGCGCTATCTGGGCCTGGTAAACCTGGATATTCTGTTGGGCTTGAAGCCGCCTTTTCTGCAAGTTGGAGAGCTCTTCGAGTCTTAGCTCAAAATTGTTTGTCCTTCCTGGACCAACGCCTGTTGAATTGCGACCCTTAGGGAAGGTATCTCCAATTCAATGGGGACAATTACTTCTGAGCCGTACACAAAGGAGAAAGGTGAACAACCCGTTGGAGTCTTGTAGATGGTTCGATATGCCCACAGAGCTTCGTACATTTTATCTTCCCAGTCTCTCTTGTTGGAACTAACAATTTTAGCTAGCAGAGTACATAGATTCTTATTAAAAGCTTTGGCCAAGCCATTGGCCTGTGGGTTGTAAGGAGTTGACATCCTCCAATCAACCCTATATTTTTCTGCCAGCTGGTAGACCTTCTGATTGCGGAAGTGACTTCCATTGTTTGAAAAAATTCGGTTGGGGGTGCCAAACTGGAATATGATGTTGCGACAGATAAATCTGACTATGATTTCCCTGGTTACCTCTCTGAGAGCAATAGCTTCTACCCAGCGAGAGAAGTAGTCAGTTGCTGCCAGGATGTACTTACACCCTGTGGATGATGTAGGTAATAGGCCTACCACGTCTGTTCCCCACTGGACAAATGGCCAGTCGGGCACTGTCAGATGCAGTGGCATGGGTGGTCTTCTAGGCATCGTTGCGTGCTCCTGGCATTTTTGACAAGACTTAGCATATTTGCAACAGTCGTCAAACATTGTTGGCCAATAATAGCCGAGCTTTTTGATCTCTATCTTCATCTTTGGTACCGCCTGGTGTGCACCAGCTATCCTGGCATGAACTTCCTTCATGACCCTCCAAGCCTCCTTAGTAGACAGGCATCAGAGGAGCACTTTTCTTTTGGCGTCTGCCATAATTCGAAATAAAATCCCATTCCGGACTTCATAGGAGTCATTTATTCTCATCAGCTTGATTTTCTCTTCCCTTTACTTGGGCAGTTGCTGATACTTGAACCATTGCATAAGAGGGTCCCTCCAGTCGGGCGTGTTAGCCACCTCTACCGTGGCAACCTCATATATCTCCTCTTCAGATTCCTCTATCACACTAGGCATTTGGCGTCGATTTATCACCTGTATGCTGAGTGACCCATCTAGCGGGACTGCCAATGAACTTGCCAATTTTGCCAATGCGTCAGCTTAGGCATTTTCTCCTCGGGCGACATGGCCTATTTTGATGAGGTAGAACTGGTCCATGAGCCGTTTCGCCTTGGCGTGGTAGGGGAGCAATTCAGTATTTCGGACATCAAATTATCCTTGCACCTGTTTGACGATCAATAGCGAATCGCCAAATACTTGTAACATTCGGATTTCCATGTGTAGAGCAACCTCGAGGCAGATGATCAAGGCTTCATATTCTGCTTCGTTGTTGGTTCAGGGCTTGTTGATGGAGCAGGAGGTATGCAGCACCTCACCTTCCGGTGACTTGAGGACGATGCCGGCCCCAGCCCATACTCTTGTATCCCATGACAGGGCAGTTTCTGTTCTCGAAGCCCTGTCGAAGTACAACTGCCAGGCAGTCTATTGGACTTGAGCCACCTCTAGTGTTTCATCTTCGGGCAACTCTGTAATCAATGGGGTGTCTTCAGGCACGGGGTGCGCTGCAAAGAAGTCCGCAATGGCTTGACCTTTAACGGCCTTCTGCGGCACATAGGTGATGTCGAATTCCATCAGCAGTACGGCCCACTTGCTAAGGCGTCCCTTCAGGACTGGCTGGGAGAGGATATGCTTGACGGGGTTGGCCCTGGATATCAGCCTTACTTCGTGGGATAACATATAATGCCTCAGCTTCTTAATCGCGAAGACTAAGGCAAGGCAAACCTTTTCAATTGGGGTGTACTTTCCTTCTGCCTCGACCAGTCTTTGACTAAGGTAGTAAATAGCCTGCTCTTTCCCCTCATCATTATTCTGGGCAAGCATTGCCCCCAGCGAGCATTCGGTGGCAGCTATATATAAGATAAGCGGCCTTCCCTTGACAGGTGCCCACAGCACGGGCAGAGTCTTCAGATATTCCTTTAACTAATCGAGGGCTTTTTGGCACTCCCAGTTCTAGGTAAAGGGTGCATTATTCATCATCAATTTATGGAAGGGCTGGCAGTGCCTCGACAAGTTAGAGATGAACCTGCGGATGTAGGCCAGCCGGCCTTGCAGGGACCTCAACTCTCCCAAGTTCTTCAGAGGTGGCAGCTCCTGGATGGCTTTTATTTTAACGGGGTCGATCTCAATCCCCCGATATCGAATAATGAAGCCGAGGAACTTCCTGCTGGAGACGCCGAAAGCACACTTCATTGGGTTTATCTTTAGATCATACTGTCGTAGCCTCTCAAAAATCATCCTGAGGTCACTTAGATGATCCTCCCTCTTCTTGGTATTGATGACTAAATCATCAATATAACATTCAACTTTGCTATATAGCAGCTCGTCGAATATTTTAGTCATCGCCCGTTGGTACGTTGCGCCGTTGTTCTTGAGGCCGAAGGGCATCCGTTTGTAGTGGAAGATCCCTTTGGGTGACTGGAAGGCCGTGTGAGTGCGGTCGTGCTCAGCTGTCCAGATTTGGTTGTAGCCGGACGATCCGTCCATGAAAGATAAGGCCTCATAGCCAATAGTTGCGTCAATCATTACTTCGGTGACGGGCATCGAGAAATCATCTTTCGGGCATACCTTGTTCAGGTCGTAGAAGTCCACGCAAATCCTGATCTGCCCATTCTTCTTCTTCATAGCCACGATGTTGGCCAGCCAAGTGGTGTACATATTTTCAGCAACGAAGTCGACGTCAATGAGCTTGTCAACTTCCTTGCAAATTTGGCTTATCAGCTCTGGCCTCATGCGCCGGGGTGGTTGCTTCACTGGCTCGATCTTGGGATCGATAGCCAGAATATGTTGGGACACGGCGGGACTAAGACCTTGCATTTCTTTGTAATTCCAGGCAAAGCAAGCTCGAAACTCTTGCAATAACTTTAAGTATTGCCCCTCCTCTTGTGGGGACAGAAGGGTGCTTAAAAAGTTCAGCCTTGGATCATCCTCCGTGCCGAGATTGACTTCGATGAGCTCATCAATGGTTGCTTGGCCACCATCTTCAATTTTCGATGGGGCTGGGAGTAGGTCGATGAAGTCTTGATCCTCTTCTTCTTCTGTGATGCAGGACGGACATAGGGACCGACTCTAAGTAATGCAGACCTTGGACTCTAAGTGCACAAGCGACCAGCAACATACGAACAATAGAGACACTTTGGCCCGACACTAACAGTTCCTATGGGCTATACGTCGCTGACAGAAACGTAAG
The DNA here is from genome assembly GCA_022559845.1 of Amorphophallus konjac. Taxonomy (NCBI): domain Eukaryota; kingdom Viridiplantae; phylum Streptophyta; class Magnoliopsida; order Alismatales; family Araceae; genus Amorphophallus; species Amorphophallus konjac. The sequence goes on along the minus strand of CM040118.1, from coordinate 378,970,714 downwards.
CTCACTCGTTGTCCCAAGCAAGGGAAAGCATGGATCCGCGCGATTGAGAAACCAGCAGAGTCAAGGGTGGTCGACTCACTTCCGTGCTCGGATCGAGCCACGGGACGGGTCACTCTCTCGCTCACAGCGGTGACATGAACTCACGGGCTAGATCTCTATTCTCTCACAGCGGCATATGACCATATACTAGCTAAGCAAGTGTAATGCCAAGGAGTTAAGACCGTACCTTCACGCTCCTGGCGTGGGGAAGACAACCCCGGCCAAATCTGTACTCCCTATTAACAAATTTTTACTGCGGTACAAAGTGTTGACCCACTCCACGCAGGGAGACAATATGTAACGCCCGACAATTTTAAGGCTAAATAGAAATAAAATAATATATATATAATTACGGTACAACATAAAAAAAAACAATAACCTATATGTGATGATAATTACATATTCTCATAAATAGTTAATAAGGTTGAAGAAATAAGAGTTCAGGTATATACAAATGACAAGTTAATATTCTTTTTTCGAATAAAAGGTAAACATATTACCAAGATCGAACCTGCCTCTGATACCCAAGATAATGATTAAAGGGGAAAATAAAGTGAAGGAAAGTATCAGCAATAAAATCCTTACATGAAGTACTACACTAATCAAACTCTCAATCGGTATTATGACCCACCTATAATATAAATATAATACAACCCCATAGAAAATAGGGTTAACTCATGTACACTAGTAGACCCTCAAAAACCTCACGCATGGGTTACTATCAAAACATAATGGGCTTCGAGAAATAAATAAATATATATATGTATATATATGCATGCAAATTATTAACGGATAGGAACTGCATAGGTAAAGGTTTCGTAAATAACAAATGAGTTTAGTGCATATCAATATATTTGAAATAGTAAACACAACTCCTAAATACCCGTATAAGAAGGCCAAGCAAAGATAATTAAGTTGTAGTGGGCTTTTCCCACTAACACAAATATAGGTACAGCCTAAAAGAAGATGATAAATGGGCCTTAACACATATAGTGTATTTTATTAATACAATTTTATGGAAGCCAAAAGTAAAATTAGTGGATAGCCCGTTAACTAATATATAAAATCTTAGCTAAAATAATAGGACTCATATATAATAAATGGGTCACAAAGTCAAGGAGTTATAAATATATATCATATAAATCAACCCAATAACTGAAATTATAAATATATAAACACTTAGTGGGCCTTCCCACATAAAACCACTAACAAGCCTAGATACTGCCACATATATGTATATATATATCCAACCCATATACAAACATACACCTAGACTTCCTATACCCTAATGGGCCTAATTAAATAACGCATCCGTTAAAGTCGTCATTTAACTGAAGACTATTTTAGCAGGCGCTAATTTAATAATTGACCCCCCCTTGACAAGCATCATATAATGAGATGAAGACTGTGTACAGAGGCGTCATTTTAAAATAACGCCCCAATCCTAGGCGTCATTTCCAACAGAACCCGTTGGTGTTTGGTTCTAACAGGGATGTTATCCGGGGTAAGTATTGATTAGGGAAAGGGATCAATACGTGGATATTTAAGTTTAGTAAGGATTCTACCTAGGAAATTTTAGTCCTAATCGAACTCCTAGAACCCATTAGGATTCCTTCTCCTATAAATACCCCTTCCATTGAGCCAAACCCGTTGGCTCTTTTCTTCAACAACCTGCTGCTGCTCCATACGTGAAGAACATAAAGAAGTTCTTCAACTTCTTATTCTTCCTCCGGCTGCGGTCCAAACCACAAGGAGCGGCCGCGACTCCTCTTCCTCTACATCTTGCTGAGAAGTACGTGAAGACCATAGGACGTTCTTCATCGTCTTCCTCTTCTTCATACTGCTGCTACCATCCTGCCAAAATAGAGTATCAGATATTCCTAAAGTTCATCACCGTTCTTCATCGTCTGATAACCAGGATCACCCAATCAGGTAGGAGTTCTCAAGTAACGAAGCCCAAACAGAAAAATTTAAGAAATACCATGCATATAGTCCGTAGCCTGATGATTTCTCGGGTTTCTATTTTATTTTTGCTAAATTTCAGTAAATAGCGACCCAAGCTAGGGCGCTATTTTATTTGATGACCGTGCAAACAGTCGTCAATTGTCTAGTTATTTAATAAATACACAATGTTCAAAATTTAATAACTGTGAACCCTTATATGTAAACTAATGCATGATCATGTCCATAAATTCCTGCTATTTTTATCTATTTGTTCATGTCTTTAGAATCTTGATCAGACATACTCCAAAAACCATGTGTCTATGATTGTACCTGCCCGGTGCAAATCATATGACAAAGAAATAGCGACCCTGATTAGGTCGTCAATTGAATGAACGCCCATGTGAACGGGCGCCAATTTAGTGATAATATGTGAATTATTGAAATATTTATGATATTCCTAGATGTTGAAATGACGACATATACCCTGCCCTTTAATTTGATATAAGACGCCCTTGACTAGGGCGTTGCTTACTAAATTGAAGCCTTAACGTAAGTCGTCATTTTCATAATGTCTAAAAATTAAAAATGTTTATTGATTTTAATATTTATAGAACCTGGATGTAACGACTGAGTGAACAGTCATCATTCACAGAACTGACCACCCTAACAAGGGCGCCAATTAAGAAAATGAAGACTTAAGCTCAGGCGTAAATTTACTGATCTCCTGATTTCCTGATTTTCATGAATTTCTATAACCCAATTATAGTTGGTACTATATTCCAGTCCGTGAATATAGTCCCATGTTTCACGTTGTATTATCGTTTACCCACTATTTCTTGGTGATAGATGAACCCTCCATGGGACATTCCGTTCCTTTGGACCGGTGACTTTATCATAGAGGCCTCTGTAAGACTCCGCTAGGCTTGGATTCCCTCAAGGCAGCCGAGCAGGTTGTACCATTAAAACCTATGACAATACTTGATTGCCATATCACTCTAAAGAAACATGGTATACCGGCCCTCATAACATGCTATGTGGATGTCATGAGAATATTCTTAAAATTATGGAATGGGAAACCATGCCATTAATGTTTCTTAAAGAATTATGTGCCATACTTATGGACACTAATTCTATCTACCTTATCATGTACAAAGAACAAGCGACGCTATATTAGTGCTTATTCTTGATATCATGATCTCCACCCAGTTTATCGACATGTCATGGTTTCTATACTTCGCGTAGATTTTATCGCAAGTCTGTCCTTGCTCAAGGGCCTTACCCTTGAATTCCATGGAAATCTTACCTTATCATTCTATTAAAGCTTGTTATTGGAACTCCTTATTGGCTATGAACTATCGTGGATGTCTAGATCTATCTATAAATGATGTGCTTTTAGGGCCTGATCTTGTCCTGGGAGGAGCACCCGAAAGTACTAGTGCCTATGGGAGTTTTTAAAGACCGCAGTGTCTGGCATTGCACCGAAGTGCATGACTCGTTGGATCTTTGTCACTCCACACTCTCTCTTTCTCTCGTGACTTGCGTACGTGACTTGACTTGCGTGACTTTACTAGCGTGGCCAGAAACGGGCAAAGTACTTGCGTGAAATAGCCAATAATCTATCAATTCTCTCATGAATATCTCTTGATCGCTTGGAAGTTTTGCATACCGTCGTTAATGTTCTACTAGAATTGTTTCACTTGCTCAGTTAAATCTACATGCATAGTCTTACTTGCATTTACATGCGAAAATGTAATTATTTCAACCAATTGCTTGTTCTTGAGATATAATTCCTACTGAGCGTTAGCTCACCCAGTTTTATTCCAACATTTTTCAGGTAATCAGGTGGCTAGCGAGACCGAGACTCACACGGGAGGGACAAGTGTGCAAGCGAGCTTTGGAAATTAGTGAACCCGAGTCTTTTATCTTTCTTGAGTCTACCATGATGTCTCTTATTTAGTTATCTTATCTAAGTCTATTAGTGCGTCATCTCCTTTTCTTTCATAGTGACGTAGTTGAGTCTTCAAGTTCTTGTAAGAGACTTATATTTGAAATAAAAATTTTTTTGTTGTTTCAAATTATTTGGTCTCATGCCATTGCTCTTGATCGTTCACGACTGTTTAACTGCCACGTTCCAAACAAATGACACGTTCCGCTGCTATCGGTTCGGGGCGTGACAGAGGTGGTATTAGAGCCTCGGCTTTCATATCTTCCAGGTCAAGTATCCTTGTAAGTCATATCAGAGCTTCGGCTTTCATATCCTCCAGGTCAAGTGTCCTTGTCAGTCATATCAGAGCTTCAGATTTCAAATCCTTAGGGCATTAAGTCCAAGAGATAGGTTGAGTCATTCTATAGGAGTTCCGTAAGAATTGGGTAGAGCTTGGAGTTAAAGTTATAAAAGAAAGATAAAACACTTAAGTTTCATTAGTATTAGTTCTTGAGTCAATAAACTATCTCCCCACTCATCTTTGCAGGAACCTAGATAAAAAGGAAGTGTCTAGGACGAGCTTTGTTCCTGAGATGGTCTTAGTAGATGTGCATGCTTATGCGGACCTTGTCCGAAGAGTCCAAGAGCTAGAAAAGGCGGTGGAAGAAAAAGATAGTGTTGAAAGGAAGGATCAAACAGATAATTTTGGAAAGTTTACCACTACCAAGAAAAGGGTAAACGAGGGTGATATTTCATAAAAGTGTAAGAAATGCCAGAAATGTAAGAAGTGTAATAAGAAGGGAACTTCGAGAGATCACTCGCAAGGTAAGTGTAAATCTTGTGGAAGACATGGTCACCAATTGGAAAAGTGTTGGTGGAGTTCGGGAGCATGCCTGCGTTGCGGGAGCTTAGACCATAAGATAGCGGAATGCTCTATTTTGATTAAGAAGCTTCCTAGAGAAACTCAAGCTGTGGCCGAACTTGCCAAAGGAGAAGTTGTGGAAGGTACTTCTCACCCTTGAGCCTAAATTAGTTCTTCCTAAAAAAAATTAATAACTTGTTCTTTTCCACTCAATGTATCTAGACTTCTTCTTCGCATTATAGCTAGTCCCCCATCTTGAGTAAAGGATGATGTGAATTTGGGAACCAAGTTCTTTTGAGTGGGGGAGGATGTAACACCCAGTAATTTTAAGGCTAAATAGGAATAAAATAATATATATATAATTACGGTTCAAGAAGAAAAAAAATAATAACCTATATGTGATGATATTTACATATTCCCATAAATAGTTAATAAGGTTGAAGAAATAAGAGTTCAGGTATATACAAATGACAAGTTAATATTTCTTTTTGGAATAAAAGGTAAACATATTACCAAGATCGCACCTGCCTCTGATACCCAAGATAATGATTAAAGGGGAAAATAAAGTGAAGGAAAGTATCAGCAATAAAATCCTTACATGAAGTACTACACTAATCAAACTCTCAATCGGTATTATGACCCACCTATAATATAAACTTAATACAACCCCATAGAAAATAGGGTTAACTCATGTACACTAGCATACCCTTAAAAACCTCACGCATGGGTTAGTATCAAAACATAATGGGCTTCGAGAAATAAATAAATATATATATGTATATATATGCATGCAAATTATTAACGGATAGGAACTGCATAGGTAAAGGTTTCGTAAATAACAAATGAGTTTAGTGCATATCAATATATTTGAAATAGTAAACACAAGTCCTAAATACCCGTATAAGAAGGCCAAGCAAAGATAATTAAGTTGTAGTGGGCTTTTCCCACTAACACAAATATAGGTACAGTCTAAAAGAAGATGATAAATGGGCCTTAACACATATAGTGTATTATATTAATACAATTTTATGGAAGTCAAAAGTAAAATTAGTGGATAGCCCGTTAACTAATATATAAATCTTAGCTAAAATAATATGACTCATATATAATAAATGGGTCACAAAGTCATGGGGTTATAAATATATATCATATAAATCAACCCAATAACCCAAATTATAAATATATAAACACTTAGTGGGCCTTCCCACGTAAACCCACTAACAAGCCTAGATACTGCCACATATATGTATATATGTATCTAACCCATATACAAACATACACCTAGACTTCCTATACCTTAATGGGCCCAATTAAATAACGCATCCGTTAAAGTCGTCATTTAATTGAAGACTGTTTAAGCAGGTGCTAATTTAATAATTGACGCCCCCTTGACATGCGTCATATAATGAATTGAAGACCGTGTACAGAGGCGTCATTTTAAAATAACGCCCCAATCCTAGGCGTCATTTCCAACAGAACCCGTTGGTGTTTGGTTCGAACAGGGATGTTATCCGGGGTAAGTATTGATTAGGGAAAGGGATCGATACGTGGATATTTAAGTTTAGTAAGGAATCTACCTAGGAAATTTTAGTCATAATCGAACTCCTAGAACCCATTAGGATTCCTTCTACTATAAATACCCCTTCCATCGAGCCAAACATGTTGGCTCTTTTCTTCAACAACCTGCTGCTGCTCCATACGTGAAGAACATAAAGAAGTTCTTCAACTTCTTCTTCTTCCTCTGGCTGCGGTCCAAACCACAAGGAGCGGCCGCGACTCCTCTTCCTCTACATCCTGCTAAGGAGTACGGGAAGAACTTAGGATGTTCTTCATTGTCTTCCTCTTCTTCATACTGCTGCTACCATCCTGCCAAAACAGAGTATCAGATATTCCTAAAGTTCATCACCGTTCTTCATCGTCTGACAACCAGGATCACCCAATCAGGTAGGTGTTCTCAAGTAACGAAGCCCAAACATGAAAATTTAAGAAATACCATGCATATAGTCCGTAGCCTGATGATTTCGCGGGTTTCTATTTTGTTTTTGCTAAATTTTAGTAAATAGTGACCCAAGCTAGGGCGCTATTTTATTTGACGACCGTGCAAACAGTCGTCAATTGTCTAGTTATTTAATAAATACACAATGTTCAAAATTTAATAACTGTGAACCCTTATATGTAAACTAATGCACAATCATGTCCATAAATTCCTGCTATTTTTATCTATCTGTTCATGTCTTTACAATCTTGATCAGACATACTCCAAAAACCATGTGTCAGTGATTGTACCTGCCCGGTGCAAATCATATGACAAAGAAATAGCGACCCTGATTAGGTCGTCAATTGAAAGAACGCCCATGTGAACGGGCGCCAATTTAGTGATAATATGTGAATTATTGAAATATTTATGATATTCCTAGATGTTGAAATGACGACATATACCCTGCCCTTTAATTTGATATAAGACGCCCTTGACTAGGGCGTTGCTTACTAAATTGAAGCCTTAACGTAAGTCGTCATTTTCATAATGTCTAAAAATTAAAAATGTTTATTGATTTTAATATTTATAGAACCTGGATGTAACGACTAAGTGAATAGTCATCATTCACTGAACTGACGACCCTAACAAGGGCGCCAATTAAGAAAATGAAGACTTAAGCTCAGGCGTCAATTTACTGATCTCCTGATTTCCTGATTTTCATGAATTTCTATAACCCAATTATAGTTGGCACTATATTCCAGTCCGTGAATATAGTCCTATGTTTCACGTTGTATTATCGTTTACCCACTATTTCTTGGTGATAGATGAACCCTCCATGGGATATTTCGTTCCTTTAGACCGGTGACTTTATCATAGAGGCCTCTATAAGACTCCGCTAGCCTTGGATTCTCTCAAGGCAGCCGAGCAAGTTGTACCATTAAAACATATGACAATACTTGATTGCCATGTCACTCTAATGAAACATGGTATACCGGCCCTCATGACATGCTATGTGGATGTCATGAGAATATTCTTAAAATTATGGAATGGGAAACCATGCCATTAATGTTTCTTAAAGAATTATGTGCCATACTTATGGACACTAATTCTATCTACCTTATCGTGTACAAAGAACAAGCGACGCTATATAAGTGCTTATTCTTGATATCATGATCTCCACCCAGTTTATCGACATGTCATGGTTTCTATGCTTCGCGTAGATTTTATCGCAAGTCTGTCCTTGCTCAAAGGCCTTACCCTTCAATTCCATGGAAATCTTACCTTATCATTCTATTAAAGCTTGTTCTTGGAACTCCTTATTGGCTATGAACTATCATGGATGTCTAGATCTATCTTTAAATGCTGTGCATATAGGGCCCGATCTGGTCATGGGAGGAGCACCCGAAAGTACTAGTGCCCATGGGAGTTTTTAATGATCATGATGTCTGGCATTGCACCGAAGTGCATGACTCGTTGGATCTTTGCCACTCCACTCTCTCTCTTTCTCTCGTGACTTGCGTGCGTGACTTGACTTGCATGACTTTACTAGCGTGGCCCGAAACGGGCAAAGTACTTGCGTGAAATAGCCAATAATCTATCAATTCTCTCATGAATATCTCTTGATCGCTTGGAAGTTTTGCATACCATCGTTAATCTTCTACTAGTTTTGTTTCACTTGCTTGGTTAAATCTACATGCATAGTCTTACTTGCATTTACATGCGAAAATGTAATTATTTCAACCAATTACTTGTTCTTGAGATATAATTCCTACTGAGCGTTTGCTCACCCAGTTTTATTCCAACATTTTTCTGGTAATCAGGTGGCTAGCGAGACCGAGACTCACATGGGAGGGACAAGTGTGTAAGAGCTTTGGAAATTAGTGAACCCGAGTCTTTTATCTTTCTTGAGTCTAGCATGATGTCTCTTATTTATTTATCTTATCTAAGTCTATTAGTGCGTCATCTCCTTTTCTTTCATAGTGGCGTAGTTGAGTCTTCAAGTTCTTGTAAGAGACTTATATTTGAAATAAAATTTTTATTGTTGTTGCAAATTATTTGGTCTCATGCCATTGCTCTTGATCGTTCACGATTGTTTAACTACCACGTTCCAAGTAAACGACACGTTCCGCTGCTATCGGTTCGAGGCGTGACATAGTAGGTCACATGTGGGGCCCGAGAGTAACGAGAATTGGGTTGACGGGCAGCATCTTGATGTCGCTCCATCGGTGCCGAAACCCGCATTTTGGTGCTGTCCGGACGGTGCGATCTGCGGGTTCGTGGGGCCCATGTACTACTCGATCCTTCAGATCTGACGGGGTGGGTCCCGCTGCGATGGTGACACATGGTGGCGCGCTCCCCTGGATGGCGGCCGGGTTGGAATGTCGGTCGGGGGCCGGGAGGCTCCGATCTTCACTTGTCGGAGTTGCTGTCCATGGATCTGAAACTCTGTTTCAGACCCACGCGCTTCGGCGAAAATGCTTGCTGCGACCAGCACTGATGTCAGATCTGTGCGAAACCACCGCAGTTGGAACGCTGACTCAAAATCTTTTGACCCTCTGTGGTTCCAGGAATTTCTTCAGGGCCGTAATTTTGATGGCAGATTCTTGAATAGGGCTGTGCTCAATCTCAGATCTGGTCAGACAGATTGAGATCTGACTGAGAACAGGCATTGACCGCTATGTAGACATCCGATCTAGGTGTCGAGTTCTTCACAAAAGTTGTATAGGGGAGAGAGAGGAAGACGGGGGTAATTTATGTGAAAATTAATGTGGAGATTTGGATGGGGAAACGTATTTTATAGCACCAGGTGGTCGGATCTGGACAGCAGGGACAGAACTGATTGTGGGATCTGACAATGATTTTTAAAATTAGGTGAAGGACTCCAGAAATTCCACAAAAACTCGTGGATGATGGGGGTGGTGGGCAGAACCTCCAATTAAATTGGGGACTCAAACAAGTAAGAATAAGGGGGTCAAAAATGGGAGACACAGGGTTATTGTGACTCAGGATAGAGAACTGGCAGATCTTGAAGGAGGGGAAGCACGAAAATGGAAAAATGGAAAATAAAAGCTAGAATTTCCACCAATTTTTTTGGGACGTGGGTTGGACATATAGAACTCACCCTGAAAGTTTGGGCTCCAAAATATCTCGAGGTTGAGAGTAGAAATTCTGGGAATAGCCTGTTGTCTCGCGATTGGTAGAAAACCGATGAAGGCGGTGGCGGTGCAACGGCGGCTCGATGGCGGCGGTGGCGGCGACGACGAACTCCACACCAGATAGATGAGGCTTCACACCTCAGATCACAGCCTTCCCAGCTGCCATAAGAGGAGAGGATAGAGAGAGAGGGGCGGCCCTTGCTTGGCTCCAACAAAAATCAGATTTTTATGCATTAATTCTAATCAAAATGGAAATATAAGGGTTTTATAGAAAATGAAAAAAGACTAATTCTATCCCTAGATCTAGAGTTGGGGAGGGGTAAAAGAGGGAGTCCACATTTTATTCTCCCATGTGATTTGGAACTAAATAAAATAAACTACAAATCCTAATATAATACTATATATGGGGGCCGCCCCCTTGACTTATGGGCTTCCAATTTTGAATTTTTTTACCCTTTGTCCCCCCCTTGGTCCAACCCTTCTAGAAGCCAACCTTGGAGGGTTGACTGACCCCACATGGGCCCAAGAGCTGAGGTGGATCAATGGGAGAAGGGATGGGGGGGCCGCGGGGCCTAGGTGGTCCCAAATTACAAATAAACCCCTATTACAAACTGAATAAAACCAAATAAACACACATTACACACAAATAAAATCCCAATAAATATGATAAATACTAAGACTCAAGGGGGAGACTCCAGACTGTCTCTGAGCCAGATGGAAGCCAATGTAGCTCGAATGGTGTTTCGCGTACGGTACCGATGGCTCACCGGTTCGTGCTTCTCGATCGCTCTGGTGTACGCACCAATTCTCCACGGGTGGGAGAAACTCGACCCTATCGAGTAAGGGTCTGCATTGCTCTGGTAGCGCTCCAGTAGGTCCGGATCTATCCTCTGCAATTCTCCACAGGTGATCCAAGTATCATCGGTGGCGGGTCGTCCTCTCCATCGCACTAGGTAGCGTGGGTAGGATCCACTCATGGTAACTGTCACCTGCTCATCCAGTATATGATCTATATGCTCTCGCTGTCGTGGAAATGTGGCTGGTGGTGGACACTCAGGTGTGGGATCACTCTCAATGGGGGGAGATGGCTTGAAAGGCTCACTAGGGATCACTGCTGGGTCCCTATATGCAAGTAGATCTGACACATTGAAAGTTGAGCTTATACCAAATTCCTCGGGCAGGTCCACAACATACGCATTGGATCCAACGCGTTTCAATACTCTAAACGAACCGGCTTCGCGAGCTTGCAATTTCATTACGGTTCCAGAGGGAAACCGTTGAGGTCTTACCCTGATCATGACATATTCACCCTCTTGGAACTCACAATGTGATGGGGACATCGCTTACCACTCCCCATTTCTCCATAGGTCCCGATGCTCGCCATTGTGTTCATCTCAATTTTCTGAGTCTAGCTATGTAACTTTCATTTCTTTTTGAGTCTTAATTATGTAATTTTCCCTTTTTATTGAGTCATGTACCTAAGTTAGTGAGTCATTTATCTAAGTCTAAGTGTCATTAGGTGGCCTAGTGGGTTAATGGGCCCACTTCAATGGGCTTGGCCCATGGGCTCCCCCTACCACCCCTTGGTCTTTTGTCATTAGTCCAAAAAGTGAGGACTTATGTAGAATTGTGGGATTCCTATAAATAGGACCCCAATCCCACCAGTTGAAGCTAATGAAGATTTGATAAAAAAAAAGTTTGCCACAAGATTTGTGCTTCTCTCTCTCTCTAGCCCTCTCCCTCTTTAGCCCTCTCTCTCTCTAAAGGGGGGCGGCCCCCTCTCTCTCTCCTCCCCTCTCTCTCTCCCTTGGGCGCACCTGCCCCTTCACCTCCCTCTCTTGCCACCTCATCTGCCACATCAGCCTTCCACCCCTTCACCTTCCCAAGACCCATAAACCCCATTTACTCCCACCACTCCCCAAGCAACCCTCCCCCTTCCCCATACAACCTTCCATCTTCCCAAGAGGAATCCCCACTTCCCAAGCAACTATTCCCCTCCCCAAGGCAACCCCTCCCCTTCCCTAGGCTACCATTAAACACCTCCATTAACCCTCCACCCGAATCAAAGAGAACCCTCCCCATTTCCCCAAGCCACTTGCACCCCCATCATCCCACCTCCACCCCCTTGACCATTTGCGCACTCACCCATACCCCTGCTAGCTCCGCCCCTGGTCTCCTCCCTCACCACCCCTTCCCACCTCCCAAACCCCTCCCCACCACCAAAGCAACCATATCCCTTACCCCTCCACCAAAGAAACCCCCCTCCACCTTTTCTCTCTTCCACTTTGTGTGCAGCTGAAGACCTGCAGAACAGCCGCCTGTTGCAGTGCTGTCCACGACCTCATCCCGGAGCTCCTGGGGGCGTGGCCTACATCGACGGAAAGCTCTCCTAGTCGTCTTCGTAGGCGAGGTGGTTTTGTCTAAATCCGAAGTCGGAGCTGTCCGGGAGAACCATTCTCCCCCGACTGCGCAGGACTCCCTCTGCAGAGCACCTGAACCCGATTAGAAGCTGCACCACGACAAACGGCGGATGATTCAGGCCAAGAACCCTTCTACAAAGTTCTTCCTCCTCCAGTCCTCTATCATAATCAAGAAGCAGAACCACGTTCGGCATCTGGAGGCCAAAGTTATCATTTTTCTCCCTCGGCTGTGCGGGTCTGCCTCCCACAGTCTGCAACAACCTGCCTCCACTCTTCAGAGTCCCCCAGTCCTCTCCGACATCAGACGGCTTCCCCGTCAGTTTTTCTGCGAAGAGGGCTCGTCCACGGTTCCAGAAACTCCAGCGGTTCATGATTCGGAGTCCAGGAGCAGTCGGGGCACTCTCTAAAAACGGCTGTCAGAAACAGGAAGCTGCCGCGCCCAGATTCTATCTCCCTGATCGAACCTCGTCCCGGACCCACAACTGCAACAGAAGAATTCAGAAAAATTCAGAGGCATCCTAGTACCAGATACGAAGCGTTTCTTACTGGTCTCGCCATCATAAAAATTCCTGAACGGGATCGACGGCCCCGACATCAACTGTCAGTCAGCAATCATAGAGAGCAGGCAGATTCGGCCTCGGCTTCTCCTTTCGCGTTTCCGGCGAATCTCCCCTCCCCGCCTGGCCGGCTCACCGCCCCTCCCTGCGTGGAGGTAGTGTTTGCATGTAATTCAATCATCCCCACCCCAAGTCCACCCTCCTGCGAGAGGTGTAGTGAGTGTAACTAATTAAACAGGACTCAAGCTTCACCGGCGCAGTGTGCGGGGAACCCACACTTCCCCGCTCGCCCATCGTCTCCGACCGGGGTTGGTTTTTTTCAAACCAACCAGGTGAGCTCCTGCCCTTGCTCCCCCCTTAATATCTATTTATTTAATATCCGTCAAACTAGTCCGCTGGCTAGTGAGAGAGTGCCCGTTCCCGGAGCCACCATCTCGAGTGGTCATCGTGGATAATAGCGAGTGAGTGACCTAGTGCCCCCAAGGCACCCGGCCGCCCTTGAACGTGGGCATCTTACCTTCGGGAGGGAAAACCTTAGTTGTACTGGCCCTCTACCAGCAAGGGTCATTCTCCCCCACCTCGACTCGGCATCATCGAGTCACAACGGGTAACGGGTGCGCACGGTGAGACGATGTCTTCCAAGCTTCCTCGACTTTTGTGAATGCGTTTGCGAATTAAGTCCAAGGGATCATTGTCACTTGCTGCATTCCTGTCATTGTGTCACATCAGTTGGTATCAGAGCTAGTTCTACACTTGTCTCTACTAAGTCTTGTCCTAGGGCACATAAGCATTTAGAGTCATTCGGTTCATCAATATGGCTACCTCTCTTTGGTCCCACTCGGCCCTCCACAAAGGTCCGATCGACCACCCATTTTCGGACATCTTTATAGATGAGAGTATCACCTTGATGGGTCACATCCTAGTGATTATGTTAGGTGGGAGACTTTCATGACCAAACACTTTGATAGGACTAGGGTCTATGGACACGCTAGAGTCCGCAGGGCCACAGGGCGACTTCGGGGACAAGCCAAGAAGGAGTGGGAACGCATAGTGAGCTTAAGAAAGATTCGGAGGCAAGAACCCATAGGATCATGGGAAGAGATGAAAAGTGAGCTTAGGAAGATCTACGCTCCCCGACCCTCCCACTCCTACCGTGAGGACCATAACCCGTTGAGCACTCCCACTCCCCCTTTCCCTCCCAGTCAACCCAAAACCTCTATTAGGACAAACCCCACCACCCAAAGGACCCCTAGATTTATTGAAAGAGATAAGGATTGAGATCAGGAAGATCTTCACTCCCCAACCTTCCCACTCCTACCCTGAGAACCATAACCCGAGGAGCACTCCCACTCCTCCTTTCCCCACCACCCAACCCAAAATTCTCCATCAAACCCCCACCCCACAAACTTCCAAAAATCCTCCTTCCACCCCTTTCCAAAAGGAACTTAAAGAGGTAACCGAAGACCATGAGGCTCCACTAGATTGGGAAGAAGAATATGAATCACAGTGTCATGGGTTAGGCCGGGAAGTTCCCATCCCAGGTGGAAGAAGCATCATGACTCACTCCACCCTCACCACTCAAACCCACGTGGACCCCATGTCCACCCCTCCACCTAGGCCCGTGACAGTCACCATTCCCCAATCCAAAGTTACTCACCCAACCCACCTTCCACTTCCAACTCCTATCCTACCCAAACCTAGTCCCCCGCTACTTCCACTCCCAACCCCAACCCAAGTCCGGCCTCACTCACCAAACCGGGTACACCATGCACCAACCGTCATCACCCCACCCCCAATAGACCTTCCCATTCCCTCGAGAGAGGAGACCACAACCATCCACATGGGAGTAGATGCTAGTCCAGAATCCATCCCCATCCTTGAGGAAACCCAAGTTCATATCTATGGTGAGGAAGAATCACAAATGTCCCCTTCACATAGCTTGGACCCCCAAGAGCCACAAGCCTTCACAAATAGCACCGTAATCATAGAGGGGCCCCTAGCTAGATGGCTAAAGGAGAGACCACTTCACCCCATCATGTCCTATGTTTACCCACCCATGGAGCAAAACATTCCCATTGTACCCTTATCCACCTATCACACCACAATCCAATCATCCTATCAAGTGGAAACATTAGGGGATCTTCTTAAGGGTATAGTTTGGCAAATGGAACTAATTGGCATGTTGACCATTGTAGCCGACCAACCTAGAAGCCTTGACCTCCTACACCTATGTGTCGGGTCCATCTCCTCGATATACACTGTGGGTTGCTACACTAGCGACCTTCTTTTATTCCTCCCAACACCCGAAGATCCTGATGCTATCCGCGAATTAGAGTTGCTTATTTCGGGTAGGATGCCAAGCCCTCCATTCATGGCCAACCAACCCACCAAGGACTTCGGTTCAATTACTACATTTGAGGAGGAGGACTCACCATCATTTGAAGACCTTGAGGAGATAGAATACCCCTTCCTTGGTAACACATTCCATGACCCCTTTGATCCCTCCCTATGGAAGACATTGAACCCATGGGACCTAGCCGCCTTACCCACCACCCACTCCCTCCTACCCTCACCCACCATGTTGAACCCAACCCACCCATTCCTCTACTTAGTTCACCCTATGAGAGCCATGACCGAGGGTGACATCCACCTAGGAAATGAGGAAGTGACCTATCCCAAAATGTCCACCTTCTTGGACCCCTTCGACCCCTATGAGTGGAAACCCCCAAATCCACCCCCACCTAAAGATGGGACCATCTTGATTGTAATGCATGTGCCACAACATTTTGCCCCACCTGGTAGGGCTAGTCATCTCATTTGTGTCACATACACACTAGGTCCAGTGCATGACAGGTTCACATTTGGACATGCTGGTCCTCCCCCACACTTCATCCACCTCAGGCATGATAGGGCCATTTGTGGCTGCCCCGGTCCACCTAAGTGCATCAAGGTCCACATGGTTTCTAAGCATGATAGGTCAATTCATGGATGCCCTGGTCCTCCTAAGTCTGTCAAAACCAATCTAACACTTGATAGGGCTGAATTTGGTTGTCCAGGCCCTCCCTTCATCCCTATAGGATCATCATTCATGACATTGCATGGTAACATTCGCAAACACAACAACAGGAGCAGCAAGGTTCTTAAGGAATTAGCCGATTCCCACTGTCGCCACCAAGAAATCCATGTTGGTGATTTTGTGATGGTGAGGACTGAGATTGTCTCAAAACTGAAGTCTCGTGGAGCAGGCTCCTTTCAGGTGTTGAGGCGCCTTGGCACAAATGCTTATGTGTTGAACCTCCTCGAAGAGTACGGAGTAAGCCCCACTTTCAATGTGGCTGACCTGGTGCCCTACAAGGGTCCCACGGTGACACCCAGTGAGGAGATCCAGCCTATCCCACCCCTTGAGAGAGCCCCCACACCAACGAGAGCTCCATCTGGCCAGAGAAACCAGCGTGATCAAGTGGAGCGGATACTAGATGAACAGATCACTACCACACGTAGCAAGTCGTATGAGCGATATCTGGTTAGGTGGAAGAGACGGCCACCTTCGGTTGACGCCTGGTGAATCGGGAGTATCTCTAGCAGCTGGATCCTGACCTATTGGAGCAGTACCGTAGCAGGGAGGACCCTTACTCGATAGAGTCGAGTTCTCTGCACCCCGGGAGTATGATGGGGACATCGCTTACCACTCCCCATTTCTCCATGGGTCCCGATGCTCGCCATTGTGTTCATCTCAATTTTCTGAGTCTAGCTATGTAATTTTCATTTCTTTCTGAGTCTTAATTATGTAAGTTTCCCTTTTTATTGAGTCATGTACCTAAGTTAGTGAGTCATTTATCTAAGTCGAAGTGTCATTAGGTGGCCTAGTGGGTTAATGGGCCCACTTCAATGGGCTTGGCCCATGGGCTCCCCCTACCACCCCTTGGTCTTTTGTCATTAGTCCATAAAGTGAGGACTTATGTAGAATTGTGGGATTCCTATAAATCGGACCCCAATCCCACCAGTTGAAGCTAATGAAGATTTGATAAAAAAAAGTTTACCACAAGATTTGTGCTTCTCTCTCTCTAGCCCTCTCCCTCTCTAGCTCTCTCTCTCTCTCTAAAGGGGGGCGGCCCCCTCTCTCTCTCCTCCCCTCTCTCTCTCCCTTGGGCGCACCTGCCCCTTCACCTCCCTCTCTTGCCACCTCATCTGCCACATCAGCCTTCCACCCCTTCACCTTCCCAAGACCCATAAACCCCATTTACTCCCACCACTCCCCAAGCAACCCTCCCCCTTCCCCATACAACCTTCCATCTTCCCAAGAGGAATCCCCACTTCCCAAGCAACTCTTCCCCTCCCCAAGGCAACCCCTCCCCTTCCCTAGGCTACCATTAAACACCTCCATTAACCCTCCACCCGAATCAAAGAGAACCCTCCCCATTTCCCCAAGCCACTTGCGCCCCCATCATCCCACCTCCACCCCCTTGACCATTTGCGCACTCACCCATACCCCTGCTAGCTCCGCCCCTGGTCTCCTCCCTCACCACCCCTTCCCACCTCCCAAACCCCTCCCCACCACCAAAGCAACCATATCCCTTACCCCTCCACCAAAGAAACCCCCCCTCCACCTTTTCTCTCTTCCACTTTGTGTGCAGCTGAAGACCTGCAGAACAGCTGCCTGTTGCAGTGCTGTCCACGACCTCATCCCGGAGCTCCTGGGGGCGTGGCCTACATCGACGGAAATATCTCCCAGTCGTCTTCGCAGGCGAGGTGGTTTCGTCTCAATCCGAGGTCGGAGCTGTCCGGGAGAACCATTCTCCCCCGATTGCGCAGGACTCCCTCTGCAGAGCACCTGAACCCGATTAGAAGCTGCACCACGACAAACGGCGGAAGATTCAGGCCACGAACCCTTCTACAAAGTTCTTCCTCCTCCAGTCCTCTATCGGAATCAAGAAGCAGAACCGCGTTTGGCATCCGGAGGAAAAAGTTATCATTTTTCTCCCTTGGCTGCGCGGGTCTGCCTCCCACAGTCTGCAATGACCTGCCTCCACTCTTCAGAGTCCCCCAGTCCTCTCCCACATCAGACGGCTTCCCCGTCAGCTTTTCTACGAAGAGGGCTCGTCCTCGATTCCAGAAACTCTGGCAGTTCATGATTCGGAGTCCAGGAGTAGTCAGGGCACTCTCTGTAAACGGCTGTCAGAAATAGGAAGCTGCCGTGCCCAGATTCTGTCTCCCTGATCGAACCTCGTCCCGGACCCGTAACTGCAACAGAAGAATTCAGAAAAATTCAGAGGCATCCTAGTCCCAGATACGAAGCGTTCCCCACTGGTCTTGCCATCAGAAAAATTCCTGAACGGGATCTACGGCCCCGACATCAACTGTCAGTCAGCAATCGTAGAGAGCAGGCAGATTCGGCCTCGGCTTCTCCTTTCGCGTTTCCGGCGAATCTCCCCTCCCCGCCTGGCCGGCTCACCGCCCCTCCCAGCGTGGAGGTAGTGTTTGCATGTAATTCAATCATCCCCACCCCAAGTCCACCCTCCTGCGAGAGGTGTAGTGAGTGTAACTAATTAAACAGGACTCAAGCTTCACCGGCGTAGTGTGCGGGGAACCCACACTTCCCCGCTCGCCCATCGTCTCCGACCGGGGTTGGTTTTTTTCAAACCAACCAGGTGAGCTCCTGCCCTTGCTCCCCCATTAATATCTGTTTATTTAATATCCGTCAAACTAGTCCGCTGGCTAGTGAGAGAGTGCCCATTCCCGGAGCCACCATCTTGAGTGGTCATCGTGGATAATAGCGAGTGAGTGACCTAGTGCCCCCAAGGCACCCGGCCGCCCTTGAACGTGGGCATCTTACCTTTGGGAGGGGAAACCTTAGTTGTGCTGGCCCTCTACCAGCAAGGGTCCTT
The DNA here is from genome assembly GCA_022559845.1 of Amorphophallus konjac. NCBI lineage: Eukaryota > Viridiplantae > Streptophyta > Magnoliopsida > Alismatales > Araceae > Amorphophallus > Amorphophallus konjac. The sequence continues at coordinate 378,951,950 of CM040118.1, read as the reverse complement.
CTCCCCCACCTCGACTCGGCATCATCGAGTCACCACGGGTAACGGGTGCGCACGGTGAGACGGCGTCTTCCAAGCTTCCTCGACTTTTGTGAATGCGTTTACGATATAAGTCCAAGGGATCATTGTCACTTGCTGCATTCCCGTCATTGTGTCACATCAAAATGGTGTCGATGGGTATCGGCTAACTCCTTATACAGTGCATTGCTAGCTTCAATGTGACGACGGATGTCGTCATGCAGACTCCTAACATGCCTAGCAAACGACTCGGCAGACTCAGACACTCTTGCATGAATGGGCATGGGGACAAGATCCACTGGCTTCCTAGCCCTATGACCTGTGACAATCTCGAATGGACTCATATCGGTAGACCTATTAACCGAATCATTATATGCAAATTCTGCCAGTGGTAATATGAGATCCCAATCCCCTACACGGCCTCTGACAAGACACCTTAAAAGGTCACCCAGACTCCTATTGACCACCTTGGTCTGACCATCTGTCTGGGGATGATATGCAGTGGAAAACTTGAGGTGAGTACCCAACATATGCCATAGTGTCTTCCAAAAATAACTGGTGAACCTAACATCACAGTCAGACACTATGGTACGAGGTAACTTTAACTTGCACACCACATGAGTAAGGAAAAGGTGGGCTACCCTCGAAGCATCCGAAGTCTTCGAGCAGGGAATGAAAAGGGCCATCTTTTAGAACCTGTCAACCACCACATAGACCGAATCATGCTTCCTAGAGGTACATGGCAATCCCAAAACAAAATCCATGCTAACATCATGCCACGGAGTATCAGGCACGGGAAGAGGCGTATAGAGGCCTGAGCTTTGCTTCTTTATTTTGATCGTAGCACATGTACGGCACTGGGCCACAATATGAGCAACATCTGTCTTCAAACTCGGTCAAAAAAATCTGTGCTCAACAGCCTCGATAGTCTTGTTCCGACCAAAGTGGTCGGCTAGACCTCCTACATGTAGCTCCCAGACTAAGAAGTCTTGAACCAAAGTTCGGGGAACACAAAGCCTGCCTCCTCGAAAGAGGTAACCCTCCTGAAGCACATAATCATCATGGTCTCTTGAGGGTCCGACCTGGAGAGTGGTATAAATCTGACTAAAGTCAGGACAGTCAACATAGGACTCTCTCATCTTCTCTAACCCTATGACCTCGGCACTCATGGTTGTCAGCAGACATGCACGCCAACTCAAGTCATCAGCCACCTTATTCTCCACTTCAGCCTTATGTTTAAGCACAAATGTATACTGCTAGAGATACTCAACCCATCTGCTGTGACGTGCATTAAGCTTCTTTTGGGAATGGAGGAACCTCAAAGCCTCATGATCGGAGTACAAGACAAACTCCTGATGTAAAAGATAGTGCCTCCAATGCCTAAGAGCCTGAATAAGTGCGTAGAATTCTTTATCATAAGTGGAGTATCACAGTTTTGCGTCATTCAGCTTCTCACTGAAGTATGCGACCGGGTGGGCCTCCTGACTCAACACTCCTTCAATCCCTACACCCTACTCAACCCATCACAAGGATCGGTGTCTGGGTCATGCGCTCCTTGATGTCCTTGAAGGCAGCAGCAGCGGCCTTCGTCCATACAAACATGCCCTTCTGAATATAGTCCGTGATCGGGGCAGTGACGGAGCTAAATCGGCAGATGAAACAACGATAGAACGTCGCGAGGCCATAGAAGCTGCGAACATCATGGACCGTACGGGGTTCCAGCCACTCAACAATGGCCCGGACCTTCTCCGGATCAGCGGAGACCCCAGTACTAGATACAAAAAAACCCAAGAAGGTAAGCTAAGGTGTCATGAAGGCACACTTCTGTGGGTTCGCAAACAACTGCTCTCACCTCAAAAGCAGACAGACCTACCGTAGATGGTCCAAGTGGTACCCTGTAGTGCGACTATATATAAGGATATCATCAAAATACATAACCACAAAGACTCCAATGAATGGTCGAAGGACCTGAGTCATGAGTCGCATGAAGGTGCTAGGGGCATTGGTCAACCCAAAGGGCATAACCAACCACTCATATAGACCATCCTTGGTCTTAAATGCAGTCTTCTAGTCATCACCTTGCCTAATCCTCACCTGGTGGTAGCCACTCTTAATATCGATCTTCGAGAAGATAGTGGCACCGGCCATCATGTCTAGCATATCATCTAGGTGGGGAATAGGGAACCTGTACTTCACGGTGATTTTGTTGATGGCACGACTATCAATGCACATTCTCCACGTTCCATCCTTCTTTGGGGCGAGTAATGCGGGAACAGCACATGGACACATGCTGTCCCGAACAGACCCTCTCTGCATCAACTCATCGACCTGCCGTTTTAGCTTGGCATGTTCCGTGGGACTCATGCGATAATAAGGAAGATTGGGCAAAGAGGAGCCCGGAATCAGGTCGATAGCATGCTGAATATCCCGCATAGGTGGGAGTCCCTCAAGAAGCTCCTCGAGAAAAATATCAGTGAACTCCTGCAGAATAGGAATGACATCGGGTGGGAGTTCACCCTCGGACTTTGGCTCCACCTCTCAGACCGTGATAGCAAACACAGGGCTACCCCTACTATCATCCCACTCCATTTCTCGGGAGCTAATCATCATAAACCTCCTAGAAGAGGGTTCGCCTGTGCTCGATGTAACAGCCATGGCCCTTGCTGGGGATGGGGTACTGGGTCCCGGGACGAAAGGCTCCGGAGTACTAGGACCAGTAGGACCCCTAACTGAAGGCTTCATGGGCTGAGAGGGGTGGAGGGTAATCCGCTGGCCATCATGGTTGAAGGTACAGGTGTTCGACCGACCATGGAGTGTGACATCCCGATCAAATAACCACGGCCTACCAAGAAATAATACTGCTCACCTCCATGGGGAGGACATCACACTAGATCTCGTCACGGTAGGCATGGAACTGCAGTGGGACCAAACATCGCAGCCTGATCGGAATGGAGGTGGAATCCAGCCATGATACTCGATAGGGGAAAGGATGGTGCACGGAGTAAGAACCAGACGTGAGATAGCGCTCGTGGAGATTGCATTGATACAACTCCCACTATCGATAATCACCTTACACACTTGCTCGCCCAGCCTACAGTATGTATGAAAGATAGTGGTCCGACGCCAGTCATCACTGGCCTGTGGCTGGGTGAGAATACACCTGACGACCCCCAAGTGGGTATCGTCCGAATGCTGGGCATCCTAGCCATCACCTTCAATCTCATAGAACTCATCAGCTAGCTCTGGATTTGCTTCATAGCTGACTAACACAAGATCTGAAGAGGTGGCGTCCCCGACTTGTGTGTCCCCAATGACAGGATACTAGCGAGTGGGACACTAGTTGGCGAAATGGCAAAACCCATTGCAGCGATAACACTACTGCCGTGATCCACTAGGCACCCCGATCAAAGGTCCCTTACCCTCATCTTCCCGACGGATAGGAGGAGTAGGCAACAAGGGACGAACAACAGGTGCGGGTGCCGGTGGACGGGCCGTGGGTGCCGTGGGTTGGGGACGAGGAGGGATATCCCTCGGAGGTGGAGGGCGCGACCTTGGAGCGAATGGCTTGGGATGAGTGGGCTCTTGAGTTCGAGCCATGGGGGCCCTCGGATATGTGCCTGAAGTGCCACGGGGCTCGACACTACGAATGGGAAAGGGGCCCAACCGATGGGTAGGCTCAAACTCGGCCTTGAATTGCTCCAATTCAAGAGCAACCTGATACGCCTGTTCCAAAGTGGTCACATTGCGGCGAAAAAGTTCATATTGGTAGTTCGGCCGCAGACCCCTTTGAAAGCGTGAAATGGTCACGGTGCTCTCTTCCATAACTCCACACCGCAAATAATACTCATCAAACTCAGCGGTGTACTCAGTCATGGATCGGCTCCCTTGGGTGAGACTTTTCCATTTATCTATGAGACACTGGCGGTATGTGGCAGGAAGGTATTTCTGCCTCAACTTGATTTTCATGTCATCCCAAGTACCAATCGGGGGTTGATGTTGCTGCATTAACAGGCTCTCCACATTTATCCAATAAGTTTGGGTCTGCCCATGCAACTTCATCTTCGCGTACCAAACTCTTCGGTGGTCCGTCATCTCAAACCACTCGAAGTACCGGCCCATGTCGGCCTCCCAATCTAAGTAGACCTTCGGGGCCAGAGACCCGTCAAATAGGGGAGGGTCAGCACGCACGCTCCTAAGAACATGGTCGTCGTCATCATCATGATTTCGTCATTGGTTTCGTCGACCATAACCCCCTTGTTCATTATCAGATGCATAGTCATCCACCTCGTGCACCTGCTGCCTCCCAACATCTACCCCATGAGCCCTTGGTGCAGCAGGTTGCTGAGCCGACTCTTGTTGGCCATTCATCAGCGTGGGTTGCACCGCCACTGGGGCCCTCTCAAGGACAACAATCCTCCCTACAAGACCCTGAATGGACTGGTCCGATGCTTCGGTCTGATCCTCTAGGGCTTTCATCCTCCCTTCTAGACGCGTTCCAACACCATCTAGACGCGTACTAAGGCCATCCATACGCGTATCGAGACGATCCATGAGGGCTCGGAACATCTCGACCCTCGAGGGCTCATCGGAACTACTGGCTCGGGAATCCGCCATAGGTGGTGGTGGCGAGTATTGGGTGCTTCAACGGGTGGGCATGCAAAGACACACGGACTAGATGACACAGACTAATGCAAAGATGATGCACCTAGGCCTAGCCAATATCCGGTACGTGGCGGAGGGTCGACCCGAAGATCTCCTCTACGCGAGTGTGCGGCCTTCCCGATAGGCGTAACCTAACGTTCGGATGACACCTTTTAAAATACCGGGTTATCGGGATGAAATGCAACCCAAAAACACTTTTTTTGTTTTAAAACAATGATGATCCTAGACTCGACTTAGACCGTGCAAGACTTATGCAACGACTACCCTAGACTCGACCCGCTCTGATACCAAACTGATGCGGGACAGACATATGGACCGACTCTAAGTAATGCGAACTCTAAGTGTAGAAGCGACCAGCAACATACGAATAATAGAGACACTTTGGCCCGACACTAAGAGTTCCTATGGGCTATACGTCGCTAACAGAAACGCAAGCTCACTCGTCGTCCCAAGCGAGGGAAAGCTTGGATCCGCGCGGTTGAGAAATCGGCAGAGTCAAGGGTGGTCGACACACTTCCGTGCTCGGATCGAGCCACGAGACAGGTCACGCTCTCGCTTACAGCGGTGACATGAACTCACGGGCTAGATCTCTACGCTCTCACAGGGGCATATGACCATATACTAGTTAAGCAAGTGTAATGCCAAGGAGTTAAGACTGTACCTCCACGCTCCCGGCGTGGGGAAGACAACCCCGGCCAAATCCGTACTCCCGATTAACAAATTTTTACTACGGTACAAAGTGTTGACCCACTCCACGCAGCGAGGTAACAGGTCACATGTCGGGCCCAGGAGTAACGGGAATTAGGTTGATGGGCAGTATCTTGATGTCGCTCCGTCGGTGCCGAAACCCGCGTTTTGGTGCTGTCCGGACGGCGCGATCTGCGGGTTCGTGGGGCCCACGTACTGCTCGGTCCTCCGGATCTGACGGGGTGTGTCCCGTTGCGATGGTGACACCTGGTGGCGTGCTCCCCTGGATGGCGGCCGGGCTGGAACGCCGGTCGGGGGCCGGGCGGCTCCGATCTTCACTTGTTGGAGTTACTGTCCACGGATCTGAAACTTTGTTTCAGACCCGTGTGCTCCGGCGATAAGGCTTTCTGCGACCAGCACCGACGTCAGATCGGTGCGAAACTAGCGCCATTGGAATGCTGACTCAAAATCCTTCAACCCTCTGTGGTTCCAGGAATTTCGTTGTGGCCGTAATTTTGTTGGCAGATTTTTGAATAGGGCTGTGCTCAGTCTCAGATATGGTTAGACAAACTAAGATTTGACTAAGAACATGCATTGTCTGCTATGTAGACCTCCGGTCTAGGTGTCGAGCTCTTCATGAAAGTTGTAGAGGGGACAGAGAGGAAGACGGGGATAATTTTTGTGAAAATTAAGGTGGAGATTTGGATGGGGAAACATATTTTCTAGCACCGGATGGTCGGACCTGGACAGCAGGGACAGAACTGATTGTGGGATCTGACAGTGATTTTTAAAAATAGGTGAAGGACTCTAGAAATTCCATGAGAATTAGTGGATGATGGGGGTGATGGACAGAATCTCCAATTAAATTGGGGACTCAAACAAGTAAGGATAAGGGGGTCGAAAATGGGAGACACAGGGTTGCTGTGACTGAGGAAAGAGAACTGGCAGATCTGAAAGGAGGGGGAGCACGAAAATGGAAAATAAAGGCTAGAATTTTCACCAATTTTTCTAGGACGTGGGTTGGACATCTAGAACTCACCCTGAAAGTTTGGGCTCCAAAAGATCTCGAGGTTGAGAGTAGAAATTCCGGGAATGGGCTGTTGTCTCGTGATTGGCAAAAAACCGATGAAGGCGGTGGCGGTGCAACGACGGCTCGATGGCGGCGGCAGCGGCGATGAACTCCACACCAGATAGATGAGGGATCACACCTCAGATCACAGCCTTCCCAGCTGCCAGAAGAGGAGAGGAGAGAGAGAGAGGGGCGGCCCTTGCTTGGCTCCAACAAAAATCAGATTTTTATGCATTAATTCCAATCAAAATGGAAATACAATGGTTTTATAGAAAATGAAAAAAGACTAATTCTATCCCTAGATCTAGGGTTGGGGAGCGGTAAAAGAGGGAGTCCACATTTTCTTCTCCCATGTGATTTGGAACTAAATAAAATAAACTACAAATCCTAATATAATACTATATATGGGGGGCGCCCCCTTGACTTATGGGCTTCCAATTTTGAATTTGTTTACCCTTTGTCCCCCCCTTGGTCCAACCCTTCTAAAAGCCCACCTTGGAGGGTTGACTGACCCCACATGGGCCCAAGAGCTGAGGTGGATCAATGGGAGAAGGGATGGGGGGCCCGCGGGACCTAGGTGGTCCCAAATTACAAATAAACCCCTATTACAATCCGATTACAATCCGAATAAAACCAAATAAACACACATTACACAAATAAAATCCCAATAAATATGATAAATACTAAGACTCAAGAGGGAGACTCCAGACTGTCTCCGAGCTAGATGGAAGCCGATGTAGCTCGAGTGGTGCTCCGTGTACGGTACCGACGGCTCGTCGGTTCGTGCTTCTCGATCGCTCTGGTGTCCGCACCATTCTGCCTCGAAGACATCATATGCTTTGTCTTGCTTCACCTTGCTAGGAGGTGAGGCATTGTCCGCTTCTTCCTCGGGCTCTCGGGTTAGTGTTGGCGCTGGTGGCGCATTTCCCGAGTCGCCAGGGCACTGACACGTCGGCAGGTTGCCCCTAGAGGTGGAGGACTCTTCAACTACTTGTCCTTGTGAAACGTCATCGTATGTCGCGGGGACTTCCGCTTCAATGTGCTCCCAATGTTTGCAAGGGGTGTCTTCATTCGGCCCTTCCCCTGTCAGTGTCGATGACTGCGAGGTGCCTTATGGTGTGGAAAGATGGAGCACTTCATGGGGCACCTCTTGGTAGTCATCGGAGACAACTTCTACGAGGGCAAAGGTGATTGCCTGCCATGCTTGGGACTGCTCCACCGATGGCAGCCAGGGTCGTTCATTCTCTGTTGCATCTTCAAAAGTCTGGTGCCGGACCGACACCGTGTAGATACCCCTTTCATGGATGTCTGTCACATGGGGATGCGGTAGAGCCACCTCATAGTCTCCCATTCTGAGCTCATCTTTCTCAATTAGGTCTTGAGCGATATCCTTGAAGACATCACAGTCTTCAATAGGGTGACCTAGTATCCGGTGGTAGGGGCAGAATAAGGGGTCATCACTTCTTCGGGCGTCTTGTGGCCTCTTAGACTCTGGGAGAGAGACCTTGCCGTGGTGGCGAGCCCATTCGAAGATTCCCCGGGTCTTGTCCCTTGGGAAGGAGTAGGAATTTTGCATCCATTCTCGTAGTGTGGGGACCTGGTTTGATAGCCGACAGGTCGAGGGAGCAGCGACTACCCTACCTTCTCTGTTCGGGAGTACTGGAGCCCTGGAACTGGCACTCAAAGCTTGGCTTGTGCATTCGTTCTGTTGAGAAGCAATGCCTTCGATCAGACTAGACAAGAGTGAGGTTGTTTCGGCTAACTGTGACCTAAGCATCTCAATCTCCTACTACTGCTGATAGTAGAGGGCGAGCAGCACAGGGTTGTACTGAGAGAGATCCACAGTGTGACCCACACTACTGCTTCCTGCCTCAGCGTCAGGACGAGGTGGAGGTATCTCATCACCGCAGTCATTCAGGGCCGAACCCTAAGAAGAGGATGGGACCGTCCCTATATCCCTGCATGGGGGTGGATTCTATAGGAACACCTCTTCATCTTGAGTGTCGATAGCCTGGGGTGGAAGATGCTCCCGGCCTTCGACTCTTTGATCATCGGGTTCTTCCGGAGGACTGTCATTTGCCGATGCCGAGACCGAGATGGTGTCGGTTTCGTAGAGTTCCTCTGTTGAGAAACCCATGCCTAGATGTCGGGTGATTTTCAACAACCTCTGGTACATGTTTGGCAGGTGCCACATCTCTTTAAACATCTTTTTCCGGCTCGCGGGCTGGTGAAAAGGGATTCCCTATCTTCGGGCCATTTCAGCCATGCGGTGAGACATGTAAGGAAGTCCCGCAATCGAGACGATGGGGTCATGTAATTCCTTGGGGAATCTACAATCATCATCCTCTTTGATAGGCCGCTCTTCAGCGGCATAGAAGACTTTGGGCTGGCCTTCAGGGTTGGGCACCTCCCAGACCCTCAGCGGTTCGACTGTGTGACAGTCGATTTATACTGTAAACTTAACAATCCCTGGCGGGATCTTAACGTCCTCCAGCAAGTCTTCAAGGTGCGAAGTCCCCGGAGTGGTGCGGATGATGGAGGGGAACGCCCTGACAACCCCTTCTGCTTCGGAAATGACTGACACCTCCAGAGGCGCCACATAGCTTGGTGGTGGTGGAGGGAACCACTCGCTAGATTCCACCTTCTTCTTCCCCTTGTTCTAGGGGACACGGGGGGCTTCTTTGGGCTTCTCTAAGTATAATGAGGCGTCCAGCATGTGGCACTCGAACACCTCGAAGGGGTGCAGATCTATAAAGTTCTTCTCTTCTTTCCCATTACAAGGGTACTTGATGCATTAGTGCAGGGTGGAGGCCACCACCCAATTCTGATGCAGCCAAGGCCGGCCCAGCAAGGCCTTGTAGGAGGTGTTGGAGTTGATTTCATGGAATAGCACCCTAGTCACGAAGTCACCGAGGGAAAGGCTAAACTCTGCGATGCCCATGGGAGTTTTACACTTCTGATTAAATCCTGCGATATTCATGCCCCCGGCCTCGACCAGGTGCACATCAAAGTAATATTTTTGGTATATCCGGTATGGGAGTATGTTCACGGCTGCCCTTGGGTCAACCAATATTCTGTTGATGAGTTGTCTGTTCAATTGCCCCTTCATATAAAGCGGCATGTTATGGTTGCAGGTGGGCAACAACATGTCCTCTTCTGTGAAGGTGACATCTACTTCGGGTCTCACCTTGGCGAAACAGCTCTCGAAAAGAGCCGAAGTTCGTAGAGCCGCAATGAGGGCTTGTCAGGTTCCTTCATCTAAGGAGAGTATCTCCTAGAGGGTGAACCTGGTCGGGGTTCTTTTGAGCTGCTCCATTATTCTGTTGATGGCCTTGACACTGGCCAACCTCATCTCTTCGGCCTTGTCCCGTCTCCCGTCATTCTGCACCTGAGGGGCTTCAAAGGGGATTGTTGTGCCCCTGGTTTTGATGATGACCACCATGAGATGTTTGTGTTGAGTTCAACAAAATTGATGAATTAATCCTTGATTCATTAACACATGTATCTGCTTTATTCTTGAATGCAAGGAAGAAACAATGTCTACGCAGGATGCTCAAGGCGTCCACGCAGCGGTTTGCATAAAAGGACAGCATCTACGGAGGATGCTTATTGCGTCTACGCATCAGTTCAAGAGGCAGAAGCATTAATCACTGGCATAGCTCAGTGCGTCAATGCCACAACATCGCAGCGTCGACGCATCAGCTCATGTTTGAGATAAACAAGTGTTCGGGGTCAGCCTAGTGGGTTGACGCAGGCACCCTATGCGTCAATGCATCAAGTCTATGTACGAAAGGCTCTGTGGGCATTTCAAGGCTGTGTCAACCCCTTAGTCAAAATGGGTTGACGCCATCTGAATCTCATCAAGAGATTATTGGGTGGACCCCAGCCGTAAGTGGCGTTAGATGCCACATCATCTAAAAGAGCATGCGCTCTCTTTTTCCCTCGCGATTCCAGAAGCCTCTAAGGAGAACAATCATTGGGCTAACCAGAAAATCTGGTTGGGGCCCACACAAGGAATATTCACGTGAATAGGGAGAGTGCGGGAGATGAAAGTTGTAGAAGCAGCAGTCGAACAAGAGCAGAGAAGAAGCTCTTGAGAAGAAATTGCCTATATGATCATCTTCCTCCTGGCGTGCTATTGCATCCTCTGAAGATCAGAGGAAGTCTATTATCTGTTGATCATCGCAAGCTTATCTACAATCCAGAAAGTGAAAGCCAGTTGATCGTCATCGCCTCTTCTCTCAGATCTTTATGTTTGAGACTCGAGAATTAGCACCGTCCCAGATCTGAGGCTCCTTCTTCCATTTTCCAGTGACTTCGTTTCTTGTTTTTCATTTCAGCTTGAATTCTATTAATGTAATTCTCCCTCGTACTAGTTTGAGTAGAGGGAGGGGAATTGATCCAGCGGGGTGTGCTTGGATCAAGGGGTTTGGGCTTGTACGCCCTCAAGCTGTTTGTCAGCGGGTAACTGGTTAAGAGGATATGTTCCTCTTGTTAGCCAAGCTGTAGTGCTCAGCGTTGTCGAGGGGATTGTGGCTCGGTTTAGCTAAGCTGTAAGGCTCAGCAGGGATCCTCACTAATTTAGTGAGGTGTGGACGTCGGTCTCCATAGGGAGACCAAACCACCATAAAAATCTGTGTTTACTTGTGGGTTGCTATCTCTTGCAAATCTGTGTGTCGCTAGATTATTGAGTAGGTTCGATCTCTACACCTTCAGCTTACTGAATTTTGAATTAGTATTCTGCTACTTTAAAGTTGAGTGTGATATTTCACAAAAATTAAAAAGGGTAAACCTATTCACCCCCTCCCCCTCTAGTTTGACCATTCACTTAATCCAACACGTGGTATCAGAGCTTGGCTCTCTTGTCAAGGGTCTCACAACCCAGAGAGATATAGTGGAATGGAAAACAAGGGGCTCATGCCTGAAGGGTATGCAGTGAATAGGCCACCCTTCTTTAATGGCACTAACTATGCTTACTGGAAAAATCGGATGTAGGTATTTCTGAGATCTCAGGACCATGAGATTTGGAGAGTCGTGAGCAAAGGACCCTATCAGTTAGAAGGAGATGAAGAACTGTGGGTAAAAGAGCAGATTCGGAAGTCCAACATCAATTGGCAAGCTATGAATATCATGCAATGCTCATTGCATCCTAAGGAGTTTTCACGAGTGTCCTCATGTGCCAGTGCCAAGGCAATGTGGGACAGACTTGAAGTCATCTATGAAGGTACGTCAGAGGTAAGAGAGACAAAAGCTAATATGTTAATTTCTAAGTATGAAGCTTTTAGAATAAAGCCAGAGGAAAATATATCTGAAATGTATGCTAGGCTAACTCTATTAGTGAATGGTCTTAAAGGTCTGGGAAAGATTTACAGTGATTATGATCTGGTCAGGAAAATTATTAGCCTAACTCCAATTTGGCACACCAAGGCCACGGTTGTTGAGGAATATAGGAACCTTCCTACTACTACCCATGATTGGATCACTTATGGCTTACGAGCTGAATTTCAAAAGAACTGCTAAGGATGTGAAAAAGAAGAAGCCACTTGCATTGAAGGCTGGTCCTAGCAGCAAGGAGAGTTCAGATGACAGTCAGTCATCTACCTCAGATGATGACTTAGGTGAGATAGCAATGCTCACTAGGAAATTCAGGAAGTTTCTAAGGAAGGAAGGTAAAGTTATAAGGAACAGAAGACCACAGGTAAGAAAGAGTTCAAAATTTAAATCAGAGAACTCTAAGAAATCTGACAAGGTTGTTTGTTACAAATGCAGGAAACAAGGTCATATCAAATCTGAATGTCCAGAGAATGTGAAGAAAGTCCAACCAAAATGGAAAAATAAGAAGCTAAAGGCTATGATGAGTACTTGGAGTGACGAGGAGAAAGATGAAGATGAAGAAGAGAGTACCTCTGAAGAATAAAGTGATGTTAAGCTATGTTTTATGGCTAAGGGAGATGATCAGGATGAGGTAACCTCCTCTTTTGAAAACTTTTCTTGCAGTGATTGGGAAGAAGCATTTAATGAATTGCTAGATAAGTATGATTATGTGAAGAAAAAAAATAAATCACTGAAGAAGAAGAAAATTTTGACTAGTCAAGATAATTCCTTGAATGAGAAAATCATGTGCTTAGAAGCTGAAATTACTCATCTAAGAAAGTCTCTTGCTGAAAGTGATCTGTGTACAAATCAATTGATAGAGATGAAAAGAGAAAATGAATTTTTACTGAAAGTGCATGATGACCTGAAACTCAGAATGAAAAAATTGGAGAGTGATGTAAAAATGGTTAAAGAAAAATATGAAGCCATTCAAGGAGTAAATCTAGAACTCCAAGAAAACTTGAAGAGACTAGAAGATGAAAACTTAAATAAACAAGCCTCCCTTGAGAAATTTACACAAGGTAAAAACAACCTAGAAGCTGTTATGGGAATAAAAAGTAATTTTGGAAAATAAGGACTTGGATATAATCCAACTAAAAAGAAGAATCTAGGGATAAGACTAATAACCTTTGTTCCAGAACAGGGCGCATCTGAGCAAAACCCAATGGCTGCAATGAAGCCACATGAGAAAAATCAAGAAGAAGTAAAATAGACAGATGAAACTAGAAAAGAAAAGGGCAAAGAGAAAATGAATGCTACCTTGAATACCAATCACCACACAAATATGCCTAAGTCTGGAAGTAAAACCTCAAATCAACCCATGGACCCTAGTACATCAACCCAGCATCAAGCTTATGGAAATTCAAGGAGTCATTGGATTGGCACAAGACAGCCGTGTCAACGCATTGGCCATCCTGCGTCTACTCAACCTATGTCTAAGGGCTTCTACAGAAATAAGGCTAAAACAAACCACTGGCCGTCAACGCACATACCCCTCCAGAATGGGTATCCCTTCAGAAACAAGAGAATGAGTCAACGCAGTCACTACAGTGAGTCAACGCACCCTGCGTACCAGAACCCATATGACATGGGGTTTGGGTGGATGGGTCAACGCAGCCGTGCAAGAGGGTCTACGCAGCAAAGCTTCATTCCATCCGGAATTAAACATTCAACTAGAGCTTCTTGTCTTAGGTTCCCCAGTGCTTCTTGGATTCATAATAATCATTGGAGTGGAAACAAGAATAAAAATTCACACTTCTTTAACAACAGAACTGGTTCAAAGAATTCATTCCGAAGGGTACCTCAACCTAATCAGAAAATTCTCAAACCTATGAAGTCCACATCTCAAAAACCTCCAAAACAACAGATATGGATTCCCAAAAGTATGTTGTCTTACTTGACAGGATCATATGTGATGGGACCCAAGTGTATTTGGGTTCCAAAATCCCTCGTTTGATGTGAATTGCAGGAGTGCCTTGCAGCTGTACACACCAGATGGTATCTTGACAGCGGCTTCTCAAGGCATATGACGGGCGATAAGGTAAAATTTTGTTTCTTGATTGAGAAAGAAGGAGGGCATGTAACATTTGGGGGCATCAATAAAGGCAAAATTATTGGAAAAGGTTAAGTTGGCAAAACTCCCTTGAACTCCATTGATGATGTGCTACTTGTTGAAGGACTAGAATATAATCTTCTTAGTATAAGCCAACTGTGTGACAGGGGACACAAGGTTGTATTTGATTCTCTTGTATGCACCATTCTTTAAATGCATTCTGAAAATGTTAAGTTCATTGGAAAAAGAATAAACAACATGTACATGGTAGACTTAGATGATCCTGCTCATAATAATCTCTGTCTTGCTGTGAACAAAAGTGAGCTGGCTTGGCTATGGCATCGTAGACTAGGACATGCTAGCTATAGTGTCATGCATAAGTTAGCAAAATTCAGCATGGTAAACGGTTTGCCTGATGTCTCATTTAAACAAAATGACAAAGTTTATGATGCATGCACTCAAGGTAAGCACACTAGGAAGTCATTTAAATCTAGAATAGAAAACCAATCTTCTAGACCTCTTGAACTTATTCACATGGATCTGTTTGGACCCACAAGAACAACAAGTTTAAGTGGAAATAGATATGGCTTTGTTTTGGTAGATGACTTTTCTAGGTTCACTTGGGTGTTCTTTTTATCTCATAAAAATGATGCATTTGAAGAATTTTAGGTATTTTTCAAGAAAGTTCAGCAGGATGGTAAGTATACTATTTCATCTATAATGTCAGATCATGGAGGAGAGTTCGAAAACTCAGAATTTGATGGCTTTTGCAGGGCAAAAGGAATATCACACAAATTCTCGTCACCAAGAACTCCTGAACAGAATGGAGTGGTGGAAAGAAGAAATAGAACTCTTGTGGAGATGGCTAGAACAATGCTGATCGAAGGACAACTTCCAAGGAAATTTTAGGCTTAGGCAGTAAACACTGCGTGCTACATTGTAAATCGTGCAATGGTAAGACCTTTTTCCAAAAAGACTCCATATGAGTTAATGAAAGGTAAGAAGCCATCTGTTGCTCACTTCAAAGTTTTTGGGTCAAAATGCTTTGTTCAGAATAATGACAAACGGGACTTGGATAAGTTTGAACCTAAGAGTGAACCAGCCATTTTTCTGGGATATTCTAATCACTCTAGGGCCTATAGAGTCCTAAATGTCAAAACATAAAATGTAGAAGAATCTCCACATATTTTCTTTGATGAAATGAATGTTAGATCTGAAAATGAACAATCTTGCAGGGACAAGGATGATGGGGAGTTTCTTGAAGTAAAGGAAGAACAAGATCTTCAGGAGAAAGAGTCAAGGCCAGGTGAGAGTCTAGCAGAATCAAGCACTCAAGGTAATGCAGATGCTAATGAAGGTAATTCTCTAACCAATGTTAGAATGTTAAGAGATCATCCTTTATCAAGCGTTATTGGTAATCTGCATGACCCTACTAGAACTAGATCTCACTTTAGGATAATTAAGGAAATGGATAATTTGGCTCTTGTGTCTCAAGTTGAACCTAAAAATGTAATTGAAGCCCTAAAAGATGAATGTTGGATAAATGCAATGCATGAAGAACTAAATCAATTCAAGAGAAACAAAGTGTGGCACCTTATACCAAGACCCAATGAACATTCAGTAATTAGAACTAAGTGGGTTTTCAGAAATAAACAAAATGATAATGGAATTGTGATAAGAAATAAAGCAAGACTGGTAGCACAAGGATATAACCAAGAATTTGGCATTGATTTTGAAGAATCCTTTGCTCCAGTAGCTAGATTAGAGTCCATTAGATTATTACTTGCATATGCTTGCTGCCATGGAATAAAACTACAACAAATGGATGTAAAAAGTGCATTTCTTAATGGTCTAATAAAGGAAGAGGTGTATGTTGAACAACCCCTTGGTTTTGAGTGCATAGACTGTCCTAACCATGTTTACAGATTAGACAAAGCTCTCTATGGGCTTAAACAGGCACCTCGAGCATGGTACGATAGACTCAGCTCATACCTCACTGAAAAAAGATATTCAAGAGGTAAAGTGGACCAAACTTTATTCACCAAGGTAAGAAACAATGACATTGTTCTGGTTCAAATTTACGTTGATGATATAGTCTTTGGATCCACTAAACCAAGCATGTGTGAGAAATTTGCACACTTGATGACTATAGAATTTGAAGTGAGTCTAATGGGTGAGCTGTAATTTTTTCTAGGTCTTCAAATCACCCAAAGCAAGAAAGGATGCTTTATCAACCAGGCAAAGTATATCTCTGAACTATTGAAGAAATATCAAATGGAGAATCTTAAAGCAATCAACACTCCCATGAGCACCAACACAATTCTGGATGCAGATATGAAAGGTAAATCAGTGGATGCAAAGACTTATCGAGGTATGATCGGATCACTCCTCTATCTTACTACATCTAGGCCAGATATCCAATTTTGTGTATGCATGTGTGCTCGTTTTCAATCTGATCCTAGAGAATCCCACTTGAGCTCTGTTAAGTGTATCTTTCGATACCTTGCCGGAACTCGAGATATAGGGATTTGGTATCCTGCATCTTGCGCTCTTGATTTAGTATCTTATTTTGATGCAGACTATGTTAGATGCAAACTTGACAGGAAAAGCACAAGTGGCTATTGCCATCTTTTGGGAGGGTGTTTGGTTTCTTGGGCATCCAAGAAACAACACTTAGTGGCACTATCCACTACAGAGGCAGAATATGTCGCTGTAGAGAGTTGTGGCACTCAAGTGTTATGGATCAAACACCAACTCCAAGATTATCAAACTGATCTTGGGTGTGTCCCAATCTTATGTGATAACACAAGTGCCATTAACTTGGCAAAGAATCCAATTCAGCACTCTAGGACCAAACATATAGAAATTAGACATCACTTCTTGCGAGATGAAGTTAATAAAGGAAGCTTTAAATTGGTTTTTGTAGACTCACAACATCAAATTATTGACATTTTTACCAAGCCTCTGAGTAATGAAAGATTTACTTGTCTTAGGAGAGAGCTTGGACTATGTAATCCTCATCTTGATGCCTAACTTGATAGCTCAGTTTATTCTTTGGAATTTGATTGGTTAACTTTACCTAGCAATAAATTGATTACATGCCTTGCTTAAGTTGAAAGCTCTTGGTTTCTAAATAAGTCATAAATCTAGGGGGAGTTCAGTTTTTGGTCATATTCTCTGTCTTGAAAAACACATGATAAATAAAAAGCCCATCATGTCAATCACTGCATTTTCATCAAAACTTTTTGTCATGCATGATCTGAGGGGGAGTTTGTACTAGATTTTACTTGCTGAGGAGAGCAAGTTAGCACCTTGAGATTAATGTTTTATGAACCTAAAGTGTGGCTCACGCAGTTGATCGAATAGGCTTATTGGTGAAGAAGTCCGAGTTAACGCAGTAATGGGGCTGGGTCAACGCACTGATAGAAATAATCTGGAAATAGTGCTGGCAGTTCAGCTGATTGGTTGAGTGAGTTAACGCTGTGATGTGGTTGAGTTGACGCACTTAAGAAGGGTTAACTCAGTACTGGAGATGAGTCAACACAATCTGGAAATTCTGCCTACTGAGGACATATTTGGTGAGAAGAAGCTGGCGTAATGTTTGCTGTGTGTCAAAGTCTGCTGCTATGTGAAGTTGTTCCGAAATGGCACTTCCAGTACCTTAGATTGTCTGAAGCCTAGAGTCTTCTCAACTTCTCATCAATTCGTTTCTTCCTCACATATTTCATCTATTCATTTCTTTAACTAGTAGTTGAAGAACCTATCAATCTTCAGTATGAGGGAAGGTTCATGAGCTCTGGAATTTGAGTTGATGTCATAGATTCAGGGGGAGTTAAAATGATAATTCCTTTATGAGAGATTTTGGTCTTCACTGACTGACTCTATGTAATATTAATGGCTGGAGACTTATAAATCTTATGATCCTTGAATGTTAAAAATTCTTGAACGTAAAAGTGCCTTGCATATGGAATAGCTATAGAACTATTTAATAAAACTGTGAACTCATCTACTCTAGAACCATGATGATCAAAAGTAAAGAGACCACTTTGTGTAAAATGAATTTAATATCTGTATTGACCTTAAACTCAGAATAGGTTTAATAAGAGTTGAAGGAATAAACCCTATACATATATATGTAATAAATTACAGAGCAATGGCTAGTTTTCACTAAGAAACTATCTCTATGCACCAAGGAAGTGCTAAGGAGCATGTCATGATGTGAGCTGCTATCTCTGTTCCCAAATAAAAATAATTCGTTGCAGAGCAATGGTAAATTTTCACTGAGAAACTACCTTCATGCACCAATGAAGTGCTGAGAGGCATGTCATGATGTGAGTTGCCAACTCTGTTTCATTGAAGCAGAATAGTTAGCTATGCTGAGTAACCGGGGACTCTAGTGTCTGATAAACATGTGTACCCATGTCAAGATGCTAGCTACACTTGACTGCTAATGAAAATTAAAAAAATATATATATAATAAAAATAAAAAATGTCAATATATATATATATATGTGTGTGTGTGTGTGTGTGTGTGTGTGTGTGTGTGTGTGTGTGTGTGTGTGTGTGTGTGTGTGTGTGTGTGTGTGTGTGTGTGTGTGTGTGTGTGTGTGTGTGTGTGTGTGACCTTAAGCTCAAATAAAATCCTACAGAGTTCATCTTCAATACTCGTTAAATTCACTTCTATAAGGGTCTCTTGAAATTGAACTATCTAGGGGATAGATTTGAGAAAGTTCCTAGTGTGTAAATAGTTCTATCTTTATTCCATACACATACTCTTCTTGTTCAAGGGCTTAACTCAAACTCTTAAGATTGTTTTTCTCCACATCATTAAATGAATTAGGGTCTCTTATCATATCTCTCATAAGGGAACTTGAATTTTATCTATTAAAAATCACTGAATGCAATCTCATCTTTCATATTTCAGTGTCTTTAGAATGCCTCAATATTGTGGTTCTTAACTCAATATTTCCTTCATATTTCTTTTTGGTGGCGTCGACTCAGTCCTTCAATGCGTCAACGTAGTCGCGTGGTCGCTCTATCAACCTAGTCCGGTTCATCCCGTTGAACCGGCTCTGTCTTTTTGAAATCGAGAGGTCACCTATTTAAAACCCCTCAGCGTAAACGCTTCAGCCTCCTCGCCTCTTTCCAAAACCCTGTTGGCTCCTACCTCTCCGCTTCTCTCTTTTTTTTTTCTTCCCACGGCACTTCTCTTCCCTGTTGCCATGTGATTCACCTCGCTACCATGGCTCCTCTGGAAAAAGAGAAAAAGGACAAGACGAAGAAGAAGGGTCTAGACAGAAGAGCTCCCATCACAGCTGAGGGCACGATTGTGCCTCGAACCAAATTTCAACCTGCTCAAGAGGAGATGCCGTCTCAGTCAGCTCCACGGAAACGTAAAGGGAAAGAGAAGAGCTCGCCGGCAAAGAAAAGAAAACTCTCAGAATCAAGGGCAGCGAAGCAGAAGGATTCTCACGATCCTCCCAAAAAGTCCTCCTCCTCAGCCACAGAAAAAGGGAAACAACATGTAGGAAGTTCGGATGCGCATGCAAGGTCTCCTGACTCATCTCTTCTCACCAATACTGGAGAACCTTTGAAAGTTCTTATTCCTCGGTATATTGTTGATATTGATGTTGAGATGCTTGAGGTTTTTCCGCAGTTATTTCCCACGTTGGATTTTCAGGGTTGGTGGTCTTTTGTCACAAATCATAGAATATATTACCCCACCCTCGTTCGGGAATTTTACCAAAATTTGAAATATGATCCTCAAATCCCTAAAATTTTTTCAACAGTCAGAAATGTCCATTTTGAGTTAACAAATAAACTATTTGCCAAATCATGGAAAATCCCAATGGATGGGGTTCAACTACATAGTTTTCGTTTTGATGAACATGAAGCTTATGCTCTTCTGACTGAACTGCCTAGTGATCCTACAGATGTCAAGCAGACATATCTGTCTAGTCTGAAAGCCAATAGGTTCCCTCCCTTCAATAGACTGCTACATCATATCTGCACATCCATCATTACCCCCCAGAGCAGTGGTAGGGAACGAGTTACTGAGATGCAACGATTCTTGCTATACTGTATGCTGAAACAAATCAAGATTTCATTGACTGATGTTATTATTCAGACCATGGGTACATGTCTGAAACAGTCTAGGACACTTCCATATGCTGCCCCATTGACTGTAATTTTTAGAAAGGTTGGAGTGAACTTTGGAAATGAAAAGAAACTAAACATTCTCAAATGGAATATATACTCCTTATCATACATTCAGAAGTTCATGGGATTCACAGTTGTGAATGCACAGCCTGTCAGAGTACTGCCAAGTCAGAAGCATGCATCTGCCTCTGGGGCACCTACTGTAGAACTGAGAGAAATAGCACAGGAAAGCCCAGCTGCCAGTCCAGCCAGAGTAGACAGACAAGAGGCTAGTCCTGCCAAAGTGGACCAACAAGAGGCCAGTCCTGTCCAAGCTGATATTGTCACAGATACTGCTCCAACCATCCCAACTGTCACTAGAGACATTATGATCATACATGGTCCTTTTCAGGAACCCTCTCCTCGAAGGGAACATGAATCTACCTACTTTCCTAAGGAAGAAATGCCAGATAATTTTCATTATGATGCTGGCATGCATGATCAGAATTTCGGTATCAATCCCACATTGATCCAATTTCTGGAAATGAAGTTCAAGAACATTGATTCTTCCATAATGCACTTGAGCTCAACCATGGAAATGAGGATTTCCCATCTTGAGCAGAAATTAGACACTAGATGGGAACAATTCAAGCATGACAAATTCAAGTCAGAACAAAAGCTTCATAACTTCATGGAATCCCTCATTCAGGTTTGTCAGAAAGCTGGGTCAGTAATGCACAATTTGAAAAGTTTGCATCAACAATTTCTGAACATGCTACAGGCTATACATACATATAACTATAATGTCAAGGAAAACCAGTCGAAGCTGAATTTGAAATATTCCACCCTGATTGACAAGAACAATGTGTTCAGTGAAAAGGTTCAGACCTTGTTTGAAAAGATTACATCTTTTGGTAAGGACCTTACTAAACTGTTTGAATGATCCACTCTAGTGGGTGATGAGGTTATGGATGTTTTGAAAATTATAAAAGAAAACTTCTCACCCACACTTGAAGATCAGCGTGATGTGTACTGCCCTCCACCAACAGAAGCCTCCTCTTCTGCACCTGAATGGGGATCTCAGCAGAAAGCTCAAGTGGACTATCTGTTTGATATTTTACACAGCTGGTTTGATAGTATCACTTTCAAAGTACAGGATTATCATAAGTTTATCCTGCAAAGAGATCAACAATTTTCGGATAGACTAGACAGTTTAGCATCTTCTATGACTCAGCTTCAGCAACAACTGGACACTGTGTCTGCAAACATCCTTCAGTCTCACTCTTCCTTACCTGCTCCCCTTCCTAATGATGTCAAAGGGGGAGAGACATGAACTCAAGTTGGAGCCTGGAATTGCATTGCATCTGCATCCAATGTGATTGAGTGAAGTTTTCTTTCTTTTACATATTTTATGAAATGTTCGAAAGAAATGGTCTGTGAGAATGTCCAACTTTTTGTTAGAAAAGTTCTTCTGTTCTTCTTTTTGATGTTAGACCGTGGACTTAAATGAAATGAATGGCATGAACTGGTGTTCTGGTCCTTAAAGTGAATTTCTTGGTTGATTTGAACAATACATTATTATTTAGATGCAATGGCATACACCTCATAGTTGCCATCATCAAAAAGGTGGAGATTGTTGTTCCCCTGGTTTTGATGATGACAACCATGAGATGTTTGTGTTGAGTTCAACAAAACTGATGAATTAATCCTTGATTCATTAACACATGTATCTGCTTTATTCATGAATGCAAGGAAGAAACAAGGTCTACGCAGGATGCTCAAGGCGTCCACGCAGCGGTTTGCATAAAAGGATAGCGTCTACGCAGGGTGCTGATTGCGTCTACCCATCAATTCAAGAGGCAGAAGCATTAATCACTGGCATAGGTCAGTGCGTCAACTCCATAACATCGCAGCGTCGACGCATCAGCTCATGTTTGAGATAAAAGAGTGTTCGGGGTCAGCCCAGTGGGTTGACGCAGGCACCCTATGCGTCAACGCATCAGGTCTATGTACGAAAGACTCTGTGGGCATTTCAAGGCTACGTCAACCCCTTAGTCAAAATGGGTTGACGCCATCTGAATCTCATCAAGAGATTATTGGGTGGACCCCAGCCGTAAGTGGCGTTAGATGCCACATTATCTAAAAGACCATGCGCTCTCTTTTTCCCTCACGATTCTAGAAGCCTTTGACGAGAACAATAATTGGGCTAACCAGAAAATCTGGTTGGGGCCCACAAAAGGAATATTCACATGAATAGGGAGAGCACGGGAGATGAAAGTTGTATAAGCAACAGTCGAACAAGAGTAGAGAAGAAGCTCTTGAGAAGAATCGCCTGTATCATCGTCTTCCTCCTGGCGTTCTGTTGCATCCTCTGAAGATCAGAGGAAGTCTATTATCTGTTGATCATCGCAAGCTTATCTACAATCCAGGAAGTGAAAGCCAGTTGATCATCATCACCACTTCTCTCAGATCTTTATGTTTGAGACTCGAGAATCAGCATCGTCCCAGATCTGAGGCTCCTTCTTCCATCTTCCAGTGATTTCGTTTCTTGTTTTTCATTTTAGCTTGAATTCTATTACTGTAATTCTCCCTCGTACTAGTTTGAGTAGAGGGAGGGGAATTGATCCAGCAGGGTGTGCTTGGATCAAAGGGTCTGGGCTTGTACGCCCTCAAGCTTTTTGTCAGCGGGTAACTGGTTAAGAGGATATGTTCCTCTTGTTAGCCAAGCTGTAGTGCTCAGCGTTGTCGAGGGGATTGTGCCTCAGTTTAGCTAAGTTGTAAGGCTCAGTAGGGATCCTCACTGATTTAGTGAGGGGTGGACGTAGGTCTCCATAGGGAGACCGAACCACCATGAAAATCTGTGTTCACTTGTGGGTTGCTATCTCTTGCAAATATGTGTGTCGCTAGATGATTGATTAGGTTCGATCTCTACACTTTCAGCTTACTGAATTTTGAATTAGTATTCTGCTACTTAAAAGTTGAGTGGGATATTTCGCAAAAATTAAAAAGGGTCAACCTATTCACCCCCTCCCCCTCTAGTTTGACCATCCACTTAATCCAACAGGTCCGCCCCCTTCATTGGGCACTTTCTGGGCTTGCGGCACCTGTTGAACTGGTTCTCCTTCTTGCATGAACTCAGGGAGATTGGGGATGTTGTCACTCTCTTCTCTTGCAGGAGGAGGAATAGCCGCGGGCGGGGCTGGAGGGCCGCTCGCTTCCTTCACTGGCCGGCTTGACGGGGGAGCTAGTCGTCCGCCGTTCTTTGACAGTGGGAACTCGACGAATGAAGGGGCACTTTGGCCGCTCGGTCATCCAGGGTAGAGGCCTGATGGGGGGTGAATCTCTATGCCCTTAACCTCGAGTTTGGGGGCGCGGTACGGCTATTCTCCCCTGAACAGAATGTTATGGTCGGCCTTCCGAGGGCGTCCCCATTTCTTTCCCGATCTAGTAGCATGTTGGGAAGTAGAGGCCTCGGCTTGATTAGCCTCTGCCATCTTGGGGCAGAGTTCTTCTTCTCCTTCGTCCAAGGATAGGGCAGTGTTGAATAGGGCGGTCAGGGTGTTACAGGACAACACTACTTCACCCTTTCTCTTGTTCTTGGATTTTTTCTTCTTCTTCTTTTTCTTCTCTTCAGTGGTAGGTGGCTGCCGTGAGGGAATTCGCCCCATAGAGGAGACTCTGCTTCTGCTTCAGCTTCGGCTTCGACTTCGGGGGTGAGCTTGATGAACTCAAACTATTTCCAAGGGACATACTCTTTCAGCTCGACAGGTCAGACCTCGGGCTATTCATATTCCTCAAGCCCATCGATGAGGGCCTGGAGCAGCTTGACCGCAGGGCTGACCTCCTTGTGCACCCGCACAAGGGTAAGTTCGTTCTTGTTGTGGGTAAGGTGCCTCACGACTAGCCGTGGGCCCGTGTCATGCCACACTGGGGTTACTGGCAGCGATGCATGCCGAGGCGTAACGCCTCTTACATGAATCTGTGAGCTAGGTCGACGCGGTTGTCTTCTTCTTCTTGTCTTCGTCGGCGCGACCTGCCAACCTCCCTGGCCCTGGGATGGTGCTAGAACGAACCCTTCATAGGTGTGTCGGGTGATAACCTCTGATAGTTCTTCAGGCAACTGCTGGTACAACGACACCATGTTGTAGTTGTAGCCAGGTTAGGCATCTCATGCGGCAGCAGGGGATCCACCTTGAGCTCTCCATGTCCAGTTCTCCCTTCTTGGTCAAGGAGTCAATGACATCCTTGAAGATGTAGCATTCCTTGATGGTGTGTCCGACCATCTGGTGATACGGGTAGAAGAGAGGGTCATCCTTCCTCCTCAGTTCACCTGGCCTTTTCGACTCTGGGAGTGCGACCTTGTTGTATTTGGTAGCGCACTCGAACAGAACCCGGGTTTTATCCCGGGGGAAGGAATAAAGCTTGCTTCTCATCATCTCCCGTAGGGAGGGGCCTTCTCGCCGATCGGCAAACTTGGCCGGGAGGGGATTGGCCGCTTCCTTCTCTTTCTCTTTTTGCCTCTCAAAAGCCTTGAAGTACAACGTGTGAACTTCTTGCGGCACAGGTCTCTTCTCGAGTTGCCGAGTCTTCTGGCTTGAAGAAGCAGGGGTGGAGGAGTATGGGGCGAGGAAAGCCTCGATCTTTGTCACGATGTTGTTCAGGCGGTCAAATGACTTAACCTCGGCGCCAATCATCCTCTCCAGGACTTCTTTCTTCAGATTCTGCTTACAAATCTACACTGCATCTTCTTGGTGCAGTAGGCGCTTGCACCTCATGCTGAGGTTCCTCCATTTTCTGATGTAATCCAGTGTGGATTCGTCACTCCTCTGTCTGGTGGCATAAAGCTCCGCCATAGTGACCTCTCGCTCAGCTATGTAGAACCTTTCCTTGAACTTCTTCTGCATGTCGGGCCAATCAATAATAGACCCGACAGGCAAGCCTGAGTGATGGGAATCAACTCCGAGCATGTACATTTTATTTCTGTATTTGTGTCATTTTATTTATTTTTATATCCTGGGGGAAGTAGATGCGCGATTGTAAGGCTTTATGAGCCTATTTGTTCTTCCTTAGGATTGTGTGGGTTTATGTGCAAAAATGCCAGTCGGACCTGCTTGTGGGCCCCCACTCCTTCCCCATTTATCCACCTCATCCATGTGGGGCTAGTCAAAAGCCAAGGTGGCATCTAGAAGGTTTGACAAGTCAATTGGACACATGGGGAGACAAGTGGTTTCAAATGTCAAGGGTAGGCCACCTACCACCCCACCGAGTCAAAGGGGCGCCCCTCCCCATTTTATTCCATTTTAATTTTTGTAAAAAGGCCATTAGAACTAATTAGTTCTATACCTAGATCTGAGGGCATTAGTGGTCATTTTCCATTTATTATATAAGGCTTGTATTTCCATTTTTCCTGAATTAATGAGAAGAAAATTGTTGAATTACCTTTGAGCCAAGGAAGCGTGCACCCCCCCCTCTCTCTCCTCTGGTTTTCCTTCTCCATCCTCTGCATTTCAAGATTGTGAACCCTTCTATCTTAGCCCCTCCACATCTGAGTTCATTCTGTGCCGCCGCCGCCGCCGTTCGTGCCGCCATCGAGCCACCGCGAGCGATCTACCGAAGTGCTGTCCAGGTTCTGTTTATCAGGATAGAGATCCACTCAGTGAATTTTGGCTCCCAACTCCGACATCATCCAGAGCTGATATTTTGACGGTTGGTTCCTCTCTTGATTCCCAACCTCCAGTAATAATATCACGTCATTCAGAGTTCATTTTATATTTTTCTATTTTCGTGTCTTTCTATCTTCCTGATCTGTCCCTTTTCAGATCTATTAGCAAAAGCTCAGTTCTTCCACCTTTCGACCCCCTTTTTGATTTTTTTTGGAATCCCCAAATGTATTGGAGGTTCTGTCCACCTTCCCCATCCTCCAAAAATTTTCGCCGAATTTCAAAAGCCCTCTACCTATTTTTAGAAATTGTGTCTTTCCCCCAAGTTCAGATCTATTTTTGCTGTACAGATCCGACCCCGAGTCAGTATAAAATCCCCACAAAATCGTAACTTCCACCAAATCTTGTGCATCGATCCGACATCGGGAGTGACCGCAGCAGCAGATCTCGTCGAGTCGTGCGCTATAAAATAGAACTGCAGATCCGTGGCCAGCAACTCCGGTGAGTGGAGATCGGAGCCGCCCGGCCTCCGACCGGCGAACCAGCACACCGCCATCCCAGGGAGCGCCCTTCCAGGCGTCCCCACCATAGTGGTGCCACCCCGGTCCCACACGGCCCCTCGGAACAGCACGTGGGTCCCACGGTCATGAGTACGTGTGTCGCCAAAGCAACATAAGAAGCGGCTCGTCAACCCTAAACCGCTACTCCCGGGTCCCATTGTGTCACCCTTTACCTCCCTGCGTGGAGTGGGTAGTAATTTGTCTTGCTGTAATTATTGTGTATTTACTGTTCTGGGAGTACGAGATCGGCCGGGTAGTCGTCCCCACGCTAGGTGCGTGGAGGTATCGTGTTCTCTCCTTACTCGACACTTTGCTTAGTTCGTATATGCTTTATATGCCGCTGCTAGAGAGCATGCTAGGATCGTAGCTCGCTATACTTTTTTATATCACCGCTACTGCGAGAGAGAGCAAGA
Source organism: Amorphophallus konjac (assembly GCA_022559845.1). Classification (NCBI taxonomy): domain Eukaryota; kingdom Viridiplantae; phylum Streptophyta; class Magnoliopsida; order Alismatales; family Araceae; genus Amorphophallus; species Amorphophallus konjac. Next base: position 378,925,320 of record CM040118.1, on the reverse strand, counting down.
CCGTCCCGTGACCCGATCCGGGCACGAATTTGTGAGTTGACCACCCTAGCTCTTTGCCGGTTTCTCAACCGTGCACGTCCGACGCTTCCCTCGTTAGGGACGATCACGAGCTTGCTTAGAGTCCGAGGATCGCATATCCATTTGGAGTCGACTCACGTGTCTGTCCCGCATCATTGAGTACCACTCAAAGGCGAGCCCAGTTAATGTAGACCCGAATAACTTCACGAGGTAGGATTCGTCTGCGGCTAGATCACCCATAAGGTTCACATAGTAGGCAATGTGCTCCCTGAGAGACCCTTGCCCGTTGAACTTCTCAAAGTTCGGTGGTTATGTGATGCCAGATGGCAGCTTCTTGGCGACGTGGTGCACCGGGTAGGGCACTCGGTACATGTTGAATGGCATGTGATCACCGTCCCCCCTCTCTACCAATTTCATTTCTATCATTTGTTCAAGCATCAGCTTGCTCACCATTGTGGGGTCAACCGGGCTGGGATAGAAGTGAGCCGGCTGCGCTAGTGGCATTGTTAACACCATCGCCAGTGGCCTGACAGTCGACTTCTGGAATGGAAGAGTCAATGGTGCGGCCGGGACTGAATGTTGGGGCTGCTACAGAGGGATGTCCCCATTGTAGCTGGGCACTGGTGGGGACACCATGGCCTATGGAGAAGCTTCGGAAGCCTGGCCATTACCTCCGGGAGTCTCGGGCGCCGCTTCGGTCTGCCCGGATGTTGATGGTTGAGAGGTCCTCTCATTTAATTGCTTTCTCAGCAGCTCAATCTCCTATTGGTATCACTGTAATATGAACAATACAACAGGGTCATTTATGGCGAGGGTGGATGTGCCTCCTCCTTCTTCAACCGGGGCCTCCTCGGATGACGTGGATGGCATCCCGCTAGTCTCTCCAGCGGTGACCACATTAGCAGTCAAGGCCACCGGGGCTTCATCATGGGTGATTTCTCCGGTGCGGGCTTGCACTACATCGTTTGTTGTCCTCCCTCTCCTGGTAAGAGGTCCCGGCCTGGTGGAAAGCTTGGCCACTTCTTCAGGCTCAGTGGGTAGAGCCCCTGTAGCAACCCTGGTAAAAATAAAAGGAATTAAAAACCCCAATTGATCAAAATAAGATTAAAATATTTAAAGAAGTGAATAATAAACTAAAATGTAAATAATGCCTTGATTCAAGGCGCTACTTCAAAAAGAAACGCCCTTATACAAGGCGCGAATTCCAGAAAGGACGACCACAGTAGATGTCGTCAATTCCCAAACGGCCAAAATAATAAAAAGGGCAAGTAAACGTGACACCCTCCACATGGACGCGTTTTACATAAGAAATGACATTAACCAAGGCGTCAATTTAAATTAACGGCCTAACGTAAGGCCTTAATTCCATTTGTGTTCCGTTCGAGTTTCGTTCGAACCAGGAGACTATCCAGAGCAAGTTTCTAGATAACTACGAGGGAGATTGATTATGGCAATGACTCTATGAGGGAAACATTACTTCCAATATGATACTAACTCCATTAGGATCATAAAAACCCTATAAATAACCCTTCATGTCCAACCCTAATAGGCTATTTGGTTGAAGGAAGCTCTGGTGCTGCATACGTAAAGAACATGTAATGATCTTCTTCCCTGCCTTCGGTCATAATCATGAAGAATATTAATGTTCTTCATCGTCTTTGCTGCAGGAAGTCTACCGTAAGTAGTAACTCTTCTGCCTAGCTGAAGGACGTGAGGTTCTTCATCGACGTCCTCTTCTTCCGTTCACTGTGAAAGAGGGAGGCAGCTGTTAATATCTACGTCTGAAGCCTAAGAACAACACCCTGTTCATCTATTATCACTCTAAGGGCTGCTGTTGCTTGGCTGTTGTTGGTGTTGCTATTGTTTAAAGTTCGTGAGTAGTTGTTCTCAGGACACTCTGTTTAGAACAGAGTACCGTTCTCCCTTCAAAAATCCTTCAGTACCATCAACCCAGATCATCAATCAAGTAGGTTTTCTCAAGAGCGTAGCCCAAACTAATATAGATTCTGAAATAAATTCATCCATGATCTTATGCATATAGTTTTACTACGTTTTCAAATGTTTTTGGTGAATTTTGAATAAGGTGACCCTTCAAAGGGCGCTAATTCTTATTTTGACGACGGACCAGGAGTCGTCAATTTCATATAATGAATAATTACCCATGTTTAAAATTTTGTATCTATGAAACCATGAATCTAATCTAATGCATGATCATCCTAGTGGAATCCTGCTATTTTTCTGGTCCTCACTATATAATTTGTTCTTGAAATTTTATTATCAGAAATCTTGGAAAATGTTGAAATAACGACTTGATGTAGGTCGTCTCTTATTGAACTGACGCCCCAGAACAGGGCGCTAATTGAAAAGTAACGCCCCTGTCCAGGGTGCGTTTTTATTAAAATTCCATATTATCTAAATTCTACAAAATAGAAATACAGAATGGACGGCTGCTGAACAAGCCGTCAATTTATAAATAAACGCCCCTGTATAAGGCGTTAATTCCATGATTAATGACTTTAGATAAGTCGCTATTTTCCTGTGATACTATTTTACACTGTTACTGTTAACCGAGGGTTTCATATGTATATTAATATATATATCGGCACTATATTCCACTCCGTGAATATAGTCCCATGTTTCATGATGTTTTATCGTTTACCCACTAACTCTCAGTGACATACAAGCTCTTCATTGGACATTCCGTTCCTTTGGAATAGCGAGTTAGTCATAGAGACCTCCGTAAGACTCCTCGAGCCTTGGATTCCCTCAAGGTCGACTGAGCTGGTTGTACCATAAAAACCTATCACACTATTTTTGCCATGTCACTCTATAAGAAACATGGTATACCGACCCTCATGTTATGCTATGTGTATAATATGAGAAGTATCTAAATAAATGGGGAAAGCATGTCTTTATTGAGATGTTCTTGTGGACCCCAATTCTATATCAACATTATTATGATGTTCTTGTGGACCTCAATTCTATATTAAAAGAGTGGCCGTCTACTTGCGGGCACTTACTTGTCATGGTACCCAAGTTAGGGAATCAATTCCTCCTAGTTTTATCGATACTCGTGATTGCACCGTTATTATCATCATTATGGTCATGTTCAAATCCTTGAAATGCTATCTACCTCTAAGTTCTTACAAGTTCTTTATCCTTGAAACTCCATATTGGCTATACACCAAGTGGATGTCAAAATACATGATCAATGCCTGCGCATATAGGGCCCGATCTGGTCCTAGGAGGAGCACCCAAAAGTACTAGTGTCCATAGGAGTTCTAATGATAACGGTATTGGCATTGTACCGAAGTGCATGACTAGCTTGATTGGACATTCCACAAAAATCTCGTACTTGACTCAACTTGACATGACATGACTTGCTTGACTCGAAAAAGGGTAATTTATATACTTGCTTGCTTGAAACGTGATAGCCAAGTTCTCGACATGACATGATGAAATTACTTGCTTGAACATCCTGACATCTATTACTTGAAAGTTCATGAATAGTTCACCTTGTTATCTTGTTGATATACTCTCTATCTTGTCGTTTTATGCGAGCATGCATAGCTATAGTGCATTCATGAAAAGATGTAATTACTTAAACCCCTTTGCTAGTTCTTGAGATATAATTTCCTACTGAGCGTTCGCTCACTCAGTGTTTCCATACTTTTCAGGTAAGTCGGATGACGAGACCCAAACTGACGGGGAAGGTCAAGAGTGAAAGAGTTAGAGCTATTCAAGCGTCCATCAGTCCTGTCTTCTCTATATTTTTGTTGAGTCAGAAATGTACCTTTCTTTTATTGAGTCTAGTATTTGCAAGGGTTTGTAATAGACATATTCTTATTAGAGGAATAAATGGATTGGGTTATCTTTATATTTGCGCACTCTGTCTTTGTGTCGAATACACTACTACTCTGATTGACATGATTGATATAAACTCGTCACACATCTACGGGTATCTTCCGCGCTCGGGGCGTGACAATTTTAGTGGTATCAGAGCCTAGGGTATTCAATTCCTAGGAAACCCAAGTCCAAGGATAAGTCTGAACCTCTAACCAGTGAGATTGGGTAGAACCAAGGGTTAAAGTCAGCATAGAATTAAAAGCCTTTGAACGTAATCACATACTAATAGTTATTATAATTGTAGGACAATGGCTGCCGAACATGCTCAATGGCGCAACATGCAACGCACTCTCCAAGGCATGACCCAGGCACTTCAACAAGTGGCACAAGGAGGTGCACATCGTGGAGCTGGAAATCTCCACCAAAGCTTCAAGAACATGAACCCTCCTAAGTTCATGGGATCCACTGATCCAGATGATGCCGAACACTGGATCCGAGAGACGGAACGTGTTTTTAGAGTCATGCAATGCTCGGACCAAGAGAAGGTCATGCTAGCCACATTTCAATTAGAAAGATATGCCCGATGCTGGTGGGAGTCGGTAGAAGCCACATTAGATCAAGGACAAGTAACTTGGGAGGAGTTCGTTGAACATTTCAACAATAAATATTTCTCAGATCGAGTTCAAGAGAAGAAAGCCGCTGAATTCGCCGCACTTAAGCAACGATCTTTGTCGGTGGCTGAATATGAAGCGCAGTTCTCTAGGCTCTCTCGGTACGCTAAACACTTAGTTAGTACTGAGAAGATGAAAGCTCGAAGATTCCTTAATGGGCTCAGGCCCCAATATATCACACAAGTGGCACCGATGGACATACAAGTCTATTCGGAGATGGTTCGATGAGCTAAATTACTAGAAGATGCCACGGAACTATCTGATAGGATCCGTGAGAAAGATAAGAAGGAGAATGTTACTAGCTCCGGCACCTTCAAACCTATTTTCAAGAAGAGGCCAAGTAATGGAGGCATTCCCTCCCAGGAGCAAAAGTTCAAGAAGACCAAACCTTTCTCCATCACCACTACACCTGCTAAGGTGGTATGTAAGCACTGTGATAAGGCCGGGCACAAGGCCGAAGAATGTTGGAGGAAACTTGGAGCGTGTCTCCGTTGTGGGAGCCGTGATCATCGGATTCCCGACTGTCCCCTACTCAATGATCAAGTCGGTGACGGAAAGCGCCCGATAACAAAGAATGCTCGTCTCCACGCGATTAAGGAGACCGAGGAAGACGAAGGCGGACTAGTAGAAGGTACACTGAAAGTTTGTTCCAAGTCTGCACATGTCTTATTTGATATGGGTGCATCACATTCTTTTATCTCCAAGAAGTTTGCTAACCCACTGCCTATGGAACCGGAATGGATGAAAATATTTTTATCTACTCCCCTCGGAAACGAAACCGATATTACTCACCATTATCAAAACTGTGAAGTTTTAGTAAAAGGAAGAAATCTTCCTATCAATCTCATATGTTTAGACCTAAAGTAATATGATGTCATATTGGGAGTAGAGTGGTTATCTAGGTATCAGGCAACTATGGATTGCCGTAACAGCAAAGTTACTTTCAAGGACTTTCCAGAACTAGTCTATTCTAGCCTTAAGAATCGGAGCAAGTCACCTCTTATTTCGGCTCTCCGAGCTAGCAAGCTAATAAGGAAAGGATGTGTATCTTTCCTTGCATTTGTCACCATTAAGGAGACTAAGGAGACTAAACTAGAAGACATCCCTGTTGTGCAAGAATTTCCGGAGGTGTTTCCGGAAGACTTGCCTGGATTACCCCCACAAAGAGAAGTGGCCTTCACCATCGATTTAGTCCCTGGTGCTGGACCAGTTTCTAAGGCACCATATAGGATGTCCCCTGCCGAACTCAAGGAGCTGAAGGAGCAATTGATGGAACTTCTCAAGAAAGGATTTATTAGACCAAGCACTTCCCCGTGGGGAGCACCTGTGCTATTTGTAAAGAAGAAAGATGTATCCATGAGGTTATGCATCGACTATCGACAGTTGAATCATCTCACTATCAAGAACAAGTATCCACTGCCAAGAATCGATGAGTTATTTGATCAAATATCTGGATCTAAGTATTTCTCAAAGATTAATCTCAGGTCAGGTTATCACCAACTAAGGATCAAGGATGAGGACATTCATAAGACCGCAATCAGAAGCAGGTATGGCCATTATGAGTTTGTTGTTATGCCGTTCGGACTAACAAATGCCCCTGCTGTCTTTATGCAGTTGATGAATAGTATATTCAGATCTTATCTAGATCAATTCGTGGTGGTTTTCATTGATGATATATTGATTTACTCCAAGACCAAGGGAGAGCATGAGGAACATTTAAGGATTGCATTACAGATATTAAAGACAAATCAGCTATACGCAAAGCTCAGCAAATGTGAATTTTGGTTAAGAGAAGTAGCTTTCTTGGGGCATGTTATATCAAAGGATGGTTTATCCGTAGATCCATCAAAGGTTGATGCTGTAAGGAATTGGGAAAGACCGACCAATGCTAGCGAGGCCCGTAGTTTCTTGGGTCTTGCGGGCTACTATCGGCGATTCATCAAGGATTTCTCCAAGATAGCCGTACCACTCACTAGGCTAACTCGCAAGGTGATACGCTATGAATGGAGCGAGGATTGTGAACGAAGCTTCCAAGCTCTCAAGGATCATTTGACTACTGCCCTAGTCTTAGCTCTACCAATTGAAGGAGAAAAGTTCGAGGTAAACACTGATGCATCTGGCATTGGCCTCGGATGTGTTTTAATGCAACGAGGGAAGGTTATAGCCTACTCTTCACGCCAATTGAAGAAGCACGAGGAGAACTACCTAGTTCATGATTTAGAATTGGCTACGGTAGTATTTGCACTAAAGATATGGAGACATTATCTGTATGGAGTGCAGTTTCTTATATACTCTGACCATAAAAGTCTTAAGTATCTCTTCTCTCAGAAGGAATTGAATATGAGGCAAAGACGTTGGCTAGAATATCTTAAGGACTTCGACTTTACTATACAATATCATCCTGGAAAGGGTAATCCGGTAGCTGATGCCCTTAGTCGAAAGCCGAGAGCATTATTAGCCAATTGTATGATTCAGGAGTGAAAGTTGCTAGAACAATTTACTAGACTTAATATAAGCATGGACAGGGACAGTAGGTGTGTCACCTTATCCCACAAGAGCATACAGTCAGATTTGCTACCCGAAATACAAGGACTTCAAGGTAGTGACCCGGTATTAGTGGAAATCAAGGGCAAACTAGAAGAACAATCTGTGTTCCAACTAGCTTCAGATGGAAGGTTGTTATTCCAAAATAGAACTTGTATACCAGATTGTCCAGAATTAAAGAAGAAGATCTTAGATGAAGCTCACAGATCAAGGTACACAATTCATCCAGGATCTACTAAGATGTACCAAGATTTAAAAAGGACCTTTTGGTGGCCTAATATGAAGAGAGAAGTCGCGGACTTTGTGTCTCGCTGTCTCACCTGCCAACAAGTTAAGGCTGAACACCAAAAACCTGCCGGAAAGCTACATCCTCTGGATATTCCCAAATGGAAGTGGGAGGATATTGGTATGGATTTCATCATGGGTCTAACTAAATCAAAAGGAGGATATGATGGAATATGGGTTATCATTGATCGATTGACCAAATAAGCGCACTTCTTGCCAATCAAGAGTCGATGGTTAGTTGATGTTCTGGCTGCATTATACATAAAAGAGATAGTTAGATTACATGGTATCCCTGTCTCGATTGTGTTGGACAGAGATCACCGTTTTACTTCGCATTTTTGGAAAGGACTACAATATTCGTTGGGATCGAGACTTAACTTTAGTACAGCTTTTCATCCTCAAACGGATGGTCAGACCGAGAGAACTAATTAGGTGGTTGAAGATATGCTTAGGGCATGCATCATTGATTTTGGAGGAAGCTGGCATGATCACTTGCCTCTAGTTGAATTTGCATACAATAATAGCTACCAGGCAAGTATACAAATGGCACCTTTCGAAGACTTATACGGAAGGAGTTGCCGATCACCCTTATGCTGGGATGAAGTTGGAGAGAAACAACTATTAGGTCCAGATATGGTAAGGGATACCACCGAGAAGATACAGTTGATTAGAGAAAGACTGCAAGTAGCTTAGTCTATACAAAAGGCTTATGCTGATACAAGAAGAAGAAATCTCGAATTCCAAGTCAGAGATCATGTCTTTCTCAAGATATCACCTGGACGTGGAATAAGGAGATTTGGTGTTAAGGGCAAGCTTACACCAAGATTCATTGGACCTTTTGAGATACTAGAAAGAGTTGGCGAGGTTGCTTATCGCATCGCATTGCCTCCTCAATTGTCTGAAGTTCATAATGTATTCCATATATCAATGTTGAAGAAATATGTGCATGATCCGTCACATATCATTGATCATGGAGACCTGGTGATTCAAAGGGATCTCACTTATGAACAAAAGCCCATGAAGATCCTTGACCGCGAGGTATGAACATTAAGGAATAATGTTATCCCCATGCAAAAGGTGCAATGGAATAAATGTTCAGAACACGAAGTCACATGGGAGATCGAGGAGTATATGAGGAAACGATTCCCGAACTTATTCTAAAAAGGTATATAACTCTACACTCTCCATATATATATAAATATATGCAATTGAATTTGGGGACCAAATTCTTTTAAGTGGGGGAGGGTGTAGCAACCCTGGTAAAAATAAAAGGAAATAAAAACCCCAATTGATCAAAATAAGATTAAAAGATTTAAAGAAGTGAATAATAAACCAAAATGTAAATAACGCCTTGATTCAAGGCGCTACTTCAAAAAGAAACGCCCTTATACAAGGCGCGAATTCCAAAAAGGACGACCACAGCAGATGTCGTCAATTCCCAAACGGCCAAAATAATAAAAAGGGCAAGTAAACGTGACGCCCTCCACATGGACGCGTTTTACATAAGAAATGACATTAACCAAGGCAGCAATTTAAATTAACGGCCTAACGTAAGGCGTTAATTCCATTTGTGTTCCGTTCGAGTTTCGTTCGAACCAGGAGACTATCCAGAGCAAGTTTCTGGATAACTACGAGGGAGATTGATTATGGCAAGGACTCTATGAGGGAAACATTACCTCCAATACGATACTAACTCCATTAGGATCATAAAAACCCTATAAATAACCCTTCCTGTCGAACCCTAATAGGCTATTTGGTTGAAGGAAGCTCTGGTGCTGCATACGTAAAGAACAGGTAATGATCTTCTTCCCTGCCTTCGGTCATAATCATGAAGAATATTAATGTTCTTCATCGTCTTTGTTGCAGGAAGTCTGCCGTAAGTAGTAACTCTTCTGCCTAGCTGAAGGACGTGAGGTTCTTCATCGACGTCCTCTTCTTCCGTTCACTGTGAAAGAGGGAGGCAGCTGTTAATATCTACGTCTGAAGCCTAAGAACAACACCATGTTCATCTATTATCACTCTAAGGGCTGTTGTTGCTTGGCTGTTGTTGGTGTTGCTATTGTTTAAAGTTCGTGAGTAGCTGTTCTCAGGACACTCTGTTTAGAACAGAGTACCGTTCTCCCTTCAAAAATCCTTCAGTACCATCAACCCAAATCATCAATCAAGTAGGTTTTCTCAAGAGCGTAGCCCAAACTAATATAGATTCTGAAATAAATTCATCCATGATCTCATGCATATAGTTTTACTACGTTTTCAAATGTTTTTGGTGAATTTTGAATAAGGCGACCCTTCAAAGGGCGCTAATTCTTATTTTGACGACGGACCAGGAGTCATCAATTTCATATAATGAATAATTACCCATGTTTAAAATTCTGTATCTATGAAACCATGAATCTAATCTAATGCATGATCATCCTAGTGGAATCCTGCTATTTTTCTGGTCCTCACTATATAATTTGTTCTTGAAATTTTATTATCAGAAATCTTGGAAAATGTTGAAATAACGACCTGATGCAGGTCGTCTCTTATTGAAGTGACGCCCCAGAACAGGGCGCTAATTGAAAAGTAACGCCCCTGTCCAGGGCGCGTTTTTATTAAAATTTCATATTATCTAAATTCTGCAAAATAGAAATACAGAATGGACGACTACTGAACAAGCCGTCAATTTATAAATAAACGCCCCTGTATAAGGCGTTAATTCCATGATTAATGACTTTAGATAAGTCGCTATTTTCCTGTGATACTATTTTACACTGTTACTGTTAACCGAGGGTTTCATATGTATATTAATATATATATATATATCGGCACTATATTCCACTCCGTGAATATAGTCCCATGTTTCATGATATTTTATCGTTTACCCACTAACTCTCAGTGACATACAAGCTCTCCATTGGACATTCCGTTCCTTTGGACTAGCGAGTTAGTCATAGAGACCTCCGTAAGACTCTTCGAGCCTTGGATTCCCTCAAGGCCGACTGAGCTGGTTGTACCATAAAAACCTATCACACTATTTTTGCCATGTCACTCTATAAGAAACATGGTATACCGGCCCTCATGTTATGCTATGTGTATAATATGAGAAGTATCTAAATAAATGGGGAAAGCATGTCTTTATTGAGATGTTCTTATGGACCCCAATTCTATATCAATATTATTATGATGTTCTTGTGGACCTCAATTCTATATTAAAAGAGTGGCCGTCTACTTGCGGGAACTTACTTGTCATGGTACCCAAGTTAGGGAACCAATTCCTCCTAGTTTTATCGATACTCATGATTGCACCGTTATTATCATCATTATGGTCATGTTCAAATCCTTGAAATGCTATCTACCTTTAAGTTATTACAAGTTCTTTATCCTTGAAACTCCATATTGGCTATACACCAAGTGGATGTCAAAATACATGATCAATGCCTGCGCATATAGGGCCCGATATGGTCCTGGGATGAGCACCCAAAAGTACTAGTGCCCATGAGAGTTGTAATGATAACGGTATTGGCATTGTACCGAAGTGCATGACTAGCTTGATTGGACATTCCACAAAAATCTCGTACTTGACTCAACTTGACATGACATGACTTGCTTGACCCGAAAAAGGGTAATTTATATACTTGCTTGCTGGAAACGTGATAGCCAAGTTCTCGACATGACATGATGAAATTACTTGCTTGAACATCCTGACATCTATTACTTGAAAGTTCATGAATAGCTCACCTTGTTATCTTGTTAATATACTCTCTATCTTGTCGTTTTATGCGAGCATGCATAGCCATAGTGCATTCATGGAAAGATGTAATTACTTAAACCCCTTTGCTAGTTCTTGAGATATAATTTCCTACTGAGCATTCGCTCACTCAGTGTTTCCATACTTTTCAGGTAAGTCGGATGACGAGACCCAAACTGACGGGGAAGGTCAAGAGTGAAAGAGTTAGAGCTATTCAAGCATCCATCAGTCCTGTCTTCTCTATATTTTTGTTGAGTCAGAAATGTACCTTTCTTTTATTGAGTCTAGTATTTGCAAGGGTTTGTAATAGACATATTCTTATTAGAGGAATAAATGGATTGGGTTATCTTTATATTTGCTCACTCTGTCTTTGTGTCGAATACACTACTACTCTGATTGACATGATTGATATAAACTCGTCACGCATCTACGGGTATCTTCCGCGCTCGGGGCATGACGGCCCCATATCGGCTGAATACTCCGGCCATGTTGTAGGTGTACATCCGCACATCCTTACCGCTTCTTGTTGCCCTTCTTGACGACCCACTTGAAAAAACTAGTCTGTCAATGACTGATCTCTGTGGCCTCATTTCTTCTCACGGCGGGGACTGGTGGCGCTCCTCTGAGCAGTTCCTCGACTCTGCGCTGGGCAGAGGTCGGGTCTCATCCCCTTCATAGGCGAATGCTACTACCTGCAATAGTCTTTGGCGGCCCAAAGGGGTGCTCCCTGGGCCCCGTAGGTAATTTCTCATGGTCTCCTCCACTCCTTCCCAAACTTAGGAGGGAGGAAAGGCTGGTGATGATGCCCTTGCAGCAATAACGGGCGTGTGAGTTGACGGCCCTACATGGGCGGCTTGGTGGCGATGCCCATAGCATCGGTGACGGGTGTTCTCTGGCGACGCCGATGCTGTTGACATCGGCTAATTCAGAGGGGTCATCATCTCGACTCGAGCTCCCTATCTTGCCCTCTTGGGGCGGAAGGTGCTAGGCCCTGCCTAGGCACGCGAGGCAACTTTGGCTCCTTTAGGGACCCAGACCTGCTTGCATTTGGGCGGCCTACAGGCCGATGCATGCTTCGGCACTCCGGTCGGGGCAGTGGGACTCATTCTATCATTCATCTTCCCTAGTGCTTGGAATGAATTCCGCACTGGTACAGTGGGCACGACCCTCTCTGGGATCACCTCGGCTCGTCGTCCGTCGAGATGAACTCGAACATTCCCGACGACAACAGATTTGCCAGTGTTAGAGACCTGGCCCCGCGGTGCAGTGATAGCACGGCTCCTCCGGAGCCTCCTTGGGTGGGAGGCTGACGCCTAGTGGGATGGGCCGGAAGTCGAGTGCACATGGTGCACAAAGCAACTGAGGGTCCCTGTCGGAACATTCTTGATAGTCTTGGCTGGTGAGTGGCTAGCAGCAACCCCGACAGATCCGTGAGCAGGAGGATCAACCTGGGGAACATCGGATGACTCGACGTTCAGCAAGTTCACGAAGGCCAACCCGAGGAAGTTGGGGAAGCTGACTGCGGGAGGGAAGCTCCCGAAGCAGGTGGGGACGACCAAGTATCCATCCCAGATGTGGTTTTCCATGACTTGAGAGCCAAAAGTAAGTGACCTCGTTATTTGTTGGAATCCGACCTGCATTTGCAAATCGAACAATTAGTATTACAAGAAAGGGGCCATAGGGTCCTTAGTCCAGGCAAGGAGATGAAGGGTGGTTCTATCCCGCGGGCGTGCCAGACTTGTGGACGCAGTTTTCGACACTCTCATTCGTTAGTTCGTTTGTTGGCTTATTCGATGCGTTTATTCATTTATTAAGTGTGTGGGCGTGCCAGTCACAAAGTGACGATTTATCGGGCTTTAGGGAAGTCCTTGGTGCGCTCAATCTGACTTGGTCAGATGATTGTGTAGTTCGTGTTAGGACCGAAACCAACCGCGTCATAAAGGTCGCGATGTTATTTACATCCCCCATAAAAGGGAACACCCTTGATTTGTTGCCAGAAATAAGGGCCCCATGGCCAAGAGAATTGTAATAACGGTGTAGCGACATGAATGGAGATAAAGGTGACATGCAATGTGCACATATGCTCAATCATTAATTAAATGAACTGTCAATTTATTATTGGCCACATATCAGCCCTTGAATATTCCGGTGGTGACCCGGTGTGAAAGCATGGAAAACAGCGGGAATGGGACAATGTGTCAATGTCTGCCCTGACCGGGGGCATGCTTAATGTTCATCCGTTTGGAGGAGAGAATCAGATCCATGTATGAGTGGATCATACTCCATGGACTATTGGCCTGGGGTAGCATATGGGCAAGACCATGATGAGGGAGATCCCCGGGTTGAAGCCCACATAGCAAGGCGGCTTTACTTTTCCCTTCTTACTTGGGTCCGAAGAATAGGAGCTTGCATGAAAGACCTACGAGGCCGATATGCTTCAGCAATTTTTATATGTTTTTTTAGGTTCTCTATGTGCTTCCCCTTTTTTTAACTCTTTCCCTTTTTTGATTCGGTAACCATGCAAGGGGGGCAAAGGTCGATGCATGCAGCCATTGACTGAAGGATAGGTCAACGCAAGGAATCTTGATGTCAACGTAGGTGGTAGTTGGATCAAGGAGAGGTCAATGCAGGGGGTCCTAAGGTCGGTGCAGGCGGCATGCAAAGAAAGGAGAGGTCGATGCAGGCGCTCACATGTTTGCAGAATAAGGGTTTCTTCTATTCATGAAATGCACATGAGGGGTTTCCTTATTTTTAATTGGTTTTCTTTCATTTACATAAGTCAAGTTCATGGTAGCCCATGATGATACTCATATTCAGTTTTTGGTGCTCTTCACAGTCCTTGTGAAGCTTCAGCCGGAGTGCCCATGATTATGTATTCCATTCATTTGTTGTCCCTCTGTTGTTGTTGTTTTTTTAATATTATCTTAATTCTGATGAAATTTTGACAGCATCTCCCCCGGACCCGAATGCTAGGGAGTAAAGCGGGTGCCCGTCCACAAGGAGTGACATGCCCTAAAAGTCCGAGCGCAGAAGATACTCGGGTCGTGGCAAGCTTATATAGAACCATTCAATCAGAGCAGTATACTTTTTTATGACAAAAGATAGAGTGCGCAAATTATCTAAATCATAACTAAGATTAAATTTCCAAATAATACCAATGTCCCAGATGACAATTATCCAAATAACCAAATGGTGATAATTTTAATCCATGCCATTCCTTATTCAAATCTAAATATTGGCTATAGGCCTTAACAAGCTTCAATTAACTAGACTGATATAACTAGAAGTACATAAAAGGACTCAAGAAAATCAAAAGGCACGACTAGCTGACAGTAGATGATCGGTGACTCTAGCACTCTTCACCCTTGAAGTTCATGTGGATGTCGCTATCTGAATTTCTTAAAAATGTTAGGAAACAACTGGATGAGCGAATCGCTCAGTAGGAAATACATCTCAAGTTCGAACAATCTTTAAGTGATTTACAGGTTACATGTATTACCAGTATAGCTATGCATGATGTATAAGTAAGACAAATAAGGTATACAGGTAAATCTATGTATGATGAACAATAAAAAGTCTAGAACTATATAGAGAGAGTATCACGTGATTTTAAGTATTTGACCAAACATGATATCAAGAACTTTATAGATGTAGATGCCACTTTTCGGGCAAGCAGGAACTCATGTACAAGTAAGAACTCATGTACAAGCAAGTAAAATTCATGTTCAAGCAAGTAATATCAAGTACGTGTCAATAGAATTGGCTATTTCAATCAAGCAAGTATTTTGCCCTTTTTCGGGCCACGCAAGTCAAGTATCGCCCATTCCGAGCCACGCAAGTCATGTCAAGCGAGTAGAGAGAGTACGTGTGGAGTGTCTCAAGTCAAGCAAGTCAAGTAAGTACTTCGGTGCAATGCCAAACATCGTGGCCAATAAACTCCCATGGGCACAAGTACCTTTGGGTCCTCCTCCCAAGATCAGATCGGGCCCTATATGCACATCATTTCATGTATTACTTTTGACATCCACTCTCTTTTATAGCCAATATAGAATTTCAAGGGTTACCATCGTAGGATATACACAAGGTAGATTTTCATGGAATGGAGTTCAAGGACTCATAATATGCAGGAAAATGAATTTGGGTTGTGTCGGTACAAACACGAGACAAATCATGAATCAGGAATTAGAACGAAGCAGCTGACAGACTGAATTGGCGCCTGGGTTTACCCCTGCTTTAAGGTAATTGGCGACTGGGGGTTACCCGGTCTTTCATGCGATTGGCGTGTGAGGGTCAGGGTATGTTTCAGTCAATTGGCGCCCGGGGGTTAGCCCCTCTTTCATGCAATTGGTGTCTGGGGGTTGGCTATTCTTTTAAAATTTTCATTTTTCAGAAAATATATATACATAAGTTAAATGGCGCCCCCTCACAGTGACTTCATTTAATTGAAATCACCTAGGGGTGTCACTAATTGAAGAATTGAAGTCTTCCCGGGGTGTCGCTATTCAATGAATTGAAGTCTTCCCGGGATGTCGCTATTCAATGAATTGAAGTCATGGCTTGGGACGTCAATTGAATTTAGGTGATTTACACCGGGCAGGTACTTTCTGTGACTCAAAACACTATTCATACCATAAAAATTTCTTGAAAACAGAAAGCAAGGATATGAACAAGTAGAGAAAATTCTCGGGAGTTCAGAATCATACTCATGCAAAATTGTTGGGTTTTAGTTCCAGAGATATAAAATTTTTAATGCGATGTTTATTTTTTTTCTACAAATAGAATTGGCGCCTCCTCAAGGTGACTTCATTTAATTGAAGTCACTTGGGGGTGTTGCTAAGTGAAGTAAAGGGTTCTGGTAATTGGCGCCCCTCTACAGTGTCTTTAATTAATTGAAGTTACTACGAAGAGTCACCAATTGAGCCGTTTTCAAGTGAGTCGTGCTTCGCATCAGAGAGGTGCATTCTAAGATACAAGTTATTGTTCATATTTTCAGAGTTTCTCCGAATCAAGAATTAAGGATATGGACAGGTAGAGAAAATTATCAAGATCACATAAATATATTCATGCAAGAATCTTATGATTTAGTTCAATAGATATAGATTTTTGAATGCGTTGATTAATCATTTCTGGAAATTGCTGGAAAATGAATTGACGACACTTCATAGTGTCTAAGATTAAATGGCGCCCTGGCTTGGGGTGCCTCTTCAGGAATTGGAACCCTGGCTGGGGGCGCTATTCACCTGAGGGCTTGACTTTCTGGGTTTTTAAAATATGTACGTATCTATTGTAATAGAGGTTATATACTAGGGCTAAAACATGATTATTGAGGCTGTAAAAACTAGTATGATAGGATATGTTGAAATCCAGTAAAATCAGTATAACAGACTATGTAACAGACATGGAAAAACTTATGTAACATGCTATAGTTGGTTTAAGTAAAAACCCGTGTAACATGCTATAGAGTATGTTATACTTAAAACCCGTGTAACATGCTATAGGAACAGGCTGCATGGCATGACATACGGAGTATACTAGCATGTTGTGTTATCCTATTTAGCTACGGGTTAGGCTAGATCTTTAGAAAACCTACCTTTTGGAGGAGTATATGTGGTATAGAATAAAGAAAGGCACTTCAGGATCGCAGCAGGACGTAGACTGCGGGAAGAAGATGCTCCTTCAGCACTGATGATGGCAGTAGCCTTTGCCAGTTCTACGGAGGGGAATAGTTATAAGAAATCTAGTTGCCAACGCAAAGTATGGGTTTATTACTTTACGGGTCCAGTTGAGGAACAAGATCCTAGACATGGTGCTTTGCCAGCTAAATGAGGTTGTTCGTGCCTCAACCTTCTAGAAGCATTTTGGAAATGGCGTCCTGGTAAAGGGTCGCTCATTCATTGGGTGATCCTATTCATGTAAATGACGTCTCTGCATGAGGGCGTTCATTCTTCATGACTTTAGACAAAACTACAACCTTCACGTGTTGGCCTTCATGGTGTATATTTATATATTAATACTATAGTGGGATGGTGGCCCCAAGGTTAAATGATGACTTATATAAGGGCTTTCTTTTGAGTGAATGGCGCCTTGGCAAAGGGGCGTCCATTCATTTGGTTTTTGGGAAGGTACAGCCCCTTCACGTGCATATAATAATGGTGTTGGATGAGGGCCCAAGAAGGTAAATGGTGCCTTTCCAAAGGGGCTTCAATTTGGTGAATGGCACCCTAGTAAAGGGGCTCTCATTCCCTTTGTGTTGGAAAAGTAAACCCCACTTACGTACTACCCATGTGTTGGCATAAAGTGATGTTGGCTTGTACATTTATATAATAGTCCTCATAAGGTTTGGTTCTTTATATGTTGGCATAAAGTGATGTTGGCTTATACATTTATATAATAGTCCTGATAAGGTTTGGTTCTTTATACAAGGCCTTCATGTAGGATTCTTTAGGAAGAAGTTTTATCTCTCTATTGCTTTATTGGGGGTGCTACACGCTCCCCCACTTAAAAGAATTTGGTCCCCAAATTCAACTGTATATACGGAGATAGGAAGGGTGTGAAGTACTTATAGACTAGAATAACTCCGGAAATCTTCCTTTCATAGACTCCTCAGTTTCCCATGTGGCTTCTTGTTCTAAGTATCGATTCCATTGAATTTTTACCATAGGGATCATCTTGTTCCTTAGAACTCAAACTTCTCGGTCGAGGATCTTAATTGGCTTTTGCTCGTAGGTAAGGTCATTCTGTATCACTAAGTCATTGTGGTCAATGACATGGAAAGGATCGTGCATGTATTTTTTCAGCATAGAAACATGGAATACGCTGTGCACTTATGATAGTTATGGAGGCAAGGCAATACGGTAAGCCACCTCACCTACTCTTTCCAGCACTTTGAATGGACCAATAAACCTTGGTGTAAGCTTGCCCTTAACACCGAATCTTCTAATGCCTTGGCCGGGAGATACCTTGAGAAAAACATGATCTCCGACTTAAAATTCTAGATTTTATCTTCTGTTGTCAGCACAATATTTCTTCCTGGACTGTGCTATCTTTAACGTTTCTCTAATGAGGTGTATCTTCTCGGCAGAATCTCTTACCATATCTGGGCCTAGAATTTACTTTTCACCAACTTCATCCCAGCATATTGGAGATCGGTAACTCCTGCCATACAGTGCCTCAAAAGGTACCATCTAGATACTGGCTTGATAGCTATTATTATATGCAAACTCGGCTAGGGGTAAGTGGTCATGCCAACTTCCGCCGAAGTCTATAATACATGCCCTTAACATGTCTTCAACAACTTAATTTGTCCTTTTCATCTGTCCATCTGTCTGGGGATGGAATGCAGTGCTGAAGTTGAGTTTCATCCCCAGAGAGTGTTGTAGACTTTTCTAGAAATGAGAGATAAAGCGCGGGTCTCGGTCGGATACAATTGACACCGAGACTCCATGCAATCTAATCTCCTTAATATATAGGGCAATAAGTATATCGACTGACCATCGGCTTTTGATGGGTAAGAAATGGGCCGATTTAGTTAGGCGGTCGATGATTACCCAAATTCCATCATGTCTGCTCCTAGACTTGGGCAAACCCATGATAAAGTCCATGCCAATATCTTCCCACTTCCACTTGGGAATATCTAGCGGATGCAATTTTCCAGCGGGTTTTTGATGTTCCACCTTCACTTGTTGACATGTCAGGGAGCGAGATACGAAGTCCGCTATCTCCCTTTTCATATTAGGGCCACCAGAAAGTTCTTTTCAAGTCTTGGTACATCTTAGTGGCTCCAGGGTGGATCGTGTACCTCGATCGATGAGCTTCTTTAAGAATCTTCTTCTTCAATTCGGGACAATCGGACACACATGTCCATTCATGAAATAGTAATCTACCATCAGGTGCCAGCTTGAAATCAAGTCTCTCGTCCAACTTGCTTTTTATCTCCACTAGTGCAGGATCTTCTTTTTGAAGTTTCTTAATTTCAGGTAGCAAATCTGGATGTAGACTCATATGGGATAGAATAATACACCCGTTCTTCTCATCTGTATTGATATTGAGCTCAGAAAATTTCTCTAGCAACTTCCATTCTTGTATCATACAGTTAGCCAATATTGCTCTCGGCTTTTGACTAAGGGCATTAGCTACAGAATTACCCTTACCAGGATGGTATTGTATAGTGAAGTCAAAATCCTTGAGATATTCGAGCCAACGCCTTTGCTGCATGTTTAGTTCCTTATAAGAAAATAGATATTTGAGACTTTTATGATCGGAGTATACAGTGAATTATTCTCCGTAGAGATAGTGTCTCCAAATCTTCAAGGCAAACACCACCGCAGCCAGCTCTAAGTCATGCACCAGGTAGTTCTCTTCATGTTTCTTCAATTGTTGAGAAGAGTATGCAATGACTCTTCCATTTCTTGAACGTCGATGGTGCAAGTAAAGGGAATCCAGGATTTTGTGGTGGAGGAGGTTGCATCAGGGACCATAGGGGTAATATACTATTGGCTTTCTCACATTTCTATGGTGTTGGCAGCAGTTTTGTGGTGGAAACCAGAGCTTTGTGTGATGGCATTCGCCTTGCAAATGAGCATGGCCTTCTTCTGTCGGCCATCCGCACTAACAATGCGGTCTTGGCCACATCTCTGCAGTCTGGGGTTGCTACGGCCTAGGCTTCGTTGCGCTGGTGGTGAGAAATTCACACTTATCTCCTTCGCTCAGGTGTGTGTGTCTGTCATGTTTACCGAGAAGCCAATCGAGTTGCTGATGCCTTAGCATCCCTTGCATGCTCCACCAAGGTTAATTCTATGGTCCGTTCGAAATCTGAGTTGCCCAGAGTTTGTATCGGGCCGCTCATGACTGATCAGATGGGCCTTGTGTGCTTATGGATTGTGTAGAAATGAGCTTTTCCATTTGTGCGGGTTTCATAGGGGTATGCCTCGGTGATGTTGTAACATTTTCTACACACTATTATTAATAAAAATAACCTCCTAGTGGTATTCCTATACCCCTAGGTAGGACTTTCTACTAAAAAAAAGACTCTTCCATTTTGCATCAATACACATCCGAGGCCAATACCAGAAGCATCGGTATATACCTCATATTTCTCTCCTTTAATTGGCAATGATAAGACTGGAGCAATGGTCAAGAGATCATTCAAAGCTTGGAAACTCTTTTCACGGTCTTCATTCCACTCATAAGGCACTTCCTTGCGGGTTAACCTGGTCAGAGGGACAACAATCTTGGAGAAGTCCTTGATGAAACGCCAGTAGTAACCAGCTAGACCCAAGAAGCTTTGAATCTCCGTTGCATTTATGGGTCGTTCCCAGTTCTTCACGGCTTCGACCTTTGATGGATCCACGGAAATTCCGTTCTTCAAAATTATATGGCCCAAGAAGGATACTTCCTCGAGCCAGAACTTGCACTTGCTGAATTTAGCATATAATTTGTTTTCCCTCAATATCTGCAATGCGTTCTTGAGATGTTCTTCATGGTCTTCTTCAGACTTTGAATAAATCAAACTGTCATCGATAAAGACCACAATAAATTGGTCTAAGTAGGGCCTGAAGATGATGTTCATTAACTGCATGAAAGCTGCGGGGGCATTTGTTAGTCCGAAAGGCATAACAGTAAATTTGTAATGCCCATACCTACTCCGGAATGCAGTTTTATGAATGTCTTCTTCTTTGATCTTTAGTTGGTGGTAACCAGAACAAAGATCAATCTTGGAGAAATATGTAGCTCTAGATAATTGATCAAACAGCTCATCAATTCTCGGCAGCGGGTACTTGCTCTTGATTGTAAGGTGATTTAGCTGCCGATAATCAATGCATAGTCTCATCGATCCGTCCTTCTTTTTGACGAATAGCACGGGTGCTCCCAATGGGGAAGTACTTGGCCTTATGAAACCTTTTTTCAATAACTCCATTAGCTGCTCTTTTAGCTCCTTCAGCTCGACAGGGGACATTCTGTACAGTGCCTTGAAAATAAGACCAGCACCAAGGACAAGGTCGATCATGAACGACACTTCCCTTTCTGAGGGTAAGCCGGGCAATTCTTCTAGAAAAATGTCGGGAAAATCCCGAATTACACGGATGTCTTCCAGTTTAATCTCCTCATCTTCTGTGGCAATCACGAATGCTATGAAAGCCATACATCCTTTACTTATAAGTTTACTAGCTTGGAGGGTCGATATAAGAGGTGATCTATTTCGAGGGCTATTGTAAACCAGCTCGGAATAATCCACAAAGGTTACTTTGCCATTTCGACAATCTACAGTTGCTTGGTATGTGGATAACCAATCAGCACCTAGTATGACATCATAACCCTTCATATCTAGGCATATCAGGTTGGCAGGTAAATTGTTTCCTTTAATCATCACTTCACAATTTGGATAGTGATAAGTGATATCGGACTCATTCCCAAGAGGTGTAGATATGCCCAAATCTAACCGTTCATGTTTCTTAGAAAATGAAGCAGCAAATTTCTTGGAAACGAATGAATGAGTTACTCCGCTATCAAATAAAACTTGAGCAGTTTTAGAACAAATAGTTAGAGTACCTTCCACAATTCCACCTTCTGTGGATTGCGTCTCATGGAGAGCTTACAGACGGCCTTGCTTCTTTGCTGGGAGCTTCTCATCTTTAATGGCTTACTCAGTCATCAATGGGCAATTAGGGATCTGATGTCCTTGGCTTTCACATCAGAGATAGGCTCCTAGTTTCCTCCAGCATTCCTCGGTTCTATGACCAGCTTTGTCACAGTACTTACAGACTTCCTTGGAAGGTGTGGTGGTGGAGAATGGCTTGACATTCTTTTAGAATTTCTTTCCTTTGGAGGACTCCCATCCACTGAAGTACCGTTTCTTATTGAATGATGATTTGAAATTTCCCGGGCTTGTGACAGGTTCCTTCTTGTCCCTTCCTCGGATCCTTTCAGATAATTCGGTGGCGTCTTCTAGCAATTGGGAATGCCGAACCATCTCTAAATAGACTTGGATGTCCATCGGTGCAAGTTGTGTAATATAGTGGGGCCGAAGCCCGTTAAGGAACATTTTATCCTTCATCTTCTCCGTACACACCAAGTGGGGTGCATACCTAGCCAGTCTTGAAAACTGGGCCTCATACTCGGCCACTTTCAAGCCTCGTTGTTTTAGTGTGGCGAATTCTGCGGCCTTCTTCTCCTGGATATGGTCGGAGAAGTACTTGTTGTTGAAATGCTCCGCGAATTCATTCCATGTAAAGTGGTCTCCTGGCAATGTTGCATCCATAGATTCCCACCAATATCGAGCGTCCCGCTCTAGTTGGAATATGGCCAGGAGAACCTTCTCCTCGTCCGTACATTGCACCACATGGAAAATTCGTTCCATCTCCTTTAACCAATTTTTGGCATCCTCGGGGTCGTACGAACCAGTGAACCTTGGTGGGTTCATGTTACGAAAACTCCTGTGGAGGTCACCGGCTCCACGGTTAGCACTACCTTATGCCACTTTCTATAGCGCCTGTGTAAGGCCTTGCACGGTGCGCTGTATCTCGCGCCATTGTGCTCTTTCAGCAGCCATGATCCTACAAAAAGGGTTTAAGCATAATAAAGATCGGGTTTTTATTTTAAGGTCAAAAGTCAATATAGAACTTAACCCATGGCTCTATCCATCTCACCGAGTAAGGTATAAAGAGTAAACTAACCTTCGACTTGGGTTTTTCCTAGATTTTAATCATGACTTCTAATTTCCTGACTTCTTATTCCCTAGGAAATTGAAATCCTAGGCTCTAATACCACGAAGGCTGTCACGCCCCGAGTGCGGAAGATACCCAGGTCGTGGCAAGCTTATATAGAACCATTCAATCAGAGCAGTATACTTATTTTTTTTTTGACAAAAGACAGAGTGCGCAAATTATCTAAATCATAACTAAGATTAAATTCCCAAATAATACCAATGTCCTAGATGACAATTATCCAAATAACCAAATCATGATAATTTTAATCCATGACATTCCTTATTCAAATCAAAATACTGGGCTACAAGCCTTAACAAGCTTCAATTAACTAGACTGATATAACTAGAAGTACATAAAAGGACTCAAGAAAATTAAAAGACACGACTAGCTGACAGTAGATGATCGGTGACTCTAGCACTCTTCACTCGGTCTCATTCCCATTCATGTGGATGTCGCTATCTGAATTTTCTGAAAATGTTAGGAAATAACTGGATGAGCGAATCGCTCAGTAGGAATTACATATCAAGTTCGAGCAATCTTTAAGTGATTTACAAGTTACATGTATTACCAGTATAGCTATGCATGATGTACAAGTAGGAAAAATCAAGTATACAGGTAAATCTATCCATGATGAACAATAAGACGTCAAGAACTGTATAGAGAGAGTATCGCGAGATTTCAAGTATTTGACCAAACAGGATATCAAGAACTTTATAGATGTAGATGCCACTTTTCGGGCAAGCAGGAACTCATGTACAAGTAAAATCTCATGTACAAGCAAGTAAAATTCATGTTCAAGCAAGTAATATCAAGTACGTGTCAATAGAATTGGCAATTTCAATCAAGCAAATATTTTGCTTTTTTTCGGGCCACGCAAGTCAAGTATCACCCATTCCGAGCCACGCAAGTCAAGTCAAGCAAGTAGAGAGACTACGTGTGGAGTGTCTCAAGTCAAGCAAGTCAACCAAGTACGTTGGTGCAATGCCAAACACCATGGTCAATAAACTCCCATGGGCACAAGTACCTTCGGGTGCTCCTCCCAGGACCAGACCGCGTCCTATATGCACAGTGTTTCATGTATTACTTTTGACATCCACTCTCTTTTATAGCCAATATAGAATTTTAAGGGTTGCCATCGTAGGATATACACACGGTAGATTTTCATGGAATGGAGTTCAAGGACTCATAATATGTAGGAAAATGAATTTGGGTTGTGTCGGTACAAACACGAGACAAATCAAAAATCATGAATTAGAACGAAGCAGCTGACAGACTGAATTGGCGCCTGGGTTTACCCCTGCTTTCAGGCAATTGGCGATTGAGGATTACCCAGTCTTTCATGCAATTGGCATCTGAGGGTCAGGGTATGTTTCAGTCAATTGGCGCTTGGGGGTTAGCCCCTCTTTCAAGCAATTGGCGTATGGGGGTTGGCTATTCTTTTAAATTTTTCATTTTTTAGAAAATATATATACAGAAGGTAAATGGCGACCCTTAGAGTGACTTCATTTAATTGAAGTCACCTAGGGGTGTCGCTAATTGAAGAATTGAAGTCTTCCCGGGGTGTCGCTATTCAATGAATTGAAGTCATGGCTTGGGATGTCAATTGAATTTAGGTGATTTACACCGAACAGGTACATTCTGTGACTCAAAACACTATTCATACCATAAAAGTTTTTCGAAAATAAGAAGCAAGGATATGAACAGGTTGAGAAAATTCTCGGGAGTTCAGAATCATGCTCATGCAAAATTGTTGGGTTTTAGTTCCAGAGACATAAAATTTCTAATGTGATGTTTATTTTTTTTCTAAAAATGGAATTGGCACCTCCTCAAGGTGACTTCATTTAATTGAAGTCACCTGGGGGTGTCGTTAATTGATGTAAAGGGTTCTGGTAATTGGCGCCCCTCTATAGTGTCTTCAATTAATTGAAGTCACTGCGGAGAGTCACCAATTGAGCCGTTTTCAAGTGAGTCGTGCTTCACATCAGAGAGGTACATTCTGAGATACAAGTTATTGTTCATATTTTCAGAGTTTCTCCGAATCAGGAATTAAGGACATGGACAGGTAGAGAAAAATATCAGGATCACAGAAATATATTCATGCAAGAATCTTATGATTTAGTTCAATAGATATAGATTTTTGAATGCGTTCATTAATAATTTCTGGAAATTGCTTGAAAATGAATTGACGACACTTCATAGTGTCTTCAATTAAATTACGCCCTGGCTTGGGGTGTCTCTTCAGGAATTGGCGCCCTGGATGGGGGCGCTATTCACCTGAGGGCTGGACTTTCTGGGTTTTTAAAATATGTACGTATCTATTGTAACAGAGGTTATATACTAGGGATAAAACATGATTATTTGAGGCTGTAAAAACTTGTATGATAGGATATGTTCAAATCCAGTAAAATCAGTATAACAGACTATGTAACAAACATGGAAAAACTGATGTAACAAGCTATAGTTGGTTTAAGTAAAAACCTGTGTAACATGCTATAGAGTATGTTATACTTAAAACCCGTGTAACATGCTATAGGAACAGGCTGCATGGCATGACATACGGAGTATACTAGCATGTTGTGTTATCCTATTTAGCTACGGGTTAGGCTAGATCTTGAGAAAACCTACATTTTGGAGGAGTATACGTGGTATAAAATAAAGAAAGGCACTTCAGGATCGCAGCAGGACGTAGACTGCGGGAAGAAAACGCTCCTTCAGCACTGATGATGGCAGTAGCCTCTGCCAGTGGTACGGAGGGGAATAATTATAGGAAATCTAGTTGCCAACGCAAAGCATGGGTTTATTGCCTTGCGGGTCCGGTTGAGGAACAAGATCCTAGACATGGTGCTTTGCCAGCTAAATGAGGTTGTTTGTGCCTCAACCTTCTAGAAGCATTTTGGAAATGGCATCCTGGTAAAGGGTCGCTCATTAATTGGGTGATCCTATTCATGTAAATGACGCCTCTGCATGAGGGCGTTCATTCTTCATGGCTTTAGACAAAACTGCAACCTTCACGTATTGGCCTTCATGGTGTATATATATATACTAATACTATAGTGGGATGGTGGCCCCAAGGTTAAATGACAACTTGTATAAGGGCTTTCTTTTGGGTGAATGGCGCCTTGGCAAAGGGGCGACCATTCATTTAGTTTTTGGGAAGGCACAGCCCCTTCACATGCATATAATAATGGTGTTGGATGAGGGCGCAAGAAGGTAAATGGCACCTCTCCAAAGGGGCTTCAATTTGGTGAATGGCACCCTGGTAAAGGGGCACCCATTCCCTTTGTGTTGGAAAAGTAAACCCCACTTACGTACTACCCATGTGTTGGCATAAAGTGATGTTGGCTTGTACATTTATATAATAGTCCTCATAAGGTTTGGTTCTTTATATGTTGGCATAAAGTGATGTTGGCTTACACATTTATATAATAGTCCTCATAAGGTTTGGTTCTTTATACAAGACCTTCATGTAGGATTCTTTAGGAAGAAGTTTAATTTCTCTATTGCTTTATTGGCGGTGCTACAAAAGTAGAGGTGCGCACAGAAGCGGCAACACCCGAAACCATCGTGTCAAAACACGGTGTAAAATCAAGCATACGAGAAGACAAAGCATAAGGGCAGACGTCACCATATCAAGGGTGATAAGATGCCACCGTATCAAGGTGACAAAGTGTCACTGTATCAAGGCGACAGAAGGGTGCCGTATCAAGGTCGACCGAAACGTGCCGTATCAAGGATGATTGAAGGGCGTCGTGTCAAGGCAACTGAAGGGTGCCGTATCAAAGCGACAGAAGGGTACCGTATCAAGGTGGCAGAAGGGTGCCGTATCAAGTCAATAGAAGGGTGCCGTATCAAGGGCGACCGAAGGGTGCAGTATCAAGGTGGCAGAAGGGTGCCGTATCAAGGCTGCAGAAGGGTGTCGTATCAAGGCTGATTGAAGGGTGCCGTATCAAGGCAACAGAAGGGTGCCATATCAGGGGCGACCAAAGGGTGCTATATTAAGGCCGATTAAAGGGTGCCATATCAAGGATGATTACTGATTGAAGTGGCGATGTCACCATATCAAGAGTGATAAAGTGCCACCGTATCATGGCCTTCGGGAGAGTGTCGTATCACAGCTGATTAAGTGGCGATGTCGCCGTATCAAGGGTGATAAAGTGCCACCGTATCATGGCCTTCAGAAGGGTGCCGTATCACGAGCAGGCCAGATGGTGCCATATCGAGAACAACCCAACATCACCAACTCAAAAAGGGGGGTAGAAGAAGAATTTGGCTGGGGTTGCAGCTGCCAAAGGGTTTGGCGAAGGATGGGGAAGGGAAGGCTTCCCTCACGTAGTATGAGGAATTTTTGAAGCTAGGAGGGCTCAAGCCCTAATAGAGAGAAGTGAAGAGAAGGTTTGGCAACGAAAGCAAACAGGGAAGCTAGCCTTACAGTGCCATGCCAAGGACACTACCCATGGGAATGGATAGACCCCAAACCTTGGCTTCGTAGGGTCTCCCCTCAACGGTGGTGCAGAAGAAGGGTGAAAGGGAAAAAAGGACAGAGAAGAGAAATGCGGAATGAGGCGGATGTAAACACTGTAGATGAGGGAAAACCTCCTTCATTCATTTCAATCATGAAATCAAAATTACAAATGTTCAAGCCATGAGGCCAACGAGAATACAAGTGTCGTATGCAAGAATTAAGGGAGAAAAGAAAAGCCAAGACTAGAAAACCAGGGCCAAAGGGAGAGGATAAGGTGAAAGAGGAGCAATGGCACCCTTCACCATTTCCTCCCACTACATCAGGATAGACCCTCCCCTCTCGTTCTTACTTACTCTCTTCTTCTTCTTTGTTTTCTCTCTTCTCTTCCCTCTCTGCGGACGTAGCTTCTTCTTCGAGCCCCTTTCTGCTGGAACTCACCTCCTCTCTTCTTTCGAAGACCTTCGGGCCAGCCCTCCACAACACCAGAACCAGGACCGACAGACCCCTTTTTCTTCTTCTTCTCTTGTTTATACAGGGGCTCGCCTCGACGCTCCCTTGGCTAGGATGGTCAACGAAGTACCTTCGAAGCCTTGCCTCCGGTCACCATCGTCTGTAGCGTTTCTTGATATGGGGTGAGCGAAAGGGCACCAGCACGATAGGTACATCGTGGAAGCTTGCCAAAAGCATGCAAGCTTGATCTGAGGTCACTGCGCGTCAAGTTGATGATCGTTGGTCAAGGGTAAGGACCATTGGATCTGAGAAAAGCATCGCCTTCCTCTTTCGTCAAAACAACGGTGGAGCCACCATATCAGAGGCTTGACCGTGTCACCGTATCACGGAGCTAGCAGCGTCACCGTATCAAGCTCGTAGACGGGCTCACCGTATCAAATGCGCAGGCGAGCTCACCGTATCAAGTGCGCAGGCGGGCGTGCCGTATCAATGACCAGGGCAGCCTCACTATTTCAAAGGCTAAAGCGGCCTCACCGTTTCAATGGCCAAAGTGGCCTTACCCCATCAAGGCCAGGTGGCCTGGCCATATCAAGTGGTGGGAAGGCCACCGGATCATGTGATGGCAAGGCCACCGTATCAAGCTTCCTTTAGGTCTCTAACCCATGACTTAATTCTCCCGTCTCAGGGTGAGTTTGGTACTCCGTTATTCGCAGAGTCTGCATTTGTTGATTTTCTTCAGGGGCTCGAGAATCTCGGGCCTCCCGGGTGTATTCTTCGCTACCAAGGACTCGAAGTCGAACCCACGACAGTGTGTAAGTTCAGGGGCATCTTACTTCCCCATGTTGTTTAATGTGCTCGTGCAAGTATGAGACGTTGCTGGGCGGTAGGATTCTTCAGAGTCTGGACGTCCCGTCTCTCCGCAGTCTTCTTTCTTCAGTTTCACTCCTCTGTGTGAAATCGGGATGTGTATAGACGTGAAATTTCACGCGTCTAGAACTCCCACTTAGCCTGTTTAACCAGATTTTAGGTTCATTTAAGCCTCCTCTTTGAGAGTCATTCTTTTTTTACAAGGGCATCCCCAGTACGAGGCAGAGTCTAAAACTCACGCATAATGAGGGCTTCCGTCCGGGCATAACCCAAACTCCTTCCCCGTACCATTTGATATACCCCAGGGCACCGGGTGAGCGTATGATGAAGCGTTCATTTTTTGCATATTATGTTCTTAAATTCAGTCCAATTGTCATCATCCTTCATGTTTTTGTTCTTCAAATTTTCTAGCAAATATTCGGCTACATCTCCCCAAGACCCGTAGTGTCGTGGGGGTGTAAATTGGGTACGCATCCATGGAGGAACTGCGAGATGGCCCCTAAAAAAAGGGACATGCGCAGAGGCGGCAATATCCTGGGGTGCGCATGGAAGCGGCAACACCCGTGACCCAAGTTGGGCGTGGGGATCCCGAGGGCTAGCCTACAAAGGATCCCGCTGACCCATGGGTTGCCACGACCTCATAGCCGAGACGTGGGCTTTGAGCTATCGCCGTATATGGCACTTAATATTCACTCTCCAATGGGAATCCACCCGGGGTCCACGTTAAGAAGTAACAAGCCCCCGGGGGTCTATGAGTGACCAAAATTCTGAAGTTCAAAATTCGTAGAAAACAATCGGTGCTTCTGGGATTGAATCCCATGTTCCTCACCCCCTTAGAACCATGGCCATCGGATCAGTCCAAGTTCTAATGTGGGATTTTGAGGAGGAAAGGAGAATAATCATCTCAAAGAGTGAGAAAAGAGGGGAGACTTCACAAGTCGCCGACGGTTGGCAACCTTAGATAAACCCTGGGTCGGTAGCCGCCAGAATCAACATGCATATACATACGCATATAACTGCTTATATATATGTGTGTGTGTATATGTATATCTTCCCACATATACTCCCGCAGGAACATAAGGACTCACGGAAGGGGGGAAGAGGAATGAAAAGCAGGTATATCACACATATATATGTACATGCATTACGCCATCGGGAATCATAAAAGCCCATGCAGAAAAGAGAAGATATCAGGCACGAGAACTCCACTGCTGGTTTCATTCATTCCTGTCGAAAAAAAGAAGAAAGGGGAGGGGTTACATATCGGGCATCGGAGCCTATACACCGCAGAGGTGAAAGGAAGGGAATATAAGAAAGGACCAAGAAGAATAAGAAGAAGAAGGGAAATGAACCCTACCCCTTTACAACTGGTTCACTTCACCCCACACTCACTCTCATTCTCTCTCTTCTCTTCTATTCGCACAGAGGCTTCGAAGGTTTCGGGAGGGGGCTTCTCTTCTTCACCAAAATGGAGGGACTTCTTCTCTTCCACTTGCCAGAAAATGGATTATCGAAGAGGGAAGATGATCTCTCCCAGATTGTCCAACCGAGCCTTTTGGCTTCATAGGAGGGCTTTTTATAGGGTTTAAGAATCCTTGTTCGGAGGAGAAATCCCCCTCGCGTTTCCTTTTTCTTTTTTCTCTGCTATCGCCGTTGTTGTGCTTCCGTGTCGCACTGTCACCCGATGTCATCGTCGATGTCATCGTCGCCGCTGCTACAACAAGTAGGGGAGTGGGCTGAGGCATGGAGGCCGCCCTAGAGGCACCCCTAGCACCAGCCATGTAGGCGAGCAGTAGTTCGGTGGCATGGGAGCGCCGCTGGCTTCGCATGAAAATAGGGGATCGTAAATGCTACAGTACCCGAACATACAAAAATGGCGTCCACAGGGTAGGTCGCGCATTCTTGAATTGGCGTCCGAGTAGATGGGTGCTAATTCCTTGGCTTATATATTTCAGCAATTTAGAATATTGCCAAGAATTGTCGTCCATGCAAAATGGCGCTCTTTCTTCGACCGCGGAAATGGCGACTAGTCGGTTGGCCGGCAATTCTTCTGGCCCAAGAAAATGGCATTGATAACTTGGCCGCTAATTCAAAATGGCGTCCATGTAAAGGGCTGTAAGACCCGGTAGTTAATGGATTCTTAGCGGATCCTTATCGGTATTGAAGTGTGGGAAGATTAATGAATTTAGAGCTTTTTAGTGGGCTTAATGGGCCTAGTTTAGTGGGTTTATTCAATTATATAAGCTTTTAGAAATGAAATAAGGCATTTATACAATTTCACTTCTTTTAATTCCTTTTGGAAATTTAAGGTTTTTTCACCAAAAATAAATAAATATCAAATGTTTTTTTGTGAGAACCCACGTTGGGCTCTCTGTCTCTCTCCTCACCCTCTCTTCCCCTCTCATACGGTCGCACCCCCTCTCTCCTTGCTCTCTCGGCGGTGTGCTCACCCTGGGGCACGGTAGGAACTGCAGGTGGTGTCTTTGGCGAGCTTGGGACGTGGGAAGAGCGGTGGTGTAGTCGAGGAGGCGAGCTGTGAAGCATGGACGCGGGAACCCACGTGGTGAGATGCGGCGTCCTTCATGTAGAATGGGCGTAGAACGGTAGTTTAAGCTGAAACCAAGTAGGGGGATGGCTTCCTTGCCTTGTTAGGATCGATTTCTTGTCATTTGGCATGCAATAGGATGCCCGATATGCATGAACATCGCCATTTATGTTTTGATAGCATGAACGTTGTTAATTATGTTTTCGATCCACCATGGCCATTGTTTTACGTTTTTGTATATGTAAATGTTGTGGAATGGCCCTAGGAAGGCAGGGAACTGGTTAAATGTGCTTTCCCATCGATCTGGGATCGATTGGGAGGGGTTTCATTTTCATTATTCACGGATCGGGTCCTCTGGATGGCTAGCAGTCGTTCCAGGGACCGTTTTCATAATGATATAAGGCGGTGGACCGTGGCGGTCTCACACCTGACTGTTTGCTGTGTCTGGCGGTCTTGCGACTAACCATTTGTAGACCTTGGCGGGCTAGCGGATGACCGCTAAGACCCTTTGACCCTGTAAGGCGGTGGAAGCCTAGCGGGCATTGACCTGACCGTTTACGGTCACCTGGTGGTCAATCGACCTACCGCTTATGATTTAAGGTTTTATTTTATTCAAAAATATGAAACGTTTGTGGCCTGGCGGTCATAGGTAGGACCACATAGGTGAGCTTGGCGGTCAATCGCTTGACCGTTTCCCAACTCCTGGCGGGCCTGTATTAGACCGTTTGGTCCTACAGCATATCAATTATACCCTGTTCATTTCATTATGCATTAAATGATATATGCTTGCCATGTTTAGATATTTTTATAAATTGTGGCATGTTTTTAGATCACAATAGAATTGTTTTCTCTTTCCTTGTGATGGGGCCACTAGTCGTAGCCCGACGACCTTTAGTGTCGGCCCACTTGGGAGAGGTGGCTGGGTAGTCCTGTTGTACGAATTGTAAGCTGGTTTCCGTGGGCCCCCTTGCTTGGCAGTAGCATCCCATTGTACGATTTGTAAGGCATTGAGCATGTGTGTTCACACATGGTCAGGGGCTTGGACTGACACTGACTAGTATGACCCTGACTAGTTCTTGACTTTGGTTAC
The DNA here is from genome assembly GCA_022559845.1 of Amorphophallus konjac. Classification (NCBI taxonomy): domain Eukaryota; kingdom Viridiplantae; phylum Streptophyta; class Magnoliopsida; order Alismatales; family Araceae; genus Amorphophallus; species Amorphophallus konjac. The sequence continues at coordinate 378,893,107 of CM040118.1, read as the reverse complement.
TGTTACGTGTCTCACTTGCCTCGTTCCAGGCTCATGTAGATACTTGAGACGCAATATAAGTCGTCAGTGGATGCGTCTGGTCTTCTTTCTGGTGGTCTCCTTTCTCTCTCTATCACTTGGAAATGATGGAAACATTGCCTTTTATTTTATTAGATAGATTATAATTCTCATGCTTAGTTATTCAGTTGAATATCAAATGGCATTTAGATTAGCTATCTTTAATTGTTCAAATAACTGTACAACTTTAATTTATGTTGTTATTCATATGCCATTGCATCTTTAATTGCTGTTTTATGTTTAGTTGCGAGGTAGGGATCCATGTGAACTGTACTGAGTCTTTGTTGTGAGACTCACCCTTTCCTTTCCTGGTGAGCAGTAGCAGCCGTCCACCGATCGTTCTCGTGCTTTTGACGGTAGGTCGTAGGTACCAGCAATGGACCGTCTGTCTGTCTTTCTTTCTATTTTGACCGGTGACGTGAGACGACCTTCCGAGTCCGAGATTTTTCTTTTCTTTCCATTTTCTTTGATATTTCTCATCACTTTTTTTTTTGATATCTCCCTAAAACCTTGCATTACGTTGATTTATCTTGAAGAACACTTCTTTAAATCAAGCTTGCAATCATACCAAGTTCCACATCGAATAGCCACACCTAGAGTCACGATATTCTTCATCTGTCATGAATCGTATGCTGCATTCAAACTGAAAGAGCAGTGCGGTTCCCTTGAGCTACATACTGTTGGAACATGCACATTCCTGGGTTTAGTCTTGAAGGGCATGATGAGGGAAAATTCTTTGCAGAACCATGCACTGTTGCAACATCATTATAGAAATCTCTTATGTGTTCAGCTCCCGTGATGTCTTTCGCATTGATGAAGTAACCAGCAACCAAAGCATCCAAGGGAGAGATGATAAACAGGTGGACCTCCACCCAAGCTCACTGTTCCTTTGAGATAGCACTCTTGACATAAGTGATGCCAACACAATAACCATCAACCTTCAGTAAGATCAGCATGCAAGGATAGATGAACAAACACCCATGTGTTCTATCGAACGCCATTCTGCTCAGGCATGCTAGGAAGGGGCAAGGGAGAGACTGGTGTTGCCGGGGAAGCGAAGGCAGGCAGTGTGGGGCTAGAGAGAGATGGTGAGAAGGGGGATCACGTGAGTGATTTAAAGAGAGAAAAGAGAGAGTTAGAGTGGGATGGGAGAGAGAGGTTTGAAGAGAGAGGATTGAGAGGGACTCTTATATATATATATATATATAGATGATCATCCCGTAGAGAGGGCGGGAGGGAAGAGAGAGAGAGAACATGATTTAGAGAGAGAAGGAGCGACAACGGTAATGTGGTAGCGATGTGGGGGCCTGGTTTGCTCGGAACAGTGGATAGCAGGGGAGCTCATGGCGGTTGACAGAGTGGCAAGTGGTGACCCACGGCTGGCTGTGTGTTGTTGTGGGAGTGGCTGGCATATACATCCGGTGGTCTGGTCGACGGTGCTGTAGGTGGTGACCGGTAGGGGAGGCACCGCAGTGGTGTTGCCGGGGAAGGGCGCTGTCGGTGAGGATCAGCGCTCCCTTCGACGGTGCTGAAGGTGGCGAGCTAAGGGCAGCGGGGCGAGGAGTGGCCGCTATGATTGCCATGCTCGGAGTGGCGGGCACGGACTCTGCCGATACGTGGACGACGACGGTGGCGAGCACGGACTGTTGGAACACTACGGCATGCTCGGGCCCTCAGCAACGTCGGCTGGAGGTGCACAGGGCGTGGGTTGCATGGCGGAGTGCCATGCTCATCGGGTGGCCTGGGTGCCCGCCGCGTCCTGGGTATTGCCAAGCTCAAGAAGGGGATCGTGCTCGGAGGGGAATGGCTTGCTAGTGGCGATCTCGCTGCTGTCATGATGGTCGGTGATGGGGAGGGCGGGTTTTCCTAACGGGGCAGATGAGTAAAGGGAGCGGGGAATGAGGAGAGGGGGGGGGTGAAGGCTTCAAAGGGGAGAGATGGGAGGGGAACGGGAGCACCAGCGCTGCCCCTGTTCCAAACAGGGGGCCACCGCGTGAGTTTTGAGAGTGTGAGGGAGAGGGGGAGCGAGAGGGCAGGTGGTCGGCGGGGCTTGTAGGTGGTGTGTGTGACGGGTGTGCATGCATGCAAGCAGCAGGGTGAGAGCTCGCGTTCAATGAAGGTGGGCCGAAGGGTAGACGAGAGAGGGAGAAAGAGGGCAACGTAGGGAGGGGGGTGAGCGTAGTTTAGAGTTTGAAGAGAGGAGATGGGTTGGGAGAAAGGAAAGTGAGCGGTGCAGTGTGTGAAGAGTACGATAGGGAGAGCAGGAGGGGGTTCGAAGGGGAGAGAGATGAGCTGAGGAGGAAGACGCACCGCTCCGGTGCAGGTTAGAGAGAGAAAGAGGAAGGGGAGTTGGGAGCGCCGGCAGTGAATTTCAGAGAGAGGGGGAGGTGCAGGGGGAAGAGGGACCGCATGAGGAAGGGGGGGAAGAGGGATAGCGGCCCTGGACAGACGTCATAGGAAGGCTAAGATAGAGGGGAAGATATGGTGTCATAGGAGAGGAAAATGGAGGGGAAAGAGAAGAGAGGGAGAGAGGGGACTTGGCACTAGGCTTCGTAGAGAGAGGGAGAAGGGTGGCGAGGTGGGAGGTGAGGCTTGACTGTGTGAAAGGAGAAGAACCGTAGGGAGGGTTCGCTGGGAGGGTGGGGAGAAAAGGTTTTGAGGAGGGGTAGCAGTTGGTGATAGGGGGTCCTTGCCATTGCAGGTGATGGGTAGTAGAGGAAGATGGAGAGAAAGGAAGAGAAGGGAGGGTTGCGCACTGGCTTGGGAAAGAGGAGAGAGAAGAAAGAACCCAGGAGAATCCACTCCTAGAGAGAGAAGGAAAATATTGGAGAATCCACTCCAAAGTGAGAGAGGTGGAAGGGGGGGTAAGGGCCTCACGTGGAGGTAGTTTTTCAAATATTTTTGAATCAACTTCATTCCATTAAACAAAGATTACATGACCTTTTTATAGGCTCCACAAAGAAGACCAAATGACAACTCACCTAACACCTACTTCCTACCACTCATAACTCCCTTAGGAAGACTAAAAGACAAATAAAAAAGACTCTAACATAATAGTTGGGGACATAATTACTACAAAACATAAAACATGGCCCATTTGCCCCAAACATGCAGCCCAATTAACAAGAGACGATTAAACATAGATATATATTTGATACTTTTGTTGTAGCTGATTCCGTCGACCGGGGTATGCCCCGTGTTGTTGTTTAGTTCATTACTTGTTCAGTGTTTGGACTTGTTATGTGTGGATCTGGACTATTTTATGTAAATATATCACTATGATATTGTAAATTGCTTCTATTTAAAATTGCTATTTTATAATTGCGCGTGTAATTCTAGTTCATTATACACCTCCTCAACCAATCCTCCCAACCCTTACGGTGCCTCATCAGCCTCTTGGGTGGCATCTCCGAGTCTTGGTATCGGTTTACCGGTATCCGGATCTCCAGGTCGTTACAGTTGGTATAAGAGCGGTGTTGTGGTGATGTATAAGGAATTGAAATTGCAATAGTCCAGAGCAAGTCCATGTGTACCACTACTGCTGGCTTAGGTTATTTTTCCGTGATTACTTATGGCTTTTTCGTTGTGTGTTTTCTCTTAAGCTTAGATTGCAATGCTGCCTAGATGGAGATGCTGAGGTCGTGTCCAAGCCAATGTGCCCCGAGATGTTCCAAGGGAAGAGAGCGGTACTTCGCCTCCTCCAGCGAATGTTCGAGGGCAAGGCCGTGTTGACCCTGCTGCTGGTGAAGAATTGTTGCCTCAAGGTGGTCGTGGTCGAGTGTTGAAAGAATTTCTTCTATTCCACCCACCGACATATGAAGGACAAGCTGATCCAGATGCGGCCAGAGTTTGGCTGGATGCAACCCAGCGTGTGTTCTGTTCTATGGAATGCACTGAAGATGAGAAGGTGATGCTAACTACATTTCAGTTGCAGGGGGCAGCGCTCGCATGGTGGACTACGGAGTGGGAGGTGACTTTTAAGTCCCGTCCTTATCGACTGATTACTTGGAAGGAGTTTGTCACTTCGTTTGAGCGTACATACAGTCCAACTTATCTTAGGATGGACAAAATGTACCAGTTCATGGAGTTGGCTCAGGATGAGATGACAGTGTTGCAATATCGGAACAAATTTATGGAATTGGGTCAGTATGCTCCTCATATTCTTGCTGATGAAGGGCTAAAGATTGAGCAATTTTTGCGTGGTTTGAAGCCGGAGCTGAGGCAGCCTTTAATTGCAACTCGAGTGGCAGAGTTAGATATGGCATATCAGGCAGCAGCAGCATTAGAACTGGATATGGTGAGAACTCGAAGGCGAACCCAAGTTGAGCTAGTGCAGTAGAGTGTACAGCATTAATAGGCTAGTAGCCTACCTAGTGCGATGGGGGTACCATCTTCTGTTCCTTCTGCCAGTGGTACTTGTTCTATGAAATCAAAATTCAAGCAGATGTTTAGGAAATCCAAGAAGTAGTATGACAGGCAAGCTTCCTTTGGTACCGTGCAACAATCAGCACCCTGTTCTTTTCAGCGACAGGGATCGGTGGCCAGTCAGCCGAGACCATGTCCGACGTGTGGCGGTAGTCATTTGGGGAGACCATGTTCGATGCCCGTGGTGTGTTTCAGATGCAATCAGGTGGCTCACGTGGTTCGTGACTGTCCGTTAAGGCCGAAGCAGCCTATTCAGTTCTCACAGCCACAACAGTTTCGACCTCCTCCACCACCTATGCATTCACATCAGTATTCGCAGGCATCAGTATCGTCATCCCAACAGTCTACGGCAGGTGAAAAGAAGCAGAAAGGGAGAGTCACGCACATGACTCATTCTGTAGCAGTAGCGTCTCATCTGGTGGAAGGTACCATTATGATTTATGGGCATGCAGCTCATGTTTTATTTGACTCAGGTGCTTCTCATTCATTTATTTCTGAAGATTTTATTGCTTGTATTGAGGAGCCGACATCGGAGATGTCTTGTGAGTTACTTGTTGAATTGCCTTCTGGAGAGTTCATGTTTACACCTTTTTTGTCTTGATGAGACTCCAATCGTGATTGGGAATCAGCAGGTGCTAGCTAGGCTATATGCGTTGAAGCTAGTAGACTATGATGTTATTCTAGGCATGGATTGGTTAGAGAATTATGGAGCCGTGGTTGATTGTAAATCGAAGAAAGTTTATTTTCAGCCATCTGGGAAAGCAGCATTTTATTTTCAAGGTATTCGATTTCGTTCTTCTCGCTTGCTTATTTCTGCTATTCGAGCCTGTAGATTACTTAATGCGGGTTGTCAGGGATTCTTTGCTTCCGTGGTTGTTGTTGAGGCACCACAGCAGGAGATAGATGATATTCTTGTGGTTTGTGAATTTCTTGATGTGTTTCCTGATGAGTTGCCAGGCTTACCCTCACAGTGAGAGATTGAGATGGTAATTGAATTGATTCCAGGTACGACACCTTTATCAAAGGCACCTTACCGTATGCCTCCTGTGGAATTGAAAGAATTGAGAGCACGGTTGCTAGAATTGCTGGAAAAGGGCTATATCCATCCTAGCTTTTCTCCATGGGGTGCTCCTGTGTTATTTGTGAAGAAGAAAGATGGAAGCATAAGGCTATGTATTGATTATAGGCAATTAAATCAGATGACTGTCAAGAATAAGTATCCTTTGCCCAGGATTGATGATTTGTTTGACCAACTTCAGTCGGCTAATGTCTTTTCACGAATTGATCTTTGATCTGGTTATTTCTAATTGAGGATTCGGGAATCTGATGTGGAGAAGACTGCCTTTAGTACGAGGTATGGTCATTATGAAATTTTGGTTATGCCATTAGGGCTAACCAATGCTCCAGCAGTATTTATGGACTTAATGCATCGTGTGTTTCGTCCCTATCTGGACCAATTTGTGGTGATCTTTGTCGATGACATTTTGGTCTATTCTGCCTCTGAGGAAGAACATGTTCAGCATCTTCGGGTAGTTTTGCAGACTCTGCGAGATCACGAGCTCTATGTAAAATTTAGCAAATGTGAGTTTTGGCTTCGGGAAGTTTATTTTCTAGGCCACGTGATTTCTGGTGATGGAGTTACAGTTGATCCGGTTAAGATTGAAGTTGTTCTACAATGGTAGAGCCCTAAGACTGTGACAGAGATCAAGAGCTTTTTGGGTCTTGCAGGTTATTATAGAAGATTCATTCATTGTCGTGCCAATGACCAAGTTGACTTGCAAAGATGTGCCATTTTTGTGGTCAGATAAGTGTGAACAGAGCTTCAATGAATTGAAAAGGCTGCTCACCACTTCTCCAGTGCTTGTTTTGCCTCCTGGCTCGGGTGGATTCGTTGTCTGTATGGACGCTTCTCGAGTAGGTTTGGGTGCAGTGCTTATGTAACATGGAAATGTTGTGGCATATGCGTCCCGACAATTAAAGCAACATGAAGAAAATTATCCCACTTATGATTTAGATTTGGCGGCGGTGATTTTTGCTTTGAAGATATGGAGACACTACTTATATGGCGAGAAATTTGAGATCTTTACAGATCATCAAAGCTTGAAATATGTGTTTTCTCAGAAGGATTTGAATCTTTGTCAGCGCAGGTGGATGGAGTATATGAAAGATTATGATTTTACTCTGTCTTATCAACCTGGCAGGATGAATGTGGTGGCTGATGCATTGAGCAGGAAAGTGCAGGTCAGTCATTTGTTGATACGAGAATGGAAGTTGTGGGAACAGTTTCCTTGTGAGACATTCATATTGAAAATTCCCCGTGATCCGATGGTAGCCGTGTTTGCTAGTCTAGTGATGACTCCAGCGATTTACTAGTAGATCAGGGAGGCAGAGCAAGTAGATTCTGAGTTGTCTCATGTTGTGTTAATGCCAGATGTGAAATTTGGTGATGATTCATTGGTTAGATTCAGAGATAGACTTTATGTTCCAGCTGATGAATCACTGAGGAATGTTATTTTACGTGAAGTGCATGGATCCCGTTATGCTATTCATCTCGGAACCACGAAAATGTATCATAGTGTAAGAAGCCAGTTTTGGTGGCTAGGTATGAAAAGGGATGTGACTGACTTTGTGTCTAAATGTTTGATGTGTCAACAAGTCAGAGTTGAGCATCAAAGGCCTGGAAAAATGTTTCAACCCTTGGAGATTCTGATGTGGAAGTGGGATCATGTCACTACTGATTTTATTGTGGGTTTACCCCGTACTTCTCAGGGCTATGATGGCATTTGGCTGTTAGTTGATCGTCTAACCAAGACAACGAGAATGTTACCGATCAAGGTGACGTGGAATGTTCAGAGATTGGCAGAGCTTTATGTCGAGAAGATTGTGCCATTGCATGGAATTCTGATATCTATTGTGTCGGATCATGACCCACGTTTTACTTTTGGCTTCTGGCAGAGTTTTCAAAAGGCGTTGGGCACTGAATTGGCATTTAGTTCAGCGTATCATCCTCAATCTGATGGTCAGTCCGAGAGGACTATTCAAACATTAGAAGATATGCTACGATCATGTTATTTGGATTGGTAGGGTTCGTGGAGTCAACACTTGCCACTGGTGGAATTCTCTTATAATAACAGTTATCATTCCAGTATTGATATGGCTCCGTATAAAGCTTTGTATAGGCGTCCTTGTCGTACACCATTGGACTGGTTTGAGTCTGGTGACCGACTGTTGACAGGACCAGATATGGTTCAACAATGTGTTGATGTGGTATGTCTGATCAGACAGAAAATGTTGACAGCTCAAAGTCGACAGAAAAGCTATGTAGATCGGCGTAGAAGACCATTGCACTTTGAGCCTAGAGATTCTATTTTTGTGAAGGTATCTCTGATGAAAGCTTAGTCCCTGATATATTGGTCCGTTTCCTATCTTGCAACGTATGGGCCAAGTGGCTTATCGACTTCAGTTGCCATCGGCGATGCAAGCAATCCACGATGTGTTTCATGTTTCTCAGTTAAGGAAGTATATTCCTGATGCATCTCACGTGTTAGATGATTTAATGTGGCCTGAAGTGACAGTAGATCTATCCACGCCAGAGTTTCCAATACAGATTGACGATCGTCGTGAACAACGACTGAGGAATAAAGAAATCCCTCTAGTAAAGGTAGTATGGTAGCGTCCCTCGGGTAATGAAGCTACTTGGGAACGTGAGGATGAAATACGTCGACAATTTCCCTTTTTATTCGAGTAAGGTATAATCTCTTTCAGTTCTCTCCTTGTGCTTCCTTTTAAATTTCAAGGATGAAATTTCTATTAGGAGGGAGGGACTGTAAGACCCTGTAGTTAATGGATTCTTAGCGGATCCTTATCGGTATTGAAGTGTGGGAAGATTCATGAATTTAGAGCTTTTTAATGGGCTTAATAGGCCTAGTTTAGTGGGTTTATTCAAGTATATAAGCTTTTAGAAATGAAATAAGGCATTTCTAAAATTTCGCTTCTTTTAATGCCTTTTGGTAATTTAAGGTTTTTTCACAAAAAAAATAAATATCAAATGTTTTTTTTGTGAGAACCCACGTTGGGCTCTCTCTCTCTCCTCACCCTCTCTTCCTCTCTCCTACGGTCACACCCCCTCTCTCCTTGCTCTCTTAGCGGTGTGCTCACCTTGGGGCGTGGCAGGAAATGCAGGTGGCGTCTTTGGCGAGCTTGGGATGTGGGAAGAGCGGCGGTGTAGTCGAGGAGGCGAGCCGTGAAGCGTTGAGGCGGGAACCCACGTTGTGAGATGCGGCGTCCTTCGTGTAGAACGGGTGTAGAATGGCGGTTTCGGCTTAAACCAAGTAGGGGGATGGCTTCCTTGCCTTGTTAGGATCGATTTCTTATCGTTTGCCATGCAATAGGAAGGCCGATATGCATGAACATCGCCATTTATGTTTTGATAGCATGAACGTTGTCAATTATGTTTTTGATACACCATGGCCATTATTTTACATTTTTAGATATGTAAATGTTGTGGAATGGCCCTAGGAAGGCAGGGAACAGGTTAAATGTGCTTTCCCATCAATCTGGGATCAATTGGGAGGGGTTTCATTTTCATTACTCACGGATCGGGTCCTCTAGACGGCTAGCGGTCGTTCCAGGGACTGTTTTCATAATGGTGTAAGGCGGTGGACCTTGGCGGTCTCACATCTGATCGTTTGCTGTGTCTGGCGATCTTGCGACTGACCGTTTACAGACCTTGGCGGGCTAGCGGATGACCGCTAAGACCCTTTGACCCTGTAAGGCAGTGGAAGCGTAGCGGGCATTGACCTGACCGTTTATGGTCACCTGGCGGTCAATCGGCTGACCGCTTATGATTTAAGGTTTTATTTTATTCAAAAATATGAAACGTTCGTGGCCTGGCGGTCATAGGTAGGACCGCATACGTGAGCTTGGCGGTCAATCGCTTGACTGTTTCCTAGCTCCTGGCGGGCCTGTATTAGACCGTTTTGTCTTACATCATATCAATTATACCCTGTTCATTTCATTATGCATTAAATGATATATGCTTGCCATGTTTAGATATTTTTATAAACTGTGGCATGTTTTTAGATCACAATAGAATTGTTTTCTCTTTCCTTGTGATGGAGCCACTAGTCATAGCCCGACGACCTTTAGTGTCGGCCCACCTGGGAGAGGTGGTGGGGTAGTCCCATTGTACGGTTTGTAAGCTGGTTTTCGTCGGCCCCCTTGCTTGGCAGTAGCGTCTTACTGGGGGAAAAACTGACTAGAGGTCTGGCTTAAGGCATTGAGCTTGTGTGTGGACACGTGGTCAGAGGCTTGGACTGACACTGACGACTGTGACCCTGACTAGTTCTTGGCTTTGGTTACTGTTACCTGTCTCACTTGCCATGTTCCAGGCTCGTGTAGATACTTGAGACGCAGTATAAGTCATCGGTGGACGTGTCTGGTCTTCTTTCTTGTGGTCTCCTTTCTCTCTCCTGTCACTTGGAAATGATGGAAACATTGCCTTTTATTTTATTAGATAGATTATAATTCTCATGCTTAGTTATTCAGTTAAATATCAAATGGCACTTAGATTAGCTATCTTTAATTGTTCAAATAACTGTACAGCTTTAATTTCTATTGTTATTCATATGTCATTGCATCTTTAATTGCTGTTTTATGTTTAGTTGCGAGGTAGGGATCCATGTGAACTCTACTGAGTCTTTGTTGTGAGACTCACCCTTTCCTTTTCAGGTGAGCAGCAACAGCCTTCCGCTGGAGGTTCTCGTGCTTTTGACGGAAGGTCGTAGGTGCCAGCAGTGGACCGTCTGTCTGTCTTTCTTTCTCTTTTGACCGGGGCTTGGCCCGTGTAGTTGTTTAGTTCGTTACCTGTTCAGTGTTTGGACTTGTTATGTATGGATCTGGGCTATTTTATGTAAATATATCACTCTGATATTGTAAATTACTTCTATTTAAAATTGCTATTTTATAATTACGCGTGTAATTCCAGTTCATTATACACCTCCTCAACCAATCCACCCAACCCTTACGGGGCCTCATCAACCTCTTGGGTGGCGTCTCCGAGTCTTGGTATCGGTTTACCGGTATCCGGATCTCTGGGTCGTTACAAGGGCGCTCATTCTTCATTTTAAAATCCAATAATTTTAGGAAATCCAGTAATGCCAAGAATTGGCATAACTGTGAGAGGGCACTAATTGAAGAATTGGCGTCCACATGAAGGGGCGCCCATCCCATGAGTCGACCTGTTCGGGCGTTGAGTCGACCAGAAAGAATTGACGGCAAGATAGAAGGTGCCAATTAAATAATTGGCGGCGACTGCATGGCCGCCATTTATTTATTTATTATTTTTTTTGATGCCAACAAATGCCCCCCACTCGCAGGTGTCGCGAGTAGGAGACGACGGAGCGGGATCTGCGGGTGCAGCTTATTCCCCTAGGAGAGTCTTCGGCTTTGTGAGGGCGTTCTCAGTCGCGAAGTGTATAAATTGGTCATGACCGGGATTTAGCCACGGACCAAGATGATATTCCTTGCTATTGGGTCTATACCGATGCAAGGATGTTCTGTTTATCTGGTCTTAGATAGAAGGTCTAAGCCATCGAGTTGTGTTCTTCGTCGTGGTGGGACGGATGGATTGGTCTTGTCCGAGAGACAAGTGCCAATCCGATAGGTATCGCCAACACTGGGTTTATGCTAGCGTGAAGATTTCGGTTCTTCTGGCTTAGACAAAAGGTCTAGGGCGGGGTCTTCGGTTCGAACCTCGAGAGGCCATAGACACCCCGTTGAAAGTGGTTTGTCGATGCTAGGATCGCACCGGCACAAGGAATTTAGGCTTCTTCGACTTAGACGGAAGACTAGATCGCATTTCTCAGCTAAGACCCGGGAAGGCCATGGGTGCCGAATTAGGAACATTAAGGGATCGTTTCTTTCTTCTTTTCTTTTCTTCTTTCCTTTCTTCTCTTTCTTCTCTTTTTTCTTTTTTTCTCTTTTCTTTTTTTCTTCTTCTTCTTTTTTCCTTTTCTTCCATTTTTTTTGATGATCACGGTGGGACCAAGTTATAAAGGTATAATAGTATCACCGACATTGGGTTTATGCTAGCGTAAAAAATTTGGGTTTATCCAGCTTAGATTGAAGGTCTAGGCCGTGCCTCTCGGTTAAGACCTCGGAAGGCCATGGGCACTTACTTAAGTGTGTTCATCGATGCTGGGATTGCACCGATGCAAGGATTTCAGACTTCTCTGACTTAGACAAAAGGTCTAGGTCGAATCCCTTGGTTGAGACCTCGGAAGGCCTTAGGCGCAGAGTTAAGTGGTTCATCGATGCTGGGATCGCACCGACGCAAGGATTCCAGGTTTCTCCAACTCAGATGAAAGGTCTAGGTCGAATCCCTCGGCTGAGACCTCGGAAGGCCTTAGGTGCCGAGTTATGTGGTTCGTCGATGCTGGGATCGCACCGATGCAAGGATTTCAGGATTCTCCGACTCAGACGAAAGGTCTAGGTCAAATCCCTCGGCTGAGACCTCGGAAGGCCTTAGGTGCCCAGTTAAGTGGTTCATCGATGCTGGGATCACATCGACGCAAGGATTTTGGGCTTCTTCAACTTAGACAAAAGGCCTAGGTCGTATCCCCTCGGTGAGACCTCGGAAGGCCTTTGGTGCCGAGTTAAGTGGTTCGTCGATGCTGGGATCGCACCAATGTAAGGATTTCGGGATTCTCCAACTTAGACGAAAGGTCTAGGTCGTATCCCCTCGGCTGAGACCCCGGAAGGCCTTAGGCGCCGAGTTAAGCTGGTTCATCGATGCTGGGATCGCATCAACGCAAGGATTTCAGGGTTCTCTGACTTAGATGAAAGATCAAGGTCGTATCCCCTCAGCTGAGACCCCAGAAGGCCTTAGGCGTCGAGTTAAGTGGTTCATCGATGTCGGGATCCCACTAACGCAAGGATTTCAGGCTTCTCTGACTTCGATGAAAGGTCTAGGTCCTATCCCCTCGGCAGAGACCTCGGAAGGCCTTAGGCACTGAGTTAAGGTGGTTCATCGATGCTGGGATTGCACCGATGCAAGGAATTCAGGCTTCTCCAACTTAGACGAAAGGTATAGATCGTATCCCCTCGGTTGAGACCTCAGAAGGCGTTAGGCGTCGAGTTAAGTGGTTCATCGATGCTGGGATTACACCGATGCAAGGATTTCGGGCTTCTCCGACTTTGATGAAAGGTCAAGGTCATATCCCCTTGGCTGAGGCCCTGGGAGGCCTTAGGCGTCGAGTTAAGCATTTCATCGATGCTGGGATCACAACGACGTAAGGGTTTCAGGCTTCTCTGACTTAGATGAATGGTCTAGATCGTATCCCCTCGGCTGAGACCCCAGACGTCTTAGGTGTCAAGTTAAGGTGGTTCATCGATGCTGGGATTGCATCGACGCAAGGGTTTTGGGCTTCTCCTACTTAGATGAAAGGTCTAGGTCGTATCCCCTTGGCTGAGACCTCGGAAGGCCTTAGGCGCCGAGTTAAGGTGATTCATCGATGCTGGTATCACATCAATGCAAGGATTTCGAGCTTCTCCGACTTACACGAAAGGTCTAGGTCGTATCCCCTCGGCTGAGACCCCGGAAGGCCTTAGGCACCGTGTTAAGGTGATTCATGTGAAGAGTTCCAAGATGCAGTCTTGTTCATTGTGGGGTATTGGTTTCGGTTGATCGCCAAGCTGAGGGAGCAGCGCATGGTATAGCTTCAAATGTTTCCCATTGAGGGGTGGGAATTGAACTTCCCCCTTATGGTTGATGATGACATAAGCCTTGCCTTCATATACTTTCTGGACCACGCAAGGTCCTATCCAATTTTCGTTCAATTTGCCTTTGGGATTGGCCGCCATGACTTCTCTTCGCTTGACCATGACTAGGTCTCCTTTCTTGAATTCGCGTTCTTTAATGAGCTTATCAAAGGCGTGGGCCATACGGGCCTGATACATCTGTATATTCTACTAGGCTTTGATCCACTGTCCTTCCATATCGGAGAGTTCCTCCAATCTTCTTTCTGTATTGGTTTTTCCATCCTTGACCAATTCATGTTGGATCGCAACCCACAGTGAGGGTATCTCTAGCTCTATCGGGACGACCGCTTCCGAGCCGTACACCAGCGAGAAGGGTGAGCAGCCTGTAGGGGTCTTGTACATGGTGCGGTACACCCACAATGCTTCATACATTCTGTCTTCCCAATCCTTTTTGCTAAAGTTGACCGTCTTGACAAGAAGTGTGCATAGTGTTTTGTTGAAGGCTTCCGCTAACCCATTTGCTTGTGGATTATAAGGAGTAGACGTCGTCTAATCAATCTTGAATTTATCGGCCAATCTTTAGACCTTTTGATTCCAAAAGTGGCTTCCGTTGTCGGAGACAATTCGATCGGGCACGTCGAATTGGAATATAATGTTTCGACGGACAAATCTGACAATGATTTCCCCTATCACTTCTCTTAGAGCCACAGTCTCTGCCCAGCGGGAGAAGTAATCTGTCCCTGCTAGAATGTATTTGCATCCCGATGAAGATGCGGGTAGTGGGCCCACGACATCAGTGCCCCATTGAGCAAAAGGTCAACTGGGGGCCGTCAGATGCAAGTGTATTGGGGGTCTTCTCAGGATCACAGCATGTTGCTGGCATTTATGACATGACTTAGCATGCTTGCAACAATCATCGAACATAGTTGGCCAGTAATATCCCAGCTTCTTGATTTCAATCTTCATCTTTGGCCCAGCTTGATGGGCACCGGCTAATCCGGCATGAACTTCCTTCATGACCATCCAAGCCTCCTTCATGGATATGCATCGAAGGAGGACCTTTCTTCTGGCATCTGCCACAGTTCGGAACAAGGTTCTATTTTTGACTTCATAATAGTCTTTTATTCTGATCAATCTGATCTTCTCTTCCCTTTACTTAGGAAATTCTTGGTGTTTAAACCATTTCATCAGGAGCTCTCTCCAGTCAGGGGAGGTGATTGCTTCTGCTGTTGCAGCTTCACATTCTTCTTATTCACTTGGCTCCACTATCATGCTAGGAACCTGGCACCTGTTTATCACCGCTATATTGAAGGATCTATTTGGCAGGACTATCGACGAGATGGCTAGTTTCACCAGCACATCTGCCTGAGCATTTCAACTTTGGCCGACATGGCCTAACTTGATGAAATAAAATTGCCCCATGAGCTGCTTCACCTTGGCGCAATAAGGGATCAATCCGGGCTTCCGGACATCAAACTCTCCCTGTGTCTGTTTGACGATCAGCATTGAGTCGTCGAACACTTGTAGCATTCGAATCTCCATATTGAGGGCAATCTGAAGACCAATGATCAAGGCTTCATATTCTGCTTCATTGTTCATGCACGGCTTGTTGATCGAGCACGATGTATACAGTACTTCTCCTTCTGGGGATTTGAGGATGATGCCTGCTCCGGCTCTTGTCCTTGTATGCCATGATTGGGATGTTTCAGTTCTGGACGCTCCGTCAAAGCATAACTGCCATATGGCTTGACGGACTTGGTCCAGTTCTAGTGTTTCATCTTCCAGAAGCTCCGTGATTAGAGGGGAATTCTCGGACACGGGATGTGCTGCAAAGAAATCTGCTATTGCCTGGCCTTTAATGGCCTTTTGTGGCACATATGTGATATCAAATTCTATCAAAATGACGGCCCATTTTCCCAGTCGCCCCTTCAGCGCTGGCCGGGACAAGAGATATTTGACCGGATCGGCCCTTGAGATCAGCTGTATTTCATGCGAGAGCATGTAATGCCTCATTTTCTTGGCTGCAAAGACCAAGACAAGGCACATTTTCTCGATTGGGGTATATTTTGCTTCCGCCCCGACCAGTCTTTGACTGAGGTAATAAAGCACTTACTCCTTTGCCTCGTCATTGTTCTGGGCCAGCATTGCCCCCAGTGAGTATTCAGTGGCCACTGTGTAGAGAATTAAAGGCCACCCTTTGACAGGTGCCCCCAGCATTGGTGGGGTCTTCAAATATTCCTTAAGCTGGTCAAAAGCCTTTTCGCATTCTTGATTCCAGCGGAATGGCATGTCTTTCATCATCAGCTTATGGAATGGCTGACATCACCCAGACAGGTTGGAGATGAACCTGTGGATATAGGCTAATCGGCCCTGCAAAGACCACAGTTCCGTTAAGTTCTTCAATGGCAACAGCTCTTGAATGGCCTTTATCTAGGAGGGCTCTATTTCAATACCCCGATATTGGATGATGAAGCCTAGAAATTTCTCACTGGAAACACTGAAGGCGCACTTCAACGGGTTCATCTTCAACTCGTATTACCGGAGTCTTTGGAATATCACCCTAAGGTCATTCAAGTGGTCCTCTTTCTTCCTGGACTTGAGAACCAGATCGTCGATGTAGCATTCGACTTTATCATAGAGCAGTTCATCAAATATCCTTATCATCGCCCTTTGGTAAGTGGCGCCGACATTCTTGAGGTCGAAAGGTATCCTCTTATAGTGGAATATCCCTTTGGGTGATCGGAAAGCCGTATGAATTCTATCATGTTCAGCTATCCATATCTGATTATATCCGGACGACCCGTCCATGAAGGATAGAGCTTCGTGGCCAGTAGTAGCATCAATCATGACTTCGGTGATGGGCACCGAGAAATCATCCTTCGGGCATGCTTTGTTCAGGTTCCGAAAGTCGACGCATATCTGGATCTGGCCGTTCTTCTTCTTGACTGGCACAATATTGGCCAGCCAAGTGGTGTACTACTTTTTTGCCATGAAGTCGACGTTTATGAACTTGTCGACTTCCTTGCACACCTGGCTTATCAGTAATGGCCTCATCCGCCGGGGTGACTACTTCACTGGATCAGCCTCGGGGTTAATGGCCAATATATGTTGAGCAATTTTAGGGCTGAGGCCTAAAATTTCTTTGTAGTTCCAAGCAAAATAGTCTCGGAACTCTTGGAGGAGTTGTATATATTACTTTCTTTATTTTGGGGGAAGAAGGGCGCTAAGGAAGGTTGGCATGGGCACATCTTCTATGCCGAGGTTCACTTCAATCAGCTCATCGACAGTGACCTGGCCGCCATCTTCTATTTCCGGAGGAGCTGACTGTAGATCGATGAAGCCTTCATCATCTTCTTCGACTTCAAGGACATCATAGGTGCCCTCTTGTCTTGTTTCACTCAGCAATGGAGCTTTGCCAGCTTCTTTCCCTGGCTCTCGAGTTGGCGTTGGCACAGACAATATGATTTTCGAGCGGCTTGGATGTTGGCCCGTGGGTGGTGTTGTGCCCCTGTGGTTAATTCAGTCATACTGTGGTCATTTGAGTCATTCGACATCATTTTGTGGTCATTTGAGCTATTGAACATTCTTGGTTTTGATAATGGCTTGGTTTTGATAATAGCTAAACACTATAAGTCATTGTTGTTTCTCACTCTCATATGATTGACATACGTGGTGTTTTGTTCATGACAGATAAGCCAATGAATGGACAAGCATGGCAGTCACCTGGCAAACTAAACGTGTGGATAAGCATCTTGCCTCTCTACCATTCAATATAGGTGGTATATGTCATTTACTGTCAAGCACCATTGGTAAGATTCTTACCTTGTCATAGCCATCAATCTCACCATGGGTATTCCATATACCTCACATCTCTAAACTTCATTCATGATAATTGAGGTTCACAATGATAACTTGGTTTGATAACTTACAAGTTCACTCTTCAAATGCATTAGTTTCTCATTCCAATCATGGTAACATGCTCAAATGATCTTGATGTTTCTAATGCATAAACCAAGTGAAATCCAACCCCCAAATGTATGAAATAAACATCTACTTAAAGTCATTGATATTTGGAGGTATTTCATTGGGCTAACACTTCAACTTTGCAGGACTAGGTCATTCCGGTCAACTAGAATCGCCAAACGTGAAAAGTCTCATATTGCAGCTTCTGCAGGTCGACCGCCCCAGGTCAACCTATAGTAGCGGTCGACCGCCCCAGGTCGACCAGAAATTCCAAGGACTATCCATCTACAGCGTTTCTCAGTAGCGGTCGACCGCCAGCTTCTGTAGGTCGACCGCCAGCCCCGAGCCAACCAATGTTGACTTTATTTTCCACTTCGAGAAGAGCCATTCTCCATGGATTTCTTTAATCCTAAAGTCACCCAATAACCCACAAAACATGGATCTGGTCTGGGGGGTTTCTATTGACCATCCAAAGTATATAAAACCCATACAAGAGGGTTAGAAACCCTAATGCTTCAATAGGAATCAAAGAGAGATCAAGAGAGGATAGAGAAGGAGGTTGGAAGAAGAGGTATTGTAGCCGTGAACAGTACTCCGTGCAGAAGTTCTTCAACTATTCCCAGGTGATTCAAGCATAGATCTGAAGCAAGTAACCTCCAAGGAAGCTAGAAGCAATCAAGATTCTCAAAGGTGATCAAAGCTCCATCCTTAAACCTCTTCATCAACTCAAGAGGATCAAAAGAAAGATCAAAGCTACATCCAACACTCTCTCCATCAACTCAAGGTGATTCAAGCTCATATCTCAATCCAGCAATCTCCAAGGAAGAGTAGAAGCAAGCAAGGCTAAGAGGGAAGATCAAAGGAGGCTGCGAGGGTGTGTTCAAGGGAGAGGAGTTCGAGTACTGTAGCTGTGAACAGTACTCCGGGACGAAGTTTTTCATCAAATCCTCAAGTGATTCAAGCTACTTCAAGAGGAGATCAACCCCAAGTCAAGTAAAGATAAAGCTGCAACCATCATCCTCTTTAGCATCTCAAGGTGATCCAAAGAAGCCCATTCCCAAGGGAGATCAAATCTGCATCCTTCATCTTCTTCATCAACTCAAGGTGATCCAAGCAAGATCTTTTCACAAGGAAGAAGATACCATTGAAACATCAGATTCAAGCTCCAGCAATCTCAAACAAGATCTCTTCTCTTTGAGCATATTCTATATCTTGTTTGAGTGTTTTCATATTTGTTCTCTTTCCATTTCATTCAAACATTTGAAACTGAAGATCGTCCCTACCGGTGGTTAGTAGGAAGGCAATTGGAAGCTGTCCGATATGCGGTGGTGACGTCCCTACCGGTGGTTAGTAGGAAGGCAATCGGAAGTTCTCCGATCTGCGGTGTTGACGTCCCTACCGGTGGTTAGTAGGAAGGCAATCGGAAGTTCTCTGATCTGCGGTGTTGACGTCCCTACCGGTGGTTAGTAGGAAGGCAATCGGAGGTCTTTCCGATTTGCGGTTCAGTGCGTTGCACTAGTGGAGCCTCACCGGATTTGGTGAGGGGTGGACGTAGGACTGGGGATTCAGTCTGAACCACCTTAAAATCCTTTGTGTTATGGTTTGCTCGTGCGATTGCTTCGTGATAGATGCATGCTTAGGTTCAATATCTATATTACTTATTCATCTTGCTAAGCGAATCGTTGTGTGTCACGCTAAGCTAGTTATACTCCGCTGCAATTCTTTTTATCTAGCTTTAAAGAGGGATGCATTTCAATAAGAGGGGCAGATCTATTCACCCCTCCCCTCTAGATCCGCCATCAACTACTCAACAAGTGGTATCAGAGCCTGGCTCTGTCATTCCCAGATCCTACGATCTGCAAGAAAAGATCCCGATGTATTTTATTTAGATGGCTTCATATGCTACACATGCTTCGATGATTTCTCCGCCCATTTATGATGGTTCAGATTTTTCTACATGGGTAGGGAAAATGTTCATCTATGTTAGCTCCATAGATCCACAATTGTGGACTCTTATATACGATGGTTCTCATGAGCTACCATCAAATTCAATTGATTGGTTAGCCAAACATGTGACCAAACACAATGATAATCTTGCTGCATATAACTTAATTACAACTGCAGTTGATCTCAGACTAACTCATCTTGTGTCCTCCTGCAGCACAGCCAAGCAAGTACTGGACAAGTTGGTGAAAATTCATGAAGGGAAGGAACAAGAACAAGAATACTTCATGGCCGACCGTGCAGAACAGTCCAATAATACATCCTCATCACATGTAAACTCTGAGTCCGAGGAATTCACTTTTGAAGAGCTTATGAAAGCCTATGATGAGTTGATTACGCAATACAAAAAGGTAAAATCAGAAAACAAAAATTTGAAAAAGGATCTCAAGAAAAGTAACCAAAATGAAAGCTCTTTTTGTAAAAACTGTTCTGCTTTTGAAGAGCTTAACGACACTCTTTCTTTTGATCTAAATACGCATAAACAAAGCATTGCATGTCTAAGGGATGAAAATGAAAATCTTCATGATGAAATCACTAGGTTGGAAGAAATTGTAATAAAACTTCAAAATCAACCTAAATCAATTTCTAATGATCAAACTATGGCCGATGGGCTAATTCATGATGAGAGGTTGATTGAAGAAAGTAAAAATTTTGAAACTCAAAGTGAAAAGGTCCTAAAAGAAACTAAAGTCTCATGCTCTGCTAATTTTGCATGCAAAGAATGCTCGTTCATGAAAAAGATAAATATGGTTCTTCATGATGATATTGAATGGTAACAAAATCTGATTGATTCTCTAAAAGAAGAGAATAGAGAATTGTTGAAAAAGAAAATTGAACTTGAACAAGATGAAGAAGAATAGAATGAAAAGATGGTTGCACTTGGAAAAGGCAAGACTGTCATTGATGATTGCTCTAAAACATTGCATGCTTTAGAACAAGAAAATCAAAATCTTAAAGCGGTAAATGCCATGCTCAATGAGCAATTGGTAGCATGCGAAGAGGGTCTTGATGAATCTAAACAGCATATTTCTTCACTTGAAAATGAAATACAAGGTTTGAATGATTTCCTGTCAATGTTTGCCCAAGACCAAGATTTTGGCTCATCAGAAGCCACCACTTCCTGTGGTCACCAAAAAGGGCATACTGCTAAAAAAAAAGTATAATTCAGCATGCTCATCCAAACGTGCATCACAACATGTCCAGTGCTAAATACCATGCTTTCCACAAAATGAATGTCCATTGTTATTATTGTGGTAGACATGGTCACACTGTGCATGATTGTTTCATCCTGAGAAATGATGAGCTTAGAGCAAGACAACAAGTGAAAGGGCCCTGGAGAGAACCAGGGCTCGCTCGGTGTTGATGGGAGGAAATCGAGCAGTCACACCCAAGAAACAGAAGATCGAATAGACTCAGAGGGAGTGGGAAAAGCATACAAAGGCATTGCCACATCCAACATCATCCATTTCATTATCGAAAAAGGCCCAATACAACATGCCTACAGTGCGGCATGGCGTTGTCGCTCATGAGCCGGCTACCAGTATCACAGACGGGAATCAATCCCAGTTACAGAGTAGGAAGAAGCAGAGGAACGAAGAGAAATATGGGCTCATATCATCGCCCCTTCGACTTCACTCATTTACAGGAATATCGCCAAAAGAAAATAAAAAAAAGGGGAATGGGGAAATTTCCCGAACCCACCTAAAACCTTTGCCGCAGAAAATAGAGTATCAAACAAGGGCCTTCCTCTTCGGCTTCAGGGACTCCTTAGACAGACAGACAACCGGGAAGGGCGGAGACTCTCCGAGGCTCACTCTCAGAAACCCTACTTCTTTCCCAAGCTTTTCCTTCTCAGGCGATTGGCTACCCTCTCCATAGTGATATTTTCTTCTTCGATATTTCCCTTCTGTCCTCCTTCTCTTTCTTCTTAATCCATTCTATATATAGCACGCCTCAACGTGATTCCTCCCCGGCGCGAGGTGAGCGCGTCGTAGAAGAGGGCCGAGCTGCCTTTGTGCGTCGGGAAGGGGGCGCCGGAAAGGGGGGGCGTGCCAGCAAGAGGGCACACAGGATTAAGCCCATTTCGTCGTGCTTGCTTGGCACGAGCCCGACAGCGGGCCCCGGACTGACCCCGGGCATCACTATGACCCTTCATCTCATCCTGGTCTCACAAAACCACAGTGGGAAGTACTGACAGAGCTTTCAGGCCACTGAATGGCTGCTTTTGGAACCTCGTGCATCCTCAACTCAGACACACAGGTTTGCTGCTGACATGGACTTCGGAACAGTGATTTGTGCTACTGGCTCGACTTAACCTGCGTTGGTATCTTTCTCGGGGAGTGGCATACTACCCGGGGTGCCTTCACCTTGACTGGACGGTCATTTGGTCACTAACGGACCTACTTTGCTGAGGAGCTGTACCCGTGCCGGATTGTCCGGGACTTCCGCTAACGGAGCCTTTGGTTCCTTAGTAAGAAGGTCCAGAGACATTCTATCACCTCAGGAGGGTCTCTTGTTGGATGGCGAACCACCGGGTGCATTCTCGTCCTTGGTCGGACGATGAATATTATTTATGCGGTACGACTGAGTCGAAACCGGTTCATTGGACAGGCCTGATGACATTGTCTGTTTGTTATGAATTCTTTTCAACTCTCCTGAGGTGAAGTCCCCGACATTCATACTGGGTGACCTGAGGCTCTGGCAGCTTGAGAAGGCTTTAGTGTATTAATCTTCTTCGGCTTCTCTACTTCAATGAGCCGCATCATTTGTCTTTGAGGCTTGATCGCCATTGAATATATTTTGAGTGCCAATAGATACCATGTAATCCAAAGATGATATGTAATTCAAAACAATCAAAATGCACACAAGCTCCCCCTGAATGTGACCATCATTCATGAAACAATTCATTCAAGCAATAGAACATTTCAAGACAAATCAGATATACTTGCAACCATTTTAGCAAAGACAAGTATTTGTGCATTAAAGGGGAGTAAACAGCTCAAACTTGAGTTGATTGAGGTCTGCATAGACCTAGCTCTCTCTTTAGGGTTGAAAACCTATCATTGCTTAAAGGTTTTGTGAACATATCTGCAATCTGATTTTCTAAGTCAACAAAATGAAGCTCAAAATGTTTTTTAAGGACTTCATCCCTAATGAAATGATGCCTAATTTTTATATGCTTAGTCCTAGAGTGAAGGACTGGATTTTTTGCAAGGATTTAAGCACTTGTGTTATCACACAAAATGGGAACACATCCAAGATCTATTAGATAGTCTTGGAGTTAGTGTTTGATCCATAGCACTTGGGTGCCACAACTCCCTGCAGCAACGTATTCTGCCTCTGCAGAGGAGAGGGCAACCGAGTGCTGTTTCTTGGAGGCCCAAGAAACCAAACACCCACTCAAAAATTGGCAATAGCCACTAGTGCTCTTGCGATCCAGTTTGCATCCTGCATAGTCTGCATCTGAATATGAAATGAGTGAAAGCTCACAAGATGTAGGATACCATAATCCCAGATCTTGAGTGCCAGTAAGGTATCTAAAGATACGCTTGATAGCAGTCAAGTGGGACTCTCTAGGACTAGACTGAAACCTAGCATAAAGGTAAACACTAAACTGAATGCTTGGTCTAGATGCAGTTAAATAGAGTAATGGACTGATCATACCTCTATACTTCTTTGCATCCACAAGTGTACCTTGTTCATCAGCAGCCAGTGAAGTGGCAGTCCCCATTGGAGTTCCCAATGGTTTGCAGTTGGTCAGATCAAATTTTTTCAGCAACTCTTTCACATATTTGGCTTGATTAATCAAATAGCCTTCGTTGCATTGACTTATCTGCAAGCCAAGAAAGAATTGAAGCTTACCCATAAGACTCATTTCAAACTCATTAGTCATGAGTTTAGCAAAATCCTCACACATTTGAGATTTTGTGGACCCAAACATTATATCATCTACATAAATATGAACTAACAAGATGTCCTTACCTTGTCTCTTAGTGAATAGTGTCTGATCTACATTACCTCTTGTGTAGCCTTGTTCGGTGACGAATGAGCTTAGTCTATCATACCAAGCTCTGGGTGTCTGCTTCAAGCCATATAGAGCCATGTCCAACTTATAAACATGGTCTTTAAAATGTGAACATTCAAAACCAGGGGTTGCTCTACATATACTTCTTCTTTTATTAAGCCATTCAAAAAGGCACTTTTTACATCCATTTGTTGCAGTTTGATTTTATGAGAACATGCAAATACAAGTAAAATTCTAATGGCCTCTAATCTTTCTACAGGGGCAAAAGACTCTTCAAAATCTATGGCAAACTCTTGATTATACCCTTGAGCCACTAATCTGGCTTTATTTCTGATTATCTTACCATCTTCACTAAGTTTGTTCCTAAAGACCCATTTAGTACCTATGATAGATTTTTCTTGGGGCCTAGGAACTAGATGCCACACATTGTTTATTTCAAACTAGTTTAGTTCATCATGCATGAAATTTATCCAATTTTCATCTTTCAAAGCTTCTATAATGTTTTTAGGTTCAGTTTGAGACACAAGAGCTAATTGTTCAATTTCATCTATAATTCTAAAATGAGACCTAGTTTTAGTTGGGTCATACAGATTACCTAAGATGTTTTCTAAAGGATGGTCTTTTAACACTCTTATATCAGTTTGAGTGCTACCTTCATCTGCATCAGTGACCGAAGCATTGCTTGACTCTCCTTGGTCTTCATTTCCTTGTGTCTATTCGTGTGGAAGTTCTTCTTTCCCTTTTTCATTCAGAAATTCCCCATCATCATCTTCCCTGCAAGTATTATCATGATTACTCTCATCAAAAGTGATGTGAGGTGATTCTTCCACACATAGGGTCTTAAGATTATAGACTCTATAAGCTCTAGACCTCTATGAATATACAAGAAATATGCCTTCATCACTCTTGGGCTCAAACTTGTCTAAAACTCTCTTATCATTCTTATGGACAAAACATTTTGAACCAAATACTTTCAAGTGAGAGAGAGATGACTTTTTACCTTTGAACAACTCATAAGGAGTCATTTTAGTGAATGGTCTTACCATTGAGCGGTTGATGATATAACAAGCAAAGTTTACCGCTTCTGTCCAAAATCTCCTTGGTAGTTGCTTTTCAGCAAGCATTGTGCGTGCCATTTCTATGAGAGTTCTGTTCCTCCTCTCAACCACCCCATTTTGTTCAGGAGTTCTTGGTGATGAAAACCTATGATTTATTCCTTCAGTCCTGCAAAGATTATCAAAATCAGTATTGTCAAATTCACCACCATGGTCTTAAAGTATGTTGGAAATTTTGAACTTACCGCCTTGCTTTACTTTCATGAAGAGTGCCTGAAACTCATCAAATGTGTCATTTTTATGTGCAAGATAAAACATCCATATGAATCTAGTAAAGTCATCTACTAAAACATAGCAATATCTTTTACCACTTAAGCTAACTGTTTTGGTTGGACCAAACAAGTCCATGTTGTTGGGTCTCCTCTGGAGTTGATCATCAGTGTGTAGACTGCTATGCATCGATTGGGTTTTGAATGATTGGCAACAATAGAGTTGACTTTGTTGACGATAGAGTTGACTTTGATGACTTTATATTGATCATGGTAATATTGTGTATTTTGATGAATTGGTTATATATCATACCTTTTCATAAAACATTTCTGCAAACTTTGTTATTCTGAATCTAAGGTCGGTGCATGTCTGCATTGTGATTGCATTCAGTCGGTGCATGTTTGTCTAAGAAAAGCATATAAGGTCGGTGCAAGTAGTGTCGCTCGCACACCTCAGGTCGGTCCTAGTCGTCGTCTTTACTTAGTGAGGTCGATGCAAGTTACCATGTGCATAAATAGTCGGTGCAACGTCCGCATTAAGCATATAGGGTCTGTGTAGGTTTTGTTGTGAGCATATAGAGTCGGTGCAGGTTTTGCTGTAAGCATATAGAGTCGGTGCAGGTTTTGTTGTTAGCATATAGGGTCGGTGTAGATTATGCTATGAGCATATATGTCGGTGCAGGTTTTGCTGGGAGTATATGAGGTCGGTGTAGGTTTCGCTATGACCACATAAGGTCTATGCACATTTTGCCTTACACATAATAGGTCGGTGCATCTTTGTGCCATTCGCATGCAAAGGGTTAGTGCACTGTCTGCTTCATGCATATAGAGGTCTGTGCATGTTTTCATACATGCGTAATAAGGTCAGTGCACACTTGTATCCTGCATAACCAATGTCAGTGCATTGTATGCTTTACGAGTGTAGATGGTCAGTGCACTTTCGATTCTATATCATAACACGTAGTACCTCACGCACACTTAAGGTCGGTGCATATGTATTTCAAGTCTGTGCTAGTTCTTTTTGCATCTGTGCCTATAAACATAGACGTGTGAATTGTCTAAGTCCACAACACGTGACTGACATTTTGTTCGTTAAAATGACAGGTGAGACTTATGATCAAGCACTGGACGCGTGTCCCAACTACCTGCTCACAAGCAACTAAAGTACTAGGATAAAAGACATGAGATCCAAGGCAAAAAGTGAAGCGTTGCGTTTGACACATGGAAAGAAACCTAATCAAGATGCTGCCACGTGGCCATCCCAAGCTCAGATCTCAACGAACTTTTGGGTGAGAAACGTGGTTTCCACGCGCCCATCAGCTGCTGTTATAAAAGGGGGCAGATCGCCCAATCTCGAGAGGTGAGAGAAGATATATAGAGAAAGATTATACAGAAACGAGAACGATGCCAGAGAGAGAAAATCAGCAGCCAAGTCAAGAGGGACTTCCATCAGATCCAGAGAGAGCTTTGAGAGAGTTTTGAGAGAGATTTGGGAGAGGAGCATAGAGTCGTTTGAAAGGTGTGTGTCACGTCCCGAACCGATAGCAGCCGAACGTGTAGTTCGGAACGCGACAGTGATATAGTCGTGAATGATCGGAGCAAACATAAGACACAATATTCCAAGGCCACACAATATGGACAAACATATTCTTTATTGATTCTCAAATATTTGAATTACATAACTTGACTCAACTTACAAAAGTAAAGAAAGGACTCACTATTACACTCTAATAAAGAGAAAGGACTCAAATAACAGGACGAGACTCCATGAAAAATAAAAGACACAGACTCGATTCTCCATAACGCTCATCACTCTTGCCCTTCCCCGTCTGATTGATTATCTTCAACGTCATTGCCTGAAAAAAATGTTAAAATAGGCTGATGAGTAAAAAAGCTCAGTAAGAATTACATCTCTCATCAAGCATGATATACGTGATTAGCCAATTAATCATGTTCATGAGCATGTAATGCATAAACGACATAACTTGCAAATCATGATAATCAATCTAACATGAAGGATGGATATCTAGGCTAAAGGCAGTTATAAGCTCAAGAGAAATAGGGATAAATTCCCATGCAGAGCCAAGGACAAGATATCAAAATATAGCAAGGACAGATACTTAGATGAACATAACTTCAGAATTGGCTATAATAAAATAGAGTTTCAATAAATATAAGCAGAATTAACAATCTAGCAGAATATCTAAATTATCAAAATAATAGAATGACAGAATATCATAATTTCATAATTTCTAGAATAACAAAATTTTTAGAATAACAGAATATAACAGATGTATAGACTTTGGTGCAATGCCACACCCAGAATTCCAATGGTTTACGGAATTGGACTTCCGTCCTATCTGACATTGATAGTCGCAGACCCAGAGCCCTTAATATTTCAGAATCAGATATGGCCAAATACAGAGTCAAAGGGTTATGTTCTCGAATTGATGACAAGGAAAATTCCCAAAAAGGGACACAGTGTCATAGATAATAGGGAAGTCAATCACGAAAATGCATGATATAACAAACTCGAGATAAATCTGAGAAAACTGGGTAATTGGCGTCCATTATGTCGCCGTCAATTATAAACTGCGTCCAAGGGGTGGTCGCACATTAGGTTGACCTTGACAGGCTGAAGGAAAATAACGACACTTTAAGTGGTCGCTTAATTAATAAATAGCATCCGCTATCACGTCGCACAAAGAGTAAACTGCGCCCCTATCATGGTCGCCAATTCCATTAGGCGCCCAAGTCATGGTCGCAGTTTAGAGATGTGCAAGCTTTCAGAAAGACAGAGTCACATATATCGATTCTTGGGTTTTTAGGGTACAACCAGCTCAGCCGGCCTTGAGAGAATCTAAGGCTACGACGAGGCTTATGGAGGTCCCAATGACTAACTTGCCAGTCTAAAGGAACAGAATGTCCAACTGAGGGCTCGTATGTCACCGAGAGTTGAGTGGGCAAGCGAGAAAACAAAACAGGGACCAAGTCTACGGATGTGAGACTGTGGTGCCAATGGATCCAGCGGTATTGGATCAAAACTCTCGAAGAAAATAGTCACAATGTCCATGTATTAATAACTTATTAAATGGTGTCCATAGAGAGGACATTACTCCAGAATTGGCATCTTTGTCAAGGCGCATATTCTTGATCTAGCGACCTTGTGTGTGTCGCCAATTCCATTATTATTCAAATACACAGCATGCAACAACTTTTTACAAAGCATGCAATAACTATATGATAAGATTCAAAACATGCTCACCAATTATATTTTTTAGATATTCGTTTACCAAATTTATATATATGGTTTGATGGGTGACCTTGTGAGGGTCACGAATCTCTTTTAATGCCCCCATGCTCAGGCGCAAATAGGCAAAACTACAGTAACTGATGTTTAGGCCATGAATAGTGTCACTTTCAAATTCCAAGGATTTTCAGGGAACAAAAATATAGAAAGATAAAGAAAATTATAGGGATTCCAGAAATATAAATATCATGATTTTAGGATATATGGTTAAATAGTTATTTAATTTCAAAGATAAAGTAATTATTATATATATAACAACAGGGATTAAATCGTTAATTAATTAACGACAAAGTAAAAAGTCGTTAATTAAGTAAATAATGACAAAGAAAAGGTCATTATTTAGGTAAGGTAATGAATAGTATTTCTCTACTTCAAACGCTTCGTTCTCGATGTATACAAGTCGGAATCACGCAATCTATATACCGAAATGAAGAGCCCAAAAAACTCTACCTAACGTGATGTTCAAAAAAACATTTACTCGAGAGGAGGGCTACTTTCGGCTAGGAGGATCGGAAAACAGAGGTACCAACACCACTACCTCGATCACTATCCCAATAACACACCCATAAAATTTCATGGCCAAAGGTCACTTCAGTGCCCACGAACTGACCGATAAAGTAAAACTGTATAACTAGCCCGCTACAGTGAATCGTGTGATTCACCGTGTAACATCAATAAAACTTGTATTTAGTTATCTCAATTATTAACTAGTTAATATTACTATAAAAAGGCATAGAAATTTATGAAAAGAATATGAGGATTTCAAAAGTATTCATGTCTAAGATTTTAAGCATATGGTTACATGATTATCATTTTAATTATGCGTTAACATATCTTACGTGCAGCAGAAAATCTTGAGAAAACTTACGTAAAACTAATAAATAAGAACATGATCATGCAAGATTTTATTATTTGACTGTTTTTACTTGAGAGAGAACACCTACCTTTTTACTGGGTTTGGACGACGAATAGAGAGAATCGAAAGGAAGATATATATATATATATGTATAACTGCAGTAGAGAATAACTAGAGCAGCAGCTCTCAAAGGATGGAAGGAGAAGAAACGACAGCTCCTTCTCTCAGCCGCAACAAGACCATGCAGGAAGAAGATGCTGACGACGACTGGCAACAGGGATGAAGAGGGCGTTTTGCTCCTCTTGCACCGACGGTAGCGACAACAGGCCGATGCACACTTTGCAGAGATGGAATCAACACGAGCAGCATCGTTCATGTCACAGAGGAAAGAAGAATAGTGGCTGGCTTGACGAAGGAGGCTTATTTATAATGGTTTTGAGGTTAGATTCCCTTTGGGATTTAAGTTTCCTCATGAAGAGTCCTAATGGTATATGGGTTTCCGACGTAGGCAATCCTACTAGTTATACATGTTTCCCTTCGTTCGATTCCTAACAGAGTCCTTATCCTGCTATTCCTCCAACTGCTAGAAAAGGGTAAGGTTTATTTAGATAGGTTAAGGTGTTTGAGACTGCTGGGCTCGTGGTTTTCAAAGCCCATTAAGGATGATATAAACATATATATATATATATATAGGTTATCCATAAGCCCTTTTTATTCTAATCTTTTATTTAAGAGACTTAGCTTGTTTAAGGCTCATTTATATATATGGGTTATTCATTTGGTTTTGGTCCCATGTACTTAAGGTTTTAAATTAGATAATGGTTAAGGCCCTTTTGTGAGTTGGGCTTTTAGATTTAGGCACTTTATTTAAATTTCTTTCTTTATTTCTATATCTCTTTTATTTATGCCTTTATTATCATTTAGGCCCATTTACTTTTTTTCCTTCTGAGCAAATTATCACTTTTCTTTTATTTAAAATTTAATTTCCATGACTAATATTTATAGTTATTTCATTTATTCTTTATTTAATTTTTCAGGGTGCTACAGTGTGAGTCTGAGTTTTTGTAAGTCATTGTTTCTGGCTTCTTGGTTCAGAACCAGAGTCGATCTGCTCTTTATCAGAGCTACATATTGTTTTACTATTTTTGGTTTGTCTGTTGCTTCTGTTTTTCAAGTTTGAACTCTTGTTATAGCAAGCTGTGAGTCAACGGTGGGTAAGCTATAATCCCCAGCGGTAGATGAGGATTCCTCTGATAGCTTAAGCTGTAAGGCTCAGCGTATGTTCGGAAGTTTTCCCCGAATCTATGGATCAGCGGATTGGAAGCTGTGAATCAGCAGCGAAGCCACAGTTGGTTTAAGTGTGGGGTGGACGTAGATCTCTGTAGGAGATCGAACCACCTAAAATTTACATGTCTATGTTTGATGGTTTGCGATTGTTGCATTTACATATCTGGCTGCTATCATGTTTCTTTAGGTTGAAATATCAAGTATTATAGAGTGTGAAGAAGGTATATCAAATGGTATTGCTCGAAGGATAAGTCAAGCTTATCTGAAAAGTTGTTTATCTTGCGTGAGGACAGTCATTGAGTCAAACCTTCGCCAAGTACCTCTCACATTTCATCTTCTTGGAATTCAGTTCTGCTGCTGCTGTGTTTCACCTGTCTACTAGAATTTACTCATTCTCTCTGATCATATCACTTGACTAAGTCTTTTGTTAATTCAGTGGCTCTAGTGACTCTGTGTGTAAATTGGTTGTCCTGTTTAAGCAACGTTTAATTTCGCATTTTATCTGCTTAATCTTGGTTTAAATTCAGTGTAGATCTATTCACCCCCCCCTCTAGATCTATATCACATGGTATCAGAGCCTAACTCTTCTGCAGGGACTAACATCCTGAAGAGATAGACATCATGGATGCTAAAGGAATGAAAGCCGAAGGACAATCTACGACCAAGCCTCCATACTTTGATGGTTCAAACTATGCATACTGGAAGAACCGTATGCAAGTTTTCCTGAGGGCAAAAGATTTTGAACTCTGGAAAGTTGTTAGCAAAGGCCCCTTCGAACTATCTGAGGATGAGGATTTATGGACACGAGAGCAGATCCAAAGATCAACACTTAACTGGAGCGCTATCAACGCCATCCAGTGTGCCCTTCATCCCACAGAGTTCTCCAGGATCTCATCCTGTTCATCAGCCAAGGAGATGTGGGATAAATTGGAGGTTATATACGAAGGGACATCCCAAGTGAGAGAGACTAAAGCCAACATGCTAGTCTCTGAATATGAGGCATTTAGGATGAGGCCGAATGATACTATCATAGAGATGTATGCTCGCCTCATGATTATCACCAATGGACTCAGGAGTCTTGGCAAAGTGTACTCTGAATATGAGTTGGTGAGAAAGATTATGTGTTCCTTAACTCCGATCTGGCACACAAAGGCGGCTGTTATTGAGGAGTCTAGGGACTTAAAGACCACCAAGGTTGATGAGTTAATCGGTTCACTCATGACATATGAGATGAACTTACCAAAGGTAGATGAGCTAGAGAAGAAGAAGAGATCCATTGCATTGAAGGCCAACTCCTGTAAAAGTGGGTCATCCAGCGACCACAGCTCCTCAGGGTTAGAGATTGAAGGTGATCAGCTCGCTATGCTGACTCAACAGTTCAAAAGGTTTCTGAGAAAAGAGGGAAGAAACTTTGGAAGAAGACAGCATAGTGACAGAAGATAGACAATGTATAAAACTAATCTTGCTAAAACGACTGACACCATTGTTTGCTATCATTGCAGGAAAGCAGGCCACATGAAGGTAGAATGCCCAGAGCTCCAGAAACTGAAGGAAAAAGCAAAGAAGAGAAACAAAGCTATGATAAGCACTTGGAGAAATGAGGATGAGGGCAATCTCAACTGCACCTCAGAGAGTGATGGAAAAGGAAGTCAAGTATGCCTTGTGACGACCCGGACTCCGGATATCGGATATACCCGATAGGATTACCGAGTAGACCCGATACCACTTGGAACCCGTGAAGCCTCCCAAGAGCTGTAAAGCTCCAAAGGGATAAAAGGATTGTTGTGTAGTACATTGAAGTCACAGATATAACAGTAAGCAATTAAATTTCATTAATCAAGTTTGCTAAAGTAGCAGAAATAAAATCACTTTTTAATTAACAGTTAAAATTAACAATTATACCAGAGTCCAGTCCAAAGGAAAGACAAGTATAGTACAACAGAAAGAAAAATGTACACTGAGGTTGGGGGAAGCCCGACGCAGGTACCGCTGGCAACTACGAACATGCCACACCAGGAACCGCGAAGGAAGAAGAGACGACCACACCTGAAATACAGGGGTGAGCCTCGTGTCACTGGCTCAGTAGGGGTCACGCGGATCCCCACTGAAAAATAATGCAGTAACACGGAACAACAGCTAAAACAGCAGTAGTAGTAAAGCAAGAAAATCTAAACTACAACTAGAAAGCTGTAAAAGAAAGCCGTAACAGAAGGAGTAGAATAGCTAAAAGGAAAGGAAAAAGCCGCACCGAGCAAAACACAGCTGCCGAACCAACTTCGGCTCCCTAACTACTCCAAACAACGACAGGAGGGCGAACCCTGATCTCACGAAGTCAGGAGTTACCGATCCATCGGCAGGCACAAGGCCCAAAGCGAAGGTCCTACAAAACTAGGCAAAACCTTATAAAAGACCTAGACAAACACAGACACTAACGCATACATGACTAGATAGTCATGCACGCAACAGAAAGCTATCCTCGGGCAAGGTCGAGAATAGACTAACTCAAAAGGGAGAGCTGATCTTGGACGAAGCCAAGAACAGACCAACTCGGAAGGGGAACACAGACTCCGAGAAACACGAGGGTCATGTGCCAAGTGATGGAAGCACCTCCTCACTAGAAGGACAGCTAGATGCGTCCATTGACGTCTTACACCGCGCCACAAGTATCTCGCTACGGATGTCAAAAATGACGAAGACTGAGATACTAATTGAACCGAACCAGGAACTACAGTAACGCGTGACTAGTCAGGGTCACGCCCATAGGCGTTCGTCCAAAATGCCCCTGACCACGTGTGCACACACAGGTTCAATGCCTTGAGCCAGGCCTCTAGCTAGTTTTCTCCCCCAGCAGGATGCTACTGCAAGGCAAGGGAGCCCACGGAAACTAGCCTAAAAACCGTATCTCGGGAACTGCCCCACCACCACTCCCAGGTAGGCCAACACTCGAGGTCGTCACACTACGACTAGTGGAGGCTCACTAGACACAGAGACTCTCAAACATAAATGCTGGAGTACAGACAGGCTAAGCACGCACTGTCACCCGTACTACGAAGCACAAAGGTAGTACACCAACTGCTAACAAACTCAGGACAGGGCAACTAGACCTACCAATGCAACGGTCTTTGAGTCTCATGACTTGAAGTGAAGATCGTCGCACAACGGCGGTGACAAGTCGCCAATTGTACTAATCCTATGTCGAGGAAAATGACACACGGAGACCTGAGGGTGCATCAATACCCTCAAAGTAGCTGGACATGCAAACCGAGGTAAGACAGCACCTCCAGGCTTCAAGAACCATGTCTCGATCTATCGAGACACACACAAGGTCGATTGTCAACCATTGGGTGTCACCGGGTTGACCAGAACCTAATAACGACTCTGAAGTAGCACAGAAACCTATCCAATAGCAAAGTACGCCTAGCTACCTTATAACGTGGTTATAGCCCTCATAGGACATCAAAATACGTCCACGGGACAATTGGCAAACGACGAGGTCAAGCCGCGGCACTTGGGAACCAACACATCGGGAAACGACGCTCAGGAATTAAGCAGAGGAACATACGCTGACGGTCAAACAATGGGCCGCTAGGGGACTGTAGCGGTCAAGGATTAGGCTGCTAAACACAGTCAACCATGAACCAACCTATTCGGTCAAACCACCAAAGCGGTCAAATATAGACGCGCTACACAGACTAGGTGGTCTAAGAGTAAACCGCCACACTAACTGTCTTAACCTATTGACCTAAGACAAACGGACTATAGTGGCCTAAGATAAGGACGCTACAACAAAGAGGCGGACGACTACGGTCAAACCTCAAGTCACGGTCTACCAATGGGCCGCTAAAGGGTCTAGACGGCCTAAGAGAAGGCCGCCCAAGACAAGGAATGTTCTAGTGAAGGACCGCTTCACTAACCACCATAAAACCGTTGACTAGAGTCAACCACACTAAGCGGTCTAGCAAAGGACCGCTCAAGCAAGCTGAACGGTCTATCGTAAGACTACTCAACTGCCACACGCTACAAAGGAACCTGCACGGCCACCCAAGTGCCGTCTAAAGGATACACATGGCCACCCACGGGCTGTCCGAAGGAAACATACGGCCACCCAAGGGCCGTCCGAAGGATATGAACAGTCCAGTATGCGCCGTGAAACACAGAAGATGGTCTATCGCGAGACAGTGCGACCCAAACTGACATACGTAAAATGGTTACACATTAGACCGTGTAATAACCTAAACGGGTACTGTAACGACCGTTCAGGCGTTACGGCAGGAAAACCATGGGATCGGCCGGATCTCATCCTTTCCACGCCCCGTTAGCTCCGAAACGAAGGGAATACAACCACAATGACGATATCAACCTTTCACACTCCAGAAGGGGTCAAATCGACGCACAAACGGCTAGAAACGGGCAATTCTACCGAATTGACCCAAATGGAATCACATGGGTTCTCGGGCTCCTACCGGTCCAAATGACCACCAATAACAACGAAATCAGTGGGAATGGAATGTTGATATTCAAGGGGTTCGAATGACACCAACTGATATGAAAACCATCGCCATTTTCCAGCGAACCCGACGAACACCCCAAAGACCTGATTTTCCCAAACTTGAATAAAACCCACTCGTTCTCGCACCGTTCGGAGTGAAACTACGAGGGAACATAGTAGAGAAGTAGAGCTTCCATCTCCCTACCTCCACCGATGATTCTGCATGCCGAAGCGACTAAATCGCGTCGAAAATAGCCAAACCAATGAACTACGCCGGCTTTGAATCCACCGGGGGATCACGCCGCGCCACGCTCAATCCGTCACTCCATCATGCTCCAGGTTCACTCCATCGCGTTCCCGCCTTAGCCAACTCACCACGGTCGCATGCCCTGCATCGAGAGGATGACAAAGGAGAGAGAATGAGAGAGAGAAAGTGAGGGTGAGAATGAGGGAGGAGAGACAGTGATAGAAGAATAAATAGAAAAGAAATTAGGAATTTTTCTAATTTCCAGAATTCTGATTTTTGTGTCGAAAATCCACTAACTCAGAAAAATACGGAAAAATAGCCAAAATGATCCTCGAGAAGAGCACATCGCAACTGTAGCGTCCTCGAGTCGATGAACTGAGAAATAAACTCACCACAGGGTTCCGTAACTTGTACGAGAGAAAAACCCACGCGGATCGTAAAACTCAACTCAAGACCTACAAAAGTGATCTGAAAGCACTCCGATAAGGATCCGAAAGATCCGATAAGAATCCAGGGCATTACAGCCTCCCCTCCTTCAAGAAATTTCATCCTCAAAATTTAAGGAGCTAGCTAGAAGAAGCAGAGAAGAATAAAGCCAAACATCTGCACTCGGAACAACACAAATCTCAAAAAACATAGTTCAGAGGGACACCGCCAAACCATCATCACAAGCACACGCTCTGGATCTCAAGGTAAATCGATCCACAGAACGAGTATGGCACACAAGTGAACACAAGTCTAACACCTCCAAAGCAAGGCAACGTCGCTGACGTCTCACAGGAAAGGAGACACGACTCATGCCATGACAACAGCAATCGATAACACAAAACGATAGACACAGTAAGCATCAGCTTAAACAAGGAAGCATAGTCCTCTCAGCTAACAGTTCGACATCATCGGCTCCAGTGCCAAGGGCAACAATGAAAGCCTAGTAGACAAGACGCCAACGACATCACTGGACCACAAACACAATCAAGTCAGTCCTCACTCAGATATTACATCTGATCGAGTCGCATGCTAACTCTACCAAGAAGGAAGAGTATAGCATAACTAACCGACAAGAGCATGGTCCACACGATGCTAAGACAAAATCACAGGGGAACAACGACAAAACAACAACGAGAACAACAATCTTGGGAAACGCATCTCAAGGACCACGATAACGTCCCGAGAGCACAACGCCCAAGAAAGAATTACAGAGAAGCGAAGGGTACTCAACCAGCAGAAATTCCGACAGATTCCCCAATACTCACAAATACCAGTGCAAACACCATAATGCCTCCAAGAACAATGGCACGACAACAAACAACATCAAGGCACATGAAGCCAAGATGAAATCACATCGAGAAAAACAATTCTCTCGATTGGCCAGAATCTTACAACTAACGATCCTCGACCTGTGGGTTATCTGCCCACACGCTCCCGCTACGCACTCATACAACGCACACAGGCGTCAGAAATATCTCGGCATCCGCATCTCAGCACAGACTCGGCGCCATCGCAAATCATGAAAATCACAATGTATCATGCCCCGAGTACTGATCATGCTAACAACCGATCACAAGTCACCTAAGTGCAAACAAAGGAGAGTACCGGCTTCAGCACAAAGCATAAAGAAAGGCTAATCTCAGCTTACCATTACATCCTGAAGGAATAAATGAGCCTTCACAACACATCGGCTGCTAGACACAACACGACAAACACGGTATACAACGGCTCTTAACACAAAGCTTAGGTCCAAAGCCAAGCAACCGTAGAACAAAGAGCAGATCAGGCTCAGAATAAATACTGTCCACACTTAAGTAGACACATGACAAAGGTCTCACCAAGGCAACAATTCCAAGGCTTACCTCGAAAAGACTCCACCAAACGGAATAAGAAGCATCAAGCTCACTAATAGTAGGTCACCAGGAAGGAAAACCCTAGGTTCGCTTGAGCATCTTCTCAATCGAGGCAACAAAGCAACCACTTCAACAGAAGCAAAACACCTCAGGAGCTGCACAGACTTAAGCTGGGACAACCAAAACAAGATAAGAATGTGCATGGCCATCACACCAACCAGAAAAGTCACCAGCCACCTGAACAAGCCATGGAAAAATCTCAAACAATGTACTGCAGATTCAAGCCTACCGGCGAACTCTACCAAGTACAGCACGATCGAGACAAACACCACGAGGAAAAGGAGCATCTCGTCGCATCCTGACGAGAGCAAAACCATCTCGTACAGTGCCAACACAGCACGCACAAGACCACTTACGGAAAATAAAGCGACAATGAATCGTGAAACCTAAGCCAGCGAAAGACTATACTGGACTTTTAGGACTCTGGACACTATATATCTTAGATTTTCATGTACTTCACACAACAACACTCTGATACCACCTGTGACGACCCGGACTCTAGATATCAGATATACCCGATAGGATTACCTGTTCTACCCCTTAGGCACAAGCATATGCAATTTTGTTTTGATGATAGCAACACAGTGAGAGTATCACAGTGAGCCAGTCATTGTGTTTAGCATACATTGCATTTTTTCATTTGTTCACTACTATATGCATTTGTTCATTTGTATGCATCACTCTTTTGGCAAGTCTATACATGGTGCATTCATGCATATAAAGTCTATACACTCCATTGCATTGCAGCATACACACACACAAGTCTATACATTGCTGCATTCCAAGTCTGTACATTGTAGCTATGTGTGTGCATTGTTTAACAAGTCTATACATTGCTGCTATGTGTGTGCATTATTTAACATGTCTGTACATTGCTGCTATGGCTGTGCATCGTTTGCATACTGCACACATGACACATAGCAAGTCTGCACATTACACACAAAGTCTGTTTTGCACACATGCACTCAAGTCTACACATCATGCATTCAGGCTTAAGTGTTAAGCACACGAAGTCTGTACAGCGGTTGCCATCATGCCTAGCAAGTCTGTACAGCGATTGCCTTCTTGCCTAGAAAGTTTGTACATCGTGTGTTGCTGAATGTCTGCACACTGTCTCACTTAGCGTCTCATGCTAAG
Organism: Amorphophallus konjac; assembly: GCA_022559845.1. Taxonomy (NCBI): domain Eukaryota; kingdom Viridiplantae; phylum Streptophyta; class Magnoliopsida; order Alismatales; family Araceae; genus Amorphophallus; species Amorphophallus konjac. Next base: position 378,855,323 of record CM040118.1, on the reverse strand, counting down.
TTTATACATCCATTTGCACAACACATAAAGTCTATACATTGATTGCCTGCTCATGCATGACTCTTTTGGCAAGTCCATACATCGTGAAAGTCTATACATTCCTCATTACCTTGCTTCATGCACTAAGTCTGTACATCGGCAAGTCTGTACATCGGACCAAGCCTTTGTGCATTAGCGTACATCGGCAAGTCCATACATTGCCTTGCTTCATGCAACTGAGCTGAGCAAGTCTATCCATTCCTCATCTTTACCTACGCTCAGTTCCATCAAGTCTACACATTCCTTACAGCAAGTCTATACATTCGTTGTGCATAGTCCATGAGCAAGTCTATACATTCGTTGTGCATAGTCCATGCATTCACTTCAAGTATGCACATTCTTCTGTTATGTCCATGCATTATCTTAGCAAGTCTGTACTTTGATTCAAAGTCTGTACATTGAGCGTCTCATGTTGCGTCTCATGCAAAGTCTGTACATTGAGCCTCTCAGGTTGCGTCTCATGCAAAGTCTGTACATTGAGCGTCTCACGTTACGTCTCATGCAAAGTCTGTACATCGGGCGTCTCATGCAAAGTCTGTACATCGGGCAAGTCGGTGCACTCAAACACTTGCTCGATGCATTGCATTCTGAGCATCTCATGTTGCGTCTCATGCAAAGTCTGTACATCAGTTAAGTCTATACATTCTATAGCTCAGTTCGCAGCTGAGTCTGAAGTCTGTACAGCCTATGTTCTTCATGCATACATATAGTCAATGCATTGTCTTGATAGCAAGCACGCACTCAAGTGTATACATTCATGAGCTATGCCTATGCATCGTTTGCATACTGTATCATTAAGTCGGTGCATCCATTTCTAGTGTACATACTTTGCTTGATGCATTCTGCATTACACACTTAGTTTGTGCATTATGCTCTCATGTTTCAACACTAGGCATTGCAAAGTCTATACATTGCTGTCGCATTGCAAAGTCTACACACTGCATTGCACACTACTAAGTATGTACAGGGTTTTACTGTCTTAAACTGATATTCCCTTCGACTGACTGACAGGTACTTATGCTCGAGGAGATTAAGAAGGGCACGTGATCCAAGAATCGATAAAGTGCTAGGATCGTGACACGTGGAATGTAGCCCAGCCAGGATGCTGCCATGTGGTCGAAATTTCTCAGATCTGGAGGATCCTTCTGGGTGGGAAATGTGGAAGACACACCTTCTTGCTGCTGCTATATATATGAAGACTTCTTCATCAGGTGAAGGCGATCGAAAAAAATAGAGGAGAGCCTGCACGATCCAGTAAGAAGGAAAAGAGAAGCAGAAGAAGAAAGAGTGTGAAGAGAAAGAGAGAAGAAGCAGAAGAGAAAGAAAAAGAAAGAGAGACAGTGAGATCGATAAAACAAGATAGCAGTCTGAAGATTAGTCTTTACTGGACCGTGGATCAAATCCAAGCCAGTCAGCTCTATTGAGAGCCACATTGTGTTTCATCGCATACAACTTTCTGTTGCTGTTTGTTTCCTATTTTCTTGTTTCATCCTTTTACTTTTCTTTAAGTTGTTAGTCAGCAGTTGTAGTGGAGGATTCCACTGGACAGGTCAAGCTGTAATTTCTCAGCGGGTGAGACTTGGTCTCGGACAGCAAGCTGTGTTGCTCAATGGGCAGAGGATGATTCCTTTGGACGGGTTAAGCTGTAGTCTCCAGTGGTTGTAGGCAAACTGTGATGCCCAGCGGTTCAAGCTTTGAGTCAGCAGTAATCCACACTCAGGTTGAGTGTGGGGTGGATGTAGGTCTGGAGGACCGAACCACCTAAAAATCTCTTGTGTACGGTGTGGTTTGATCTCATTGTGTGTTTGACGCTAGATGAATGCATAGGGGCGATATGGCTTGATTGCACACCGTGTGTTTGACTATGGTATTGAGTGTCATTTGATATTGTTATTCCGCAATTGCTCATTGTCCTTCTGAAGAAGGAGAGATTTAATTAGCTCTTCAGGTTATCTAGTTTTTGTCTAGTTAGCGAACTAGATTTTTAATTGGGCAAATTTTTTTTGGGGAGATTCATTCACCCCCCTCTGAATCCACTACACCGAACCCAACACTTGGTGATGCGGGACGGACACGGGAGACGACACTATATGGTGCCACCCTCGGACTCTAGATGAAGACACGACCAGCAACACACACCAGGGAGACACTAAGCCCGACACTACGAGCTCCTAGTGGCGAATGTCGCTAACAGAAGTGGAAGCTCACTCGTCATCCCAAGCGAGGGAAAGTGCGGACCGTGCGTGGTTAAGGAACCGGCGGAGGTCAAGGGTAGTCCGACTCAACTTCCGGACTCGGATCAAGTCGCGGGACGGGTCACTCTCACTCTCACAGTGGTGACATGGACACACGGGCTAGTACCTATCGCTCCCGGCAGCGGCAAAAGACCATATACTAGCTAAGCAAATGAACGCCAAGAGGTTCGGACCATTACCTCCACGCACCCGGCGTGGCGAAGACAACCCCGGTCGAATTACGGACTCCCGGTTAACAATTATTACAGCAATACACTAAGTCGACCCACTCCACGCAAGGAGGTAAAAGGTCACATGTGGGGTCCGGGAATCACGCAACTCGGGTTGACGGGCAGCATCTTGATGTCCCCTGGCGGTGCCGAACTTCGCGTTTTTGTGCTTTCCAAACAGCAGCTTCTACGGGCCTGCGGGGCCCACGGACGGCGCTGTCCTCCGGATCTGAGGGGGTGGGTCCCACTATGATGGGGACCTCTGGTGGCGCGCCTCCACAGACGGCGGTCGGCCGGGAACACCGATCGGGGGTCGATCGGCCCCGATTCCCAACTCTTGAACTAATAACCCACGGATTTTGGTTGCTGTCTTCCGGCGCGCACTCCGGTGAAAACGGCCGCTGCGATCAATCCCGACGTCGGATCGGGACGCATGAGCTATCGTTGGAAAGCTCTATTCAAATGCTTCAATTTAGACCCAAGAAGATATGCTGGATTTGGTCGGATCGAAACTTTATTGAATTTACAAGTCCCTATTGTATAGTAACCGAAATCTCAGATCTCCAGGGCACTTGTCTGGGAACCACCGTTGACCACCTAGTAAACCTCCGATTCAGCTCTTGAGCTCTTCTTAGGAGTTGTAGGGAATCAAACCACGGAACTGGGACTATTTTTAGAATTTGATTTTGAGTGGCTGCGATTTTGTATGATTTTTGGGGTGACTGGTGGTCGGATCTGGGAACAGGTGGACAGAACTGTAGATGGGTCAGAGAATGAATTTTAGAAAATATGAGATGGGCGAATCAAAAATTGAGAAAACTTGTGGATGAAGGGGTAGATGGATGGAACCCCCAGTAAAATTGGGCGAACTAACAGAAATCAAAAAGTGGCCCTAAGACATGAAACTTAGAACGGAGGTGAACCTGGACAGAACTCTAGCAGAACCGAAATGGAAGAGTGGACAAAAATCAAAATATAGGAAACGTGATCTGAATACTGACCTGATTTTTGTGGGTGGAGAGGAACATCCCAGGAACAACTCCTCCAAATTTGGTAACCAAATGAGCTCAGGGAAGATCTGTGAATTTCGAACAAGCCGCTGTGGTAATGCGTAGGCAGAACTCCGTTGATGGCGATGGCGGTGCGGTGGCGGCTCGTGGCGGCGGCGGCGATCGTCGGAACTGATACACGAGGAGTCACACCTCAGAATGGAAGCCTTCACAGCATCCAAGGGGGAGAGGGAGAGGAGAAGGGGGCGCACCAAGCTGGAGCTCCAAGAATTACTTTGATTCAAATGGCATTAATTCATCAAAATGGGAAAATACAAGTATTTATGTGTTACATCTCACATCTATCCATAACCGTAGGATCTAGGGGAAGGGGATGGAGGGCTAGGATGAGATGTGAACATCACACAAAAATTAAAATAAAAAAAACATGGAAGGGGGCGGCCTATTGACTATGGTGGCAAGGGGGGGACAAGTTGGTAGCCACCTTGGACTTTGAAGTCCACTTGTCTCCCATGTGCCTTTTACCATTCAAACTTCTAGATGCCTCCATTTGACATGTTCACTGACCCCACATGGGGCCCATGGGCTGAGGTGGATCAATGGGAGGGGCCTGGGGCTCCCGCGGGGCCCAGGGGTCCCGCGGGGCCCTGGGATCCCATTTTGCAAATAAGCCCCTCGTACACTCATAATTACATACCGAATACAATGAAATAAACACAAATTACACACACATAAAGGCTAACTAAATATGATAAATGGGGAGGCTCAAGGCGGAGTCTCCAGGCTGTCTCCGAGCCAGATGGACGCTGAGGTGGCTCGAGTCGTGCTCCGTGTGCGGTACCGGTGGCTCGGCATGTCGCGCCGCTCAACTGCTCAGGTGTCCGCACCAATTCTCCCCGGGTGGGAGAAACTCGACCCTGTCGAGTAAGGGTCTGCATCGCTCCTGTATCGCTCCAGTAGGTCCGGATCGATCCGCTGCAACTCGCCATGTGTGATCCATGTGTCCTCAGTAGCGGACCGTCCTCTCCATCGCACTAGGTAGCACGGGTAAGATCCACTCCTGGTAACTGTCACTTGCTCGTCCAGTATACGATCTATATGCTCACGCTGCCGTGAAAAAGGGGCAGGAGGTGGAAGTGGACACTCAGGTGTGGGATCACTCTCAAGGGGAGGAGATGGCTCAAAAGGCTCACTAGGGATCACCGCTGGGTCCCTATATGCAACAAGATCCGATACATTGAAGGTAGAGCTTATACCATATTCCTCGGGCAAGTCCACAACATACGCATTGGATCCAACGCGTTTCAACACTCTAAAGGGACCGGCTCCACGAGCTTGCAACTTCTTAACGGTTCCAGAGGGAAACCGTTCAGGTCTTACCCTGATCATGACGTAATCACCCTCGTGGAACTCTCGGTGGTGTCGGTGGGCATCGGCTAACTCCTTATACCGTGCATTACTGGCCTCAATGTGACGACGGATGTCATCATGCAAACTCCTAACATGCCTAGCAAACGACTCGGCTGACTCCGACACTCTAGCATGGATAGGCATGGGGATAAGGTCAACGGGTTTCCTAGGCCTACGACCGGTGACAATCTCAAATGGACTCATGCCGGTAGACTTATTCACCGAATCATTGTATGCAAACTCAGCCATAGGTAAAATGAGATCCCAATCCCCAATGCGGTCCTTAACTAGACACCTCAAAAGATCTCCCAGACTCCTATTGACCACCTCGGTCTGACCGTCTGTCTGGGGATGATATGCAGTGGAAAACTTGAGGTGAGTACCCATCATATGCCATAGTGTCTTCCAAAAGTAGGAAGTGAATCTAACATCACGGTCAAACACTATAGTGCGAGGCAACCCGAACTTGCACACCACATGCGTAAGGAAAAGGTGGGCTACCCTAGAAGCATCTGACGTCTTAGAGCAAGGAATAAAGAGGGCCATCTTCGAGAAACGGTCAACCACCACATAGACCGAATCATGCTTCCTGGAGGTACGTGGCAGTCCCAAAACAAAGTCCATGCTAACATCCTGCCACGGGACATCAGGCACGGGAAGAGGCGTATAAAGGCCCGAGCTTTACTTCTTCATCTTGGCCATAGCACATGTACGGCACTGAGCCACGATGTTAGCAACATCGCACTTCAAGCTCGGCCAATAAAATCGATGCTCCACTGCCTCAATAGTCTTGTTCCGACCAAAGTGGCCGGCTAGACCTCCCGCATGTAGTTCCCACACTAAGAAATCTCGAACCGAAGTTCGGGGAACACATAGCCTGCTACCTCGAAAGAGGTAACCCTCCTGAAGCACATACCCATCAAGGTCTCTCGAGGGTCCGGCCTAGAGGGTGGTAAAAATCTGACCGAAGTCAGGACAATCAACATAGGCCTCCCTCATCTTCTCTAACCCTATGACCTCGGCACTCATGGTGGTAAGCAAACATGCTCGCCGACTCAAGGCATCGGCCACCTTGTTCTATACTCCAGCCTTATGTTTCAGCACAAAGGTGAACTGCTGGAGATACTCGACCCAACGACTATGACGCGAGTTAAGCTTCTTTTGCGAATGGAGGTACCTCAATGCCTCATGGTCGGAGTATAGGACAAACTCCTGATGTAAAAGATAGTGCCTCCAATGCCTAAGAGCCTGAACAACTGCGTAGAATTCTTTATCATACGTGGAATATCGCAGTTTCGCGTCATTCAGCTTGTCGCTGAAATATGCGATCGGGTGGGACTCCTGACTCAAAACTCCTCCAATCTCAACACCCGACGCATCACAAGAGACCTCAAACACCTTCAAGAAATCAGGCAATTGAAGGATAGGTGTCTCGGTCATGCGCTCCTTGATGTCCTTGAAGGCGGCAGATGCGGCCTTCGTCCATACAAATGTGCCCTTACGGATGCAATCTGTGATCGGGGCGGTGACAGAGCTAAATCCGCGGATAAAGCGTCGATAGAACGTCGCAAGACCATGAAAGCTGCGGACATCATGAACGGTACGGGGTTCCGGCCACTCAACAATGGCCCGCACCTTCTCCGGATCGGCGGAGACCCCCGTACTAGACACAATGAAACCCAAGAAGGTAAGCTGAGGTGTCATGAAGGCACACTTCTGTTGGTTTGCAAACAGCTGCTCTCGCCGAAGAAGTAGACAGACCTGCCGAAGGTGGTCTAAGTGGTCCCCTGTGGTGCGGCTATAGATAAGGATATCATCAAAATACACCACTACAAAGACTCCAATGAAAGGTCGAAGGACCTGAGTCATGAGTCGCATGAAAGTGCTAGGGGCATTGGTCAACCCAAAAGGCATGACCAACCACTCATATAGACCGTCCTTGGTCTTAAATGCGGTCTTCCACTCATCACCTGGCCTTATCCTCACCTGATGGTAACCACTCTTAAGATCGATCTTCGAAAAGATAGTGGCACCTGCCATCATGTCCAGCATGTCATCAAGGCGGGGAATAGGGAACCTGTACTTCACGGTGATTTTGTTGATGGCACGACTATCAATGCACATTCTCCACGTGCCATCCTTCTTCGGGGCAAGTAATGCGGGTACAGCACATGGACTCATGCTGTCCCGAACAGACCCTCTCTGCACAAACTCATCGACCTGCCGTTTAAGCTCGGCATGCTCCGTGGGACTCATGCGATAATGAGGAAGGTTGGGCAAAGAAGAGCCCGGAACAAGGTCGATGGCATGCTGAATATCCCGCATAGGTGGGAGTCCCTCGGGAAGCTCATCGGGAAAGACATCAGCATACTCCTGCAGAATGAGAACAACCTCGGTTGGGAGCTCACCCTCGGAGTCCCGCTCCACCTCTCGGACCGTAATGGCAAACACCGGATAGCCCTGACTAAGCTCCTGCTCCATCTCCCGGGAGCTAATCATCATCAATCTCCTCGTCGAGGGCTCTCCTGGGCCAGAGGTAACGGTCATAGCCCGAGCTGGGGATAGGGTACTAGGCACGGGAACAGAAGGCTTCGGAGTACTCGGGCCAGTAGGACCCCTGACTGATGGGCGCCTGGGCCGAACGGGTTGGAGGGTGACCCGCTGGCCTGCGTGGTCGAAGGTACAAGTGTTCGACCGGCCATGGAGCGTGGCATCCCGGTCAAATAACCACGGCCTACCAAGAATGATACTGCCCACTTCCATAGGGAGAACATCACACTAGATCTCGTCATGGTAAGAGGGGAGCTGTAGCGGGACCAAGCACCGCAGCCTGACCGAAATGGAAGTGGTATCCACCCATGATACCTGATAGGGGCAAGGGTGGTCTACGGGTGTAAGACCAAGACGAGTGACAGCGTTTGTGGAGATTGCATTGATACAAATCCCGCTATCGATGACCACCTTGAAAATTTGCTTTCCCAGCCTACAGAATACATGAAGGATAGTAGTCCATCGCCAGTCATCACTGACCTGTGGCTGGGTGAGGATACATCTGACGACCCCCACGTAGGTATCGTCCGAATGCTGGGCATCCTGGGCCTCACCTCCCATCTCATAGTACTCGTCAGCTAGCTCTTCATCGGCCTCATAGCTGACTAACTCGAGGCCCGTAGGGGTGGTATCTTCGGCCTGTGTGTCCCCAATGTGAAGAGATGGGTGGGTGGGACACTGGTTAGCGAAATGGCCAAACCCATTGCAGCGATAACACTGCTGCCGTGATCCACTAGGCTTCCCAATCATAGGTCCTTTACCTTTATCCTCCCGACGGATAGGAGGCGTAGGCAACAAAGGACGTGCAGGAGGTGCGGGTGCCGGTGGATGGGCTATGGGTGGGGCTATAAGATGCTGGGGACGAGGAAGGTCCCTCGGGGGTGGAGGACGAGGCCTACGAGAAAATGGCTCGGGACGAGTGGGCTCCTGAGGTCGAGCCATTGGGGCCCTCGGATACGTGCCAGATGAGCCACGGGGCTTGACACTACGAAGGGGAAAGGAGCCCAACCGATGGGGTGACTCGAACTCGGCCTCGAATTGCTCCAATTCGAGAGCTACCTGATATGCCTGCTCCAAAGTGGTTGCATTGCGGTGAAAGAGTTCGTATTGATAATTGGGCCGTAAACCTCTTTGAAAGCGGGATATAGTCATAGTGCTCTCTTCCGTGACCCCACACCGTAAGTAATACTCATCAAACTCGGCGGTGTACTCGTGTACTCGGTCACGTATCGGTTCCCTTGGGAGATGCTTTGCCACTTGTCAATGAGACGTTGGCGATATGAGGCGGGAAGGTACTTCTCCCTCAACTTGGTTTTCATATCATCCCAAGTACCGATCTGGGGTTGACGTCGCTGGTTGAGCAGGCTCTCCACATTGATCCAATAAGTTTGGGCCTGCCCTTGCAGCTTCATCTTTGCGTATCAGACTCTTCGGTGGTCCGTCATCTCAAACCACTCGAAGTACCGATCCATGCCGTCCTCCCAATCTAAATACACCCTAGGGTCCAAGGACCCGCTAAAAGTGGGAGGGTCCGCACGCACACCCCTAAGAATGCGGTCGTCATCCTCGTCATCACGATTCCATCGTCGATGATGACGACCGTTACCCCCTTGATCATTATCAGATGCATAATCATCCACCACATGCACCTGTTGAACCCCAACATTCTCCACTTGAGCCCTTGGCATAGCGGGTTGCTGCACCGGCTCTTGTTGTCCATTCGTCGGCCCGGGTTGCGCCGCTACTGGGCCCCTCTCTAGGATGGCAATCCTCCCAACTAAGCCCTGGATGGACTGATCTGAACTCTCGGCCCGATCCTCGAGGGCTTTCATCCGCCCTTCTAGACGCGTTCCTATGCCATCCATACGCGTACTAAGGCCATCCATATGCGTGTCAAGACTGTTGTGCCCATGTGGTTTTGATGATGGTTTTAATGGTGGTTTTGATGTTTGGCATTTGTAGTGAGCTATTCACTGTGAGTCATCTTGTGTGAGTCAAATCGCTACTTCTAATATGGCTTTGCATAATTGATTATGTTCAGTCATGTTATATATTGGTCTTCAGGCGTCCCAAGTATGCACATTGTTTCATGTTCTCCAAGTCTATACAATGAAGTCTGATCACTGCATTTGCAGTCACAATGTCTTCACATTTGAAGTCTGTACATCGGACTGCTTCTTTTGAAGTCTATACATTGTGGCCTTGAAACTTCAAGTATATACACCTTCAGTTGAACGCAAAGTGTATACGTTGCAGCGTTAACTCATTGGGCTGCAGCGTCAACTCAGCAAGTATGCACATCGCATTCAGACTTCAAGTCTATACACTCCATCTTCATAGGTTTAAAGTCTGTACATTGGTTCAGACTCCTCAAAGTCTGTACAGCGTGAAGTCTAAATAGTATTTTCAGGGCTTGTCTTCGTGTCATTTACTGTAGATACTCGAGTCGTTTTCTTACTTTCTTTGTTTTATCACGTGTCGATTGAAACCGTTCCTCTCTTCTGTCCTCGTGTTGTCTTTCCTAGACCCCGTGTCTTCTCTGCCTTGTGACCACACTTCGTGTCAGTTTTTGTTTTCGTTTTCGAGTTGGTTTCAGTCCATGTTGTTCTCGTGCCGTTCTCTTTACTATTTGTTATGTCGTGTTGCTTTTGTATTCATGTCTTCGTGTTATTTTTGTGTTTGAGTCTTCATGTTATTTCTGTCTTCTGTCTTCATGTTCATTTTACTTCATGCATTCTTCTCTAAGTTCAAGCGTTAAGTGTCTCAAGTCGAGTCTGACTGTGCTGTCTCCATGTCATCCTTAGTTCGAGTCGGTTCTTTGTTATTTCTATCTTCGTGTTGCATTTCCTAGACCTCGTGTCTTTCTTGTTTTGAAACTACACTTTGTGTCGGTTTCTGTTTTCGTGTTTCTCTTGTGTTTATGTCCGCGTGTTGTTTTGCTTCTACCTTCGTCCAGGTTTCCTCAGACCGCATGTCTTCTACCTTTTTAGTTCCGTGCTATTTCCTTTTTCCCTCGTGCTGTTCTCTTTCTACTTCGTGTCGTTCTCTTTGTAGTGTCAGCTTTATTATTGTATATCTCGTGTTGTTCTCTCTCTACTTCGTGTCGTTCTCTTGGTAGTGTTTGTTTTGTCACCACTGTATCTCGTGTCGTTCTCAGTATAGTGCACCTCTTGTCGTTCCCACATACCTCGTGCAGTTTTAGCTTGAGTGTCAACCAACTCATTTCAGGTAGATATATAGAGCAAACCCTGAGTATTAATAGTTTTTATCTCCTTGCAGGTCCGAGGAAGAGTATTCCCCAATAACTGGGCTGCACGTGATCCTATACTAGAGGAACAAATACGAAAAGGGCACGTGGCAGGAAAGTTCTGGATCAAGCGTGGGAGGCACATGCACTTTGTACCCTATCATCCTGCTGGCTGCTGATATAAATGGAAGAAAGGCTGATGAAGTAGAAAAAGGACATGAGCCAAAAGGAATAGAGGAGCAGAGATCGAGAGTGAGAGAAAGAGTAGAAGAAGAGGAGAAGAGAAAGAGAGAAGAAAGTGAGAGAGAAGAGAATAGGAAGAGAAGCTTACCTGAAGATCTGACTACTGGACCGTGGATCAAATCCAGGCCAGTCAGCTCCATGCGAGCCACATTTGTGTTATCTGTCTTTACAGCTTTCTGATCGCTGTGTATTTTTCCCTTTCTTATTTTTCCGTTTTCATTTGGGTTAGCTCTGTACTTCCGATCCTCTGGACTGAGGTTGGGTCCCTCCTGGTCTGGAGGAAGAGAGGTCTTCGACCTCTAGTCTGCAAGTGGCTGGAAGTCACTTGTGTGTTCCCTCTGGTTTGGAGGAAGGGAGATCTGATCTCCAGTTCTGGGCTTGTGGGTTGCAAGTCCAGGGGTTCCCTCTTGGTATAGAGGAAGAGAGACGCTAGTCTCTGGTTTTCTAGTGACCGAGGGTTGCTAGAGGTTCCCTCCAGGTTGGAGGAAGAGGGGAGTCTGTTCCCCTGGATAAGCTGTGTATCAGCTTCTGTTGGCAAGCTGTGTTGCCCAGCTGTTAGTGAAGCCACACTTAGTTTGAGTGTGGGGTGGATGTAGGTCTGGAGGACCGAACCACCTAAAAATATCTTGAGCAGTGGTTTGCATTGTGAGTGTGCTTCCGCTAGATGCTTGAATAGGCGCGTCTCTTGTGTTTGCTCCTTGGTTTAATTGAATTTGGTTTTATTCTGAGATTACGTCCAGCACTTGAGTTTTTATTTGGGCATTAATTGTAAAAGGATACATTCACCCCCCTCTGTATCTGGGCATTGCATCCTAACAATTGGTATCAGAGCGGGTGTCTGCCTAGAAGGTCCAGCGACCTGCAGATCCGATCGTGTAGTCTTCGATACTTATCTTGTTTTAGTGCATCAATACTCTTGTTGCCTCGAATCTACCTGCTATTTGTTCCCATGGCTAATCCACCGATTTTTTGTGGTACACACTTCAGTGCATGGCTTGCTAATTTAAAGAGTTATGCTAAATCTATTAATCGAGACCTGTGGAAAGTAATTTCACACGGTCCTCATGAACTACCAAAGAAAAAGTCCAAATGGACTGACAGGCATACCTCTTTGCATGAAGAGAATCAGAAAGCTTTTAATCTGATGAAAGCAGCTACTGACAGAGCCTTATGGTCTTGTCTTTATGATTGCAGTTCTGCTAAAGAGATTCTGAACATGCTGAAGCGAATTCAGAAGACAAAGAAGGACAGCTGCATGATGGCTGATAGAAATAATCAAGGCAGCATTCAAGATGAAGATGTTGAGGTAAATCCTTTTGAAAATTATACTGTAGATGATTGGGAAAATGCATATGCTGAATTGCTAGAATCACATGAGAGCTTAAGAAGTCAGTATAAAAAGTTGAAAAAAAATACTGGGTTTGAAAGGTCTAGATCCCCATGTGAAAATTGCTCCAGTATCAAGCAACATCATGATACCTGTCTATCTAATATTCGTAGGTATAAAAATCAGAACGAAAACTTGATGAAGGAATGTGAATGTCTGAAATCTGATCTAAATAAGCTGAAATCTGATCTAAATAAGCTGAAATCTGAAGATAATTCTCTTAGAAAGTTCTCCAAAGAAAATGAAGAAAGTTTAGAGAAACTGAAAAAAGAGAACATTCTCATGATTGAGAAAATTGAAGCCATAAAATTTGTGAATGTGGAATTACAGAAAGATATTGAAGAGAAGGAAAAAGATTTGAAGAAATTTATGGCTGGAAGAAAACTTGAAACTAACTCAGAAGATCAGATATTAATAAATGAGTTAATTCAGAATGACAAGCTTAAGGAAGAAAATGAGAAGTTAAAAGTGCTGAACACCACTATGTCTGAGAGGTTTCTAGCTTTAGAAAAAGGGAAATTTGTTTACTTTGAAGAATCTGAAAAAATGAAAAATCTGGAACAAGAGGTTGAGGATTGCAAAATTGCAAACAAAGTGCTAAGCGAATGTGTAAATTGCAGTGAACAAGAAATTGCCAGTTATGAAATACACATCGTTTCTCTACAAAATAAAATTGACGATTTGAATAAATCCCTGTCAAAATTTATGAAAGGACAAGAAAATCTGGACAGGTTGTTAGGTGTTAAGGTCAATACTCAAAAGGAAGGGTTAGGCTACAACGATATAAATAAAAAGGCCTTCAAAAATAAGCTAATGACATCTTTTTTTAAAGCATCTGATGTAGCCACCACCTCAGAAAATAAACAACCAAATGTTCAGAAGAATCAGAAACAAACAAAAGTTATTGATATGGTCAGTCATGTGAAGAAAGGATTGGATCACACTGAAAATGTGCATGCTGTAAAACACACTGGTATACCGAGACATGCACATAAGAGGGAAATCATGAATTGTCATTACTGTCACAAGATAGGCCATTTGATGCATGAGTGTGAATTAAAAGAACTGGATGATTTAAATGCTCAAATGATGGATGCTGGGAAATATCATGATAGAAATCCTGCTGCTCATTCAAAGAAAAGTGAATGCTCGCATTGTGGTAGATTAGGCCACACCCTTGTTCAATGTTGGTTTGCTAATGGAAAGAAAAAACCACTCTCACATCATGCTAAATCTTATGCTAACCAACATGCTCTTAATATCAACAAAACTACTTCTCTGAACCAGCATGTCAAATGTTTTAATTGCAACAAGCTGGGGCACAAGGCCACTGAATGTTGGGCAAGCATTTTTAGAAGAGAGTCTCCTTTCTGCTCCCATTGTGGGAAGCATGGGCATGCAGTCAAGGAATGCTGGCATGTCCAGGGTAGGACTAGAAATTTCAAAGGATTTGGTAGGAACGAACATGTTCTTAAAAGAATTCCTGTTTGCTCAAATTGCAGAAAACCAGGCCACCACGTTGCTGCTTGATGGGTGGCTGGTCATGAAAGAAAAAAATTTCATAATTATAACAGAAACCCTCATGCTCACTCTTATAATGCTCAAGTTCATGCTAGTGTACATAAGAGGAACATGAAACCTGCTAGTTCATGCCACTATTGTGGGCTGTCTGGGCATTCAATGCATAACTGTTTTATCATGAACTCTGACGACTATTTGGCATAGAAGAAGATGCAGGCAGTCCCAAAAGGGGCCAATTACTATGCAAGACCCAAGACCACTTGGGTACCTGCTAGTGGAAAATAGGAAGGTGCCTGGCAGGTGTGCCTTGGATGGAATAAAGGGGTAATAAACCAGGGCACATAAAACGACCCCATGCCTGAATGCCTCAGGTAAATCTACTGCTGCCTTCCTAATCTGAATTCAATTCTTAATCCATCAGACTGATGATTGTTGTTGAACATATAAACTGCCTGTTTTAAACTAGACATGATTATTATGATTAGAACAATCTTACTTGTCTGGCATGCCCTTTGATCATCATGTTTGACCATTATGGTATATCAAATAGTAAGCTATAATAAGGGCAGGGAAAATCTGTCTGGAGGTGCTTACTATGTGTGAGGTGGTCCTTCTGACCAAGTGCTCCGCCTAGTACCATAGGTCATTCTACTGAACAGGGCAGCCTGAATGTGCATGAATCACAAATTCATTTGTTTAGTGTTCATGGCAAACACTGCATGCTCTCAGAAAAAGCTTCATGCTCATAGTCAGGGGGAGGTATGCTATTTTTATGTCAATATACTGACTCATGCTCATTGCATTACATTCCACTTATTAAAAAAAAATACAAATAATTAATATTTCCAAGAGTTGTGTGTGAGATGCCCTCGCATGGACTGAAAAAGGAGCTTGTCAGGTCATCTGGTATCAGAAGAACCTTTGTCTGCCAATGTGGTTATTTGGTGCTGAGTTCAGTCATCTCATGAGGTTGCAGCTTATTGCTCAAGAGCACTCTCTGGTTTCTAGATTGAATCTCCTTAGGAAGATTTTATGTGAGCTCCTTGGACTTTACTCTCTAGAGTTATCTCTCACCTGCTGCTTTGCTGTATGGAGTGCTTCTCATCTCATCTCATCTCTCTCCATCTTGTTTGTCACCTTCTTATCTTTGTTTTATCCCCTTTAGTTCAGGAATTCTCTTGAAGGAAAATTCCTTCTTTTAGCTTTGTCACTCTTATCAGATTTGATCAGAATACCTTAAACCACCCAAAATCTTGTGTAACAAGTTATACCTGTTAATAAAGAACTTTAATGTATGGGGGTTATATTTTATCCTTTAATCCTTCCAAGGTATTCCTCAATTGTTGGTCAACACATTGTAAAAATTTCTGTTAAATGGAAAAGCTTTGCTGAGGATTTCGTCTTAACTGAAACTTATGTGAAGATGGCTGTGAGATAACAAATTGTGTTAAGTAAGGGTTCTGTCTTGTGTCTAAGATCTTGAGAGGTGCTACCAGGGAATACGCCATTCCTTGTGGCAGAGCAATGGCTATTGTGGAGAAATAGATATTCTAGATCAAAGAAGTCTAGAGGTTCTGTCATGATACAGTTAGCTATCTCTATATATTATGGAAAAGTTGAAAAAAAAGGGGGGGGAAAGAAAAGTCAACAAAAAAAAAATCATTGGTTTTCATTGTCATAAAGGTAGCTTGTCCTGAGTAACCAGGGATTCTGGTGTCTTATAAACATGTCTCCTTGTGTAAAAAGGGATAATTCTACCTAGTGCTCAACAAATTGGTTGACTCTGTATGCGCTCTCTTGTCCTTAAATGAGGTAATGAACTGTGCTTAACTATCTGTTTGGTATTTCTTTGCCTGACAAACATAAGGCTCCTCCGTTCTTGGCTCTAGCTTCATTTCCAGCAGCAACCAGCAAGAAAGAGTTGATACTCTGAGAGTTACGACAAATGGATCAGCCAGAATCCGTCGCTCATGTGGAAAGGAAGAGGAAGGGAAAAGAAATAGATGAGGAGCCTTCGTCCAAGCAGCAAAGATGTCTTGAACCAGAAACAACTGCAGAAATGTCTTCAGCACAAGGTACTAGGCCCTCTCAGTCTACCGTGTTTTTAGAGAGTGGGAAAATCATTCCTCCAAGAATAGTAGATTTCGGAGATGAAACCCTGGTTTTGAAGTTTCCAGAACTTTTGGAGATTCTTGAGTTTCAGGAATGGAGGAAATTCCTAGAAAACCACCGTGTCTATTACCCTAGCCTGGTAATGGAATTTTACAATAATTTTTCTTTGAGCCGAGATAAATCTGCTTTGATCTCGTCTGTTAAAGGAGTTGAGATGACAGTAACATGTGACTCTCTCTACAAAGCTCTTAGTATTCCAGAAAAAGGGGAAGTGGAGAGAGGATATAAATATAGTCTGCATGAAGCCTTTTCGGTTATTACTGGTAAACCCAGTAACATTCATGACAAGGGGCAGTTGAAGCTGAAAGCTTACCAAACCTCGTCATTTCCCCCTCTTCACAAGCTTCTTCAGAACATCATTGCTTCAATAGTCACCCCACAGACTGGTGCTAGAGGAAGAATCACAGACACACAGAGGTTCCTATTGTTCTGCCTGATTCAGAATGTAAAGATCTGTCTGCCTGAAGTTATTTTTAATGTCTTGAAGGGGTGTATGTGATCCAAAAGACATCTGCCCTACGCCGCCCATTTGACAGACATCTTCAAGTATTCAAAGATTCCCTTGGATGGAGAGGCCATGTCAGAAGTTAGGGCTCGAAACATTTTTAACATGAATTTCGTTTCAGTATTTTTGGGGTTGGAGGGCTCCTCTCTTGGGGCAGGTTAAGGCCCAGAAAGTTAAGGAATCACAAGCTCAGGGGGAGCTTCTGGAACACCCTCAAGATTCAACCCAAACAGTTTTAGCATCAGCTTCTGAGGTTGCTCTACATGAAACACCATCTGAACATCCACAGTCAACTATGTCTGCTGCACCCACTGAAGTATCTTTTTCTTTTCAGAAGCTTGTCGAGTTTGCATCTGAAGAAGTCAGGTTGTCTGAAAACAGCATTCAGACTGATCTAGATACAAACATTGATGGTCTGTTTGATTCTTTTGGGAAGACATCAGACGAAGTGAGGGTGCCCTTGGAACAGCCTGATCAAGAGCAAGTAAGTAATGATCAAGAACTTGCTGATTTTGTTAATATCATTCTAAGAGAAGCTGTGGAGAAAAGTTTGGAAGAGGCTGAAAACGTAGTTACATCTGAAATTCTAGAACAGGCACCTGTTGAAAGTCCTGCAGATCATAATCTCATGGAAGATATAGTGGATGAGTGTCAGGAGAAAGTTCCTGTCATAGACCTAGAAACAGAATCATCTAGTGAAGAAGAGGCACATGAACATGTAGGTCCTGACAAAGACATCCAAGCTGAAGATGAAGATCAGGCTCCAGCAGTAGACAACAAAACGCCAGTGCAAGAAGAAACAGATGAGAGAACTGCACCTGGCTGTGAATCTTTTGGTACACCTCTAGGTCAACCTCGACTTCTATCTGCTAGGGCGCCAAATATTGAAGAACTTCTTATAAATTTGACTCAGCAAATGCAAAGACAAGATAAGAAAATGGATGATCTGCTCAAGTATGTCTCTCTTAACATCAATCAAGTCCATTCCAGGCTACTGAAGCTTGAGATCTCTCTCCTAACTGAATGGAAAAGGTTTCTGTTAAACAAGAAAGCTTCAGATGATGCCAACAGGTCCTTGATGACAGGCTTGCAGGAGGCATGTTTAAAGATCGCAACAGCACTTCGTGAACTACAAGATGCTCAAATTTCCTCCTTTAAGTCTTCTGCCAGCATTATAAATCACTGTTTTGAGATCAGGACATCCTTAGAAGTTTTGAAAGGGTCATTCAGTGCCCTAGGTCCAGATGTCCAGAAGATCTATGATAAGCTGATCGCTTTCTTAACAGAAATGACAATTCTGACTGACAGATATGAAACAGTTAATATTCGCCAAGACGACATCATTTCTGAAGTGGCAAATGTCAGAAGCGCTGTGGTGTATTGGCTAGCTGAATTGTCCAATGACCTGAAGGAATTTCACTCTACCTTGGGTTCAGCTCCTGGCCAGGCTTCCTCTAGCAGAACTCCACCTCAAGAATATACCCCTGCTGCTCCTAGGGGGAGACCACCACCAGGTAGGCCGCGTGGCCCTTCCAGTAGACAAGCCAGATATTTTAATCCTTAAAAAGACAATCATCTGTATCTTGTTGCCCATTTAGAGGCTCTCTTTCACACTCTTGGATTTGCTTAATTATATCTCATATCATTTGCATTTCTGTCTCCTTTTGTCTCTTTCTTTTTGATGTTGCCAAAGGGAAGAATTGTGATCTTGCATTTTTGAAATCTCCACGTGCATATGCATTCTTATCATCCCATGATTCATCTTGGATATATCAAGGGGGAGATTGGTTTTCAATTATAGCATGCTGGTTGCTTTCATTTCTCAAACTATTTTCTTTTTGATGAAGTCAAAGGGGGAGAATAGTTTGAGTCATCAGACTTCTCAAATGACTCACTATGTAGTGTTTTCATCATCAAAAAGGGGGAGGTTGTTGTGCCCCTGTGGTTTTGATGATGGTTTTAATGGTGGTTTTGATGTTTGGCATTTGTAGTGAGCTATTCACTGTGAGTCATCTTGTGTGAGTCAAATCGCTACTTCTAATATGGCTTTGCATAATTGATTATGTTCAGTCATGTTATATATTGGTCTTCAGGCGTCCCAAGTATGCACATTGTTTCATGTTCTCCAAGTCTATACAATGAAGTCTGATCACTGCATTTGCAGTCACAATGTCTTCACATTTGAAGTCTGTACATCGGACTGCTTCTTTTGAAGTCTATACATTGTGGCCTTGAAACTTCAAGTATATACACCTTCAGTTGAACGCAAAGTGTATACGTTGCAGCGTTAACTCATTGGGCTGCAGCGTCAACTCAGCAAGTATGCACACCGCATTCAAACTTCAAGTCTATACACTCCATCTTCATAGGTTTAAAGTCTGTACATTGGTTCAGACTCCTCAAAGTCTGTACAGCGTGAAGTCTAAATAGTATTTTCAGGGCTTGTCCTCGTGTCATTTAGTGCAGATACTCGAGTCGTTTTCCTGCTTTCTTTGTTTTATCACGTGTCGATTGAAACTGTTCCTGTCTTCTGTCCTCGTGTTGTCTTTCCTAGACCCCGTGTCTTCTCTGCCTTGTGACCACACTTCGTGTCAGTTTTTGTTTTCATCTTCGAGTTGGTTTCAGTCCATGTTGTTCTCGTGCCGTTCTCTTTACTGTTTGTTATGTCGTGTTGCTTTTGTATTCATGTCTTCGTGTTATTTTTGTGTTTGAGTCTTCATGTTATTTCTGTCTTCTGTCTTCATGTTGATTTTACTTCATGCATTCTTTTCTAAGTTCAAGCGTTAAGTGTCTCAAGTCGAGTCTGACTGTGCTGTCTCCGTGTCATCCTTAGTTCGAGTCGATTCTTTGTTATTTCTATCTTCGTGTTGCTTTTCCTAGACCTCGTGTCTTTCTTGTTTTGAAACCACACTTCGTGTCGGTTTCTGTTTTCGTGTTTCTCTTGTGTTTATGTCCGCGTGTTGTTCTGCTTCTACCTTCGTCCAGGTTTCCTCAGACCGCGTGTCTTCTACCTTTTTAGTTCCGTGCTATTTCCTTTTTACCTCGTGCTGTTCCCTTTCTACTTCATGTCGTTCTCTTTGTAGTGTCAGCTTTATTATTGTATATCTCGTGTTGTTCTCTCTCTACTTCGTGTCGTTCTCTTGGTAGTGTTTGTTTTGTCACCACTGTATCTCGTGTCGTTCTCAGTATAGTGCACCTCTTGTCGTTCCCACATACCTCGTGCAGTTTCAGCTTGAGTGTCAACAAACTCATTTCAGGTAGATATATAGAGCAAACCCTGAGTATTAATAATTTTTATCTCCTTGCAGGTCCGAGGAAGAGTATTCCCCAATAACTGGGCTGCACGTGATCTTGTACTAGAGGAACAAATACGAAAAGGGCACGTGGCAGGAAAGTTCTGGATCAAGCGTGGGAGGCACACGCACTTTGTACCCTATCATCCTGCTGGCTGCTGATATAAATGGAAGAAAGGCTGATGAAGTAGAAAAAGGACATGAGCCAAAAGGAATAGAGGAGCAGAGATCGAGAGTGAGAGAAAGAGTAGAAGAAGAGGAGAAGAGAAAGAGAGAAGAAAGTGAGAGAGAAGAGAAGAGGAAGAGAAGCTTACCTGAAGATCTGACTACTGGACCGTGGATCAAATCCAGGCCAATCAGCTCCATGCGAGCCACATTTGTATTATCTGTCTTTACAGCTTTCTGATCGCTGTGTATTTTTCCCTTTCTTATTTTTCCGTTTTAATTTGGGTTAGCTCTGTACTTCCGATCCTCTGGACTGAGGTCGGGTCCCTCCTAGTCTGGAGGAAGAGAGGTCTTCGACCTCTAGTCTGCAAGTGGCTGGAAGTCACTTGTGTGTTCCCTCTGGTTTGGAGGAAGGGAGATCTGATCTCTAGTTCTGGGCTTGTGGGTTGCAAGTCCAGGGGTTCCCTCTTGGTATAGAGGAAGAGAGACGCTAGTCTCTGGTTTTCTAGTGACCGAGGGTTGCTAGAGGTTCCCTCCAGGTTGGAGGAAGAGGGGAGTCTGTTCCCCTGGATAAGCTGTGTATCAGCTTCTGTTGGCAAGTTGTGTTGCCCAGCTGTTAGTGAAGCCACACTTAGTTTGAGTGTGGGGTGGATGTAGGTCTGGAGGACCGAACCACCTAAAAATATCTTGAGCAGTGGTTTGCATTGTGAGTGTGCTTCCGCTAGAAGCTTGAATAGGCGCGTCTCTTGTGTTTGCTCCTTGGTTTAATTGAATTTGGTTTTATTCTGAGATTGCGTCCAGCACTTGAGTTTTTATTTGGGCATTAATTGTAAAAGTATACATTCACCCCCCTCTGTATCCGGGCATTGCATCCTAACAAAGACGTTCCATAATGGCTCGGAACATCTCGGCCGTCGAGGACTCATCGGAGCTACGGGCCCGGGAATCCGCCATAGGTGGTGGTGGCGAGTAGTGGGTACCTCGACGGGTGGGCATGCAAAGACACACGACCTAGAAGACACCGACTAATGCAAACACTCACTAGATGATGCACTTAGACCTAACCAATATCCGGTATGAGGCGGAGATAAGCGATCCGAAGATCACTCGTGCAAGTACGCTACCCTCCCGATAGGCATAACCTAATGTTCGGGCAACGCCTTTTAATATACCGAGCTATTGGGTGAAATGTAATTTGAAAACACTTTTTTTGTTGTTGTTTTGAAATGATGATCCTAGACCCGACTTATACTATGCAACACATATGCAACGACTACCCTAGACTCCACTCGCTCTGATATAAAACTGATGCGGGACGGACACGGGAGACGACACTATATGGTGCCACCCTCGGACTCTAGATGAAGACACGACCAGCAACACACACCAGGGAGACACTAAGCCCGACACTACGAGCTCCTAGTGACGAACGTCGCTAACAGAAGTGGAAGTCACTCGTCGTCCCAAGCGAGGGAAAGCGCAGACCGTGCGCGGTTAAGGAATCGGCGGAGGTCAAGGGTAGTCCGACTCAACTTCCGGACTCGGATCGAGTCGCTGGACGGGTCACTCTCACTCTCACAGCGGTGACATGGACACACGGGCTAGTACCTATCGCTCTCGGCAGTGACAAAAGACCATATACTAGCTAAGCAAATGAATGCCAAGAGGTTCGGACCATTACCTCCACGCACCCGACGTGGCGAAGACAACCCCGGCCGAATTACGGACTCCCGGTTAACAATTATTACAGCAATACACTAAGTCGACCCACTCCACGCAGGGAGGTAAAAGGTCACATGTGGGGTCCGGGAATCACGCAACTCGGGTTGACGGGCAGCATCTTGATGTCGCCTGGCGGTGCCGAACTCCGCATTTTCGTGCTTTCCGAACGGCAGCTTCTACGGGCCCGCGGGACCCACGGATGGCGCTGTCCTCTGGATCTGAGGGGGTGGGTCCCACTATGATGGGGACCTCTGGTGGCGCGCCTCCACGGACGACGGTCGGCCGGGAACACCGATCGGGGGTCGATCGGCCCCGATTCCCAACTCTTGAACTAATAACCCACGTATTTTGGTTGCTGTCTTCCGGCGCGCGCTCTGGCGAAAACGGCCGCTGCGATCAATCCCGAAGTCGGATCGGGACGCATGAGCTATCGTTGGAAAGTTCTCTTCAAATGCTTCAATTTAGACCTAGAGAGTTCTGCTGGATCTGGTCAGATCGGAACTTTATTGAATTTACAAGTCCCTGTTGTATAGTAACTGAA
The DNA here is from genome assembly GCA_022559845.1 of Amorphophallus konjac. Lineage (NCBI taxonomy): Eukaryota > Viridiplantae > Streptophyta > Magnoliopsida > Alismatales > Araceae > Amorphophallus > Amorphophallus konjac. Next base: position 378,833,054 of record CM040118.1, on the reverse strand, counting down.
ATCTCAGATCTGCAGGGCACTTGTCTGAGAACCCCCGTTGACCGCCTAGTAAACCTCCGATTCAGCTCTTGAGCTCTTCTTAGGAGTTGTAGGGAATCAAACCACGGAACTGGGACTATTTTTAGAATTTGATTTGGAGTGGCTGCGATTTTTTATGATTTTTGGGGTGACTGGTGGTCGGATCTGGGAACAAGTGGACATAACTGTAGATGGGTCTGAGAATGAATTTTAGAAAATATGAGATGGGTGAATCAAAAATTGAGAAAAATGGTGGATGAAGGGGTGGATGGATGGAACCCCCAGTAAAATTGGACGAACTAACAGAAATCAAAAAGTGGCCCTAAGACATGAAACTCAGAACGGAGGTGAACCTGGACAAAACTCTGGCAGAACTGAAATGGAAAAGTGGACGAAAATAAAAATATAGGAAACGTGATCTGAATGCTGGCCTGATTTTTTTGGGTGGAGAGGAACATCCCAGGAACAACTCCTCCAAATTTGGTAACCAAATGAGCTCGGGGAAGACCTGTGAATTTCGAACAAGCTGCTGTGGTACTGCGCAGGCAGAACTCCGTTGATGGCGATGGCGGTGCGGTGGCGGCTCGTGGCGGCGGCGGCGATCGTCGGAACTGATACACGAGGAGTCACACCTCAGAATGGAAGCCTTCACAGCATCCAAGGGGGGGAGGGAGAGGAGAAGGGGGCGCACCAAGCTGGAGCTCCAAGAATTACTTTGATTCAAATGGCATTAATTCATCAAAATGGGAAAATACAAGTATTTATGTGTTACATCTCACATATATTCACAACCGTAGGATCTAGGGGAAGGGGATGGAGGGCTGAGATGAGATGTGAATATCACACAAAAATTAAAATAAAAAAAAACATGGAAGGGGGCGGCCTATTGACTATGGTGGCAAGGGGGGGACAAGTTGGTAGCCACCTTGGACTTTGAAGTCCACTTGTCTCCCATGTGCCTTTTACCATTCAAACTTCTAGATGCCTCCATTTGACATGTTGACTGACCCCACATGGGGCCCATGGGCTGAGGTGGATCAATGGGAGGGGCCTGGGGGTCCCGTGGGGCCCAGGGATCCCATTTTGCAAATAAGCCCCTCGTACACTCATAATTACATACCGAATACAATGAAATAAACATAAATTACACACACATAAAGGCTAACTAAATATGATAAATGGGGAGGCTCAAGGTGGAGTCTCTAGGCTGTCTCCGAGCCAGATGGACGCTGAGGTGGCTCGAGTCGTGCTCCGTGTGCGGTACCGGTGGCTCGGCGTGTCGCGCCGCTCAACTGCTCGGGTGTCCGCACCACTTGGTATCAGAGCGGGTGTCTGCACAGAGGGTCCAACGACCTGCAGATCCGATCTTGCTGTATTCGGTGCTTTTTTCGTCTCTAGTACATTTCTTGTCAATTGTTCTGTGCGCTGAATCTGTTTGTCATTTGTCCAAATGGCTCGTCCTCCGATTTATGATGGTTCTAACCTCAATAGTTGACTAGGAGGCCTATGTGTGTACGTAGACTCCATTGATCCCAAACTATGGAGTCTACTATCTAAAGGTCCACATCAATTACCTCATGATGAGACCAAGTGGTCTAGAGAGGATAGAATAAAGAACCGTGACAATGTCATAATTCTTAATATCTTGAGAGCAGCGATTAATACTGATATATATCCTTTTGCTCTCAGGTGCACTTATGGAAAGGAGATATATGACAGAGTCATTTCTGCTCATAACAAACATGAGGATAGCTGCATGATGGTAAACCGGGGAAATGATAATGAGGAAGCCTCATCCAAGGTAAATTCTGAATCTGAATCCGAAGAAATCTCAATTGATGAATTATGGAATATAAATGAGGAACTTTCTAATAGATGAGAAAAATTAAAATATGAGAATAAAAGGTTGAAAAAGAAATGTGATCAGATAAATTTGAAAGCTCCCTGTGAAAATTGTTCTAAATTGAAAGAATCTTTTGATGCATGTTTGATGGATGTTTGCAAACATAAGGAGCTGAATAATTTAATGAAAATTGAAAATGATGAACTTACTGCCAAGATTTCTGAACTAGAAGATAAGCTGAATTCATTAGGAAATGATCAAATCCTAACTAATGAACGGGTTCAGAATGAGCAAATAAGAAAGGAGAATGATGAGCTGAAGTTTCTAAATTCTGAAATGTCTGAGAGACTCTTAATGCTAGAAAAAGGGAAGAGTTCTTTTGAAAATGAGTGTGAGAGAGTGAGTACATTAATAGAAGAGATTGATAGCTGCAAAGCTATTAATGTAATACTCAATGAAAAGATCACAAACTCTGAAATGATCATTTCTTCTCTCAAAAATGAAATCACTGAACTGAACAAATCTCTATATGAGTCTTTTAAGAATAAAGAAAATCTGAAGGCTACATCTAAGAAGAAAGTCTCTGATGGGGGCAGTAAGCAGGAAGAGATAAAAAGACTGTACACAACCTTTGTGCGTAGCTCTGAGTTAGCTAGCACTTCAGCTTCTACTTCAAATATGCCTGCTAATCAAGAGAATAAGAAAATAAAATAGAAAAGGAAAATATTGAAAAAGAACGATAACAATCAGCATGCTAAGAAAGTTCAGGCCAACAAATCTATTGTCAAGAATATCAAATGTTTTTACTGTGGAATGTTTGGCCATGAGATGGCTGATTGTTTTATCATGAAGAAGGATGAATTGAAATCTGATAGAATTCATGCTAGGAATTCTAATATGATGAAACCCTCTTCTGTTCAAACCAAAAGGCCTCAATGCTTTTATTGTCATAAAGTAGGTCATCTCATGCGTAAATGTAGGCTAAGGGAAATAGATGACCTGTCTGCTGTTGGAATGCATGATAAACTGTTCCATGCTAAAAATCATGCATCTCATAAAAAGAAGCTTCAATGTTTTCATTGTGGCAAATTAGGCCATAGGGCAAAAGATTGCTGGCATGTTCAGGGAAAGAAATTTAATTCTGAAATTGTCAAATTCCCTGCAAATAGAAATACTGATAGAAACAAATCTATTTTTAAAGAAAAATCTATTGCATGTTTCAAATGTGGAAAATCTGGCCACAGGGCTGCAACATGTTGGGTGGCAGGATATCAAAACCAGAATGGTTTTGGTAAACAAAATTTTAATTTTGTTAACAAAAATTTTTATGCATATGCATTTAGAACTCCTGCTCATAGGAATGTGCACAAAATAAATTTCAGAACTGATGCATCATGCCACTACTGTGGTCAGATAGGTCATTCAATGAATGATTGCCGTGTGATGAGAATTGATGACCTTCATGCACAGAAATTGGCTACCATACCTGCTAGATATGTCACTGTCATGTCAGGACCCAAGACATCTTGGGTGCCTATTTGTGCAAAATAGTTTGCTAACTTGCAGATGTGCCTTTGTGGGAGAAATAAAAGGGGTTGAATTAACCAAGGCACTCAAGAATGAAAACCCCATGATTGCACCATTCAGGTCAGTTCCAAAACTCTCATTTTAAATCTCATCATCTGAAATTGTTGATTTGGTTGTTTGATCTCTGATGTCTTCTTCTTGTCTAGCTGATTAGTCTGCATTCCAGACTCAGCTACTGAATTTAATTCTGCACAAATCTGATGCTCTTCTCTTTGCTAGTTTTTGCACTGTGTACTTAAGATGCTAGATGCACTGCACAATCATTTTTGTAGTTGATGCATACTTTGCACTGAGTTTGAATGATTCAGTTAATGCATATAGTCAATGCATGTGTCTAATGTCTGCATATATCATTTGCATGACTATCAAGGAAGTCTTTCAATGCATATAGAACTATTTTGCACTGCATCTCTTTGCATAACCCTGGTATATTAAATGGTAAGTTACTAAAAGGCAAGGAAATCTGCTTGGAGGTTCTTACTATGTGTGAGATGGTCCTTGAGACCAGGTTCTCCGCCAAGTTCCAAGGGTCAAGTCTTCATATAGAGCAGTGTATTGCATATCATTAAATTTGAAAAATCTGAAAAAGGATAAAATGTTCATGACTTGGGTGCATAAACTTGAAATGATTGCATACTTGCTTTATGTATCATTGTTGCATAGTCTACAATTAATTAGTTGAAAGCATTGCATAGTATAATTGTTGCATCTTGGTGTCAGGGGAGCTGAGAGTTAAGTTCAGTACATTGAATCTTTTTCACTCCTCTTAGTCCCCACTCAATTCATTCAAATTCTTTGACATCAGATGCTCTTGGATTTTAATGCCTATTGCTATCATTTCCCTATCACTTTCACTGAACAACAGTATTGCTTCTGGTTTAGTACATTGAGCTGTGGTTATTGCAATTGTTCATTTATAAGAATCACACTTGCAAATTGAAAGGAACCAAAGGTTTAACTTTTATAAATTGAAGAGTTAAGTGTCTGCACTTCAGAACTTGAGGTAAAAGAAAACCTTTATAGCTCTTAATCTCTGTCTCATGGTTAGAATAGAAAAAGTTTTTTTTTAATACCTGAATGTGTTAAACTGGAAATGTCTAGAAAAGGTGAATAAGAGTGTGTACTGTTTTTAAACAATCACTCTAAAAGAAATCGGGGTAGCAGTAAATAAGATCATCAATGTAAAGAGCTGAACACAGTGACAGAGTAATGGCTGGATTGCACTGAGAAACTGTGATCTCCTCTAAAGAAGCATAAGAATTCATAAGTCATGAAGTGCTTCAGACTACCTCTTTTCATAGGGTCAAATCTATAGGGGGAGTTTTCACCAAGTAACTAGGGATAATGGCCTCTGATCAAGGTGTATCCTTAATGTCAAAGGTGAAAATTGTTCCTTGTAGGTCTTGATCTGAAGTAGATCTAGTAGTTTATGCCTAGTAACTGGGGGTACCTGCCTCTGATCAAGGTGTACACCTAATGTCAACAGCATAAATGCCACTGGTCTATTCACTTAGCTCAGTTTCTGAAAAATTAAAAAGTGAAAAATAAACTGCTGTAACCCTTTGAAATCAAAAGTCATTGAGTGAAAATTGTTTGTCTCAATACATATTCAAGTTACCTTTCTTGAACTTCCATGTTTAATCACAAAGGGTATTGTTTCTAACTTTTCTATTAAAACCATGTGCCCTAGATTCATTGCTATAAATGGAGTCTATAACTCTTTTTCAGTGGTCAGCTGCTTTACTCTATCTTTATCACTGTTAAACCTGAATTTTTTCAAAACTGTATATTACTGATTCTTATGCTTTAATAGTTGTTTATAATCATACTCACCTTCTGAACCAATGCTTCAGCTGTTGTGTAGTGACCCCTTATTTATTCATGTTCCTTCCCTCCTACCTTCTCTACCTTTTGATTATCTGTTTCATCCATCCATATTCCTTCTCAAAGGGGGAGAACTAATTCAGGGGGAGTTATTCATTCAGGGGGAGTTTGAGCTATTCTAAGGGAAATCTGTAATGTATTCTACATGTTGCGCTCATGTGTTTCCTTCTTTCTGATTATGTCAAAGGGGGAGAAAATTTGGTTGGTGACTCACTGTCACTTTGTTGCCATCATCAAAAAGGGGGAGAATGTTATACCCCTTAGGCACAAGCATATGCTATTTTGTTTTGATGATAGCAACACAGTGAGAGTATCACAGTGAGCCAATCATTGTGTTTAGCATACGTTGCATTTGTTCATTTGTTCACTACTATATGCATTTGTTCATTTGTATGCATCACTCCTTTGACAAGTCTATACATGGTGCATTCATGCATATAAAGTCTATACACTCCATTTCATTGCAGCATGCACACACACAAGTCTATACATTACTGCATTCCAAGTCTGTACATTACAGCTATGTGTGTGCATTGTTTAACAAGTCTATACATTGTTGCTATGTGTGTGCATTATTTAACATGTCTGTACATTGCTGCTATGGCTGTGCATCGTTTGCATACTACACACATGACACATAGCAAGTCTGCACATTACACATAAAGTCTATTTTGCACACATGCACTCAAGTCTACACATCATGCATTCAGGCTTAAGTGTTAAGCACATGAAGTCTGTACAGCGGTTGCCTTCATGCCTAGCAAGTCTGTACAGCGGTTGCCTTCTTTCACGCAAAGTCTGTACATCTTCTCACACACAGACACAAAGTCTACATACCAGCAAGTATGTACATCATTGTCGCATGCATACTAAGTCCATACACTACTTGGTGACTTGCATGCGCATTCATCTTTCAATGTGCATACTTCACCATATGCATACTGCATCATATGCCATCAAGTCTATACATTGTCTCGCACACACCCACTAGCAAGTCTGCACATTGGTTGCACATTGCACACAGAGTCTGTACACTCGATTGGTGGCATGTCTGAGCACTCATCTTCAATGTATATACTTTCTCATATGTATACGGAACTCCACGCCATTAAGTCCATACATTCATAAAAGGCATGTTTATGTATTCAATCTCGATGTTCAGACTTTTCTATATGCATTTGTGCATCTTTCACGATGAATGGACTTGCCAAAGGAGTGATGCATGAGCAGGCAATCAATGTATAGACTTTATTTGTTGTGCAAACGGATGTATAAACTTAGCATGAGACGCTAAGTGAGACAGTGTGCAGACAAAAATCTGGTTGGTGACTCACTGTCACTTTGTTGCCATCATCAAAAAGGGGGAGAATGTTGTCCCCTTAGGCACAAGCATATGCTATTTTGTTTTGATGATAGCAACACAGTGAGAGTATCACAGTGAGCCAGTCATTGTGTTTAGCATACATTGCATTTGTTAATTTGTTCACTACTATATGCATTTGTTCATTTGTATGCATCACTCCTTTGGCAAGTCTATACATGGTGCATTCATGCATATAAAGTCTATACACTCCATTGCATTCCAGCATGTACACACACAAGTCTATACATTGCTGCATTCCAAGTCTGTACATTGCAACTATGTGTGTGCATTGTTTAACAAGTCTATACATTGCTGCTATGTGTGTGCATTATTTAACATGTCTGTACATTGCTGCTATGGCTGTGCATCATTTGCATACTGCACACATGACACATAGCAAGTCTGCACATTACACACAAAGTCTGGTTTGCACACATGCACTCAAGTCTACACATCATGCATTCAAGCTTAAGTGTTAAGCACACGAAGTCTGTACAGCGGTTGCCTTCATGCCTAGCAAGTCTGTACAGTGGTTGCCTTCTTGCCTAAAAAGTCTGTACATCGTGTGTTGCTGAATGTCTGCACACTGTCTCACTTAGCGTCTCATGCTAAGTATATACATCCGTTTGCACAACACATAAAGTCTATACATTGATTGCCTGCTCATGCATCACCCCTTTGGCAAGTCCATACATCGTGAAAGTCTATACATTCCTCATTGCCTTGCTTCATGCACTAAGTCTGTACATCGGAAAGTCTGTACATCGGACCAAGCCTTTGTGCATTAGCGTACATCGGCAAGTCTGTACATCGGCAAGTCCATACATTGCCTTGCTTCATGCAGCTGAACTGAGCAAGTCTATACATTCCTCATCTTTACCTACGCTCAGTTCCATCAAGTCTGCACATTCCTTATAGCAAGTCTATACATTAGTTGTGCATAGTCCATGAGCAAGTCTATACATTCGTTGTGCATAGCCCATGAGCAAGTCTATACATTCGTTGTGCATAGTCCATGCATTTACTTCAAGACTGCACATTCTTCTGTTATGTCCATGCATTATCTTAGCAAGTCTGTACTTTGATTCAAAGTCTGTACATTGAGCGTCTCATGTTGCGTCTCATGCAAAGTCTGTACATTAAGCCTCTCAGGTTGCGTCTCATGCAAAGTCTGTACATTGAGCGTCTCATGTTGCGTCTCATGCAAAGTCTGTACATCGGGCGTCTCATGCAAAGTCTGTACATCAGGCAAGTCGGTGCACTCAAACACTTGCTCGATGCATTGCATTCTGAGCGTCTCATGTTGCGTCTCATGCAAAGTTTGCACATTGGTTAAGTCTATGCATTCTTTAGCTCAGTTCATAGCTAAGTCTGAAGTCTGTACAGCCTATGTTGTTCATGCATACATATAGTCAATGCATCGTCTTGATAGCATGCATGCACTCAAGTGTATACATTCATGAGCTATGCCTATACATCATTTGCATTCTATGTCATTAAGTCTGTGCATCCATTTCTAGTGTACATACTTTGCTTGATGCATTCTGCATTACACACTTAGTTTGTGCATTGTGCTCTCATGTTTCAACACTAGGCATTGCAAAGTCTATACATTGCTGTCGCATTGCAAAGTCTACACATTGCAAAGTCTACACACTGCATTGCACACTACTAAGTATGTACAGGGTTTTACTGTCTTAAACTGATATTCCCTTCGATTGACTGACAGGTACTTATGCTCGAGGAGATTAAGAAGGGCACGTGATCCAAGAATGGATAAAGTGCCAGGATCGTGACACGTGGAATGTAGCCCAGCTAGGATGCTGCCATGTGGTCAAAATTCCTCAGATCTAGAGGATCCTTCTGGGTGGGAAATGTGGAAGACACACCTTCTTGCTGCTGCTATATATATGAAGACTTCTTCATCAGGTGAAGGCGATCGAAAAAAATAGAGGAGAGCCTGCACGATCTAGTAAGAAGGAAAAGAGAAGCAGTAGAAGAAAGAGTGTGAAGAGAAAGAGAGAAGAAGCAGAAGAGAAAGAAAAAGAAAGAGAGACAGTGAGATCGAGAAAAGAAGATAGCAGTCTGAAGATTAGTCTTTACTGGACCGTGGATCAAATCCAAGCCAGTCAACTCTGTTGAGAGCCACATTGTGTTTCATCGCATACAGCTTTCTGTTGCTGTTTGTTTCCTATTTTCTTGTTTCATCTTTTACCTTTCTTCAAGCTGTTAGTCAGTGGTTGTAGTGGAGGATTCCACTAGACAGGTCAAGCTGTAATTCCTCAGCGGGCGAGACTTGGTCTCGAACAGCAAGCTGTGTTGCTCAGCGGGCAGAGGAGGATTCTTCTGGACGGGTTAAGCTGTAGTCCCCAGTGGTTGTAGGCAAGCTGTGACGCCCATCGGTTCAAGCTGTGAGTCAGCAGTAATCCACACTCAGGTTGAGTGTGGAGTGGATGTAGGTCTGGAGGACCGAACCACCTAAAAATCTCTTGTGTACGGTGTGGTTTGATCTCATTGTGTGTTTGACGCTAGATGAATGCATAGGGGCGATATGGCTTGATTGCACACTGTGTGTTTGACTGTGGTATTGAGTGTCCTTTGATATTGTTATTCCGTAATTACTCATTGTCCTTCTGAAGAAGGAGAGATTTAATTAGCTCTTCAGGTTATCTAGTTTTTGTCTAGTTAGCGAACTAGATTTTTAATTGGGTGAAATTTTTTTGGGGAGATTCATTCACCCCCCTCTGAATCCACCGCACCGAACTCAACATTACCGAGTAGACCTGATACCACTTGGAACCCGTGAAGCCTCCCAAGAGCTGTAAATCTCCAAAGGGATAAAAGGATTGTTATGTCGTACATTGAAGTCACAGATATAATAGTAAGCAATTAAATTTCATTAATCAGGTTTGCTAAAGTAGCAGAAATAAAATTAGTTTTTAATTAACAGTTAAAATTAACAATTATACTAGAGTCCAGTCCAAAGGAAAGACAAGTACAGTCTAACAGAAAGAAAAACGTACACTGAGGTTGGGGGAAGCCCGATGCAGGTACCGCTGGCAACTACAAACACGCCACACCAAGAACTGCGAAGGAAGAAGAGACGACCACACCTGAAAAGCAGGGGTGAGCCTCGTGTCACTGGCTTAGTAGGGGTCACGCGGATCCCCACTGAAAAATAACGCAGTAACACGGAACAATAGTTAAAACAGTAGTAGTAGTAAAGCAGGAAAAGCTAAACTACAACTAGAAAGCTGTAAAAGAAAGCCGTAACAGAAGGAGTAGAACAGCTAAAAGAAAAGGGAAAAGCCGCACCGAGCAAAACACGGCTGCCGAACCAACTTCGGCTCCCTAACTACTCCATGTTAGGGTGCTAGACCCAGATTCAGAGGGGGGGTGAATGCATCCCCCTATAAAAATTGCCCAATAAAAACTATACTAGACACTACTGCGGAAATATAAACTATTTAAGCTCTACAGAAAAAAATCAATGGTGCACTTGATCAAACAGATGGGCTGCTAGAGTGTAGACTCCTAAGCAAATCTATGTTGTTGACAGAGCCCAATCAAGCATGCGTATACACAACATCCATTAAGTCAGAATCGTAGTCAGGAATGTACTTGAGCATTCATCTGCTGTAAGAGGAGACTATCAGGTATGCAATTAGAGCGATAACCTAGGCATGCATCTAGCGGATCAGAGTGAACAATCAAACCATGATAGATAAGGAATTTTAGATGGTTCAGTCTGCTACCCGTAGACCTACGTCCATCCCCCACTCAAACCAGAGTGAGGCTTCCCGCTGATACATAGCTTAAACTGCTGGGCATTACAGCTTGCCTACAACCGCTAAGCAACACAGCTTGCTTCCGCTGAGCAATCACAGCTTGCTGTCCAGAGGAACCAATCCTCTGCACCGTTGAGCAACATAGCTTTCTCTCTAGAGGAAATAATCCTTTGCAATGCTGACACATAGTTGGAAACAAAGGTTTAAAAGGAAAAACAAGTTTGAGAAAATTCAGCTACGGAAAGCTGGAGATAAAGCACAAGAATGTAGCTCTCGTAGGAGCAAGTTGGTCTGGATCTGATCCAGAAACGAATAGATAGCAAATCTACAGTTTGCTTCAGCCACTTCACTATCACTTCTCTCTTCTCTCTCGAGCTCTCTCTTTCTTAGCACTCTCACACTACTGCATTCTATCGTCTTTCTTCTCTCTGTCGGCTCTTCGTCTTGCTCTCTGGTTCTTCTCACTTTTTCTCTCTTCTCTGCTCTCTGATTCTTCTCTCTTTTTCTCTCTTCACATCTGCAACACTTTCTCTCCCACCAGAACGTAGAAGAGGGATATATATATATCTTAAGCCTGGGACCCACGAGCTCACGCACTGGGCGTGTGGAGGGAAAACTCCCACCAAGAGATTCCAGAAAGATCTCAGCCACATGTCAGGTACGAATAGGACAACGATCCTCATGGCATAAGGTCCACTAATTGCATCCCTTGGATCATGTGCCAATAATTGCTTCTGTTATCCTCCACGAGGTCACGTGCTTCCTTCATCCTGTCAGTTAGAAGTAATTAGTCATATGGTATAGAATGAAGTTTGCACTGACTTAATATGGCATGAGGCAAAGGATGCACCGAGCGAGCTTATGCATAAGGCAAACAATGCACCGACCTATATATGCACATGAGACAAAAGATGCTCAGACCTTTATATGCATAGGAACAGTGGTATGCACGGACATGATTAACACCAATGCAAACTAGCACCGACCCTCATACGCTAGCAGGGAAACATGCATCGAGGCAAGGACTTATTATGTCTAATGCAAAACTTGCACCGAGGTAAGGACTTATTAGGTCTAATGCAAGACTTGCACCGAGGCAAGGAATGCACCGACATCGTTGTGCATAGTGAGTTGCACGGACTTGGCCATGCAAAAGATGAAGTATGCACAGACCTTCAGTATGCATGAGGAAGATGTGCACCGACTCTAAAAGGTGCGCTGACCTTCATTGTTGTGCTACAGTGAAGTGCACGGAGTTGGCTATGCAAAAGGTGAAACATGCACATACCAATACAGTTGAGATATGCGAGCAAAACAAGCTAGCATCGACCTATGTCACTGTTCATGTCATAGAGAAATGCAAACATGCATCAATCTCAGTTGTGAGTTTATGCACACTCACATCGACCTCAGTTTGCCTTAGACAAAGACTAGCATCGACCTCAAGCGCTCGAAGCAAAAGCTGCACTAACCTAATGTGCACCGACTTTAGTCGTGCACCAAGTTTTGTATGCACCAACCTTGCTATGCAGTTCCACAGGGACTTGCACTGACCTCATAATATGCATTGAGGTTATAAGTTGCACTAACTTTATAAAGACATTACACCGAGGCAATACTTGCACCGAGCTCCTAAGCCATGAGAGATGCAAACAAAGACGCTAGATATGCACCGAGTATAAGCCATATGAGACGCAAAGTAAGACGGATACATGCACCGACTCTAAGCCACATGAGATGCAAAAATGAGACGGACACATCCACCGACCTAGGCCTAATGAGACGCAAGATAAGACGGATACATGCACTGACTCTAAGCCATATGAGACGCAAAGATGAGACGGACACATGCACCGACCTAGGCCTAATGAGACGCAAGATGAGACGGACACATAATGTGCACCGACTTGCGTCTGCTTGATGCAAATGTGCATGGTCCCTCAATGCATGAATGAAAATGTCGACTCATGGTGTCGACTCTTACCATATGCATATGAGTAGTGACTGTGCATGGACCCTCTATTTATGCAAAGGAAAATATGTGTGTGCCTGCAACCTGTATGATGAAATGTAAAGTGTGCATGCACTCTGATGAAGTTCTATGCAACATAACATGCAAAGACCAGATTCATAAACAAATGCATGTTTTGTCAAACATTCAATCTTTCATGCGAACACATGGTGACTTATAGTGTTTGCTATCATCAAAACCACAAGGACACAACAATCTCCCCCTTTTTGATGATGGCAACACTATGAGTCACACTGACTCGTGTCAAATTATTCTCCCCCTTTGACTTCAGTAAAAAGAAAAAAAATTGCGAAAAAGATATAAACATTCATATATTTTCAAGTCTTTTAAATCAAAACTTAATGATTACATTAGACTTAAATCAATTTGATTCATCAGACATTCTTAAACCAGTATAATAGAAGATTCTTCTTTTTGAAATATGTCGGATTTATGATTAGGGTACACAGATTGAAATCATCCCTCATTCAGATGAATCAACGTTGACAGTGCAGCAACTTAATGGAAGCAATAAGAAATTTTCATTGAGAGAGCAGCAGAAGACATTATCAAGCATGCATATAAAATGACAGAATTGAAACACATGCTTGTGCATCAAACAGATTTTCAGGAGGCAGTGAGTTTACAAGGATGCAGCGAGAGATATACACTAGAGTAATTCAGATTAGAAACAATAGCTGAGTCTAGAGTACAGACAGATCAGCTTGACAGTAGTGACAAGAATGAGTTCAAGTGAAACTCTCCTTCAGCAACTTAAGGAGTAGCAGATATAGATTTCAGCTTCAAGAAAATTGAGAGCAACACACAAAAGAATAGTACAGTGATTTGAGTGACTAGACAAGAATGGTTCAGATTGAAAATGACTAATAAGTCTAAAATGCTCCCCCTGTCTAGATGCAGTGAGTCACTTCTTTTTGAATTTTTTTAAATTTACGATATGTAGTGCAATTCACTATATGTATGCATATGCAATGATTTTCCTAAAAACATTACATGAATATGAACATGAGTGGCATGACCATCATGCAGGGGCAGCCAACCTCCCCCTGACAATATGTAATAAAATTCAGAATTCTAAATGCCACAAACGCATGACCATTTATGCATCTACTCCCCTTGACTAAAAGCATTATATGCAATGAAGATTGAACACATGGTTTTATGATCTATGGTCATGAAGTAGACATGCAATTACAGCCTGAGATGGACTACAATAGACTTCATGTGCATTTCAAATTTTCAAAGAATTTCAGTTAGACGATGCACCGATGAATTTCGTTATACAAGAAAAGATTCAAATTGAGCAGTGCAGATGACACACAAGAATGCAAGTATGTATGCTTAACAAGTCATGTAAACATCTAAATCAGAAATTTCAGATGACACAATTCAGATTTTTAGAAAACAACATTCAATTCACCTTCAGCTTAAAGTATGCACAATTAATTTAGCAAATGCATTTGATAATCTATGATAGACAAGTTAAACTCAGATGTGAGCATGTATGCATGAAATGCAACTGATTGAAAGAAATTTTCTAAAGTTAGAGGATCGAACCTATCAAGTGCAAAGATGGGGTTTTACCAAACTTTGGTTTCTTGGCTTATACAACCCCTTTATTCCTCTCCAAGGCACACCTGCAAATTAGCAAACTACTTTGCACCAACAGATACCCAAGAAGTCTTGGGTCCTGCAAGGTTAGTGGCACTTTTGACAGGTGTTTTCAACATTTTCTTAGCTAGATAATCATCAAACTCCATCAGAAAACAATCGGCCATAGAGTGTCCAAATTTCCCACAGTATCTACAAGAGACAACAAACTTTTTGGTCTTTTTATGTGCATCAACATACGTATGAAATCTATGTGCATGAGCATGAAACTTTCTGTTGTTTACATGAATGTTTTGTCTCTTATTGTCGGTTAGCCAACAATTTGCAAATTTATGACCTAGCTTACCACAATTGAAACATGGAGAATTTATTCCTTTAAGGCTCCTATCAAAAGCATGTCTTTTTACAGGAGATTTAGTAGATGTGGAATTAAATGTGTTTCCCTGAACATGCCAGTAATCCTTGACTGTATAGCCATGCTTTTCACATTTGAAGTACTTGATGTGCTTTCCTCTAGAACCAGTATTATTCCTATGTTACCCTAATCGGCATTCAATAGCCTTGTGACCCGACTTGTTACAATTGAAACATATGATGTGCTAGTTTGAAGCAGATTTGTTTCTATTAAGACCATGATGATTTACAGAGAATTTAGCATGCATCCTATCATCTTGTTTCATGACAAAGCATTCGATCATGAAATGACCATACCTACCACAGTAATGGAATGAAGCATCAGATTTCCAAGTAGCATGGTTTCTATTGGATGAATTCTCAACATTCATTGTTCTAAAATTCTGATTCTCCTTTTTATGTGCATGTCTGTATGTGTACGTGTTGTTTATAGAATGCACACTTTTGATATTGGTTTGAGTAGGCTTCTTCTGCAGGTGGTCAACCCTTTTAATCCTTTTAGTTGGTTTTTGACTTTTCTGAGCATTTTGCTTCTGACTCCTTTGAGCAGTAAATTGAAACACAGGTGGGTTTGGTGAGCTGTGAGAACCAACACACTGGAAATAAAGGATGTTTGCGTTTTATTTTCAAAGCTCTTTTTCTTTGCAGGGTTATAGCCCAACCCTACTTCCTGAAAATTTATCTTGACTCCTAGCAACTTATCCAAGCTTTCTTGACCATTAACAAACTTTGACAAAGAGTTTTTCAAATCATGAATTTTATTTTCTAGAGATGCAATATGTATCTCATAACTAGCAATCTCTTGTTCACTACAATTAACGCATTCACTCAGCACCTTATTTGCAGTTTTATATTTCTCAATATCTTGTTCTAGATTGCTCAATTTTTCAGATTCTTCAATGCAGACAATTTTTCCTTTTTCTAATGGTAGATGCTTTTCGAACATAGCAATGTTTAATAGTTTTAATTTTTCAATTTCAGCTTTCAATTCAATGTTTTCTTCCTCAAGCTTATCAGATTGAATTTCCTTATTAGCAGATCTTTCTTTCTCGATAGCCAAAAGCCTCGTTGAAATAACAACATTTAGGACCATGAGTTTCTTGTTTTGGTCTTTCAGATCTTTATTTTCTTTTACCAGCTTCTCGATTTCTTCATCATACTTTTCACTACTGGATATCAAGTCCAGTCTTTCAATCAATTTCTCCTCTCTTTGTTCAAATTCAAGTTTCTCATTCAACAACTCTTTGTTTTCTTCTTTAAGGGAGGCAATCAATTTCCTCTGCCATTCATTTTCAAGGTAGATATCTTCATTACGTTCCTTTAGGAAATGGCATTTGTTGCATCCTACCTCTATAGAACAAACGTTTGAAGCTTCTTCCTTGATTTCTTTTATTCTAGGTACAAGGTTTTCATTATTCTTCTGAAATTCTGCATTCTCAAGTTTCAATTTATCCACTTCAGAATTAATCTTATTCAGCTCTTGCAATTTCATTAGATGTTCATCATTTTTAACATTCAGATGATCTTCCAATTTAAAATTTTTGTTCAGACATTCTTGGTTTTCACTTTTCAAGGACGAAATCTGTTCCTTACTGTTATGAACATCCACCAAGCACATGTCATAAGATTTTTTCAACTTTGGACAATTTTCATAAGAGAATTCAGATTTATTATGTTCAATCTTTTTCTTCAACTTTTTATTCTCAGATTTCATTTTCTTAGACAACTCTAACAACTCTTCATACATCACAATCATTTCATCAAATGAAAGTTCTTCTGATCCAGAGCTTACCTTGGATGATGAATCCTCATTCAAATGGTTACTGCTGTGATCACTCCGGTCGGCCATCAAACATTGATCATCTTGCTCCCCATTTGCAGTAGTTATTCTATCCAAGATTTCCTTTCTAGAAGCGTACCTGAGAACAAAAGGAAATCTGTCAGTATTAACTGCAGCTTTCAAAATATTAAGAACTGTGACATTATCACGGTTCTTTACTCTGTCCTCTCTAGACCACTTGGTCTCATCATGAGATAATTGGTATGGGCCTTTTGAAAGTAAATTCCATAGATTAGGGTCAATGGATTTCATATAAACACATAGGCCGCCTAACCACTTACTGAAGTTAGAACCATCAAAAATCAGAGGGCGAGCCATTGAGACAGATAGAAAATAATTTCAATGCACAAGACAATCTATGTAACGCACCAAAAACAAGATAGCAGAATCATCTGCAGATCGTTGGATCTGAACAGTTAGAGACCCGCTCTGATACCAATTGTTAGGGTGCTAGACCCAGATTCAGAGGGGGGTGAATGAATCCCCCTATAAAAATTTCCCAATAAAAACAATACTGGACACTACTGTGGAAATATAAACTAATTAAGCTCTACAGAAAAAATCAATGGTGCTCTTAATTAAACAGATGGGCTGCTAGAGTGTAGACTCCTAAGCAAATCTATGCTGTTGGCAGAGCCCAATCAAGCATGCGTATACACAACATCCATTAAGTCAGAATCGTAGTCAGGAATGTACTTGAGCATTCATCTACGGTAAGAGGAGACTATCATGTTGGCCTAGATAAAGATGGCGGATAAGAAGGGGGGTTGAATTGTCCCCTTGACCTAGATGGCGGATTTAAAAAAATTCTCTTAACTGATCACAGTGGAATTAAAATCAACTACTTGAGTAGCCTTAACACATATGAGATTCAAAAGGTTCTCTCAATCTTTCCGATCTCACTCGTGATAACAATGCAAACGTTAGATAAAATTATGCCTAGCACGGATAACAGAAGTAGCAGTGTGCAGTGGTGTAGTGAGTAAAAAACTATTAAACTAACCTGTGAAGGGAGATAGAGGAAAGAGACAATCGCACAGGCATTCACAAAGGACACAAAGATTTTTAGGTGGTTCGGGACCACGAAGGCTCCCTACGTCCACCCCTCACCCAACCGGGTGAGGCTTCACTACACGCTATGAAAGTAGCAACACGGGGATGAACCCCAACCACACACACACACGCTGCTTCCGCAGCAATATCCACACACGGGGAAAATCCCCCAACAAGCTGCAACTGCAGCACACACACCCACACACAAAAACGGGGAACACACCCCGGACAATAAGCACACACCGAGACGCAGCTCCGTACACGATCCACAAGGGACCAACAATCACACACACACAAGCCGCAATGCCGGCGGCACAATAACTCCACAACCGTTCACCGACGGTTCACACACTCACAGACATGATGTTTAGAAACGAAGGATATGATCAATATAACTTTAGAAACCTAAAGAGATTGACTCCATTAAGCACAAAAAGGATGTAGAAAGAAATTCCTATCGAAGAACAAGGGCTATAGAATGTCTTCTCTTTGCCACGGGTCGGAGGGTAGCCGGATGATGACGTTGAGAGTGTCCTCTTGATCCCCTTGATGATCCGCTCCTTTTCTTCTTCTTCCACGAGCTCCAAATGTCGAGGGATGTAGATCGAATCTAGCGTTGAAGCTTCCTTGAGCTCTCTTCTTTCTCTCCTACAACAAATAGAACAAGGTTAGCCAACGGAGATAGTTAAAACCCCAAATTCGTATGTTATATATACAAGAGGGATAAGTTGTGCAAAAGACCACAATACCCATGCAAAACCCTAGCAAAACCACCCCAATATGTTCATTAATAACCCAAGGGTCTTAGTTTAAAATTTCAGCCATTTGGATGGGTTTCGGCAATTTACGGAAAAGCCGCGCGTTGCTGCGAACAGGGGGGGTCGACCCACTTTGGAGGGGGGTCGACCCATCTACTCCCAGAAGCTAATTTTTAGCATGTTTTACAGGGGGGTCGACCCACTTTGTGAGGGGGGTCGACCTACTTTCAGACAGGGTGCTGAAAACACCTTGTTTAGCCCAGGGGACGACCCATTGAGCTTGGGGGGTCGACCCACTGACCTAGGAACATGATAAAAAGGTTTCTAAACCAATTCTAATGTTCTAAGCATGTAACCCAATGTAATCAATCATGAATTAAAAATATTTGGATCATGCATCAACATTTGGAACTCGTTTTGAGTCCAAGACCCAAAGGACATGAATTATGATTATGAAAGCATTGGTATGAGGCACATAAATATTTGATCACACTTTCAACTCAAGAACTTCCTCAAGAACATGCATAATTCACTTGGTAAAGTAACACCAAATCCAATCAAATATTGCATGAAAGAATAGAACTCAATATGAGCATGATGGAATATGAACTACAATTATCAAATTGACAATTTGGAAGCCAATTAACCCCAAAGCCATGAAGCATGAAGTGAGCCTAATCTCCCCACATGGAAACCTATCATAAGAGGGTTCTTACCTCGATTTTCAAGATATGTGGGCAGATCAAAACCTGCACTATCAAGTAACCCAGTTTTATGAGTGATAATCCAATATAGCTCAAAAACACATTTTCAACCTAAATCATTCCATCCACATTGTAATGCGACATATTTGAGCCTTGCATGCTTAAGAACCTCAATATCATTTTAATACACCTAAGAATCACTCAATGCATTTTATCATGTCTATGCTTATAAGTACATGGTCAATGCATATGAGAAGATTTGGTAGGTGCCATGAAGAACAAAGTCCAGTGCATAACTTGTTTAGCATAGACAAAGCAAGTTGATGCATAACTTGTTTAGAAAGCCAAGATGGTGCATGAGAATTCATTCTAAACCCGAATGGCATCAATTTATGTCCAACCAAAAATCATTCCTCCTCATTCAACATGTAAATCAAATGACTATGCATTGAAAACAAGATGTTAGCATCAAACACATCATTTTCACAATAAGAGCAAACTTCCCACTTGAAATGCAGTCAATATAAGTCAAGTGCATAAAAAAGGGATTTTGACCCCAATCAAAACACTCTGAATATGATCCACATTGTATATGCATGAAACTGAATGTATAGACATGGAAACTTGAAGGCACAAGACAATGTATAGACTTGGTAGAAGGCCAACGTATAGACTTGGAAGATAGAAGCCCAATGTGTAGACTTTGAACTATGAAGGCCAATGTATAGACTTGAAGTGTGAAGGCCAATGTATAGACTTGGAATGAAGAAGGCCAATGTATAGACTTGAAGTGTGAAGGCCAACGTATAGACTTGAAGTGTGAAGGCCAATGTATAGACTTGGTGTGTGAAGGCCAATGTATAGACTTGGATTGAAGAAGGCCAATGTATAGACTTGAAGTGTGAAGGCCAATGTATAGACTTGGTGTGTGAAGGCCAATGTATAGACTTGGATTGAAGAAGGCCAATGTATAGACTTGAAGTGTGAAGGCCAATGTATAGACTTGGTGTGTGAAGGCCAATGTATAGACTTGATGGCCAAAGGCCAATGTATAGACTTGATGGCCAAAGGCCAATGTACATACTTTGATTCCAAGAGGCAATGTGTAGACTTGGAGGATAAAGGCCAATGTACAGACTTGGCTGATGAAGGCCAATGTACAGACTTTGAAATATAAAGCCCAATGCAACAAAAAACCAATGCAATCCAATGCATGTCAATAATATGCATGAAGGCCTAGTCATCATTTTACCAATGAAAAACATCATGTATGAAATACATCAAGAGACCAAGGTCAATGCATATGACCCAAGGTCTAAGAATTTGAACCAATCATCAAAAGTGAGGTTGACTTCACATAGCACATTTTCCATCTAAAGAAGTTATCCACCAAGCATCCAAACCTGCAAAATAAGATATTGCGACATAAGCTCCAAAGTGATCAATGAGTATTTTTCACAATACTTACATACAATATATAGTTATCATCAAAACCATTGTCAAAGACAACGAGGGGACGCACAGAACCCAACATATCAGGTATGTAATTAGAGTGATAACCTAGGCATGCATCTAGCGAATCAGAGTGAATAATCAAACCACGATAGACAAGGAATTTTAGATGGTTCAGTCTGCTACCCGTAGACCTACATCCATCCCCCACTCAAACCAGAGTGAGGCTTCCCACTGATACATAGCTTAAATTGCTGGGCATTATAGGTTGCCAACAACTGCTGAGCAACACAGCTTGCTTTCGCTAAGCAATCACAGCTTGCTGTCTAGAGGAACCAATCCTCTGCACCGCTGAGTAACACAACTTATTGTCCAGAGGAAACAATCCTCTGCAACGTTGACACACAGCTTGAAACAAAGGTTAAAATAGTAAAACAAGTATAAGAAAATTCAGCTACGAAAAGCTGGAGATAAAGCACAAGAATGTAGCTCTCGTAGGAGCAAGTTGGTCTGGATCTGATCCAGAAACCAACAGATAATGGATCTACAATTTGCCTCAGCCGCTTCACTATCACTTCTCTCTTCTCTCTCGAGCTCTCTCTTTCTTAGCACTCTTACACAACTGCATTCTACCCTCTTTCTTCTCTCTGTCGGCTCTTCTTCTTGCTCTCTGGTTCTTCTCTCTTTTTCTCTCTTCTCTGCTCTCTGATTCTTCTCTCTTTTTCTCTCTTCACATCTGCAACACTTTCTCTCCCATCTGAACACAGAAGAGGGATCTATATATATCTTCAGCCTGGGACCCACGAGCTCACGCACTGGGCGTGTGGAGGGAATACTCCCGCCAAGAGATTCCAAAAAGTTCTCAGCCACGTGTCAGGTGCGAATAGGACAACTATCCTCATGGCATATGGTCCACTGATTGCATTCCTTGGATCATGTGCCAATAATTACTTCTGTTATCCTCCACGAGCTCACGTGCTTCCTTCATCTTGTCAGTTAGAAGTAAGTAGTCATATGGTATAGAACGAAGTTTGCACTGATCTAATATGGCATGAGGCAAAGGATGCACTGAGTGAGCTTATGCATAAGGCAAACAATGCACCGACCTATATATGCGCATGAGACAAAAAGATGCTCAGACCTTTATATGCATAGGAACAGTGGTATGCACGGACATGATTAACACCAATGCAAACTAGCACCGACCCTCATACGCTAGCAGGGAAACATGCATCGAGGCAAGGACTTATTATGTCTAATGCAAAACTTGCACCAAGGCAAGGACTTATTATGTCTAATGCAGGACTTGCACCGAGGCAAGGAATGCACCGACCTCGTTGTGCACAGTGAGTTGCATGGACTTGGCCATGCAAAAGATGAAGTATGCACAGACCTTCAGTATGCATGAGGAAGATGTGCACTGACTCTAAAACTTTCACTGACCTTCATTGTTGTGCTACAGTGAAGTGCACGGAGTTGGCTATGCAAAAGGTGAAACATGCACATACCAATATAGTTCAGATATGCAAGCAAAACAAGCTAGCATCGACCTGTGTCACTGTTCATATCATAGAGAAATGCAAACATGCATCGATCTCAGTTGTGAGTTTATGCACACTCACATCGACCTCAGTTTGCCTTAGACAAAGACTAGCATCGACCTCAAGCGCTCGAAGCAAAAGCTGCACTGACCTAATGTGCACCGACTTTAGTCGTGCACCGAGTTTTGTTTGCATCGGCCTTGCTGTGCAGTTCCACAGGAACTTGCACCGACCTCATAATATGCATCGAGGCTATACGTTGCACTGACCTTATAAAGACATTGCACTGAGGCAATACTTGCACTGAGCTCCTAAGCCATGAGAGACGCAAACAAAGACGCTGGATATGCACCGAGTATAAGCCATCTGAGACACAAAGTAAGACGGATACATGCACCGACTCTAAGCCATATGAGACACAAAGATGAGACGGACACATGCACCGACCTAGGCCTAATGAGACGCAAGATAAGCCGGATACATGCACCGACTCTAAGCCATATGAGACGTAGAGATGAGACGGACAAAAGCACCGACCTAGGCCTAATGAGATGCAAGATAAGACGGACACATAATGTGCACTGACTTGCGTCTGCCTGATGCAAATGTGCATGGTCCCTCAATGCATGAATGAAAATGTCGACTCATGGTGTCGACTCTTAGCATATGCATATGAGCAGTCTGCATGGACCCTCTACTTATGCAAAGGAAAATATGTGTGTGCTTGCAACCTGTATGATGAAATGTAAAGCGTGCATGCACTCTGATGAAGTTCTATGCAACATAACATGCAAAGACCAGATGCATAAACAAATGCATGTTTTGTCAAACATTCAATCCTTCATACAAACACATGGTGACTTAAAGTGTTTGCTATCATCAAAACCACAGGGACACAACAATCTCCCCCTTTTTGATGATGGCAACACTATGAGTCACACTGACTCGTGTCAAATTATTCATTTGTTTATGCATCTGGTCTTTGCATATTATGTTACATAGAACTTCATCAGAGTGCATGCACGCTTTACATTTCATCATACAGGTTGCAGGCACACACATATTTTCCTTTGCATACGTAGAGGGTCCATGCACGCTCACTACTCATATGCATATGGTAAGAGTCAACACCCTGAGTTGACATTTTCATTCATGCATCGAGGGACTGTGCACATTTGCATCAGGCAGACACAAGTCGGTGCACATTATGTGTTCGTCTTATGTTGCGTCTCATTAGGGCTAGGTCGATGCATGTGTCCGTCCCATCTTTGCATCTTATATGGCCTAGAGTCGGTGCATGTATCTATCTTATCTTGCGTCTCATTAGGCCTAGGTCGGGGCATGTGTCCGTCTCATCTCCCCAAACAACGACAGAAGGGCAAACCCTGATCTCACGAAGTCAAGAGTTACCGATCCGTCGTCAGGCACAAGGCCCAAAGCAAAGGTCTTACAAAACTAGGCAAAACCTTAGAAAAGACTTAGACAGACACAGACACTAACGCATACATTGCTAGATCATCATGCACGTAACAGAAAGCTATCCTCGGGCAAGGACGAGAATAGACTAACTCAAAAGGGAGAGATGATCTTGGACGAAGCCAATAACATACCAACTCGGAAGGGGAACACAGACTCTAAGAAACACGAGGGTCATGTGCCAAGTGACGGAAGCATCTCCTCACTAGAAGAACAGCCAGATGCATCCACTGACGTCTTACACCACGCCACAAGTATCTCGCTACGGACGCCGAAAATGACGGAGACTGAGATACTCACTGAACTGAACCAGGAACTACAGTAACGAGTGACTAGTCAGGGTCACGCCCGTCGATGTTCGTCCAAAACGCCCTTGATCACGTGTGCACACACAGGCTCATTGTCTTGAGCCAGGCCTTGTGGACGCGGATTCTTTTCCGGCGGTATGTTTGTTTCATTGGTTGGATTTATTAGGCGTGCCAGTCACTAGAGTGACAATTTTTATTATGCGCTCGATCTGACTTCTAATCAGTCGATTGTGAGTGATTGTGTTCTAGACCAAAAGTTTGTCATACCATAAAGGTTATGACGTTAATTACGCCCTCCCTAAGAAGGACAACCCTTGATTAAACGCCAAAATAGGAGGCCACTTGGGGCGGTTGAAAATGATAGTGCATAACATCGAAGTTCTTATTATTCTGAGAAGGTAATTGAATAAACGACAAATTATTAAATCAGCATGACCCTTTTGTGTGGGTCGTGCCGGGTAGAGATAGGACACCGTCCACGCAGTGGCGGGGCGGGGCCTGGACAATCATCGGGGACATGTCCCCTTTCACGTTTCTCTTCCGGCCAAGGGCCTCGCAGTGTTTTATTCCCCGAAGGATCGAGCCAGACGGGAGGTATATGCCATACGCTTCCCGGAGCTTATCGAGGTTAAAGCGTCAATCGACATTTCGGCAGCATTTCCTTTTAATCTGGATTATGCCCAGGGGGAAATAGGCTATCATCCACGGAGTGCCGGAATGAAAGCTGAGAGAGAGAGAGAGGCCAAACCTCCCGAATTACATATGCCTGCCATAGGGCGATGTTCGATTTTCCCTTAGGGAAGCCGGTGGAACTCATGCAGTGGCAGAGCCATCCCGAGCTAAAGGGGCTATTCATGAATCCGATACAGGACGGTGGAACATAAGGGAGTCTGTCCCCCTTTAGATTTATCCCCGGGACCGGTCTGGTGACTCATGGGTATCCCTGAGTAGGTCTGATCAAGCTATCGGAGGCTCAATTGGATGACAGAATAGGTTCTCGGCGCATGCTCAAGCGGATGGGGTTCCCGGCGCAAAGGCAAGGTGGAAGAGGGGTTCCCGGCGCAGCTCAAGTTGAGATGGAGTTCCCGGCGCGTCGAAGAGATGGGTTCTCGGTGCGCCCAGGAGATAGGTTCTCGGCGCGCCCAGGAGATGGGGTGCTCGGCGTAAGAAGGCTTGCGCCGAGAACTATTTACCTATTCTACTGTTCGTGGCGCCGGGATGGGTAAGAGACGGCGACGAGATGGTTTTGAATGGTTTTCGGAGCCCTATTTTTGGGTTTCTTGATGATTCAGGCCAAGGTAGATGGGTTCTGTGGGCTCAAAGTGGATCAGTTCATCAGATTGGAACTAGATTAGGTTTAGGCTCCAAAGGAAGGCCAGGGTCGAAGAGGATTTGGGGAAATCAGGGTCTAGAGAATCCCTGTCACCAGTGTCGTGCAAAGTCCCGGGGACAGCTTAATGTCATCTTTCATCATCCTGGGAGAATTTTGGCAGCACCTCCCCTGGACTTAGAATTTGCCAGGGAATGATAGACAATCACCCACGGAGTGCCGGGGTGAAAGCCAAAGAGTAGGGGGTACTGGACCCCTGACCCATGTACGTGCTTGCAGCACCATCTTAATATCCCTTTTGAGACCATTGAAGCCTGTGCAGTGGCAGGACTTCCTTGGTTTGTCAGGTTATAAAAATAGATCGAGCCCAAGGGGGCCATGTAAGGGGGATGGTTATCCCCATTGATTTTCATCCTCGAGGTGCATATGATGACCCGGGATGTCCCTCGACAGAATACAGGGTTACATTGAGTGGATTATAGGGGTATCTGTATGGTTTCTTGACTGGTGGCCGGAGGTTTTCATCTAGGGTTCAAGGGATGGAGCATTCATAGCCTAAAGGGGCTTACGGCACAAGGGGGTAGTTCCCGGCGTAAAAACAACCGCGCCGGGGAGGTTTCTTCGTGAGGCACTGTTGTAGGCGCCTGGAAGGTGGCACAGGGAGTTCCCGGCGCGCAAACAGCCGCGCCGGGAAGGTTTCTTCAGGGGTTACTGTTCTTGGTGCCGGGAAGGTTCCGGGTCTATGTTCCTGGTTCTTCTGGTTTCGGAAGAGGTTTCAGGCAGGATTTTCTAGCACAGATGGGGAGAATTAAAGGGTTTATCAGTATAGAGGCCGGATGTTTAAGGGAGGGTAGCATCAGTCGAAGGACAGGATCACCCATCATTAAACCCTCGGGAGATATATGGGGTTTTTTTTTGTCACCTGCTGTTCAGATGATCAAGAGATTGATGTCTCTGACCCTGAACAAGCTGGGGGCTCGGCAGAAATCCATGACATACGAGAAAGCCCATCATCAAAGGGAGGGAAGGAGGGGACATAGCCCAATGACCCATTGAACGTGGGTTGGGGCTCCGTCTTTATCTTTCATGCGAGAACGGACCCGGAGGTGTGAAGCATAAATCAGAAATCCGGAGCAGCTAAGTAGATAAATGTTTTGAAGAACAACAGATACAGAGGGGGAGACAGATAGTAGATATTCCATCACCCAGCACCCAGATGGGCCATCGTAGCATTTCGTTTCATTACATCATTCCAAGACTCACACCAATCACAAGAAGGGAGTGAGGGAAAGGGAGACGAAATAGAGGCCGGGATATCCCGGTTACATACGATGAATCGAGATAAAACTCGTAAGACTACATAAAGAGAAAAGAAAATAAACATGGGGGAGGGCAGAGCATTGACTCTTCTCCCTCCCTAGCTGCCTGCCCACCTAGAGCTTCTTCTCCCTTTTTCTTCGGGTTCATCTCTTCTTTCTGTTCTCAGCGGAGGAGGCTCTCACTCTCTGTTGGTCTCTTCTTTTTCTTCCTTGGATGGTCTTCTTCGTTTTCCCTCTTTCTTTATGGATGTGGTTGCCGACCTTCTTTCTGTCATTTTTTTTTCTTTCTTCCTTCGAGTGAGTGGGTTTATATAGACCCAGCCCCTCCTCATCTCTCGGCAGACGGGAATCGGCGTGACTTTTCATCTTCACGGCGTGCATCTGTCGAGTGCAGCAGCTCCCGGCGCGCTAGACATCCGTAGAGTATCCCGGCGCCACCTTCATGAGCCCATTTCATAGGCCCATTTAGGGCCTTTTTTAAGGCTTCACATGGACTTACTGTCTCCCTGAATATACTAGAACCGTAGCAGGCCTTTTGTTGGCAGACCCGGGTCTTAGTGGGATTATGGAGACCTTCATCAGTCAGTGGACTGGGATTTCATCAGCATCGTCACCTGTAGACTTCCAGACGAGGCAGTAATATAACTCCTGTTAAAGCGTGATAGAAGGTCTCATCAGTCAAGTGACTGCTATTTCATCAGTGTCACCGTCTGGCTGACAACGAAATCGGACATCAGCTTGGCCAGAAAAGGCTTCAGCCGGGTAGATGGTTGACGAGCTTCGCCATTAATTTTTTACTGTTAGTCTAATCTTCTTTTCAATTCTGTTTCCCCCCCTTGCTCATTTTCAAGGTGTCAACAAATGCCCCCCACCTGCGGACGACGTAAGCACAGGAACAGCGTCACAGGGTTTGCAGGTGCCTCTTTAGCATTTGAGGCTATCTTCTTCAATTTCTCTTTGATATTGTCCTTCAGATTGATCATATTGCTGTAGCATCATTCGACATGCATAATTTTTTATTTTCCATATTCTTCTAATTCCTTTTCTGTTTTCAGCACTTTGGAGCCTTCTCGGCATGACGTTCATGGGCTTCTCGGTGCAGGATTGGGCGGCTTCTCGGTGCGGACACTGTGCAGGTTCTCGGCGTGCCCTGGTCTCGGCCCGGCCATTCTCGGCGTGGGGATTAGGCTGCCTCTCGGCGAGAGGAATGGGCGGCTTCTCGGCGCGCCCTGGTCTTGGCCCGGCCCTTCTTGGCGCGGGGATTAGGCTGCTTCTCGGCACGCCTTTTACACCAGAAGGAGGGGGGTTCTCGGCGCGCTAAATGCCACGCCGAGAGCCCCTCTTCTCTCTCCACTATTTATGGCACCGGGAGGGCTTTTCTTCTCATTTTCATCGGAGTTTCCTCTCTCTTCCATCTCTTCTCATCGGCGCGAGCTTCTTCCCCCTCTCGGCCGTTCCATTTCCTTCACGTCTGCATATACTTTGCTCGGTAGGACATTATTTCAGGATTGAATCCCACTTTATGTATGGGAGTCACTCCCTCTTGGTGGGTGACTCCCTATTCTTCTTGGGCAGACCCCGGATAAGGGGAGATGCTGCTGAAATTTAACCGGCATCATTTACTTAGTCCTTACAGACCCATTCATCTTCTCGAGGCTTATCTTCTCATTTTTCTTTGATTGCAGGTGCTGATATGGCTTCCGGCCCTACTGCTGCGGCTTCCATGACTGTGGGGGCGAGCTCATCGGCTCAGCCGGATATATCTCGGGCTTCAGTCAACTGGATGAATGTGAACAGCCTGAGCTTGGGCTATAATCAGATTGCTACTATTGATGAGTCCTCTGATTCTGAGACTGACACCGTGCTGACTTCCGGGGTTTATTCTTTCGTAGAAGGTATTGACTTCAGAAGAGCTGCTGACTATCGCCCGAACCTACCGAAGGATCGCCATCTGTTGCCATTTATCCAGACTTTCACCATAGGCGGAATGAGGGATCTTCTGCTTGCTCGATCTGTGGAAGCGGCAATACTTACTGACAGAGACAGCATGAAGGGTTCTGTTTGTCATGCCCAAGCTATATATCTTCCAGGCGAGCCACGGGACTGGAATGCCGTGCTAGGTGTTTCTGAGTTAGAGCAGGAGAAGAAGATGTTGACCCGGGCTCCAGAGTTTACTCCAACGAGGTGGGACCATGTAGCCGGTCGTGTCCACCGAGAGAAGACCAACTTCGGACTTTTCCTAGCGCCTGTGAAGTGGGGTTACAGGGATGAGCCATTTGTTCTGAATTGTCTGGCTGTCCAATTTAAATATCGGCTAGCCGCCGGCTGGTTTGGAGATGCCAGAGTGACAGATGCCCACCTCTTCAGGGTAAGAGCAGTGGAATTTACCGAATTTGTCTTGAAGGAGTATGCCCCTTTATTGATCAGAGCTGGAGTCTGTCATAGTGTATTCGCATCCAGATTCTGCTATCCCATTTCTTGGGGACTATGTTGCGGCATGTTTGAAGTATTCTGCCCACAGTTTAACACATTCTATACAGCGGAAGGCGAAGTATCTCTCGATCTCTGGAGTCTTTCGCAGCTTTCAGGTCTGCCTATTGATGGGGAGCCATATGAGGAGGTCTGCCTAGACGACTCCGTAAAGGACGCCTCCGATGGAGAGGGCAGATATTCTTTCGGCTATGCATACCGGTATTTAATGAAAGCTTATCGTACCATTTGTCTGGCCTACAGCAGAGGATCTTCCAAAGGCTATCAACCCCGGGAAAAGAGCAGCAGATTGAGAGTCCGTGTAGGACAATGGATACAATACTTCTTCGGGGGTCCCTTGAAGTATGTGGACTTCCCTTCTGTGGGACCGACTTCTGGCAAGCAAATCAGGACCCCTCGTTACAAATCCGCATTGCCAGCTTCACTGCGCCGAGCAGGTGCAGACGGCCCAAACCCAGCAGGGGTTGACCCTATCACTCACTGTGCAGCTTATCTGACCTTCTAGCTGTGCACCTTCGCTCTTCCTCAAGGGGACGAGACGACTATCAGGCCGGAAACTATATATCTGGCTTGTCAGATGGCCTGGGGGATGAGGCTGTCTCTGTGCCCAGTGGCTTTGTGCTTAGTTTACAAATCATTGGGGGATTTTCATAGACATCGGGTTCCCCGCTCCTTAAGGACCGTGGGTCCGTTTCATTTCTTTAATGCCTGGGTCTGCAGTATTTTCCCTGAGCTGGCCCCGAGGACTTTACAGTCGGACACATTGCTTCCTCGGATGATCGAATTCGCGAGCGCCGAACCTGGTCCTTTCTCAGAGCAGCTGTTTAAGATAAGGGGCAGGTTGATAAAAGTGCCTGTAGACACTCTTGGCAGCATTCATTTTTGGAGCTTGGAAGCCGGTTCGGCTCCTTTAGTGGACCCTCAGAGGGAATGCAAAATGGAGGAGGTAGAAACTTATGTCCATCCTGTTTCGGGGGTCAATGCCACCCGGCCCATATTAGAACCAGAACTGGTCAGGTGGGCTATGGCTATTCGGCCCAGTGTATTGGTTTTCAGGAAGGGAGGCCTGCTCATTCTGGAACCTTATTATCCGTTTCGCTTCAGCAGAAACTTTGGTTATGATCAGCACATTCCTCCATCGGTTGCTCAGTTTCCTTTGGAAAGCCGGACCAAGCATGGGTCCACCATCGCCAGCGACGGTCGAACATGGTGGGATTTTTTCCATCACCGAGAGGGCGTAACTTTCAAGGTCCCGACCGCTTCTAATCGTATTCCCCGTGTCACATCAGAATACATTAAGTGGTGGAATACACGCACCAACTTCTATAAAGATGGCAGAGGCACCTTTTGGGACGTTGCTGAGCGCTCTTTCTTAAAGCGGCAATCAGGGCCTGTGTTTGAAATTGATGAGGTCCATCTGAAAAGGCTCTATTCACAGCACCAGAAGGAGGCGGAAACATATATTGCCACGCGTCGGTCTTTGAAAGAGGAAGGTTCTGAACCACCCACTCCTGTCTTCTCTGAAATTAATGAAGACGCTTTTACAAAGGATCTGAGGCAGTTGGGCCATATAGGGGGTGTTCATTTGGATGTACAATATCCGTTCCCCCCGGAGGAACCTCTCCCGACAGCAGCCCCGTGGAGGGGTCCGGTGGACAGGTTTCACCCTTATAGGACATTTGTGCGGAGGGAAGACCGCACCCAGACATATTATCAGCACACTTCTTGGCTTTTTGTACTGCTAAATGTTCACGGGCTATCAGTGGAGAACTCGATAGCTGGCATTCTGAATAAGCCGCTTTTTGTTTCTTTTCATTATGTCGATGCCTGGTGTATAGATTACCTTGGCCTGTTTCATTGCCTCGACTTCCACGGGCATAAAGACTTGGCTGCCTTGACAGAGAAGTGCCAGACCATTGGTGACATATGCTGGCTAGTGAAGGAGGCTGCTTCCCGATCAAAGGAGGTGGCTTACCTGTATTGGCCGCTTTCCACCTTTTATGATGGCCCAGCAAGTATGACTCTTCCTGTCCGATCATGGCATTTTTTTTTTATTGTTATGCTTTGCATCTGTCGACTATGGCTGCCTTTCTTGTGTTTTGCACAGATAGACCGGACATAAAGCGGCAGGGGCTTTACAGGAAGCTTATTGCTCAAGTTGAGAAGCATGCCTACTTTGAAATTCCTGCGGCGGCACCTACGACCACTCCCTTGCCTCCGGGAAAGAAGAGGAAGCCTTCTGTGGTGAAAGCTGCAGTTGCCAAGGTTGTTCAGGTCCAGCAATCGGCTTCGGTTGTGACGGATGCCGGAACCCCTCTTCCAGACATCCCCTCATTTGACGAGTTCAGGTCTCAGAGGGCGGCCGCCCAGGAATCTGTCGAGAGTGGCGGTAATAGCTTATAGATGCAATCTTCATTGTCTTCTTGACTGATATTTTAAGGAGTTCTTCGAGGCTGAGCTTCTCTTTTTCTGATACAGCCCAGGAGCAGGTTGCAGTGCCTGTGGAAAGGGACACGAGGCTGGCTTCTCCTACCCCGGCTAGCGAGAAGGAGGGTAAATGTGCTTTCTCATCTTTTCTTTATACTTCCCTTGTTTTTTTTTCTGTTATATCCCTCAGAGGTCTTGAGGTGGCAATCAGGGAGCAGACTGAGGCCATGATAGCAGCGGGAGAGTCGCCTCAACCGCAGGAGGGTCACGGGACTCAAACAAAACGGAGCATTACTCCGGCCAGACGCATAATCACCCGGTCTGCATCCCGGCATGCTCTAGAGGCGACCCCGCGGCATATAGCTAGTGTGGAGATATCCTCGGGCAGCTCTGAGACCGTCTCTGATAATGCGGAGGAAGTTAATTTCAGTGGCAGTGAGGAGGATGTTTTTAAATCAGAAGCCTTGCCCGTATTTGTAAAGGGTCTCCCGCCTTTACAGCCTCCCAAGCTGCTGGTGTTATCTTCTGAGGAGGAATTTCAAAAGGAGTTTGCCGGGCTCGACACCGAGGTTGACATAACTCCTCCGTTTGCTGCTTCAACTACGGAGCTTTCTCCCCTTTTGTCTCATTTCGAGGGTATAGACCTCGCCTTGAAGGTAAGCTTCTCTTTTTGTTTACTGTTCTATTTATTTTCTTTCATTCATTGCTGAAGGTCATTCTGCTTTGTCCTCAGGACCCTGTCATCACAAGCTCAGACGCGGCCGTAGTTTCTATGGCTATTTCATCTGCAGACTTGGCCATTATCCCTGCTTTACCTTTAACTTGCATGGGAATTTCTGAAGTTATTCGCCCTGTGCCAGTGAGGATACAATCTTCAACTGACTTAACATCATTGGACTTGGGGGCCTCAGGAGAAAGTTCCGTCTCTGTCAGGGCCTCAGATTTTAGGGCTGAGGCAGACTCGGCCAGAAGCTCTGCTTTCATACCGACCGCAGTAATGTCCATTGCTCCTGAATCAGCGGTCCCTGCCACAGTGGCTATGGAGACCAGATTTCTGCCTCCACCAGCTGGAGCACCTTCGTTCCCATTGCCAGAAGGAGCAGCTAGAGATGAAGCTCCTGCTCAGGAGACCCATGAAGAGACAGTTCCAGCATTCATTGACCCTCTACCTGTGGGTGCTCAGGCCATAGCTCCCGAGACGGCGATAGCGGAGGAGTCCTTAATTTCATAGGAAAGCGTGGAGAGAGGCCAGTCCATTGTTTCAACAGATCTGCCATCTTCGTCCTCTCAGCCGGATATTGCACTGTGGGCAGATATTGACGGCGAGGTGACTTTTGAGGTCGTCTCATCTGCCTCCTTTGGCTTTGCTTCTTCTGAAAGCTTCGTCTGGCAACATTTGGACATGCTACGCCAGTTAGTGGAATCCCAGCCTGGCTTGACATATCCGCAACTGAAGGAAATTGCCAATCGCTTCATCGCTGGCCTGCAAGCCATGGGCTGCCCTTTGGACATATGGGCTCAGCGGGTCCTACTTCTGCTGAAATTTGTGCATCGGAGAGACTTCCTAGCACGGACCATGGCCGACAGGCTGACGACACTGAAATTGCAGAGGTCAGAGTGTAAATCTGAGCTGGAGAAGCTGACGCTTGCACTTGATGAACGTCGGGCCGCGCTACAGAGTGTTGTTCAGCGGGAGGAAGCTGTCCTGGACCGGGTAGCCATTCTGGAAGCGGAACTCGCCGGATTTCGAGCCGAGCTGCAACAATTATCCTTCATTCGGCCACAGTCCACCGAGGAGGTGGCCTTGTTGGAGGGACGGGTGATGTCTCTCCAGGGTACGTCCGTGAGGCTTCAGGAGGAGGAGACACGCCTTTATGAACTGGGAGCCGCTCCTCATGTGGGTCTTTTAGCCTTTGAAGATATCTTTCGGCGGCCTTGAATTATCTCTTCTTTTTCTCTCTTTTTTTTTGTCTTCTTTTGTGATACAATGTCCCCTCGGGGCCCTTTGTGTACTCTTTTTCTTCTTTATATAGTGAAAAAGAATCTTTATGCTGGTCTCATATGTGGCTGCTCTTTACTTGCTGTATTATCATTACTTCATGGTGATTTGGTAGCAGTTTTAGCAATCCTCATGCGAATAGCCCGTATTTAGCAGGAGAGCGTCCACCCTTTCAGAGAAAGGATGGGGAACTCGCTCCACCGCATGACGGTATCCGGAGGGTGCTCAAACCGAATTTTGTAGGTAGTAGCGGATGTCTTTTTCGGCAGCATGTGCCGCAAGTGAGGTTGTTTGCAGACAGTGAATGAAAAGGTTTAGAGTATCATCTAGAACGGGCGAATGGTCCATCCCGGGTAGGTTTCAAAACTGATCGGGACATTGTGCCAACCGACCAGTGGCTGATTTTATCATCGATATTGGATTTATATCGATGCAAAGAAGTTTTATAAGTTTCATCAGAATAGACGTAAGGTCTAGATTGGGTAGACTTTATCGTAGGTGGGACATGAAAGGGTACGTGGTTTTCATCAGGACAGACGTAAAGTCTGAACTAGATAGGGTTTCATCGTTGATCGAGCGGGGTGCTGGTCGATCAATAGCTGGTTTCATCATCGATATTGGGTTTATACCAATGCAAAGAAGTTTCATAAGTTTCATCAGAATAGGCGTAAGGTCTAGACTGGGTAGGGTCTCATCATTGATCGGGCGAGGCGCCGATCGATCAATAGCTGGTTTCATCATCGATATTGGGTTCATACCAATGCAAGGATTTCATAAGTTTCATCAGAATAGACGTAAGGTCTAAACTGGACAGGGTTTTATCATTGATCGGACGGGGTGCCAGTCGATCAATAGCTGGTTTCATCATCGATATTGGGTTTATACCAATGCAAAGAAGTTTCATAGGTTTCATCAGAATAGACGTAAGGTCTAGACTGGATAGGGTTTCATCATTAATCGGACGAGATGTCGATCGATCAATAGCTGGTTTCATCATCGATATTGGGTTTATACCAATGCAAAGAAGTTTCATAGGTTTCATCAGAATAGACGTAAGGTCTAGACTGGATAGGGTTTCATCATTGATCGGGCGAGATGTCGGTCGATCAATAGCTGGTTTCATCATCAAAATTGGGTTTATATCGATGCAAAGAAGTTTCATAGGTTTCATCAGAATAGACGTAAGGTCTAAACTGGATAGGGTTTCATCACTGATCGGGCGAGATGCCGATCGATCAAGGGAAGGTTTAAGAGTTTCATCAGGACAGACGTAAGGTCTGAGCTGGCCTGGCTTTATCAGAAAGGTGATGGGTTTCATTATCAATGGGACATTTGCAAGAGGGTATGTAGATTTCATCAGGGTAAACGTAAGGTCTGCCCTGGAAAGGTTTTATCATCGGTGGGGCGTGGAGCCAGCTGACCGACGGAAGGCTTCATAACTGAAGAGGAGGTGAAGGCAGCGTGCCGGTTGGCATGGAACTTTTGAATCACCACATTACCGACCCAAGTGCCCTTTCGGGTTTTCACCGGAGCCAGCCCCCTCTTGCTTTTGCCCACGCGCCCTTTCAGGTTTTCACGTGACGGGGTACCTGATTTTGCCTGCAGTGCCCTTTTGGGTTTTCACCACAGCTGGGTTTTGGCCATTTCTGCCCTTGCTCAGAGTGCCTGAACAAGTCTGGCGGGGCATCTCTATTTTTAGCCCCCATTTTGTCTCTCTTTTTTTTTTTTACTTTGGCTTTGTAATCCATGTGCTCAGCTTGTGTATGTATCATCATTGATGTGGGTGCCAACACCAATGCAAGGGGCATATGGTTTCATCATCCACCTAAGCGGAAAGCCTGGGTCGACTTGAGTGTGTTTTGCGGCTTAGGCGCGAAGCCGTTTGCCGGGAGCCTAGCTGCATCGTTGATGTGGGGATTACCATCAACGCAAGGGAATAGGATTTCATCATCCATCCAGACAGAAGGTCCAGATTGACTTTGAGAATGTGGGTAGCACCTTCATCAGAGCAGACGGAAAGTCTACTCCGGACGGGTTTTAGCATTGGTCAGGCGGCATACCGCTCCATCAGTAGCTACTCTTATCATCGATATTGGGTCTATATCGAAGCAAGGATTTCATGGGCTTCATAAGGATAGACGTAAGGTCTAAACTAGATAGGTCTCATCGTTGATCGGGCAGTGTGCCAATCGATCAATAGCAGGTTTCATCATCGGTATTAAGTTTATACCAATGCAAGGATTTCATAGATTTCATCAAGATAGACGTAGGGTCTAAACTGGATAGGTTTCATCATTGATCGGGCAGTGTGCCAATCGATCAATAGCAGGTTTTATCACGGCGGGACGTATGGTAGGTTTTATCACAATAGATGTAAGATCTAGACTGGATGGGATTCATCGTGGCGGATCTTAGACAAAAACACGTGGACATATTTTATTAGAACAGACGGAAGGTCTATTCCGAGGTGGGCTTTTTAGCATTGATCGAGGTAATATGCCTCACGATCAACGGGGTTTCATCATCAGTGGGACATGCGGTGGATGGCGGCCCAGGCATGAAGCTGCTGCCAGGAATGTAGACTAGCTTAACAGGGACGAAGAGTCCAGGTTAAAGAAACAGACCGGCCGATCTCGTCGATGATGACAAGGGACAAGAAATTGTTGGACAAGATTTCCGATGGGACTTTATGATGATCGTCCTTCTCAGAGTTTTATCAGGAAGGGTGAAAAGGGAACTTTAAATTATCACGTTACTGGCTTAAGCGCCCTTTCGGGTTTTCGCCGGAGCCAGCCCCCTCTTGCTTTTGCCCACGCGCCCTTTCAGGTTTTCACGTGGCGGGGTACCCGATTTTGCCTGCAGTGCCCTTTCGGGTTTTCACCACAGCTGAGTTTTGGGCCATTTTTGCACTTGTTCCTAATATACGAGCAAGTCTGGCGGGGTATCTCTATTTTTAACCCCATTTTTACTTTCTTTTATTCTCTTTTTTTTTAGAGGGTGACAGGTCGGAATGCCACTAGATCAAGATAAGGGTAGCTCGGCTAGGGCGAAGTGTCGCTAGACCAAGAAAGGGGTAGCTCGGCTAGGGCGGAGTGTCACTGACCAAGAAATGGTAGCTCGGCTAGGGCGGAGTGCCACTAGACCAAGAAAAGGGTAGCTCGGTTAGGGCGGAGTGCCGCTAGACCAAGAAAAGGGTAGCTCGGTTAGGGCGGAGTGCTGCTTGACCAAGAAAGGGGTAGCTCGGCTAGGGCAGAGTGCCACTAGACCAAGAAAATGGTAGCTCGGCTAGGGCGGAGTGCCGCTAGACCAAGAAAGGGGTAGCTCGGCTAGGGCAGAGTGCCACTAGACCAAGAAAAAGGGTAGCTCGGCTAGGGCGGAGTGCCACTAGACCAAGAAAAGGGTAGCTCAGCTAGGGTGGAGTGCCGCTAGACCAAGAAAGAGGTAGCTCGGCTAGGGCGGAGTGCCACTAGACCAAGAAAGAGGTAGCTCGGCTAGGGCGGAGTGCCACTAGACCAAGAAAAGGGTAGTTCGGCTAGGGCGGAGTGCCACTAGACCAGGAAAAGAGGTAGCTCGGCTAGGACGGAGTGCCACTAGACCAAGAAACGGGTAGCTCGGTTAGGGCGGAGTGCCACTAGACCAACAAAGAGGTAGCTTGCCCGATTACTCGGGGAATGTCGGTTGTGCTGTATGATACAGCTTTAGATGCCTTCCGTTGAGCGGTGAGAATTGAATTTCCCCTCGATGGTTGACAACCACGTAGGCTCCCCCTTCGTAGACCCTCTGTATCACATAAGGACCTTCCCAATTAGCATTCAGCTTCCCTTTTCGGTTGGACGCCATGACTTCTTTCTTCTTGACCATGACGAGGTCACCTTTCTTGAATTCTCGTCCTCTTACGAGTTTGTTAAATGCATTAGCCATGCGGGCCTGGTACATTTGGATATTCTTCTGAGCTTGGAGGTGCTTCCCTTCCAATTCAGCCAATTCCTCTAATCTTCTTTCTGCGTTGGTCTGTTCGCCATGGGCCAGGCCATATTGGACTGCCACTCTGAGTGACGGGACTTCCAGCTCTAGCGGAACCACTGCCTCTGAGCCGTATACCAGTGAGTATGGTGAGCATCCTGTAGGTGTCTTGAACACGGTGCGGTACGCCCATAGAGCTTCATACAATTTTTCTTCCCAGTCCTTTTTGTTGGAACTGACGACCTTGGCCAGCAGGGTGCACAAAGTCTTGTTAAAAGCTTCCGCCAACCCGTTTGCCTGTGGATTGTAAAGAGTGGAAGTCCTCCACTCGATTTTATACTTCTCGGCAAGCCGATAGACCTTCTGATTTCTGAAATGGCTTCCATTATCAGATATTATTCGGCTGGGGATCCCGAATCGAAAGATAATATTCTGCTTGATGAATCTGACAACCAGCTCACCAGTCACTTCTCTTAATGCTATAGCCTCCGCCCATCGGGAGAAGTAATCTGTTATGGCCAGTATGTACTTATGTCCGGCCGAGGAAGTCGACAGTGGCCCGACTACATCAGTTCCCCATTGTGCAAATGGCCAACTGGGAACTGTAGGGTGTAGAGTCATAGGAGGCCTTCTAGGCACGGTAGCATGCTCCTGACATTTCTGGCATGACTTTGCGAACTTACAGCAGTCTTCAAACATGGTGGGCCAATAATAGCCCAGCTTCTTGATTTCTATCTTCATCTTGGGACCAGCTTGGTGGGCACCTGCTGTTCCGACATGTATTTCTTTCATTGCTTGCCAAGCTTCCTCAGTGGACAGGAAACGGAGTAGAATCTTCTTGCGTGCATCTGCCATTATTCGGAACAAAGTTTCATTCCTGAACTCATAAGAATCTTTGATTCTCAGAAGTTTCATCTTTTCTTCTCTTTTCTGCGACAACTGTTGGCGCAGAAACCACTGCAGCAAGTGCTGTCTCCAATCAGACGCCTGTACCGTGCTGACAGTAGCAACTTCGCCTTCTTCGGGGCACCCTTCTAGCATGCTGGGGACTTGTCGCCTATTCATAACAACAATGTTCAGTGTCTCATTTGGTGGGACTGCTAGTGAGCTGGCCAGCTTTGCTAGTGCATCAGCTTGGGCATTGTGCCTACGGCCCACATGCTTGAGCTCAATATGATAGAATTTCGCGATAAGGTGCACAGCTTTCTCGTGGTAGGGATTCAATTCTGGCTTTCGCACTTCGAACTCCCCTTGGATTTGTTTTATTATCAACATCGAATCCCCGAATACCTGAAGCATCTGGATACCCATGTTGAGGCTGATATGCAGACCGATTATCAGAGCTTCGTACTCAGCTTCATTATTGGTGCATGGCTTGTTTATAGAACAAGAAGTATGCATGACCTCCCCTTCTGGTGACTTCAGCACAATACCGGCCCCGGCCCGTATTCTGGTCTTTCCATCGGAGTCTATCTCTGTTCTAGATGCTCCATCAAAGAATAGCTGCCACATAACTGGCCGAGCCGGGCAAGCTTCGAGTATCTCATCATCGGGTAACTCAGTCCCTAGCATGTCATTTTCCGGCACAGGATGCTCTGCGAAGAAATCAGCCACGGCCTGTCCTTTTATCGCCCTCTGAGGTGTATAGGTAATATCGAATTCCATCAGGATCACTGCCCATTTTCCCAACCGGCCCTTCAGTACTGGCTGAGTCAATATGTATTTTAGCGGATCTGCTGCAGATATCAATCTGACTTCATGTGACAACATATAGTGCCGGAGTTTCTTGACGGCAAAGACTAGTGCCAAGCATGTCTTTTCTATGTAGCTGTAGATCTCTTCAGTTCTAATCAGCCTCCTACTCAAGTAGTACAAGGCTTGCTCTTTGCCTTCTTCATTTATCTGTGCCAGCATTGCCCCCAGGGAACAGTGTGTGGCCGCGATATACAGTATCAAGGGCCTGCCCTTAACTAGTGCCCCCAGCACTGGAGGGGTCTTGAGATATTCTTTCAGCTTCTCAAAGGCTTCCGGACATCCATCGTCCCAGAGGAACTGTACATCTTTCATCATGAGCTTGTGAAAGGGGTGGCATCTTCCCGACAGATTCGATATAAATCGTCAGATATAGGCCAAACGCCCTTGCAGAGATCTTAGCTCGGGCAGACTCCTTGGTGGAGGGAGCTCCTGGATAGCCTTAATCTTGGATGGGTCAATTTCAATGCCCCTATGCCGGACAATAAACCCGAGGAACTTCCCGCTGGACACGCCAAAGGCGCATTTCATAGGATTCATCTTGAGTTCATATTTGCGCAGCCTCTGGAATACTATCCTCAGGTCCTGCAAATGGTCTTCTCTTCTGGTGGTTTTCACTACCAGATCATCAATGTAGCACTCTACTTTCTTGAAGAGCAAATCATCAAAGATCTTTGTCATAGCTTTTTGGTAGGTAGCGCCGGCATTCTTGAGGCCAAACGGCATCCTTTTGTAGTGGAATATCCCCTTCGGAGTGCGGAATGCAGTGTGCACTCTGTCTTCTTCAGCAATCCAGATTTGGTTGTATCCGGATGACCCATCCATGAATGACAGGGCTTCATGACCAGTAGTCGCATCAATCATCACTTCAGTGATTGGCACTGGGAAATCATCTTTCGGGCAAGCCTTATTAAGGTCCCGAAAATCGACACATATTCTGATCTGCCCATTTTTCTTCTTTACGGGCACTATATTGGCTAGCCATGTAGTATACTGATTTTCTTCAACAAAGCCTACATCAATCAGCTTGTCGACCTCTTTATTAACTTTATTTATCAACTCAGGGTGCATTCTCCTGGGCGGTTGCTTTACAGGGTTAGCCTCTGGGTTTATTGCTAACCGATGTTGTGCCACATCAGAACTCAGTCCCGACATTTCATCATATGTCCATGCAAAGCAGTCTCGGAATTCTTTCAAAAACTATATATACTGTTCCCTAGCAGCTGGTTCTAGCAGTGCACTGAGGAATGTCGGCCTGGGCTCATCTGCCGTCCCTAGATTTATTTCCATGAGCTCATAAACGGTGGCCTGGCCACCATCTTCGACTTCGGGCGGGGCTTCTTGCAAGTCAATAAAGCCTCCCGGGATATAATCCTCTTCGGTCTCATGATTTTTCGTTCCGTCATACTGGTCATCGGCGGATGTTGGCTCATCATATAAGGCTGATACTATTGGATTCTGTTCGGTCTGCCCCAAGGATGTGACCGGTTCAGCAGGAAACCCAAAGGTGGACTCCTCCGCCCCTAGAGGTTCTTCTGGTGCATGCCCCCCTGAGAGATCATCGTTCTATAGGGCCCGGAGTTCCTCTAGAATGCGCTCAAACTCCAGGCATTCTCTTAGCTCGTTGGCTATTTGGTCTTCATCCGGAGTTCCCGTATCAAACTTTGCTTCAGCATGGAACAGATCCACTTTGCAAGGTAGGTCTTCCCAGCACCAACCTTTCTTTGTTTCATCAGATGTCCCCGTCTCTGGCTGACTGTCTGAGGCTTCATTGTTCATTACGGATTGATAAATGATTTCTTCATCTTCCGAGGGGTACTTGTCATATCCCACCTCGGGAGGGTCTTCATGCTGGTAGGAGACAGAGATGACGTCCACCTCGGCTTCATAGTATTCTTGAAGGGTATAACCCAATCCCGAGTGCTGAGTGATCTTCCTCAGTTCTTTATTATCTCGGGGTGGATCCCATAGCTCCTGGAACGCCTTCTTTTCGGCAACAGGTTGTAATGATGGCATCTGCATCTTAGAGAACATCTGCGAAACCCGTTGGGTAGTATAATCCAAGCCCGTGATCGGCACCATCCGGTTTGCAGATTCTTCAGGGACCATGCAGTCTTGATCATCATCTTCGACTGGCTCCCCAGTGTAGAATATGATAGGAGGCTCGCAGAAGCGAGGGACCTCCATAGTCCTTAATGGTAGCACCGTCTGGTATTCTATGCTGGCAATGGGCTTGACTAAACCCTGCAGAACCCCCACATGTATGTACTTTTCTTTCATTTCTTCGTCAGTATCATCTGGATGGATGCTTGGAGGGGTGATCCGAGCAAAGTCACCAACATAAGAAATGTGTGATACTTCATGTTTCTTAATATAGCCCCTTGGTGGCGGTGGAGACCAATTTCTTGCCTTCGTCACCGGCTTCTTCTGGCTGACCACAGTCTCTTTCTCTTCACCCTTTTGCGACACCTCCGTGTAGTAGGATGCATCGAGCATGTCGAATACTTCGAAGGGATGCAGATCCGCAAACACCCTTCCTTCCTTTCCTTCGTGGCAGTATTTAATACACTGATGCAGCGTGGACGGCACTATCTGATATTCATGTAGCCACGGTCTCCCCAGCAGGGCCTTATATGTGGTGTTGGAGTTGATTACATAGAATCGCACCACGGTAGTGAGGTCCCCCAATGTGAGGTTGAAATCAGCCACCCCAAGGGGCATCTCACATTTCTGGTTGAATCCTGCAATTTTCATGTCTCTAACCTTGGTAAGCTGTAGATCAAAGTAATATTTTTGGTAAATGCGGTATGGGAGAATGTTCACAGTAGCCCCGGGATCTATCAGTATCCTGCTCAGTGGCTGACAGTTCAGGGAGCCCCTCATATACAGCGGTCTGTTATGGCTGGAATTCGGAATCAGCATATCATCCTCTGTGAATGTGACTGACGGCCCAGAATTCACTTCTATCAAGAGTGCTTCATACTGTGCCGGCGACTGCAAGGCATCAACAATCGCTTGGCGATCTTCTTCACTCAGAGAGAGAATCTCCCAGATGGAGAATCTGGTAGGGAGCTTCTTTAGCATTTTCATGATCAGACTGCCCACCCGGACATTAGACAGTCTCATTTCTTCCTCCCATCGGGGTTTTGGAGGTTCATGTGGTGCTGGTGGCCTCTGTTGCCCAGTGCTGGTTTCATTCTCTTGACCGGCTTCTTGGGGGGCTTTTTCTGTGACAATGGCCCCTGGTGTTGTTGGAGGGCTATCCTCCTCTTTCTCATTCTGCTTGTAGGCTACAGATGCTGACTGCTGAGGTCTCTTGCCTTTATCCGGCCTATCCTGCGTTGACTGC
Source organism: Amorphophallus konjac (assembly GCA_022559845.1). Lineage (NCBI taxonomy): Eukaryota > Viridiplantae > Streptophyta > Magnoliopsida > Alismatales > Araceae > Amorphophallus > Amorphophallus konjac. The sequence goes on along the minus strand of CM040118.1, from coordinate 378,790,753 downwards.
TCATTTTCCAGACTGGATAGAAATTCCAAAAATGTTGGAGCCTGACTTCCTTTCTTCTATTCCTGGTACAAGCTAGCAGGGGGAGGAATCTGAACACCCCGCACCTCTGGTTCAGGAATCTGGTAGGGTTGTTCCCCTCTGAACATAATGTTATGATTGGCTGGCGGTGGGCGCCCCCACCTTCTTCCGGAGCGTGTTGCATGTGCTGAGGTTGTGGCCTCGGCATGGTTGGCTTCTAGCGGGGCATTTGATGTTTCAGCCTCATCATTCTCCCCGGGCAAGGTAAAGAGCACCGACAGGGTGTTACATTGTACTGTCATGACTCCCTTTTCCTTTTTGCATTTGGACCGTCTCTTCTTCTTTTGGGAATTTGGCTTCTTTGGCTCTTGCCCCCAGAAAGGCTCAGCCTCGTCTTCTCCCTGTTCTGCCCCCGGTTGCTCTTTAATTTTCAATTCTTCGAGCTGTTCCTAGAGTATACAGTCTTTCACCAGCAGGTGACCGGGCTTTTTCTGTTCATATTCATCGAGCCCATTAATATACTGCTGTAAACGCCTGGCTGCAAGACTTACTTCCTTATGTGCAGGTAGGGGGACTTGTCTTCTCCGGTTATGAGTGGGGATCCGGATGACTGGCCCTGTCTCAGCTGTGTGCCATACTGGCTTTACTGGAGGTGGTTCGGGCCTTGGTGTGACACCGCGAATAACTGCTCCACTGGTATTAGCTGCGGGAGTTTTCTTTCTATTCTTTATTGGCTTCATGTGCCACCCTTCTTGATCCTTCAGTGGGGTGAGGAAGCAAGCTTCATCAGTATGCCTGGTGCATTCTTCGACGGCTTCCTTAGGCAGCTGCTGGTAGACTGAAATCATATTGGCGGCCATTTTTAAGGCCGGAGGCTCATGTGGATGAGGTGGCTCTACTTGCTAATCTCCCAGCTGTAGCTCGCCCTTTTTGACCATGCCTTCCATAATATCTTTGAAGATGTAACAATCTTCAATTGCGTGCCCCAGCGCACGGTGATATGGACAGAACAGTGGATCACCTTTCTTTGCCGCGTCCCCGGGTCTCTTTGGCTCAGGCAATGTTACTTTATTGAACTTGTATGCCCAGTTGAATAGCGCAGCTGCCTTATCTTTCGGGAAAGAGTATGCCTTTCTCATTTTATTTCTCAAAGAGACCTTATCTTTTCTTTCTGCTGTGTCTGCTGGCGGGGGAACTTCATTTGCCCCCCTTTTCCCTTTCTATTGTTCGAAGGTTCTGAAATCGACGGTGTTAGCCTCAGAGTGCGATGGTCGTCGATCATTAGATTTACCTTTCGACATAGTGGGAGCATTGGCAGTCGGACGCTTGGACAGGAACGTCTCAACTTCTGCCAGTATATTGTTTAGCCGGTCAAACGTTCTGACATCTGCACCGATCATCTTTTCTAGTACCTCTCTCCTGAGGCTCTGCTTACATATTTGCACTGCATCTTCTTGATGAGGAGGTCTTCTGCATCTCATAGCTAAGTTCCTCCACCTTTTGATGTAGTCCAGTGCTGTTTCATCTTGCCTTTGCCTGGTTGCATATAGCTCTGCTATTGTAATTTCTCTTTCCGTGACATGAAATCTATCGCGGAACTTCCTTTGCATGTCAGGCCAATCGGCCACTAATCCAGTCGGCAGGCTTGAATACCATTCAAAGGCTAAACCAGTGAGGGATGAGCCAAAGAACTTAAGCAGATAAGCTTCATCAGCTGCCAAGTCGCCCATAATTGTGGTATAGTAAGCTATGTGCTCCCTGGGGGAGCCCTGGCCATTAAATTTTTCAAACTTCGGCGTCTTATTGACGCCTGGCGGTAGTTTCTTAGCAGCATACTGGGGAGGATACGGTACCTTGTACACATCGTAGGTACCAACATCATCACCAGTCTTTTCAGACAGCTTCATCTCCACAATCTTTTCAATCATCAGCTTGTGGGCTACGGCTGGATCTATGTTCTCCGGGAAGAAGTGAGCTTGTTGCTGACTGTAAGGAGTTGCCATCACCGTTGCGCGCAAGGTGGGCACGGTGGGCTGTGTCTGAGACACAGAGGGTTGAGCTGCTGTTTGTTGTAGAACAGGTTGGCTCGGTACTTTTTCCCTATCGGCCGGGAGAGGATTAGCTGGGATACCCATTTCTGTTGAGCTGGAAGTCTGTCCCACAGGGTCGGCTTGCTTGGAGACCAGTGTAGCTTCCTGCCTCTCATTCAGCTATCTTCTGAGAGCACTGATCTCTTGTTGATATCTTCTAAACATCATCTGGATCATGGGATCCAAGGTTGACGGGATCTGTATCTCTTCTGAAGTCCCTTCAACGTCATCGACGAAGGGATTGTCTTCCTCTTCTGCTGTCACCACATTCACTGTCATGGTGGTCATCTTGTGGGCTTCATCATCAGTCTTTATTTTCTCTTTGGCCGCCTGACTTCTCCTTGTGACGGGGCCTGGTCTGGTTGCCAGTCTGAGCAGTTCATCTAGCGGAGTCGGTAACATGTCCCGCCTTTTGACAAGTGCGGCCATATTGCAGGCGAAGATCTGCATCTTCTCCCTCTGCCTGTAGACTTTCCTTTTCACCTGGTCGGGATATTTAAGCCGGTCGAAGACCGATATTCTTTCTTCAGCTTCTTCCCTGTGCAGGTCCCCTTCCTCATATCTGGCTCTGTGGCCCTCTTCATAGTCGTTGGAATCAGAGGAGGAAACTATGAGCATTGGTTCTTGAAAGGTTTCTTCTTTTTCTTCATCCATGGTGCCCAAGGCACGAGATAGTCTTCGCTGCCCGAGGGAGGAATTCCCCAGGTAATGAAGATAGTCTTGAGCCACTTGCTTCATTTCTTCTTGACTGTGCCTTCGCCACTCCGGTCGGGGCATCAGTCTTTCCTGGCCTTTCTGCTGAGAAGCCAGTCTCGCCACCTGAGCAGTCAGATGCTCGGCCTTGGAATATTTGAATATGTCGGCCTGTCTAGCACAGGCTCTCGATCTTCTTGAAATGGTAACAGTGACTGGTTCACTTATTCTCATTTTTTCTTCCTCCCTGAACCTTCTGCTCCCATCCTGGCGGCGGTTGGTAGCAACAGCATAGTTCTTCCTTTCCCATCTTTTGCCCCCGGCCATGGGGTGGGTGACCATGAGGTCTTCTTTTTTCTCATATCTTCTGCCCCTCATCCTGGGGCGAGTAGCAGTCATATTCCTTCCTTCATTCTCTTTCTCATCTCTCCTACCCCGAGCCCTGGGGTGGACAGCAACAGCCTCTCTTTCATCTTTTCTTTCTCCTCTTCTACTCCCTGCTCTGAAGCGGGCAATAGCAGCATCAGCAATTTTTTCTTCATTTTGAGCTGGCGCCCAGCTCTGGATTTTCTTCGGCCGCCAGATCTGCCTGAATTTGAGCGACTTTGGTGCCAGTGGCCTTCTATCTCCATGTTCCATGTCGGCCCTCCTAGTAGCCAGTACTCGTGTCACGCCCCGGACCGATAGCAGCGGAACATGTAGTCGGAACGTGGCAGTATCACAGTCGTGAATAATCAGAGCATACAAGATACAAAATTACACACTGGACAAATGTGGGCCAAAACAACCTTTATTAGTAACCAATATTCAAATTACATAACTTGACTCATCTAACATAGATAAAGAAAAGACTCACTATTACATTCCAGTAAAGAGAAAAGACTCAAATAACAGGACTAGACTCAAGAAAACAAAAGATAGTGACTCGGTGACGAGACTCAAAGAAAGATAAAAGACACCAACACGATTCTCCATAACGCTCATCACTCTTGCCCTTCCCCATCTTATGGACTATCTTCAATGTCGTTACCTGAAAAACGTTAAAGCTAGGCAGGTGAGCGAAACGCTCAGTAGGAATTACATCTCTCATCAAGCAGAATATAAGTGATTAACCAAATAACGGTTTCATGACGATGCAATGCATGTAACTAGAAAATCATGATGATCAACTATCAGGAAAGATGAATACTAAAGTCAAAGGCAGATACGGGATCAAGAGATATAGGGATGAATTCCCATGCAGAGTCAAGGATAAGTTATCAGAATATAACAAGGATAGATGAGCGGATGAACATAACTTCAGAATTGGCCAGAATATAACAGAATTTCAATAAATATAAGCAAAATTAAACATTCAAGCAGAATAACTAAATTATCAGAATATCAGAATAACAGAATTAACAGAATTTACTGAGTTTACAGAATAACAGATATAACAGAATAACAGAATATGATAGATGTACAGAGTTTGGTGTAATGCCACACCCAGAAGTTTACCATGGTTTACAGAATTGGACTTCCGTCCTACCTGGCACTGAAAAGTCGCGGACCCAGAGCCCTTTAATATTTCAGAATCAGATATGGCCAATTACAGAGTCAAAGGGGTTATGTTCTCGAATTGATGACAAGAAGATTCCAAAGAAGTAGAGTGTCATGACTAACGGACAACCAAAGTAACATGGATCAGATCCAGGGTTTTTAGGGTACAACCAGCTCGGCTGCCTTGAGAGAATCCATGGCTAGCGGAGACTTATGGAGGTCTCAATGACTAACTTGCCAATCCGAAGGAACGGAATGTCCAACGGAGGACTCGTATGTCACCGAGAGTTGAGGTGTATGCGTGAACCAATCATGCTACAGGGACTCCATCTACGGACATGAGCTGAGAGCGCCAAAAGACCCGAGGTATGGGTCAAAAATGGAAGAAAGCGGTGAGAAAATGTGTACGTTAATCATATAATTCATGTCCATCCTATTCTATAATTAACTATAATTAAAGAAACGTATATTATTTAACGCCCGTGGGTGCCGTCATTTATTAATTAGCATCCTCTTGGGGAACGTTAATTTCATGATTTTTAACTCAATTTATTTAACAAGAATTTACATTTATATCTATTTAATTGAATAAATTCAAAAACTTTCATTAAAAGACACATTGATTTATTTAAAATAATTTAAGGAAATAGAATATATGATACTTAGGAGAAAAATGCAAGGATTCTAAATATATATTTTTCAAAATTTTCGGTTATGTATTTCAATAATAATGGATTTTCAAAGATATACATACATGATATATATATATAAATATATTATATATAATTTGACGACCTAATGGTACGTCGTCAAAAGAATGTTTGACGACATACGATATGTCGTCATTTCAAAATTGCCAAATTTTGTCAATTCTTTATTCCTCTCGTTTCCCGACGTAACCACGTCGGAATCGAGCCTATGATATACCCGAATGACCGGCTCGAAAAACTCTACCTAACCCTATGATCAAAATAATTTTTCGATGAGAGACGGGGGATCTCGCGATAGGGGGCACGAAAAATGGTGCAACCACTTTCACTACCTCGATCTCTACCCCAATAGTACGTCCAAAAATTTTCATGACTAAAGGATACTTCTACACCCATGTATGCTATAAATACTAATAAACTCATAACTGGCATATGTTAAATTGACGATTGTTCATTGGTTCTTTTTTAGAATTTCGTTAATTGACGACTAGCTTTAAGTCTTAATTTTATTAAAAAGCGCCCTTGTCAGGGGTGTCTTATATCAAATAAACGGCGAAGTCTATGTCGTTATTTCAAATATCCAGGGAATTACCCTCCACAAAGTTTGCGGTTATCTATCACACACAAATTCACACACAAATTGACGCCTGCGTTTGAGGGCGTCCATTCAATTAATGACATGGACAGGGTCATCTTTTACTCTTAGGTGGCTAGGTGATCACAGACATGTGATTCCTGGAGTATTCCCAATTGAAGAACTAGAGGCATGGATAAATTGAGAAAAATAACAGTAACTTACTAATATAATCATGCTTTAGTTATTTGATCAGCATTTGTAATTATTAAATTTTTAACATACGAAATTGTCATGTAACTGGTAAATTGACGCCTGGATGGATGGCGTTAAATTAAATAACGTCTTCAAATGGGTCGTCTTTAATTAAAAACGCGCCTTAACCTGGGGCGTCTTTTACTGTAAACCTTTAAACCTTCACAGAAACAAAGAACCTATATGCATGCTCGACAGAAATACTAAGAAACTCTAACAAGAAGCTAGAGGATATGAACTTGCCAAAAAAAAACATGATGATATCATCTTTGTTAATTTAATTTAGCCATCAGAAAGAAGTCCTACCTTGATGGTGGATTGGTTTTTTTTTTTTAGATGAGGAGAAGGCTGAGAATTCCGATACTCTGTTTTCCAATAGAGATAACAGCAGCAGTAAGAAGGAACGATTTGGACGAAGCAACAAGAGCAACAGCTCTTATGAATAACAGCAGCAGCAGTAGCAGCCCTCCGAAAGTATTTAGAAAAAATAGGGCTTCGATTACGCAGGAAGACGGTCGGAGGAAACTAAGTCACTACTGCCAAAAACCGTCTTGCAGTCGTCGAGAGAAAATTTTCGTTTTATTGGCTCGAAGGGTTGGTATTTATAAGGTCTAGAGACCTCAAAAGAGTTGGAGTTCGATTGGGGAAAGCACTCCTAATATCAATCCTACCGGTGTTACAGTTTCCATTGCAACTCTTTCTGAAACAGGACACTTCCTAATTTCAGTGAAATGGAAAAAAGGACGTAGGTTGGGTCGCCCTTTTATAAATTGACGCCTATATCTAAAGTCGTTTGTTTTAACCGATTACGTTTTTAACGTTAATTTAAAGAGTAACAATCTTTGGGGATTTTTATCCTTTTTATTTAATGGGATATTGACATGAAATTTTATGGGTATACATTTTCCATTTTTCTCCATTTTTCTATATAATTAGTTTTATCAAATTCTTTTAATATAAAAAGTGGCACTATTCACTATTACTATTCATTTAACAAAGTAACGACTTGTGTTAAGTCGTTGGTTTTCAAAGAAGTGCCCATTAAAGAGACGTTAATCACATTTTACATCTTTTGCTACAACCTTCCCAAGACCAAAATTATTTATATACTCATTATTTTATCTTTTACGTATATTTAATGTATTAAATCTTATTAATTCACCTTATTCCTTCAACTAAAAATATAATGTAATAAATATGAAATAATAAATTTTCTAAATTATTAATAAAAATCTAAATTAGCATTTTCTCCAAGATTTATTTATTATTAATTGAATAAAAATACAATATGACTGTAAATGCCTACTTAAAGTGACTCTATATTCATAATCCCTTAAAATTTAAGGGTAGGGTCTATAAGATCTTCTTGTAAGGTCCATTTGGAAATCTCGGGGTTGTATATACAAGGTTTGGCCCTGATTATCTATTGGTTTTAAATTTATTTAGACTTTCTAGTCTTTAAAGTTATCAGGGTTGCTACATCCTCTCCCACTTAAAAGAATTTGGTCCCCAAATTTAATTTCCTATGCACATCGTATGTTCATCTAATCCATATTCCTCAATTCAACAATCATGACTAGCAAATTGAACTAAGGAACTAAAGCTCAAGTTAAAAAGGGAAATACCTCCATCCATTCCTTGACCAACAGGTGTGACTCTTATTGCTTGAAGTCGCCCTTGACGACGTTCCTTATTACCGCCCTTTTCCTGTTGAGGTTGGTCTTTTGGAAGAGGGCAATTAGATACCCTATGTTCTTTGCTCCCACATCGAAAACAAGCTCCATTCTTCCAGCGGCACTTCTCGGATGGATGGCCTTCATTGTCACAATGTTTGCATTTTTCTTCTTTGATCTTCTTGCCATTTGGAACATTGTCATCCTCATTAACCCTCTTGTTATTGTTACCCGTTCTCTTCTTCTCCATTCTCATTTTAACCCTGTCGGATAACTCCATGGCATCTTCCAATAACTGCGCTCTTTTCACCATCTCTGCATAAGTTTTTATATCTAACGGCGCCAATTGGGGAATGTACTGGATCCTTAAACCATTCATAAACCTTTTTGCTTTCATCTTCCCCGTTGATATTAAGTGAGGTGCATATCTAGACAGCCGCGAGAATTGAGCCTCGTACTCGGCCACGGTCATGCTTCTCTGTTTGAGTGAAGCGAACTCTCCTGCCTTTTTCTCCCAAGTTCTCTCCGAGAAATACTTCTCGTTAAAATGTTCTAAGAATTACTCCCATGTAACCTCGTCATCTGGCAAGGTGGCTTCTACTGACTCCCACCATGCCCTTGCATCCTTCTCAAGTTGAAAGGTTGCCAATAATACCTTATCCCGGTCGAACACTCCATGACCCGAAAGATCCTCTCCATCTCTTTAGTCCAATCTTCAGCTAAATCGGGATCAGGAGTTCCACTAAATCTAGGGGGATTGAGACTTCAAAATTCACGATGCAATTCTCCAGCTCCACGATTGGCTCCACCCTCGGCTACTCGTTGAAGAGCTTGAGTCAATCCTTGAACTGTCCTTTGCATCTCGCGCCATTGGGCATGCTCGGCGGCCATTATTATCTATCTAGTTCTACAAGACATAAACAATCTCATGTAAGTTTATCAAGTAATTCTCGTGAAATCTTTACTAAGATATTTTCATAAACTAATCTTATCAATATTTTAAATTCCTTTTTAGCTCTTAACCCAAGGTTCTACCCAATCTCACCGGGTAATAATGGGATTGAACCTAGAACTTATGGCAGCCTATAGTCAAGACCTAGGATTTAATATACCTAGGCTCTGATACTACAAACCGGAAGTGTGGGAACTAAGTGCCATGCAGGGCAAAGTGCTACGCTATGGGAGCCACCTCTTGAACCCGCAACGGGACAAAGTGCTACATAGTAGGAGCCACCTCTTGAGCCTGTAGGGGTCACCTCTAGAGTCCTACCTGCCTGGGTGTTTGATTGAGTGCTATATGTGCCCAGCGACGAGGACGTCGCCTATATAAGAGGGGTAGATTGTAACACCCTCGAATATAGCTAAGTTGTACTCTATATCATAGAGGCGCCTTTTGAAGTATCGGTTTAGTTCTTGAAAAGAACTCCGAAGTTAAGCGTGCTTAATGGGGAGTAGTACTGGGATGGGTGACCTCTCGGGAAGTCCCCCTTTCTAGAGTCGATCACTGTTAGAAAGGGACAAAACCGTGAGACCGGTAGGCCAAAGCGGACAATACCTCGACGATATAGAGTATGGGATGTGACAACTCAGAACCTATTGGTGGTAGGTACCATTGGGACGATCACATCCGGCTTGACCTCCCTTGGGCAACCATTGAGGTTCGCCCGGATATCTCCAATCAGCATTGTCTTCCCCTAATTGGATATCCGACGACCCGCAGCAGTGGATCGGACTCTCCGATCGGATCTTCTTCCTTTTCCAGCAGTAGCAGAGGGTACGCTCCTCCTTGCTTCGTGATGGACAAAGCAGGACACGACGCCAGGAGTATTCTTCATCACCGGGCTCTTCTTGGGACCGGTAGCTTGCGGTGACGTCTCGACAATAGCTTTTGGCTCCTGGTTGTCGATCTCGAGCAGATCAGTGAAAATGAGGCCCAGGCAGTTGGGCATTCCGACAGCAGGCGGCATCGATCCGAATGAAAGAGGTATCGCCAGGTAGCCTTCTCGAACATGTGCCTCGACCGCTTGCTGGTCAAAGCACACAGACATGATTCCATCCGTCATTCTAGCTTCCTGAAAATGGAGAAAGCACACAGAATCAGAAATTTGAGGGGGGGCCCACTAGGCCTCCTATTTTGGCGTAGAGATGAAGGGAGACTTGGTCCCACCGGGCGTGCCAGACTTGTGGACGCGGATTCTTTTTTGGCAGTATGTTTGTTTCATTGGTTGGATTTATTAGGCGTGCCAGTCACTAGAGTGACAATTTTTATTATGCGCTCGATCTGACTTCTAATCAGTCGATTGTGAGTGATCGTGTTCTGGACCAAAAGTCCGTCATACCATAAAGGTTATGACGTTAATTACGCCCTCCCTAAGAAGGACAACCCTTGATTAAACGCCAAAATAGGAGGCCACTTGGGGCGGTTGAAAATGACAGTGCATAACATCGAAGTTCTTGTTATTCTAAGAAGGTAATTGAATAAACGACAAATTATTAAATCAGCATTACCCTTTTGTGTGGGTCGCGCCAGGTAGAGATAGGACACCGTCCACGCAGTGGCGGGGCGGGGCCTGGACAATCATCGGGGACATGTCCCCTTTCACGTTTCTCTTCCGGCCAAGGGCCTCGCAGTGTTTTATTCCCCGAAGGATCGAGCCGGACGGGAGGTATATGCCATATCCCAGAGCTTATCGGGGTTAAAGTGTCAATCGACATTTCGGCAGCATTTCCTCTTAATCTGGATTATGCCCAGGGGGAAATAAGCTATCATCCACGGAGTGCCGAAATGAAAGTCGAGAGAGAGAGAGGCCAAACCTCCCGAATTACATATGCCTGCCATGGGGCAATGTTTGATTTTCCCTTAGGGAAGCCGGTGGAACTCATGCAGTGGCAGAGCCCTCCCGAGCTAAAGGGGTTATTCATGAATCCGATATAGGACGGTGGAACATAAGGGAGTGTATCCCCCTTTAGATTTATCCCCGGGACCGGTCTGGTGACTCATGGGTATCCCTGAGTAGGTCTGATCAAGCTATCGGAGGCTCAATTGGATGGCAGGATAGGTTCTCGATGCATGCTCAAGCGGATGGGGTTCCCGGCGCAAAGGCAAGGTGGAAGAGGGGTTCCCGGCGCAGCTCAAGTTGAGATGGAGTTCCCGGCGCGTCGAAGAGATGGGTTCTCGGCGCGCCCAGGAGATAGGTTCTCGGCGCGCCCAGGAGATGGGGTTCTCAGCGCAAGAAGGCTTGCGCCGAAAACTATTTACCTATTCTAGTGTTCGTGGCGTCGGGATGGGTAAGAGACGGTGCCGAGATGGTTTTGAATGGTTTCCGGAGCCCTGTTTTTGGGTTTCTTGATGATTCAGGCCAAGGTAGATGGGTTCTGTGGGCTCAAAGTGGATCAGTTCATCAGATTGGAACTGGATTAGGTTTAGGCTCCAAAGGAAGGCCAGGGTCGAAGAGGATTTGGGGAAATCAGGGTCTAGAGAATCCTTGTCACCAGTGTCGTGCAAAGTCCCAGGGACAGCTTAATGTCGTCTTTCATAATACTGGGAGAATTTTGGCAGCACCTCCCCTGGACTTAGAATTTGCCAGGGAATGATAGACAATCACCCACGGAGTGCCGGGGTGAAAGCCAAAGAGTAGGGGGGTACTGGACCCCTGACCCATGTATGTGCTTGCAGCACCATCTTAATATCCCTTTTGAGACCATTGAAGCCTGTGCAGTGGCAGGGCTTCCTTGGTTCGTCAGGTTATAAAAATAGATCGAGCCCGAGGGGGCCATGTAAAGGGGATGGTTATCCCCATTAATTTTCATCCTCGAGGTGCATATGATGACCCGGGATGTCCCTCGACAGAATACAGGGTTACATTGAGTGGATTATAGGGGTATCTGTATGGTTTCTTGACTGGTGGCAGGATGTTTTCATCTGGGGTTCAAGGGATGGAGCATTCATAGCCTAAAGGGGCTTACAGCACAAGGGGGTAGTTCCCGGCGCGAAAACAACCGCGCTGGGGAGGTTTCTTCATGAGGCACTGTTCTAGGTGCCGGGAAGCTGGCACAGGGAGTTCCCGGCGCGCAAACAGCTGCGCCGGGAAGGTTTCTTCAGGGCTTACTGTTCTTACCACCGGGAAGGTTCCGGGTCTCTGTTCCTGGTTCTTATGGTTTCGGAAGAGGTTTCTGGCAGGATTTTCTAGCACAGATGGGGAGGATTAAAGGGTTTATCAGTATAGAGGCCGGATGTTTAAGGGAGGGTAGCATCAGTCGAAGGACAAGATCACCCATCATTAAACCCTCGAGAGATATATGGGGGTTTTTTTTTTTCAGCTGCTGTTCAGATGATCTAGAGATTGATGTCTCTGACCCTGAACAAGCTGGGCGCTCAGCAGAAATCCATGACATACGAGAAAGCCCATCATCAAAGGGAGGGAAGGAGGGGACAGAGCCCAATGACCCATTGAACGAGGGTTGGGGCTCCGTCTTTATCTTTCATGTGAGAACGGACCCGGAGGTGTGAAGCATAAATCGAAAATCCAGAGCAGCTAAGTAGATAAATGTTTTGAAGAACAACAGATACAGAGGGGGAGACAGATAGTAGATATTTCCATCACCCAGCACCCAGATGGGCCATCGTAGCATTTCGTTTCATTACATCATTCCAAGACTCACACCAATCACAAGAAGGGAGTGAGGGAAAGGGTGACGAAACAGAGCCCGGGATATCCCGGTTACATACGATGAATCGAGATAAAACTCGTAAGACTACATAAAGAGAAAAGAAAAGAAACATGGGGGAGGGTGGAGCATTGACTCCTCTCCCACCCCAGCTGCCTGCCTACCTGGAGCTTCTTCTCCCTTGTTCTTCGGGTTGATCTCTTCTTTCTTTTCTCAGTGGAGGAGGCTCTCTCTCTCTCTGTTGGTCTCTTCTTTTTCTTCCTTGGATGGTCTTCTTCGTTTTCCCTCTTTCTTTCTGGATGAGGTTGCCGACCTTCTTTCTGTCATTTTTTTTTCTTTCTTCCTTCGAGTGAGTGGGTTTATATAGACCCAGCCCCTCCTCATCTCTCGGTAGACGGGAATCGGCGTGACTTTTCATCTTCACGACGCGCATCTGTCGAGTGCAGCAGCTCCCGGCGCGCTAGACATCCGTAGAGTATCCCGGCGCCACCTTCGTGAGCCCATTTCATAGGCCCATTTAGGGCCTTTTTTAAGGCTTCACATGGACTTGCTGTCTCCCTGAATATACTAGAACCGCAGCATGCCTTTTGTTGGCGGACCCGGGTCTTAGTGGGATTATGGAGACCTTCATCAGTCAGTGGACTGGGATTTCATCATCATCGTCACCGGTAGACTTCCGGACTAGGCAGTAATATAACTCCTGTTAAAGCGTGGTAGGAGGTCTCATCAGTCAAGTGACTGCTATTTCATCAGTGTCGCCGTCTGGCTGACAACGAAACTGGACATCAGCTTGGCCGGAAAAGGCTTCAGCCGGGTAGGTGGTTGATGAGCTTCGCCATTAATTTTTTACTGTTAGTCTAATCTTCTTTTCAATTCTGTTTTCCCCTCTTGCTCATTTTCAAGGTGTCAACAGGCCTCTAGCTAGTTTTCTCCCCCAGCAGGACGCTACTGCAAGGAAAGGGAGCCCACCGAAACTAGCCTAAAAATTGTATCTCAGGAATTGCCCCACCACCACTCCCAGGTGGGCAGACACTCGAGGTCATCACGCTACGACTAGTAGAGGCTCACTAGACACAGAGACTCTGAAACACGAGTGCTGGAGTACAGACAAGCGAAGCCCGCACTATCACCCGTACTACGAAGCACAAAGGCAGTACACCAACTACCAACAGACTCAGGATGGGGCAACTAGACCTACCAATGCAACGGTCTTTGAGCCTCATGACTCGGAGTCAAGATCGTCGCACAACGGCGGTGACAAGCCGCCAATCAACCTAATCCTAAGTCGAGGAAAATGACACACGGAGACCTGAGGGTGAATCAAGACTCTCAAAGCACCTGGATATGCAAACTGAAGTAAGACAGCACCTCTAGGTGTCCAGACCCATGTCTCGATCTATCGAGACACACACAAGGTCACCTGTCAACCACTAGGTGTCACCGGGTTGACCAGAACCTAATAACGACTCTGAAGCAGCACAGAAACCTATCCAATAGAAAAGTACACCTGGCTACCTTATAACGTGGTTATAGCCCTCATAGGACATCAAAAGACGTCCACGGGACAATGGGCAAACCACGAGGTCAAGCCGAGGCACTTGGGAACCAACACATCGGGAAACGACAGTCAGGAATTAAGCAGAGGAACATAAGCTGACGTTCAAAGAATGGGCCGCTAGGGGACTGTAGTGGTCAGGGATTAGGCCGCTAAACACAGTCAACCCTGAACCGACCTATTCGGTCAAACCACCCAAGCGATCAAATATAGACGCGCTACACGGACTAGGCGGTCTAAGAGTAAACCACCACACTAACCGCCTTAACCTATTGACCTAAGATAAACGGACTATAGCGGCCTAAGAAAAGGGCGCTACAACAAAGAGGCGGATGACTACGGTCAAACCTCAAGTCACGATCTACCAATGGGCCGCTAAAGGGTCTAGACGGTCTAAGAGAAGACCGCCAAAGACAAGGAATGGTCTAATGAAGGACCGCTTCACTAACTGCCATAAAACCGTTGACTAGAGTCAACCACACTAAGCGATCATGCAAAGGACCGCTCAAGCAAGCTGAACGGTCTATCGTAAGACCGCTCACCTGCCACATGCAAAGAAGGAACCTGCACGGCCACCCAAGTGTCGTCTAAAGGATACACACGGCCACCCAAGGGCCGTCCGAAGGATATGAACAGTCCAGTATGGGCCGCGAAACACAGAAGATGGTATATCGCGAGACCGCGCAGACCCAAACCGACATACATAAAACGGTCACACATTGTACCGCGTAATAACCTAAACGGTTACTATAACGACCGTTCAGGCATTACGGCAGGAAAACCATGGGAATGGTCGAATATCGGCCTTTTCACGCCTCGTTTGCTCTGAAACGAAGGGGATACAACCACAATGACGATACCGACCTTCCACACTCCGGAAGGGGTCAAATCGACGCACAAATGGCTAGAAACGGGCAATTCAATCGAATTGACCCAAATGGAATGACATGGGTTCTCGGGCTCCTCCCGGTCCCAAATGACCACCAATCACAACGAAATCAGTGGGAATGGAATGTTGACATTCCATGTATTCGAATGACACCAACTAATCTGAAAATCGTCACCATTATTTGGTGAACTCGACGAACAATCCAAAGGCCTGATTTTCCTAAACTTGAATGAAACCCACTCGTTCTCGCACGGTTCGGAATGAAACTGCGAGGGAGCGTAGCAGAGAAGTAGAGCTTCCATCTCCCTACCACCACCGATGATTCCGCGCGCTGAAGCGACTAAACCGCGTCGAAAACTGCCAAACCAGTGAACCGTGCCGACTTTGAATCCACCGAGGGATCGCGCCGCGCCACGCTCAATCCGCCACTCCATCACGCTCCAGGTTCACTCCATCGCGTTCCCGCCTCAGCCAGCTTGCCACGGTCGCGTGCCCCGCGTCGAGAGGACCAGAGAGGAGAGAGAACGAGAGAGAGAAAGTGAGGGTGAGAATGAGGGAGGAGAGAGGGTGAAAGAAGAATAAATAGAAAAGAAATTAGGAATTTTCCTAATTTCTAGAATTTTGATGTTTGTGCCAAAAATTCACTAACTCAAAAAAATATGAAAAAATAGCCGAAACGATCCTCGAGAAGAGCACATCGTAACTATAGCGTCCTCGAGTCGATGAACTAAGAAATAAACTCACCACAGGGTTCCATAACTTGTACGAGAGAAAAACTCACGCGGATCATAAAACTCAACTCAGGACCCACAAAAGCGATCCGAAAGCACTCCGATAAGGATCCAAAAGATCCGATAAGAATCCAGGGCATTACATGCCTTATGGCTTGGGAGTGCGATAGAGAAGAAGAAAATGATGAGGTAACATCTCCCTTCGAAAATTACACTCTTACTGATTGGGAAGATGCTTATGGTGAATTGTTAGATAAAGTTGATGATGTTAGAAAAGAAAATAGACAGTTAAAAAGAAAAGTCAATTCTCTCGTTAATGGTACTACCATGTCTGACATAATTGCATATCTTGAAACAGAAATTGTATAAAAAATTATGTTGCTGAAGTTGATGAGATAAAATCTGTTTTAATTGATGCTAGAAAGGAGAATGATATGCTGAAAAATGTGATTGATGATTTAAAGCTGAAATTTCAAAATTGTGAACATGAAATGAAGATTGTCAATGAAAAGTATGAAGTTGTTTTGAGTGTTAATGTTGAATTAATGAAATCAATTGAAAATCTTGAGAAAGAAAATGAGAATAAACAGAAAAGTATTGAGAGCATGACCCAAGGTATAGAAAACTTAAATGCTCTCTTAGGAAGAAGAGTGAATTTCAGAAAAGAGGGTATTGGTTTTAATCCCACTGTAAAAAGGAGCTTTGAATTTAAAACTGGTTCATTTGTAGCAGAAAAGAGAAACAACACCCCTCTCATTAAAATGTACAGTGGAAACAATGTTGACAATTTTTTTGTAAAAACTGCTAATCAGAAAAAGCCCAGTGCTCAGGACAAGGGCAAACAAAAGGTGGAGGTGTTTAGCAATTCACGCTCACACAAGTCTACACCTCAGGGCAAACACCAAAATAGGGGTAAAAATTCTACAACATCAAAACCCCAGAATAATTCAAATAGGTCTCCACAGAAAAACAACTGGAAGACACAACCCACTCCTATGCATTTTCCAGGTGGACCTACAACTGTCAGGAGTTCGGAGACTAACAGAAACCATCCTAGAGATCAGACCTACCATACTTACCATTATGCACATCCATATCAGTTTAGTAGGTCTGGAAGGGATAGAGGCTATGGCAGGTCTGCATACGATTCAAATCCTACTCAGAACTATAGACCTCAGGATAGAAATTGGTTCGGGTAATCCAGGACATGGAATCCAATGAAACACACTTCATATGGTCAGCCTAGGACCAACTCAGTGTATGCCTCACTAACTGTTTTCCACACTATGAATGACAATAAAAATAGGAACATCAAAAAGAAAACAAACAAATCCACAAAGCAATCTATTCCAAAACAAATGTGGATACCTAAATGTTTGCTATCCTATTTTGATGATTCATCTATTGTTTTGAGGCCCAAACAGTTTTGGGTTCCAAACTTTTCTACTTGATCCTTGATGCAGGTATGCCTGGCAGCGAAGCAAAATATGTGATACTTGGACAGTGGCTGCTCCAAGCATATGATGGGGGACAGGGCCAAATTTTGTATGCTGGTTGAAAAGAATGAAGTCCTTGTCACCTTTGGAGGCAATACTAAGGGTAAGATTGTAGGATCAGGAAAGGTAGGTAAGTGCTCTACCTGTTGTATTGATGAAGTTATGCTGGTAGAAGGTCTTGCATATAATTTGTTAAGTATTAGCCAGCTTTGTGATAAATGTCATAGGGTAGTGTTTGACTCTACTAGTTGCAACATTTATGAGCCTAATTCTGATAACGTTAATTTTTTTGGTAAAAGAGTCAATTACATTTACCTAGTCGACCTAGATGATGTAGCACATTCAAACCTGTGCCTTACTGCTAACAAGGATGACCTAGCCTATCTTTGGCATCGTAGACTAGGTCATGCTAGTTATACAGTACTACACAAACTTAATAAGCATTCCATGGTCAGAGGACTTCCTAAAATATCGTTTTAAATTGATAATGTTGTATGTGAGGCATGCACTCAATCCAAACATACTAGGAAATCATTCAAGTCTCGAACAAAAAACCTATCTTCTAAACCATATGAGTTGATTCACATGGATCTCTTTGGACCCACTAGATCAGCTAGTTTATCTAATAGAAGATATGGTCTTGTATTAATTGATGATTTCTCTAGGTTTACTTGGGTGTTTTTCCTCACACATAAAAATGAAGCATTTAATGAATTTCAGGAGTTCTATATAAAATTAAACAGAATCATGAAAATTCCATTTAGAATATTTTGTCTGATCATGGTGGTGAGTTTGATAACTCATAGTTTGATGACTTCTGCAGGGACAATGGTATAACTCACAGGTTCTCATCTCCAAGGACACCAGAGCAAAATGGTGTAGTAGAGAGGAGGAACCGGACCCTTGTGGAGATGGCTCGAACACTGCTGGTGGAAGGTAACCTACCAAGGAACTTTTGGGCTCAGGCAGTCAACATTGCATGCCATGTAGTCAACAGAGCCATGGTAAGGTCATTTACCCAGAAAACTCCTTATGAAATTCTCAAGGGTAAGAAACCTTCACTAGCTTATTTCAAGGTCTTCGGTTGTAAGTGTTTTGTGCATGTCAATGCTAAAAGAGATCTTGATAAATTTGAACCTAAAAGTGATCCCAGAATCTTTCTAGGATATTCAAAAAAATCTAGAGCCTATAGGGTATACAATTTAAACTCTAAGACATTAGAAGAATCTCCACATGTGGTCTTTGATGAAATAATGACTAAGCTTGAAAATGGCTTGTGCAGGGAACAAAATAATGCAGAAATTTTGAAAGATGAAAATCCTACAGATCAATTTGAAGATAATGACGCAGCGGAGCCTGGTTCTCAGGGGGAGGTAAATGAGGTTAAAGGTAATCAAGTTATCAATGTCAGATTTCTTAGAGATCATCCTATAGATAATATAATTGGTAATTTGCATGAACCCCCTAGGACCAGATCTTATCTCAGAGCTCAGAATGAGTTAAATTCATTTGCATTAGTGTCACACATGGAACCCGAAAACATAGACAGTGCCCTTAGTGACGTGCATTGGATCAATGCCATGCTCGAGGAATTAAATCAATTTGATAGGAACAAGGTATGGCACTTAGTTCCATCTCCTGATCATGGGACTGTCATTGGGACTAAATGGGTTTTCAGGAATAAAACTGATGAGCATGGCAATGTTGTTAGGAATAAGGCCAGATTGGTAGCTCACGGGTACAATCAAGAGTATGTCATTGACTTTGAAGAGTCATTTGCTCCTGTGGCTAGGTTAGAGGCCATTAGAATTCTGCTAACATATGCATGCTCATTAGGAATCACCCTTCAGCAGATAGATGTAAAATCTGCATTTCTGAATGGAGAAATTGAAGTCCCGCTATCAATGACACCCAAGAGGGGGGTGAATGGGGAGTTTACAAACTTTTAACAAAAACTTACCCAATTCAAACAAGTGTGAAAAATAGCCGAATGAAAATATAGATCTATATGTAAACACTTAGATGTAATAAAATCTATCACACTCAACAGATCTTTGGTACGGTGGCGGAGGTGAAAATCTGAAGATTCTACTCACGCAAGATGTTATCTTCCTAACAAGGTTTGCCTTGTCGATCTGAACCTACCTTTTAATATACCTGAGATTTAATATGAGAGTGATAAATTATGCTAGATCTAACTCAAACAAAACAACCAAATAGATCTACGTGTGTACTACATAGAATGGAGATAGAAGAAAAGGAACAAACCACACAATGGATAGTGATATTTAGGTGGTTCGGATGCAATAACGGCAACCTACGTCCACCCCTCACGATCTGTGAGGATTCACACTTATCTTATAAAGGATTACAAGATCAACACACACACACACTTGTGGAGAGTTCAGAACTCCCACGACGGTGCACACTCACTAAACCACACACGGATCTAAAGGATCCACGGCACACACACACTGATCTAAACAGATCCACACACACTAGAATGTTTAGAGATTATATACATAACAACACTTGAAGCTCAAATATAAATGGAAGGAGAAACACTAGAAGAAAATTTTCAATCGAAAGCTCCCCCTTAGTGGATGAAGATTGATCTGGATGAAGCTTGCTCCATAGCTTGATCTTCTCTTGAATGGCTTTAGGATGATCTTCAAAATCTTGGAGATGGATGAAGAAATTCTTCCTCAAAACACTGTTCATGGAGCTACAGTGGCAGTACTCTTTCTCCCCTTGATAGCCTCTTTTATCTCCCTCTTATAATTAGGGTTTTTGACCCCAATATGATGTATTTATAGATCTTGGATGGTCAAGGGACAAGCCAGGAACCAGATCCACAAATCATGGCAAGTCTGGTGACTTTGGGATTAAACAAACCCAAAGAAAAGAACTTCCCACGTTGAAGAAGACAAGTCAATAATTGCTGCCTCGAGGCTGGCGATCGACCGACAGGAGGGGGCGGTCAACCAAAAATATATAGAGTTTGAACTTTTCTGCGCTGGGAAAATCGGTCGACCGGCCCCTGACTAGCGGTCGACCGCTGGCTGGAAAATCTACATTTTTAAGAGCGTAATCCAATAAAACATGACCTGTGAATAGTTTATTTTATGACCACGTCCTGTTCCAATCAAAATGAGTTGGTTAAGCTTATCCTGGGTAATTCATTGAACCAAGGTGAACTTAGGCATTTGCTAGCTTAAGGAAGGCTTGAGAGTGGTTTAAGCCAGTTATTACTTAGGTTGTAATTCTGGGGTTTTGTTATCATCAAAATCACCTGGAGAGACTCAACAATCTCCCCCTTTTTGATGATGACAAAACTCTAGATTACAAGAGCATTGGCATGCCTTTAAGTGAAATGGAGCCTCGTAAGGTCGATAAACCACAATGTGAATAAAACAACCATTCAACACATTATTTGCCAAATAGATAGGAAATGAAACACAAGAGCCAACCATTTGAGATAAAACACCAATTGCATTCATTTCATCATTCCATTACAGGGTACATTGATGCTTGAGACAATGAGTGCAAGACTCTACACACTGGACACATGCGACAAAGCAAATGCAGAACTGACACAATGCCTCACCAATGATCATGCATACAAACATACGAACATACCAACATAAAATATATAAGACCTACATGTTGACACCCATTTTATGACCGATAAGTCGGGTCATCTCCTTGTTCATTCTATGTGATGATCCCAGTTATTCATTCATTCCTTGAGTCTCCTTTATCAGTTTGAAGCTTATTTCATGGGTCTTAGCTCCTTGGTTGAGTATGGTTCTGTGATGTCTCGCCTTGAATGAAGCTTAGCAAGCCCTCTTATCATTTGGATCCTCATTGTTTCTAACGGTCTGCACATGGGGCGTTACTTTCTTCTAACGCATTGTCCATGGACCGTTACATCTTGAAGAGTCCTACGACTTAAGGCCTTTGTTTCAATCCTTATCTGTTGGCTTGCCCATTGATTCTAACGGTCTGTCGTGCAGCCGTTACTTTACTCTGACGCGTTCATCCTTGGCCGTTACTTTCATTCAAGAGTCATATTGTTTGATCTTCTTCCGTTGATCTTATCCCTTTTGAGATAAGGTTGAATATAACGGTCTCTCCCGGACGCGTTATTTGCCTGTGACGGTCTGTCGTGCAGTCGTTACATCCAACAGAGAGTCCTGGCAGTTCAGGCCTTTTCTCTACTACTCCGTGGTCGAGATAACAGTTTGAATTGGTGATTTCCCTTCCAAATCTGATCCTCAGAAAATTCTGTTTGTTTCAATGAACTCTTGGTGATATTATGATGCGGGACGGACACGGGAGACGACACTATAAGGTGCCACTCTCGAAATCTAGATGAAGACACGACCAGCAACACACACCAGGGAGACACTAAGCCCGACACTACGAGCTCCTAGTGGCGAAACGTCGGTAACAGAAGTGGAAGCTCACTCTTCATCCCAAGCGAGGGAAAGCACGGACCGTGCGCGGTTAAGGAACCGGCGGAGGTCAAGGGTAGTCCGACTCAACTTCCGGACTCGGATCGAGTCGCGGGACGGGTCACTCTCACTCTCACAACGGTGACATAGACACACGGGCTAGTACCTACACTCTCGGCAGCGGCCTAAGACCGTATACTAGCTAAGCAATGTAATGCCAAGGAGTTAAGACCTTTACCTCCACGCACTCGGCGTGGCGAAGATAACCCCGGCCGAATCACGGACTCCCGGTTAACAATTATTACAGCAATACACTAAGTCGACCCACTCCACGCAGGGAGGTAAAAGGTCACATGTGGGGTCTAGGAATCACGCAACTCGGGTTGACGGGCGGCATCTTGATGTCGCCCGGCGGTGCCGAACTCCACGTTTTCGTGCTTTCCGAACGGTGGCTTCTACGGGCCCGTGGGGCCCACGGGCGGCGCTGTCCTCCGGATCTACGGGAGTGGGACCCACTGTGATGGGGACCCCTGGTGGCACGCCTTCATGGACGGCGGTCGGCTGGGAACACCGATCGGGGGTCGATCGGCCCCGATTCCCAACTCTTGAACTAATAACCCACAGATTTTGGTTGCTGTCTTCCGGCACGCGCTCCGGCAAAAACGGCCGCTGCGGTCAATCCTGACGTCGGATCGGGACGCATGAGCTATCGTTGGAAAGCTCTCTTCAAATGCTTCAATCTAAACCCAGAGAGATCTGCTGGATCTGGTCGGATCAGAACTTTATTGAATTTACAAGTCCCTGTTGTATAGTAACCGAAATCTCAGATCTGTAGGGCACTTGTCTGAGAACCACCGTTGACCGCCTAGTAAACCTCCGATTCAGCTCTTGAGCTCTTCTTAGGAGTTGTAGGGAATCAAATCACGGAATGGAAAATATTTTTAGAATTTGATTTGGAGGTGGTTGCGATTTGTTATGATTTTTGGGGTGACTAGTGGTCGGATCTGGGAACATGTGGACAGAACTCTAGATGGGTCTGAGAACGATTTTTAGAAAATATGAGATGGGTGAATCAAAAATTAAGAAACATTGTGGATGAAGGGGTGGATGGATGGAACCCCCAGTAAAATTGGGCAAACTAATAGAAATCAAAAAGTGGATCTAAGACATGAAACTCAGGACGGAGGTGAACCTGGATAGAATTCTGGCAGAACCGAAATGAAAGAGTGGACGAAAATCAAAAATTAGCAAACGTGATCTGAATGCTGGCCTGGTTTTTGTGGG
Organism: Amorphophallus konjac; assembly: GCA_022559845.1. Classification (NCBI taxonomy): domain Eukaryota; kingdom Viridiplantae; phylum Streptophyta; class Magnoliopsida; order Alismatales; family Araceae; genus Amorphophallus; species Amorphophallus konjac. The sequence continues at coordinate 378,768,121 of CM040118.1, read as the reverse complement.
TGGAGAGGAACATCCCAGGAACAACGCCTCCAAATTTGGTAGCCAAATGAGCTCGGGGAAGACCTGTGAATTTTGAACAAGCTGCTGTGGTACTGCGCAGGCAGAACTCCGTTGATGGCATTGGCGGTGCGGTAGCGGCTCGTGGCGGCGGCGGCGATCGTCGGAACCGATACACGAGGAGTCACATCTCAGAATGGAAGCCTTCACAGCATCCAAGGGGGAGAGGGAGGAGAGAGGAGGGGGGCGCACCAGCCCTTGCTCTTGGAATTTGTTTGATTCAAATGGCATTAATTCATCAAAATGGGAAAATACAAGTATTTATGTGTTACATCTCACATCTATCCACAACCGTAAGATCTAGGGGAAGGGGATGGAGGGCTGGGATGAGATGTGAACATCACACAAAAATTAAAATAAAAAAAACATGGAAGGGGGAGGCATATTGACTATGGTGGCAAGGGGGGGACAAGTTGGTAGCCACCTTGGACTTTGAAGTCCACTTGTCTCCCATGTGCCTTTTACCATTCAAACTTCTAGATGCCTCCATTTGACATGTTGACTGACCCCACATGGGGCCCATGGGCTGAGGTGGCTCAATGCGATGGGGCCTGGGGGGGCCCGTGGGGCCCACGGGGTCCAAATTGTACATAAGCCCCTCTTACAATCAAAATAGCAAACCGAATACAATGAAATAAACACAAATTACACACAAATAAAGTTTAACTAAATATGATAAATGGGGAGGCTGAAGGCGGAGTCTCCAGGCTGTCTCCGAGCCAGATGGACGCTGAGGTGGCTCGAGTCGTGCTCCGGGTGCGGTACCAGTGGCTCGACGTGTCGCGCCACTCAACTGCTCGGGTGTCTGCACCAATTCTCCCCGAGTGGGAAAAACTCGACCCTGTCGAGTAAGGGTCTGCATCGCTCCTGTATCGCTCCAGAAGGTCCGGATCGATCTGCTGCAACTCACCATGTGTGATCCATGTGTCCTCAGTAGCGGGCCGTCCTCTCCATCGCACTAGGTAGCGCGGGTAAGATCCACTCATGGTAACTGTCACTTGCTCGTCCAGTATACAATCTATATGCTCACGCTGCCGTGAAAAAGGGGCTGGAGGTGGAAGTGGACACTCAGGTGTGGGATCACACTCAAGGGGAGGAGATGGCTCAAAAGGCTCACTAGGGATCACCGCTGGGTCCCTATATGCAACAAGATCCGATACATTGAAGGTAGAGCTTATACCATATTCCTCTGGAAGGTCCACAACATACGCATTGGATCCAACGCGTTTCAACACTCTAAAGGGACCGGCTCCACGAGCTTGCAACTTCTTAACGGTTCCAGAGGGAAACCATTCAGGTCTTACCCTGATCATGACGTATTCGCCCTCGTGGAACTCTCGGTGGTGTTGGTGGGCATCGGCTAGCTCCTTGTACCGTGCCTTGCTGGCCTCAATGTGACGACGGATGTCGTCATGCAAACTCCTAACATGCCTAGCAAACGACTCGGCCGACTCCGACACTCTAGCATGGATAGGCATGGGGACAAGGTCAACGGGTTTCCTAGGCCTACGACCTGTGACAATCTCAAATGGACTCATGCCAGTAGACCTATTCACCGAATCATTGTATGCAAACTCATCCATGGGTAAAATGAGATCCCAATCCCCAATGCGGTCCTTAACTAGACACCTCAAAAGATCTCCCAGACTCCTATTGACCACCTCAGTCTGACCGTCTATCTGGGGATGATATGCAGTGGAAAACTTGAGGTGAGTACCCATCATATGTCATAGTGTCTTCCAAAAATAGGAAGTGAATCTAACATCACGGTCAGACACTATAGTGCGAGGCAACCCGAACTTGCACACCACATGAGTAAGGAATAGGCGGGCTACCCTAGAAGCATCCGAAGTCTTCGAGCAGGGGATAAAGAGGGCCATCTTCGAGAAACGGTCAACCACCACATAGACCGAGTCATGCTTCCTAGAGGTACGTGGCAATCCCAAAACAAAATCCATACTAGCATCCTACCACGGGGCATCAGGCACGGGGAGAGGCGTATAAAGGCCCGAGCTTTGCTTCTTCATCTTGGCCATAGCACATGTATGGCACTGAGCCACGATGTTAGCGACATCGCGCTTCAAGCTCGGCCAATAAAATCGATGCTCCACTGCCTCAATAGTCTTGTTCCGACCAAAGTGGCCGGCTAGACCTCCCACATGTAGTTCCCACACTAAGAAATCTCGAACCGAAGTTCGGGGAACACATAGCCTGCTACCTCGAAAGAGGTAACCCTCCTGAAGCACATACTCATCAAGGTCTCTCGAGGGTCCGGCCTGGAGAGTGGTAAAAATCTGACCGAAGTCAGGACAATCAACATAGGCCTCCTTCATCTTCTCTAACCCTATGACCTCGGCACTCATGGTGGTAAGCAAATATGCTCACCGACTCAAGGCATCAGCCACCTTGTTCTCCACTCCAGCCTTATGTTTCAGCACAAAGGTGAACTGCTGGAGATACTCGACCCAACGACTATGACGCGAGTTAAGCTTCTTTTACGAATGGAGGTACCTCAATGCCTCATGGTCGGAGTATAGGACAAACTCCTGATGTAAAAGATAGTGCCTCCAATGCCTAAGAGCCTGAACAACTACGTAGAATTCTTTATCATACGTGGAATATCGCAGTTTCGCGTCATTCAGCTTCTCGCTGAAATATGCGATCGGGTGGGGTTCCTGACTCAAAACTCCTCCAATCCCAACACCCGACGCATCACAAGAGACCTCAAACACCTTTGAAAAATCAGGCAATCGAAGGATAGCTGTCTGGGTCATGCGCTCCTTGATATCCTTGAAGGCGGTAGATGCGGCCTTCGTCCATACAAATGTGCCCTTCCGGATGCAATCCGTGATCGGGGCGGTGACGGAGCTAAATCCGCGGATGAAACGACGGTAGAACGTCGCAAGGCCATGAAAGCTGCGGACATCATGAACCGTACGGGGTTCCGGCCACTCAATAATGGCCCGGACCTTCTCCAGATCGGCGGAGACCCCAGTACTAGACACAATGAAACCCAAGAAGGTAAGCTGAGGTGTCATGAAGGCACACTTCTGTGGGTTCGCAAACAGCTGCTCTCGCCGAAGAAGTAGACAGACCTGCCGAAGGTGGTCTAAGTGGTCCCCTGTGGTGCGGCAATAGATAAGGATATCATCAAAATACACCACTACAAAGACTCCAATGAAAGGTCGAAGGACCTGAGTCATGAGCCGCATGAAAGTACTAGGGGCATTGGTCAACCCAAAAGGCATGACCAACCACTCATATAGACCGTCCTTGGTCTTAAATGCGGTCTTCCACTCATCACCTGGCCTAATCCTCACCTAATGGTAGCCACTCTTAAGATCGATCTTCGAAAAGATAGTGGCACCTGCCATCATGTCCAGCATGTCATCAAGGCGGGGAATAGGGACTTGTACTTCACGGTGATCTTGTTGATGGCACGATTATCAATGCACATTCTCACGTGCCATCCTTCTTCGGGGCGAGTAATGCGGGTATAGCACATGGACTCATGCTGTCCCAAACAGACCCTCTCTACACTAACTCATCGACCTACCGTTTAAGCTCGGCATGCTCCGTGGGACTCATGCGATAATGAGGAAGGTTGGGCAAAGAAGAGCCCGGAACAAGGTCGATGGCATGCTGAATATCCCGCATACGTGGGAGTCCCTCGGGAAGCTCATCGCGAAAGACATCAGCATACTCCTGCAGAATGGGAACAACCTCGGGTGGGAGCTCACCCTCGGAGTCCCGCTCCACCTCTCGGACCATAATGGCAAACACCAGACAGCCCTGACTAAGCTCCTGCTCCATCTCCCAGGAGCTAATCATCATCAATCTCCTCGTCGAGGGCTCTCCTGGGCAAGAGATAACGGTCATAGCCCGAGCTGGGGATGGGGTACTAGGCCCGGGAATAGAGGGCTTCGGAGTACTAGGGCCAGTAGGACCCCTGACTGATGGGCTCCTGGGCCGAACGGGTTGGAGGGTGATGTCACGCCCCGAGAGCGGAAGATACCCGGAGACGCATGATGAGTTTATATCAATCATGTCAATCAGAGTATTAGTGTATTCGACACCAAAATCAGAGATGCGCAAAAGTAAAGATAACCCAATCCTTTATTCCTTCATAAGAATATGTCTATTACAAACCTTTGAAGTACTAACTAAAATAAAGGAAAAATACAATGTTGACTCAAGAAAATATGAAAAAGACTAGATAACACGGGAGAAGCTCTATCTCCTTCACTCTTGATTTTCCCCATCCGTTTGAGTTCCCTCATCATCGGACTTACCTGAAAAGTAGGGAAACACTAAGTGAGCGAACGCTCAGTAGGAAATTATATCTCAAGAACTAGCAATGGGTTTAAGTAATTACATCTTTCATGAATGCACTATAGCTATGCATGCTCGCATAAAACGATAAGATAGAGAGAGTGTATAACAATAAGATAGCGACGAGAACTAGTCATGAACTTTCAAAAATTTATATCAAAAGCTATCAAGATATTCAAGCAGGTGTATTCATCATGTCATGTTGGAATTTGGCTATCACGTTCAAGCACGCAAGTATGAAATTACCCTTTTTCGGGCCATGCAAGTCATGTAATATCAAGTCAAGTACAAGTACAAGATTTGTGGAATGTTCAATCAAGCTAGTCATGCACTTCGGTATAATGCCAATACCGTGATCAATCAACTCTCATGGGCACAAGTACTTTCGGGTGCTCCTCCCAGGACCAGATCGGGCCCTATATGCGCAGGAATTAATCATGTATTTTAACATCCACTTTTGTGTATAGCCAATATGGAATTTCAAGAATAAAGCTTGTAGACATGTAGGATAAACTTGGATAGAGTAGAGTCCAAAAATATGACACTTGACATAGAATGGCGATAATAACGCTACAATCACGATTATCGATAGAACTAGGTGGAATTGGTTCCCTAACTTGGGTACCATGACAAACAAGTATGGACATTCTTTATATAGAATGGAGGTCCACATGAACAGCACATCAATGGCAAGACGTCCTCATTCTTAATATAGAATTGAGGTCCACAAGAACATCATGTTGAATATAGAATTGGGGTTTACAAGAACATCATCAATTGGCATGATAACCTCATCCCATTAAGAGAATTCTCATGATACACACTTTGCATAACATGAGGGCCGGTATACCATGTTTCTTTAGAGTGACATGGCAAAATAGTGTGATGGTTTTTTATGGTACAACCAGCTCAGTCGGCCTTGAGGGAATCCAAGGCTCGAGGAGTCTTACGGAGGTCTCTATGACTAACTCACTAGTCCAAAGGAACGGAATGTCCAATGGAGAGCTTGTATGTCACTGAGAGTTAAGGGGGTAACGTTAAAACATCATGAAACGTGGGACTATATTCACGGAGTGGAAATATAGTGCCAGATAATATCTATGTATATACATACAAAACCCTCGGTTGACAGTAATGAGTGGAAACAGTAATGCAGGAAAATAGCGACTTAGGTAAAGTCATTTTTAATAAAATTAACGCCTTATCCAGGGGTGTTTATATACCATCTGACGACTACTCCAGTGGTCGTCCATTATTTATTCCAATTTAACAAAATTTCTAACTTCTGGAATTTTTTTATGAAACGCGCCTCAAACAGGGGCGTTAATTCAAAAATCACGCCATGGCACAGGGCGTCAGTTCTGTAATAGACGACTTTGTGCAGGTCGTTAATTCAATAATTTTCCAAATTTCAGATATTAAATTTTCAGGAAACTGGTACATGGTCAGGACCAGAAAAATAGCAGGATTCAATCAGGATGAACATGCATTAGATTAGGTTCATGGTTTCATAGATATAGAATTTTAAACATGGGTAATTATCAATTTATATGAAATTGACGACTCCTAGGTAGGGCGTCAAAACAAGAATTAGCGCCCTTGTCAGGGTCACTTATTTCAAAATTTTACAGAAAACATTTAAAACCATGATGAAACTATATGCATGGATAACATATAATTTTATTAAGGATCTTAAATTAATTTGGGCTACGTTTCTTGAGAAAACCTACCTTATGAAGATTTAACTGATGAACGGATGAAGGTTTGGAGACGAAAACGACACTCTGTTTGTAACAGAGTCTTCAGACGTTCTAAATAGCCAAGTAATATGAGCTTCTCGACAACAGGTGAGCTTAGGAAGATGTCTTCTTTTGTGGACGCAAAGGACATTGATGAAGAACCCCTCGTTCTTCAGCACACAGGGTGTTCAACCTAAAGCAAAAGATGACAAAGAAACATGAGTTTTCTTCATAATACTCAACTGAAAGCAGAAGAAGAAGAACGATGTTGATGAAGAACCACGTTCTTCAACGAGTTGTTTGCATGCTACCTGCAAAGGAAGATGAGGGAGAAGAAGAAAAGAATATTAACGTTCCTTCCTCAAACAACCAGAGGCAAAAGCAAAGGAAGGAAGAAGAACATAAACCTGTTCTTCACACACAGCAGCGGCAGAGCTTCCTTCGGCCAACAGCTCGTTAGGGTTCGACAGAGAGGGTTACTTATAGGATTTTGGGAATCCTAATAGGGTTAGAGTTCTATTGGGAGTTATATTTCCATGATAGAGTTCTTACTATATTCCACATTCGACGTAGTTATCCAGAAACTTACCTTGGATGAGGGCTGGGTTCGAACGGAACTCGAACTGAATTAACGTCCTAAGTGAGGGCGTTAATTTAAATTGACGCCTTGTCAAGCGTCATTTCTTATGCGAAACGCGCCCATGTAGAGGGCGTCACTTATACTTGCCCTTTATTTATTTTCGGCTGTTTGGGAATTGACGCCCTTTGGTGTTGGCGTCCTTTTTAGAATTAACGCCTTATGTAAGGGCGTTTCTTTTCAAAGTCGCGCCTTGACCCAAGGTGTTATTTATATTTTGGTTTATTATTACTCATTTAGGCTCTTTATCATATTTAACCTTAAAGTCTTTATTTTACCAGGGTTGCTACACCCTCCCCCACTTAAATGAATTTGGTCCCCAAATTCACTAGTATATATAAGTGGAGAGTGTAGAACATATACCTTAAAAATAATTCTGGGAATCGTTTCCTCATGGATTCCTCGGTCTCCCATGTGGCTTCATGATCGGAACTCTTATTCCATTGTACCTTTAGCATGGGAATAACCTTATTCCTTAGGGTACGTATTTCACGATCTAGTATCTTTATGGGCTTCTGTTCATATGTGAGATCCTTCTGGATAACTAAGTCTCCATGTTCAATAATATGCGATGGATCGTGCACATACTTCTTCAACATAGATATGTGGAATACATTATGTACTTCGGATAATTGAGGAGGCAATGCGATGTGATAAGCAACCTCGCCAACTCTTTCCAGTATCTCGAAGGGTCCGATAAATCTTAGTGTAAGCTTGCCCTTAACACCAAATCTCCGTATGCCACGTCCAAGCGATATCTTGAGAAATACATGATCTTCAACTTGGAATTCAAGATCTCTCCTTCTTGTATCGGCATAAGCCTTTTGCCTAGACTGAGCAACTTACAGTCTTTCTCTAATCGATTGTATCTTCTCAGTGGTATCCCTTACCATGTCTGGTCCTAATAGTTATTTCTCTCCAACTTCGTCCCAGCATAAGGGTGATCGGCAACTCCTTCCGTATAAGGCTTCGAAAGGTGCCATTTGTATACTTGCCTAGTAGCTATTATTGCATGCAAATTCCACCAACGGCAAGTGATCATGCCAGCTTCCATCGAAATCAATGATGCAAGCTTTGAGCATATCTTCAACCACCTGATTAGTTCTCTCGGTCTGACCATCCGTTTGAGGATGAAAAGCTGTACTAAAGTTAAGCCTTGTTCCCAACGAATGTTGTAGTCCCTTCCAAATATGAGAAGTAAAACGGGGATCTCTGTCAGACACGATTGAAATAGGAATACCGTGTAATCTGACTATGTCCTTGATGTATAATGTAGCCAACACATCAACAGACCATCGGCTCTTGATTGGCAAGAAATGCGCCGATTTAGTCAATCGGTCAATAATAACCCATATTCCATCATGTCCTCCTTTTGATTTAGATAAACCCATGATGAAATCCATACTAATATTCTCCCACTTCCATTTGGGAATATCTAGAGGATGTAATTTTCCAGTAGGCTTTTGGTGTTCCGCCTAGACCTATTGGCATGTGAGACAGCGCGACACGTAGTCCGCTATTTCTCTTTTCATGTTGGGCCACCAAAAATTTCTTTTCACATCTTGGTACATTTTGGAAGATCCAGGATGAATCGTGTACCTTGATCTATGAGCTTCATCTAAGATCTTCTTCTTTAACTCGGGACAATCCGGTATGCAAGTTCAATTCCTGAACATTAATCTTCCTTCACAAGTTATTTGGAAATCAGATTGTCCTTCCAGTTTGCCTTTGATTTCTACTAATGTTGGGTCATCATCCTGAAGTGCTTGTATTTCAGTTAATAGGTCTGGATGAATGCTTACATGAGACAATGTGACACATTTGAAGTTCATGTCCATGCTTATATTGAGCTTAGAGAATTGCTCCAGCAACTTCCATTCTTGAATCATACAATTGGCTAACAGTGCTCTCGGCTTTCGACTAAGGGCATCGGCTACATGATTACCCTTTCCGGGATGATATTGTATATTGAAGTCGAAGTTCTTGAGATATTCTAGCCAACGCCTTTGCCTCATATTTAGTTCCTTTTGAGAGAAAAGATACTTGAGACTCTTGTGATCGGAGTATACAGTAAACTGTACTCCATATAGATAATGCCTCCAGATCTTTAGTGCAAATACTACCGCGTCTAATTCTAAGTCATGGACGGGGTAGTTCTCTTCATGCTTCTTTAATTGACGAGAAGAATACGCTATAACCTTTCCTTGTTGCATTAGAACACATCCGAGGCCAATGCCAGAAGCATCAGTGTATACCTCAAATTTCTCTCCTTCCATTGGTAAAGCTAAGACATGAGTTGTAGTAAGATGATCCTTGAGAGTTTGGAAGCTTCTTTCACATTCCTCACTCTATTCGTAACGGATCTCCTTGCGAGTTAACCTCGTAAGTGGTACGGCGATCTTAGAGAAATCTTTGATGAATCGCCAGTAATAGCCAGCAAGACCTAAGAAACTTCGGATCTCGCTAGCATTGGTCGGTCTTTCCCAATTCCTTACAGCTTCAACTTTTGATGGATCTACTGAGAAGGCATCCTTTGATATAACATGTCCGAGAAAAGTCACTTCCTCAAGCCAGAATTCACACTTGCTGAGTTTTGCATATAATTGGTTTGCCCTCAATATTTGTAATGCAATCCTTAAATGCTCCTCATGCTCTTTCTTGGTCTCGGAATAAATCAATATATCATCAATAAAGACCACCACGAATTGTTCCAAATAAGGCCTGAATATACTATTTATTAACTGCATAAAGGCGGCAGGGGCATTCGTTAGTCCGAAAGGCATAACAACAAATTCATAATGACCGTACCTGCTTCTGAATGCAGTCTTATGAATGTCCTCATCCTTGATTCTTAACTGATGATATCCCGACCTAAGATCAATTTTGGAAAAGTACTTGGATCCTGAAATTTGATCAAACAACTCATCGATTCTCGGTAGTGGATACTTGTTCTTGATAGTGAGATGATTCAACTGTCGATAGTCGATGCATAACCTCATGGATCCATCTTTCTTCTTTACAAATAATACAGGCGCTCCCCATGGGGAAGTACTTGGTCTTATGAATCCTTTCATAATGAGTTCCATCAATTGTTTCTTTAACTCCTTGAGTTCAGCAGGTGACATTCTATACGGTGCCTTAGAAACTAGACCCGCACCAGGAACTAAATCGATGGTGAAGGCCACTTCTCTTTGTGGGGGTAATCCAAGCAAATCTTCCGGAAATTCTTGTACCACCGGAATGTCTTCTATCTTAGTTTCCTTAGCCTCCTTAATCTTGACGAATGCAAGGAAAGATACACATCCTTTCCGGATGAGCTTGCTAGCTCGGAGAGCCAAAATAAGAGGGGTTTTGCTTCGCCTCTTGGGGGTAGTAAAGATCAGTTCTGGAAATTCCTCGAAAGTAACCTTGCTATTGCGGCAATCGACCGTTTCCTGATATTTAGATAACCAATCCGCTCCTAGTATGACATCATACTCCTTTAGATCTAAACATATAACATCAATAGGGAGATTCTTACCGAACCAATACTTCACAGTTCTGGTAATGGTGTGTAATATCAGTCTCGTTTCCTAGAGGAGTAGACAAGACTAATTTTATCCATTCCGGTTCTAGGGGTAACGGATCAGCGAACTTCTTGGAAATAATTGAATGTGAAGCACCATTATCAATTAAGACATATGCAGACTTGGAACAAACTTTCAATATACCTTCTACTAGTCCGCCTTCTTCTTCTTGTTCGGTCTCCTTAATTGCGTGAAGACGAGCATTCTTGGTTACTGGGCGCTTCCCGTCCCTGGCTTGATCATTATGTAATGGGCAATCGGGAATTCGATGATCGCGACTCCCACAGCGGAGACATGCTCCTAGTTTCCTCCAGCATTCTTCTGCTCTATGGCCCGCCTTGTCACAATGCTTGCACACTATATTTGATGGGGTAGTGGTGATGGAGAAGGGCTTGGTCTTCATAAACTTCTGATCTTGTGAGGAAGTACCTCCACTGCTAGGCCTCTTCTTGAAGTTGGGTTTAAAGGAACCCGAACTTGTAACTTGTTCTTTCTTGTCCTTCCCACGGATTCTATCAGATAGTTCCGTGGCGTATTCTAATAGCTGAGCTCGGCACACAATTTTCGAGTAGACCTGGATATCCATTAGCGCCAGCTGTGTGATATATTGGAGCCTGAGCCCATTTAGGAACCTCCTAGCTTTCATCTTCTCGGTGCTAACTAAGTGCTTAGCATACCGAGATAATCTAGAAAATTGGGCCTCGTACTCGGCCACTGTCAAGGACCGTTGCTTCAGTGCAGCGAATTCTGCGGCTTTCTTCTCCTGGACTCGGTCCGAAAAATATTTATTGTTGAAATATTCAACAAATTCTTCCCAAGTAACTTGGTCTTGATTTATAGTAGCTTCTATTGATTCCCACCAGCATCGGGCATCCCTTTCCAACTGAAAGGTAGCTAATAAGACTTTATCTTGATCTGTGCACTGCATAACACGTAATATACGTTCCGTCTCCCTGATCCAGTGCTCTGCGTCGTCCGGATCAGTAGAACCCGTGAATTTAGGCGGGTTCATGTTTTTAAAGACTTGGTGGAGACTCCCTGGTCGTTGTGCTCCTCCTTGTGCTACCTGTTGCAGCACCTGAGTCATGCCTTGAAGTGTATGCTGCATGTTGCGCCACTGAGCACGTTCGGCAGCCATCGTCCTACAATTACAATAACTATATTAGTATATACTCGCGTTAAGGGCTTTTAAGTTTTTTTATGTTAACTCAACCCTTGGTTCTACCCAATCTCACTGGTTAAAGGTTTGAACCTATCCTTGGACTTGGGTTTTCCTAGGAATTGAATACCCTAGGCTCTGATACCACAAAAACTGTCACGCCCCGAGAGCGGAAGATACCCGGAGACGCGTGACAAGTTTATATCAATCATGTCAATCAGAGTATTAGTGCATTTGACACCAAAATCAGATATGCGCAAAAGTATAGATAACCCAATCCTTTATTCCTTCATAAGAATATGTATATTACAAACCTTTGAAGTACTAACTAAAATAAAGGAAAAATACAAGGTTGACTCAAGAAAATATGAAAAAGACTAGATAACACGGGAGAAGCTCTATCTCTTTCACTCTTGATTTTCCCCATCCATTTGAGTTCCCTCATCGTCGGACTTACCTGAAAAGTAGGGAAACACTAAGTGAGCGAACGCTCAGTAGGAAATTATATCTCAAGAACTAGCAATGGGTTTAAGTACTTACATCTTTCATGAATGCACTATAGCTATGCATGCTCGCATAAAACGACAAGATAGAGAGAGTGTATAACAATAAGATAGCGATGAGAACTAGTAATGAACTTTCAAGAACTTATATCAAAAGCTATCAAGATATTCAAGCAGGTGTATTCATCATGTCATGTTGGAATTTGGCTATCACGTTCAAGCACGCAAGTATGAAATTACCCTTTTTCGGGCCACGCAAGTCATGTAATATCAAGTCAAGTGCAAGTACAAGATTTGTGGAATGTTCAATCAAGCTAGTCACACACTTCGGTATAATGCCAATAAGGTGATCAATCAACTCTCATGGGCACAAGTACTTTCGGGTGCTCCTCCCAGGACCAGATCGGGCCCTATATGCGCAGGCATTAATCATGTATTTTAACATCCACTTTTGTGTATAGCCAATATGAAATTTCAAGAATAAAGCTTGTAGACATGTAGGATAAACTTGGATAGAGTAGAGTCCAAAAATATGACACTTGACATAGAATGGCGATAATAACGCTACAATCACGATTATCGATAGAACTAGGTGGAATTGGTTCCCTAACTTGGGTACCATGACAAACAAGTATGGACATTCTTTATATAGAATGGAGGTCCACATGAACAGCACATCAATGGCAAGACGTCCTCATTCTTAATATAGAATTGAGGTCCACAAGAACATCATGTTGAATATAGAATTGGGGTTTACAAGAACATCATCAATTGGCATGATAACCTCATCCCATTAAGAGAATTCTCATGATACACACTTTGCATAACATGAGGGCCGGTATACCATGTTTCTTTAGAGTGACATGGCAAAATAGTGTGATGGGTTTTTATGGTACAACCAGTTCAGTCGGCCTTGAGGGAATCCAAGGCTCGAGGAGTCTTACGGAGGTCTCTATGACTAACTCGCTAGTCCAAAAGAACGGAATGTTCAATGGAGAGCTTGTATGTCACTGAGAGTTAAGGGGGTAACGTTAAAACATCATGAAACGTGGGACTATATTCACGGAGTGGAAATATAGTGCCAGATAATATCTATGTATATACATACAAAACCCTCGGTTGACAGTAATGAGTGGAAACAGTAATGCAGGAAAATAGCGACTTAGGTAAAGTCATTTTTAATAAAATTAACGCCTTATCCAGGGGCGTTTATATACCATCTGACGACTACTCCAGTGGTCGTCCATTATTTATTCCAATTTAACAAAATTTCTAACTTCTGGACTTTTTTTATGAAACGCGCCTCAGACAGGGGCGTTAATTCAAAAATCACGCCCTGGCACAGGGCGTCAGTTCTGTAATAGACGACTTTGTGCAGGTCGTTAATTCAATAATTTTCCAAATTTTAGATATTAAATTTTCAGGAAACAGGTACATGGTCAGGACCAGAAAAATAACAGGATTCAATCAGGATGAACATGCATTAGATTAGGTTCATGGTTTCATAGATATAGAATTTTAAACATAGGTAATTATCAATTTATATGAAATTGACGACTCCTAGGTAGGGCGTCAAAACAAGAATTAGGGCCCTTGTCAGGGTCGCTTATTTCAAAATTTTACAGAAAACATTTAAAACCATGATGAAACTATATGCATGGATAACATATGATTTTATTAAGGATCTTAAATTAATTTGGGCTACGTTTCTTGAGAAAACCTACCTTATGAAGATTTAACTGATGAACGGATGAAGGTTTGGAAACGGAAACGACACTCTGTTTGTAACAGAGTCTTCAGACGTTCTAAATAGCCAAGTAATATGAGCTTCTCGACAACAGGTGAGCTTAGGAAGATGTCTTCTTTTGTGGACGCAGAGGACGTTGATGAAGAACCCCTCATTCTTCAGCACACAGGGTGTTCAACCTATACCAAAAGATGACGAAGAAACATGAGTTTTCTTCATAATACTCAACTGAAAGCAGAAGAAGAAGAACGATGTTGATGAAGAACCACGTTCTTCAACGAGTTGTTTGTATGCTACCTGCAAAGGAAGATGAGGGAGAAGAAGAAAAGAATATTAACGTTCCTTCCTCAAACAACCAGAGGCAAAAGCAAAGGAAGGAAGAAGAACATAAACCTGTTCTTCACGTACAACAGCGGCAGAGCTTCCTTCGGCCAACGGCTCGTTAGGGTTCGACAGAGAGGGTTACTTATAGGATTTTGGGAATCCCAATAGGGTTAGAGTTCTATTGGGAGTTATATTTCCATGATAGAGTTCTTACTATATTCCACCTTCGACGTAGTTATCTAGAAACTTACCCTGGATGAGGGCTGGGTTCGAACGGAACTCGAACTGAATTAACGTCCTAAGTGAGGGCGTTAATTTAAATTGACTCCTTGTCAAGCGTCATTTCTTATGCGAAACGCGCCCATGTAGAGGGCGTCACTTATACTTGCCCTTTATTTATTTTCGGCCGTTTTGGAATTGATGCCCTTTGGTGTTGGCGTCCTTTTTAGAATTAACGCCTTATGTAAGGGCGTTTCTTTTCAAAGTCGCGCCTTGACCCAAGGCGTTATTTATATTTTGGTTTATTATTACTCATTTAGGCTCTTTATCATATTTAACCTTAAAGTCTTTATTTTACCAGGGTTGCTACAGGTGACCCGCTGGCCTACGTGGTCGAAGGTACAGGTGTTCGACCGGCCATGGAGCGTGGCATCCCGGTCAAATAACCACGGCCTACCAAGAATGATACTACCCACTTCCATGGGGAGAACATCACACCAGATCTCGTCATGGTAGGAGTGGAGCTGCAGCGGGACCAAGCACCGCAGCCTGACCGAAATGGAAGTGGTATCCACCCATGATACCTGATAGGGGCAAGGGTGATCTACGGGTGTGAAACAAAGATGAGTGACAGCGTTTGTGGAGATTACATTGATACAACTCCCGCTATCGATGACCACCTTACAAATTTACTTTCCCAGCCTACAGAATACATGAAGGATAGTAGTCCGTCACCAGTCATCACTGACCTGTGGCTGGGTGAGGATACATCTGACGACCCCCACGTGGGTATCGTCCGAATGCTGGGCATCCTGGGCCTCACCTCCCATCTCATAGTACTCGTCAGCTAGCTCTTCATCGGCCTCATAGCTGACTAACTCGAGGCCCGTAGGGGTGGTATCCTCGGCCTGTGTGTCCCCAATGTGAAGAGATGGGCGGGTGGGACACTGGTTGGCGAAATGTCCAAACCCATTGCAGCGATAACACTGTTGCCGTGATCCACTAGGCTCCCCAATCATAGGTCCTTTACCTTTATCCTCTCGACGGATAGGAGGCGTAGGCAACAAAGGACGTGCAGGAGGTGCGGGTGCCGGTGGACGGGCTATGGGTGGGGCTATAAGATGCTGGGGACGAGGAAGGTCCCTCGGGGGTGGAGGACGAGGCCTAGGAGCAAATGGCTCGGGACGAGCGGGCTCCTGAGGTCGAGCCATGGGGGCCCTCGGATACGTGCCAGATGAGCCACGGGGCTCGACACTACGAAGGGGAAAAGAGCCCAACCGATGGGGTGACTCGAACTCGGCCTCGAATTGCTCCAATTCGAGAGCTATCTGATATGCCTGCTCCAAAGTGGTTGCATTGCGGTGAAAGAGTTCATATTGATAATTGGGCCGCAAACCTCTTCGAAAGCGGGATATAGTCATAGTGCTCTCTTCCGTGACCCCACACCTTAAGTAATACTCATCGAACTCGGCGGTGTACTCGGTCATGGATCGGTTCCCTTGGGAGATGCTTTGCCACTTGTCTATGAGACGTTGGCGATATGAGGCGGGAAGGTACTTCTCCCTCAACTTGGTTTTCATATCATCCCAAGTACCGATCTGGGGTTGACGTCGCTGGTTGAGCAGGCTCTCCACATTGATACAATAAGTTTAGGCCTGCCCTTACAGCTTCATCTTTGCGTATCGGACTCTTCGGTGGTCCGTCATCTCAAACCACTCGAAGTACCGGTCCATGGCGGCCTCCCAATCTAAATACACCCTAGGGTCCAAGGACCCGCTAAAAGTGGGAGGGTATGCACGCACACCCCTAAGAATGCGGTCGTCATCCTCGTCATCACGATTCCGTCGTTGATGATGATGACCGTTACCCCCTTGATCATTATCAGATGCATAATCATCCACCACATGCACCTGTTGAACCCCAACATTCTCCACCTGAGCCCTTGGCACAGAGGGTTGCTGCACCGGCTCTTGTTGGCCATTCGTCGGCGCGGGTTGCGCCACTACTGGGCCTCTCTCTAGGATGGCAATTCTCCCAACTAGACCCTGGATGGACTGATCCGAAGACTCCGCCCGATCCTCGAGGGCTTTCATCCGCCCTTCTAGACGCGTTCCTATGCCATCCATACGCGTACTAAGGCCATCCATACGCGTGTCAAGACGTTCCATAATGGCTCGGAACATCTCGGCCGTCGAGGACTCATCGGAGCTACGGGCCCGGGAATCCGCCATAGGTGGTGGTGGCGAGTATTGGGTACCTCGACGGGTGGGCATGCAACTGACACATGACCTAGAAGACACCGACTAATGCAAACACACACTAAATGATGCAGTTAGACCTAAACCAATATCCGGTACGGGGCAGAGTTAATCGATCCGAAGATCACTCCCGCAAGTGTGCGACCTCCCGGTAGGCGTAGCCTAACGTTCGGACAACACCTTTTAAGATACCGAATAAAGGGTGCAAATGCAATTTAAAACACACTTCTTTTTTGAAAATAATGATGGTCCTAGACTCGACTTAGACCATGATATATGCAAGACATATGTAAAGACTACCCTAGACTCGACTCGCTCAAATACCAAACTGATGCGGGACGGACACGGGAGACGACACTATAAGGTGCCACTCTCGGAATCTAGATGAAGACACGACCAGCAACACACACCAGGGAGACACTAAGCCCGACACTACGAGCTCCTAGTGGCAAAACGTCACTAACAGAAGTGGAAGCTCCCTCATCGTCCCAAGCGAGGGAAAGCGCGGACCGTGCGCGGTTAAGGAACCGGCAGAGGTCAAGGGTAGTCCGACTCAACTTCCGGACTCGGATCGAGTCGCGGGACGGGTCACTCTCACTCTCACAACGGTGACATGGACACACGGGCTAGTACCTACACTCTCGGCAGCGGCCTAAGACCGTATACTAGCTAAACAATGTAACGCCAAGGAGTTAAGACCTTACCTCCACGCACCCGGCGTGGCGAAGATAACCCCGGCTGAATCACGGACTCCCGGTTAACAATTATTACAGCAATACACTAAGTCGACCCACTCCACGCAGGGAGGTAAAACGTCACATGTGGGGTCCGGGAATCACGCAACTCGGGTTGACGGGCAGCATCTTGATGTCGCCCGGCGGTGCAGAACTCCACGTTTTCGTGCTTTCCGAACGGCGGCTTCTACGGGCACGTGGGGCCCACGGGCGGTGCTGTCCTCCGGATCTGCGGGGGTGGGACCCACTGTGATGGGGACCCTTGGTGGCGCGCCTCCACGGATGGCGGTCGGTCGGGAACACCGATCGGGGGTCGATCGGCCCCGATTCCCAACTCTTGAACTAATAACCCACGGATTTTGGTTGCTGTCTTCCGACGCGCGCTCCGGCAAAAACGGCCGCTGCGGTCAATCCCGACGTCGGATCGGGACGCATGAGCTATCGTTGGAAAGCTCTCTTCAAATACTTCAATATAGGCCCAGAGAGATCTACTGGATCTGATCGGATCATAACTTTATTGAATTTACAAGTCCCTATTGTACAGTAACAGAAATCTCAGATCTGCAGGGCACTTGTTTGAGAACTACCGTTGACCGCCTAGTAAACCTCTGATTCAGCTCCTGAGCTCTTCTTAGGAGTTGTAGGGAATCCAACCACGGAACTGGAACTATTTTTATAATTTTATTTGGAGGTGGCTGCGATTTGTTATGATCTTTGGAGTGACTGGCGGTCGGATCTGGGAACAGGTGGACAGAACTCTAGATGGGTCTAAGAACGATTTTTAGAAAATATGAGATGGGTGAATAAAAAATTGAGAAAACTTTTGGATGAAGGGGTGAATGGATGGCACCCCCAGTAAAATTGGGAGAACTAACAGAAATCAAAAGGTTGATGTAAGACATGAAACATAGGATGGAGCTGAACCTGGATAGAATTCTGGCAGAACCGAAATGAAAGAGTGGACGAAAATCAAAAATTGGCAAACGTGATCTGAATGCTGGCCTGATTTTTGTGGGTGGAGAGGAACATCCCAGGAACAACTCCTCCAAATTTGGTAGTCAAATGAGCTCGGGGAAGACCTGTGAATTTCGAACAAGCTGCTATGGTACTGCGCAGGCAGAACTCCATTGATGGCGTTGGCGGTGCGGTAGCGGCTCGTGGCGGCGGCGGCGATCGTCGGAACCGATACACGAGGAGTCACACCTCAGAATGGAAGCCTTCACAGCATACAAGGGGAGAGGGAGGAGAGAGGAGGGGGGCGCACCAGCCCTTGCTCTTGGAATTTGTTTGATTCAAATGGCATTAATTCATCAAAATGGGAAAATACAAGTATTTATGTGTTACATCTCACATCTATCCACAACCGTAGGATCTAGGGGAAGGGGATGGAGGGCTGGGATGAGATGTGAACATCAGACAAAAATTAAAATAAAAAAAACATGGAAGGGGGCGGCCTATTGACTATGGTGGCAAGGGGGGGACAAGTTGGTAGCCACCTTGGACTTTGAAGTCCACTTGTCTCCCATGTGTCTTTTACCATTCAAACTTCTAGATGCCTCCATTTGACATGTTGACTGACCCCACATGGGGCCTATGGGATGAGGTGGCTCAATGGGATGGGGCCTGGGGGGCCCGTGGGGCCCACGGGGTCCAAATTATAAATAAGCCCCTCTTACAATCAAAATTGCAAACCGAATACAATGAAATAAACACAAATTACACACAAATAATGTTTAACTAAATATGATAAATGGGGAGGCCCAAGGTGAAGTCTCCAGGCTGTCTCCGAGCCAGATGGACACTGAGGTGGCTTGAGTCATGCTCCGGGTGTGGTACCGGTGGCTCGGCGTGTCGCACCGCTCAACTGCTCGGGTGTCCGCACCATATTATCTTCGAGGATTTGCTAAGAGTTATCTTCTTTTCTTGCTGGATTATCCTCTGTTCGACCGGAGAATTTGAGGGCCTATAAATAGCACCCTTAACTTCATGGCGCGAGAGAGGAAGATCTGGAGTTTATGTCGAAGTGCTGTCGCATCTTGGAGCCATATCCAACCAGGGAGAACTGTTCCTCACGTCCATCTGCTTCATGGTGAAGGGAGTATTCGTTTCATTGTGTTTGAGTTTCCATCATCATTTTCTTGTGTTCTTCTTCTTCCTCTCATCAAAAGCACTGTCCATCTCCTTGTTTCCACGTTCTGCATCTGTTTTTCATCATCTAAAGATCCTCCTATCTTTTAAAAATGCCCAGAGGGGTTAAAAAATCAAAACTTTCCTGGTACTTCCCTTTCCTTTTGAATGATCTTAATTCCCTTAAGAATTGATACTACGCTTGTTTAAAGGGCTAATCTGGGATTATTTTCTTGTGTTTCACGTTCTTTGGCAGGTTTACAGGTTCATTACACGAGGCCCAAGTCTTCTGGCCGGCTGGAAGATTTGGAGTTCAAAGAATTCATAAGCTCTTACTGTAGGTTGTCTGACGGTCTTGAGGAGACGCATCAGGTTCATATAACGGTTTGTCGTGCGACCGTCACACTCCTGTGACGCACAGGGTCTGGGCCGTTACATTCAGTTAATCTGCAGATTTCACTGGTTTCTCTCTCCCGTGCACGGGTGCTTCATCCACCTATTTCCAAGGTATTTTCAAGTCCTTGACTTGTGTTTACTTTGGTGGCGATCACGTTCTTTTCTTAGTATTGGGCATTGATTTCTCTCTCATATCCCTTATTTCTCTTATTCGCTCCACCCACACGGTGTGTTTTTATTTGCTCCTTGCTCCACGCTCCGGCATGTGTTTTTCTTTTCTTTCTTTAGCTTAGTTTGATTGAGATAGCATGCCCATGCTAGAGCTTATTCTGATTGCCTAGGTTCATGATTCACATGTCCTTGGGTTGATTGAGATCATTGATTTTTGCTTATCATCTTTATCATACCACAAACCCACAACGAGAAGGAAGCAAATAAATCAACATATAATTTTTTGGCGATCACAGTGGGATAGCTTGTGCCAATCGTGTCTTGATCTCTGTTTAAACCTGCCATCATTTCCTTGTTTAGTTTCCTCGGATTTCCCTCTTACTTCCTCGAGTTTCTGGTTCTCTGGGTAGTCTGACGGCCCTCGTTCCCTACGTTACTCCACTCTGACGCAGGGGCTTTAGACCGTTACACTCCTGATCCTGCTGATTGGTCTTCCCCGGATTTCCCTTCTATTTTCTGGTTATTTTTGGCTCTCTGGCTCATCTGACGGTCCTGGCTCCCCGCGTTATACTACTTCTGGCGGTCTGGTCGTTGACCGTTATATTATTCTGACGCGGGTCTTATAGACCGTTACACTCCAGATAGGTACGCATCCCGAGGTTCATTCTCTTTCCGCAGTTTCTACTGTGATCTTTGTGCTTGGGTATTATCTGACTTCCTCCTTGGTTGGTTTACATATCTACATCATTGTGTGCATAATTGTTTGCTAGATTCTAGGTTAGAATTTGCATGCACCCCGGTGCACATAGGTTCATTCATACTTTCATACATTAGATTGCATTTTTCTACCTTGGTGTGCGGACCTCTCGTCTCCATATTCCATGGGGCCAACTAGGAAATCACACCAGGGACCTCCATAAGTCCCCGCGAGCCGTGGATTCCCACACGGACGCCGGGCCGGTAGTACCTTTCCCACCCTGTGTCTAGGGTTGCATAAGTGAAGGAGTGATCACACTTAGAGTCAAATCAAGCTTTACAGCCTCTCCTATCAGGAACCTATTATTGAGAGCTCACATCAATCAATCCACTAAATTTGGTTACTCATTGTGTGGTTGTTTGCATCTTGTCAAGGTTGTTCGTTGCAAGTGGAGTTGTTTTCGTCCGTTGGAAGCACCTCCTAGAGTCAATTCCTTCTCCAGGTTCTACTCAAATCCACTTTTCGAACCCAGCATGGCTTCTTTCAATCCTCCCCGTTCCCAAGAAGATTCCCTTCCTCAAGGACTTCTGGAAAACCCTGCTAGGGTTACCTCATTCTCTTCTGGAGAGGGGACAGCCCCTCTTCCGTCCTCCACCCCCATGGAAGGTGGTCAAGCTACCCCTTCTTTCTCTTCTCCTTCTGCGGGCTCCATTCTCCAAATGATGGCCCAATTGGATCCGGCCCAACTCCAAACTATCTATCAGGCCATGCAAGGATCCAATATCTCCCCTCCCACGATTATGCAGAGTCAATCCAATCCCTCCATCGACCAACCTAGAGTTGGTGGGCCTTCCATCCAGCCCACTCCGATTGATCTTACTCCAGTCCAACCCCGGACCATCACCTTTGCTGGCATGGAGACGGGCCAATCTTCTACTTTGGCCCAGCAATCTTTTGACAACGGGAAGTCTGCCGTCCCTTCTTTCATTCAGTTGGATCATCATATGTCTAGCCTAATGGTTCCACAAGTCCTTATGGGCCCTTCAGATTTCTTGCGCCCTCAGCCAGGGGTTGTCCATGCCCACTCTAATCTGGGTCAGTCTCCGACCCAATATCCTTCTTATGGGCCCCCTACCTTGGCTATTTATCCTTCTGCTCCTTCTTATGGGCTCCCACCTTCTGCTGCGGTTCACCCTTCCACTCCTCAACTTCAATCATCACCTCTCACTACCCCTGCTCCCTCTAGAGAGCAGGAATTACTTGATAAATGGGCCACCATGCAACAGCAACTTGATTTCCTCCAGAAACGGGTTGGCCCACAGTCCTTGGCAGATGTTCCAGTTCCTAGCTTTCAGAACATCCGCTTCCCTCCGCAGTCCGAGCTCCCCAACTATCGCAAATATGACGGGAACAGCAATCCCTTTATTCACGTGAGGGATTTCTTGTATGAATCGGCTCAGTTCCAATATGATGATCGCCTTATGGCGTATTTATTCCGTCGATCATTGGACGGCGTTGCGTTGGAATGGTTCTACTCTCTGCCACTAGAAGACGCCGAGAGCTTCAAGACAGTGAAGGATAAGTTTATTCAGAGGTTCCAAGATAGAGTTGGCCCGGAATATTCATTCACAGATCTGGTGGCCGAAAAAATGAAACCGGATGAGGAGTTTGCTACTTACGCAGATAGGTGGAGGCAAATGGCCGCTAGAGTGCCCGGCCATATTCCGGAGGAAGAGAAGGTCAAGTTACTTATTTCCAATGCTACTCCGACCTTCCGAAATATTCTGGCCATGAATGACATAGCCAACATGCACCAACTCTACAGCCGGGCGCGGTTCATCCAGACTCAGTTCAAGGATTCTCCCATTCACTCGCTCTTCGAGAATCAAAAGCCCAAGTACCACAAGAAACCTCAAGGGCCGGTCACCGAGGGGGTCCAAACAAACGAGCAGGTTGAAGTCGTTGCCTTTCCGTTCCAAGCCGCACCTTTCCGCTTCCTTCAGAACCCCCGCACTCCCCAGAATCCCGCTCCCCAAAACTGCCAGGCCACTCCGTAAAACCCTCCGCCCACCTTCACCATTCCACAAAACACCTTCGCCGCACCACAGCAACCACCACCACCTCCACAATACTACAACGTTCCTCCACCCAATGGCTACAACAAACCTAACAACAAGCGCCCGGCTCCTAAAAGAGCTCAGTACCCTCCCTTGCCAGAAACACTCACGGACATCTTCTCGGCTCTTATGTCGGTGAACGCTATACAACTTCCTCCGGAACGGCCCAACTGGAACCTGGCTGTTGACCAAACAAAATATTGCATGTTCCACAGGCAGCCGGGGCACACAATTGAAGGGTGTTTTCAATTCCGGGACCTAGTATATGATCTTCATGAAGGACAGAGGATAGATTGGGCCGAAATGCACAGGGCCATCACAAAAATTAAAGAAAAGAGAAGGCAGCCGCAGAAGCAGCAAGTACAGCAGCAACAGGTACCACAGCCACAGCAGCAGCCGCAGCAGCAACAGCAGCCGGTTCAAGACCTGGGTATTCATCAAAACCCAATGCCAAACCATCCTCCTGCTCCACAACCTCCGCCGCCGGCACCAACTCAGGTCAATGTCGTCCAACCCCCGGCTCCCAACCCCGAGTGGTCCTTCGACGACGATAACTCCACGCCGCAGCTCATGGCCTTTCACTACAACTACCATAATCCTCCCGCTTCCCCCATCCTCATACCTACACACCAAACCCCTCCTCCACTCGTCCTTCCTTTCACCCCTATCTCATCACCCGCACCATCACCCGCGCCTCCGTCGTACTCACCATTGCTCACATCCGCTACTATCACCCCCTCCCCGCTCACGCTTACATCCACTATCACCATACCGCCGTCTAACCCTCCACTCATCACACCTCCGCCCACTTTCATATCCCCGCTTCCGCTCGCACCCACTGCCACTAACCCTCCGCCTATCATCCTTTCCACCACACCCTCTTCCGCACCGCTCATCCATCCCACTAAGCCTACTAAATCACTTATCCTAAGCCCATCTGAGACTGCGGCAGCTTATAACTTCACCCTACAGATCGGGCGCATGTTCCATCGAAACTATCCTTCCACTTCTAATCCCCAGTCTTCCCAACCGGCGGCCGAGCAAGAAGAGGCCGAGCCACTACCCGGGACCCAATATGATTTGTTACATCATTTGGATAGGGTGCCCGCCAAGATATCTGTGCTGGAACTGATTAAAAGATCTACCCTTCACCAAGATGCATTAAGAGACTTTCTTCAAAAGGTGATGGTTAGTGAAGACATGGCAGTTGATAACTTACCTACCACACTGGCAACAATTTCCAAGGGGCCAGCCATTACTTTCTCTGAAATCGAGCTAGCACCACCAGAAGCTCGGCAAATGCCGCTATGCATTACTACCATTCTGAACAAAGTTAGCATCGATGCGGCATTAGTTGACACAGGGGCATCTATCAACGTATGTCCGCTCAGCACTCTAAGGGCTTGCAATTTGTTAGAGGAACTGCTACGCCCGACTCCCACTACCATAGCTTCTTATGACAACTCTCGGCGGGCATGTCACGGGATTGTCACCATTCAAGCTGAGCTTGGGCCCCTTACTATGCCCGTGGAATTCTATGTGCTGGACATTGACCTTATGTTCAAGGCTATCTTGGGTCGTCCGTGGATCGATACACTCAGCGCTGTGCCCTACACTGCACATCAATGCATTAAATTCCCTTTCCAAGGGAGGGTCGTCAAAGTCAAAAGCTTATCCACGGTCCAATCAATGAAAGCTATTTCAGAGAAGATTCTTCCCACATTGTGGCCAAGCAGTCGGCCTGTTATGTCAGTGCTAGATCTCGACTTTCCTTGGGCTTACGCACCTCGCAAGCCCGTCACCGTAGCAGTTGACATCAAGGTGAAGCCCCAGATCCGAGATTCCAAGGGCTGGGACATTAAACTGAAGCTAGGCTACCAACCGGGGAGAGGCCTCGGTGCTCAATTGCAGGGACGAACTAAGCCCATCCCTAAAGGTAGAAAAATGAACAGAAGAGGTCTCGGCTACCGAGAGACCGCATTATCTATGATGGGTGATTCCGGGCCACTCACCTAGGACTACCGTCAACACTTCGTTAGAGGGCCTCTCCAGCCGGGCACCTTAACTCCACAGCCAGCTCCGCCAAGGGAAGATACAGTCTGTCCGATTGCCAGTCCACCCCCAGTGCTAAGATGGCCGGTTAATGACATGATTGACTATGGTCAAACCCTTCAGGGGCTATTTCATGAAGCCGACTGCCAGCAGCATCAAGAGGTACGGCTCGTCCAATGGAGGCCGAAGAAGCAGCCAGCTCAGTATCCACGGGAAAAGGGGAGCTCGCCAATTGTCTTTTCTTGGTCTCCCTCCCGCTTTCAATCTCTCCTCCAATAATGGGAGTTCTTACCCCGTCTTCCTCCTATCATGATAAATCCATCCTTTATTGATCCACCAGAGATTCTATTTGTTCCCTGTGCTTGTGGGCATTGCCCGCCCATTGATCTATCCACTCTATTCACTCCTCCTCCTCCCAACGCCCAGCTCCACGAGATGTGGTTCCCTTCCTCCGATCCATTCTTCTATTGCATCTTCCCTGAACTGTTCCCCATGCAGCTCCCGCCTCCTCCATCTTGTTGTGTAGTCTCCACTGATCCCCAAAAAAAAATGTCAAATTCGAAACGGAGATTTCAGTGGAAGATTATGCTACCTTGTCTCCGTCCTCCTCCCAGGGGCACGAGTCCCCTGCTCCTTCCCTTCCACTAGGTCTTCTTTCTCCTAGGTTAGGATTAGGGTCTATCGCGTCTAGGGAAGTAGATTCAGGTAGGTCTAGAGAAGTAGGGTCTTGTTCTAGGTCGTCCAACCCTTCCTCCTCTGAGCCGCGCTCGCTTGCGCGTCCTCCCAAATCCATCCTTGATAGGTTCTTGCAAGATCTAGCTCAGCGTTGTCATGCTCTTTTGAAGTGTCCAGAATTTATTGCTACATCAACTGTGATTGAAGATGAAGAGGAAATAGAGGAGGTATGGAGCGACGACGGACTCGGTGTCTATGAAATCTTGAATGGAAAAGATCTAATCAATGAGGACAGCGACGTAGATGACACTGCTGATTTGTATGCACAAGGACTTAAGAAATTCGACGAGCCGTCGTCGGTAGTGGATGAACCTACAAAGGAAATCAATTTGGGAACTGAAGAAGACATAAGGCCCATCATTATTGCCACTAATCTCCCTCCACAAGTAGAAGAAGATTTAATTAAGGTTCTGAAGGAGTATAGCGATTCTTTCGCCTGGTCTTATGAGGACATGCCAGGTCTTGACCCCTCTTTAGTGGAACATCGACTTGTGCTTAAACCAGGGGCAACACCTATGAAACAACGGTCAAGAAGATTTCACCCCCACATGGTCTTAAGGATCAAGGAAGAGGTCGACAAGTTATACAAGGCCAGATTCATTAGAGTTGTTCTATATCCTCAGTGGGTGGCGAACATAGTCCCTGTTATCAAGAAAGATGGGAAGGTACGTATCTGCATTGATTTCAGGGATCTCAATAAAGCATGTCCCAAAGATGATTTCCCGCTGCCTCACATAGACGTCCTAGTCGATAGCACCGCCGGGTACGAATCGTTGTCATTTATGGACGGTTACTCAGGCTATAATCAGATCCGTCTCGCTCCGGAAGATCAAGAGAAAACCTCCTTCACCACGCCCTGGGGCACGTACTATTACGTGGTCATGCCATTCGTTTTGAAGAACGCAGGTGCCACCTATCAAAGGGCGATGATGGCCATCTTCCACGACGTGATGCATATCTATATGGAAGCCTACGTGGATGACATTCTGGTGAAGTCAAGAACCAAAGAAGAACACCCCTCTATTCTGGCTAAGGTGCTGCAAATAGCCAGGGAGTACAAGCTTAAGATGAATCCGAAGAAGTGTGTATTCGGAGTCTCCTCAGGGAAGCTGCTAGGTTTCATAGTGAGCAAACGGGGGATCCAGATTGATCCTAACAAAGCACAGGCCGTCATGGACATGCCTCTGCCTAAGAACATTACGGAACTTCGAGGATTGATCGGTCGATTACAATTTATTAGAAGATTCATATCCCAACATTCTCAAAGGTGCCGTCCATTTTATGAATTACTTAAGGCAGGGGTCAAGTTTGAATGGAATCAAGATTGTCAGAAGGCCTATGAGGACTTAAAGGAATATCTATCCAATCCCCCGGTTTTGCAACCTCCTGTCCCTGGGAAACCCCTGATTCTATACATCTCGGTTATTGAGGACTCCCTAGGGGCGGTCTTAGCACAAATAGATGATGAAGGGAAAGAGCGGGCTGCTTATTACCTCTCTCGGTTGTTTAGCCCAGCTGAGTCCAGATACACCGCTATGGAGAAGACTTGTGCCGCCTTAGTATGGGTAGCTCAGAAGCTTAAACATTATTTCCTTGCCCACCCAGTTAGGTTGATCTCTAGAATGGACCCGATTCGCTATCTCTTAGAAAAAACATGTCCTTTCTAGTAGGTTAGCTCGCTGGCAGAGCTTCCTCTCTCAATTCGATATCACATTTTTCGTTCAGAAGGCGGTCAAAGGGTACGCCCTCGCTGAGCATCTTGCCCATCTTCCTATTCCTCATACCGACTCTATTCAGGACGATTTCCCGGATGAGCATCTCTCTGTCCTCACCCATCCTCCCTTCTGGTCTCTGCACTTCGATGGTGCACTTAATTCTCAAGGCCGAGGGATCGGCGCTGTTCTACTCACTCCAGAGGGAGTGACTATTCCCTTTGCTTATCAACTTTGATTTCTTGCTACCAACAACATCGCTGAGTACGAAGCTCTCCTAGCTGGATTGAACCACGCCTATCTCTTGGGTGCGCGTTATTTGAATATCATAGGAGACTCTCAGCTCGTCCTGCGGTAAGTTCTGTCCACTTACCGCACTCGTGACCCCAAACTCAAGCCTTATCAAGATTTGGTCACGCTCCTGGCGAGGAAATTACGTAAGCTAATCTATATCCATACTCCCCGTTCTCAGAATATTCTAGCCAATGCTCTAGCATCACTTGCTTCCTCCCTATCTTTTCCTCTCAGTCGGAGCACTGAGACTATCATCGTTCAGAGATTGGACGCACCCTCTCTTTAGGATCCTTGGTACATCAACCTTAGGAAAGCTGTAGAGGTGAGGGCTGAGAGGGAAGATCTCAAGGAAGTATCTCTAATGGAGCTAGAAGAGATTCTGGATGAAGAAGAATTGCCTTGGTATCACGAAATCGAGTTGTTTTGCAAAGAAGGGTCATTCCCAGAAGGGGCAAACGCCGAGCAGCGTAAGTCAATAAGAAGAGCCGCCTCAAGGTATACTATTGTTGTAGGAGAACTATACAGGCGCACTACTAATGGAATGCTCATGAGATGCTTGGATGATAATGAGGCTTGGAAGGTGGCTGAAGCAGCCCATTCTAGTGAGTGTGGAGGTCATGTCAATGGCAAGGCTCTAGCGAAGAAAATCCTTAGGCAGGGCTACTATTGGCCCACTCTAGAGGAAGATTGCTCCCTCTATGTCCGGAGGTGTCTTAAGTGCCAACTCCATGCTGATAAAATCCATGCTCCAGCTTCATCTCTCCATCCTCTTTCTGCTCCTTGGCCATTCTCTATGTGGGCTTTCGACGTTGTCGGTCCGCTCGGTGATCCTAATTCTCAGATCAAGCAGAAATCCTTTATCCTTACCGCCACTGAGTACTTCACCAAATGGGCCGAAGCTGAGGCATACGCAAAGATCAAAGCTTCGACGGTGTGCCGCTTCATCATGAAGAATATCATTTCGCGGTTTGGAGTGCCAAGCAGCATCATCACCGACAACGGACCCCAGTTCGTCTCTAAAGAGCTCAAGGACCTATGTAAGAAGTTCAATATTACATTGCATCATTCATCTCCAAACTATCCTCAAGGCAACGGTCAAGCCGAGGCCACTAACAAAACCCTTCTTAAAATCATAAAGAAAACGTGCGAATCTCATAAGTTCTCCGATTGGCCAGAAAGATTAGTGGAAGCTCTGTGGGCTTACCGCACCTCTGTCCGTACTCCTACGGGACAAACTCCCTATACTCTTACCTACGGGATGGAGACGGTGCTCCCATATGAGATTTTGATCCCTTCCCTTAGAGTGCAGCTCGATAAGGAACTTAATCTCAATGAACGTCGAGAGGCGTTGCTCATCCAGTTAGAACTCTTGGATGAGAAGAGGATGAATGCGGCCGATCACGTGTCTGTTTATCAAAAGAGAGTTTCGCGTTATTTTCAAAAGAAGGTAATCGAACGTAAATTTCAAAAAGGAGATATGGTTTTGAAACGCAAATTCATTCGGTCTGCAGGTCCTAGGTCTAAATTACAACCTAACTGGGAAGGGCCGTTCGTCATAAAAGAGGCTTATCCAGGGAATGCTTATCGCTTAGTGAACGCCGAAGGTGAGGAGCTCTCTCACGCGTGGAATGGGTTGTATCTTAAGCGTTTCTTTCCTTAGAGTCTAATCAGTGCCACCCTGGCAGCAAGAGGTTCCTCCCTTTCACTAAAAAGAGATCCCGAGCAAGGCAATCACACACTACATGACATCCCTGGTCAGGTTTTCCACTTTAAAAGACACCATTTCTCCTTAGCCATGCTTTGGGGGAAAGTCGAAGTCCCTGTTCGTTTCTTCCTTCGGCTGAATCCAGGGGCAAGAGGTGAATAAGGAGGCGACAACCAATCCAGGCACCCTGACAAGAGGAGGTCTCAAATAGGGGCAGTCCGTTATGACCTGATGCCACAAGCAAAGAAACAAGGAGAAAAGAAAGCAAAGGACAAAATCAAAAGCATCATCTCAAAGGTCTATTGAATATGATTCCAAAGCTCCAGAAAGGCAAGAAAAAGAATCTAGGCATGACAAGAGTGGCAGTACAGTTCTCCGCGGGACGAATGAGCCCGATCGCACGTATGTCGAGAGTGGACTAAGGTTCGATGACGGACATAAAGCCCCAGTGCAACAGACCAAGTTTCTAATTGGTCGTCTGGAGAGGAACCCAAGTCCTAAAAACTTTCAAATCTGGCCTAAGCTTACCCCCGTATTCTATTTTCCTTTTTAGGATTGAAACTAGTACCCTGGGTATGGCCCTGGTAGAAACACCGTCATGAAAATCTGGGCCTTGGTCAGGGTTTGTCACCTCATTGCACGCCAACCTCGGGACTCTCAATACAATACGGAGGGCTCACATTGCTAGGGGAAAGCACTGATTTTCAAAAATCCAAAAACAACATACATTTCAAAAATCCAAAAATAATACATTTCAAAAATCCAAAAATAATATATTTTCAAAATCCAAAAACAACACATATTTAAAACACCAAAAACATCAAAAATACAAAATCAAACAAAAAAAGCACAGATTTAAAAACCCAAAAACATCAACTATTTTCCAAAATCTCACAAAAATTCAAATATATTTTCCAAAATCTAAAAAATACCATCATATGCATCGCATGCATCGCATTAGTTCTATTATGTTTCTCCCGTCTATTTAATAAGGCTCCACCCCTTGACCAAATATCAAGAAACGGTCGTTATCTAACTTGCTGCAGGGCACGATTTAACACCACTCTCAAAATCCTCTTTGAACCTTCAATCGACAAGTGCCTTCAACACCGTAGCCCGGCACGGCCCTGACCGGTGCGCCCTCCTCACAAAAGCACCGCATCTTCTCCCTTCAAATATTAAAATGGCGCGCCCCCCATCTCCTTCTGTGAACACCTAAAAATGGCGCGCCCCCATTTCCTCCTCATTGAACCCTTAAACAGCGCGCCTCCCTCCATCTCCTTCCTTGACTCCTAAGAACGGCGCGCCCATCTCCATCTTACCGAAGCCCAAATACGGCGCGCCCCTTTGGTGACCACCTAAACCGACGACATAAATGGCGCGCTCCCTCCTCCCTTGCCCTCCAATTCCGGCGCGCCCCTTCACATCTTAACCCGGCGCCCCTTAACCGGCGCACCCATCTTCTTGCAACTTGCTAATACGGCGTGGCAAAAGAAAACTAAAAGAATGAAAAGAAGAAAGATAACTATTGAAATTAAAGAATAAATAAGAGAATAAGGACTAAATCAGTAAACAAAATATAAAGAATGGAATGGGAATAAACCACTTAATTTAATGATCGGAACAACGGCAGTAGCATACCTCCCCATAATTAAAATTTTGTTCCCGGGGCCCTGCCCCCAGAAACCCCCGCGACCTGACCGGGCAGGTCGAACCCCGCGACCTGACCGCGTAGGTCGATCCGTGTGCGAGGGCGCACGTTAGTGAGCTCGGGCTACGCACTTAATAATTCACTCCCTCGGACTGGGTGCAAAGAGAAAATCAATGACGCCTTACGGTATCAAACATGGTTTATGGAATTTCCGACGTGGCCATAGTCTGAAATCATCCCCGGCCAACAGTCTATCAACTTGACCCGTCCCTACCGGGGTCCAATCCCGCATTCTCATTAAACTTGCCTTGTTCTTGGCAGACATCTACGCGGTTTTGTTACCATCTTTTATACTACAAACATGGACCTTCGTCCGAACATGAAGTGGCCCATGAGTGGCCAACATAGTCTGAACATTCGCATCCCGATACGGGTTTCTAGCATAGTCCGTCTTTCACTATCCTCCTGCATTACTAGTATTCTCTTTAGGCCGTAGGGCCCTTATTCCCGGCAATCAATCAAGGGTGTTCCCCCGTATGGGAGATGTAAATGACGTCGTGGCCTTCACGGCACGGCGGGTTTTGGTCCCGACACGAACCACACAATCGTCTGATTAGTCAGATCGAGCGCATAATAAATCATCACTTTGTGACTGGCACGTCCACGCACCTAAATAAACGAACAACATGATAAGTGAAAATAAGTGCGTCCACAAGTCTGGCATGCCCGGTGGGACTAAAATCACCCTTCATCTCTCTGCTGGGACTAAGGGCCCTACGGCCCCTTTCTTGTAATACTAATTGTTTGATTTGCAAATGCAGGTTGCATTTCGGACAACAGGATGGCCCCCACGTTCGGCCAACATGCCGTCGAGAGCCATGTTTGGAACGGCTACTTGGCCATCCCCCTCAGCTTCGGGAGCTTCCCTCCCATGGTAGGATTCCCCAACTTCCTCGGGGTGGCCTTCACAAACCTGCTGGACTTGGAAGCGTCTGACAGGACTGAAAGTAACGCTCCCATCCAAGGGGCCGCCAAAGCTGCTGTCGGCCGATCAATGGCCGAGACTTCCAAGACCCTCCCGACTGGGACGCTGAGCTGCAACGTGCACCACATGCACCAAACTGCCGGCCCTTCTCACCCAGGGTCGGCCTCTCGCCAGAGGAGGCTCCGGAGGAGCCATGCCACAACATCATACCGAGGCCGGTTCTACAGCACCGGCAAGTCGACTGTCGTCGGGACTTTCCGGGTGCATCTTAACGGACAGCGTTCCGAGGTGATCCCGGATCGCATTGTACCTGCCATACCAGTGCGCAACTCTTTTCAGACACTGGAGAAGATGAAGGGCAAGATGACGCCCGCCACTCTAGCCCCAGCACCGCGGCATCAGTCGGCCTCTAGGCCCACCAAAGCTAAGCAAGTTTTGGTTCCCAAGGGGGCCCGGTTCACCTCACCAGCCCAGGCGAGGCCCAGCACCTTCTGCCCGGCAAGGGCACAACAAGGAGATCGGGTCAAGACATCGGCCCCCGTCCGCCAGCCGGCATTAACTACACCGGCCCCACCGGAGAACATCCACCGTTGACACTACCGATGTCACTATCAGGCTACCCGTGTTGAGCCTGCAACCCACATGCCCGTTACTGTCAATAGGGCGACATCACCGGCTTCTCCTCCCGAGCAAGACTGGGAAGGAGTGGAGCAAGCCATGAGGAACTAATTACGGGGCCCAGGGAGCACTCCCCTGAGTCGCCAGAGATTACTAGGGGCAGTAGCCTCCGCCTTTGAAGAAGAAGAGACCCGGCTGGTGCCCAGCGCCGAGTCAAGAAACTGCTCTGAGGAGCGCTATCAGTCCCCGTTGAGGGAAGAAGTGAAGCTGCGGAGATCGGTCTTTGACAGATTGGTCTTCCCAGGCAAGCCGTCGAGAAGAACGGCAAGAAGAGGTAGAGACTTGAGGGTCTATACCTGCAACATGGCAGGGGTATCTGGTCGGTATGGGGCTCTACCAACCGAGCCCGAAGAAATGTCCAGGCTTGCCACAAGGCCAGGACCTCTTACAAGAAGAGGGAAAGCGGCAATTGAGCAAACACAAGTCCACACTGGAGGAGTTAACTATGAGGAACCTTCAATGTCCTTGGCTGCCAATGTTATTACAGAAGGCACTGCGGGAGGACCATTCACTTCATCCGAAGAGGCGCCGATTGAAGAAGGAGGAGGCACCCCTAGCCTTTCCATGAACGACCCCGCAGTATTGCATATGATGCAGCAGTATCAACGGGAGATCGAATTGTTAAAGAAGCAATTGACTGAAAGAGCCGCTCAGCCCTCAACATCCGGGCAGACTGAAGCATTGCCAGAGACCCCTGGGGGCAACGGTCAGGCCTCAGAAGCTTCTCCACAGGCGACTGTGTCTCCCCCAATACCTACCTACACTGGCGGCGTACCCCTGCATCAGCCACAACATATCACACCTGCCCCGCCACCGAACCTCCCATTCCAGCGGTCCACTATTGCACCTCAGGCGACGGTGTTAACAACGCCGCTGGCGCAACCGGCCCATTTCTATCCAAACCCGGTTGACCTGGCAACTGTGAGCAGACTAATGCTCGAACAAATGATAGATATGAAGTTGGCAGAGAGGAGCGATGGTGATCACACGCCATTCGACGTATACCGGGTACATTACCCGGCACACTATGCTGCCAAGAGGCTACCGGTCGGCATCACCAAGCTGCCGAAGTTTGAGAAATTTAATGGGCAAGGGTCTCCTAGGGAGCACATTGCCTATTATGTGAATGTTATGGGGGATCTAGCTACGGATGAAGCTTATCTTCTCAAATTCTTCGGCTCGACACTTACCGGGCTTGCTTTCGAGTGGTACTCGAGCTTGCCCGCCGGGTCCATTGCAGACTGGCCCGATATGCAGAAAAAATTCAAGGAAAGGTTCTACATAGCTGAGTGGGAGGTAACCGTGGCAGAGCTTTATGCCACGAGACAGTGAAATGATGAGTCGGCACTCGACTACATAATGAGGTGGAGGAACCTCAGCATGAGATGCAAACGTCCTCCGCATCAAGAGGACGCAGTGCAGATCTGTACACAGAATCTGAAGAAAGAAATCCTTGAGAGGATGATCGGTGCTGAAGTAAGGTCATTTGATCGTCTGAATAACATAGTGGCAGAGATCGAGGCATTCCTTGCTCGATACTCTTCTGCTCCAACTGCATCAAGCCAGAGGGCCAGGCAGGTCGAGAAAAGACCAACACCGCCATAGGTTCACACACTGGACTTCGAAGCTTTCGAAAAGCAAAGAGAGTAAGCCAAAGAGATAGCCGACCCTCCTCTGCCCAGGTCTACTGAACGGCGGGAAGGTCCCTCCCTGCGGGAGAAGATGAGGAATAAATTGTACTCTTTTCCTCGGGACAAAGCTCGGGTCCTATTTGAATGGGCCACCAGGTACAACAAGATCACATTACCAGATCCAAAGAGGCCTGGTGACTTGAAGAAGAAGGATGATCCTCGCTTTTGCCCATACCATCAGATGCTTGGGCATACCATTGAGGATTGTTACATCTTCAAGGACGTCATTGAGTCCTTGATCAAGAAGGGAGAGCTGGACATGGGGGAGCTCAGAGTGGATCCTCCGCATCCGCACGAGATGCCGAACATCGACACCACTGTCAACATGGTATCTTTATATCAACAGCTGCCTAAAGAATGGGCAGAGGCCAGTACACAGGCTACTTATCAAGCCTTCGTCATAGTGTCAGCACAAGACCAAGGAGGTTGGCAAGCTGCGCCGACGAAGAATAGAAGAAGAAGACTAGCTCCCCGGCCCACTCCGAAATTCCACATAAGGGGCGTTACACCCCGACCGGCACCACCACCAGGGACACCTGTCTGGCATGACACAGCCCCCCGGCTCGTTATGAGACGGCCCACTCACAACAAGAAGAAACACATCCCGATGCGGGTGCACAAGGAAAACAGTCCTGCGGTAGAAAGGCTCCAGGCCATTATTGACGGGCTTGAAGACTATGAATAGCCCGAGATCCAGCCTATGGAGTTGAAAGAGTATGTCCCTTGGGAGGAGTTTGAGTCACTCGATCTAGCTCCAGAAGCGGAAGCCGAGACGAAAGAAGAGCCTCTCTTGTGGGGTGAGCTCCCCCAAAAGCAGTTGCCAGCCACTGAAGAGAAGAAGAAAAAGAAGAAGAGAAGACCTAGAAACAAGAAGAAGAGTGGGGTTGTCCTGTCTTGCAACACCCTCTCGACATTATTTGACACAGCCCGCTCCCTGAGAGAGGAAGAGCAAGAAGTGCCCGTCGAGCCATCAGAGGTGAATCAAGCTGAAGCATCCGCTTCCCAACATGCCACCAGGTCGGGAAGAACATGAGGACGCCCTCCTCAGGCCAACCACAACATCCTGCTTAGGGGAGAACAACCATATCACATCCCCGAGCCTAGGGTCCAAGGCATGGAGATCCCCCCTCCATCAGGCCTCTACCCCGAAGAACCAAGTGGCCAGAGTGCCCCGTCATTCATTGAATTTCTTACAACTCAGAGGGGAGGACAGTCAGGCCCCTGCTAGTCCCGATAGACCAAAGGGGCAGGCAACCCCTCGGCTCCGTCTACGGCAATCCCTCCTCGGCCAAGGGAAGAGCCTGACAACACCCCGAACCTTAGCGAGTTATTGCAAGAAAAGGAAGTGACCCAGCAGGCCCCACAAGCTCAAGCGGCATCCGACCCAGTGGAGGAGGCACCCGTTGAGCCAGCTCCCCAGGCCCAGACTGGGGGTAGGCGCAGAAGAGCCAACGAAATGAAGTTGCTCGAAGTCCGAGCTGGAAACAGGATGGTCAAACACCTGAAGAAGATCCCAGCCAGGTTTACCTTCTGGGAAATCCTATCCTTAGATGAAGAAACACGGCAAGCCGTCATTGCTGCGCTCTAGACGCCAGCATATGTTGAAGTCTGCCTCGCAGAAATGTCACCTGAAGTAGCTGTGGCCTTCATAGAAGAGGATATGCTTCTACCTATCTGGAGTCACAATAGGCCACTCTACATGAAGGGGCAGCTGAATGGGCATCCCATCAACCGAGTATTGATCGACCCTGGGGCAGCAGTGAGCATACTCCCCTATCGGGTGTATCAGAAACATTACTTTGATGTACACCTGGTCGAGGTCAGGAACGTCAAGATTGCCGGCTTCAACCAGAAGTGCGAGGTCCCTATGGGGGTCGCAAAGTTCAACCTCTCCCTCGGTGACTTCACCACCAAGGTCCAGTTCCATGTGATCAACTCCAGCACCTCTTACAAGGCGTTGCTCGGCAGACCTTGGTTGCACCAAAACCGTGTGGTACCATCCACTCTGCACCAATGCATCAAGTACCCCGGCGACGGGAAAGAGGAGAGAATCTTTGCCGACCTCCATCCTTTCGAAGTGTTTGAATGTCACTTATCGGACGCTAATCTCTATTTGGAAAAGCCGAGGCAAGCCTCCCAAGCCACTCAAGACAAAGGAAAGAAGAAGGCAGAGCCTGACAGCTGGTTCCCTCCACCACCACCTGGCTATGTGGCTCCCCCTCAGGTGTCATTCATTTCTGAAGCAGAAGGGGTATTCCGGGCCACCTCTCTTCCCATCTACCCTACACCGGGAACACCATACCTGGAAGACTTGCTGGAAGACGTCAGGGTCCCACCCGGGATCATCAAGCCTCTCGCAGAAGCTGACTGCCAGGTGGTTGAGTCAATAAGGACCTTCGTGGTGCCCAACCCCGGGGGTCTGCCTACCATCCTTTATGTGGCCAAGGAGCACCCAGTCTAGGGACATGATGACTGTAGACTCCCCGATGAGCTGCACGACCCGCTCGTCCCAATCATGGGACTCCCTGACACAGCCGGTCGTGTGGTCAAGATGACCAAAAAGCAAGGGATCCCCTTTTGCCAGCTCTCCAGTCGGAAGGAAATGTTCAAGAAAATGTGGAACCCACCAAACCTGGACCGGAGGTTGTTACAAATCACCCGGCATCCAGGGTTGGGCTTTTCACTAGAAGACTCCTATGAAGCCGATGTGATATCAGTCTCGGCTCCATGCAGCAATAGCCGCGCAGGCAATGCAGGCCCACGACAGGTTGAAGGCCGCCAGCACCTTATACCTTTGTCCAATGAAGAGCAAGATGAAGAAATATTCCTATGGAATCCACCTCCCTGTAGGAGCAAGGGGAAGGTCCCGTCCTCCTCTGAGGGACCGACCTCGAATAACTATAGCAGTTGGGTGCCATTGCCCTCGTCTGACATTGATGCAAAGGGCGGGGAAGCAAGTCAAACTCCGAGCCCCCCTCGGTGCGACTCTACCCTTTTTGCCATGTGTTATCAACAACAACGGGAAATTGAAATGTTGAGGGCTCGATTGGCCAGAGCGACTGCACTCGTGTCTGACTTAATCAGGAGCATCTTCTACCAACAGAACATCGACATGCGTCAGTCCCCGAATAGCATCTCGAATGCCCCCACCCACCGAAGAAAGGAGGCAAGGGATGTAGTTGTCCCCTCAGTCAAACAATCGTCCGAGCGAAATCCTACACTACAAGAGAGGATGGAAAGGCCTTACTTTTTACCAAGGAATAAGACCTGAGGAATCTTTGATTGGGCCTGCTACTACGGCAAGGTCTCCCTCCCGAGGTCTAAGAGGCCGCAAGATGCTCGCAGAAGTGGCGACCCCCTATTTTGCCCTTATCACCAACTACTGGGCCACTCTATCGAAGACTGTTACGTCTTCAAGGACATCGCTCAAGACCTGATTGAGAGAGATGAGCTCAGAATGGGAGATTATGTGATCGCTCCGCCACGCCCCCATGTGACGGGCGGCCACGAAAGAAGCATCTACATGGTGTCAGTTCAGCACCAGATTTTTGAAGATGCAGCTGAGAATGGGCAACCCCAGCCACCAGCAGAGCAGCAGCCCCCAGTATGGCAATCAATCACCTCAGCCCCTACAAGAGCCATCTATGACAATTACAAAGAAGATCCCGAAGAAGTCCTTTACTTCTCCACACAAGAGAGCCCCCCAGAGCCGCACACAGCAAGCCTAATAGAGGGGGAAACAAGCAAAGCCTCTTTACCCAACGAGGTAGAGCAAGAAGATGCCTATGGTGTCCTTGAAGCAGAAGATGGTAAAGACAAGGATTTCATCAACCTGCTACCAGCGCCTCCAAACATTGAAGATGGCGGCCAGGCCACAGTGGATGAGCTCGTTGAAATTAACCTAGGCACAGAAAGTGACCCCAGGCCGACCTTTCTGAGTGCGCTTCTTCCTCCACAGGAGAGGGGACAATATGTCAAGTTGCTGCAAGAATTCGGGACTATTTCGCCTGGAACTACAAAGAGATGCCGGGCCTGAGCCCCGGTGTGACTCAACATATTTTCGCTATTGATCCCAAGGTGGACCCGGTGAAGCAGTCCCCCCGGCGTATGAGCCCGGAGCTGATAAAATATATTTGCAAAGAAGTCGACAAGCTCATAGATGTCGATTTTGTAGCTGAAAATCAATACACTACTTGGTTGGCCAACGTTGTACCGGTGAAGAAAAAGAATGGATAGATCAGGATCTGCGTGGACTTCCGCGACCTGAATAAAGCTTGCCCAAAAGATGACTTTCCGGTGCCCGTCACCGAAGTAATGATTGATGCAACTACCGGCCATGAGGCCTTGTCCTTCATGGATGGATCATCCGGCTATAATCAAATATGGATAGCTGAACATGGCTGAATTCATACGGCCTTCCGGTCACCTAAAGGGATATTCCACTACAAAAGAATGCCCTTCGGCCTCAAGAACGCTGGCGCCACTTACCAGCGGGCGATGACCAAGATATTCGACGAACTGCTATATAGCAAAGTCGAATGCTACATTGATGATCTGGTCGTCAAGAGAAAGAAAAGGGGGGATCACCTGAATGACCTCAGAGTCATCTTCGAGAGACTCCGACAATACGAGCTGAAAATGAACCCAATGAAGTGTGCCTTCGGCGTCTCCAGTGGAAAGTTTCTCGGCTTCATTGTCCGATATAGGGGGATCAAGATCGACCCCTTTAAAATAAAAGCCATCCAGGAGCTACCTCCTCCGAAGAATTTGGGAGAGTTAAGGTCCCTGCAAGGCTGGCTAGCCTACATTCGAAGATTTATCTCCAATTTGTCGGGCCGCTGTCAACCATTCCACAAACTAATGATGAAGAATGCACCTTTCAACTGGAACCAGGAATGCCAGAAGGCCTTCGATCGCCTGAAAGATTACTTAAAGACCCCGCCTGTGCTGGGGCGCCTGTCAAGGGAAGGCCACTTATTCTATATATAGCTGCCACCGAATGTTCGCTTGGGGCAATGCTCACCCAAAACAATGATGAGGGGAAGGAGCAAGCTCTCTATTACCTCAGCCGAAGACTAGTGGGGGTAGAAGCAAAATACACCCCGATTGAGAAGGTTTCTCTTGCGTTGATCTTCGCAGTCAAGAAGTTGAGGCATTACATGCTCTCGCATGAAGTGAGCCTGATCTCTAAGGCTGACCCAGTCAAGCACATTCTCTCCCAGCCAATCCTGAAGGGACGTCTCGGCAAGTGGGCTGTACTGTTAATGGAATTTGACATCACCTACGTGCCTCATAAGGCCGCGAAGGGTCAAGCCATGGCCGATTTCTTTGCAGCACACCCTGTGCCTGAAGATTCCCCACTGGCCACGGAGCTGCCTGAAGATGAAACACTAGAGTTAGACCAAGCCCAACAGATCACCTGGCAGCTGCACTTTGATGGAGCTTCGAGAACAGAAACAACCCCGTCTGGGCACACAAAAGTACGGGCGGGGGCCGACATCGTCCTTAAATCCCCTGAGGGAGAAGTATTGCACACATCCTGCTCCATTAACAAGCCCTGCACAAATAATGAGGTAGAATATTAAGCTCTGATCATTGGCCTCCAAGTCGCTTTGCAAATGGAGATTAAAATATTACATGTGCTTGGCAATTCATTGCTGGTCGTCAAGCAGGTCCAGGGACAGTTCGACGTCTGAAAACCCGAGTTACTCCCTTACCATGCTAAGGCGAAACGGCTCATGCAGCGGTTCTCCCTCATCAAGATAGGCCACATTGCCAGAGGAGAGAATGCACAAGCTGATGCACTGGCAAAATTGGCGAGTTCATTGGCAGTCCCGCCAGATGGATCCCTCAGCATCCGGGTGGTGAATCAGCGCCAAGTGCCTAGCATGATAGAAGGGCCAGAAGAAGAAGAACTTGAGGTCGCCACAGTGGAAGCCGTCAGCCTACCCGACTGGAGAAACCCCCTTTTACAGTGGTTTAAATATCAGCAGCTGCCCAGGCAAAGGGAAGAGAAGATCAAGTTAATCAGAACAAAGGACTCTTACGAGGTCTGGAACGGGATCCTATTCCGAATTATGGCAGACGCCAAACGGAAGGTGCTCCTCCGATGTTTATCCACTGAAGAAGCTTGGAGAGTCATGAAAGAAGTTCACGCCGGAACGGCTAGTGCACACCAGGAAGGACCGAAAATGAAAATTGAAATCAAGAAACTCGGCTACTACTAGCCGACAATGTTCAATGACTGCTCCAAGTATGCCAAGTCTTGTCAGAAATGCCAGGAGCACGCGACGGTGCCTAGAAGACCGCCCTTGCCGCTGCATCCAACACTGCCCAGCTGGCCTTTCGCCCAATGGGGAACAGATGTCGTGGGTCCACTACCCGCATCATCCGCTGGGTGCAAGTACATCTTGGCCGTAACTGATTACTTCTCCCGCTGGGCGGAAGCTGTTGCCTTGAAAGAAGTGACTGGGGAAATCGTTGCCAGGTTTGTCCACCGTAACATCATATTCCGATTTGGCACTCCGAACCGAATTATCTCAGA
Organism: Amorphophallus konjac; assembly: GCA_022559845.1. Taxonomy (NCBI): domain Eukaryota; kingdom Viridiplantae; phylum Streptophyta; class Magnoliopsida; order Alismatales; family Araceae; genus Amorphophallus; species Amorphophallus konjac. Next base: position 378,727,291 of record CM040118.1, on the reverse strand, counting down.
TAATGGAAGCCACTTCCGAAACCAGAAAGTCTACCGGCTGGCAGAAAATTACAAGATCGACTGGAGGATGTCGACCCCTTACAACCCACAAGCCAATGGCTTGGCTGAAGCATTCAATAAAACTCTTTGTACTCTCCTATCCAAAATTGTTAATTCTAACAAGAGAGATTGGGAAGAGAAAATGTACGAGGCCTTGTGGGCGTACCGTACTGTATACAAAACTCCAACGGGTTGTTCACCCTTCTCCTTGGTGTATGGATCAGAGGCAATTGTCCCCATCGAGTTGGAAATACCCTCCCTTCAGGTCACAATCCAGCACTGGTTGATCTGGGAAGAACAAACAAATGTCGAGCGAAGGCTCGAAGAGCTCTCCAACTTGGAGGGAAAAAGGCTTCAAGCTCAGCAGAACATCTAGGTCTATCAGGCCCGAATAGCGTGTGCCTTTGACAAGCTCGTCAAGGAACGTGAATTCAAAAAGGGTGACCTTGTCATGGTCAAGAAAAGAGAAGTCATGGCTTCCAATCCCAAGGGCAAGCTGAATGAGAATTGGCTTGGACCCTATGTAGTCCAGAAAGTCTACGAGGGTGGAGCATATGTAATCGTCAACCATCGGGGAGAGGTTCAGTTTTCACCCCTCAATGGTAGACATTTGAAGTTGTACCACTCTCCTGTTCCCCCATTCAATGAATGACACATTTCCCCGACCCACCCCGGGCACTATTACCCAGGTGCTTTGGGCATTATTTATCTCATGTTAAGAAAAAAGGAGAGAGAAGAACAAAAAGAGAAGAAAAAAAAAAGAGAAGAGAAAAAAAAGAGAAGAAGAGAAAAAAAAGAGACAAAAAGAAAGAGAAGAAAAAAGGGAGAAGAAAAAAAGAGAGAAGAAAAAAAATAAGAAAAAAGGGGAGGGAGGAATCAATCTCCCTTTATGAGCATTCACTTTTATCTCCGAGAATATTTCAATGAACAACCACGTCGGTCTCCGACTCCCTGTCGGCATCGACGAACAAGCTTGTGGCCTGGACCTTTTGTCTGGTTTCATGAACAAAAGGACCCTTTCTTTGGCACTAACCCCGTGTCAATGAACAAACCACGTCGATCCCCGACTCCCTATCGGCACTGATGAAGAGACAAAGAGACCAACAAACTAGGTCAGCTCCCGACACTCCGTCGGTACTGATGAAGAGATAAAGAGACCAACAAACCAGGTCAGCTCCCGACACCCCGCCGGCACTGATGAAGAGACAAAGAGACCAACATATCACGTCAGCTCCCGACACCCCGTCGGCACTGATGAAGAGATAAAGAAACCAACAAACCAGGTCAGCTCCCGACACCCCGTCGGCACTGATGAAGAGACAAAGAGACCAACAAACCCTGTCAGCTCCCGACACCCTATCGGCACTGATGAAGAGAAGAAGATACCAACAAACCACGTCAGTTCTCGACACCCTGTTGGCACTGACGAAGAGAAGAAAAGACCAACATATCACGTCAGCTCCCGACACCCAGTCGGCACTGATGAAGAGACAAAGAGACCAATTGATGTGGCACAGCCCAAAGACCACTAAGTATGATGAGATGACCCTAGGACTTAGACCCGCAAGCATACAAGCGCTCAATGATTCTCACAATGACGATTTTTGCTCACTCGGCTCACACGTTCACCCGATGGGTCCGGGAGATGATGGTGAGGGTCCGAGGCGGGACCCAATTGTCCTAATGGACTTACAATGCTAAGGCTGACCCCCAATGGGCCTGGGAGACCCAGCTTTGTGGGTGGCTGGCCCGCAAGGCGGGGTGTTGGGTGGCACTCACTCACGGGCCGCGGTGGGCACGATATGGCTTAAAATTAAGTCCGAGCGCTCTCTTACCGTCCGACGGGCATTCAAGGCAATACTACATTTGCAGAAATGAAGCTACAAGGGTGTGATCAGAAGCTCACCTGATCAGTGTGAAGACACCGATCCCGTTTGGAGACGAGGGCGCGCCGGGAAGCGTGGGTAAAGACCCGACGCCGCGGCGATGGTGCTTGACCTGAAAATTTAAAGAGTTTACAGCACTACACCTCACGCAGGAGGGGTGATCTTGGGGTGGGGATTGATCTTAATACACCCAAAACTACCTCCACGCAGGGAGGGGCCTTCAGCCGGCCAAGCGGGGAGGGGAATGAGCGAGATAGAATCGACTTTCCGAGCTTCCTCGGTTCAGCCTTGCTGCAGAGCTGCTGGACAGGTGACCGGAGACGTTGCTGTCACAGGGTCCACGGAGCTCGGATCTCGATGAGACCTACGCCAAAAGTTTCCTAACTGGAGAGGGCTAAGGATTGAATTTTTGGGCGACCTCCAGATCTGGGGGCTGACTGCTCCGGCGACTGGAAGGTGGCTGCAGTTCTGGTCTCTGGCCGAACACGATCTGAAACAGAAGGTTGCAGAAGCTGCCACGACCGCTCCTGAGCTCTAAATCTGGCACCGCTGGACTCGTTGGAACCGTGGACGAGTCTACTTTGCAGCAAAACAAACGGGGAAGTCTTCTGATGTCGGGGATGAACTGGGTGTCCAGAGGAGTGGGAGGTGGTCGGTGCAGACTGTGAGGAGGCAGATCGGAGTGGTTGTGGTATAAAATTGATATCTCTGGTTGTCGGACGCCGAACAGGGTTCTGCCTTCTTTTCCTGGACGCTGACAGGGGGAGTAAGATCTGTGTAGAAGGCCTTGAAGGCTGATTCCTTGAAGGTTCGTCGTGGGAGAGCCTGCCTTGTCTTTCTGGCTCCTGGCCTAAGAGGTCCTGCGCAGTCGAGGGAGAATGGTTGCTGCGGACAGCACGGAGCTCGGATGCCGACGAAACCACCTCTCCTTGAAAGCTAACTTGCAGACGAATCCAGAAATGTAGGCCTCGCCTCCTGAGTCGTTGAGGGATGGTCGTGGCCTCATCTGCAAGTTGCTGTAACTCTGCTTCCTGAAACAGGGTTAGAATGAGGAGGAGAAGAAGAGATGGGGAAGGGAATGGCCAAGAGAGAAAAGGGTGTAAGGTGGTTCTAATGGCTGTGGGCGGGAGATGAGAGGTGTTTTAGGGGTTGTGGAGGCTAGGGCGATGGAGGTGGGGAGGGCGAAGTGGGGCTGGAGAGGGGGCTGGTCTGCTAGAAAGGGTGGTGGGAAGGGGTGAGCACAAGGGAGAGAGGGAGTGGGAGGGAAGGTGGGGGCGAACTAGGCCTAAGGGAGAAGGAATGGGGCGGTCAAGGCATTGGAGGGAAGATTTCAAATTCAAAATAGGTCTTGGAAGTTGAGAGATGGTGTAGGGAATAGAGGTGATTGTGTTGGAATGGTGGAAAGAGTGTTGGAATGGGGAAGATTCTCCCTTGGGACTAGGAGAGGGAAGTAAAGATGGCTATGGGAAGTGGGGAGCTTTAATGGGGTTAGGTGGGAGTTGGAGGTGGTTGGGAGGAGAGGAGAGAGAGGAAGGGGGTGAACTTCTCCTTGGGGAGAGAGAGAGAGAGAGAGAGAGAGAGAGAGAGAGAGAGAGAGAGAGAGAGAGGGAGAGAGAGAGAGATATTGAGAGGGAGATGGCAAATATTTTCAATATTCATCAAAAGTTAGTACATGGAGGGAGATGGGGGCTATTTATAGGCAACCCATCTTTACAAGATAAAAATAACCCTGCCATTTAAGGCAAAAGACCAAACATGTCCTAGACTCAGTCCAATAGGCCCAAACTAAGGTATTAGGGCCCATTTAGACCAAATAGGGGAAATGGACTAGTACAACATGACATAATAAAAGAAAATACATGCGACATGACCCAATAAAAGAAAAATTACATATGATAAGACTCAATAAAAGGAGGATACATAAGATGAGAATGAGTCGACCCAAATCAAGGGTGTGCAGGCGACCCGAGCCATAGCGAGTGTCGTGAGATGTCCTCATCAAATCCCCCGGGGTGGGGAGAACTCGACCCTGTCGAGTGTGGGTCTGCCTGGCTGTCATAGTGCTCCAGAATGTCGGGATCCAACCGCAGCAGGTCCTCCCGGCTCACCCAAGCATCCTCCGTCGGGGGACGATTCTTCCACCTAACCAAGTAGCGCTGATACACCTTGTGCCTCGTAATGATGCTCTGCTCATCCAGTATTGCCTCTATCTGCTCTCGTCGGTCTCTTAAGCTGGGAAGTGGAGTACCTCCGGGAGTGTCTCTCATAAGGGGGGGTAACGGCTCAAGCTCCTCACTGGGTTCCACCGCGGGGCCTTTGTAGGGTACCAGGTCCGCCACGTTGAAGGTAGGGTGCACCCCATAGCTCTCTGGTAGGTCAAGCTCATAAGCATTGCTGCCAAGTCATCGTAGAACTCGAAAGGGTCCCAACCCTCGTGCCCTCAACTTGGAGGCAGGCCCGGGAAGGAGCCGCTCCGTCCTCACCATCACCGGGTCTCCCACTTGGAATTCACAATGGCACCGGTGAGCATCTGCCCGTCTTTTGTAAGTCTCATTACTTCTCCCTATATGCTTGCGGATGTCATCATGCAACTCTTTGATATGCTGTGCAAAGGACTCAGCTGAGACTGACACCCTAGCATGTGGGGGAAGGGGAATGAGATCCGAGGGCTTTCTAGGCCTAAAACCATGCACTACCTCAAATGGACTTTTGCCTATTGACCTATTGACGGAATCATTGTAGGCAAACTCGGCCTGAGACAAGAGGAGATCCCAATTCCCAGGGTGGTCCCCCACAAGACAACGGAGCAAGTTCCCAAGGCTTCGGTTGACGACCTCAGTCTGGCCGTCGGTTTGAGGATGGTAAGCAGTGGAGAATTTGAGGAGGGTCCCCATCAAGTGCCATAGAGTCTTCCAAAAGTAACTAGTGAATTTCACATCTCTATCGGACACAATAGTCTTAGGTAATCCATGGAGTCGGACTACCTCATCAAAGAATAACCGGGCGACCCTAGAAGCATCGGAGGTCTTGGAACATGGGATAAAGTGGGCCATTTTAGAGAACCTATCAACCACTACAAAGATGGAATCATGTTTGCGCAAGGTCCTAGGTAGGCCAAGGATGAAGTCCATGCTCAAATCCTCCCAAGGTCGGTCTGGTATGGGTAGAGGTGTGTAAAGTCTGATATTCTGCTTCACCTGTTTGGCGGAGGCACAAATGCGACATTGTCCCACAACGTGGGCCACATCCTTCTTGAGACTAGGCCAATGGAATTGTCTCTCAACCAACTCTATGGTCTTTTGGACCCCAAAGTGTCCAGCTAGGCCCCCACTGTGTAACTCCCAAACTAAGAAGTCCCGAAGTGAAGTCCGGGGTATGCAAAGCCTAGCTCCCTTGAATAGATACCCTTCTTGAAGTATGAACCCCTCATGTTCCTTGTGGGGCTGAGTGGAAAGGGTGTTGTAGTGAGTCCCAAAGTCGGGGCAATTTGGATATTCTCCTTTGATTCTCTCAAACCCGTTTACTTCCACTTCGATGGTGGAGAGTAATGCTACTCGTCTACTTAGCGCATCGGCTGCGCGGTTCTCACTACCCATCTTGTACTTGAGGACAAAGGTGTAGGCTTGAATGTATTCTACCCATCGGGCATGTCGGGCATTGAGTTTTTGTTGGGTGTTGAGATATTTCAAGGCCTCATGGTCCGAGAAGATCACAAACTCCTTGGGTAGGAGATAGTGCCTCCAATGCCGAAGGGATTGAACCACGGCATAAAGCTCTTTGTCATATGTGGAGTACCTAGTCCTAGCCTCACAAAGTTTCTCACTAAAATAGGCTACCGGGTGACCCTCTTGGCTAAGAATGCCCCCAATCCCTACCCCGGATGCATCACAAGTGACTTCGAAGACTTTTGAGAAGTCGGGTAGGCAAAGGACCGGGGCTTGGGTCATCTTTTCCTTAAGCTCTAGGAAGGCTTTTGAGGCTACCCTAGTCCACACAAAGGTGCCTTTCTTGAGGCAATCCGTGATAGGAGTGGTGATTGTGCTAAACCCACAGATGAATCTCCTATAGAAGGTAGCTAGCCCGTGAAAGCTTCGGGCCTCATGAAGGGTCTTGGGTTCGGGCCACTCAAGAATAGCTTGGACCTTTTCGGGGTCCATGGATACTCCTTGGGATGAGATAATAAATCCTAGGAAGGCTAGTTGATTGGTCAAGAAATGACACTTCCCGGGGTTGGCAAAGAGACTCTCCTTCCTAAGAATGGTGCACACTTGTTTGAGGTGATCGAGGTGGGCTTCCTTGGATTGGCTATATATGAGGATGTCGTCAAAGTAGACAACTAGAAAGATGCCAATGAAGGGCCGGAGGACCTCGGTCATGAGGCGCATGAAGGTGCTTGGTGCATTAGAAAGGCCAAAAGGCATAACAAGCCATTCATAGAGACCGTCCTTAGTTTTAAAGGCGATTTTCCACTCATCCCCGGGCCTAATGCGGACTTGATGGTAGCCACTTTTGAGGTCAATTTTGGAGAGGATGGTGGCTCCTGCTAGCATGTCTAGCATGTCATCAAGCCGAGGGATGGGGAACCTATATTTGACCGTTATCTTGTTGATGGCTCGGCTATCCACACACATGGGCCAAGTTCCGTCCTTTTTGGGTGTAAGAAGAGCCGGGACGGCACAAGGGCTTTTGCTAATTCGGAGGAAGCCCTTCTTGATGAGTTCCTCAATTTGCCTCCTGAGCTCGGCATGCTCGGTGGGGTTGAGGCGGTAGTGTGGGAGGTTGGGTAAGGTAGCTCCGGGCACAAGGTCGATGGCATGTTGCACATCGCGCATGGGTGGTAGCTTATCCAGAAGCTCCTCGGGAAACACATCATGGAAGTCCTCCAAGAGTTGTTGAATTTCTATTGGGTGTGGGTCGGTTGGGGAGGATTCCCCAAGGCAAATAACAATGGCACACACATGTTCCCCTTGGTTGACTTCTTCCTCAAGCTCTTTCCTAGTGATGAGGTGTAGGCTCCTAGGAGGCTTGTTGACCATACTAGGGTTAGGGCTTGGTGGGGTGGGGTTTGGTGGGTTTGGAATAGTGGGAAGGGTAGGGGATCCCTCAAGGGAGGGAGATGCCTTCTTGGGAAGGGGGCGAGGTGGAGAGGGGTTGAGTTGGATCTTCTTCCCTTCATGAATGAAGATGCAAGTGTTTGTCTTTCCTAGAGATGTGGCATCTACATCGTAGATCCAAGGTCATCCTAGGAGTATACTCCCAACTTCCATAGGTAGGATGTCACACCACACTTGGCTTTGATAAGATTGGAATGCAATGGGGACAAGGCAACGAGCACTAACGGGTATGGAGGTGGTATCAATCCATGCTACCCGATATGGGTGGGGATGTGGGGAGGTGGTAAGGCCCAAAAGTTTGACGGTGTCGGGTGACACCACATTCACACTACTTCCATTGTCCAAGATGACCTTCCTAACATGGCTCCCTATCCGTATGTAGGTATGGAATATGGTGTTTCTCCTCCAATCATGCTCTTGGGTTTGAGTGAGGGTGCATCTAACCACTCCGAGGTGGGAGTCGGTGGGTGGAGGAGGTTGTTCTTGGTTGCTCTCCATGTAGTGGTTCTCATACTCCTCCTCCCATTCATGAGAGGGTTCATATACCTCAACTTCTTCTTCAAATTCAACTTGGGGTTGGGGGTTGGTCTCCTCTATGAGTAAGTTTGATGCTCCCTTGGTGGTGCATTGATTGGCAAAGTGTCCATACCCATAACACCTAAAGCATTGCTGTCCACTTTGATGGTTTGGGGTCATCTTAGTGTGAGGGAGAGTGGGTGTCGGACTGGGCCTATTGGGAGTTATGTTTAGGGGCCCACTTGTGGGGCGGAGTGGTGGAGTGGCATTAGGAGGGGTGACCCGTGTGGGTGGAGCTCCCATGGGTGTAGGAAGGAGACCTCTTTGGGGTGGTGGGGGGTTGGCCCGAGGTGTCATGGTTTTAGGATCCATTCCCCGAGGGGGAACCATTCGTGTGTACCGAGAGAATTTCTCGGCATCTCGAGCGACTTGGTAGGCTTGCTCTAAAGTGGTTACTTGACGCATGAATAATTCCTTTTTTATATGGAATTGAAGCCCATTCCTAAAGCGGGAGAGTGTGACGGAGGGGTCCTCTTGGACTCCACACTTGAGGAGGTAGTAGTCAAACTTTTCAATGTACTCCATAACGATCTTTCCTTCTTGGGTCAAGGCTTGCCATTCATCTAGGAGATTTTGATGGTAGGAGGGTGGGACATATTTGAGTTTGAGTTGGTCTTTCATGGCCCCCCATGTGGTGATTGGAGCTTCCCTCCTAACTATCCTTAAGGCCTCAACATTCATCCAATGAGTCTTGGCTAGTTTGGTTAATTGCATCTTTGCAAGCCGGACTTTCCTTTCCTCGGTCATTGGGTACCAATCAAAATATTGATCCATGGCTGCCTCCCAATCTAAGTAGATGCTCGGATGATGAGATCCATCAAAAGTGGGAGCATCGACTTTCACAAGTCTCATTAGTTGGTCATCCGGGTTGTGCCGGGGAGGTCTCTCATTCCTTCTAGGGGGTGGGTCCCTTTCCAGTTCGGGAGGGTGGTCAAGGTTGAGTCCTCCTATGGCTGGCTCCATATGTGGAGGGGGATCTCTCCTATCTCCTTCCCTTGGGTTAGGCCTATTTTCCTCAATTTGTTCTAGCCGGGCTGTAATATCGTCAAGCCTTCCCATAATATTATTCATGTATTCCATAAGAAACCTCATTTGGTCGGGAAACTCATGCTCATTGTGAGGGGGATTTCCTTGGGGATTGGGATTCATGGTGTTATTGGAAGAAGATGAATTGCCTTGATAATGAGTTCCACTACGAGTGGTCATGCAAAGTTGGGTGGGCTATGCAAGGGTGTGCGAATGCACCTATGAAAGATTTAGTGTGACCCAAGACTAGACTTGTAAGGACAAGCCTATGACCGCTCTGATACCACTTGATGTGGCACAGCCCAAAGACCACTAAGTATGATGAGATGACCCTAGGACTTAGACCTGCAAGCATACAAGCGCTCAATGATTCTCACAATGACGATTTTTGCTCACTCGGCTCACACGTTCACCCGATGGGTCCGGGAGATGATGGTGAGGGTCCGAGGTGGGACCCAATTGTCCTAATGGACTTACAATGCTAAGGCTGACCCCAAATGGGCCTGGGAGACCCAGCTTTGTGGGTGGCTGGCCCGCAAGGCAGGGTGTTGGGTGGCACTCACTCACGGGCCGCGGTGGGCACGATATGGCTTAAAATTAAGTCCGAGCGCTCTCTTACCGTCCGACGGGCATTCAAGGCAATACTACATTTACAGAAATGAAGCTACAAGGGTGTGATCAGAAGCTCACCTGATCGGTGTGAAGACACCGATCCCGTTCGGAGACGAGGGCGTGCCGGGAAGCGTGGGTAAAGACCCGACGCCGCGGCGATGGTGCTTGACCTGAAAATTTAAAGAGTTTACAGCACTACACCTCACGTAGGAGGGGTGATCTTGGGGTGGGGATTGATCTTAATACACCCAAAACTACCTCCACGCAGGGAGGGGCCTTCAGCCGGCCAAGCGGGGAGGGGAATGAGCGAGATAGAATCGACTTTCCGAGCTTCCTCGGTTCAGCCTTGCTGCAGAGCTGCTGGACAGGTGGCCGGAGACGTTGCTGTCACGGGATCCACGGAGCTCGGATCTCGACGAGACCTGCGCCAAAAGTTTCCTAACTGGAGATGGGTAAGGCTTGAATTTTTGGGCGACCTCCAGATCTGGGGGCTGACTGCTCCAGCGACTGGAAGGTGGCTGCAGTTCTGGTTTCTGGCCGAACATGATCTGAAACAGAAGGTTGCAGAAGCTGTCACCACCGCTCCTGAGCTCCAAATCTGGCATCGCTGGACTCGTTGGACCCGTGGACGAGTCTACTTTGCAGTAAAACAAACGGGGAAGTCTTCTGATGTCGGGGATGAACTGGGTGTCCAGAGGAGTGGGAGGTGGTCGGTGCAGACTGTGAGGAGGCAGATCGGAGTGGTTGTGGTAGAAAATTGATATCTCTAGTTGTCGGATGCCGAACGGGGTTCCGCCTTCTGTTCCTGGACGCTGACAGGGGGAGGAAGAACTTTGTAGAAGGCCTTGAAGGCTGATTCCTTCAAGGTTCGTCGTGGGAGAGCCTTCCTTGTCGTTCTGGCTTCTGTCCTGAGAGGTCCTGCGCAATCGAGGGAGAATGGTTGCTACGGACAGCACGGAGCTCGGATGCTGACGAAACCACCTTGCCTTGAAAGCTAACTCGCAGACGAATCCAGCAATGTAGGCCTCGCCTCCTGAGTCATTGAGGATGGTCGTAGCCTCCTCTGCAAGTTTCTGTAACTCTGCTTCCTGAAACAGGGTTAGAATGAGGAGGAGAAGAAGAGATGGGGAAGGGAATGGCCAAGAGAGAAAAGGGTGTAAGGTGGTTCTAATGGCTGTGGGCGGGAGATGAGAGGTGTTTTAGGGGTTGTGGAGGCTAGGGAGATGGAGGTGGGGAGGGCGAAGTGGGGCTGGAGAGGGGGCTGGTCTGCTAGAAAGGGTGGTGGGAAGGGGTGAGCACAAGGGAGAGAGGGAGTGGGAGGGAAGGTGGGGGCGAACTAGGCCTAAGGGAGGAGGAATGGTGCGGTCAAGGCAATGGAGGGAAGATTTCAAATTCAAAATAGGTCTTGGAAGTTGAGAGATGGTGTGGGGAATAGAGGTGATTGTGTTGGAATGGTGGAAAGAGTGTTGGAATGGGGAAGATTCTCCCTTGGGACCAGGAGAGGGAAGTAAAGATGGCTATGGGAAGTGGGGAGCTTTAATGGGGTTAGGTGGGAGTTGGAGGTGGTTGGGAGGAGAGGAGAGAGAGGAAGGGGGCGAACTTCTCCTTGGGGAGAGAGAGAGAGAGAGAGAGAGAGAGAGAGAGAGAGAGAGAGAGAGAGATATTGAGAGGGAGATGGCAAATGTTTTCAATATTCATCAAAAGTTAGTACATGGAGGGAGATGGCTGCTATTTATAGGCAACCCATCTTTACAAGACAAAAATAACCCTGCCATTTAAGGCAAAAGACCAAACATGTCCTAGACTCAGTCCAATAGGCCCAAACTAAGGTATTAGGGCCCATTTAGACCAAATAGGGGAAATGGACTAGTACAACATGACATAATAAAAGGAAATACATGCGACATGACCCAATAAAAGAAAAATTACATATGATAAGACTCAATAAAAGGAGGATACATAAGATGAGAATGAGTCGACCCAAATCAAGGGTGTGCAGGCGACCCGAGCCATAGCGAGTGTCGTGAGATGTCCTCATCACCAACAAACCCTGTCAGCTCCCGACACCCTCGGCACTGATGAAGAGAAGAAGAGACCAACAAACCACGTCAGTTCTCGGCACCCTATCAGCACTGACGAAGAGAAGAAGAGACAAACATATCACGTCAGCTCCTGGCACCCCGTCGGCACTGATGAAAAGACGAAGAGACAAACAAACCCTATCAGCTCCCGACATCTCGTCGACACTAATGAAGAGAAAAAGGGACAAACAAACCATGTCGGTTCCCAACACCCTGTTGTTGATATTTATTTGTCTATCTTCTATCTTTCTTTTGAGGTTTGAAGAGTGATGTTGTAAGATAACAAACAAACAATCAAAGATCTACTCAAACCTATGAACATGTGATCATGAACCTAGGCAATCATAGCTAGCTCTAGCATGGGCATGCTATCTCAATCAAACTACGCTAAGGAAAAGGAAAACACACGCCAGGGCGTGGAGCAAGGAATAAATAAAAATACACCGCGAAGGTGGAACAAGCAAGGAAAATAGAAAGATATGATGAAGAGGACAGCTAATGCCCAATACCAAGGAAAGATGTGATCGCCACCAAGGTAAAAACAAGTCAAAAAAACCTGAATATACCTTGGAAATAGGTGGATGAAACACCCGCCCACGGGAGAGAAAACCAGAGAAAGCCTGCAGATCAACTTAGACGTAACGGCCAGAACCCTGTGCGTCGCTTGGAAGTGACGGCCACACGATAGACCGTCGGAAGAGAGTAACGCGCCTACACAAGGCCGTCAGATAACCTGCAGTAACAAAGCTTGAATTCTTTTAACTCCAACTCTTCCAACCGGCTAGAAGACCTGGGCCTCGTGTCAATGAACCTGTAAACCTGCCAAAGATGTAGAAAGACCAAACACAATAACCTCAATTAGTCCTTTTCACAAGCATCGCATCAATTCTCAAAGGACTTAACATCATCAAAAGGAGAGTGGATTACCGGGGAGTTTTTGGTTTTTTAACCCCTCTGGGTGTTTTTAAAAGTTTGGGAAGATGTTTATATATATGCTTAGAGGATAGTGAAAAACGTGGAGAAAGAGGAGGGACAATGCTTTGATTGAGGAAAAACCAGGGAAGAACTCAAGCATGCGATGATGAACTTGAAAGACCAAAACCAAAGTACTCCCTTGATTATGAGATGGATGGACGTGGGAAGCAGTTCCTCTTGGATGAAGATGGCTCCTGAGTTTGGCAGCACTTCGTCGTGAATTCCAAATCTTCCTCTCTCGGGCCATGAAGTCAAGGGTTCTATTTATAGACCCTCAAACTCTCAGGTCGAGTAGAGGATAATCAAACAAGATAAAGAGATAACTCTTAGCAAATCCTCGAAGATAATATCACCAAGAGTCCATAGAATCGAACGGAAGGTCCTGAGGATCATATTTGAAAGAGATATCGTTAATCCAAACCCTTATCTCGACCACGGAGTAGCAGAGAAAAGGCCTGAACTGCCAGGACTCTCGAAGGAAGTAACGGCTGCACGACAGACCGCCACTTGGAAGAAACGCATCAAGAACCATCCGTTACTCTCAACCCTATCCCAAAGGATAAGATCAACGGGAAGGAGACTTAATCAATTGGACTCTGCAAAGAAGCGACGGTCAAGACATAGGGTGTCAGAATGAAACAACGGCTGCACGACAGACTGTTATTATCAACGTGGAAGCCAAAGGTTAAGCACTGAAAACGAGGCCTTAAGCCTTAGGACTCTTCAAAGAGTAACGGTCCAGGCCCCATGCATTATAATGAAACAACGCGCCTGGTTCGGACCGTTATTACCATTGAGTTTCAAGAATAGCAATAAAGGGTTGCTAAGCTGTTGGCAACGAAACGCCACCAGGAGCCAATTCTTAATTCAGGAATTAAGACCCAAGAAACAGGCCTCAACTGATCAAAAGATTCAATGAATAGTGAACAACTCGGAGCATCATATAGAATGAAACAAGGAGATGACCCGACTTATTGGGTATAAAACGGGTGTCAACAGATGCCCCTCCTTAACGTCCTCTTTGAAGGGGAGCGAGCGGAGGTGAAGCGAAAGTGAAATGGAACATGAAGATGAAGTGGAAAATGAAGCAGAGTGTATCAAAAAGAGGACGTTAAGGTAAACGACACCCGTTCTTTACCGACAAGCGATAGGAATTTTTTGGAAAACTTCGAATTGATCACAAGGAAATAGCTAGCCAAAGGGATGCGAGTCTGGAGGAACTAATTAACTAAGGAAAGGAAACACGGCTAGCCGCCGGAGGCAACGGAAAGGAAAGAGACTAAACTCCAGACATGAATCTTCAGCAAACCAGATCAAGCGAGCAGATCGAAGGAAACCTTCTAATTCAGAGTGGAATGATTCTCCTTATCTAGAATCAAGAACACAGCTGTTCACCATCATCGAGACCTTGAACAAATGAAGCCTCATGAATGCTCAAAGAATGTGCATGATGCATGCTGGGCTAAAGGAAAACAAAATCTTCAAAACAAATGCGAAGAAAGATAAAATACTAAAATACTCGAGAATAATACTGCTAGATCGGAGAAAATCAGAGTCAGGACACCATCTACAACCATGGCGTGCAAGACAGAACCATCGTCCCCAAATTTTCCAATCTAACGGCCTATCCAACGATTAAATATGTGAACTTAGATCATCATCATTTTTGTTTAAGGTTAACATCAAATCCCAGGACACATGAATGACCAGCCGGTTCTCGAGATACCATATCATAAGTAACATATAGTAATGCATTAAGGGAGTGAGGGAACGAGATACAATACCTAACTTACCTGCCTGACGGACGATAAAGCATGACTTCACTCATAATTCCTTCATGAAAGATAGGTTAGCCAACAATAAATATGATCATGAATCAAGGCATAACCATTGTACGTGTAAGGGACATCAATAAGGAACATTAATGCAGGACATGGTACTGTTTTAACATCAATTATACTTTTTAGTTCATCAAGGAACTTACAAGAATATAACAGTCTAATGAAAGGGCGTCATACCAAGCAACGGATGACCCCTGGTCCGTCATAAGTCAGGCGGTTCACATTCTTCAATAAAACAGTCCAACACATGTAACGGTCTCCTTAAGGCGCGTCAGAAGGATGTAACGGTCCGCCGATAGACCGTCACATTTCCTGAGTTTTCAAAAAAAACAACCGAACGGTCACTGCCCATTCACTCCAAACCCAACGCCCCAAAAAACCAAAATCGAGAGAGCTTCGGCGATTCCAACCCCCCCCACCGCAATGGCCGGCGACGAGGCACCCCAGCCGCCACCACAGAAGAGGGGGAGAGGGATGAAGATGGCCATACGGCGGTTCCACCGCCGGCTCGAACGGGAAGCGATCCCGTCGGTGGAGGAGGAACAACCGACGAGGAGAAGCCCAATCGAAGAAGAAGAATTCCCCACGACCGAGGAGGACCAAAGAGAAGCCTCATTGGGCGCAGAGGAGCCCAAGGAGCCAGAGAAGAAGAAGAAGAGAGGCATGGACCGTGAGGTAGGCCCCCCTCGCCTTAATTCCAAATTTGATTTTTTTGTGTGTTTTATTTATGAATGCATGTGGGGAATAGGGGTAGAAATGGGTCTACGAACCCACTAGGAACAATTGTAGGCCATTTGGCCATAGTGGGAGACCACGGGGATGCAAGGGAAAAAATTCCCAAATGCAGACAATGTGACGGTCCTGCCAGCGACCGTCACTCGTCTGACGCACCATGCCGAGTCCGTCAGAGTCAAACGACGCCTTACCCCAGGGCCGTCACTCATGCCAGGGACTTAAGCTATTTTTTAGGGTTTTCAATTTTCCAATTTTTGTTTTGTTTTCAAGAATGAATGTTTATACAATGATTATATGATGCAAGTTGGACTAATTAATGATCTAACATGCAATGCAGGGGAAGAGACGATCGTGGATCTCTTGGCTACAGATCCGGGCAGTGTACCAGGCATTGCCCGACTACCAGAGAGAGAGATTAGCCGGTATGGGATTCGCCGAGGTGCTCAGCATCGAGGTGATCCGGATGGACACGCCGCTACTGTACGCTTTGCACGAGAGATGGGACCCGATCAACAGAGCCTTCATCTTCCCATGGGGCCACATGATCCCCATGCTGGAAGATATAGCGAGGATTACCGGATTGAGAGTCCACGGAGCCGCAGTAACCGGGTGGACATACGATGACTACCGAGAGATGGCGCAGCAGCTGCTCGTGCTAGATTTGATCAGACCGGGATAGTCCTCCTCTCAGCTTTCGAGATCGGTGCTGCAGGAGAGCCTGGGACTGAGAGGAGCGGCGATCGCCGTGGGAGAGCTACCTGAGGAGTATCTGGGCAGAGTGATAGACCAGGTGCGCCCTCGCGTGGCGGCAGAGGCTGGACCAGAGGGAGATAGAGTGCTCAGACGCTTCCTGATGCTGCTATTCGGGAAGCTCCTCTTCGCGACTCGGGCAGACGTCATCAGCTGCAGACTGCTACCGATGATAGAGGATTTGGGCAGAGTCAGGAGGTACGCCTGGGGAGCGGCAGTGCTCGCATTCTTGTTCGAGTCCCTCAGCACCACGGACCGTCAGACAATGCTGGGCGGCTTCTCGCCTTTCCTACAGGTAAATGCACTTCATATGCTTTCTATTATGCCATGAATATTTATGCCATGATTTATGCAATGCCATGCGACTGACTTGATTTCTAAATGCAG
Source organism: Amorphophallus konjac (assembly GCA_022559845.1). Lineage (NCBI taxonomy): Eukaryota > Viridiplantae > Streptophyta > Magnoliopsida > Alismatales > Araceae > Amorphophallus > Amorphophallus konjac. Next base: position 378,711,269 of record CM040118.1, on the reverse strand, counting down.
ATCTGGAGCTATATGTACCTCCCGGGCATCGGGAGAGGCGCATTACTCCATCCCGGCCGCATACCGATCGCGAGGCGATGGTCGGTGGCGAGGGACACAGGGTCGATCATTAGACTGACCCGGACGATCCAGGACGACTTAGACTCCTTCCCACATACGTCGGTGAGTCCAGAACTCAAAATGATTTCTATATGCTTCTAAATGCTTTCTAAATGCTTTTATATGCTAATGCTGATGAATGGACTAAAAATGCTTTTTATATGCTAATGCTGATGAATGGACTAAAAATGCTTTCAGGTGAGATGGACCCCATACCGCGACGAAGGTTATACGGGACAGCCATGAGTGGAGGTGGCTTTTTCGTACCGGGGACGAGGCATATGACTGCATTGCATCCATATCATCGAGCCTCTGCACTACAGGCTGATCCTGCAGACCCGGGGACTTCACCAGCCCGAGGTGACCTTTCCACGCCACAGCGATGACCACCCCGGCAAGTCAGCAAGGGGCATCAGCGGTAATGTGGATTGGTGTGCCCGAAAGGCGAAGTACGTCCACGACTGGAATAGGCGGGGCCGAGCGGTGAAGGAACGAGACGAGAGCGACGAGGCATATCTGAAGGCCTTTGCTCGACTCTACGGCGACCGGGTGTACCGAGGTACCCGACGACCGGTATGCAATTCTACACCCAAAAGCTCTTTCTATATGCAAAAATGCCATGTGATGGATGTATTGACTCATGCTTTCTAAAATGCAGCTAGATCCTGAGGGACGGATCGCTGAGCTAGAGGGATTACTCCATTCCACCATCCAGCAGCGGGACGGGTACCGCACCGCTCTAGAGCTTCTGGTGAGACCTAAAATGCTTTATAATTATGACACTTGATGTTTATGATGCACATGCTGATTAACCATGGTTCCTAAAAATGCAGCGGCCCGAGAGAGCCCAACGAGCCGGACCGGATGCCCCATCATCTTCCTCACAGCCTGCGGGAGGCAGGGCTGAGCAGGAGGCTGATTTTGCTCGGGCGGTTGCCCGGGCCGAGGAGGCGGAGGCCACCCTCGCGGAGCGGGTAAGATGCTAAAATGCTCATGCTTATGATCATGCCTAAAAAAATGCCTTATGATTAATGATATGATGCAATCTACAGGTGAGGGAGCTGGCAGCAGCAGTGGTCGAGGCCAGTCAGGCGAGGGCAGAGGCAGAGAGAAGCCGGGCTGAGACTGATCGAGCCCGAGCGGAGACAGAGCTTGTACGGGCAGAGATGGCTCGGCTGAGAGCGGAGGCCCCACGACGCTCAGATGATGCAGAGATGGAGCAACTACGGACCGAGTTAGCGCGAGCACAGGCTGAGGTGGAGCAGCTCCGTATCGGGACGGCGGACCTGGATCGCTACCGGACCGACGCACGGGAGACGCGGCGTCAGATCTTCACACTGAAGATCGAGCTGCGGACGCTGGAGCGGACGGTCCGGATGATGGGCCGGGGACCAGAGCGGAGTGCCTCCCAGAGTGGGGCACGGAGGAGTGCTGCTCTGAGCGGCTCGGTAGGGGATTTTCTTGTCAGCTCCTCCTGCCAACGAAGGAATGAGAGGGCGGAGCGGGGACTGTAGGAGGAGAGTGCCTCCATAGCGCCACCACCCGCGAGGAGACCCAAGGATAGAGAGGATGATGGTGGTCCGGCGGATAAGCCGACTGAATGATTTTTTTATGTTTTCTTATCACTTGTATGTAACTTTAAAAAAAGGAATGAGATCATTTTTTTGGGTTTTCCGTTTGTTTAGTGAATGAAAGGATGTGTGTTTGATTGTGCAGGGACGGATGAAATGAATGAATGGATGAATGAGTCATGGGTAGGAATGTGTGCATGAGTTATTTGTGGGAATGTATGTGTGTAAAAAAAAATGCAGAGAGAATGAGGTGTACAATGCGAGAGATCGCCAGGTCTAGGCAAGGGCAGAAGGAATAGCCAGAATTCAGCAGCAGAGAAAGTAACGGTCTAGGCTCAGACCGTCATAATCAAACGACGCGCCGGTGAAAGGCCGTTACTCATAACAGGGGCCCATCCTGGTAGTAGGGCTTCAGGAGAAACTACGGCCAACGGCAGGTGCGTCAAAGACAAATAACGGCCAAAGACTAGACCGTTGATCATGGAAGAACGATGGTTGTCAGGACAACTAGCAGAAAATGCGACGGCCTGAGGGAGACGCGTCAGAGTGAAGCAACGGCCAAAACCAGGGCCGTCAGGAAGTGCTTAGCCTAGAAGAGAAAGGACTGAGTGGATGAGAATATAACGGCTCAAGATTCGTGCGTTATAAGAAACGACGGTCAGGCCTTAGACCGTTAATCTTCACAGAACATGATCGGGGAATTAAACCCACAGGAAAAATGCGACGGCCTAAGGTTGGCGCGTCGGAGTGAAATAACGGCCGTACGATAGACCGTTAGATCCTGGGTTGTATTCCAAGACGGATTGAGCCGTGAGAACTTAAACCTGAGGTTTAGCCACCTAATCCCTTACTAGAACTTATCTAGATTGAAGATAAAGCCTTCCAGCTCAAGTCTTATCCTTTTAAAGCTAAAATTAAACCTTTTAAAACTTGGATACTCAACCAAAATCGTATCTTTGCTGCAAACCTCTGCTTTAGGGTTGAAGGACCTCTCCTAAGGGCAGAAATCAAGATGAAGAGAAGCTTCGAGGTGATGGTCATGGAGGAGAAGGTCTACAACGGACCTAAAGCTGCTAGAAAAGAACATGGAGAGCTTCAACGGTTGACATCAATTCTCAAGCACTTAAGCTCCAATGTTCAAAGGGTGGTAAGTCCCTCAACAACACATCCTAGTTCAGAATTTCGCTGCACTTCAATCCTTTTCATGACTTCTTTCTTCTCCCTTTCTCAAGCCCCTTCCTGGCCCAAGGTGCTATTCCAACCTGAAGTGGGTGGCTCCCATGGTAAAGGCACTCCCCATAGAGGTCACATCAATCCTTAAAGCATGGCACCTTCAACCACTCTTGGTTTTAGGCAAAAATTTCCAGAAATTGTCCTTAGATTGGCCAAGCCTTTCAGCACTTGTGGAACTATGGCATCCACAAACTCATACTTTCATCTTCCCTTCCTTTGAAGCAACCGTCCTATTAGAGGAGGTAGAAGCCTACCTAACCCTTCCTAAGACTAAGGTGGGGGATGAAGACCGGGTTTGCTATACAATAGAGCCCATTGACCCGTCCTTGATCTTGAGTGACTTCATTCATAATCCAAAGGACGTGAGAACCATGATCAGCCCACACCACATTCACTTGATACCCTTGGCACAATGGATAGTGTCTCATTGTAAAAACAAGTGGGAGAGACATGAAGCGATAGCCAAGGCGGTGGCGGTTTGCTTGTGCGGGGTCTTCCTTTTTACCACGACCGACCACCTCTTAGACATCCAAAATCTTGGTATTATTAGCGGGCTGTGGCGGGGTATGTCTATCTCTCAAGCGGTCCTCTCATACCTCTATGAAGGACTAAGCTCGGCTTGCCTAGGAGGTCCTTTGTTTGGTTCCATGATACTCCTTGAGTGCTGGACAGGAGTGAGAATCAAATTCTTTCCTAAGGAAGACATAACTTCAGCTAGCCGAATCTTCGGGAGCCACCCTCTCTTCTTCATTGGAGGGGCATTTGGATATTCTTCTCAGGTTGAATGCAGGACGGCGGATAAGAAAACTCGGGATGAATGGCGCCTCTTTTTCAACACTTTGCCAATGGATAAGTTCATCATGCGACCAAGAATCCTTCGAAGCACTCTTCTCAAAATACCGCGACGTCAAGGCCTGGACCTCCAGCTAGTGGGGAATACTACCATGGCGATCTACAACCCGCACCGATGCCATCTTCAGATCGGACTACCTCGAACCGGCGTTTCTGCACTATCACACAACCCTCCCCTTCTACCTAGGAAGATGGGGACCGAGGAAGATGAACGAGCAGTCCGGAACGCGCTGATCATGTGGGAGATCAGCAAGGTGCGCCCGTGGCAAGAAGAAGTTGAAGAGAACGACGAAGCACGCCGAGATTATGTGAAAGAGTTGAGAGGAATCCGCCCTCTTGCGGATAAGAAATTGAATGTATCTTGATTTTCTTTTTGTTCATGAGATATGTTATGTGTATTTGATTATCAGAGCTTGTTTTATCAAGAATTATCTTTCATTAAGCTTGCTTGAATGAGATGAAATTGCCACAGTTGAATGGGCTTGAGTTTCGTGTTTTGAATGGCTGGAATGATGTAGACAGGCAGAGCCTCTGGAGATAGCAACGGATATGCAATGGGCCGCCACAAGGAAATAACGGTCTTACGACAGGCCGTCAGAATGAGAATAACAATAGAACCCTGTCTCTGAAGGATATGACGGATAGGCCTTGGGCCGTTATACGCAAGTAACGGTATTCTCCAGACCGTTATAGTGATGATTAGTGAAAGAAAGAAGGCCCATGCCTACATGAAAATAACGGTCGAAGAGGGGGCCGTTATGTGACTGTAACGGTCCGATGTTGGCGCGTTACATACCTTGAACCTGCATAGCTGTGAACTTTTTGCTTTGAATCTTGCCCCTGCATTCTGAACACACACTTTAAACATGAATCAAGTTAGATCTGTTCTTGGACTCAACCCCTTGCTTTGAAGCAAGTTAGATAATGACCGTTTCTTGATATTCGGTCAAGGGGTTGAGCCTTTATTAAATAAGCGGAAACATAATGAAAATGCAATGCATGCTATGCACATGATGGTATTTTTGGGAGTTTTGGGAAATATTTAATGTTCTTGGATTTTTTTAGAGATATTTGTTTTGTTTTGGATTTTTGAAAATATTTGTTGTTTTTGGATTTTGAAATATTTGATGTTTTTGGATTTTGAAAATATTTGATGTTTTTGGATTTTGAAAATATTTGATTTTTTTTTTCCTTTTTTTTGGATTTTAGAAAATTTGTTGTTTTTGTATTTTGAAAAACCAGTGCCTCTCTAGCAACGCGAACCCTTCCTTGTTTTAGATTGAGTCCCGAGATTGGCGTGTAATAGTGTGACAACCCCTGGCCAAGACCTAATCATCATGACGGTGTTTCTACCAATGCCATACTCAGGGTACTAATCTTAGTCCTAAAAGAAAAAAAAGATCATGGGGGAAGCTTAGGCCAGATATGAGAGTTCTTAGGACTTGATTTTCTCACCGCACAACCCCATTAGAGATCTGGTCTGTTGCGCCGGGGCTTTTGCATCCGTCATCGAACCTTTGTCCACCCTAGGCATGCATGCGACCGGGCTCATAACGTCCCGCGGGGAACTGTACTGCCACTCTTGTCATGCCTAGCTTTCTTTTCTCCTTGGAGTTTTTCAAAAATTCGGAATCTGTAGACCTTTGAGATAACGCTTCTGACTTTGTCGTAAAGAGCACTCCTTTTTTTTTTCTTTCTTGCTTGTGGCGTCAGGTCATAACGGACTTGCCCCTGTTTGAGACCTCCTCTCTTTAGGGTGTTTGGATTGGTCGTCGCCTCCTTATTCACTCCTTGCCCCTGGATTCAGCCGAAGAATGAAGCGGACAGGGACTTCGACTTTCCCCTAAAGCATGGCCAAGGAGAAATGGTGTCTTTTAAACAAGGAGCCCGACCAGGGATGTCGTGTGGTGTGTGATTGCCTTGCTCGGGACCTCTTCTTTTGAAGATAGGAAGGAAGATCTTGCTGCCGAGAAAGCACGTGGTTTAGACTCTAAGGGAAGAAACGCTTAAGATACAACCCATTCCACGGGTGAGGGAGCTCCTCACCTTCCACATTTATTAAACGATAAGCATTCCCTGGATAAGCTTCTTTTATTACAAACGGCCCTTCCCAGTTAGGTTGCAATTTAGACCTAGGACCTGCAGTCCGAATGAATTTGCGTTTCAAAATAATATCACCTGTCATAAACTTACGTTCAATCACCTTCTTTTGAAAATAACGCGAAACCCTCTTTTGATAAACAGAAACGTGATCAGCCGCATTCATCCTCTTCTCATCCAAGAGTTCCAACTGGACCAGCAACGCCTCCCGACATTCATCGAGATTAAGTTCCTTATCGAGCTGCACTCTAAGGGAAGGGATTAAGATCTCATATGGGAGCACCGCCTCCATCCCATAGGTCAGGGAATAGAGAGTTTGCCCCGTAGGGGTACGGACGGAGGTGCGGTAAGCCCACAGAGCTTCCACCAATCTTTCAGGCCAATCAGAAAATTTATGTGCTTCGCATGTCTTCTTGATGATTTTAAGAAGGGTTTTATTAGTGGCCTCGGCTTGACCGTTGCCTTGAGGGTAATATGTAGATGAATGATGTAGTGCAAGATTGAACTTCTTACATAGGTCCTTAAGCTCTTGGGAGACGAACTGGGGTCCGTTGTCGGTGATGATGTTGCTTGGCACTCCGAACCGCGAGATGATATTCTTCATGATAAAGCGGCACACCGTTGTAGCTTTGATTTCTGCGTACGCCTCGGCTTCGGCCCATTTGGTGAAGTACTCAGTAGTGGTGAGGATGAAGGATTTTTGCTTGATCTGAGAATTAGGATCACCGAGCGGGCCGACGACGTCAAAAGCCCACATAGAGAAAGGCCAAGGTGCAGTCATAGGATGGAGAGACGAAGCTGGAGAGTGAATTTTATCAGCATGGAGTTGGCATTTAAGACACCTCCGGACATAGAGGGAGCAATCTTCCTCTAGAGTGGGCCAACAGTAGCCCTACCTAAGGATCTTCTCCGCTAGAGCCTGGCCATTGACATGACCTCCACACTCACTAGAATGGGCCGCTTCGGCCACTTTCCAAGCTTCTACATCATCCAAGCATCTCATGAGCATTCCATTAGTAGCGCGCCTATACAGTTCGCCAGCAATGATAGTGTACCTTGCGGCGGCTCTTCTTATTGCTTTACGCTGCTCGGCCTTTGCCCCTTCTGGGAATGACCCTTCTTTGCAAAATAATTCGATTTCATGATACCAAGGCAATTCTTCTTCGTCCAGAATCTCCTCTAGCTCTGTTAATGAAACTTCCTTGAGATCTTCCTTCTCAGCTCTTGCCTCTACAGCTTTCCTGAGGTTGATGAACCAAGGATCTTGAAGAGAAGGTGCGTCCAATCTCTGGACGACGATGGTCTCAGTACTACGACTGAGAGGGAAAGATAAGGAGGAAGCAAGAGATGCCAAAGCATCAGCTAGAATGTTCAGAGACGGGGAGTATGGATATAGATCAGCTTACGGAATCGCTTAGCAATGAGTGTGACCAAATCTTGATAAGGTTTGAGCTTGGGGTCATGAGTACGGTAAGTGGACAGAACTTGCCATAGGACGAGCTGAGAGTCTCCTATGATGTTTAAATAGCGCGCGCCTAGGAGATAGGCGTGCTTCAAGCCGGCCAGGAGAGCCTCATACTCAGCGATGTTGTTGGTAACAGGAAATCGAAGTTGATAAGCGAAGGGGATGGTTACTCCCTCTGGAGTAAGCAAGACAGCACCGATCCCTTGGCCTTGGGAATTGAGTGCACCATCGAAGTGCAGAGACCAAAAGGGATGATGAGAAAGGATAGAGAGATGCTCATCAGGGAAATCATCATGAATAGAATCAGTGTGAGGAATAGGGAGATGTGCAAGATGCTCAGCAATGGCATATCCTTTGACTGCCTTCTGAACAACAAAGGTGATGTCGAACTGAGAGAGGAAGCTCTTCCAGCGAGCTAACCTACTAGAAAGGATGGGTTTTTCTAAGAGATAACGGATCGGGTCCATTCTAGAGATCAACCTAACTGGGTGGGTGAGAATGTAATGTTTAAGCTTCTGAGCTACCCACACTAAGGCGGCACAAGTCTTCTCCATAGCGGTGTACTTGGATTCAGCTGGATTAAACAGTCGAGAGAGGTAGTACGCAGCCAACTCTTTTCCTTCATCATCTACTTGTGCTAAGACCGCCCCTAGGGAGTCCTCAATAACCGAGATGTATAGGATTAGGGGTTTCCCAGGGACAGGAGGTTGCAAAACCGGGGGATTGGACAGATACTCTTTGAGGTCCTCATAGGCCTTCTGACAATCCTGATTCCATTCGAACTTGACACCCGCCTTAAGCAACTCATAAAACGGACGACACCTCTGAGAATGCTGAGATATAAATCTTCTAATGAATTGTAGCCTACCAATCAATCCTCGAAGTTCCGTAATGTTCTTTGGCGGAGGCATGTCCATGACGGCCTGCGCTTTATTAGGATCAATCTGGATCCCCCGTTTGCTCACTATGAACCCTAACAACTTCCCTGAGGATACTCCGAATACACACTTCTTCGGATTCATCTTAAGCTTGGACTCCCTCGCCCTCTGCAGCACCTTAGCCAGGATAGAGGGGTGTTCTTCTTTAGTTCTTGACTTCACCAGGATGTCATCCACGTAAGCTTCCATATAGATATGCATCATGTACTGGAAGATGGCCATCATCACCCTTTGATAAGTGGCACCGACGTTCTTTAGACCGAATGGCATAACCACATAACAATACGTGCCCCAGGGCGTGGTGAAGGAAGTTTTCTCTTGATCTTCCAGAGCGAGACGGATCTGATTATAGCCCGAGTACCCATCCATAAATGATAGAGCTTCATACCCAGCAGTGTTATCCACTAGGACGTCTATATGAGGTAGCGGGAAATCATCTTTGGGACATGCTTTGCTTAGATCCCTGAAATGAATGCATATGCGCACTTTTCCATCTTTCTTGAGAACAGGGACTATGTTCGCCACCCACTGAGGATATAAAACCACTCTGACGAACCTGGCCTTATATAGTTTGTCGACCTCTTCTTTGATCCTCATGGCCATGTGGGGGTGAAATCTTCTTGACCGTTGTTTCACAGGTGTTGCCCCTGGTTTAAGCACGAGTCGATATTCCACTAAGGAGGGGTCAAGACCTGGCATGTCCTCATAAGACCAGGCGAAAGAATCACTATACTCCCTTAATACCTTAATTAGATATTCTTCTACCTGTGAAGGGAGATCAGCAGAAATAATGATGGGCCTTAGGTCTTCTTCCGTTCCCAAGTTGATTTCCTTTGTAGGTTCATCCACTGCTGTCGACGGCTGGTCGAATCTCTTTAGTCCTTTTGCATATAAGTCGGCAGTGTTATCTACATCGCTGTCTTCATCTATTGGATCCTTCTCATCCAAGACCTCATAGACGCCTAATCCGTCGTCGCTCCATACCCATTCTATTTCCTCTTCATCCTCAATCACGATTACTGTAGCGATGAATTTCAGACATTTCAAAAGAGCATGACACCGCTGAGCTAGATCTTGCAAGAACCTATCAGGAACAGATCGGGAAGGATGTGCAAGTGAGCGCGGTTCAGAATGGGAAGGGTTGGACGACCTAGAACAAGACCCTACTTCTCTAGACCTAACGGACTCTACTCCTCTAGACTCGACGGACCCTAACCCTAACCTAGGGGAGAAAAGGCCTAGTGGAAGGGGAGGAGCAGGGGACTCGTGCCCTTGGGAGGAGGAGGATGGAGACAGGATAGCGTAATCTTCCACTGAAATCTCCGTTTCAAATTTGACGTTTTTTTTTGGAGATCAGCGGAGACTACACAGCAAGATGGAGGAGGTGGGAGCTGCATAGGGAACAGCTCGGGGAAGATGCAATCAAAGAAGGGATCAGAAGAAGAGAACCACATCTCGTGGAGTTGAGCGTTGGGAGGAGGAGGAGTAAATAGAGTGGATAGATCAATGTGTGGACATTTCCCGCAAGCACAAGGAATGAATAGAATCTCCTGCGGATCAATGAAAGATGAATTTATCATGACAGGAGGAAGGCGGGGTATGAACTCCCTTTGTTGAAAGATAGATTGGAAGCGTGAGAGAGACCAAGAACAGACAACTGGAGAGCTCTCCTCCTTCTGTAGATCAATAATAAGCTGCTTCTTCGGCCTCCACTGCATAAGCCGAACTTCTTGTTGCTTCTTCTGACATTCTTCCTCATAAAAGAGCCCCTGCAAGGCCTGACTGTAGTCGAGCATGTCATCATCTGACCCTCTTGGCAAGGGAGGCGGACTGGCAATTGGACAAACTGTATTCCTTTCTTGCTGAACCGGCTTTAGAGCTAATGTGCCAGGCTGGAGAGGCCCTTTGACAAAATGCTGACGATAATCCCAGGTGAGCGGCCCAGAATCACCCATCATAGATAATGCTGTCTCTTTGTAGCCGAGACCTCTCCTGCCCATTTTTCTTCCCTTAGGTATAGGCTTAGTCATCCCTTGCAGTTGCGCACCGAGGCCTCTCCCCGGTTGATAGCCCAGTTTCAATATAATGTTCCACCCCTTTGAATCTCGAATCTGCGGCTTCACTTTGACATTAACTGGAGTAGCGACGTGCTTAGGGGATGTGTAAGCCCAAGGAAAGTTCAAATCCAATACTGACAGAACGGGCCGGCTGCTTGGCCAAAGTGTGGGAAGAGCCTGCTCTGAAATAGCCTTTACTGACTGTACTGTGGATAAGCTCTTAACTTTGACGACCCTCCCTTGGAAGGGAAATTTAATGCACTGATGTGCGGTGGAGGGCACGGCGCCGAGTGTGTCAATCTAGGGACGACCCAAGATAGCCTTGAACATGGGGTCGATATCAAGAACATAGAATTCCACGGCCATAGTAAGGGGCCCGAGCTCTGCCTGAATGGTGACTACCCCGTGACATGCTCGCCTTGAGTTGTCATATGCTGCTATAGTGGTGGGGGTAGGCCGTAGTAACTCTTCAGATATGTTGCATGCTCGGAGGGTGCTGAGTGGGCAAACATTAATTGAGGCCCCTGTGTCAACCAGCGCTGCTTCAATGTCGACTTTGTTCAGGGTAATTGTTATGCAGAGCGGCATTTGCCGAGCCCCCGGAGGTGCAAGCTCGGTTTCAGAGAACGTGATTGCCGGCCCTTTGGAGATAGTTGCCAGTGTCGTTGGTAGGCTATCAACTGTCATGTCTTCGCTAACCATTACCTTCTGTAGGAAATCCCTCAGTGCATCCTGATGAAGGGTAGACCTTTTGATCAGCTCCAGCACAGATATTTTGGCGGGTACTCGATCCAGATGATGCAGCAAGTCATATTGAGTACCTGGCAAAGGTCTAGTTTCTTCTTGCTCGGCCACCGGCTGAGAGGACTGGGGATTAGAAGTAGTAATGTAATTCCGATGGAACATCTTCCCGCTCCTCAAAGCACAGTTTGCCGTGGCATCTGAAGATAGTATGATGGGCCCTACGGGATGGATGAATGGAACAGGTGGTGCGGGGGAGGCGGTTTGGTGGAGCGTAGGGTTGGTGAGGTTAACGGGCGGTGCGCGGATGGTGGGTGAAGGATGGGTGGAAGGCAGGGTGGTGATGAATGTTGATGCTGGTTGAGGGAAGGCTAGCGGATGGGTAAGAATGGGTGAGGGATTGGATGGGGGTGTGATGACGGTGATGGGAGTGGGTGATGGAGGGTACAATGGAATGGAGAGTGGTAAAGGATTTGCTGGAGCGGGTGTGAATGGGAGGATGAGTTGAGAGGGCGTCGGCTATCCAGGGATGATGAAGGGAGGATTACGGTGGTTATGGTGGAGGGCCATGACCTATGGTGTGGCGCCATCATCATCGAAAGACCATCCGGCGTTGGGGGCCGGTGGCTGGACCATGTTTACTTGCGCTGGTGCTGGTGGCTGCTGCTGAGGAGCGGGTGGATGATTTGGCATTGGGTTCTGATGGATGCCCAGGTCTTGTACTTGCTATGGTTGCTGCTGTTGTGGTGGCTGCTGCGGCTGTGGTGCTTGATGCTGCTGCACTTGCTGCCCCTGCGGCTGCCTTCTCTTTTCTTTAATCTCAACAATGGCCCTATGCATTTCGGCCCAGTCGATTCTCTGCCCTTCATGAAGGTCATATACCAGATCTTGGAACTGAAAACATCCTTCTATGGTATGGCCCGGCCATCGGTGGAACATACAATACTTAGTCTGATCGACTGCCGGGTTCCAAACAGGCTGTTTCGGAGGAAGTTGGATTGCATTTACTGACATGAGAGCCGAGAAGATATTTGTAAGCGTCTCTGGTAATGGAGGATACTGGGCTCTCCTGGGAGCCGGGCGCTTGCTATTTGGATTGTTGTTGTTGTAGCCGTTGGGTGGAGAGACGTTATGGTATTGTGGTGGTGGTGATGGTTGTTGTGGTGTGGCGAAGGTGTTTTGTGGAATGGTGAAGGCGGGGGGAGGGTTTTGTGGAGTGGCTTGGAAGTTTTGCGGAGCGGCGTTTTGTGAATTGCGGGGGTTTTGGTTGTAGCGGAAAGGTGCGGCCTGATATGGAAAAGCAACGGCTTGTACTTGGTCATTTGTTTGGACTCCCTCAGTAACCGGCCCTTGTGGTTTCTTGTGGTACTTGGGCTTTTGGTTTTCGAAGAGGGAATGGATAGGGGAGTCCTTGAATTGAGTCTGGATGAAGCGCGCCCGGCTATAGAGTTGATGCATGTTGGCTATGTCATTCATTGCCAGGATGTTGCGGAAGGTCGGGGTGGCATTGGAAATCAGCAGTTTGACCTTCTCTTCCTCCGGAATGTGGCCCGGTACTCTGGCGGCCATTTGTCTCCACCTGTCTGCATAGGTGGCGAACTCTTCATCCGACTTCATCTTCTCGGCCACTAGATCTGTAAATGAATATTCAGGGCCGACCCTGTCTTGGAACCGCTGGATGAATTTGTCTTTTACTACCTTGAAACTCTCGGCCTCTTCCAGTGGTAGAGAATAGAACCATTCTAGAGCAACACTGTCCAAAGATCGGTGGAATAAGTACGCCATGAGGCGATCATCATATTGGAACTACGCCGATTCATAAAGAAAATCCCTCACATGGATGAAGGGATTGCTGTTCCCATCGTACTTGCGATAGTTGGGGAGCTCTGATTGCGGAGGGAACCGGATGTTCTGGAAGCTCGAAATAGGAATATCGGCCAAGGATTGTGGGCCAACCCTTTTCTGGAGAAAGTCGAGTTGTTGCTGCATGGTGGCCCACTTGTCAAGCAAGTCCTGCTCTCGGGAGGGAGCAAGGGTAGTGAAGGATGCCGATTGTATTTGAGGGGCAGATGGAACGACTGTAGCAACAGGCGGGAGCCCGTAAGAAGGAGTGGAAGGATAGACAGTGGAAATAGGAGGCCCGTAGGAAGGATATTGGGCCTGAGATAGACCCGGATTAGAATGATTTTGGGCCACTCCTTGCTGAGGGCGTAAGAAATCGGACGGGTTCATAAGGAGCTGCGGAACTACTGAACCAGAGTTGTGATGATCCAACTGGACAAAGGAAGGGATGGGTGACTTCCCTTTATCAAAAGATTGATGGGCTGAATTAGAAGACTGGCCCATCTGCATGCCAGCGAAAGTGATGGTCTGGGGTTGGACCGGAGTGAGATCAATCGGAGTGGGCTAAACGGACGGCCCAATAATGGAAGGATTAGATTGACCTTGGATAGTGGCAGAGGGAGAAGTATTGGACCCTTGCATAGCTTGATATAAAACTTGGAGTTGGGTCGGATCCAATTGGGCTATCATATGAAGGACGGAGCCCGCGGAAGGAGTAGAGAGAGAAGGGGTAACTTGACTACCTTCCATAGAAGTGGAGGATGGGAGAGGGGCAGTCCCCTCTCCAGAGGAAAATGTAATAACCCTAGGGGGGTTTTCAAGGAGCCCTTGAGGAAGAGAGTCCTCTTGGGAGCGAGGAGGATTGAAGGATGCCATGGTGGACTCGAAGAGGGGATTAGAATAGAACGTGAAGAAGGAACTGACTCGAGAAGATGATTCAGACGGACGAAAACAACTCCACATGCAACGGACAACCTTGACAATGCGAAGACAACCAACACAAAAAAAACACTCAATAAGCAACCAAACTTAGGTGATTCTAACAAGATGTAAGTGATAAAAGATGAAGACACTCAAAGATCAACCAAGTTGTTTAAGATGATGCAACAAGGTTCTTATGATTTCTCCTTTGGAGCTTTAGTGAATTGATTGATATGTGCTCTCAACAATGGGTTCCTAGTAGGAGATGGATATGGGACTTGGTTTGACTCTAAGTTTAACCACTCTTCACTTATGTAACCCTAGACACGGGGTGGGAAAGGTACAACCAGCCTGGCGTCCGTGTGGGAATCCACGGCTCGCGGGGACTTACGGAGGTCCCTGCTGTGATTTCCTAGTCGGCCCCAAGGAATATGGAGACGAGAGGTCCTCACAACAAGGTAGGAAAATGCAATCTAATATATGTAAAGATGAATGACCCTATGTGCACCGGAGTGCATGCAAAGTCTAGCCTAGAATCTAACAATCAATGGTGCACACAATGATATGGAGATATGAGCAAAGCAAGAAGGAGGTCAAGTATCACCCAAGCAATAAATGACAGCAAAAACTGCAGAAATAAATGCACCTCGGATGTGTACCTGCCAGGAGAATAACGGTCGAAGGATCCTACGTCAGAGCACAATAACGGTCAAAGGCCAGACCGCCATATAATATATAACGCAGGGGGATGAGGCCGTCGGATGAGCCAGGGAACCAAAACCAGATAGAAGTAACCGGAAAGCCCGTGGAAGCTCACACAGCAGAACCAAAGCGGCGGTCTAATGCCCCTGCGTCAGAGGACTGTGACGAGGGGACACCGGGCCCTAAGAGAACTCAGAAAACCAGAATGAGCAGTAAACAAAGGGGAAACAAAAGGCAACTCAACAAGCAGATGATGGCAGGTTTAAACAAGAATCAAAAGCACGATTGGCACAAGTTGTCCCACCGTGATCGCCAAAAAATTATCCGTTGATATTTATTTGTCTATCTTCTATCTTTCTTTTGAGATTTGAAGAGTGATGTGGTAAGATAACAAACAAACAATCAAAGATCTACTCAAACCTATGAACATGTGATCATGAACCTAGGCAATCATAGCTAGCTCTAGCATGGGCATGCTATCTCAATCAAACTACGCTAAGGAAAAGGAAAACACACGCCGGGGCGTGGAGCAAGGAATAAATGAAAACACACCGCGAAGGTGGAACAAGCAAGGAAAATAGAAAGATATGATGAAGAGGACAGCTAATGCCCAATACCAAGGAAAGATGTGATCGCCACCAAGGTAAAAACAAGTCAAAAAAACCTGAATATACCTTGGAAATAGGTGGATGAAACACCCGCCCACGGGAGAGAAAACCAGAGAAAGCCTGCAGATCAACTTAGACGTAACGGCCAGAACCCCGTGCGTCGCTTGGAAGTGACGGCCACACGATAGACCGCCGGAAGAGAGTGACGCGCACGCACAAGGCCGTCAGATAACCTACAGTAACAAAGCTTGAATTCTTTTAACTCCAACTCTTCCAGCCAGCTAGAAGACCTGGGCCTCGTGTCAATGAACCTGTAAACCTGCCAAAGATGTAGAAAGACCAAACACAATAACCTCAATTAGTCCTTTTCACAAGCATAGCATCAATTCTCAAAGGACTTAACATCATCAAAAGGAGAGTGGATTACCGGGGATTTTTTGGTTTTTTAACCCCTCTGGGTGTTTTTAAAAGTTTGGGAGATGTTTATATGCTTAGAGGACAGTGAAAAACGTGGAGAAAGAGGAGGGACAATGCTTTGATTGAGGAAAAACCAGGGAAGAACTCAAGCATGCGATGATGAACTTGAAAGACCAAAACCAAAGTACTCCCTTGATTATGAGATGGATGGACGTGGGAAGCAGTTCCTCTTGGATGAAGATGGCTCCTGAGTTTGGCAGCACTTCGTCGTGAATTCCAAATCTTCCTCTCTCAGGCCATGAAGTCAAGGGTTCTATTTATAGACCCTCAAACTCTCAGGTCGAGCAGAGGATAATCAAACAAGATAAAGAGATAACTCTTAGCAAATCCTCGAAGATAATATCACCAAGAGTCCATAGAATCGAACGGAAGGTCCTGAGGATCATATTTGAAAGAGATATCGTCAATCCAAACCCTTATCTCGACCACGGAGTAGCAGAGAAAAAGGCCTGAACTGCCAGGACTCTCGGAAGGAAGTAACGGCTGCACGACAGACCGCCACTTGGAAGAAACGCATCAAGAACCATCCGTTACTCTCAACCCTATCCCAAAGGATAAGATCGACGGGAAGAAGACTTAATCAATTGGACTCTGCAAAGAAGCGACAGTCAAGACATAGGGCGTCAGAATGAAACAACGGCTGCACGACAGACCGTTATTATCAACGTGGAAGCCAAAGGTTAAGCACTGAAAATGAGGCCTTAAGCCTTAGGACTCTTCAAAGAGTAACGGTCCAGGCCCCATGCGTTATAATGAAACAACGCGCCTGGTTCAGACCGTTATTACCATTGAGTTTCAAGAATAGCAATAAAGGGTTGCTAAGCTGTTGCCAACGAAACGCCACCAGGAGCCAATTCTTAATTCAGGAATTAAGACCCAAGAAATAGGCCTCAACTGATCAAAAGATTCAATAAAGAGTGAACAACTCGAGCATCATATAGAATGAAACAAGGAGATGACCTGACTTATTGGGTATAAAACGGGTGTCAACACCTGTCGACACTGATGAAGAGAAGAAGAGACAAACAAACCATGTCAGGCCCCGACACCTCGTCGGCATCGATGAACAAGCCTGTGGCCTGGACCTTTCGTCTAGTTCCATGAACAAAAAGACCCTTACTTTGGCACTAACCCTGTGTCAATGAACAAACCACGTCGATCCCCGACTCCCCGTCGGCATCGATGAACGAACCAGTGGCCTGGACCTTCCGTCTGGTGCCATGAAAGAAAATACCCTTGCTTTGGCACTAACCCCGTGTCAATGAACAAACCACGTCGATCCCCGACTCCCCGTCGGCATCGATGAACGAACCAGTGGCCTGGACCTTCCGTCTGGTGCCATGAATAAAAATACCCTTGCTTTGGTACTCACCCCTTGTCAATGAATAGACCACCTCAATATTACAACTCCCAGTCCCACCGACGAATAAACCCTTGGCTTGGACCTTCTGTCCAAGTCGATGAACAAAAAGAACCTCCATGCTCGGATAGGACCTTCCGTCCGAGTCGATGAACAAAAAGAACCTCCTTTGCTTGACTCAGACCTTCCGTCCAAGTCAATGAACAAAAAGAACCTCTTTGCTTGGCTCGGACCTTCTGTCCAAGCCAATGAATAAAAAAGAGATAGAGCCTTCTTACTTGGCCCGGACCTTCTGTCCAAGTCAATATAAAAAAAAGAGAGAAAAAGAAAAGAAGGGAACTTCCTTGCTTGGCTCGGACCTTCCGTCCAAGTCAATGAATAAAAAAAAAAGAGAACTTTCTTGATTGGCTCGGACCTTCCGTCCAAGCCGATGAGCAAAAAGAACCTTCTTGCTTGGCATGGACCTTCCGTCCAAGTCAATGAATGAAAGACCCATTTTGCCTTGGCACTCACCCCGTGCCAATGAATAGACCACGTCAGCTCCCGACACCCTATCGGCACCAGCAAATAAACCCTTCACTTCGAACGTTCCACCCGAATGCATGAAATCCATCTCACTCCGTTGGAGGCCTCTCAAAAGCATCTGGCTTGGACCTCCCATCCGAGTCGATGAATGAACAACTTTCCTAAACCCAGCACGAGTAAACAACTTCCCCTTGGGGTTGGCCTCGTCTAAGTTGTTTTGGGCCTTTTGCCCGAGACGACACATAGACCCTTCATTCTCGCTTCGGTATTCACCCCATGCCAATGACTAAACCCCCACTCTGACATCTCAGTCCGCGTGCATATGCGGTGAAGCGATCCCCTCATCCCTTCACTGAAGGAGTGAGCGCTTTCCCGTGAATTTGCCCCGGACCAGCATCCCACTAGATCGAAAAAATAGACGTCATGTCGAAGAGCTCTACACTCGCGGGCCCCGCACACTCGTCCCTCGTTTGACCACCCACGAGTGGGGGGCATTTGTGGACGTCAAAAAATGACGGCGTCGAGCATACGGCACGCACGTCGTAACACTCGAGAACAATCTGGAGATGAAAATGCCGAATAAACCTCATGCCTCGCCCGATCAGGATGAGAACTCGCTTGGTGGTTTGCTACCAGCTAAGGAAGCCCCCTAAGCAGAAGATACAGCTACAACGCTCTGACCGGCCATGCTGAGAGCTGAATCAGAGAAAAGTCAGGAACTCCGGCACAGTCTCGGCATGCACCGAAAGTCACGTAGAATCTGGGACTTAGTCCCAGAGGCTACAAACGGAATATTGTGGAGGCCATACATCGCAATCGAAACGTTCTGGGAATGCCGACATTCATATAAATGGCCGCGACTTCGAAAAGAATCCGTTTGGTGCTTAAAACGGCATGAAGGGACCTTAAAACGGCGCGCCTTAAAACGGTGCCCCCCCTTCTCAAAACGGCGCGCCCCTTTTTTCTTTGGCTATCCGGCGCGCTCCTATCGAAGGCGCTTCCCCCCCATGATGCTTAAAACGGCGCCCATGTGAATGTGGCGCCGTTTTAACCCCTCATTCTATTCTCTGAAGCGCTTCCCTAGCGCGCAATCAACCCATCCCGTCATCAGTTCGATCCCCTGTTTTCGGGCGCAAACGAAGAGAACTTACCTGAAATGTCCAGGCCTCTGACGTCCGACCAACGTGCAACCACCAGAACGCCTCAAGCTCCCTGGAATGGCAATCTTCGAGCTCCGCACCGAACGTCGCTTCCCCGCCAGTCACTGTCGACCAATCCGGTGGAGGCACCTCCCCTACGTTATGAATCCCCCTACCTGCAGGCCACTCAACAGCGTCGGATACAGAGAGGGAGAAGAATGGAAGCGAAGGGGCATTGAACTTCAAGGGGCTCCTTTCCCAGCTCGATGTATATATATATATCGAGAGAAGAGAAGGAAAAAAAAAGAGAAGAGAGAGACAGAGAAGGGAGAAGAAGGAACTGGCATTCGAGAGCTCCACGGTTCTGGGCTGAAGAAAAGAGAAAAGAGGTAGGGGGGCGAGAGTGAGAGGTGAGTCGGAGGGGGAGAAGCCAATGCTTCCCTCTCCCTCCTCCGTCTAATGCTTCTCTCTTTCTCTCCATCGAATGTATTTTCCCTTTCTTTTTGCAATGCCTTCTCTTCCATTTGTATCTGTATCAAGTTTCCTTCCCTGTTTGTATGGATGAATAAAAGAGAAAGAAAGGAAGTCTTTTGCAAGCTTAGTCTCCTCTGTTCCGACCCTTGCTCCCCTTTCTTGCTCTCTGATCATCCGGGGGCCTTTGAGGTCTGCCACTTCATGGCATGACCCCCAAGGTAACCTATTCGATGGATGAACATTTCTTGCCCAGCCGTGGCAAATACTTGTCCATGTTGAAGACCCATCACCCATTAGTCGTGGTCGCTCTTGTAGGCTGGCCCTCGAGCGTTCTGCACTCGCACTTGGGCTAACGGACAGCCGCAAGGCCGCTCCGCATGTTGAGAGTTTACCCCGGAGCAATCCGATTGGTGACTCTCCTTTATCTCCGGCAAGTCCTGGTCCGGGGGAGGTGCTGCCCAATTCTTGCCAGGGCCGAGAATGCTCAAGATCAAATGAGGAAGACACCCTCCAGAGAACAAACGAACAAACCACTTCTGAGAACAAGAACCACACACAGTAAAATCTGTGAACTAAAACCCCTCGAACGAAACACTTAAAGTACACGCTAAGTCACCCTAATGAACAGCTAAACGCCTAAACTTCCTCCCTGCTTGCTTAATCTTTCAAATGAATGAACAAACTCATCATAAAATCTATCTACGGGTGACAGGAGAGAAACACACAGTCAAAGCAATAAGCCCTCGGGGGAGTTTAATACGGCGCGGTGACTATTTCACCGCGCCGGTTTAACATCACTCTCAAAATCCTCTTTGAACCTTCAATCGACAAGTGCCTTCAACACCGTAGCCGGGCGCGGCCCTAACCAGCGCGCCCTCCTCACAAAAGCCCTGCATCTTCTCCCTTCAGATGTTAAAACGGCGCGCCCCCCATCTGCTTCTGTGACCACCTAAAAATGGCGCGCCCCCATTTCCTCCTCATTGAACCCTTAAACGGCGCGCCTCCCTCCATCTCCTTCCTTGAATCCTAAGAACGGCGCGCACTTTTGGTGACCACCTAAACCGATGACATAAACGGCGCGCTCCCTCCTCCCTGGCCCTCCAATTCCGGCGCGCCCCTTCACATCTTAACTCGGCGCCCCTTAACCGGCGCGCCCATCTTCTTGCAATTTGCTAATACGACGTGGCAAAAGAAAACTAAAAGAATGAAAAGAAGAAAGAGAACTATTGAAATTAAAGAATAAACAAGAGAATAAGGACTAAATTAGTAAACAAAATAGAAAGAATGGAATGGGAATAAACCACTTAATTTAATGATCGAAAAAATGGCAGTAGCATACCCCCCCTATAATTAAAATTTTGTTCCCAGGGCGCTGCCCCCGGAAACCCCCGCAAGGGGCGCTGCCCCCTTGACCCCTGCGACCTGACCGCGCAAGTCGATCCTCGTGCAAGGGCGCACGTTAGTGAGCTCGGGCTACCCACTTAATAATTCACTCCCTCGGACTGGGTGCAAAGAGAAAATCAATGACGCCTTACGGTATCGAACATGATTTACGAAATTTTCGACGTGGCCATAGTCCGAAATCATCCCTGGCCAACAGTCTATCAACTTGACCCGTCTCTACCGGGGTCCAATCCCGCATTCTCATTAAACTTGCCTTGTTCGTGGCAGACATCTGTGCGGTATTGTTGCCATCTTTATACTACAAACACGGACCTTCGTCCGAACATGAAGTGGCCCATGAGTGGCCGACATAGTCTGATCATTCGCGTCCCGATACGGGTTTCTAGCATAGTCCGTCTTTGTCTATCCTCTTGCATTACTAGTATTCTCTTTAGGCCGTAGGGCCCTTATTCCCGGCAATCAATCAAGGGTGTTCTTCCGTATGGGGGATGTAAATGACGCCGTGGCCATCACGGCACGGCAGGTTTTGGTCCCGACATGAACCACACAATCGTCTGATTAGTCAGATCGAGCGCACAATAAATCGTCACTTTGTGACTGGCACGTCCACGCACCTAAATAAACGAACATCATGATAAGTGAAAATAAGTGCGTCCACACCAAGTAAAACCACAACTCATGACCATTCAATTAAGGCAAATCCCATATGAACTTAATGCAACATAAGATTGATAAAATTCCAACTCTGATTGTCAAATACACCTTTCATGAAAGCGAAATCAAGCTACATTCAGTTTCTTATCCGCAAGAGGGCGGATCTTCCTCAACTCTTTCGCGTAGCCACGGCACGCTTTGTCATTCTCTTCAACTTCTTCTTGCCACGGACGTACCTTGCTGATCTCCCACATGGTCAGCGCGTTACGGACTGCTCTCTCATCTTCCTCGGTCCCCATCTTCCTAGGTAGAAGGGGAGGGTAGTGTGATAGTGCAAGAACTTCAATCCGAGGTAGTCCGATCTGAAGATGGCACCGGTGCGGGTTGTAGATCGCCATGGTAGTATTTCCCACTAGCTGGAGGTCCAGGCCTTGACGCCGCGGTATTCTAAGAAGAGTGTTCCGAAAGATTCTTGGTCGCATGATGAACTTGTCCATTGGCAAGGTGTTGAAGAAGAGTCGCCATTCATCCTGTGTTTTCTTGTCCGCCGTCTTACATTCAACCTGTGAAGAAAAATCAGATGCCCCTCCAATGAAGAAGAGAGGGTGGCTCCCAAAAATCTGGCTAGAAGAAGTAATATCCTCCTTTGGTTGGAATTTGATTCTCACTCCCATCCAACACTCAAGGAGTATCATGGAACCGAACAAAGGTCCTCCTAGGTAAGCCGAGGTTAGTCCTTCATAAGGATATGAGAGGATCGCTTGATGGACATTCCCCGCCACAACCCACTAATAATGCTGAGATTTTGGGTATCTAAAAGGTGGTCGGTAGTAGTGAAAAGAAAGACTCCACATAAGCAAACCACCACCGCCTTGGCTATTGCTTCATGTCTCTCCCACTTGTTCTTGCAATGAGAGACTATCCATTGTACCAAGGGTATCAAGTGTATGTGGTGTGGGCTGATCATGGTCCTCACGTCCTTTGGATTATGGATGAAATCACTCAAGATCAAGGACGGGTCAATAGGCTCAACCGTGTAGCAAACTAGATCTCCATCCCCCGCCTTAGTCTTAGGAAGAGCTAGGTAGGTTTCCACCTCCTCTAATAGGACTATTGCTTCAAAGGAAGGGAAGATGAAGGTGTGTGTTTATGGATGCCACAATTCTATGAGGGCTGAAATACTAGGCCAATCTAATGTCAATTTCTTGAAATTCTTGCCTAAAACCAAGAGAGGTTGAAGGTGCCATGCTTTAAGGATTGATGTAACCTCTAAAGGGAGTGCCTTTACCATGGGAGCCACCCACTTCAGATTAGAATAGCATCTTGGACCAGGGAGAGGCTTGAAGAGAAGAAGAAAAAAAAGAAAATCATGAGGAAGAAGATGAAGTACAGAAATTTCTGAACTTGGTTAAGTTATGGAAGCTTACCACTCTTTGAGCATTAGAGCTTAGATGCTTGGGAATTGAGGTTAGCCTTTGCAGCTCTCCATACTCATTTCTTGCAGCTTTGGGTCCGGTGTAGACTTTCTCCTCCATAGCCATCGCCTCGAAGCTTCTCTTCATCTTGTTTCCTGCCCTTTAGGAGAGGTTTTTTAGCCCTTCTAGCAGAGAAATTCAGAAAGATACGAATTTGGCTAGGTTTCCAAGTTTTAAAGGTTTGGCTTTGGCTTTAAGGTTATAAGATTCGGATTGGAAGGCTTTATCTTAAGTTTGGGAGAAGTCTAGAATGGATTGGAGGCTTCTTATCTCAGATTTTGCCTCTCACGGCTCAATCCGTCTCGGAGTACAATTCATTCTCTAATGGTCTGTCGTCGGACCGTCACTTTCATCTGACGCGCCAGCTCTGGGCCATCACATTTTCCTGTGGGTTTAATTTTGTCCAACCTTGTTCTGTCAAGCTTAACGGTCTAGCATCAGACCGTTACATTCTTATGACGCGTTCTCTCTGAGCCGTTACATTCTCCACTGATCAGTTTTGGCTTCTTCTTAGTCAATCATTCTCAACGGTCTTGCTCATGACCGTTATCTATCTCCGACGCGCTGCGATTGGACCGTCACATTTTCTGCACATTTGGTTAAAGTCTGCACATTCATTCTTCATGTTGAAGTCCATACAACATTTTGAAGTCTGCACATTCATTCGTCATTTTGAAGTCCATACAACATGTTGAAGTCTATACATTACTTTGAAGCCTGCACAACATTTTTAAAGTCTGCACATTCATTCTTCATGTTGAGGTCTACACAGCCTCAAGTCTATACATCAAGTTCAAGTCTACACATTTTGAAGTCCATACACCATTGTTGAAGTCTATACATTCCATGTATCCCCAAGTCTGTACATTCGTTGGAGTCTATACATTCCATGTCTCCCCAAGTCTGTACAACATTCCATGTCTCCCCAAGTCTGTACATTCGTTGAAGTCTATACATTCTCCCCAAGTCTGCACGCTTGTCAAGTCTATACATCCATTCCTCAAGTCTGTACATTCCACAGTCTCAAGTCCATACATTCTCCAAGTCTGTACAGTCTTCATCCAAAGTCCACACGTCTGTGAGTGACGTCACGCGGTTTAGGGAGCGAAGAGGACGCGGAGCGTGCGGGCTCCTCTTTTGTTTGCAGCAACATAGAAATAAGAGAAGAGAGAAGGGGCCACCATGGGAGATTGCTCCGGGGGGCGAGCGGGACAAATGTAATATAGCAAGATATGGGGGTTAAACGGCCATAGCGAGAAGTGACTCGCCACGACCTCGGGGGGACGGGAATGGTGCAGAAATTAAATAGCAAGAATTGAAACGGCCATTGGGGAAGTGACTCGCCGCGGCCTCGAGAATATGAGCAGATAAGAATATAACAAAATATAAGGAGAATATAAAGAGCGAGAATTTAAACGGCCATTGGGGAAGTGACTCGCCGCGGTCTCGAGAACATGAATAGATAAGAATATAATATATAAGAACGAGAATTTAAACGGTCATTGGGGAAGTGACTCGCCGCGGCCTCAAGAATAAAAATAGATAAGAATATAACATATAAGAATGTGAATTTAAACGGCCATTGGGGAAGTGACTCGCCGCGGCCTCGAGAATATGAGCAGAATACAACAGAATATAAAGAGAATATAAGAACGGGAATTTAAACGGCCATTGGAGAAGTGACTCGTTGCGGCCTCGAGAACAAGATGTGATCGCCAGGGGCCAAAAGACCCCAAATAAAGAAAGTGATCGCGCCTACCTCAAGAGCGGGAGATGGCAGGTTGCTTCTTCCTCCCCCTTCGGCCGGCCGACGGAGAGGGATTTTCTTGGGTACCCTTGCAAAACAGTAGACAATAAACGAACGGAATTAGAAAATGGCAGTGTAGTAACAATTCCTTGCAATAAAAGTAACGAGATCGTGACCTGACACACATCTGGTTGGTGTGGTTTTAAACCCCTCTCGGACTCGAGTAGGGGGAAAATGCGATGATGAATGCAAGAAGTATGCAAGAGACGGCGCCCTTATGTAGGGAGATAGAGGATGCAGTATGATGAATGTAAAGAACTATGGAGAAAAAGGGGAAGAAAAGGCTTATTGGATGAGCCGAAGGTGAGATCGGGCGGAGCTCTGGCAGCGTAGGGACGATGTGGAAGCGCGGTGGACGAAGATAGCCTTCCTCTCGCGAGCCTGGACACCCGAGAAGCCGGCAGAACCTCCACCTACAAAAGACCCCACGGGTTAGAAATGACTCCGGTAGCCTCTGGGCTCCGGCAGCCTATCGGATCTCTTAGAAGCTCCCCCAGAACTGAGGGGGTGGGCCTCTATTTATAGGGCTCCAGAGGGTGGAGGCGTCCAGGACCCTGGACACCTCCATCAGTGCCGAACTAATATTTTATTCTATTTTTATTCATTTTTTCGGAATATTTTTGTGGAGGCGTCCAGGGCCCCGGACGCCTTCAACAGGTCCACCGAACACCACCGATGGACGCACGCGGTTTGGCATAATGCGTGGTTTTGTGAGCGGCGCCTCGTGATTCAGAAATGGGCGCGTCCAGCTGGCTGGACGTCTCCATAATTTAGCTTTTTTCACACACGACAAAACGTCGATCGGTGGACGGCGCCCGTGAGGGAGTTGATGGAGGCGTCCAGGGGCCTGGACGCCTCCATAAATATATTATTTTTATTTTTGTGTTTTGTTTTTTATGCCAAAGCTGGCATTTTAATTTTTTATATTTATTTTTATGGAGGCGTCCAGGGGCCTGGATGCCTCCATTAATATATTATTTTTTATTTGATTTTGTTCTTCAAAAAATAAATTAAAAGAATGGGGGCGTCCAGGGGCCTGGACTCCCCCATAAAGACCCACCCGGGTCTTCAGTTCAGGCGTTGGCGGCCGCCCGGCAGACACCCTTCCTGGTTTCGGAACCTCTGATGCGTCTGACTGGTGTTGATGCCGTCCGAATGCCGTGACGAGACGATTCCGGATGCCGAAAAGGGCAGAAGAAGACTCAAGAAAAGGAAGCACTCAAGTGATTCAAAACGCGTAAGCCGTCGCGGGGCGTTGTATAGTGATATGAGACTTTCTTAGGAGACGTCAGGAATAGCGTGTCTACAGCTACCCCGCCTTGGCGTCTGCTTTGCAAG
This sequence comes from Amorphophallus konjac, assembly GCA_022559845.1. Lineage (NCBI taxonomy): Eukaryota > Viridiplantae > Streptophyta > Magnoliopsida > Alismatales > Araceae > Amorphophallus > Amorphophallus konjac. Next base: position 378,685,487 of record CM040118.1, on the reverse strand, counting down.
GGAGCGACACGTAGTGGAATGGTTTCGAAGTTGAGTGAAATGAAGTGGGAGCGGACTGATAAGTTGATGCCAAGGTGTGATGAGACACGCTTTTGACGTTACTGTCTGGAATCTTTCCTGAAGTTTCAATGAGGTGACCTTGAAGGAGGTCTTTCAAGTCTTGACGGTTGCTTGGACGGAGATCAAATAAGGGAGGGTGAGATGCGCGTTTAGGCACGAAACAAAAAGAGACCAACTTCTCGGTGTGGAAGTACCTGGGTCATAAACCCGTAGGTTTCACCTTTGGTGAGCGGTTACCAGCCAATGTGGAAGTGCTGCGGCCAAGGTGGGTCAAACAAGGTAAACAGTAAAGGAATATCTGAGGGTTTGTCCAAACAAGGGTCTCCTTTGGAAGAGCAACGTAGGGCCGTTTCAAGGAAACTCAGTATTTCATTCGGAGTGGAATATCTCATATTTGTAAGAATTGAAGCACAACGGCTTTCGCAATCGAATCACTTGAATGATCTTCCGTAATAAATCAAAGTCCTATATGAATGCATGCTGGGCTTAAAGAAAAATTTAAAAGAAAATAAAATAGAAAATAGCCAAGGATAATGTTGTCAACTTGTTAAGAACGTGTCAGGATACCGATCCGGTGAGCCGACACTGGGCTGGGGCCCGTTTATTCGCGCACCAACTCACTGAATGGAACCGTCGTCCCCATGCTACCACAAGTTAACGGCCTATCCGTACAACCCAAATTCTTCCGGGATCATCATTATTTTTGTTGAAGGGGAACTCAAATCCCAGATTTGTTCGGGCCGCAAGGTCCTTGACATGTTCTAGTAGCGTAGGTATCATATACTACGATGCATGACATGGTGGGACCAACCATTGAAAGGTGGGACAGGAGACAGGACAAAGACGTCCGTTAGTAAAACCTGCACAAACTAGCAAAGAATAACATCAGAAAGTAACAGAATCGTAACAGAATTGCACCACAATGGAAAGGAGATCTAGCCAAAATCCTGACTTGACCGCTGATGTGACATGTTCCGTCCTGTAGCGCCCTACCCTTCCTATAAGAACTCCCCTTAGGCTAGTTCATTCAAAAGCATCAAGGTGGGTTTTGGAAGCTCAGGAGAGGAAAGAAAAGAGGATCTAGAGATTTCAGGATGGAAGGAGAGTCTTCCCGCATTATGAAGAGGAGTAGGCCTAGCAACGAGATCAGGCGACTCTCCGACCTCGAAGGTCATCTGAGTGGGACGATCATGTCGCATATGGTAAGCTGATTCATTTCAAATTTCTCCACGTGAACCTTCTTCTTACTTCCTTCCTTTCTTCTTCTTTATTTTCTCTTCCAGCCATATCCACTCTTCCCAGGTCCGAGGAAGTTTTCCAAACTGCCATGGCTTTCAAAGCTAACTTCCAACATCTCCATCGGCATGAGGGCCATACTCTCGAAGTGGCATCTGCAGGGGCTCCTTATTCACGCCAAACACTACGAGAAGATTCGTATGGACTGGGCAGCTATGGGCGCACTAGTGGAGATCTGGCATCCCCAGACCCACACTTTTATCTTCCCGACCTTCGAGGTGACCATCCTCCTCGAGGAGGTGGAACTTCTGCTCGGATTGAAGAAATTCAAGAGTGACGGGAAGGTGAAGGCTATGCGGATGCTGACCCGGGAGACTTCTGAAAGCGTCCTTGGAAGCTTCATGCCGCCCGACACAGCCCGAAAGGTTCGTACTCAAAAGGGAATTGATTTGCAAAAGCTCGCGGAATGGGTCATGGAGGCCTTGAGAGGGTTACCAGACGATGACTATTTGGAGGGAATCATGAAAGGGTTCACCATTTATCTGGTGGGTGCTCTCTTGTTTCCTTATACAGACAACAAGGTGGAGGAAGACCAACTGAGTGCTATCTGCGGGATCTGGCGTGGAAAGAGGGTGGGACCCACTGTCCTTGCCTACCTATATAGTGGCCTTACTGCCTCGAGCATGGGTAAGCCTCCTTTTGGTTGCGCACTTGTCTTGAATTGCTGGCTTGATTTGCACTTCAAATTCGACCACCGCGAGGGAATGCCAACTGCTTCGAAGCTCTTCCAACAAAGCCCTCTTCATCACATAGCCGACGTGTTAGGCTTCGGTGGTACTGTAGTGAACCACGTTCCGTGGCTGAAGAAACGTGAAGACTGGCGGTCTCACTTTCGCACCGTGACACAAGGCTTCTTACTTACGCACCGGCATGTTTGCTTTCGCTTGATCTCCTCATGAGGCCTTCTTGTGAAGTTGATCTCCAACTGATTGGTGCGACTGAGTTTGTCCTTTACAACGCGCATCGGTGCTGCCTCCAGATCGGCATTCCACGTCATTCGTTCCCACTACCGACTGGCATCGTTCCTTTGAAGAAGAGAGAGTTGGGCACTGAAGCGGATGCGAAGGAAGCGAAGGCCGTCAAAGCACCCTGGAAGACAAGTGTTGCGGGAAAGGCCTTAGCGCACGTGGGGGAAGAGTGCGAGCTGTGGAGGGCTTATGTAACTGAACTGGGGAAGTTAAGGCCTAAGGCGCCTAAACCCCTGATGTAGCTCATTCTACTTTTCTGATGGAATAAAATCTGGCATGGATGTTTTGGACCCTTGTCCCCTTAATTATTATTATCTTTTTTGTGGTTTTTCTTTTTCTTTGTGTTTTTTCTTTTTTTTGGATTATATACATACGCTTATCTTTTTTTTCTTTTATTATATATTTTTTTTGAAATTTTTATTATGGGGGCGTCCAGGGGCCTAGACGCCCCTAATTTTTTATTTTTGATTTTTTAAGTTTTTTTGTTTTGGGGGCGTCGAGGGTCCTGGACGCCCCTAATTTTTTATTTATAATTTTTTAAGTTTTTTTGTTTTGGGGGCGTCCAAGGTCCTGGACGCCCCTAATTTTTTATTTATTATTTTTTTTGGTTTTTTGTTTTGGGGGGCGTCCAGGCGCCTGGACGCCCCTACGTTTTTGAATTTTGAAAAAAATAAAAAAAGGTGGGGCGTCCAGGCGCCTAGACGCCCCAAATAAAGTGGATTCTATATATATGGGGGGGCCCTCCCCCCTTTGCTCATCTACTGTTCATTCAAACGACCCAGTCAATCCAGACGACCCATTCTTAGTCCCAATGGAGCAAGGAGGCCCGAGCCAGGGTGGAGAGAAGCGCAAACGATGGGCTCGTCGTCCGAGGAGGCTGAGGGACGATGCCGAGGAGGCTGCTGCGGTGGAGGAGATTGCCGCGGGGGAGGAGGCTCCTCCTTTGGCCGTGGAGGCTGCAGTGGATGCTGGCGACGCGGGAGAAGACGAGCACGATCCGGTATGATGTGAAACGGGCTTGAGGGTCTTCTTCCTTCTGATCAATGTCGCGCTATAGGCTCCTAGCGCCTTCATGAAGAACGCGCTAGGACGATATAGCGCGTTCTCAGGCAGCAACAGAACGATGAACTTCGACTTTGGGGCACCCGTGGATGACTTCGGGGGAGTGAATCACATGGAGAGGGCACATAGAAGGGTGGGCATGACACGGGGGGATATTAAACAAACACATAAGGGCCCTAAACAGAGATTAAACTAACCTAATACTAACTAGGATAACTTGGTGAGGTGGATGTGGGGGTGGGCGATGAGGGAAAAAGATGGCGTGGTGGGGCGTGCTAGGACCATGTAGGGTTTTGGCTGGGGCCTCACACCCGATCCCATCGCAGGACCGGTGCAACCAAGCTCCATCTTGACCATAGCAGCATCATTGGCGGTAGTGGAGGGTGGCGATCATCGGTGGAGGAAGAACGGAGCCCCGAATGGGGCCTCACACCCGACCTCGTCTCAAGGCCGATGCACCCGAATCTTCGAACGTCCTCCGTGAAGGGGAAAAGGGGAGGATTAGAAGAAGAACGTGGGCATCGCACCCGAAGAGGGGAGGAGGGAGGGGATTCCAAAGATTGGGGGGGGGAATATAGCCATGCTATACTCAACTCTTCAAACACTCATTTTTTCTCAATTCATTTCATTACTTAATCAAACGAGATGGGGTACATATATAGGGGGAAGGGGAAGCCTAAACGACACTAGAACATCAATTACAATAGTGGGAAACAACGAACATTGAAGTCATTGGGAGTCCCAAGTGCTGGGTAGTTGGGGCGCCTGCAGTCGACTTTCTGCCTGAGATCGCGCTAGGGAAACCTAGCGCCTTCTTCAGGTCGCAGTACTTTTGGGTAGCGCGTTAATCTTCAGCCCAGCAGCTTCATCGATCGGCTTTGGCCTGGCAGCTCGCTTGATTTCCATCAAACCCCTCCACTTTGGAAGGTTCATCCTCGAACCTAGAAGCTCAAGATCCCAGTCTGTGAGAATAGGCTGGTTCCCTAAGCTCTGATACCATTTGATGTGAAACGGGCTTGAGGGTCTTCTTCCTTCTGATCAATGTCGCGCTATAGGCTCCTCGACTTTGGGGCGCCCGTGGATGACTTCGGGGGAGTGAATCACATGCAGAGGGCACATAGAAGGGTGGGCATGACACGGCGGGATATTAAACAAACACATGAGGGCCCTAAACAGAGATTAAACTAACCTAATACTAACTAGGATAACTTGGTGAGGTGGATGTGGGGGTGGGCGATGAGGGCAAAAGATGGCGTGGTGGGGCGTGCTAGGACCATGTAGGGTTTTGGCTGGGGCCTCACACCCTATCCCATCGCAGGACCGGTGCAACCAAGCTCCGTCTTGACCATAGCAGCATCATTGGCGGTGGTGGAGGGTGGCGATCGTCGGTGGAGGAAGAACGGAGCCCCGAATGGGGCCTCACACCCGACCTCGTCTCAAGGCCGATGCACCCGGATCTTCGAACGTCCTCCGTGAAGGGGAAAAGGGGAGGATTAGAAGAAGAACGTGGGCATCGCACCCGAAGAGGAGAGGAGGGAGGGGATTCCAAAGATTGGGGGGGGGGGAATATAGCCATGCTATACTCAACTCTTCAAACACTCATTTTTTCTCAATTCATTTCATTACTTAATCAAACGAGATGGGGTACATATATAGGGGGAAGGGAAAGCCTAAACGACACTAGAACATCAATTACAATAGTGGGAAACAGCGAACATTGAAGTCATTGGGAGTCCCAAGTGCTGGGTAGTTGGGGCGCCTGCAGTCGACTTTCTGCCTGAGATCGCGCTAGGGAAACCTAGCGCCTTCTTCAGGTCGCGCTACTTTTGGGTAGCACGTTAATCTTCAGCCCAGCAGCTTCATCAATCGGCTTTGGCCTGGCAGCTCGCTTGATTTCCATCAAACCCCTCCACTTTGGAAGGTTCATCCTTGAACCTAGAAGCTCAAGATCCCAGTCTGTGAGAACAGGCTGGTTCCCTAAGCTCTGATACCATTTGATGTGAAACGGGCTTGAGGGTCTTCTTCCTTCTGATCAATGTCGCGCTATAGGCTCCTAGCGCCTTCATGAAGAACGCGCTAGGACGATATAGCACGTTCTCAGGCAGCAGGAGAACGATGAACTTCGACTTTGGGGCGCCCGTGGATGACTTCGGGGGAGTGAATCACATGGAGAGGGCACATAGAAGGGTGGGCATGACACGGGGGGATATTAAACAAACACATGAGGGCCCTAAACAGAGATTAAACTAACCTAATACTAACTAGGATAACTTGGTGAGGTGGATGTGGGGGTGGGCGATGAGGGAAAAAGATGGCGTGGTGGGGCGTGCTAGGACCATGTAGGGTTTTGGCTGGGGCCTCACACCCGATCCCATCGCAGGACCGGTGCAACCAAGCTCCGTCTTGACCATAGCAGCATCATTGGCGGTGGTGGAGGGTGGCAATCGTCGGTGGAGGAAGAACGGAGCCCCGAATGGGGCCTCACACCCGACCTCGTCTCAAGGCCGATGCACCCGGATCTTCGAACGTCCTCCGTGAAGGGGAAAAGGGGAGGATTAGAAGAAGAACGTGGGCATCGCACCCGAAGAGGGGAGGAGGGAGGGGATTCCAAAGATTGGGGGGGGAAATATAGCCATGCTATACTCAACTCTTCAAACACTCATTTTTTCTCAATTCATTTCATTACTTAATCAAACGAGATGGGGTACATATATAGGGGGAAGGGGAAGCCTAAACGACACTAGAACATCAATTACAATAGTGGGAAACAGCGAACATTGAAGTCATTGGGAGTCCCAAGTGCTGGGTAGTTCGGGCGCCTGCAGTCGACTTTCTGCCTAAGATCGCGCTAGGGAAACCTAGCGCCTTCTTCAGGTCGCGCTACTTTTGGGTAGCGCGTTAATCTTTAGCCCAGCAGCTTCATCGATCGGCTTTGGCCTGGCAGCTCGCTTGATTTCCATCACGGTAAGCCCCTCGGACTTCCATTCTGTTGGTTCACTGGGCCAAACGTGCGGACGTGAGGCTGTGTGGAGAACGTCGGGGAGTGAGGGAAGGAGGCGTCCAGGGGCCTGGACGCCTCCATATTTTCTTTTTTTTCTTCTTTTTTTTACGTAAATAATAAAAATAGAATTAAAAATAAGGAGGTGTCCAGGTATTGGGACGCCTCCATGATAATATATATATATTTTTTATTTATTTTGGTTTTGGTTTTTGGGTTTTTCTAAAATTAAAATAAAGAAAATGTAAAGGAGGCGTCCAAGGTGTTGGACGCCTCAAAAAAAAATACAAATATTTTTTTAAAATTAAAAATAAAATAAAATAAATAAGTAGTATATACAGTGTTATTGTTTATTACTATTCATAATGCTGATGTGTTCTTTGTTGGTTTTATGGTGTGCAGGGCGTGATGAAGGGCCGGATCAACTGGTCCCTAGTGGTGGCGGCATACTGTGGGCTGCCAGACTTTCAGAGGGCGCATGTGGACGCCATGGGCTTTGGAGCTTTCCTTCGAATTGAGCCCTTTCGGCTCGACCTTCCTCTTATCCAGGCATTGAGGGAGCGGTGGCACGCGCCGAGCCAGGCGTTTCTGATGCCCTGGGGGTACATGGTGCCGTCACTGGAGGACGTGGCTCGGATCACCGGGCTACGGGTGGACGGAGAGGCGGTGAGTGGGGTCACCTACCCCGACTACCGAGAGAGTGCTCTGGACCTGCTGTGGTTAGAGACGAGCGTGACTGATAGAGACAGCAAGGTAGTTGGCCGAGTGGAGATTATGGAGGCGCTCGGATTCGTCGACCCGCGCCAGCGGGTTAGCGAGACTGGTGCGGAGTTTCTGGCACGACTGGGGGAGATGCCCGTGCAGCTTTCACCCAGGACCCGAGCGAGCGGGAGCTGGTGGACCTAGACCTCCGGAGGTTCCTCTTCTTCTTCCTGGGCCGCCTTCTGCTGGGGACGAAGGGGGATAGCATCCACTGCCGCTTCCTCGGGATCCTGGCGGACCTTGACAGAGTGGGGCACTACGCGTGGGGAGCGGCTCTGCTTGCCCATTTGATTGCTGATCTCTCCCAGACTTCAGAGAGGGAGACGACAGTCAGCGGCTTCGCACCTTTTCTCCAGGTACACAATTTATTTATGCATTTTACCGTAGTTAAATATGCAATCACTCGTGCTAATGATGTATGATGGATGCAGGTGTGGAGTTATTACTACTTCCCGATGGGGAGGGCCAGGCAGGGGAACAGGAGAGCCGTTCCTTTAGCGCGACAGTGGAGGCCGGTCGTGGTAGCGGCACCACACAGCTACCAGCTGGCGTCACTTTGTCGGGAGCTGAGCGAGTATCCCGAGGCCATGGTATGATGCGTATGATTTTTTTGTGTTTATGCATGTGACTGAATGGTAACTAACATGATGTATGTATGGTGATGCAGGTGGTGTGGAGACCCTACCTGGGCATGGGCGACGCTGGCCAGCCTTGGGTTGTAGCGAGTCTTCCTCGTTTCAGGCGGGACATGTGGGTCCATTGCCTGAACGAGATCGAGCCACTTCGGCTGAGGCTGGTTATGAGGACATTGGGGCTAGCCCAGGAGTGGGTTGATGTAGATGAGCCAGCCCGCATCGGGCGGAAGACCAAGGGGAAGGCGAAGATTGTGGACTGGCGTACGCGCTTCCCAGCACAGTACCAGGACTGGCAGCAGGGCGGGGTCCCAGTGGTGTCCCATGTACAGGACAGTACTGATTACCTGAGACGGTACCGGGCTACGTACGGGGACTGCCTCTTCCTTGGTGGTATGGCAGGGGTAAGTGAAATGAAAATGCTTCACCCTTCTATATGTATATGCATGTGGCACTAACTTATGTGCAATGCAGGATGCTCGTGACAACATGATCGCCGACCTGCGGGCCCAGTTGGCGGACTCCAGGCGGCAGTCGGTGGCCATCCGACAGGAGTTGGAGATCCTGGTGAGTTTATGGGATGCATTTTTTTGTGACCTGGATTTTTGATACTTGGCCTCTAACTGTCATTCGCTCTGTGTTTCAGCGGGCCCACAAGACAGCGGCAGCCGGGACAGCTGGTGGAGCGGGTTCCAGTTCGTGGGGCCCTCCCCCGGAGATCTCTGCCCTTCAGGAGCAGCTGGCGCATGCTGTGGCTCGGGCTGAGGAGGCCGAGCGTGACCGCGAGGCTCGAGTGAGCGTTTGCCTGACCTCGACTCTCCTTCTGGCTGCTCTCCTTCTATCACTGTTCTCTTACGGTGCATGCGTGTTTGGACAGGTGGCCGAGATTCGGGAGGCCCTGGCCCGTGCTGTTCGTGCCGAGCAGGAGCGCGACGCTCGGGTGGCGGAGCGTGACGCCCAGATTGTGGAGCTGGAGGAGGAGCGTCGACGGGAGGCTGAGGAGCTCCCTCGTGACGTGCTGGATCTGCAGATCACCCTCGAGCTGTCGAGGAGGGAGGCGGTGAGAGAGAGAGAGGAGAGGGAGAGAGAGAGGGAGGAGCGACAGCAGGATCAGACCGAGAGGAGGGCTCTGGAGGCCCAGCTGTTGGAGCTCCGATTGAGTCTCGGCACGGCGGAGGGGAGGCTTCTGGAGAGCGAGGAGCGGTACCAGAGGGCGAAGGAACGCGGGGCGCGACTTCGTCAGTCTGGTTCTTTTTTCCATGGGCAGCTATCTGGTTTCTTCGGCCGAGGAGCGTCGTCGCGCCTTCGAGGCTGGAGTGCCACCGTAGGGCGAGGCGAGCATGGCTTCTCAGGGTTCGCAGAGGCCCCCTAGGGATCCCCGGCAGAGGAGGGAGGAGAGAGATGACCAGGAGGGTGGCAGCAAGAGTTAGAGAGTTGCTTGTACACGTCACCCTTCTCACTATATGATGTACTTTGACTATTATATGAAATGAATTTCGTGTGCCGTGCCCTTTTCTTTCCCTCACTTTCTTTTGCACCACGTTGTTTACGCTTCACGAGACTTTTGCCCTGGACAGAAGGGAACTACTTTGCACGGGGGGAATATGTTCCTTTCTCCCTTTTTGGGCGCGTCCAGGCCCGAGGACGCGTCTTAATCCTTGAATTCAAATTTAAAGCGTCGGGTGGCCTTTCTTCTCCCGTGCCTTACCCGCAAACGAGCCCGCCTTCCGCCGAAACTCGCTTGCCCCCTTTTTCGTCTTCCTCCTCTTTTGATCGATGGAGTTCGGTGGGCCCGACCATGGTGAAGGTGGAGAGGGACGAGGAACTCCTCGCTCGAGGAGGGACACGCAAGAACACGAAATGGCGTCCATGGAGGAGGAAGGGCCGCTTCGGGCCCCCGAGGGACCCGAGGGGCACGATGTCACGGAGGGAGGTGAACACGGTCTGGTAGGTCCTCCGATCTCTTCCTCTTTTGATCCATTTTGAGTTTTGAAGCGAGCCGCGCGAGGGGGGAAAGGGTTCGGCGAGTGTTGCACTCAAATGATGGACGCATCCTAGACAAGGGACGCATTCTTTGTTATGATGCGAGGCCCTTCTTTCTTGGTGCAGGACATGGCGAGGACCCTGGGCCTGGCTGATGAGTGGGCGAGTGCAGACGAGCGGAGCCGCGTCAGGAAGGAGAGTCGCGGCAAGGCGAAGCTTGAAGACTGGTGCATACGTCTCCCTGGGCAGCAAGGGAGCGTACTGGTGCAGGATAGTGCCGACTTCCTGCGGTGGCAGAGAGAGAGTTATGCGGGGCTTCCCCAAGTCGGGGATACGCGCGATGTCGATGGGTCGTGTGCCCAATTAGCTGAGGTCAGGCGGCAGCTGGCCGCCACTCAATAGGAACTGTCGCTCTTGGTAAGCTAAGTGTTGTATTTTCTATTTTTAAATGTGGAGCTTAGCTGACGGCTGTTGTTTGTTTGTTCCAGCGTGCCCAGCAGACAACGATGGTGGGAGTGACTGGCGGCGCATCTTCCAGTTCCTCAGCCCCTTTTCTCAAGATTGCCTCCCTTCGGGAGTAACTTGCTGGTGCGGTGGCTCGGGCTGCCCAGGCGGAAGAGGAGCGTGATGCCTGGGTGGCGACTGTAGCAGAGCTGCGACATCGCGGTGAGGAGAGACCTTCTCCAGACATCCTGGAGTTAAGGGTTCTTCTGCAGATGATGAGGAGAGAGGCAGAGAGAGAGAATGCCGAGAGAAGGTCCGAGTGATAGGGGGATCATGTAGACACGCCAAAATTGACGTTTTGTTGATCAAATCTCATGTTATTATATAAATGCCCCAAGTAGACTTCAATATTCCTATAACATGAAGTTTTTCTATTTTTTGTGAGTTTTTCTGCATTTTTCCTGTATCTTTGTGATTCACGACTTGATTAAGGGCGTTAATTTTAAAAGTAACGACCTGTGGTAGGGCGTTTTCAAAGAAAGGACGACCGTATGTGAGGGCGTGAATTCCTGGTGTTATCCCTTAATTTCTGGGATTATCTATTTTCAAAATAAAAGGCCTTTTATGAGTAACGCCTTCTCTCAGGGCGTGATTTTAATTAACGCCGTTATCTCGGGCGTGTTATTTGAGCTTTCAAACAAGGCATGGTTTCGTTTCCAAAATTAAATCCAGGAAGAAACGCCCTTTCCTAGGTCGTGTTTCAAGAAGACGTCTTTGTGAAGGTCGTCAATTTATAAAAGACGCCCTGTATTAAGGCGTGTTTTAGTCCAGAGTCCTTTCTTTTTCAATCTTTCCCTCACAGTTCCCTGCTGTCTTTGGACTCTTGCTCGATCTTGATCCTTCCCTGGATGCCTCATTGCCTGTTCTTATCCTTCCTTGGTTTGATCACATCCGTTTGAGGCATTATAAATTAAAAATTTGACCGATCGTGCAAAAGTTAAGCACCTTCAGTATTCGGCGGATTGAGCGCTCAGAAGTTTTCTTTCATCACGGGCAGAAGCTTTCTTCATCCCTGGCTGCCTCCCCTCTCTGCATCCCTTTGAGCTACATTCGGTGCTTCATCCATCACTATTCAGTTTCTTCCCTTTACTGTCGCCAGGGACAGCAGGGTTCTCATCTTTTCTTCTATTTTGTTTTTTATTTTATTCATACCATCATCCCTCTGTCCTTTATATCTCTATTCCTTGTTCACATTTTGTTGCATTTTTTTCATCATCAAACTCCCCTTCCCTTAAGTCTTCTTAAGGGGTTTTAAAAGAAAACAAAAAAAGAAGGTGCGCATGTTGAGGTCTTTTCATTATTTTTATGTTAGTTTTAGACTGATACTACTGCACTTTGGCTGATCCCTTTTCTTTTACTTGTCTTTATTGTCTTTTTTTTTTACAAGGTAATCAATCAAGAAAACCCATTTCATCGGCCGGCCGATTGGAGTTGGAGGAAGAGATCCACATTTATCCCGCATCACATCTTTCACCAGGTACATGCGATCTTATTTTTTTTTATTGAGGTAAACCCTCTGGCGATCACAAACTCCTCCTTTTAGCATCTCGTGCTATTTTATTGCTTTCACCATATCTATTCTTTTTTTTTATATTAAAGAGTGGATTTTAAATAGATCTACAGATCAGACCGAGAGGAGGGCCTTGGAGGCCCAAGTGAGGGAGCTCCAGTTGGGCCTTCAGGCCGTCGTGAAGAGGCTAGGGGGGATGGAGACGCGCTACGAGAGAGCGTGAGAGTTCGGGGAGCGACTGCGCCAGTCTGGTCGCTTTGCCGCTAGTGGCTTCTTTACCACGCTAGGGGAGGAGCAGCGAGTCATTGCTGTGGAGCCAGTGCCACGAGGCGAGGCGGGTGCTGCTGCACGGGGATCCAGGAGGCTTCTGAGGGACCCTCACCTCAGGGGAGAGGAGAGGGACGCCTAGAGGGACGAGCATGAAGATAATGGCAAGAGTTGGCGAGCTAGTGGACCCGCCACCTCTCTATAATTGTAGTGTTTATGACAGCTTATGTAGAATTATGAATGGAGTGATTTGATTTTCTGCTGCTCATTTGTTCTCTTGTGCATTCCTTCTTCTCTACACTTCCTCTCCTTTGCACTGTTCCCATGTGATGGGTCTGTCGAGACTCCACCCCAAGCAGAGAATCGCGTCTTGTTGTGACCATTTTCCACGGGAATCTGCCGTCGAAGTCAATAATGATGGCCCTAGTTCCTTCTCCCGGATGTTGCGTCAAATTTTACGGACGTCCTTCAAAACATGATAGGGTATCCCTAGACAACATAGGGTGCTAGTCGTCATATTCTTCGTCCAATCAATCACCCAGTGCGAGCGGTGAAGTGACACACGGGACCGATGGCAGGTGCCTCATTGCGAGGGCTATCATTAAAAGGTGATGGAGGCAATCTTGACCTGCACTCCTTCCATTTCTATAAATTCTTGTCCTTTTTATCCTCCCAGGTATATCGAGAGCTAACTCGAGGAGCACAAGTTCTCACGGGAGAGGAGGAGTTCAAAATTCCGAGAGTTGGATGGAGGGCGAATCTTCCCACTCCTCGAAGAGAAGCAGATCCAGTGGTAGTAGTTCCAGGAGGCTTTCGGACCTCGAAGGGCACTTCAGCGAAAGGGCCGAATCACAACTCGTAAGCTGAGCTTTCCTGCCCTTTTTCCATTCTTTTTTTCTTCCTTTCTTTCTGACCAAACCTCCTCTCCATTCCCTGTATGCGTAGAGTGTGATGAAATCACAGATCTCATGGGAGTTGGTAGTGGCAGCATACCGAGGTCTCCCAGATTTTTAGAAGGCGAGGCCAGGCGTGATGGGATTTGGCACCTTTCTTCGGATCGAGCCGCTCGAGCTCGACCTGGTCCTGATCCAAGCCTTGTGTGAGAGATGGGACCCAGTGAGTCGGGCATTCCTGATGCCCTGGGGGCACATGGTGCCCAGCTTGGAGGATGTGGTCCGGATCACAAGCCTGAAGGTGGAGGGTGAGGCAGTGACCGGGGTCACTTATGCGGATTACCGAGAAGGTGCTCGGAAGCTACTGGGTTTGGACCTAGATGGTCGGAAAAATAGGTCGGTAGCTAGGGCGTCCCTCATGGATGCATTAGGGCTCACCGACACTCGTCGGCGGGATAACGAATCCTCAGAAGAGTTCATGGAAAGAATGGAAATAGGATGCCGTGCCCTGTACTGCACAGATTTCGGCAACTGGGAAAGATGCAACATAGATTTGAGAAGATTTCTCCTCTTCCTTTTGGGGAGATTGGTACTGAGCTCGAAAGGGGACGGCATCCAATGTCGCTTCCTGGAGCTGCTATCAGACCTTGAAAGAGTAGGATACTACGCCTGGGGAGCTGCCATGCTGGCACACTTGTTTGCAGGCCTGTTCCAAGAAGCGGACCGTGAGATGACTGTGAGTGGTTTCACACCATTCATCCATGTATTTTTGGTTTTGCTTGTTTTGTATATTTTTTCTTATTTTTGCAAGGTACTGATGACCTGCGCCGAGCAGCTGTGGAGCTATTATTACCTCCCCATGGGGAGAGCTCGGCATTGGCGACCCGCGATGGTGCCGCTAGCTAGACGGTGGGAACCTATCATGAGTGCGGCACCCCTAACCTACCAACTGATGGTGCTAAGGCGGGAGCTACAGGAGTTCCCTGCAGCGATGGTAAACTGGAGACCCTACTCAGACATGGTCGATGCCGACCAGCCGTGGGTTCTAGCAAGTTGTGCCCGGTTCGGACGGGAATCGTGGATGCACTGCCTGAATGAAATCGAGCCGCTTCGGCTACGATTGGTTATGAGGACTTTAGGACTGGCTCAGGAATGGGTGGATACGGCTGCGCCACCTCGTGTCGGGAGAAAGACGCGAGGACCGGGGACCTGCATTGACTGGCACGTGCAGTTCCCTGAACAGTATGAAGACTGGCAACGGTGGCACGATTGTAGAATCACATGCGCGGGATAGCGAGGATTACCTGCGTCTATATAGGGCAAAGTACGCAGAGCGGCTCCAACCCCGGGGACTTGTGGAGGTAGGTTTCCCCTTTTTCTCTTTTCTTCTTTCTCCCTTTTTTTGATTTTCTGGTGGAAATGCCGACTCGTATGGCTGCAGGATATCCGTGATGCCATGATAGCGAATTTACGAACTCGCTTGGCAGAGATGGAGCAACAGTTGGGTGATGCCCGCGGAGCTACGAGTGCCTTGGTAGGTGTACAATGCGTTCCTAATTAGAACCGCAGATTCCAGATGTTGGCTGCTAATTCATGCGGTCGTAGCATGCCCAGATTGGCGCGGCTTCCCCAGCGTTGGGAGTAGGTGGTGCCTCTTCCAGCTTGTGGATTCCCACCTCAGAACATGACTTGCTTCATGAGCAACTTGCTCACGCCACGCAGCGTGCTGCGGAGGCAGAAGGGATGCTCTGTGTACATGTAAAAGTTTCAGTGTCGAGTTCTCTTTGTTTTACGCCTTATCGCGTATCTGAGATGGTACACTCGGCAGGAAAAGGAGACGGAAGAAGCGCTTGCCACGGCTGCGCAGAAGGAGGCTAGGATAGCAGAACTGGAGAGGGAACTGCGGCGTCATCCTGATGACGACTCCTCTAGGGATGCCGTGAAACTGAGGATCACTCTCCAGTTGGTGAGGGAAGACCGCGAGAGAGAACGTGTAGAGAAAGAAAGAGACACAGAGAGAGAAAGAGCCAACAGATTGACTGAAAGGGAGGAACGAAGGGCCATGGAGGCCCAACTATTCGAACTCCGAATCAGTCTTGGTCTTACTAAACAGTGGCTGAGAGATGGTGAGGAGCGCTACCGAAGAGCACGAGAGCGTGGCTTTCGTGTTGGTAGCTTCTCTGCTGCTTCCGTGGATCAATGCCGGGGTGTGGGAATAGGAAGGGGAGTACAGAGCGGTAGGAGTACCGCTTTTCGTAGTTGGGTAGCGCCTTTGAGAGCGTTTTGCCCGGAGAGTAGTGGGACGAGTAATGCAGAGAGAGAGGGCGGAACTTGATGTAAATTTTTTATTTTTGGAATAAAATACAAGGTTCGGTTTGTTTGGTTTTCACCTTTGCTTCTGTTGCCTGAATCCCTGCACACATCACTGAAACAAACAAATCAGAATATCTGTTCTGACTTGGCCCCTTGCTCAATAAGCAAATGGTCACATTGACTGTCCTTGATAACTGGTCAAGGGGCCAAGCCTTTATCAACGAAGGCAAGGGAAAGATGTGGTGATGATAAATGCGACAGGCAAGCACACGAATGCAAGCGGTATTAAAAAGTGAGATGCTGCACGTAAATGCAATCATGCAAAATTGATTTGTTTTCTTTTTTTTTATATTTGGTATTTTTTTGTTTTATCATAAAAAAGATTTTTTGTTTGCAAATATGTACATTTTCTTTTTTTTACTTTTTTGTTGTTTTTATCATTTCAATTTTTTTTCTTGCTAACGCCTGGCAAGCACCCAAATGGCACATAACCTACGTGAGACAGGGGTTTCTTACTAACCTCCCAGGTATCCTAAGTACACATCTAGGTTGATTTGGGCCTCTAGACCCCTCGAATGATGATCCCGCCGGCTAAGACTTACCCTGATGACAATACCGTCATGCCATGCTTAGGCTCCTAGTCGCTTCCGACCACAGGGATTCACCCAAAAGATGTTTGAGGTAAATGATTTGCCCGACCCGGGTCTATTTCCTCACAACTCTAGATGGTATATGATGGAACACCTTGGAACCCTAACGACCAATCGCGCGACGCTGACCCGGAATCAGACGCCGTCGCACCCATAGGTGACGCGCTTGCATTGGCCTAAGCCCAAGGTTAAGCAAGAAGATATCAAGGTGGTAAACAGGGGTCTTGACCAGCCAGAAACACGGAGACTCCTTCGCAGCGATAGCTTTTGCTTTTCAAAGTAGGCAACCAAATGTGTATATTAAAATAAGGTCGCAGACCCTAGGCAGTTTTCACCCTTCAGAAACTCCATCGAACCTTCATCTTTAGAGGAAGAAGGAAGAGCGTGGGGGATAAACCTCTTGAGAGGATCGGCAAAACCGTTAACCCGGCGAGCAAATATGGGCCCATTAACTCTTTCCTTTCAGACAACTTCGGACCAAATCTCGAGCATTTACATTCCACTGCCCCTTTTGTGGATTCAGACTTTTGCTTTGAGGGGTTCCGTTTATCGCAACAGGCACGGTCACAACCAGGCTTTTATTTTGATTTTGTATTTCTTTTTGTGAGGGAGATATAGTCGTTTGACGTTTATGGGCTCCCTTTTTGTATGCCTGCAGGGACACTGCCCTCTTCTCGTGCTCTGATCGATGCTCGAGGAAATGGATCCTACTCTTGCCTTTGGGGTTTGAGTTTCGGTTTCTCATGCTCAGCGTTTTAAGGGCGCCGACTGTCTCATTTGGTCAAAGAGAAAAGAATAAAGATTACAGCTTCCGGAGATCTTCTGGGTGGGGCCCCACCGTAGGTGATGCTATCGACTTTTTTGAATAAAATACATAAGTGAGCACATGTTAGCTTCCTTCGGGCGAGCATAGGCCGACGTGGCCGGACAGGGATCTCCACGGTTCTGGCAAATCAAGACCCGGTGCCTACCAAGTCTTAATGGGCCCTATCCTAACATGAAGGTTAGATGCAGGGACTTGACTACATGGTGACCACCAGGCGTTGGCATTTTGAATTTTCCATATTTTTAGTGGTTTTCGGTATTTCTTTATTTTTGATGTTTTTTTATGGTGACCATCAAGGACAGCTCCCACGGAGTCATCCAAGACTGAGACGTAAAGGATCAGAGGTTTTTCTGGTTTAGGTGGAATGAGAACGGGTGGACTAGCCAGATATTCCTTCAACCCTTCAAAAGCATTCTGACATTTAGAATTCCAGTGGAATTCTACTCCTGGCTTGGTCAACTCGTAGAGAGGTCTACACCTTTGTGAATGTTGGGACACAAACCGACGAATAAACTGTAACCTCCCGATTAAACCTCCGACTTTCCTCAAATTCTTGGGAGGCGGTATATCCCTGATAGCCTTGGCTTTGTCGGGATCTATCTCGATCCCTCTTTTACTCACAATGAACCCCAGTAATTTACCCGATGATACACCAAACACACACTTTTTCGGGTTCATTTTCAATTGGAACTCCCTTGACCTTTGCAAGACCTTAGCCAAAACTTCTGGATGTTCCATCCTGGTCCTTGATTTCACCAATAAGTCATCCACATACACTTCTAGATATATGTGTATCATGTCATGAAATATGGCCATCATCGCTCTTTGGTAAGTAGCTCCAGCATTCTTTAATCCGAACGGCATTACCACGTAATAATATGTTCCCCAAGGGGTAGTGAATGACGTCTTTTCCTGATCCTCTTCTGCCAAACGAATTTGATTATATCCTGAAAATCCATCCATGAATGAGAGGGTCTCATATCCTGCTGTGTTATCGATCAACACATCAATGTGAGGCAAGGGAAAATCGTCCTTTGGACACGCGCGGTTAAGGTCCCGGAAGTCGATGCAAATCCTGACTTTCCCATCTTTTTTCATGACCAGGACAATGTTCGCCACCCATTGAGGATAAAGAACGACTCTAATGAACCTGACTTTGTGGAGCTTATTGACCTCTTCTTTCATTTTCAAAACCATCTGAGGGTGGAAACGCCTTAACCTTTGTTTTACCGAGACGGACCCTGGTTTTAGGGTTAAACGGTGTTCGACCAAGGTTGAATCCAGACCCGGCATATCCTCGTAGCTCCATGCGAGCGTGTCCTTATATTCCTTGAGAACCTCAATTAATGCCTCTTCTTCAAAGGGTGGTAGGTTGTCACTTATGAGGATGATCCTAGGGTCTTCATCAGTTCCCAAGTTGACTTCTTTGGTGGATTCTTCTACGGCGGTTGACGGCTCGTCGAATCTCCTCATTCCACTAGCGTATGCGCCCGCCGCATCCTCATATTCTTCACCCTCATCTTCAGTGGGGCATTCTTCATCCGTGATCTCGTAGACTCCATACCCTTCATCAAATGCACAGTCGCCCTCACATTCTATTTCCGATAGCTGGATGGGGTTTTCTAACAACTGGGGGATGGCAAGAAGGGCCTGACACCTGGCGGCTAAATCCAGAAGGAATCGACGAGGGATCTGCCTACCCTTAGATTTCTTCCTAGATACTATCCTTGGCCCATCATTCCTCGATTGACTGACAATATTTACAGAAGAAGAGGAAGACGAAGAGGATGGTGTAGAATGTACAGGAGAAGACCCCTCAGAGGAGGGGTAGAAAAGGTCGCTCATCAGACCTTGGACGGGTGGTCCGCAGGGCGGTATACACCCGTGGGAGATGTAGGAGGTTTCCTCAACGAGTATGTGTTGTTGGGGAGTTTGAAAATTGACATTTTTTTTTGTTTTCATTTTTTATGACAAAACAGCAAAAAGAGATCGGAGGAGAGAGAAAAGTGGTTATGGCTAGAGGATTGGGAGGCTCGTAGAGCATATCATGATTGAAAGCCTGGCGCGGGTTAAGAAGCCCGCGTAGGTATGTAAGCAAAGAAGGGGACCTGGGAAGATCATCAGACAACTGTCTGGCCCAGGAAGAAGATATCAGCAAAGGCTGAGACGAGTGGATGGAGAAGATGGCGGCTAATGAGCCATCGATGGCAATGTTGAGGACGGATGAAGATCCGTCGATGACAGGGTCCTTCTGGCGAGGACGAGGATAGTTTGGAACCTTGGCAAGAGTGGTAATATTCTCTGGTATTCCGGAGATCAATGGTGGTCCTTCAAGCTACGGAGACGAGAACATCCTTTCCAGTGCAACGGAAATGTCCCGTATGTCGAACCATTTGTTCCACTCGTATTCTGGATCTTTGATCTTGCCTCTTTTGGTGATCCTCGGATATTTTTCAGCCAAATATACAGCATGTGATCCCCCATATGCTTCTCGTGGGTAATCTCCCATCTGAACAACGGGCCCTCTGTTGAAATGGTTCGATAGAGTCCATGTGAGGGGCTTCCAATCCGCCTTGAACGGTCCTTTGAAGCCTAGGCCAAACCTGCGGTTCGGCCTAATTTCCTTTGGCGGTTTGAGTCTACCCTGTAACTATGCGCCCAGACCTTTACCCTGTTGATAGCCGATGTTCCTCATAATCTCCCACCCTTTGGAGTGAAAAGGGAGATATGATGTTGTGGTTGCCCTGACCGGCCCCTGTGGTGCTAGTGGAACGTGAGATAGATCACGTATGTCCAGTAGTGACAATATGGGCCGATGAGACGGCCAAACAGAGGGCAGAGAGGTGTTGATAGCATCCACTGTGTGAAGGACAGGTGTACTGACCACTTTAATAATCCTCCCATTGTAAGGAAACTTCAGGCACTGATGGTTGGTGGAAGGCACAGCGTCCATGGCTTCGATGTAAGGGTGACCCAGTATAGCCTTGAATGTGGGGTCCATGTCGAGGACATGGAATTCTATGGGAATTGACATGGGGCCTAGTTCTGCCTTCAGAATAATCATCCCCTGCGGCGGCCTTTTGCTATTGTCATAAGCCATGACCGTGATCGAGGAAGGTCTTATTTGTTCCTCGTCGACCCCACACAACTGAAGAGTGCTCATGGAGATCACATTTATGGACGCACCCGTGTCCACAAGACACGGGTTTATGGATACCCCATTAATTTTTATTGAAATGCATAATGCATATTTCCGAGCTTCCTTGGGAGCGAGCTCGTAGTTGTGGAACATGATGGCCGGTTGTGTGTCTGTTGGGGTCAGGACGGTCGAAATCTTCTCCACGGGGAGGTCTTCATTAACCATGACTTTTTGAAGATATTCCATCAAGGCCGCCTGGTGGGATGTGGATCTTTGAAGTAGCTCCAGGATGGAGATCCGAGCAGGCATCTTGTCCAAGTGTTTCAATAGATCATACTGTGTTCCAGGGATAGCTCTTTCTGGTTGTTCTCCATCATCCTTCTCTGGCTGAGATTGCTCAGGATTCTGACTGTTGTGGGGGAAAACCCTGTGGAAAATCCTTCCACTCCGGAGCACCATTGCCTGCGGCTTTTGTACCTCTGTGGGGGTAGCAGTGGGTTTTAACAGGGATTTGAGGGGTAGTGGTGGAGGAATGGTTGATGAAGCACGGGTGATGACGGGAGCAGGGATTCTGATGAGGGGTTTGTTAGGTGGAGGCATGGCGAAGGTAGAGGGGATATCGCGTGGATTATGAAGGATAAGGGGTCTGGAAGGCGAAGGTGGAGACGAAGTAGAAGTGGGTAGGGCTTGAAGCGGGCAAGGATTTTGAGGTGGGTGATGGGTAATGAGTGGTTTTGAAGGCATTAGTGCTGATACGGTGGAGAAAGACGGGGTTATGTATGGTTGACGGATGATAAGGGGTTTAGAAGGCGTAGGGGTAAATGTGGTAGAGGTGGATGGTAAAGTGGGGGAGTGGGAGAAGGTGAGAGGGTGTGAAGGCGTAGTGGAGAGTGTCAATTGATAGGGGATCGGGGTACGGATGAGAGGGCGTAATGGTAGTGGAAATGGTGAAGGCGATACTGATGCGGATTGATGAGAGAGAGGTGCTACCCGAGCAAGGCAAGGGTGTTGCGTGATGATAGGATTGGCGGTAGAAAGAATGAAGGTACTTTCCTGGTGCCACACCTGCTCTCTCGTGACTTCCAGGAAGGAGGAGATGGGGTTAACCTGATGATTGGGCTGTTGGTGCTCCGATAATGGATTCTGGATTATGCCCATGTCGGGCTGTTGTTGTGGGGCCTGCTGAGGCTGTTGTTGTTGTTGTTGTAGTTGCTGCTGTTGCTGTTGTTGTAACTACTGCTGTGGCCTATGAGGAGGTCTCCTAGCCTTGAGAGCGGCGACGTATCGTCTCATTTCATCCCAATCTATTTGATGTTCATCATTCATATCGTGGATGTAATCTTTGAAATGGAAGCAGTAATCTACTGTGTGTCCTGGCTGCCTGCAGTAGATGCAGTATTTGGAGGTATCAACATTCGGGGGCCACACGGGCCTTTCTCTGGGTAGGGCGAGTTGGTTTGATGCCATGAGGGCATTAAAAATGTCTGCTAAGGTTTCTGGAAATGGTGGATAGTAGGCTCTCTTGGGACCGACCGGCCTCCTTTGTTGCTGTTGGGGACCATAGTTCCCCGGGGGTGGAACTTGGTTGTACTGAAGCAGTGGTTGTTGTTGCTGAGGTTGTGGTTGTTGTTGCTGGGGTTGACGTAATGGAGGCATATTATCCTGGGGTGGATTATTTTGGGGTGGAGGACGAAGAGGGAAAGGACCTGGTTGGAGAGGAAGTCGGGGCATTTGTGGAGGCCTTAGGTTGACTGCATAGTTAGCATTGTTGACTGCACCCACTTGCTCATTTGTCACGACCCCTTCTGTGGCTCCGCCCGGGACACCAGCGCCTGTCTTTCTGACCACTTTGGGCTTCGGCGACTTAAACATGTTCATAATGGGGGAGTCTTTTAACTGGGTTTGGATGTACCGGGCCCTTTCATAGAGTTCCTCCATTGTAGTAAGTTTATTCATGGCCAGGACGTGTCTAAATTGTGGGGTTGCATTAGACACAATCATCTTCACCTGTTCGGGCTCGGAGAGGGTATCCCTTATTCTTTCCGCCAGAGACCTCCATCTATCAGCATAGCAGACAAAATCTTCGTCGGGCTTCATCTTTTCGGCCACTAGGTCGGTAATGGAGAGTGAGGGACCGACCCTATCCCTATATTTCTGCAAGAACCTTCTCTGGACTATTTCAAAATTCTCGGCCTCGCGGGGCTCCAAGGAATAGAACCACTCAAGCGCGGGACCATCCAATGATATCCGAAAGAGGTATGCCAGGGACCTCTGATCGTTTTGCCAATAGGAGGATTCATACATGAAATCCTTGAGGTGAATGAAGGGGTTTTCGGTACCATTGTATCTGCGGTACGTGGGCATTTCGGAAAGAGGAAGATGAATGACGGGAAGGATTGGCAAAGAAACCTCCGGGGTGGCTTTCACGTCCACCATCCTTCTCAGATTTTGAAACTGCTCGTCCATACGATTGAACCTATTGAGGAGCGATTGGGCGAGCTCCTCTGGAGGTGAAGGTGGCACTTGCCACTAGGGGAGAAACTGTCTCCCGGAGACTTGAGGGGGGAACCCGGAATGAGAGGGAGCTGTCGGACTGCCGAAAGTTGGCCCTGGCTGAAGCGGTGTGTGGGGAACAACGGGAGTTTGAGATTGTGACGGGAACTGGAATGAGGGTGGTTGTTGGCTCGCTTGTCCTTGAAGCGAGGGAGACTAGATGGCTTGCGCCAATGAATGAGATGGAATGGCCAGCACGGACTCTTGGAGAGGTGCGATGGCCGGAGTTGATTCCTGGGGCGTGGGGGAAATAGATTTCCCCTTCAGAATGGCCTGGAAGGCCCGGAGCTGTTCAGAGGTAAGCTCCGTGTTGGCGAGGATGCCCAGTAAGGAAGATATATCCTGCGGTGGGGATGTGTCCCCGGCAATAACCTGTACCTCATGCGAGGGCTCATGAGAAGGACCCGAGTCCATAGCATAGACTCGCGGGTCGGCTGACAAACCACGACTAGGGTGGTTCTCCTCAAAAGACTCGTGAGCCATGCTCACAGTTTTCCCAGAACGTAAAAACATACACTAGCAAGCAGGTAGCAGAGATTATTAAACAAGTGGATGCCTTTACGCCTTTTTTGTGTTTTGATTTTGATGATTTTTTTGTGTTTTTAGCGAGATCCCAAGTTCACACAAAATAGGGACCCTAGTTTATTTTTGTTTCACCGCCGTGTCAGCTAGGGCCTCTCGTCTCACCACGAATGAAATGACTAACTCCGGGGAACTTCAATGGTACAACCAGCCCAGTGAACGAAGAGGAGATTCTTCGATGTCGGGGACTTACGGAGGTCCCAGTGTAGGAGATTCTAGTCCGTTGAGAGGAATTCTCAAACGGAGAGTCCTTCCTTCACCGGGAAAGGGTGATCCTCAAAAAAATGAAAAAAGGATAGAAAAGGGGGATGGATGCATTCAATGAAATGCTGACAGAGATATGGAGTGGGAAAACAACAGAAATAACAGACATATAATAAACAAACAACCAATCACAACTGACAGTGCTGCCGTGAGCACAACGGGGGCGCGCGCGGGCGCCAAGGTGGAGAGGCACGGATGGTGCCGAACTTGCAAGGGTAGCCGAAAGGAAGCAGTAGAGGTCCCACCGTGATCGCCAATCTGTGAGCGGCGTCACGCAGTTCGGGGAGCGAAGAGGACGCGGAGCGCTCGGGCTCCTCTTTTATTTGTTGCAGCACAGAAACAAGAGAAGAGAGAAGGGGCCACCACGGGAGATTACTCCGGTGGGGCGAGCGGGACAAATGTAATATAGCATGATATGGGGGTTAAACGGCCATAGCGGGAAGTGACTCGCCGCGACCTCGGGGGGACGGGAATGGTGCAGAAATTAAATAGTAAGAATTGAAACGGCCATTGGGGAAGTGACTCGCCGCGACCTCGAGAATATGAGCAGATAATAATATAACAGAATATAAGGAGAATATAAAGAGCAAGAATTTAAACGGCCATTGGGGAAGTGACTCGCCGCGGCCTCGAGAACATGAATAGATAAGAATATAATATATAAGAACGAGAATTTAAACGGCCATTGGGGAAGTGACTCGCCGCGGCCTCGAGAATATGAATAGATAAGAATATAACATATAAGAACGGGAATTTAAATGGCCATTAGGGAAGTGACTCACCGCGGCCTCGAGAATATGAGCAGAATACAACAGAATATAAAGAGAATATAAGAACGGGAATTTAAACGGCCATTGGGGAAGTGACTCGCCGTGGCCTCGAGAACAAGATGTGATCGCCAGGGGCCAAAAGATCCCAAATAAAGAAAGTGATCGCGCCTACCTCAAGAGCGGGAGATGGCGGGTTGCTTCTTCCTCCCCCTTCGGCCGGTCGACGGAGAGGGCTTTCCTTGGGTACCCTTGCAAAACAGTAGACAATAAACGAACGGAATTAGAAAATGGCAGTGTAGTAACAATTCCTTGCAATAAAAGTAACGAGATCGTGACCTGACACACACCTGGTTGGTGTGGTTTTAAACCCCTATCGGACTCGAGTAGGAGGGAAAATGCGATGATGAATGCAAGAAGTATGCAAGAGACGGCTGATGTGACACAAGTATGGGGTATGCAGCAAGCAAATGCAAACCTCGGACCTAATCCGCATTCACAATCACATAGCAAGTAAAATGATAAATTGAGACCGAAACGCCGTCGCACACTCGCAAGCCCCGGGTGACTATATGATGCTAGATGGAGGTGATGGATCAAGACCCTAACTGGTAGAGTGCCAGCAGGGCTAGGGTTATCCTCCCGAGGGTACGTGGCCCACACTTTGGGGCTGGCCGGCACCACTTGGGGCACAAGGTTCCTCTCTCTCACGATGACCACGGTGACCACTCAATGATGATGGCTCCGGGAACGGACACTCACTCCCTTGCGCAACGGAGCTATGTCTACGGATATTAAACAAACAGACACTAATATGAATGGAGCAAAGCTTTAGAGCTCACCTGGTTGGTTTGAAGAAACCAACCCCGTTCGGAGACGTGGGCGAGCGGGGAAGTGTGATCCCGCACACTGCGCCGATGTAGCTTGAGCTGCTAGTTACATGAACTACGCCCCACGCAGGAGGGTGGAACTAGGGGTGGGGAACTCAAACATACATCAAACACTACCTCCACGCAGGGAGGGGCGATAAGCCAGCCAGGCGGGAGGGGGGTTTTTTGACGAGAAAGATGGAACGGAGGCCGACGCCGATCCGCTTGCTTGCTGTGCACAGGGACAGGTGGTCGCTGCTGCAGTTGTAGATCGTTCTCAGGATTGTTGCCGATGACGAAACTAGTGAGGTTTGCTTCGTAACAGGTGTTGGGATGCCTCAGATTTATATCGAATTCTTCTGTCGTCGCTGGTGGTCGTGGTGGAGACTCGAACAGGATGCCAGAATCTGGGGTTGACAGCTCCAGAACGTGCGCAGCAGGATGCAGACGTTGTATCTCGGGATCCCGGACTCAGAATCTCGATCCGTCGGAGTTGTTGGTTCCGTAGACAAGGCCTCTGCGCACCAAAACTGACGGGGACTCCTTCTGAGGTCGGGGTGGACAGGGGAGCTCCGTTGAGTGGGATCTGGTCACGGAAGACAGCAGGAGGCAGACTCGTATGCCGGTGGGAGAAAATTCGTAACTCGGGCTCCTGGTGGGCGAACGAGGTCCCGTTTCTTGCTCCTGATCGGGGACAGGGAGAGGAAGATCTTTGGAGAAGGAACTTCCGTCTGGTTCTGCCGCTGTCGACCGTGGTTCGGCTTCTGGTCGGGCTCTGATGTTCTGCAACTGGTTCTTGACGCTGTCGGAGGAGATCGGTTCTCACAGGTGGCCACGAACTCGGAACGGGGTGCTTCCACCTCGCCTGCGTAGGGGACAGGGAACCCTTTCCAGAATGGTAGGATGGGCCTTCAGATGTTGCCGGACGACCTCGGGGGAGCTTCTGCAAACCGAGACTTCTTCTACCACCTGCAGTTGTAACAGATTGAGGGGGTGGAGGTGGGGTTAATGGTAAGGAGAAGTGGAGCTAGGGTAATGGGGAAGATGTGGGGTGATGGCAGGAGGGGAGAGAGTTGTATGGGGGATGAGAGGGTCGGATCTGGTCGGGGGGGGGGGGGATGGAGCAGGAAGGTGGGGGCCGAAGTTGGTAGAGGTGGGGGTGGGGTTCGGCCAAGGCAAGGAGGTAAGGGGTGGGGAGGGTGTTTGCGCAACAAGTGGAGGGGGGGGGCTGGGGTTTGAATGGTCTAGGGGTGTGAATGAGGGTGTGGGGGAGTGGAAGGTTGCTTGGGGAAGAGGGAGGGGTGTATTGGATGTGGGGAAGATGTATGGGGAATAGGAAGAGTCTCTTGGGAAGGGGAGGGAATTGATGGGAGTTAAGTGGCCTAGGGGAAGTGAAGGGTTGGAGGGTGAGGTGGCAGGTGGATGGGGGAAGGTGAAGGGGCAGATTCGCCCAAGGTAGAGGGAGAGAGAGAGAGGAGGAGAGAGAGAGGGGGCCGGCCCCTTTAGAGAGAGGGGGAGAGAGAGTGAGGAAGCTAGAGAGAGAGAGGGAAAGATGCACTTATGCTCAAAATTACTCAATATTTCATTACCTTCTCAAGTGGGAGTTGGGGTCCTATATATAGGGAACCCAACTTTGTACAAAAGCCCTTGAGAAAAAGGAAAATAGCAGATAACCAAGGGTGCAAGAAAGGGGCGCCCATGGGCCTAGCTCCCTAATGGGCCATACGACCAAACAAGTCCAATATGGTGACCCACTAGTAAGAGTACCTAGGACAAGACTCAAAAATAGAAGTGAAATACATCAAAAGGACTCAATAAAGGATAAAATACATCAAGATGTCTATAGTAGTGAAATCCAGTGCCGTCGAGGCCCCATCAAGTCATCCTATCCGTCTCCAGAGGGGAGAGAGGCGTCGAGCCAGAGGGAGCTCTGAGTGATGTCCCCATCAACTCCCCTGGACTGGGAAGAACTCGACTCTGTCGAGTAAGGGTCCTCTCGGCTGCGGTAGTGCTCCAGGAGATCCGGGTCCAGCTGCTGAAGATCCTCCCTGCTTACCCATGAGTCATCTGTAGGAGGCCGGCCCTTCCACCTGACCAGGTATCGGTCGTATACTTTGCTCCGGGTGATGGTGACCTGTTCATCCAATATCCGCTCTATCTGCTCCCGTTGGCCTCTCTGGGCTGGTGGAACGTTCTTGTGGGTGGGGGCTCTCTTAAAAAGTGGGACAGGCTCAATTCCCTCACTAGGTGTCACCGTGGAACCCCTGTATGGCACCAGGTCAGCCACATTGAATGTGGGGCTTATTGCGTATTCCTCGGGGAGGTCTAACACGTAAGCGTTTGTGCCAATCCTCTTTAGAACCTGGAAGGGGCCTGATCCACGCGACCTTAATTTGGAGATATTCCCAGGGGAAAGCCTCTCAGTTCGTACCATCACATAATCACCTACGTAAAACTCCTGGTGGTGGCGGTGGGAGTCGGCCGACTTTTTATACACCTCATTGCTTTTGTTAATGTGTTTGCGGATTTCCTCATGCAATTCCTTCATGTGTTGGGCAAACGACTCAGCACTAATAGACACTCTAGCATGCGGTGGCAAAGGAATGAGATCTGTAGGGGTTCTAGGCTTGTACCCATGCACATCCTCAAACGGGCTCATCCCTATCGACCTATTCACAGAGTTGTTGTATGCAAACTCGGCCTGGGGTAATATGAGATCCCAATTCCCGGGGCGATCCTCAACAAGGCACCGTAGAAGGTTCCCCAAGCTCCGATTGACAACTTCAGTCTGTCCATCGGTTTGGGGGTGGTAGGCTGTGGAAAACTTAAGCAGGGTCCCCATAAGATGCCAGAGGGTCTTCCAAAAGTAGCTGGTGAATTTGACGTCCCTATCTGAGATAATGGTCTTGGGTAGGCCATGGAGTCGGACCACCTCTTCAAAGAATAGACGTGCCACATGGGAGGCGTCTGAGGTTTTGGAACAGGGGATGAAATGAGCCATTTTAGAGAATCGGTCCACCACGACATAAATGGAGTCATGTTTCCTTTGGGTCCGGGGTAGCCCTAGTACGAAGTCCATGCTAAGATCTTGCCAAGGTCGGTCTGGGACTGGTAAGGGAGTGTACAGGCCTGTGTTTTGCTTGATTTGCTTAGCGGCTGCACATGTGCGGCATTGCCTCACAATTTTGGCCACATCTCTTTTGAGGCTGGGCCAATGGAATTGTCCTTCTACCAAGGCAATGGTTTTGTGAATCCCAAAGTGTCCAGCCAAGCCTCCTGCATGTAATTCCCAGATCAGAAAATCCCGTAGAGAGGTCCTTGGTATGCAAAGCCTATGGCCTTTAAAAATGTACCCGTCCTCTAAGATGAACCCTTGATGTTCCTTTGGTGAGAGGGTGGACAGAGTGGTATGGATTGGGCCAAAGTCCGGGCAAGCAGAGTACTCTTCCCTGAGTCTTTCTAATCCTATGACTTCCACCTGTATGGTAGCTAGCAAGGAAATTCTCCTACTGAGGGCATCGGCTGCTCGGTTTTCACTCCCAGCCTTGTGTTTGATTACAAATGTGTAAGCCTGGATGTGTTCGACCCATCGGGCATGCCGAGCATTCAGTTTCTGCTGGGAGTTAAGGTATTTCAGGGCCTCGTGGTCGGAGAATATGACAAACTCGTTAGGCAAGAGGTAGTGTCTCCAATGCCGGAGGGATTGTACCACCGCATAAAATTCCTTGTCGTAGGTGGAGTACCTCATCCTGGCATCACACAGCTTTTCGCTAAAGTAGGCCACTGGGTGTCCTTCCTGGCTAAGGATCCCACCAATTCCTACCCCTGAGGCATCGCAAGTCACTTCAAAGACTTTGGAGAAATCAGGGAGGCATAAGACAGGGGCTTGGGTCATTCTCTCTTTGAGCTCTTGGAAGGCTCTAGTGGCGGACTTGGTCCACACAAAGGTCCCCTTTTTGAGGCAATCGGTGATAGGGGCTGTGATGGTGCTGAACCCCCTGATGAACCTCCGGTAAAAGGTGGCTAACCCATGAAAACTGCGGGCTTCATGGAGGGTTCGAGGTTCAGGCCAATTGATGATGGCTTGGACTTTGTCAGGGTCCATGGATACGCCTTCTGTGGAGACAACATACCCCAGGAAGGTGATGGATTGGGTCATAAAGTGACACTTCCCTAAATTGGCAAAGAGGCTTTCCTTCCTAAGGGTGGTGCAAACTTGCCTTAGATGACTGAGGTGGGCTTCCTTGGTTTGGCTGTAAATGAGGATGTCATCAAAGTAAACTACCAGGAAGACTCCAATGTAGGGCCTTAGGACCTCAGTCATAAGGCGCATGAAGGTACTTGGGGCATTTGAAAGCCCAAAAGGCATCACCAGCCATTCATAAAGCCCATCCTTGGTTTTAAAGGCTATTTTCCATTCATCCCCGGGCCTTATCCTAACCTGATGATAGCCACTTTTGAGGTCTATTTTGGAAAATATGGTGGCTCCGGCGAGCATGTCCAGCATGTCGTCAAGTCTAGGTATGGGAAACCTATATTTGACAGTAATTTTGTTGATGGCCCTGCTGTCAATACACATCCGCCATGTCCCGTCCTTTTTAGGTGTGAGGAGGGCCGGGACCGCACATGGGCTTTTGCTTAGCCTAAGAAACCCCTTTCTAATCAGTTCCTCCACTTGCCTCCTTAACTCAGCATGTTCGGTGGGATTGAGGCGATAGTGGGGTAGGTTTGGGAGGGTGGCTCCTGGGACAAGGTCTATAGCGTGCTGGACATCCCTCATGGGTGGTAGTTGGTCGGGGAGTTCCTCGGGAAAAACGTCCTTAAATTCTTCCAAGAGAGGGTGGATTTCCACGGGGTGAGGGTTGGAGGGAATTGCCTCCCCAAGGCATATGACAATGGCACAAAGGGGTGCCCCCCGGGTTATCTCTTCCTCGAGCTCCTTCTTGGTGATAAGGTGGAGGCCTTTGATTGTCGGATTTGCAGAAGTGTGACTTTGTGTTGTTGATTGGGTTGGAGCAATCGAGGCCTTGGGTTTTGGTGGTGTAGGAAGGGTTCCCTTGGTGGGTGGTTCTTTTTGGGGAGGGGAGGGGTTGAGACGGATAGTCTTCCCCTCGTGGTCAAAGGTGCATGTGTTTGTTTTTCCATGAATGGTGGCATTGACATCATATATCCAAGGTCTCCCCAATAGGATGCTTCCTACAGCCATAGGTATGATATCACACCATATTTGCCCTTTGTAGGATGAAAAGGTGATGGGGATAAGGCAACATGTGTTGACGGGTAGGGAGTGGTTGTTTATCCATGACACACGGTAAGGTTTGGGGTGGGATGTAGGGGTAAGTCCTAGGAGTTTGACGGTGTCCGGAGACACGGCGTTGACACAACTCCCATTGTCTAGGATGATCTTCCTAACATGGTCCCCGATTTTGACAAATGTGTGAAAAATGGAGGTCCTCCTCCAATCATCCTCTTGTGGTTGGGTGAGGGTGCACCTTATTACTCCTAGGTGACTGGAGTGGGGGTCCTCTTCTACCCCTTCATTAAAGAATTGTTCATTGTATTCCCCTTCCCATTCTAAATTGGCCTCATATTCCTCAATAGTACCCTCATGTGTCTCCTGGGTAGTAGAAGGTCCACTCTCAATAACTAGGCTTGACAACCCCTTAGAGGGACAGTGGGAGGCTATGTGGCCATAGCCATGGCATTGGAAACACTTGATCGTGCTACTCATTGGGGCCTTCCCTTTGGAGTTGTCTTCCTTTCTAGGAGGAGGATTGGGTGTGGTAGGAGGTGGGGAGGGTCTTGTGGGAATTCCCCCACTGGGAGGAGGTGTCTTTAACAGAGGAGGGAGGTTGGGACGTGGTCTTGACCCCTTGGGAGGGACAAACCTAGGATTTCTAGAGAATCTCTCAACATCCCGGGCTATTTGATAGGCAATTTCCAAGCTATGCACTTCCCTCATAAAGAGCTCCCGTTTGATGTGGGGAAGGAGACCATTCCTAAACCGGGATAGAGTAACGGCTGGATCCTCAACCACACCACACCTTAGGAGGTACGAATCAAATTTTTCAATATACTCTTCCACGGTTTTTCCTTCTTGGGTAAGGCTTTGCCATTCATCAAGAAGAAGTTGGCTATAGGAGATGGGAAGGTACTTGTTCCTAAGCTGATCTTTCATGTCAATCCAAGTGTTAATGGGTTCCTCATGCCTGATCCTCCTTTGGTTTTCAACCTTTAACCAATAGGTTTTGGCTAGTTTAAGGAGGTGCATTTTGGCCAACCTAACCTTCCTCTCCTCGGACATGGGGTACCACTCAAAGTATTGGTCCATGCCATGCTCCCAATCTTTGTAGACACTAGGGTTGTGAGACCCATCAAAATTAGGGGCTTCCACTTTGATCATTCTTAATAGGAGTTCATCATGATCCTCACGTGGTCGCCTCTCATAGTGTCGAGGTTGAGGAGCCCTCTCTTGTTCACGATACCACCCATTATCTAGGTCTTCCCTATCATGTTCATCCCGCGGAGGGGGAAACCTTTGGGCATAGTTCCTAGGTGGGAGTCTCTCATGATGCCGGGGCTGTTGAGGCCTCTCCGGTTCGTGGTACCACTCATTCTCAAGGCCTTCCCTACCCGGTTCAACTGGAGGAGGGGTGACTCTTTGGGCAGGGATCCTAGGTGGGGCCCTTAATTCCTCTAGTTTATCCATTCGGGTGCTAAGTCCATCAAGTTTCTCAAGGATAGCCCTAAGGATAGGGTCAACTTGCTCCATAGGGGCAGGGGGGACTTCACTAGGGATGCCTTGGTTGCCCTGAGAATGGGAACTCATGGGGGAATCAGAATTTGGGGGGTTGGGTTGGTAAGCAGTGCCTCGACGGGTAGACATGCACGAAGGTGAAGAGATCGACACACGGGTGAACGTGCAAAAGCCCTTGGACCTAGGCTTGTAGAGATAAGTCTAAAACTTGCTCTGATACCAATTTGATGTGACACAAGTATGGGGTATGCAGCAAGCAAATGCAAACCTCGGACCTAATCCGCATTCACAATCACATAGCAAGTAAAATGATAAATTGAGACCGAAACGCCGTCGCACACTCGCAAGCCCCGGGTGACTATATGATGCTAGATGGAGGTGATGGATCAAGACCCTAACTGGTAGAGTGCCAGCAGGGCTAGGGTTATCCTCCCGAGGGTACGTGGCCCACACTTTGGGGCTGGCCGGCGCCACTTGGGGCACAAGGTTCCTCTCTCTCACGATGACCACGGTGACCACTCAATGATGATGGCTCCGGGAACGGACACTCACTCCCTTGCGCAACGGAGCTATGTCTACGGATATTAAACAAACAGACACTAATATGAATGGAGCAAAGCTTTAGAGCTCACCTGGTTGGTTTGAAGAAACCAACCCCATTCGGAGACGTGGGCGAGCGGGGAAGTGTGATCCCGCACACTGCGCCGATGTAGCTTGAGCTGCTAGTTACATGAACTACGCCCCACGCAGGAGGGTGGAACTAGGGGTGGGGAACTCAAACATACATCAAACACTACCTCCACGCAGGGAGGGGCGATAAGCCAGCCAGGCGGGAGGGGGGTTTTTTGACGAGAAAGATGGAACGGAGGCCGACGCCGATCCGCTTGCTTGCTGTGCACAGGGACAGGTGGTCGCTGCTGCAGTTGTAGATCGTTCTCAGGATTGTTGCCGATGACGAAACCAGTGAGGTTTGCTTCGTAACAGGTGTTGGGATGCCTCAGATTTATATCGAATTCTTCTGTCGTCGCTGGTGGTCGTGGTGGAGACTCGAACAGGATGCCGGAATCTGGGGTTGACAGCTCCAGAACGTGCGCAGCAGGATGCAGACGTTGTATCTCGGGCTCCCGGACTCAGAATCTCGATCCGTCGGAGTTGTTGGTTCCGTAGACAAGGCCTCTGCGCACCAAAACTGACGGGGACTCCTTCTGAGGTCGGGGTGGACAGGGGAGCTCCGTTGAGTGGGATCTGGTCACGGAAGACAGCAGGAGGCAGACTCGTACGCCGGTGGGAGAAAATTCGTAACTCGGGCTCCTGGTGGGAGAACGAGGTCCTGTTTCTTGCTCCTGATCGGGGACAGGGAGAGGAAGATCTTTGGAGAAGGAACTTCCATCTGGTTCTGCCGCTGTCGACCGTGGTTCGGCTTCTGGTCGGGCTCTGATGTTCTGCAACTGGTTCTTGACGCTGTCGGAGGAGATCGGTTCTCACAGGTGGCCACGAACTCGGAACGGGGTGCTTCCACCTCGCCTGCGTAGGGGACAGGGAACCCTTTCCAGAATGGTAGGATGGGTCTTCAGATGTTGCCGGACGACCTCGGGGGAGCTTCTACAAACCGAGACTTCTTCTACCACCTGCAGTTGTAACAGATTGAGGGGGTGGAGGTGGGGTTAATGGTAAGGAGAAGTGGAGCTAGGGTAATGGGGAAGATGTGGGGTGATGGCAGGAGGGGAGAGAGTTGTATGGGGGATGAGAGGGTCGGATCTGGTTGGGGGGGGGGGATGGAGCAGGAAGGTGGGGGCCGAAGTTGGTAGAGGTGGGGGTGGGGTTCGGCCAAGGCAAGGAGGTAAGGGGTGGGGAGGGTGTTTGCGCAACAAGTGGAGGGGGGGGGCTGGGGTTTGAATGGTCTAGGGGTGTGAATGAGGGTGTGGGGGAGTGGGAAGGTTGCTTGGGGAAGAGGGAGGGGTGTATTGGATGTGGGGAAGATGTATGGGGAATAGGAAGAGTCTCTTGGGAAGGGGAGGGAATTGATGGGAGTTAAGTGGCCTAGGGGAAGTGAAGGGTTTGGAGGGTGAGGTGGCAGGTGGATGGGGGAAGGTGAAGGGGCAGATTCGCCCAAGGTAGAGGGAGAGAGAGAGAGGAGGAGAGAGAGAGGGGGCCGGCCCCTTTAGAGAGAGGGGGAGAGAGAGTGAGGAAGCTAGAGAGAGAGAGGGAAAGATGCACTTATGCTCAAAATTACTCAATATTTCATTACCTTCTCAAGTGGGAGTTGGGGTCCTATATATAGGGAACCCAACTTTGTACAAAAGCCCTTGAGAAAAAGGAAAATAGCAGATAACCAAGGGTGCAAGAAAGGGGCGCCCATGGGCCTAGCTCCCTAATGGGCCATACGACCAAACAAGTCCAATATGGTGACCCACTAGTAAGAGTACCTAGGACAAGACTCAAAAATAGAAGTGAAATACATCAAAAGGACTCAATAAAGGATAAAATACATCAAGATGTCTATAGTAGTGAAATCCAGTGCCGTCGAGGCCCCATCAAGTCATCCTATCCGTCTCCAGAGGGGAGAGAGGCGTCGAGCCAGAGGGAGCTCTGAGTGATGTCCCCATCAACGGCGCCCTTATGTAGGGAGATAGAGGATGCTGTATGATGAATGTAAAGAACTATGGAGAAAAAGGGGAAGAAAAGGCTTATTGGATGAGCCGAAGGTGAGATCCGGCGGAGCTCCGGCAGCGTAGGGACGACGTGGAAGCGCGGTGGACGAAGATAGCCTTCCTCTCGCGAGCCTGGACACCCGAGAAGCCGGTAGAACCTCCACCTACAAAAAACCCCACGGGTTAGAAATGACTCCGGTAGCCTCTGGGCTCCGGCAGCCTATCGGATCTCTTAGAAGCTCCCCCAGAACTGAGGGGGTGGGCCTCTATTTATAGGGCTCCGGAGGGTGGAGGCGTCCAAGACCCTGGACGCCTCCATCAGGGCCGAATTAATATTTTATTCTATTTTTATTCATTTTTTGGAATATTTTTGTGGAGACGTCCAGGGCCCCGGACGCCTTCAACAGGTCCACCGAACACCACCGATGGCCGCACGCGGTTTGGCATAATGCGTGGTTTTGTGAGCGGCACCTCGTGATTCAGAAATGGGCTCGTCCAGCTGGCTGGACGTCTCCATAATTTGACTTTTTTCACACACGACAAAATGTCGTTCGGTGGACGGCGCCCGTGAGGGAGTTGATGGAGGCGTCCAGGGGCCTGGACGCCTCCATAAATATATTATTTTTATTTTTATGTTTTGTTTTTTATGCCAAAGCTGGCATTTTAATTTTTTATATTTGTTTTTATGGAGGCGTCCAGGGGCCTGGACGCCTCCATTAATATATTATTTTTTATTTGAATTTGTTCTTCAAAAAATAAATTAAAAAAAATTAAAAGAATGGGGGCATCCAGGGGCCTGGACTCCCCCATAAAGACCCACCCGGGTCTTCAGTTCAGGCGTTGGCGGCCGCCCGGCAGACACCCTTCCTGGTTTCGGAACCTCTGATGCGTCCGACTGGTGTTGATGCCGTCCGAATGCCGTGACAAGACGATTCCGGATGCTGAAAAGGGCGGAAGAAGACTCAAGAAAAGGAAGCACTCAAGTGATTCAAAACGCGTAAGCCGTCGCGGGGCGTTGTATAGTGATATGAGACTTTCTCAGGAGACGTCGGGAATAGCGTGTCTACAACGTCGTTCAAGTCTGTACATTCTTGATCCAAGTCTATACATTGCCCAACGTGTGCACAGCCCCAAGTCTATACATTCCTTGTCCAAAGTCCATACATCCTTCAAGTCTGAGCACTCTTTGGCTAAAACGAAGTCTATACATCATTTGGTCATCTGCACTCCAAGTCTATACATCACTTGGACAAGGTCTGTATATTCATGGTTCAATCTTGCTCTGCCATCTCTAACGGTCTAGCATTTGGCCGTTACTTATATATGACGCACCAGCTCTGAGCCGTTATATTCTCTGCTGTTCAGTTCTGCAAAAATGGGTCTCTGACCTATCTGACGGCCTCCGTAAAAGGCGTTACTTAATCCTGATGGTCTGAACCTAGACCGTTACGTTGGTCTGCTGCTGTGATCGAGCTATTCTTTTTCTGCCCCTGTTTAGACCTGGCAGTCTTACATAGTTGTCATTCCAGTCATCATGTTCGTCCACACATTATCTCATCCACATCATTCACATTTCATCCACACCATCATCCATTCCCTCACATGCATTCATTTTCATCAATTCTTTCACACATCCATAGGCATTTCCTGCATTTCAACCATACTCTCACATACATTTTCTTGCATTCATTCCCATTCATTTTCACATGATCACCTGTTTGCATACACATCCATTCATTCACATAAAAGTCACAACAAAACATAAAAAAAGATTTTATTTTTTTATTTCATTTCCATATAGGTCATGTACAAGTAATAGCAAAAGGGAAAAAACAAAGTGCATCACTCGGCCGGCCTATCTGCCGGGCGGCCATCATCATCTCCGTCCTCGGGTCTCCGCGCGGGTGACGCTATGGAGGCGCTCTCCTCCTACTATCTTCTCTCTGCCCTCTCATTCCTCCGCTGGCAAGAAGAGCTAGCAGGGAAGTCCCCTATCGAGCCGCTCGGGGCAACGCTCTTCCGTGCCCCACTCTGGGAGGCACTCCGCTCTGGTCCCCGGCCCATCATTCTCACCGTCCGCTCCATCGTCCGCAGCTTGATCTTCAACTCGAAGATCTGACGCCGCGTGTCCCGTGCCTCGGTCTGGTAGCGATCCAAGTCCGACGTCCCAGCTCGGAGTCTCTCCACCTCAGCTTGTGACCGAGCTAGCTCTGCCCGGAGTAGCTCCGCCTCCGATCGTCCCCGCTCCATCTTTGCCTGGAGACGCTCTGCCTCCGTTCGGGCCAGCTTTGCCTCGGCCGTTGCGGTGGCTAGCTCTCTCTCCTGTAGTTTGCATGGTTAGCCGCATAAGCATTTACTTTGCACGAGCATAAGCATTTTTTTTTAGTCTAGCATTTAGCATCTTACCCGCTCCGCGAGGGTGGCCTCCGCCTCCTCGACCCGGGCAACCGCTCGAGCAAACTCGGCGTCCCGCTCAGCTCTGTCCCCGACAGGCTGTGAGGACGATGATGGGGCATCCGGTCCCACTCTTTGGGCTCCCTCAGCCCGCTGCATTTAGAAATTATTGGGAAGTCAATCGCATTCGCATCATAATCATAAACATAATCATTTAGGTCCAAGGTTTTAGAGTTTTACCAGAAGCTCCAGAGCGGCCCGGTACTCGTCCCGCTGCTGGACGGTAGAGTGGAGTAGCCCTTCAAGCTCGGCTATCCTTCCTTCAGGGTCTAGCTGCATTTAGAAAGCATATGAGTCAGTGCATCTAGCACTTTTTTCATATAGATAGAGTTTAGAAGTTGCATACCGGTTGTCGGGTACCTCGGTACACCCGGTCCCCGTATAGTCGAGCGAAGGCTTTCAAGTATGCCTCGTCGCTCTCGTCCCGCTCCTTCACTGCTCTGCCCCACTTGTTCCAGTCGTGGACGTACTTCCCCTTCCGGGCGCACCAATCTATGTCACCGTTGATTCCCTTCGCTGACTTACCTAGGCGGTCGTCACTGCGGCGTGGAAAGGTTACCTCAGGCTGGTGTAGTCCCCGAGTCTGCAGGATCAGTCGGTAATGGAGTGGCTCGATGATATGGATGCAGTGCAACCATATGTCTCGTCCCCGGTACGAAAGGGCTGCCTCCACCCATGGTTGTCCCTCGTAGCTCTCGCCTCTGTACGGGGTCCATCTCACTTGAAAGCATATTAGTCCATCCATCAACATGTTAGTCCATTTATCATCATTTATAAGCATTTGAAGCATTTAGAAAGCATTTTGAGTTTCGGGCTCACCGCCGTGTGTGGGAAGGAATCCAAGTCGTCCTGGATCGCCCGGGTTAATCTGATGATCGACCCCGAGTCCCTTGCGACCACCCATCGTCTGGTGATCGGGATGCGGCCGGCGTGGAGTAGCGTGCCTCTCCCGTTACCCGGGAGGTACATGTAGCTCCAGATCTGCATTTAGAAGTCAGGTTAATCATTTTTATAAGCATAATCATAATCATATAGAAGGCATTTAAATTGCAATTACTTGTAGGAAAGGCGAGAAGCCACCCAGCATCGTCTATCGGTCCGTCGTGCTGAGGGACTCGAACAAGAAGGCTAGCACTGCCGCTCCCCATGCATACTTCCCAACTCTGCCTAAATCTCTGATCATCGGCAGCAGCCTGCAGCTGATGACATCTGCCCTAGTCGCAAATAGGAGCTTCCCGAACAGTAGCATGAGGAAGCGTCTCAGGATGCGATCTCCCTCCGGTCCCACCTCTGCCGCCACTCGTGGGCTCACCTGTTCAATCACTCTACCCAGATGCTCCTCTGGTAGCTCACCCACGGCTATCGTCGCTCCTCTCAGTCCTAAGCTCTCCTGCAGTACTGATCGTGAGAGCTGGGATGACGTCTGCCCTGGTCTGATCAAATCTAGCCCCAGCAGCTCCTGGGCCATCTCTCGGTAGTCTCTGTATGTCCACCCGGTCACTGCGGCTCCGTGGACTCTCAGTCCGGCGATCCTCGCTATGTCTTCCAGCGTCGGGATCATGTGACCCCACGGGAAGATGAACGCCCTGCTAATCAGATCCCACCTCTCGTTCAAAGCGTATAGCAGTGGCGTATCCATCCGGATCACCTCGATACTCAGCACCTCGGTGAACCCCATGCCAGCTAACCTCTCTTTCTGGTAATCGGGCAGTGCCTGGTACACCGCCCTGATCTGGAGCCAAGAGATTCTCGACCGTCTCTTTCCCTGCATTCATTTAGATCATGAGTCAGTCAATTGCATCATAGAATGATTGCATAAACATTTATAAAATAAAAATAAAACAAAAATTGAATACTTTTAAAAACCTAAACACAATTCTGGGTCTCTGGTAGTTGTAACTGCCCTAGGGTGGGGCGTTACATGTCTCTAACGCGCCTAGGGTGACGCATTAGGCTTGTGACGGTCGCTGGAAGGACCGTCACATTCCCTGCTAATGGGAATTTGTCCTTGGCATTCCGTGGCTTCTCACTTTGGCCAAAAGGCCTACAAAGCAATCCTAATGGGTGCATAGACCCATTTTCTACCCCCCAATCATACATGCATCCACATAAAAAACTCAAAGAAATTTTTTAAATTTAAAAAGATTATGGCGAAGGCTTACCTCTCGGTCTTGCCCTCTCTTCCTCTTCTTCTTTGGGTCCTTGAGTTCTCCCTCATCCAGGGTAACCTATGAGGACCATGAGTAATTAACTTCCACAAATCGGGATTATCTAGATTGACGTAGTTACGCAAACTACTGAACCATGAATCAAAGTTAGACCCATTGAAAACCAGTGGAAGAGCCATTTGTAGGCTATGATCAATTAGACAAAGATCAAGGAGCAGCAAACCGGAATAAGCACCGAGAAGCACGGGGATCACTGCAGATCGTTGGATCTTGTAGCAGTAACCACTCTGATACCAATTGTTAGGGTGCAAGCCCTGGATACAGAGGGGGGTGAATGTATCCTGCTAGCAATATCACCCAATTAAAACCTCGGAAGCTAAACACAATAC
Organism: Amorphophallus konjac; assembly: GCA_022559845.1. NCBI lineage: Eukaryota > Viridiplantae > Streptophyta > Magnoliopsida > Alismatales > Araceae > Amorphophallus > Amorphophallus konjac. The sequence goes on along the minus strand of CM040118.1, from coordinate 378,646,170 downwards.
CAGAATAGAAACTAATTCAATTGAACAAATGAAGAGAAGCACTTGGAGCACTCCTAATCAATCATCTAGCGGAAGCAAACACACAAATAAACCACTGCTCAAGAGATTTTTAGGTGGTTCGGTCCAAAGACCTACATCCACCCCTCACTCCCAACCGGAGTGAGGCTTCCACTAGTAACACTAGCACGGCAGACTCAGTCTGCAACAAATGCTGCCAAACAGCTTAACCAGGGGAACAACCTCCCCTCTTCCTCCCAACTGGAGGGACACCCCAAGTGACTCCCAGCCACTTGGAAACCAGAGACACACGGTCTCTCTTCCTCCAGACCCGGAGGGAACCCCTGGACTTGCTACCCACAAGCCCAGAACCGGAGGACCAAACCTCCCTTCCTCCAAATCGGAGGGGAACCTAGAGACCCAAGTCTCTCTTCCTCTGAACCCCAGAGGGAAACACAAGTGACACCAAGTCACTTGCAAACTAGAGGTCTCGGACCTCTCTTCCTCCCAACCAGAGGGAAACAACCAATTACACCCAGTCAAAGGCAACCAGAGACGCAAGTCTCTCTTCCTCCACACCGGAGGGAACCCGACCTCACACAAGAGGATCGGAAGAACAGCAGGTGAATAGTTCAAAGGAAAAACAAAAACCCAGCAACAGAAAGCTGAAAAGATAAAAACACATGTGGCTCTCGTAGGAGCTGGCTGGCCTGGATTTGATCCACGGTCCAGCAGGAACTTCTTCTTCTGCTTTTCTCTTTCTCCCAGCACGAACTCTCTTTTCTTCCTCTTTCTTCTTTCTTTCTTCTTCTTCTTCTCACTGCTTCAGCCTTCTCCTTCTTCTCTATTCTCTATTTCGTGGAGGCATTCTCTGCATTTCGATCTTCCTTTTTTATCTTCCCTTTTTCATTTTCATCCGTCTTTAGATGGAGGCGGCTTAATATTTATAGCTGCAGCATTTAGGGCGTTATCATCGGATCACGTGCCAGGTGGCAACCTCGGATCACGTGTATTTCATAGGCTTCACGAGCAGTACCTGTCACACAGTCATAAGAAGATATCAGATGATGTATAGACTTGAAAGTTTAACTGAGTGTATAGAGTTGAAGCTAATCAAACGAATGTATAGACTTCATGTTAGCGAACGAGTGTATAGACTTAGTTGAGTGAGCATGCAGTGTACAGACTTGAAACCCTTCAGCAACCTGAGTTAGTGTTAACGTGCCAGAGAGACCAGTGTACAGACTTCATGCTGTACAGACTTGATGTTGATCAAAAGACCTTTGGACATCAGCCCAAGGCGTCAACGCTTCCATCGTGCAGCGTCGCCTCAGCTCATCAAGCGAGATGCTCACGCCCTTGGCAACTGGCCAATGCGTCAACGCATCCTGTGTCAGCGTCAACGCAGTGACAAGACAGAAGCGAAAGACGCACAATTGCGTCTACGCAGTCAGCCAAGTGCGTCAACGCACTAAAAGCACAGAACCCATGAAGACAGACAGGCTGTACAGACTTTGATGCGTGAAGGAACGAGTGTATAGACTTCACCTTAGAAACGAGTGTATGGACTTAAAGGTTAACACTCGAATGTATAGAGTTGAAGGCCTAACAATCGAGTGTAGAGACTTCAAAGGACACAGCATCCACAGAACAGACGATGTACAGACTTTGCCAATATGAGACACTGTACAGACTTTGTCAAGTGACTGGATGTACAGACTTTAGAAGATGAAGACTCTGTATCGACTTCAAGACCATGAACCAATGTATAGACTTGCCTTAACAATGAATGTGTAGACTTTGAACCAGGAGTCAGGCAAACGGATGTACAGAGTTGGTGAAAGCAGCAATGTATAGAGTTGAAACGCTTGAAGGCCAATGTACAGACTTGTAAGATGTGAAGCGATGTGTAGACTTTGCGTTCAACTGGATGTATAGACTTGGAACTGAAGGGCAGTGTACAGACTTGGTAAGTCTGAGCTAATGTACAGAGATCAAGTGAAGACCAGTGTATAGACTTCACGTGAAAACCAGTGTACAGACTTTGAGGCGTTTGACGGATGTATACACTTAGCCTTTGAGGAACGATGTATAGAGTCTGAACATGAAGGTAGGCTGTATAGACTTGAAGCGCTTGAAGCGATGTACAGACTTGGTGGTTCAAGCAGTGTACAGACTTGTGAAGGCTTCAGCGTTGTACATACTTGGAAGTTCCACTGTGGATGTATGGACTTGATGATCCACTGTGGATGTACACACTTGGTGATGAGACACCAATGTACAGACTTGCAAAAGCGAAGCCAATGTACAGACTTTGAGAGACATGAAGACTGTGATGTTCAGACTTTAGCAGTGTATAGACTTGGCCAAACGTAGGAAAAGTTATGAATGTATAGACTTGGCCAAACGTAGGAAAAGCCCCCAATGTGCAGACTTGATCATCCAAACTCAGAACAACCGATGTAGACTTGAACGCTGTACAGACTTCTCGAAGTGATGCTTGATCAAAGAGACAGTGTATATACTTAGCCACCAATGTATGGACTTCAACACAAATGAGAAGATCGGATGAATAGACTTTGAAGCTTAACATAGACGGTGGATGTATAGACTTCATGAACAAGATGCAATGCTGACTGATGTATACACTTGGCAAATAGAGTGATGCATGAACTACCCTGTACAGACTTTAAGACTTAATGAGCAACAAAAAGTGGACAAAGCAGCATGGCGTCAACCCAGCTGTTCCACTGTGTCAACGCAGTAAGTAAATCAGCAACTACTGCGTCAACGCAGTGTCCTTGTAGCGTCAACGTAGCTAGTGAACAGACTTGCTAATGCGTCAACCCAATCTCCAACTGCGTCAACGCACTGCATGAACAATTAGCCACTACGTTAACCCAATCTAGCCATATTCATGAATTAGCTATTGAAGCAACCAATCAGATATTTAAGCATTCAAACAGTCATCTAAATTAATTAGCACACCCCAGTGTGACTCATGGTGTGTCAGCCATCATCAAAACCACACAAGGGCACAACAATCTCCCCCTTTTTGATGATGGCAACACTATGAGTTACACTGACTCAAATTAGATTCTTCTCCCCCTTTGCCTTCATCAAAAAAAAAAAAATAGGGAACAATTCAGTAAAGCACATGAATGTTATACTTCCCTTTGGAGTGTGACATCTATCTTCCAAATGTATCCTTTCAAGAGCTTCTCCCCCTGTAGATATGTCATATTTTCAATCACACAGGAGCACTGAAGTATGAAGAACTCAATCATGTAAAGAGTTAGGAGCTCAATAAAATGCATGAATCAAGTCTCCCCCATCGTCAACTAGAAAGATGTTATGAATGCAGTGCAATTAATTATATGAGTGCACAGTCATTGACAATTCATGTAGGATATGAGAACTATGCATGAGTCAAAACCTGAAAGGCATGTTATGCAATTAGTTTGACTAGCTCCCCCTTAGTCATACAACCCTTATGCATCCACCATGCTTATGCAGGCCCAAGACATGAGTGGAAGTCAACAGTTGGAACCAATTGATAGAACTGAGTGCAAATGAAGCAGTCAGTTTGGTCTGAACGACTGGAGTCCAATATGAGAGAGTAAAAAGGAATTCAGAAAGAATGAGAAAGATTTTCAATGAAATATCAAATTTCATAAATCTGATTTAAACAAATGATTACAGACTTTTCCATCATAGAAACCTATGAATGAACCTATGTTGACAAACCAGATCAGAATTTTATGTATGCAAGGTTTGAACATGAGCTTTTTCTACTCATATCTGAAATCAATTTTCATAATAACAAGTGAACCAAGTTTTCATATTGAGAGACCTTTTTAACCTTCTTCATTCTTACTCACTTAATTTCAAGGATTTCCTCAAGAAATGCAATCGATAGTGTTGAGGATAAACAAAAAAGAAACCATTTATTTCTGTCAAAGTTTCTATTGAAAGAAGATTCTTTTCCAAACAATCTCAGATGATATGCTAGATAGGCAACGAATTTTTAACAACAATATTCAGGAGGAATTAAGTTAAGTACATCCTTACAACTGGAGGATACACGTTGTTTAGACGCCAGTATCCCTAAGCGCTTGGAAGGACTAACTGTCATGCTTCTTAAGAACAGAGATAGCATTTACACCTCATGACACACTGAAACTCATTTCTTTGATGAGGGACATGTATTTCTCAGTGTGCCTGCCATTGCTCTGCCAGATTTTTAATCAACATATTTAAGCAGAGTTAACTATGGCACTTCATGACATATCTCAATTCATTTCTTTAATGAATGAGATGTGTTTCTCAGTGACCAAAGACATTGCTCTGACAAGATTTGGTATTTGACATAATCCATATTCCCTGATGTTTAAAAACAATACATATTTTCATACAAATCAGTCAAGGAAAATCATGATTTCAGAATTTCAGATTTCAGAAGAGTTTAAAAGACATAATATGAAAGGGTTGGTTAAAGTTTATTAAGACTAACTCAGATATTTCCAAGAAGAATTCATAAGCAAACACAAGAAATACATGAAACTTCAACCGGCTGAAATCTTCAGACATTCATAGTCCTATATGATAGAAATTTTCTTAAAAATAATGTTTTCGGATTTATGATCAAGATATGCACAGAGAAATCTTTCTGGGACTTCAAGGAAGACAAGAGCATTTTTCAGGTACAGCCACGTCAACAAATGCCAATGGATACCAATTGATAGTATGAGTGACAATGGCTGACAAGAATTGAAGCAAGAGGCTGAAATACAATGCATTTTACAATCACCAAGGAGTTTATCAAGATTGCAGTTCAAACAGGAAGGTGAGTATTAGTCATCAGACATGAGCTTTGATGAGAGGTCTGATGGTCACATGCACTTACATGAATGAATAATGAGAAATGCTCCCCCTCACTGAATGCACAAACTGAAACCCTCCCTTTTCTTTTGAAAAATTTCATGATTAAATGATGCCACTCTAAGATGCAATTAGATGCATTAACTACCCATGAAAGGCATGAAGACCCTGAAGGGTATTAGACTAGTCAAATGTGCATGATATGCTGTGCAGCTCCCCCTGACGGTATGCATTCAAAACATTTGAAAATCATTCATGAGTGAAGAATTCTAGATGTATGCAGTCACAGAATGAGCATATCCAGACACAACAACTATTGCATGGAAATGCAAACATGCATGTTTAAACCACTAATTAACAAATCTATCTATATACCTAATGCCATCTAAGCAGACTCATTGAAGAGTCAAGAGACTTACCTGAGAAGTGCATGAGTGGGGTTTACCTTTTTAGGGTGTCTTGGTTTATTTGCCCCTTTTATTTCTCGTTCCCAAGACACACCTGCAAAAAGTTTCTCACTTGGCACATTTTGGTACCCAAGTTTCCTTGGGTCCTGCAGGGTTAGTGGCATTTTGATGGGATGTTTTCCAAAGCTTCTGAGCCATCATATCATCATGCTTTTTCATATAGCAACTAGACATGGAATGTCCAGACAGACCACAATAATCACATGAACCACTCGGTCTGAATTTCTTACAATGCATGTAAGCAGGTGTGCTAAATTCATGAGCATGAATGTTTCTGTTTTTACCACCACTTTGTTTCAGATGGTCAGAAAACCAGCAATCAGTCACCTTGTGACCTTGCTTTCCACACTCAAAGCATGTGAGGGATTTTCTTGTTTGAACAGATTTGTTCCTACCAAACACACTTTGTTTAACAAATTTAGAGTTGACCTTCTTTCTCTGAGAATGCCAGCAGTCTTTGACTGTATGGCCAGGTTTCTCACAGTGATAGCAGAAGATGAAATTTCTTCTACCAACATTAAGCCAGCAGTCAACCGCCCTATGGCCTGACTTGCTGCAGGTGGAACACACCATGTGTTGGCCCCTGGACCCATTTTTGTTCCTTTTAAAGACATGCTGATTTTCATACAAATTGACATGATTAGAATTTGAAAAATATTTGCCTTTACCTTTGGCAAACCAACATTGTTCACTAACATGACCTGTTTTTCCACAATGATAACAATAACTTTTTCTCTTCTGTTCAACAGGACTGTTTTTGTTATTGTACTTCCTAGCATGCATTCTATCATCCTGTTCCATCAATTTACATTCATGCATCAAGTGACCAAACCTATGACAGTAATGGCATGAAATTTTCTTTTTATTTGCATGAATGTGTTTGTTCAATTTAGGCACAACATTCTCAGTTTTATCATGAGAGTTCCTTGAATCTTTGTTCTGAACATGAACAGTCTTTTTCTATTTTTGAACTTGTTTCTCAGACTTAGGGCTGTCAATGGAATTTTGATTCTTCTTAGCACTAAATTCAAAAATAGGCACATTCGATGTGCTGCCAGACTTAGAGCTACTCACGAATGAAGTTTGAAGCTTACTTTCAAAGCACTTTTTATTTATTGGTTTGTAGCCCAAACCCTCTCTTCGGAGATTCACTTTAGATCCAAGAATTTTATCAAGATTTTCTTTTCCACTGACAAATTTCTCAAGAGATTTCCTCAATTCTGTAACTTCTGATCCAAGCTTTGATACATGGATTTCATATTCATCAGCTTTCTTTTTATAGCACACAGCATCTTCTTTCAACATTTGATTAACAGTCCTAAGACTTTCAATTTCCTGTTCAGCTTTCATTAGCTCATCAGAGCTATCCAGGCTAACACTCTTCCCTTTTTCAAGAGTGATAAGTCTCTCAGACATAGCTGTATTTAACTGTTTTTGCTTGCAGATCTCTTGTCTCATTTTACCATTTTGTTCCAGGATTTCATCATCAAATTTCAAAACACTTAAGGAGGTCTGACATTTACTAAACACTTCTTGTTCATCTTCAGATTGAAGATTTTCAAGCCTTTTCTGAAGTTCTGAGTTTTCTATTCTGACAGTCTCCAAAGTTTCAGAAATCAATCTATTTTCATTTTCAAGGCTCACTGATTTAGATCCAGATTCCTCAGTTTGTTTTTTGAGTCTAGCATTTTCAGATTTCAGATATTCCAGATCTGAAGTAATAGAATCAAGATCAGTCAGATGTCTTCTAAATATCTGATTTTCAGTTTTCAGAGTATCACTGTCCTCACCAGTAAGTTTAGAATTCTCAAACCTATCTAGCCGTTTTTTCATAGATCTGTTTTTCTTGCTCAATTTATTGCTAGATCTTAACAGCTTGGAATAAGCATCTACCCAATCATCTAAGGTATAGTCCGCAAAGGGATTTACCTGAACTTCGTTCTCTTCTTTATCACTGTGGCTGCTGCTATGGTCGCTCCCATCAGCCATCATGTAGTTTTCCTTCCCTATTCTGCAAGTTAGTTTCATCTTGTCCAGAATATCCCTAGCAGACCTGCAATCATGAAGGCAAAAGTGTAAGGCCTTGTTGATGGATGCTTTTATCAGATTTATAGCTTTCTGATTTTCTCTATGCATTGATCTATGACGATCAGTCCATTTGGACTCTTTTCGTGGTAACCTATGAGGACCATGAGTAATTAACTTCCACAAATCGGGATTATCTAGATTGACGTAGTTACGCAAACTACTGAACCATGAATCAAAGTTAGACCCATTGAAAACCAGTGGAAGAGCCATTTGTAGGCTATGATCAATTAGACAAAGATCAAGGAGCAGCAAACCGGAATAAGCACCGAGAAGCACGGGGATCACTGCAGATCGTTGGATCTTGAAGAAGTAACCGCTCTGATACCAATTGTTAGGGTGCAAGCCCTGGATACAGAGGGGGGTGAATGTATCCTGCTAGCAATATCACCCAATTAAAACCTCGGAAGCTAAACACAATACCAGAATAGAAATTAATTCAATTGAACAAATGAAGAGAAGCACTTGGAGCGCTCCTAATCAATCATCTAGCGGAAGCAAACACACAAATAAACCACTGCTCAAGAGATTTTTAGGTTGTTCGGTCCAAAGACCTACGTCCACCCCTCACTCCCAACCGGAGTGAGGCTTCCACTAGTAACACTAGCACATCAGACTCAATCTGCAACAAATACTGCCAAACAGCTTGACTAGGGGAACAACCTCCCCTCTTCCTCCCAACTGGAGGGACACCCCAAGTGACTCCCAGCCACTTGGAAACCAGAGACACACGGTCTCTCTTCCTCCAGACCCGGAGGGAACCCCTGGACTTGCTACCCACAAGCCCAGAACCGGAGGACCAAACCTCCCTTTCTCCAAACAGGAGGGGAACCTAGAGACTCAAGTCTCTCTTCCTCTGAACCCTAGAGGGAAACACAAGTGACACCAAGTCACTTGCAAACTAGAGGTCTCGGACCTCTCTTCCTCCCAACCGGAGGGAAACAACCAATGACAACCAGTCAAAGGCAACCAGAGACGCAAGTCTCTCTTCCTCCACACCGGAGGGAACCCGACCTCACACAAGAGGATCGGAAGAACAGCAGGTGAATAGTTCAAAGGAAAAATAAAAACCCAGCAACAGAAAGCTGAAAAGATAAAAACAAATGTGGCTCTCGCAGGAGCTGGCTGGCCTGGATTTGATCCACGGTCCAGCAGTAACTTCTTCTTCTACTTTTCTCTTTCTCCCAGCACGAACTTTCTTTTCTTCTTCTTCTTCTTTCTTTCTTCTTCTTCTTCTCACTACTTCAGCCTTCTCCTTCTTCACTATCCTCTATTTCGTGGAGGCACTCTCTGCATTTCGATCTTCCTTTTTTATCTTCCCTTTTTCATACGTCTTCAGATGGAGGTGGCTTAATATTTATAGCTGCAACATTTAGGGCGTTATCATCGGATCACGTGCCAGGTGGCAACCTCGGATCACGTGTATTTCATAGGCTTCACGAGCAGTACCTGTCACACAGTCATAAGAAGATATCAGATGATGTATAGATTTGGTTCAGGCTGTTTAACAAAGTATGTACAGACTTCGTGTGAAGTAGAGTGAATAGACTTAGTGAAAGAGTGAGTGTACAGACTTTAGTGTTAACGTGCCAGAGAAAACCAGTGTATAGACTTCATGCTGTACATACTTGATGTTGATCAAAAGACCTTTGGACATCAGCCTAAGGCGTCAACGCTTCCATCGTGCAGCGTTGCCTCAGCTCCTCAAGCGAGATGCTCACGCCCTTGGCAACTGGCCAATGCGTCAACGCATCCAGTGTCAGCGTCAACGCAGTGAACAAGATAGAAAGCGAAAGACGCACAATTGCGTCTACGCAGTCAGCCAAGTGCGTCAACGCACTAAAAGCATAGAACCCATGAAGATAGACAGGCTGTACAGACTTTGATGCGTGAAGGAACGAGTGTATAGACTTCGCCTTAGAAACGAGTGTATGGACTTGAAGGTTAACACTCGAATGTATAGAGTTGAAGGCCTAACAATCGAGTGTAGAGACTTCAAAGGACACAGCATCCACAGAACAGACGATGTACAGACTTTGCCAATATGGGACACTGTACAGACTTTGTCAAGTGACTGGCTGTACAGACTTCAGAAGATGAAGACTCTGTATCGACTTGAAGACCATGAACCAATGTATAGACTTGCCTTAACAATGAATGTGTAGACTTTGAACCAAGAGTCAGGCAAACGGATGTACAGAGTTGGTCAAAGTAGCAATGTATAGAGTTGAAACGCTTGAAGGCCAATGTACAGACTTGTAAGATGTGAAGCGATGTGTAGACTTTGCGTTCAACTGGATGTATAGACTTGGAACTCAAGGGCAGTGTACAGACTTGGTAAGTCTAAGCCAATGTACAGACATCAAGTGAAGACCAGTGTATAGACTTCACGTGAAAACCAGTGTACAGACTTTGAGGCGTTTGACGGATGTATATACTTAGCCTTTGAGGAATGATGTATAGAGTCTGAACGTGAAGGCAGGCTGTATAGACTTGAAGCGCTTGAAGCGATGTACAGACTTGGTGGTTCAAACAGTGTATAGACTTGTGAAGGCTTCAGCGTTGTACAGACTTGGAAGTTCAACTGTGGATGTATGGACTTGATGATCCACTGTGGATGTACACACTTGGTGATGAGACACCAATGTACAGACTTGCAAAAGCGAAGCCAATGTACAGACTTTGAGAGACATGAACACTGTGATGTTCAGACTTTAGCAGTGTATAGACTTGGCCAAACGTAGGAAATGTTATGAATGTATAGACTTGGCCAAACGTAGGAAAAGCCCCCAATGTGCAGACTTGATCATCCAAACTCAGAACAACCGATGTAGACTTGAACGCTGTACAGACTTCTCGAAGTGATGCTTGATCAAAGAGACAGTGTATATACTTAGCCACCAATGTATGGACTTCAACACAAATGAGAAGATCGGATGAATAGACTTTGAAGCTTAACATAGACGGTAGATGTATAGACTCCATGAACAAGATGCAATGCTGACTGATGTATACACTTGGCAAATAGAGTGATGCATGAACTACCCTGTACAGACTTTAAGACTTAATGAGCAATAAAAAGTGGACAAAGCAGCATGGCGTCAACCCAGCTGTTCCACTGCATCAACGCAGCAAGTAAATCAGCAACTACTGCGTCAATGCAGTGTCCTTGTAGCGTCAACGCAGCTAGTGAACAGACTTGCTAATGCGTCAACCCAATATCCAACTGTGTAAACACACTGCATGAACAATTAGCCACTACGTTAACCCAATCTAGCCATATTCATGAATTAGCTATTGAAGCAACCAATCAGATATTTAAGCATTCAAACAGTCATCTAAATTAATTAGCACACCTCAGTGTGACTCATGGTGTGTCAGCCATCATCAAAACCACACAGGGGCACAACATGATGGTGGCCGTCGGTGCTCCTCGGTTGGGTTTTTTTGGTTGTTTGAGGGTTGCTTGGATGAATGAATGAGTATTGTGACCGTTCGATTTGTTTTTTTTGAACGCTCAGGAAATGTGACGGTCTGTCGTCCGACCGTTACAGTCAATGACGCGTACTCCTTTGACCGTCACATGGATTTGAATTGTTTCACATGGATTTGAATTGTTCATTGAAGAATGTGAACCGCCATTACTATAACGACCCAGGTCTGGTCCGTTATTTATTGTGACGCCCTCTCCAAAGACCGTTACAGCTTGCAAGTTTCTTGATGAATAAAATGGTCTATTTGATGCTTGAATGACCACATTTTCTGCTATGATGTTCATTATTGATACTTCTCACGCGTATAAATGGTTATGCCTTGTTTTATGCTCATATTATTATTGGCTAACCTTTTTCTCATGAATGAAGTTATGAACAGCATCGTGCTTTGCCGTTTGTTAGACAGGTAAGTCAGGTATTGTATCTCGTTCCCTTATCCCTTTAATGCATTACTATATGGTATCTATGATATATTACCTCGAGAACCGGCTAGTCATTCATGTGTTCTGGGATCTGATGTTCCCCTTAAACAAAAATGATGATGATCTAAGTACATATGTTTAATCGTTGGATAGGCCGTTAGGTTGGAAAATTTTGGGGACGATGGTTCTATCTTGCACGCCGTGGTTGCAGATGGTGTCCTGACCCTGATTTCTCCGGTCTAGCAATATTATTCTCGAGTATCTTGTTATTTTTACTTTTCTTTGCATTTGTTTTAACGATTCCTTTTTATTTAGCCCATCATGCATCTTCTGCATATTTGAGCATTCATGATCTTCATCTGTTCAAGGTGTCTCAATGATGGTGAAGAGTTGTGTTATTGATCTCGAATGTGGAGAGTCATTCCACTCTGAATTAGAAGGTTTTCTTCGATCTTTTCGCTTGATTTGGTTGGCTGAAGATTCCTGTCTGGAGTTTAGTCAGTTCTCTTTCCTTTCCGTTGCTTCCAGTGGCTAGTCGTGTTTCCTTTCCTTAGTTGTTAGATCCTCCAGACTTGCATCCTTTGGTCGGCTATTTCCTTGTGATCAGTTCAAAGTTTTCCAGAAAATTCCTATCACTTGTTGGTAAAGAATGGGTGTCGTTTACCTTAACGCCCACTTTTTGGTCCACTCTGCTTCATTTCCGCTTCATCTCCATGTTCCATTTTGCTTTCGCTTCACCTCCGCTCGCTCCCTTGCAAAGAGGACGTTAAAGAGGGGCATCTGTTGACACCCGTTTTATGACCGATAAGTCGGGTCATCTCCTTGTTCACTCTATGTGATGCTCCCAGTTATTCATTCATTCCTTTAGTCTCCTTTATCATTTTGAAGCTTATTTCATGGGTCTTAGCTCCTTGGTTGAGTATGGTTCTATGATGTCTCGCCTTGAATGAAGCTTAGCAAGCCCTCTTATCATTTGGATCCTCATTGTTTCTAACGGTCTGCACATGGGGCGTTACTTTCTTCTAACGCATTGTCCCTAGACCGTTACATCTTGAAGAGTCCTACGACTTAAGACCTTTGTTTCAATCCTTATCTGTTGGCTTGCCCATTGATTCTAATGGTCTATCGTGCAGCCGTTACTTTACTCTGACGCGTTCATCCTTTGCCGTTACTTTCATTCAAGAGTCCTATTGTTTGATCTTCTTCCGTTGATCTTATCCCTTTTGAGATAAGGTCGAATATAATGGTCTCTCCCGGACGCGTTATTTGCCTGTGACGGTCTGTCGTGCAGCCGTTACATCCAACAGAGAGTCCTGGCAGTTCAGGCCTTTTCTTTGCTACTCCGTGGTCGAGATAAGAGTTTGAATTGGTGATTTCTCTTCCAAATCTGATCCTCAGAACCTTCTGTTTGTTTCTATGGACTCTTGGTGATATTATCTTCGAGGATTTGCTAAGAGTTATCTTCTTTTCTTGCTGGATTATCCTCTGTTCTACCGGAGAATTTGAGGGCCTATAAATAGCACCCTTAACTTCATGGCCCGAGAGAGGAAGATCTGGAGTTTACGTCAAAGTGCTACCGCATCCTGGAGCCACATCCAACCAGGAAGAACTGTTCCTCACGTCCATCTGCTTCACGGTGAAGGGAGTATTCGTTTCATTGTGTTTGAGTTTCCATCATCATTATATTGTGTTCTTCTTCTTCCTCTCATCAAAAGCATTGTCCCTCTCCTTGTTTCCACGTTCTGCATCTATTTTTTATCATCTAAACATCCTCCTATCTTTTAAAAATGCCCAGAGGGGTTAAAAAACCAAAACTTTCTCGGTACTTCCCTTTCCTTTTGAATGATCTTAATTCCCTTAGGAATTGATACTACGCTTGTTTAAAGGGCTAATCTGGGATTGTTTTCTTGTGTTTCACGTTCTTTGGCAGGTTTACAGGTTCATTACACGAGGCCCAAGTCTTCTGGCCGGCTGGAAGATTTGGAGTTGAAAGAATTTATAAGCTCTTACTGCAGGTTGTCTGACGGTCTTGAGGAGACGCGTCAGGTTCATATAACGTTCCGTCGTGCGACCGTCACACTCCTATGACGCATAGGGTCTGGGCTGTTACATTCTGTTAATCTGCAGATTTCACTGGTTTCTCTCTCCCGTGGGTGGGTGCTTCATCCACCTATTTCCAAGGTATTTTCAAGTCCTTGACTTGTGTTTACTTTGGTGGCGATCACGTTCTTTTCTTAGTATTGGGCATTGATTTCTCTCTCATATCCCTTATTTCCCTTATTTGCTCTACCCACGCGGTGTGTTTTTATTTGCTCCTTGCTCCACGCTCCGGCGTGTGTTTTTCTTTTCTTTCTTTAGGTTAGTTTGATTGAGATAGCATGCCCATGCTAGAGCTTGTTCTGATTGCCTAGGTTCATGATTCACATGTCCTTGGTTGATTGAGATCATTGATTTTTGCTTATCATCTTTATCATACCACAAACCCACAAAGAGAAGGAAGCAAATAAATCAACACTACAGTACTACTTCTCCCCCTTTGGCATCATCAAAGAAGGGATAGGATAATCGAATCGGAGACCCAAAAGACAAAAGACCCAAGGACACAGACTGGAGGTAGAAAACAAAAGAACAACCTCAGTGGCCATCTGTAGGTGGCTGGGCGTCTAGTGGAGGAAGAGGCACATAGCCAAGGCGCTGCCGAATATCTCCAAGTAGGTGGTCGTGATGCTGAAGGCCGTGCTGGATATGGGTCAGTTGTTGATCCCTATCATAATCACGGCGCTGCATGTTCAGGAGAACGTAGTTCATAGCGTGAAAAGCTTCACATGAATCTTCATGGCTCTGGGTGAGGGTGGTCATGTTGGTGGAAAGAGTGTGCATCTGAGTGGCTAAGGAATCCAAAGCTGTGGAGAAAGAGTTTGGATGTTGTAGTAAAGATTTCAGCAAGGTGCCCATGGTTGCAATATGTTCCCCAAAGGTAGAGAGTTGTCCCCCAAAGGCATCCACCCGAGTTTCCACCCCAGTGAACTGCCTGTCAAAAGTCTCATAGTCTACCCAAGGATGTTGCCCAGCCCCCTGAGTAGAAGACTCTCTATAATGGTACTGTGACGGAGGAGGCATCTCCGGATCCATGTGGTGAGGTGAAGGTGGAGGAGGCTTGTCCTCAGCCTGAACTGGAGGGGGTAGTTCCCCTGGATCCTCCTACTACTCCTATTCTTGTTCTCCTTCATTAACTTCATCTTCCCCATAAACGGGCACATCACGACGGAGCTCACCATTCGGACCCCAATAATCTCCCATATCTGTGAAAATCTTGTGCTCATTATATATGTCATCTTGTCAAAAATAAATGAACTGTTCATCTGCCAAGTTGATCCCACCATAGATGAATATGCCGGTAAACTATGAAGCATAGGGCAGGGATCACCGCAAATTGGTTCGGCAAGATCCAATGAGAGTCGTCATGAGGTGACCCATGTTGACTTGTATCCCATTCATAACATTGTAAAACATGAACTTATGAACCTCTGTCACTTCATTTCTACTATCACTCTTTGGATAAATAAGGGAGGTAAACATATGGTGCAATATACGCTGCAATGGTGAAAAGTGATTTGCATTCAATACGATTAAGTTGCTGACACCATGCACGTAATCACAACTGGTCATAGCAAGAAAAGTTTCCTCAATAGGACCATGACCAAAAACCATGTCAGCTCCTCTATCCGAAACTCCTAAGGCTCGCTCAAACAAATCCGGAGTGATATGAAACTCAACACCTTGAACAACTGTATATAATTCCTCATTTCTTTTGACCAAATTTCCATAGAACTGCTGCACTAGATTGGGGTATATCGGTATATCTAGTGACAAAATCAATCTAACCGGTTTGAATCTCAAAGACAGCACATAAATCGGGCAAAAGCTCATTCACCTCATTGAAGTCGACCAGTCGAGGGTCGATAATAGGACGAGGAGGCAACTGAGGTGCACGATGAGGTGCAGGTGCTCGCTGTGGTGGAGGAGCCGGGGCCTCTCATCTCTGGCCACTAGCTTCCCCTTGGGCAGAACACCGAGAGCTCCGTCTAGGTGGCATCCCGAACTAGAAAACCCGGTGGAAACCCTTCAAAGGATGACTCTCGTCCTGGGGGATGAGGTTGAACCAAATGGCACTCCAAGGGCTTGCAAAAGCCTTCTCCACAACCTAGAACATAGGAAGTAGCTCCACGAATGCACGAACGGCCAAATGTAGTTCATCCCGAAACCGTGACGAACACGCCGAATCTTGTTCGGTTTGAGAAATGATGAGGTTTAGGGGCTTGGGAGGTGGAGTTTGGGTGTTCTACGGTTGGGGGAAAGGGCTGGAGAGTGAATGGGAGTGTTAGAATGAGAGAAAGGGGTTTTAGGACCCCTTAAAGAAGGGTTCGGATGTGGTCTGACTGGGCCGGTTTGTCGCCACCGGTCGATCGGTGTCAGAGCGGCGGTCGACCGCTAGCCCCAAAAATCCCATTTTTTATATATTTTTTTTGTTTCTTTCTTTTTATTTTTTTTTGATTTGAATGGGGACCGTCATCCGACCTTCTGATTGGAACCAACATCATGAAGTGGATAGAAGGAGAAGAGATGGAGATTTGAGGGAAGTTCTCTAACCCCCCTCAGAAGGTGCCTTAGGTCCAGCATCACTGGGTCCACATTTATTTAGCCAAGGAATATCTGGCCTTAGAAATGATTTTCAAGAAGGGCTATATGTGTAGATACAATCATGCATGCAGTAGTGTATATGAACACACAAGGTATTAAGAGTAAATATATACAATATGCATGTTAGTCTACCCTTGATGCATATGAGTTTCTACAAGTGCAAATCTTATTCTAAGTGCAGACCTATGTATGTATGCTCTCACCCTTGCACATCTCAAGTTTGCTTCTTATCTTGCTAAATTGATCCTGGTTTAGGGGTTTTGTGAAAATATCAGCTAGTTGATTGTGTGTGTCAATGAAATTCGATTCAAAGACCCCTTTTCCTACATGATCTCTCAGAAAATGATGTCGAATGTCAATGTGTTTTTTCATAGAATGTTAAACATGATTTTTTGACAAGCTGATTACACTGGTATTATCACACAAGATTGGCACACATTTCATTTCAACATCTAAATCAAGCAATTGATTTTTGATCCAAAGTACTTGGGCTCTACAACTTCCGACGGCTACATATTCAGCATCGGCCATTGAGAGAGCTATTGAATGTTATTTCATGGAGGCCCATGAGACTAGGCACCCACCAAGAAATTGACAGTACCCACTAGTACTTTTGCAATCTACAATACATCTGGCATAATCCGCATCGGTGTAAGCAATCAAATCAAATGAACTACCGATGAAAAACCACAAGCCAAAGTCTATGGTGCCAATTAAGTATCGAAAAATACGTTTAACAGCCATTAGATGTGATTCCTTAGGACATGACTAAAAGCGTGCACATAGACATACACTGAATTGAATGTCAGGGTGGCATGCTGTGAGATACAGTAGTGATCCGATCATACCTCGAGATAGTGTAGGATCTATTGTTTTACCATTTTCATCTTTGTCTAACTTCGAGGTTGTGGCCATTGGAGTTGACAAAGGTTTTGCTTCAGCCATCCCGAATTTTTTTAATAGCTCCAGTGTGTACTTAGCTTGATTGATGAAAATGCCCTCAGGTGTTTGCTTCACCTGCAATCCAAGAAAGAAATTCAGTTCACCCATTAAGCTCATATCAAATTCTCCTTGCATGATTTCTACAAATTCTTCACATAAGACATTGTTAGTAGCTCCAAAAATAATGTCATCCACATATACTTGAACTACTA
This sequence comes from Amorphophallus konjac, assembly GCA_022559845.1. Lineage (NCBI taxonomy): Eukaryota > Viridiplantae > Streptophyta > Magnoliopsida > Alismatales > Araceae > Amorphophallus > Amorphophallus konjac. The sequence goes on along the minus strand of CM040118.1, from coordinate 378,628,969 downwards.
ATATGTCTAGACCTGATTTTCTTGTGAAGAGTGTTTGATCAACCTTACCTCTTTTGAAACCATTTTCCATGAGGAATGAGGTGAGCCTTTCATACCATGCCCCTGGTGCTTGCTTTAACCCGTACAAGGCCTTCTGCAACTTGTACACATGCTTTGGATGCTTTGAATCATCAAAACCTAGAGGTTGCTCTACAAAAACATCCTCCTTGATGTAACCATTAAGAAATACAGATTTAACATCCATTTGAAATAGTTTGAAGTTCAAAGAACAAGCATAGGACAGTAAAATTCAGACTGCTTCTAGTCTAGCAACCGGTGCAAAGGGCTCATCAAAATCAATACCTATCTCCTATCTATACCCTTTGGCCACAAGCCGGGCCTTGTTCCTAACAACCAATCCCGTGTCATTTAACTTATTTCTGAAAACCCAACCAATTCTAATTATGGGAAGATCCTTAGGACGTGGCACGAGAGTCTACACTTTGTTCCTTTCGAACTGGTGTAGCTCTTCATGCATAGCCTAAATCCAAGATTCATTTTGAAGAGCTTCATGGATATTCTTAGGCTTTTCTTGTGAAATTAAGGCCATCAAATCCTCTTCTTCTACTTGCCTTAATGAAGACCTAGTTGTAGTGCCCCAGAATTTATATAATAATTTCTGGATTATTTATAGAATTTTCTGGAATTTATTAGAGATTCTACAGAGAAGATCAAGCTTATTCAAGAGAGAATAAAGATGGCACAAGATAGACAGAAATCTTATGCTGATAATCGAAGACGCGACTTGGAATTTCAAGTAGGAGACCATGTATATCTCAAAGTTTCTCTAGGTCGTGGTATTCAAAGATTTGGCATTAAGGGCAAGCTAACTCCAAGGTTCATTGGCCAGTTTGAAATTCTTGAAAGGGTCTGTGAAGTGGCCTACAAACTGACTTTACCTCCACAATTAGTAGGAGTTCATGACGTATTTCACGTCTCAATGCTAAAGAAGTATGTATATGATTCTGACCATATTATCACTTTTGACAATCCGGAGATTCAGAAGGATATGACGTACGAGCAAATGCCAATAAAGATTCTGGAACGGGAAGTGCGTCAACTAAGAAATAAAGTTATTCCTATGGTCAAGATTCAATGGAAGAAAACATGGCCATATGAAGCAACATGGGAAACCGAAGCAGCTATGCAGAAAAGATTCCCAGAATTATTTTAACTGTAAGTACACTCACCATAATCCATGTATTGAATTTGGGGACCAAATTCTTCTAAGTGGGGGAGGGTGTAGTGCCCCAGAATTTATATAATAATTTTTGGATTATTTAAAGAATTTTCTGGAATTTATTGGGAATTTATAAATGCTAAATATATTAAATGGATTATTGAAATAATAAGTCATTATAAGGCCCAATTGTGTTAAATAATTAACCTAGCCTATTAAAATAAAATCCAAAAGGTTTAAGGACCAAGCCCATTAAGTTTGACCCATATTCTAGAAGGTTATTTAGCCTATTTACGTATTTTAAATATAAATACCATTTGTATAGATAATAATATGGATAATTAACAAAAGAGTTTGATTTATGTTGAATTCTGTGCACGTTGGATGTAGCGGTCTATCGTGCGACCGCCACAGTCACGTAACGCACCTAGACTGATGCGTTACACCCTGATAGTTCCGTAAATGGAAGAACGAGTAGAAAGATTGGATCATTGGGATCCTATCTACAAGAGACCTAATTGGGAGAACTTGTAAGGTTACTTGGGACTCTTAGGGATTAGGTTATGGCAAATTAAGGACTCTGGAATCGATCTAATCCTCAAACCCTAGCCAAAACCCTATAAATAGGACCTAATTTTGACCTGAGCAACCCTTACTTTTGCTCGTGAAGAAACAAGGTAAGGAGTCACAATTTCGGGTAAGTTCTTTAGAAGATTTTGTTTATAATACTAAGGTCTAATAACTCTACAAATTTCGTGCCAGGAGATCAAATAACCAAGAAGATAGGGGCTTCTAAAGTCGTTGATTCGGTCATAGCAGCCCAGAATTCAGAGCAAAAGATCACTGAAGATCAAGAGATTAGGACGTCTAAACAAGGTAATTAGAGTTCAATCCTTTAAAACTATTTGTTCACCTTAGTTTCATCTTTTTACCCTCAAAAGTTCACACCCTTAGGTCAAGAGGTCGTGGAGTTAGAGCAGCGGAAAATTGCTGGAAAATCACTGGAAAAGGAGAACTAGGGCACGATTTTCATACTCAAATTAGAAGCTTAAAGCCTAGTTAAGAGGTAGGTCATCTCGTGATTGGCAAAAACATCTTGTTAGGGATAAAAGCCCTCTGGTTTTGATTGATTTCATGCATCGTAGATCATGAATTTCATGTTTTAGTAGGTCATGCATACATGTATACTCTTAACCCTAACTAAGTTAAAAAGGAACTCTCTTGTCAAATTCACAGAAAACCCATGCATACTAGTAGGTTGGCCTTCATTCTATCATATGGAAGTTTATATATGATTTCCAGACATGATGTAAGTTGAAACCTTAGATTTTTATCAGTAGACGATCTGACGCATCAAGGTAAGACCGTCACAATGATATAACAGCCTTACGACAAGCCGTCACACCTTCTGTTGTTTTTAAATATCTCTGTTATCTCTAATGGCCCAGACTCAGTGCGTTACAACACTGTAACGGTCCCACGATAAACCGTCACAATCACTGTGACGCCCCCATTCTCGACCGTCAGAGTAACTATATACGGAATTGAAGGACAATCACATTAACTTATAAATATGCCTTGTTATCTAAGTTTTGACCTGTTGATATGACTTTAAATTTATTAATTGGTTCTTGATAAGTATCGCATGTTAAAGGCATCTTGAATTATTTTAATGATATGTTAATTTCATGCCAAAGCACTATAGTTTGTATTAACTCCATGATTTTAAATAATGTATTGACGGAGTTTTATCATGATTTCCTATTGGTACACATTCTCTCTATCAATAGGGTCATTTCTTTAAGTACATGGCACATATTCCGGTATGTTGTCCATTAGTTCACACTTTGCACTATAGGAACATTATTCTTGGACATGACGACCTCTCTATTTGATATTCCTTCCAATGGACTAGGAAATCCTGTTTCAAGGCCTCCGTAATTCTCCGCGAGCTTGGGATTCCCACTAGGACGCCGAGTACGTTGTACCATTAAAGCCCATTTAGTAGATTACACTATCAATGTTTCTGGTTCTAGCAATGTAACGGATCTATACTGGATCGTCAGGATCATCTAACGGCCCAATATAAGACCGTCACATTTCACTAAGTCTATTTTACTATTTCTAGATTCAGACTAACGTAACGGTTGAATACTGGAGCGTCACATCATGTAACGGCCCAGTCCTTGACCGTCACATTATTTGAGTGCTTAACCCGAGGTTTGACCTAAGGGTTGATGTTCTAAAGTTTCTAGATGGATTATTGATGATCTAGAACTTGTCATATTATCCAAAGAGGCTTAATATAATGAAATAAAGGTTAAAGATATGTACTGTTATGCTGCCGATTTATCTCCATAAGCATAACCTTGTTTAAGTCATTCTTGACTCTCACATTATTAAATTGAAGCGTTCATTCATTGAATAGTGTTATCATGAACTTATTGAATTATACATTCTTGGCTATACTTTATTGTTACATGCGTGGAAGTAGCTTGATTTATACTTGAAGATGCGATCGAGCACTGATTGTGTTCAAGGACTCTATGCTAGTCCCCTCGGCTGATTGCCGGAAACATACTATTATAAACCATGGGTATGATGCTACTGGCGTCGCATTGCGCTGGGAGTACTTTCTCTATAAATAAGTGAAGATCCACGGTACGACATGACTTTCTTATACATGACTTGATATTCCATAAAAATTCACGAAGTACTTGCTCATAAGCAAAAGATACTGGAGTGATGATTATGTGGCTTGCTAGTACATTCTTGTTACATTCTTGTTCTTGAAAGGCCATAACATGTTCTTGTTACACTCTTGCTAGTTCATACTTGCTCTCATTATATCTTAAACGATCATCTTAGTTACTTTAGGTATTCGCATGATTGATCGCATTCGCATGATTTTACCTTATTTCTTTAGAGATAAAATGTTAATTACTTTAATGATGCCTTCATGTTGATGCGAAGATACCTACTGGGCAAGTGTGCTCATTACTTATTTCCATTCTTTTCAGAAAATGAAAGTGATTCGAATTCAGATTCGGGTTATACAAGTAGCGGGTCCGAGAGCGAATGAAAGTATTGTCAAAGATGAGAGTGAAGACTTAGGAAAGTCTATATTGTTTAGATTGAGTCTGTAATTTTCCTATTTCTTGAGTCTGATAGATTGGCAGAAGTTGAAAGTTATTGTATTTGAATATTGATTATCAATGAAATAAGTTGGACTTTGATTAAAATCGTGTGCAATTACATTTATGTGTGTGATTGTCTGGCGCTCTGATCATTCTTGCTTACAACAGGCTTACCATGCTGGCTGTTTACGTTTCTCGAGCGAGTCTTCCGCTGTCGTAAAGGCTCGGGACTTGATAGTTAAGGTTGTATTAGAGCCTAATTCTCAGGACTTAAGAAGAAGAGTCATGTCATAAGATAAGTCCAAGTTTTAAGGACCGCTACCTATGAAATAAGGAAGAAATTTCCACACCCATGTGAGAATTGGGTAGAACCTAAGATAAGATAGTTAATTAGTTTTAAGATTGATTTTCCTTCCAGTTTCACGTGAAATAACAAGTTGTTATTTTTCTCTCAGGTACCATATTATTACCATGGCTCATCGCGTAGATTGGAATGGTATGCAACAAACTATTGCTGGCCTTACACAGGCATTACAAACTATGGCGAAAGCTGGCGCAGGAGCAAGGGCTGGTGATTTGCATCGTAACTTTCGGAGCTTAAACCCTCCGCGTTTCTTCGATTCTTCTAATCCTGATGAGGCAGAGAACTAGATAGATGAAATGAATCACATCTTTGATGTTATCCAATGCACCGATCAAGAGAAGGTGCGTCTCGCAACCTTTCAACTCAATAAAGATGCCCGCACATGGTGGAAGTCGGTTCCGGCACCTCCGGCCGATGCCCCTCATACCTGGGATGGTTTTCTAACCCTATTCCGTGTCAAGTACTTTTCTGAGCACATAAAAGAGAGAAAGGCTATGGAGTTCGCCGCTCTTCGGCAAGGAATGATGACGGTTGCCGTATATGAACTTCAATTCTCAAGGCTTGCACCTTACGCACCGCATCTTATCAGCATCGATTTATTGAAGGCAAATCGGTTCATGGAAGGGTTACGGCCCGGTTTCATTCAGCAGCTCGGGACCCAAAACATCCATACTTATGCGGAAATGGTTCAATGAGCGTATTTGTGTGAAAGGACCTTAGAGAAGGTCAAAAATTTAAAAGGGAAAGGAGAAGAATCTAGCTGACGCTCAGATCGGCGTTATAAGAAAGAAAAGTTTAGCATCAGGAAGCCCTACAAAAGCCGTGATAGTAAGAAAAGATCCAGGAATGGGAATGGTGGAAGTTCCCATAAGCAAAAGAAAGTGATGGGGCATCAAAGGCGATTTCCATACACGGGTGAAGTGTATTTGTGAGTTATGGCTTGTATGAGATTGTAATTGTGTATTTTCTTTCTTTTGGGCTCCTTGTAAGGCTTATATCAAGCCAATGGGCCATTTCTAATGTAGAGTCCATGGCTAGGTAGCCATTAGTAGAGTCCATTAAGGAGCTTATGCCATATTGGGTCATTAGGTTTCTAATGGGTCATTAATGCACTTAAGGCCCAAATTGGTTTACACTCCCTCATGGGCCAACTAAATGGGAAGGGTCCAAGTCTAGCATGGGCTTGTGGATGGCTCATGGCCCATGAAAGGCCCTTGGCCCATGAAGGGGGGCGCCCCCTCTTTTGGCTCCATTAGGCTAGGTTGTTTAATTTTCTTTCTTTCCTCCCTTTATTTGACCACATGTGGTAGAATTAGGAATGGGATTCCTTTAAATATTATATTTCTTGTGGTTGGTCATACCTCATCCCAGCCCTTCAATCCAAACCCCTAGATCCAAGGGTTGAGATTGAATTTGGTTGGCATCCTATATAAGGTTGTATTTTTCATATTGGATGAATTAATGAAGGAAAAAAAGGTATTTGCCCCCAAGTGAGATTTGTGCCCCTCCCCTCTCTCTCCCTGGTTCCTCCACCTCCAGCCCCCTTTCTAGAGTGTAATCCCCTCCCCCTTGATCCCCTCCAGCATCTGAAGCAACTCCGGTGATCGCCGCCGCCATCGTCTCGCCGCCGACGCGTCGTCGCCAACGGTTTTGGTGTTCTGTCCACTCAGGATAGACCCTTCTTCTCCGAATTCCTGCTATCACTCCCTTCGTCTTATGAAGCTCAAAATTTCAGAGTTGGTTCCCCTCTAGAACCCTTATCCCCAAAAAAAACATCACATCAAAATTCATCATTTAGCTATTTTTTTATTTTCGTCCAAGTCCAAGTTCCAGATCTGTCCTGGTTCTGTTTACTGTTCACCAGCTCTGAGTTTATCCCATTCGAACCATCTTTTGATTTTTTTTGGGTCGCCCAAATTTACTGGGATCTCTGTCCACATCCCGCTACCACCAGGAATTTTATTAATTTTTGGTTCACCCTCCAAGTATTTTTTAAATTTCCTCCAAGTTCCCAAGAACAGTCTGCCCACAGTTTCCCAGATCCGACCCAGGTCTAGTAAAGAAATCCCAGAAAATCCATTTCGTCTCCAATCATAAAACAAAAAATGGTCCCGGATTCCTCTCTCAGAGATCTTCAACTTTTCTGAAGAAATCATTTCCAGATTCGGAGGTCTTCTCCCCGATCAACGTCGATCTTCAGAGAAGTCAGAATCTGCCCCTGCAGTTCTGGCCAGATTCCAGTAAGCTTGTAAAATACATGATCAGAAATACAGATCTGATTATTTTTTTTGAAGACCCCTACGTCGAATTACTCTGAGTCAGCTTTCCAACGGCGCTAACCTTGTCACATTCCGACGACGGGGCTGATCACAGCAGCAGTTTTCTCCGAGTCGCGCGCCTGCAAACATAATTTTCAGATTCGTGGCCGAGTTCCCGCGAGCGTCGTCCGAGGGCCGCCCGGCGTCCGGCGGTCGTTCCAGCAGCTCGCCATCCCAGGGGAACGCTTTCCAGGTGTCTCCACAGCAGAGGAGTCATCAGGCCCCACACGACCCCTCCGGTCAACACGTGGGCCCCCACTAGCACGAGTACGCGTGAAGCCGAAGCATTGCCCGAAACCGCCCGTCAACCCGAACTTGGTCCTCCCGGGCCCACTTGTGTCGCCCTTTACCTCCCTGCGTGGAGTGGGCTTAATTGCATTGCTGTAAACATAATGTACTAAGTTCCCGGGAGTACGAACTTCGGCCGGGTGCCATCTTCGCCACGCCGAGAGCGTGGAGGTATCGCCTTCACCCTTACACTTGGCATTGGCTTAATTCTTTATATGCTTTATATGCCGCTGCTAGAGAGCATGTGTAGGGATACCTAGCTCACCTTCAATTTATAATATCACTGCTGCGAGAGAGAGCAAGCCGTCCCGTGACCCGATCCGGGCGCAAAAGAGAGCCGTCCACCCTAGCTCATTGCCGGTTTCTCAACCGCGCACATCCGACGCTTCCCTCGTTAAGGGATGATCGCGAGCTTGTCGTGTCCGTGGTCCCGTCCCGCATCAATTTGGTATCAGAGCGAGTTGAGTCTAGGGTGTTTGCATTCAAAAGAAAAAAAAAGAGTGTCATTTACATCGAGTCATTAGTCAGTCTAAGTCGTGTTTAGGATCATCACATTTTAAAACAACAAAAAGAGTCGTTTTTGGGTCGCATACATCCCTTTACTCGGTATATAAAAAGGTGTTGTCCGACCGTTAGGTTACGCCTATCGGGAAGGCCGCACACTTGTGCGAGTGACCTTCGGGTCGATTGTCTCCGCCGCTTACCGAGTTTTGGTTAAGTCTAGGTGCATCATTTTGCATTAGTGTGTTTTTCTTTAGTCGGTGTCTTCTAGTCGGTGTGTTTGCATGCCCACTCGTCGGGGTACTCAGTACTCACCCCCACCCCCACCTATGGCCAACCCACGGGATACCTCGGGAGACTTCCACTCCCTACAAGAGGCGATGATGGCCATTATGGCTAGGTTGGACCAATCCGATGCTAACTTTCGGACGTTCTCCGAGAATATGGATGGTCGCCTTAGGGCCATAGAGGGACGCATGGAGAACTCTGATAGGTCGGTCCAAGACCTCGTTGGGCGGTTAGATAGGATGTCACACGGGGACCCTCTTGGGGCAGCCCAAGGTCCACCCTCACCTCCTCCCGCGGGGGCCCAAGTCCAACCCGCTCCCATGGCCCAAGTCCAGGCCGCTCCCACGGCCCAAAACCAGCCACCACTAGTTCCTCCACCCGCCCCTCCTCGGGTTCCCCAACTACCACACCGTGACCTTGGTCTCGAGGACTATGGGTCCGACAATGCCTACTAGGGGTATGGTCAACGCCGTCGTGGTTTTCAGCCACAACGAGATGAGGATGATGATCGGGTCCTTAAGACCGTGCGAGCGGATCCTCCCGCTTTTTACGGGTCTTTGGATCCGAATGTCTACCTAGATTGGGAGTTTGGCATGGACCGTTATTTTGAATGGTATGATATGTCGGAGCGTCGAAGGGTCCGATTTGCCACCATGAAACTTATGGGGCAGGCACAAACTTATTGGAAGAATGTGGAGAGCCTGCTACTTCAGCGGCTAGAACCCCCGATCGACACATGGGCCGAGATGAAGAATAAACTTCGGCAAAAGTACCTTCCTCCCACATACCGCCAGTGACTCATCGATAGATGGCAAAGTCTTAGCCAGGGAGACCGGTCCGTCTCCGAATACATCACGGAGTTTGATGAGTACTTTCTACGATGTGGTGTCACGGAGGAGAGTACCATGCCCGTGTCCCGCTTTCGACGTGGTTTGCGGCCACACTACCAGTATGAGCTTTTCCGCCGCAATGCCAAGACGTTGGAAGAGGCATACCATGTTGCTCTCGAGATGGAGCAATTTGAGGGAGAGTTCGAGTCTAGCCATCGGTTGGGCCCCACCCCTCTCCGTAGTACCGAGCCCCGTCACTCTATAGGCCCACATCAGCGGCCTCCCATGGCTCGACCTCAGGAGCCCACCGGTCAGGAGCACTTCGCTCCACGGCCTCGCCCTCCTCCACTCCGGGATCTATTTCCATCCCAACCACCGGCACCCTTTGCCCGTCCCCCAGCTCCTATAGCCCGTCCTCTGGCACCGGCACCCCCTCCACTCTTGTCCAAGGCACCTACACCTCCCCCATTGTTGCCTACACCCCTACCCGGCGGGATGATAAGGGTAAGGCCCCTCTTATCGGGGAGAGTAGTCGATCGCGAATACAGTGTTTCCACTGTCACGGGTATGGCCACATTGCTAGTGAGTGTCCCGCTCGCACCACCCTAGCCTTAGGTGTTGGCGGATCCGCACCTCCCGAGCTTGAGCATGTCGATTACGAGGCCGATGAGGCACTGGCCGATGAATACTATGCCATGGGGGAAGAGCTGGGCGACCCTTCGGCCGCCCAGGATGTCGCCACCTAGTGGGCTTGATGCTACCACCTTAGTCTAGAGTCGTGCATGAGTCGGTGTCTTTTCTTTATGTGGTTTGTTTGTGTGGTGATTTTGAGTCGATTGTTTGCGTGGTTTGCATTCGTGTGTCTGTGCATGGTGAGTCTGCATGTGTCTTGTGCAAGCTCGTTGTCGGTCTCTTACGAGTAAGAGGCGAGTGGACTCACTTGATGAGTATGGGATCGGTTTTACTTCTATATCCGGATCAGTCACCTATAGGGACTCAGCGGTGATTCCTAGTGAGTCTTCGAGCTGTCTCCTTCCTTTTGAGAGTGTCCCTTCGGAGTGACCACCTTTAGCCATAGCAGTGCGCATATCGAGTATATATAGAATGAGCAGGTGCCGATCATTTGGAGTGGAGCATACCCACGTTACTTGGCACGGTGACAGATCCGCCGGAGTACCAGAGCAGCCATACCCCTACTCGACGGGGTCGAGTTCCTCCCACCCGGGGAGAATTGATGGGGCATCAAAGGTGATTTCCATACACGAGTGAAGTGTATTTGTGTGTTATGGCTTGTATAAGATTGTAATTGTGTATTTTCTTTCTTTTGGGCTCCTTGTAAGGCTTATATCAAGCCAATGGGCCATTTGTTATGTCAAGTCCATTACTAGGTTACCTTAGTAGAGTCCATTAGGAGTGATTATCATATTGGACCTTAAGCCACCCTTATGGACCATAAGAGCCATTTAAGGCCCAATTGGGCCACTCCCTCTCATGGGCTATCTAGATGGGAGAACCCATGGACCAAGCATGGGTGTGGATTGGGTTGGCTGGCCTTGGACCAGCCTAGGCCCAAGAGAGGCCCATGAAGGGGGCGCCCCCTCTTTTGGCCTTATTAGGCTAGTTAGGTGGTGTTTGAATGGATCTAGTCCAAGGTTGAATAAGTATGGTCAAATTAGATTAAAACTAATGTATTAAATGTGTGATTCACATTGTATCCCAGCCCTTCAATCCTAACCCCTAGATCCAAGGGTTGAGGTTGAGTTTGGTTGGCATCCTATATAAGGTTGTATTTTTCATATTGAATGAATTAATGAAGGAAAAAAAGACATTTGCCCCCAATTGGATCTTGAGCCCCTCCCCTCTCTCTCCCTGGTTCCTCCACCTCCAGCCCCCTTTCTAGAGTGTAATCCCCTCCCCCTTGATCCCCTCCAGCATCTGAAGCAACTCCGATGATCGCCGCCGCCATCGTCTCGCCGCCGACGCGTCGTCGCCAACGGTTTCGGTGTTCTGTCCACTCAGGACAGACCCTTCTTCTCCGAATTCCTGCTATCACTCCCTTCATCTTCTGAAGCTCAAAATTTCAGGGTTGGTTCCACTCTAGAACCCTTATCCCCAAAAAAAAAAACACGTCAAAATTCATCCTTTAGCTATTTTTTGATTTTCGTCCAAGTCCAAGTTCCAGATCTGTCCTGGTTCTATTTACTGTTCATCATCTCTGAGTTTACCCCATTCGAACCACCTTTTGATTTTTTTTGGGTCGCCCAAATTTACTGGGATCTCTGTCCACATCCCTATACCACCAGGAATTGTATTAATTTTTGGTTCACCCTCCAAGTATTTTTCAAATTTCGTCCAAGTTCCCAAGAACAGTCTGCCCACAGTTTCCCAGATCCGACCCAGGTCTAGTAAAGAAATCCCAGAAAATCCATTTCGTCTCCAATCAGAAAACCAAAAATAGTCCCGAATTCCTCTCTCAGAGATCTTCAACGTTTCTGAAGAAATCATTTCCAGATTCGGAGGTCTTCTCCCCGATCAACGTCGATCTTCAGAGAAGTCAGAATCTGCCCCTGCAGTTCTGGCCAGATTCCAGCAAGCTTGTAAAATACATGATCAGAAATACAGATCTGATTATTTTTTTTGAAGACCCCTATGTCGAATTACTCTGAGTCAGCTTTCCAACGGCGCTAACCTTGTCGCATTCCGACTACGGGGCTGATCACAGCAGCAGTTTTCTCCGAGTCGCGCGCCTGCAAACAGAAATTTCAGATTCGTGGCCGAGTTCCCGCGAGCGTCGTCCGAGGGCCGCCCGGCGTCCGGCGGTCGTTCCAGCAGCTCGCCATCCCAGGGGAACGCTTCCCAAGTGTCTCCACAATAGAGGAGTCATCAGGCCCCACACGACCCCTCCGGTCAACACGTGGGCCCCCACTAGCACGAGTACGCGTGAAGCCGAAGCATTGCCCGAAACCGCCCGTCAACCCGAACTTGGTCCTCCTGGGCCCACTTGTGTCGCCCTTTACCTCCCTGCGTGGAGTGGGCTTATTTGTACTGCTGTAAACATAATGTACTAAGTTCCCGGGAGTACGAGCTTTGGCCGGGTGCCGTCTTCGCCACACCGAGAGCGTGGAGGTATCGCCTTCACCCTTACACTTGGCATTAGCTTAATTCTTTATATGCTTTATATGCCGCTGCTAGAGAGCATGTGTAGGGATACCTAGGTCGCCTTCAATTTATAATATCACTGTTGTGAGAGAGAGCAAGCCGTCCCGTGACCCGATCCGGGCGCAAAAGAGAGCCGACCACCCTAGCTCATTGCCGGTTTCTCAACCGCGCACATCCGACGCTTCCCTCGTTAAGGGACGATCGCGAGCTTGTCGTGTCCGTAGTCCCGTCCCGCATCAGAAAGTCAAGGAAGAGAAGGAGCAAATTGCTACAGCTTGCACGTTTTGCGAAAAATTTGGCCATTCGGTTGAGGAATGCTAGAAGCGTCTCGGTGCTTGTTTACATTGTGGAAGCAGGGAGCATCGCATGCCAGATTGCCCCCTTATGAAAGACCAATCATCTGGTGGAGGACGTAGGAGGCAGGTTCGCCTCAATGCCGTCTTAGAAGAAGAGGAAGCGCCCAAGGATGGTGGGCTTATGGAAGGTACTCTTCAAATTTGTTCTCATCCTGCATTTGTGCTATTTGAAACTGGTGCCTCTCATTCTTTTATCTCTACTACTTTTGTAAAAATATTATCAATTGCATCAGTCCCCTTACCTTCAGATCTCGCTATTACCACACCCTTAGGTTCTGGAACAAAGCGTACCGACTATTATCCTGATAGCGAAGTGATAGTAGAATGTCATAATCTCCCCGTAAACTTAGTATGCCTTGACATGAAAGGTTATGATGCCATTTTAGGGGTAGATTGGCTTGTAGATCCTGATGCTTATATCAATTGTTGAAATAGGATTATATCATTTCGAAAGCCCGATCTTCCAAGATTTCCTTCCTTGGCATCAAGTACAAGAAGCATCCTACTATCATATCTTCTCTTCACGCTTGCAAACTTATCTCGCAAGGATGTGAAGCTTTTCTTGCTTCTATCATTGTTACAGAATCCAAGGAGATTATCTTAGCAGACATTCCTATTGTAAATGATTTCCCCGATGTGTTCCCATCCGAAATACCCAGTTTACCACCCGAGAGTGAAGTAAATTTCACTATTGAACTCATTCCAGGAGCAGCACATGTTTCTATAGCCCCTTACAGTATGTACCCCACAGAACTCAAAGAACTAAAGAAGCAGTTGTAGGAACTACTAGATAAGGGCTTTATCAGACCTAGCACATCCCCTTGGGGTGCGCCGATTCTATTTGTCAAAAAGAAGGATGGTTCTCTCAGGCTATGTCACGTCCCGAGCCTTTATTATAGCGGAAGACTCGCTCGAGGAACGCGAACAGCCGGCATGGTAAGCCTCTTGCAAGCAAGAACGATCAGAGCGCAAGGCAATCACACATAAGAATGTAATCGCATAATATTTACTCAACTTCAACTTTCATTAATAATTAAATCCAATATTCAAATACAACCACTAATTCAACTTCCATCATGCTAGACTCAAGAAATAAGAAATTACATAAACTCGATCTAGACAATGTAAACTTCCTAAGTCTTCGCTCATTCTTTATTCACTCTCGGATCCGCTACTTGAACATTCCGAATCCGAACCCGACTCACTTCCATTTCCTAAAAAAGAATGGAAATAGGTCATGAGCACACTTACCTAGTAGGTATCTTCGCATCAACATGAAGGCATCATTAAAGTAATTAACATTTTTGCTCTAGAGGAATAACGTAAAATCATGCAAATACGATCAATCATGGGATTAAACCAAAGTATGTAAGATAGAATGAGAGCAAGTATGAACTAGCAAGAATGTTATAAGAACATGATATGGCTTTTCATGAACAAGAATGTAACGAGAATGTACTAGCAAGTCACATAATCATCACTCCAGTATCTTTTACTTATGAGTAAGTACTTCATGAATTTCTGTGGAATATCAAGAAAGTCATGTATAAGTATCAATCATGTTGTATCGTGTTGTGGATTTTCACTTATTTATAAAAGAAAGTACTCCCAGCGTAATGCGATGCCAGTAGCATCATACCCCATTGTTTATAATAGTATGTTTCCGACAATCAGCCGAAGGGACAAGCATAGAGCCCTTGAACACAATCAGTGCTCGATCGCATCTTCAAGTATAAATCAAGCTTTTTCCACGTATGTAACAATAAAGTATGGCCAAGAATGTATAATTCCAACAAGCTCTTGATAATAATAATTCAATGAATGAATGCTTTAATAAGAATCATGAGAAATCAAGAATGACTTATACTATGTTATGCTTATGGAAATAAATCGGCAGCATAACGGTACATTCTTTATTTTCCATTCATTATATTAGGTTTCTTGATCAATATGATAAGTTCTAGATCATCAAGAGTCCATCTACAAACCTTGGAATATCAACCGGTCAAAATATTCAAGCAGTGTGACGGTCGTGTACTGGGCTGTTACATGATGTGACGCTCCAGTATAGGGCCATTACATTAGTCTGAATCCAGAACCAAGAAATCGGACTCAGTTGAATGTGACGGTTGTATATTGGGCCGTTACATGTGCTTGATGGTCCAATATAGATCCATTACACTACTGATAACCAGAAACATCGATAGTGTAATCTAATCACTTGGGTTTTAATGGTACAACCAACTCGGCGTCCTAGTGGGAATCCCAGGCTCACGGAGAATTACGGAGGCCTTGTAACAAGATTTTCTAGTCCATTGGAAGGAATATCCAATAGAGATGTCCTCATGTCCAAGAATAATATTCCTATAGTGCAAAGTGAACTAATGGACATATACCTGAATATATGCCATGTTGATGTGACACGACTACGGTGGATGCAGCAATGGGACACGGACCCTTGGACCTATTCCGCAAGCACAATCATAAAGCAATAAAGTACTAGATTGGGGCCGATTCACCATCGCACACACACGAGCCCGGGTGACTTGGTGATGCCAAGTGGAGATGATGGATCAAGGCCCTTGCTGGTAGAGTGCCAGCAGGGCTTGGGCTGCCCTCCCGAAGGTACGAGGCCCACACTTAAGGGGCTGGCCGGGTGCCAATTGGGGCACTAGGTCCCTCTCTCATGCAGCCCACGGTGACCGCTCGTAAGTGGATCACACGGGGTCGGGCGCTCACGCTCTTGCTCAACGGAGCAATACCAAGGATATTAGCTGAACAAGTACTAATGATGGAGCAAAGTTTAGAGCTTACCCTGGTTGGTTAGAAGAAACCAACCCCGTTCGGAGACGAGGGCGAGCGGGGAAGTGTGGGTTCCCCGCACACTGCACCGATGAAGCTTGATCCTGTTTATTAGTTACAATCACTACGCCTCACACAGGAGGGTGGACGTGGGGTGGAGATTTCAGTATTACAAATCAAACACTACCTCCGCACAGGGAGGGGCGTTAAGCCAGCCAGGCGGGGAGGGGAGAGTCACTGAAATCCAAGAGAAGAAACCGATACCGAGTCTGCCTGTGCGCTATGATAGGTGACAGACAGTCAGTGTTGAGGCCGTAGATCTCAGTCTGGAATTTTTCTGATGACGAGGCCAACGGGGAACTCTTCGTAACTGGAGCCAGAATGCCTCAGAATTTTTTTGAATTCTTCTGATGCCAAGGCTGGTCTTGGTGGAGGCTCGAACAGAGTGACAGAATCTGGGACTGGCAGCTTCAGATCTCCAACTGCAGGTTGTACAGAGCGCCCTGATAGCTTCCGGTCTCCGAATCACAAACCGCCAGAGTTTCTGGAACCGTGGGCGAGTCCTCTTCGCAACAAAACTGACGGGCAAGCTGAATGATGCCGGAGAAGACTGGGAGACTCTGAATGGTGGTAATAGGTCGATGCAGACTGTGGGAAGCAGATCTGTGTAGCCGAGGGATAAAAATGATAACTTTGGCTCACGGATGCCGATCGAAGTTCTGCTTTTTGATTCTGAAAATAGACTGGACGAGGAATATCTTTGAAGAAGAACTCTTGGTCTGATTCTTCTGTGGTTTGTCGTGGTACAGCTCCTATCCTGGTTCAGGTACTCTACAGGGGTAGCTCTGCGCAGTCAGGGAAGATCGGACCTCCAGGGCAGCACAGAGCTCGGAAGGGGATGAGACCACCTCCGTTGCGAAACGGACTGGGAGAGCTTTCCGTCGATCTAGGACACGCCCCCAGGAACTCCAGGATGTGGTCGCTGGTGGCACTGCAATAGGATGTTGATCTGCAGAGCTTCAACTGTACACAGATTTGAAGAGAAAAGGGTTGAAGGGGGGGTTTCTTTGGTGGAAGGGTAGGGGAAATGGTTGCTTTGGTGGTGGGGAATGGTTGGGAGGTGGCAAGGGGAGGTGAGGGAGGAAGGTAGGGGCGGAGCTAGCAGGGGAGAGGGATGGGTGCACAAGAGACCTTGGAGGAGGTGGGGGCGCAAATGGGTTGGGGGAGAGGGGTGGATGTTCCTTTGATTTGGGTGGAGGGTTAATGGTGGTGTTAATAGAGGGGTGAATGGGGGCCTAGGGAATGGGAAGGGTTGCCTTGGGGAGGGGAAGGGGTGCTTGGGAGAAGGGATTCTCCCTTAGGAAAATGAAAGGTTGTATGGGGAAGGGGAAAGGTTGCTTGGGAGGAGGGAGAGGTGCCTAGGAGAAGGGGATTCCACCTAGGGGTTGGAGGGGACTTAAGTGGGAGGTATGGGGAAGGGGGAGGGGTCTTAATTAGAGGTGAATAGGGAGGAGAGAGAGTGAATTTCAAATTTGGGGGTGGGGAGGAGAGAGAATGGGGTTTGCCCCCTTTAGAGAGAGAGAGAGAAATAGAGAGAGAGAGCTAGAGAGAGAGGCACAAATTCTTGTGGCAATTTTATCAATACTTCATTAGCTTCTCCAAGTGGGGATTGGGGTCCTATTTATAGGAAACCCACAATTTACAAAAAGTCCTCACCTTTTGGAATAATGACAAATGACCAAGGAGGGAAGGGGGCGCCCATGGGCCAAGCCCATTGAAGTGGCCCATTAACTCACTAGGCCACTTGATGATACATAGACTTAGATAGATCACTCACTAACTTAGGTACTTGACTCAATAAAAGGAAAAATTACATGGTTAAGACTCAATGAAAGATATGAAAATTACATAGCTAGACTCAAAAAATCAAGATGAACATAATGGCGAGCATCAGGACCCTTGGAGAAATGGGAAGTGGTAAGCGATGTCCCCATCATACTCCCGGGGTGTAGAGAACTCGACTCTGTCGAGTAAAGATCCATCGTATGCGGAGGAAGCCACGGCGGGGTTGCCCGCAAGTCTACCAAAGGTAGCTGGTCCTTTCACCAAGCGAGGTAGTGCCCATACCCTTTGCTCCAGATGACAGTGACCTGTTCATACAATATCCGCTCCAATTGCTCATGTTGGCCCCTCTGGGTTGGTGGAACTTTCTCACGGGTGGTGGCTCTCTCAAAGGGTGGAACAAGCTCGATTTCCTCACTATGTGTCACCGTGGGACCCCTGTATGGCACCAAGTCAGCCACATTGAATGTGGGACTTACTCCGTACTCCTCGGGGAGGTCCAACACGTAAGCATTTGTGTCGATCCGCCTCAAAACCTGGAAGGGACCAGATCCATGCGACCTCAGTTTGGAGACATTCCCAGGGAAAAGTCTCTCAATTCTCACCATCACAAAGTCACCTACACGAAATTCCTGGTGGCGTCGGTGGGAATCGGCCGATTTCTTATACACCTCATCGCTTTTGTTGATGTGTTTGCGGATGGTGCCATGCATTGTCATGAATGACGATCCCCTAGAGATGAAGGGAGGGCCTGGACAACCAAATGCAGTCCTATCAAGTGTTAGATTGGTTTTGACGGACTTAGGAGGACCAGGGCATCCATGAATTGACCTATCATGCTTAGAAGCCATGTGGACCTTGATGCACTTAGGTGGACCTGGGCAGCCACAAGTGGCTCTATCATGCATGAGATGGATGAAGAGTGGGGAAGGACCAGCTTGTCCAAATGTAAACCTGTCGTGCACTGGACCTAGTGTGTATGTGACACAAATGACGTGACTAGCCTTACCACATGATGCAAGATGTTGTGACACATGCATTCCTATCAAGATGGTCCCATCTTTAGGTGGGGGTTGATTTGGGGGTTTCCACTCATGGGGGTTGAAGGGGTCCAAGAAAGTGGACATCTTGGGATGGGTCAATTCCTCATTTCCTAGGTGGATGTCACCCATGGTCAGGCTCTCATAGTGTGGGCTAAGTTTTGGAATGGGTGGGTTAGGTTCGACATGGTGGGTGAGGGTAGGAGGGAGTGGGTGGTGACTGATGAGTACTCGGAAGCCCATAGGAAGTGGCCTGAAGAGGCGAAATCTCACGCTGCGTCCTGAGCGGGCCGTGGATCACCAGTAGATGAACTGTAAGATAGGGAAACGCGTCAGAGGGCCCAGGAGATTTCCCTGGGGCGAAACCCTCCGATGGCTAAGTCAGTAGAGCTCTGGTGGAAGCAATGAAGGGAGGAGGAAAGCTGATGTGCGAGACTCCTCTCCACCAAAAGGGGGGGTGAAGCGGATTGCTCAGGAGTTTTACCTTCCTTTTTTTTCTTTTCTTTTACCGGAGGGTAGCCTTGGGTTTAAGTAGTGTGCCGCCTTCAGGAGTCCTGTCAGCTGGGGGGTCTCCGGCGGGAGTTACGTCCTCAACGTCGGATTTCATGGCCTTTATCGTGGGGGGCGTTATCACCTTGAAACTCGGTGGCTGGTTGATTCCCCTGTCCGTTGGGGACTCTTAAAGGCAGCGCGAACGGCTAGCGTCCAGTCCGAGCTCCTAAAACGCCAGCCCTGTCCGGGCGAGGAGGATAGCTCGGTCGAAGGAGGGGTCGGATTGGTCGGCTGGCGCCTGTCTCTCCCGAGCGGAAAAGCGGCCTGGGCCGGACCTTCCTTGTGACCTGACCATCACTTGGGCCCTCCGAGCCTAGGGGCCGCCGGGGAGGGTTGGTTCCTCGAGTGCCTGTTTCTTGGGCTTTCTTTCCTGAGTGGGCCCCGTGGGCTATCACTCGGGTGAGCTTGCCTCGTTGGACCCTGTTGAGTCTTGTTGGGCTGCTCTTTGGGTGGGCTACAGAAATCCCCTTCTCCACTTGTCCCCCTCCTACTCCCGAGCCATGGAGACTCGGTTGAGTAGTTTTTGAGGCTTTGGACCGGCGTGGCTCAGGTGGGTGGAATTCCGTTGGCGTTTATGGTGCCACGGGGAGTGGTCGCCTGGGCCCGTAATAATGATCCTGACGGATTTGAACTGAAGGGGCCCCCCTTTTTCTCGGAGCACGGAACGACGCACCGCCTTCCTCCAGGGTTTTATAGCTGTTGGGCGCTGTTCGTCGTTCTAGGCTTCCAGGGCTTCGGGCTTTCCTTAGTTTCTTGGCTTTCGGAGCTTCTTGATGCGCCGTGAGGGCATAGTGGAGGTGCGAAGTCTTGCGGCGGCGTTCGAGGAGTTGGCGAGGAGAACCACGGAGGCGGTCCGGCAACTTCCTTCCCCTCCGGAGTCTTCGAGTTCTTGCGAGGGGTCCTCTTCCGGCTCGATGGCTGATCTGCTGCTGGAACTCGGGCAGGTGAGGCGGGAGCCTGTCTCCCGCTGCAGCGAGGTGGGGGAGGCAGAGGTGAAGAAGCTGGAGCATCGCTTTCGCTTGCCTTTCAGGTATAGCTTTGCCGCCGCCACCTCGTTCGAGACGAGTTTGGATGACCGAATGGGGTACATCTGCACGTTTCTTCTGGCGTGGAAAATCGGGTTCCGCCTTCCCTTCGAGCCCCTCGTACTCCAGATCCTCAAACTTTTCCAATTGGCGCCCATTCAACTGGTGGCCAACTCGTACCTCCTCCTCTCTGCCTTTCGAATCCTCTATCGCCAGCACGACATTTTCCCTTCCTTGGACCTCTTTCATTACTTTTTCGAGTTGAAGGCGCACCCGTCGGCGGGGAAGGGCTTTTACTTTATCCAGGCAAGGAGGAATAGGAGTTGCATCGCCCTCGCGGCGAAGGACTCCTCGCACAAGGGGTGGAAAACCCAATTCCTCTGGGTGAAGGCGGAGGCGACGGATGAACTCTGGAAATGCCGGATCTCGCCCAATTTCCATCCGAACATTCCTCCTCGGCAGGAGGAGTTCCCTCCCCATGTGGAGCAGCAGGCCGCCCGTCTGCTGGAGAACCGCCGGTCGACCGAGGAGCTGGTGACGCCGGAGAACATCGAACGGTGCCTGCTTACGCGGTTGAGGTCGACAGGTACCGCCCTTTAGGTTGTTCCCCTGGGGTGGTAGTTACCTCTCTTCTCCTGACCGGGTCTTCTTTCTTTGCTGTAGACGTGAGGCGAGAACCTCTGGAGGATACTGCTGAGGTCATCGATCTGGGAGGAGATGACTCGACGGCCGACGAGCCGGAGGCTCCTGCGGGTCGCGCCCAAGCCCGGGATAAGGGCAAGGGGATGACCCCCGGGGGGTCTTCACGGCCGGCTGGCGCAAAGCGCAAGGATCCCATGGCGGGAAAGTTGCGGGAGGCCGCCAAGGCCAAGAAGCGGGCCAAGAAGGCAGGTCTCCCTCCTACCACCGGGGGCGACTTTGGCTCGGCGGCACTCCCCTCCCGGGGGCAAGATGGGGCCGACCCCTCGAGGCCAGCTCCCCCATCTGCCAGGCGAGAGGGGGCCGAGGAGACCGGGGGCCCTTCAGAGGACGGCGATAGGTCGGCTCCCCCCCCCCCACGGGGGTAGAGGGGGCCGATAATGAAGTAGCGGTCACCGAGGCCAGGGGGTCGGCCGGAGGCGGTGACGTCCCGGTCGTCGAGGTGAGGGCCGAGACCGGCGGGGCTGGGGGTTCGCCCGCGAGGGCGTTGTAGCCCCAGATGCTGGGAGCTTCCGGTGCGGTTGGACCTGCGGCACCGGTCGAGGTTGGGGGTTCGCCCGGGGAGGCGTTGCAACCCCAACCGACCGTGGCGCGCGAGGTGGCCGGTCCCGTTGCTCGAGCAGAGCCCTCTGGCGGAGTGCCCCGGGCAGAGCGGTCTCCTTTGCCGGAGTCCTTGGAAAGGCTCGGCATTACGAGCGACCTATATCGGGTCTGCCAATCGATTGCCGCGAGGACGAAGGGGGGAGAAAGGCGCAATACCCCCCCCCCCCCCCCCCGGGCTCCTCGATGTTCTGATGGAAGGCGGCCTGGTCATAGCTCGGTCGGCGGTTTTGATGGCGGAGGCGCACGCGCGGACGGAAACGGAGCGGTCGAACCTTGCCTGGACCTTCGGGGGATGCGAGAGGAAGCTGGCCCGTCTCAAGGGGGAGCATGAGGGACTCCAACAGGAGTTCTCCGCGTTCCGAGAGGTGGCGCGGGCGAGCCGACTGGAGGCTGAGGTGCTGACCGAGCAGCTCGCCAAGACCCGAGAGTCTCTTGAGAGGGCCAGCCGATCCTTGGAGGAGGAGCGTCTGCGTCGCCTCGATCTGGATAATTGCTGGGAGCTCGAGCGTGCCGAGCTGCTAGATCGGGCGGAGATGGCGGAGCGTCTCCGAGCTGAGGCTGAGGTGGACCGGGCCCGGGCAGAGGAACATGCGTCCGAGGCGGAGCGGGCGCAGGTCGAGTTCGTCGGTAGGGCGGGATAGATCGAGGCGGAGGCAATCGAGCGTTACAGGAGCTCGGATGCTTACTCGGCCGACCTGTTGGGAGCCGCCCTACCTTACTATGAGGTAGTGCTACGCCGAGGTGCTCGAAAGGGGTTCAAGCAGGGCTATCGCCGGGCGGTAGGCTGCGCCCATGAACAAAACTCCGCGATCGAGTTCCCCTTTGGCCAATGTTATGACTCAGATGAGTCGGTTTCCAGCTCTTCTTCGTCGGTCGGAGAAGATTCGGAGGGATCGCCTCTGTCGGGGTCACCGGCTCCGGGCTTCTCGGGAGGGCTCACGACTGAGATAGTTCTCGCACAGGCGAGGTCAATGTCCGAGCCGGCCATCACCGAAGGCGCCGGGGGTGACGCATCTCCTTCCGCCGGTCTCGAGCGTCAAAGTGGGCCCGAGGCCTGATGTATTGTGCCTCTTTCCATTTATGTCCCTCTTTCCTCTTTTTAGAGGGTTTCCTTTTGGTACGATAATAAATGACTTGCTCTGTTTGGGTACTATCCTTGCCGTGATTTGGTTGGCGAATCTTGGGTGGTTGAGAGGTGCCGATATGTCCTGCACGGTTTTCGCACGCTATTTTGGTAGGCTTCTGACGGGGCGTTCCTCCGTCCCCTCACGCTTTGAATGTCAGGCCGCTTCGTGAATCCCGCGAGGGTGGGAAACGAGGAGTTAGAGGTGACTGTTCAGGGGAGAAATCCTTCGGCGTGTTTCCGAGGGGGGCATTTAAGGCGTGTAGCCTCCTTTGGCCTATAAGAAGGACCGGAAGGCGCCCTTTCCTCTCCACCGCTTGGGCTTGTCTCTAACAGTCTTTCCTTGCTCCTTCCTTTTCACTCTGCGTTGTGCCTTTGCATCCAGAGCATGGAGGATCCTTCGGAGGGTGATGCTGCCGACGACGGGGAGCGGTGGGCTCCTGCTGTCTTGTGAGGTTGAACGGATCCCACAGTCACCGCGTGTGCACGAGACGGGTCCTACGGTCACCGCGCGGATCTGGGGAGGACATTGGCGTGTGGAAGCACGCCGTTGGCCTCTTCTTGGCTCTGGCGAGGCTTCCGGGTGGACGCCGAGGCGGAGGACGGATGGGGGCATTAGGGGAGTCTGCCGTCACTTCCCTCCGTGTGAGGGGAGGAGGCGTATCCGGCTCCCTCCTCATCGAGGCCTTCCTCCGTCTGCAACCTCTTTTTCCCTCTTCTACTCTTCATTTCTTTCACTCTTCGGGGGCTGCTTGCTCTCTCCTTCCTTCCAAGGAGTTGGCAGTTTGGAAGAGGGGGGCCTTCACGGCGCTCCTTTTTCCCGGTTGTTGCCAACTTGGGAGGTAGCCTTCCTCAACGTTTAAAGGTGGCCTTCCTCCTGAAGTCCCTCTGTCACCTTTGTCACGGGCCATCCGAGTCAACTGGCTCGACCACCTCTTGTCCGAGCCAGTTTCCGCACGAGGCAGAGTCAGTGGCTGGATGCGAGGAGATCAAGACCGAGTCAGTCGAGCGATGACCCCTTGAAACGATGTTAGACGGACTTTTGCTTTGTTTTTGCTATGTGATGTACTGGCATTTGCCTACCTGATGTACCAACGGTTTGGAATGAAAAGAACAAGAATTTTATTCTATCCATCTCGCTGTACAATTTCAAAAGTAGAATCTACGTAGTGCGGCTGCGTTCCACGTCCGAGGAATAGGCTCCCCTTCCATTGTCGCTAACCTGTACGCACCTTTCCCGAGCGTCTCGACCACTCGGTAGGGACCTTCCCAGTTGGGGGATAGCTTGCCCGCCGCCTCTAGTGGTCGAGAGGCATAGGCTTTCCTGAGGATGAAGTTCCCCAATTGGAAACGTCTGTCTCGGACCTTGGCGTTGTAGTATCAAGTGAGGCGGCGCTGCTACTCCGTTGCCCGGACGTTCGCGATCTCTTGGAGTTCGCTTGTCAGGTCGAGGTTCTAGAGCAATTTCTGCCCGTTGGCCTCGGGTGAGAAGCTGATCACTCGGAGAGACGGGTTGGCGATCTCCAACGGAACGACGGCCCCGGTGCCATATACCAACTGAAAGGGGCTTTCACCGGTTGCCGTCCTGGGGGTTGTTCGGTGCGACCACAGTACGCTAGGCAATTCCTCGAGCCAGCTACCCTTAGCCTTGCCGAGTCTGGTTTTTATGCCTTTCAAGATAGTCTTGTTGGCATTTTCAACCAGCCCGTTGGCCTGAGGGTGGGCGACCGAAGTGAAGTGGTTGCGGATATTTAGGTCGGCGCATCTGTCTCGGAAGTACCGAGAGTCGAATTGCCGACCGTTATCGCTTACTATCACTCGGGGGATGCCAAAGCGACAAATGATCGATTTCCAAACGAAGCCCCAAACGACTGTCTCAGTGATCCTTGCCGTAGCCTCGGCCTCGATCCACTTGGTGAAGTAGTCGATGGCGACGATGATGAACTTCTTCTGGGACTGGGCCGTTGGGAATGGCCCAAGGATATCGATTCCCCACCGAGCGAAAGGATAGGGCTCGGTTAGGGTGACAAGTTCCGTTGCCGGCTGATGGACCAAGTGGTCGAACCGCTGGCATCGGTCGCACTGTTGAACATAGGCTGAGCAGTCGCGCTGCAGGGTGGGCCACCAGTACCCCTGTCGTAATAGGATTCGGGCTAGCGACCGGGCCCCTAAGTGCGCTCCGCACAGGCCTTCATGAATCTCTTGGATGGCTCGGCCTGCCTCGTCGGGACCGAGGCACTTCAGGAGGGGACCGGAGAACGATCTTCGGTAGAGGGCGTTGTCGAGGACGATGAAGCGCCGAGCTTGATACTTCATTCGGCGGGCTTCCCGAGGGTCGGAGGGCTCTTGGGAGTCTTGTAGCCAGGATAGGTAGGGGGAGCGCCAGTCACTTGGGGTGGCCGGGTCAACAGCGAGGAGCTCCGTGTCGATGCTCGGGTGCTCTAGCTCTTCTAGGAGGACCGATCGTGTACCTTCCGGGTCTAGGGAGGAGGCCAATCGAGAGAGGGCATCCGCCCGGGAGTTTCGCTCCCAAGCTATCCGGACTACCTCAAATCCCTCGAACTGTTGGGCCAGGCTCCGGACCAGCTGAAGGTATTTGATCATGGGTACCTCCCGAGCCTCATACTCGCCGTTGACCTGACCTGCGACTAGTTGGGAGTCGGTGTGGATCCTGACTCGCTCGACCCCCAGCCGTCGGGCCATGCGTGCTCCCGAGATAAGGGCCTCGTACTCGGAAGCGTTGTTGGACGCGTGAAAGTTGAATTTTAAGGCGTACTGTAGCTCTATCCCTTCGGGGGACCTTAGGAGGATCCCCGCACCACTGCCTTCCGAATTGGACGACCCATCGACGAACAGTTCCCAGGCTGGCTCAGTCGAGTCGGAGGCCTGTCCTCGGCAGGGATGGTGCTTTCGGCAATGAAGTCGGCGAGCGCTTGGCCTTTGATTGCTGATCGCGGCTGGTACGAGATGTCGTAGGCCCCGAGCATGATGGCCCATTTGACGAGTCGCCCCGAGGCCTCGGGGTGGGCCAGAATCTTCTTCAGCGGCTCGCCGGTTAGCACGGTGATGGGGTGCCCCTGGAAGTAGGGGCGGAGGTGCTACGCGAAGGTGACCAACGCTAGCACGAGTTTCTCGGTTGCGGGGTACCTCCGTTCGACCCCACTGAGCACCTTGCTGGTGTAGTAGACCGGTCTTTCGATTCCCGAGTCATTTCTGACCAGGACCGAGCTGACCGTGGATGGCGTCACCGAGAGGTAGAGCAGCAGGACTTCACCTAGGACGGGCTTGGAGAGCACCGGTGGCAAAGCCAGGAACTCCTTAAGCTCGGTGAATGCTGCCTGGCACTCCTCATCCCATGCGAACGTAGCAGATACCAGCTTGGGCCCCCTCATTAATTTGAAGAAGGGCAGGCATCGTTCGGCCGCACGGGAAGGGAAACGGCTGAGAGCGGCGACACGCCCCGTCAGACGCTGGACGTCTTTAATGCACGCAGGCGGGTGCATGTCCAGGATGGCCTGGACTTTGTCGGGGTTGGCCTCGATCCCACGCTGAGTGACTAGGAAACCCAGGAACTTCCCAGATTTTACTCCAAAGGCGCACTTGGCGGGGTTGAGCTTCATGTTGTACTTCAGGAGGGTGCCGAAGGTTTAAGCAAGGTCGGCGAAGTGGTCTTGGGCCTTGGGAGTCTTGACGAGCATGTCATCGATGTAAGCCTCGACGTTCCGGCCTAGCTGTCCCTCGAACACGTGGTTTACCAACCGCTGATATGTGGCTCCGGCGTTCTTTAACCCGAAGGGCATCCGGGTGTAGCAGTACACGCCGTAGTCAGTGATGAAGGTTGTCTTCTCGACGTCTTCTGGATTCATTCTGATCTGGTGATAACCTCCGTTTGCGCTCTCCTTCCCGATCACGCTTCTTGCCCGAGCCAGGGTTTGACTCGGGGGCCCGCTTCTTGTCCCCCTCCTGACCCAAGCCAGTTGTGTCTCGGTAGGCGCTGAGCACTTCTTCGCACTCGACGTGGCGCAGAGCTAGAGTCACTAGCTCGGCAAGGGTCGAGGGAGGGTGGAGGACCAGTTCGCGGCGGAGATTTTCATCCCGGGTGCCCCTGGTCAGAGCGGTCGTGGCTGAGGCCACATCCAGGCGGGGAATTCTGAGGGCTTCCGATTTAAATCGGTGGACATAAGCCCGGAGCCTTTCCCCTTGTGCCTATTTGAGGGCTAGGAGCCCCGCTACTGACCTCGGGGGGGCGCTTCCAGCGAAGCTCTCCTTGAAGACTCGCCCGAATTGCCTGAAGTCCTGGATGGACCCAGGGGCGAGGGCCCGGAACCACGCCTGAGCGCCTTGGACCAGGGTGGCCGCAAAGGCTCGGCATTTAATGGGATCCGGTGTTCCATGCAGAGTCACCAGGGCGTCGAAGCTATCGTAGTGGTCGACTGGGTCGCCCTGTCCATCATAGAGTTTGAAGGTAGGAATGGAGGTCCTAGGAGATACCTCTGCCTTCAAGATGTGCTCGGAGAAAGGGGATTTCTCCTCCTCCTCCGGGAGTGAGGTCTTCTGCAGGGCGCGGAGGGCGCGCTCTTGCTCTGTGAAGCGTCTTTCAAAATCCCTCAGCCGAAGGGATAGTTCCGGCTGCGGTCGTGCCGTGGGGCTGGGGGGAGCATCGTGGCGATCCTCAGGACCGTCGGCGCTTGGGCGTGGAGGCCTCGCCCCCTGTTTCCCTTTCCTGGGCGTGGAGGAAGCCTCTTGCTCCGGGGGTGGAGCTTGCGAGGGTCCTCCCGCGCGGTTGCGGATGAGCTGCTGACCGCGGAGGGTGAAGCGGCCTCCAGCGGTGTGTTGGGACGCACTTCGACGGGGAGGGCTCCCGGACGGGGCGCGAGACCTGGCATCCCTCGCCGCCTGGGCCCTCATGAGCTCCACGAGAACGTCAAGCTTCTTACTGAGAGCCTGGAAGATCTCGACGCCGCCGTTGGGGGCTACCCCCGTTGCCGTCGGAAGGGGCGGCGGCCCGTTAGTGGGGACGCTGGTGTTGGAGGGAGGGCTCTGTGAGGCCCTAGAGGGGTCTTCTCCCGCTGTCACCATGGCCTTACCCTTCTCGACGGCGGATCTCCTCCCTGAGCTTGTTCTCACCATCTCGGCTCTTCGTGCGTTTCCCACAGACGGCGCCAGATGAAGAGGCAAAATCTCGCGCTGCGTCCTGAGCGGGCCGTGGATCACCAGTAGATGAACTGTAAGACAGGGAAACGCGTCAGAGGGCGCAGGGGATTTCCCTGGGGCGAAACCCTCCGATGTCTAAGTCAGTAGAGCTCTGGTGGAAGCAATGAAGGGAGGAGGAAAGCTGATGCGCGAGACTCCTCTCCACCAAAAGGGGGGGGGGGTGAAGCGGATTGCTCAAGAGTTTTACCTTCCTTTTTTTTCTTTTCTTTTACCGGAGGGTAGCCCTGGGTTTAAGTAGTGTGCCGCCTTCAGGAGTCCTGTCAGCTGGGGGGTCTCCGGCGGGAGTTACGTCCTCAACGTGGGCTTTCATGGCCTTTATCGTGGGGGGCGTTATCGCCTTGAAACCCGGTGGCTGGTTGATTCCCCTGTCCGTTGGGGACTCTTAAAGGCAGCGCGAACGGCTAGCGTCCAGTCCGAGCTCCTGAAACGCCAGCCCTGTCCGGGCGAGGAGGATAGCTCGGTCGAAGGAGGGGTCGGATAGGTCGGCTGGCGCCTGTCTCTCCCGAGCTGAAAAGCGGCCTGGGCCGGACCTTCCTTGTGACCTGACCATCACTCGGGCCCTCCGAGCCTAGGGGCCGCCGGGGAGGGTTGGTTCCTCGAGTGCCTGTTTATTGGGCTTTCTTTCCTGAGTGGGCCCCGTGGGCTATCACTCGGGTGAGCTTGCCTCGTTGGACCCTGTTGAGTCTTGTTGGGCTGCTCTTTGGGTGGGCTACAGAAATCCCCCTCTCCATGGCCAAAAGGCTCGAGATGGGTTAAGGGCTGGGTGATGTGGAGGTGGGATTTAATCCAAGTGATCGTCCTAGGGTCCCTAGTACACATAGAGAAGTGGGAATCATGAACCTGGTGGGACCTATCGTAATGCTCCTTGCAAAGGGATGAGGGGTAGGGAAAGATGTAGGAGGGCAAGGTGGTGGGTTGGCAAAGAAGAGATAGTGGGAAGGGATCATGTGGATCTAGGAGGACTTGGGTTGAGGGGATTGAGGCTTTTTACCATCATAGACCTGGAACACTCCAAAGCATACACTCCCTAGTGTGGGCTAGGCACTCGTCCCCTAATGGGGTAAGTACCAAAGCGGATTCCTTAGGTTGAGTGCCCTTTTCTTGTGGTAGGGGGATGGTGTAAAACTCATCGGGTTCGGGTAGAAACAATACGAGCTCACTCATGCAAGGACCCTTGGTGTAAATGGAGATGATGGACCCGATAGAGGGGTGTGAGAAACTAAGGTACCCTGTATCACTCGCTCCTAAGGCCAACATGTTTGTCACCTCTATTTGCCTTAGTATGCCTTTAATCAAGTCCCTCATGGCTCCTACAAAGTAGGACGATTGGTAGGTTGTGTGGAATGGTGGGGTGGGCACGATTGGGTAATGATTTTCCATAGGGGGGTGCATGATGTGGAGGAGGAGGTCTTGCTTAAGCCACTCAATGAGGGGTTCCCCAAGAATCACAATTCTCATGGAGGGAGGGGTGGGGGAAGTTGGTTGGTCATCATGTAACTCATGAGGGAGGGTGTACCCAGTTAGGCTCGCTGTGGTCTCTTTGGATAAAGATGAGCCTTCTTGACCCAACCCTTGGCATTGGGCTTCATATTCTTCCTCCCAATCTAGGGGAGCCTCATATTCTTCGGTCACCTCCTTAAGTTCTTTTTGGAAAGGGGTGGGAGGAGGATTTTTGGAGGCTTGTAGGGTGTGAGTTTGATGGAGAACTTTGGGTTGGGGAATGGTGGCTGTCACGGGCCTCGGTGGAGGGGTGGACATGGGGTCCACGCAAGTTTGAATGGTGAGGGTGGAGTGAGCCATGATGCTTCTTCCACATGGGATTGGCACTTCTCGGCCTCACCCAAGACATTGTGACTCGTATTCTTTTTCACAATCGGGGGAGGCCTCATGTAATTCAATTACAATCTTATCCCTTTGGGGTGTGGGGGTCTTACGCTCTAAGGGAATGGGAAGGTCTTTTGGGGATGGGGTGATGAAGGTTGGGGCATGGTGCACCCGGGGTGGTGAAGTTTGGACCCTAAGGGAGGTCTTGGGTTGACTGGGAAGGAAAGGGGGAGTGGGAGTGTTCCTCGGGTTATGGTTCTCAAGGTAGGACTGGGAAGGTCGGGGAGCGTAGATCTTCCTAAGCTCGATCTTCATCTCTTCCCATGATCCTACGGGTTCTTGCCTCCAAATCCTTCTTAAGCCCACTATGCGTTCCCACTCCTTCTTGGCTTGTCCCCGAAGCCGCCCTGTGGCCCTGCGGACTCTAGCGTGTCCATAGACCCTAGTCCTATCAAAGTGTTTATCCATGGTAGCCTCCCACTTTAGGTAGGCATTAGGACTAGATCCGTCAAAACTAAGGTCCCCTTCTAGGATGATGTCCATGAGGAGGGGGTCAATCGGGCACTTGGGGAAGGCCGTGTTGAAGGGACTTAACCAATGTGGAGTGTACATGATGATGCACTGGGTGGCCCGATAAAGACTCTAAATGCGAATGCGCCCTAGGACCAACTTGTAGAAAGACAAGTTATGAACTTGCTCTGATACCACTTGATGTGACACTACTAGGGTGGATGCAGCAATGGGACACGGACCCTTGGACCTATTCCGCAAGCACAATCATAAAGCAATAAAGTACTAGATTGGGGCCGATTCGTCATCGCACACACATGAGCCCGGGTGACTTGGTGATGCCAAGTGGAGATGATGGATCAAGTCCCTTGCTGGTAGAGTGCCAGCAGGGCTTGGGTTGTCCTCCCGAAGGTACGAGGCCCACACTTAAGGGGCTGGCCGGGTGCCAATTGGGGCACTAGGTCCCTCTCTCAGGCAGCCCACGGTGACCGCTCGTAAGTGGATCACACGGGGTCGGGCGCTCACGCTCCTGCTCAACGGAGCAATACCACAGATATTAGCTGAACAAGTACTAATGATGGAGCAAAGTTTAGAGCTTACCCTGGTTGGTTTGAAGAAACCAACCCCGTTCGGAGACGAGGGCGAGCGGGGAAGTGTGGGTTCCCCGCACACTGCGCCGATGAAGCTTGATCCTGTTTATTAGTTACAATCACTACGCCTCACACAGAAGGAAGGACTTGGGGTGGGGATTTCAATATTACAAATCAAACACTACCTCTGCACAGGGAGGGGCGTTAAGCCAGCCAGGCGGGGAGGGGAGAGTCATTGAAACCCAAGAGAAGGAACCGATACTGAGTCTGCCTGCTCGCTGTGATAGGTGACAGACAGTCAGTGTTGAGGCCGTAGATCTCAGTCTGGAATTTTGCTGATGACGAGACCAGCGGGGAACTCTTCGTAACTGGAGCCAGAATTCCTCAGAATTTTTTTGAATTCTCCTGATTCCGAGGTTGGTCTTGGTGGAGGCTCGAACAGAGTGATAGAATCTGGGACTGGCAGCTTCAGATCTACAACAGCAGGTTGCAGAGAGCGCCCCGACAGCTTCCGGACTCTGAATCATGAACCGCCGGAGTTGCTGGAACCATGGACGAGTCCTCTTCGCAACAAAACTGACGGGCAAGCCGAATGATGCCGGAGAAGACTGGGAGACTCTGAATGGTGGTGACAAGTCGATGCAGACTGTGGGAAGTAGATCTGTGTAGCCGAGGGAGATAAATGATAACTTTGGCTCACGGATGCCAATCGAAGTTCTGCTTCTTGATTCTGAAAATAGACTAGAGGAGGAATAACGTTTCATAAGAACTCGTGGCCTAATTCTTCCGTGGTTCATCGTGGTACAGCTCCTATCCTGGTTCAGGTACTCTGCAAGGGCAACTCTGCGCAGTCAGGGAAGATCGGACCTCCCGGGCAGCACGGAGCTCGGAAGGGGATGAGACCACCGCCGTTGCGAAACTGACTGGGAGAGCTCTCCGTCGATATAGGCCACGCCCCCAGGACCTCCTGGATGTTGTCACTGGTGGCACTGCAACAGGATGTTGATCTGCAGAGCTTCAGCTGTACACAGATTTGAAGAGAAAAGGGTTAAAGGGGGGGTTTCTTTGGTGGAAGGGTAGGGGAAATGGTTGCTTTGGTGGTGGGGAATGGTTGGGAGGTGGCAAGGGGAGGTGAGGGAGGAAGGTAGGGGCGGAGCTAGCAGGGGAGAGGGATGGGTGCCCAAGAGACCTTGGAGGAGGTGGGGGCGCAAATGGGTTGGGGGAGAGGGGTGGATGTTCCTTTGATTTGGGTGGAGGGTTATTGGTGGTGTTAATAGAGGGGTTAATGGGGGCCTAGGGAATGGGAAGGGTTGCCTTGGGGAGGGGAAGGGGTGCTTGGGAGAAGGGATTCTCCCTTGGGAAAATGAAAGGTTGTATGGGGAAGGGGAAATGTTGCTTGGGAGGAGGGAGAGGTGCCTAGGAGAAGGGGATTCCACCTAGGGGTTGGAGGGGACTTAAATGGGAGGTATGGGGAAGGGGGAGGGGTCTTAATTAGAGGTGAATAGGGAGGAGAGAGAGTGAATTTCAAATTTGGGGGTGGGGAGGAGAGAGAATGGGGTTCGCCCCCTTTAGAGAGAGAGAGAGAGAGAAATAGAGAGAGAGGCACAAATTCTTATGGCAATTTTATCAATACTTCATTAGCTTTTCCAAGTGGGGGTTGGGGTCCTATTTATAAGAAACCCATAATTTACAAAAAGTTCTCACCTTTTGGAATAATGACAAATGATCAAGGAGGGAAGGGGGCGCCTATGGGCCAAGCCCATTGAAGTGGCCCATTAACTCACTAGGCCACTTGACTTAATAAAAGGGAAAATTACATGGTTAAGACTCAAAGAAAGATATGAAAATTACATAGCTAGACTCAGAAAATCAAGATGAACATAATGGCGAGCATCAGGACCCTTGGAGAAATGGGAAGTGGTAAGCGATGTCCTCATCACATGTACTTAGAGAAATGACTCTATTGATAGAGAGGATGTGTAACAATAGGAAATCATGATAAAACTGCTTCAATACATCTTTGGAAAATCATGGTTTAGATACAAAATTATAGAATTTTGGCACATGAAATTAACATAACTTAAAATAACTTAAGATAATTTAATCATCCAATTTCTATTATGAATCAGTAAATAAACTTAAAGTCATGATAACAGGTCAAAGCTTAGATAACTAGGCTTATTTATATGTTAAATTAACTAGTTTCCCATTCTGTCTACAGTTACCCTGACGGTCTAGAATGGGTGCGTCACAGTGACTGTGACGGTTTATCGTGAGGCCGTTACAGTAATGTAACGCTCCATAGATGGTGCGTCAGAGACAACAAAGAACTTCAAACACCAAAGAAGGTGTGACGGCTTATAGTAAGGCCGTTACAGTCTGTGATGGTCTAAGTATGATGCGTTAGAGTCCCTGCTAACAGTATAAAGAAATTAAACTACTATGATTTAAAACCATGTCATGTTTGAAAAAGATTTAACTACTCCAATCATGACAAAATGAAGTAAAGGTCATCTAGATACATGGGTTGCAGTGAATTGACAAGATAATATCTTTGATCTTTGAATAGGGCTAAGAATATGTATGTATGCATGAACCCACTAAAACATGGAATTCATAGTCTATAATGCATTAAATCAAGTACAATCAGAGGAATTTTATCCCTAACAAGATGTTTTTACCAATCATGAGATAACCTACCTCTTAACATGGCTTTAAGTTTCTAATTTGAATCTGAAAATCGAGCCCTAACTCTCCTTTCTCAACAATTTTCCAGCAACTTCCTGCTACTCTATCTCTCCAACCTCTTGTCCTAAAGATGTGAAATTTTGATGGAAAGAATATGAAACTAAGGTGATCAAAAAGTTCTAAAGGATTGAATTCTAATTACCTCGTTTAGATGTCCTAATCTCTTAATCTTCAATGGTCTTACGTTCAGTTTCCTGGGTAATTATGGTCGAACCAGCAACTTTGGAAGCTTCATCTCCTTAGTTGCTTCATCTCCTATCATGAAATTTGGAGAACTATTAGTCTAAAGTATACTAAACAAAATCTTCTAAAGAACTTACCCGAAATTCTATCTCCTTACCTTGATTCTTTACGAGCCAAAAGTAAGGGTCGATCAGTTCAGAACTAGGTCTTATTTATAGGGTTTTGAAGATTAGATCAATTCTAGAGTCCTTAATTTTCCAGAACCTAATCCCTAAGAGTCCTTAGTAATGTTATAAACTCTCCCAAGTCGATCTCATGTAGATTGGATCCCAAAGTTCTAATCTTTTTGCTCGTTCTTTCATATACGGAACTGACAGAATATAACGCATCAAGACTAGTGCGTTACATGGCTGTGGCGGTCGCACGATAGACCGCTACATCCAACGTGGAGAGAGTTCAACATCAATCAAACTCTTTTGTTAATTATCCATATTATTATCCATAAAAATGGTATTTTATCCTTAAAATATGTAAATAGGCTAAATAACCTTCTAGAATATGGGCCAAACTTAATGGGCTTGGTTCTTAAACCTTTTGGATTTTATTTAAATAGGCTAGGTTCATTATTTAACATAATTGGGCCTTATAATGACTTATTAATCCAATAATCCATTTAATCTATTTAGCATTTATAAATTCCTAATAAATTCCAAAAAGTTCTATAAATAATCCAAATATTATTACATAAATTCTGGGGCACTACACCCTCCCCCACTTAGAAGAATTTGATCCCCAAATTCTATATATGGATTATGGAGAGTGTACTTACTGTTGAATAATTCTGGAAATCTTTTCCGCATGGCTGCTTCGGTTTCCCATGTTGCTTCATATGGCCATATTTTCTTCCATTGAATCTTGACCATTGGAATAACTTTATTTCTTAGTTGACGCTCTTCTCGTTCCAGAATCTTTATTGGCGTTTGCTCGTACGTCATATCCTTCTGAATCTCTAGATTGTCATAAGTGATAATATGGTCAGGATCATATATATATTTCTTTAGCATAGAGACGTGAAATACGTCATGAACTCCTGCTAATTGTGGAGGTAAAGCCAGTCTATAAGCCACTTCACCGACCCTTTCGAGAATTTCAAACGGATCAATGAACCTTGGAGTTTATTTGCCCTTAATGCCAAATCTCCGAATACCACGACCTGGGGAAACCTTCAGATACACATGGTCTCCTACTTGAAATTTCAAGTCGCGTCTACGATTATCAGCATAAGACTTTTGCCTATCTTGTGACATCTTTATTTTCTCTTGAATAAGCTTGATCTTCTCTGTAGAATCTCTGATAAAATCGGGGCCTAGAAATTGTCTTTCCCCTATTTCACTCCAACATATTGGTGATCGACAACTTTTTCCATATAGAGCTTCAAAAGGTGCCATTTGTATGCTGGCCCAGTAACTGTTGTTATAAGCAAATTCTACTAGAGGTAAGTGATCATGCCAACTACCTCCAAAATCAATAACACAAGTCCTTAGCATGTCTTCTACCACCTGATTTGTTCTTTCTGTCTGACCATCAGTTTATGGATGAAAGGCTGTGTTGAAATTCAATCTAGTCCCTAGCGACTATTGTAGACCCTTCCAAAACTGTGATGTGAATCGAGAATCTCTATCAGATATAATAGTGACTAGGACACCATGTAATTTTACAATTTCCCTTATGTATAATGCTGCCAGGATATCCACAGACCATCGACTTTTGATTAGTATGAAATGTGCAGATTTTGTTAATCGGTCTATGATTACCCATATACCATCGTGTCCACCTCTTGTCTTAAGTAACCCCATAATGAAATCCATCCCTATACTCTCCCACTTCCATTCGGAAATATTCAAGAGATGCAGTTTACCTGCGGGTCTAAAATGCTCTGCCTTTACTTGTTGACAAGTGAGACATCGAGACACAAAATCAGCTATTTCTCTCTTCATGTTGGGCCACCAGAAATTTCTTTTAAGATCTTGATATAATTTTGTACCACCTGGATGAATGGTGTACTTGGAATTATGTGCTTCTTCTAGGATCAATTTCTTTCTATCTTCATGATCCGGTACACACATTCGGCCATTGAATAGCAATCTTCTATCCTCCGTAATAGAGAAATCCGGCCGTTGTTCAATATTGTCTTTAATTTCTAGTAACACGAGATCATCATTTTGCAACTTGACTAGATCCTCTATTAAGGTAGGTTGAGCTCAGATATTAGCCATGAAGCAATCTTCTTTCTTCCTGTCAATATCTAAGTTCAACTAAGCAAATTGAGCAATAAGATTAGTCATACTAATCATAAGACTTGATAGCATACCCATTGGTTTTCTGTTGAGTGCATCCGCAACAGCATTAGCCTTGCCAGGATGATATTTAATAACAAAATCAAAATCCTTGAGATATTCCAACCATCTTCTCTGCCTCATATTTAGCTCTTTTTGAGAAAATAAATATTTCAAGCTCTTGTGGTCTGAGTAGACAGTAAACTTTTCTCCATAGAGATAATGACGTCAAATTTTTAAGGCGAAAATGACAGCTACTAACTCGAAATCATGCACAGGATAATTTTCCTCATGACGTTTCAATTGTCTTGAAGAATAACAGATTACTTTTCCATTTTACATGAGGACACACCCTAAGCCAATACCTGATGCATCCGTATATACTTCGAAACCACCACCTTCCATCGGTAGTGTTAGAATAGGAGTTGTAGTAAGATGATTCTTAAGAGTTTGAAAACTCTTTTCACATTCCTCTGACCAGACAAAGGGATTTTCTTTTCTTGTGAGTCTAGTTAAAGGAACTGTAATTTTTGAGAAATCCCTAATGAATCTTCTATAATAACCAGCTAGACCCAGAAAACTTCGTACTTCCTATATGGTCGTTGGCCGGCTCCAATTCTTGACAACTTCTACTTTAGAAGGATCCACCGTAATACCTTCTTTTGAAATAATGTGACCTAGGAATGAAACTTCCTTGGGCCAGAATTCGCATTTATTTAGCTTGACATAGAGTTTATGTTCTTTAAGTGTTTGCAAAGCTATTTTTAAATGTTCTTCATGTTCCTCCTTTGTCTTGGAATATATCAAGATAGCATCAAAGATATGATTCATTTCGTCTATCCAGTTCTCCGCTTCGTCCGGATTAGAAGAACCATAGAAACGCGAAGGGTTTAAGCTCTGAAAGTTGTGATGTAAATCACCAGCCCTTGCTCCTACGCCAGCTTGCGCCATGGTTTGTAATGCCTGAGTGAGGCCAGCAACTGTTTGTTGCATGCCATCCCAATTTACGCGATGAGCCATGGTAATAATGGGGTACCTGAGGGAAAAATAACAACTTGTTATTTCTCATGGAATTGGAAGGAAAATCAATCTTAAAGCTAATTAACTATCTTATCTCGGGCTCTACCCAATTCTCACATGGGTGTGGAAATTTCTTCCTTAGTTCATAGGTAGGGGTCATTAAACCTTGGACTTATCCTATGACATAACTCTTCTTCCTAAGTCCTGAGACATAGGCTCTGATACCAACTTAACTGTCACGCCCCGAGCCTTTATTACAGCGGAAGACTCGCTCGAGGAACGTGAACAGCCGACATGGTAAGCCTCTTGCAAGCAAGAACGATCAGAGCGCAAGGCTATCACACATAAGAATGTAATCGCACAATATTTACTCAACTTCAACTTTCATTAATAATTAAATCCAATAATCGAATACAACTACTAATTCAACTTCCATCATGCTAGACTCAAGAAATATGAAATTACATAAACTTGATCTAAACAATGTAAACTTTCTAAGACTTCGCACATTCTTTATTCACTCTCGGATCCGCTACTTGAACATTCCGAATCTGAACCCGATTCACTTCCATTTCCTGAAAAAGAATGGAAATAGGTAATGAGCACACTTGCCCAGTAGGTATCTTTGCATCAACATGAAGGCATCATTAAAGTAATTAACGTTTTTGCTCTAGAGGAATAAGGTAAAATCATGCAAATGCGATCAATCATGCGATTAAACCAAAGTATGTAAGATAGAATAAGAGTAAGTATGAACTAGCAAGAATGTTATAAGAACATTATATGGCCTTTCATGAACAAGAATGTAACGAGAATGTACTAGCAAGCCACATAATCATCACTCCAGTATCTTTTGCTTATGAGCAAGTACTTCGTGATATTCTGTGGAATATCAAGAAAGTCATGTATAAATATCAATCATGCTGTATCGTGTTTTGGATTTTCACTTATTTATAAAGAAAGTACTCCCAGTGCAATGCGATGCCAGTAGCATCATACCCCATGGTTTATAATAGTATGTTTCTGACAATCAGCCGAGGGGACTAGCATAGAGCCCTTGAACACAATCAGTGCTCGATCGCATCTTCAAGTATAAATCAAGCTTTTTCCACGCATGTAACAATAAAGTATGGCCAAGAATGTACAATTCCAACAAGCTCTTGATAACAATAATTCAATGAATGAATGCTTTAATAAGAATCATGAGAAATCAAGAATGACTTATACTATGTTATGCTTATGGAAATAAATCGGCAGCATAACGGTACGTTCTTTATTTTCCATTCATTATATTAGGTTTCTTGATTAATATGATAAGTTCTAGATCATCAAGAGTCCATCTAGAAACCTTGGAATATAAACCCTTGGTCAAACCTCGGGTCAAAATATTCAAGCAGTGTGACGGTCGTGTACTGGGCCGTTACATGATGTGACGCTCCAGTATTGGGCCGTTACATTAGTCTGAATCCAGAACCAAGAAATCGGACTCAGATGAATCTGACGGTCGTATATTGGGCTGTTACATGTGCCCGACTGTTCAATATAGATCCGTTACACTACTTATAACCAGAAATATCGATAGTGTAATCTAATCACTTGGGTTTTAATGGTACAACCAACTCGACGTCCTAGTGGGAATCCCAGGCTCGCGGAGAATTACGGAGACCTTGCAACAAGATTTTCTAGTCCATTGGAAGGAATATCCAATAGACTGGTCCTCATGTCTAAGAATAATGTTCCTATAGTGCAAAGTGAACTAATGGACATATGCCTGAATATATGCCATGTACATAGAGAAATGACTCTATTGATAGAGAGGATGTGTAACAATAGGAAATCATGATAAAACTCCGTCAATACATCTTTGGAAAATCATGATTTAGATACAAAACTATAGAATTTTGGCACATGAAATTAACATAACTTAAGATAACTTAAGATACCTTAATCATGCAATTTTTATTATGAATCAGTAAATAAACTTAAAGTCATGATAACATGTCAAAACTTAGACAACTAGGCTTATTTATAAGTTAAATTAACTAGTTTCCCATTCTGTCTACAGTTACCCTAACGGTCTAGAATGGGTGTGTCACAGTGACTATGATGGTTTATCGTGAGGCCGTTACAGTAATGTAACGCTCCATAGATGGTGCGTCAGAGACAACAGAGAACTTCAAACACCAAAGAAGGTGTGACGACGTATAGTAAGGCCGTTACAGTCTGTGACGGTCTAAGTATGATGCGTTAGAGTCCCTGCTAACAGTATAAAGAAATTAAACGACTATGATTTAAAACCATGTCATGTTTGAAAAAGATTTAACTACTCCAATCATGACAAACCGAAGTAAAGGTCATCTAGATGCATAGGTTGCAGTGAATTGACAAGATAATATCTTTGATCTTTGATTAGGGCTAAGAATTTGTATGTATGCATGAACCCACTAAAACATGAAATTCATAGCCTATAATGCATGAAATCAAGTACAATCAGAGGGCTTTTATCCCTAACAAGATGTTGAAAGGATCGGTGCGATGGATACAGAGGGGGGTGAATGTATCCATCTACAAAATTGCCCAAATTAAAACCTTAGAACACTCAGAGATGTGAATTGATAACAAGTTCAGTTCTACCAAGACTGAAATATTGTGAAGTGTTCAACCAAATAGTAACTGTGCAATCAAAAAGCTCAATGTGAATTTCTTTCAAAGACTTAACTTGCACAATCAATGAACTTACTTCGGTACTAAATCGAACTCAAGCATTCATCAACCGTGAATGAAAAGCAATTAAATCATGATCCTAACCATGCATCTAGCGGAAGCTAAGGAAGGCAATCAACCCACTGCACATATAATTTTTTAGGTGGTTCGGTCCACAGACCTACGTCCACCCCTCACTCCAAACCGGAGTGAGGCTTCCACTAGCAAAAGCTAGAACCGCAGACTCAGTCTGCAAACAGGTGCTGCCTAACAGCTTGACCAGGGGAACAACCTCCCCTCTTCCTCCAGACTGGAGGGAAACCACTAGTGACTACCCGTCAGTAGCAACCAGAGACCGAAGTCTCTCTTCCTCCACCCAGGAGGGAACCCACAAGTGAAACCCAGCCACTTGCAACTGGAGACACCAGGTCTCCCTTCTCCTGAGTCCACAGGAGGAACCTGACCTCAAACCAGAGAATCGGGAGAACAACGATGATCAGATAAAAAAAAAATAAGAAATGATAAAAATCACAGCGACTGAAAGCTGGAAATGAAACACACAATGTGGCTCTCGCAGGACCTGACTGGCCTGGATTTGATCCACGGTCCAGTAGGGACTAATCTTCTGATGAAGCTTCTTTTCTTCTTCACGAGCTCTCTATCTCTCTTTCTCTTTCTCTTTTTCT
This sequence comes from Amorphophallus konjac, assembly GCA_022559845.1. Taxonomy (NCBI): domain Eukaryota; kingdom Viridiplantae; phylum Streptophyta; class Magnoliopsida; order Alismatales; family Araceae; genus Amorphophallus; species Amorphophallus konjac. The sequence goes on along the minus strand of CM040118.1, from coordinate 378,589,009 downwards.
TCTTCTGCTTTCATACTCTGCCTCTCTTTTTCTTCTCTGCTCTTCTCTTCTCTCTAACTGTCATTCTTTTTCTCTCGATCCTCACGAGCTCTCTCTCTCTCTTTCCTTTTCTTCTGCAACTTCTCTTTTCTTCTTTTCTTCACTCTTTTTCTTCTTCTGGATCGTGCAGACTCTGTCTCTGCTTCTGCTTCGATTAGTCTTCTTCTAAGGAAGAAGCTTAGTATATATAGCAGCAGCAGGTAGGGCGTGTGCTCTCCACAGTTCCCGCCCAATCGCCTTGACCACGTGGCAGCATCTCAGCCTGCTGCACTACACGTGTCACAATCTGGTCACCTCGTCCATCCTTGGATCACGAGCCAATCATTTATCTTTGCAAAGAGTCCCTATCAGTCAGTCGAAGAGAATTATCAGTTTAAGGTTGAAACCTTGTACATAGTTTATGAAGGCAACGCTGAAGCATGTACATACTTCATGTATGCAAGACTATGGCATGTACTGACTTTGTGAATGCAAAGCTAAAGCATGTACAGACTTCACGTATGCAAGGCTATGGCATGTACAGACTTTGAACGTGTGTAATGTAGTGTGCATGCAGTGAAGTATGTACATTGAAAGTGGATGCACAGTCGTGCCATCAACAAATGTATGGACTTAGTGTGTGTAGTGTAGAGTGCATCTAAGCAAGGTATGAACATTACAATTGGATGCACTAACATGCCAAATGAATGTGCAGACTCAACGTGCACCATTGCGCAGACTTACTAAAATGATGTATGAGCACAGCAACACACAATGTGCAGACTTCGTGCAATGCATGAAGCAATGTATAGACTTAGAGCGAAGGAGTGCACAAATGCAGATAGCAAGGTATATACATTACAAATGGATGCACTGACATGCCAAATGAATGTACAGACTCTACATGTAACAATGTGTAGACTTAGTTTTTGTGCAGCTAGCCAATGTATAGACTTGGCATTTGTGCAGCTAGCCGTTGAATAGAATTTGCATTATGAAGCACATAGGCTGTACATACTTGATAGCATGCATTGATGTACAGACTTGACCATTTACGTGCATGAGAAAATAATGTATAGACTTGCTGTAATGACTGTATAGCCTATGCATGCGTGCTACATGAGACACTGAGTGAGACGCTAAGTGAGATTGACTTTAACAAGCAATGCATAGACTTTGATTTATGCACATGAGACGCTGAGTGAGACGGAGCAATATATAGACTTAGCCGATGCAATCATCACATGACCTTAGACGCTAAGTGAGACGATGGAGTTGTACATACTATACATATGATGTACAGACTTTATATGCATAAGTCACATGATGCAACAATGTATAGACTTGAAATCAAGAGATGCACCATGTAAAGACTTTGCGTGCAAGACACTGTATATGCATGAACGATGTATAGATGAGTGCACAAACTATATGCTCAATGCAATCGTGCTATGGCATGCAGCTACTGTTAATGCACCGAGGTCATATGACAGATGAACACTTAAAGCAAATGATGCATAGACCTTAAACCATGACTCATAGTATGTCATTATCAAAACTAGGGTTCTAACATTCTCCCCCTTTTTGATTATGACAATACTATGAGTCATGTGTGCTTATTCACACAACCATTTTATTTCATCATTTCTTCAGACAAACATATCTATGACTCATACCAATTTCTCCCCCTTTGTTATTATCAAAAAGAACAATGGGGAGGTATGAATGCAGAGATGCAGATGTAACAAGAAATTCAAGAACTCCCCCTAAATATATGAATGCAAGCACACAATTCTCCCCCTTTAAGAATTTCTATGCAGCATGATTCATATGACAAGGAAGCTCCCCCTGAAAAAAATGGAATCTTATGAGATGGATGAGAAGGAGACCATAGTGGCAATTAAAGATAAATTCTGGTCATGAAGAATCAAGGACAGTGAGCAAAAGAATTTCAAATAAGCTCCAAACACAAGTGATTCAACAGGATTTTCAAGGAGATACCAATCTCATAAATCCAAAACATATTTTTTCAAAGTCTTCCATTATAAGGGCTTATGAATGAACTTTATTGATCAGCATGGTTTAAACATGATATATGCAAAGTTAGTCAATAAGATTCTGTATTTATATCTAAAATCATGGTTTAATAAAAATGAACCAAGCCCTCATATTTATATCTTGATTAACCTCCCTTTCTCTTACACAATCAAATTTATTGACTTCTTTCAGAATTACATTCACTAGTATTGAGATCAAGTAATAATGAAGTCATGTGATTTTATATAGGGTTATAGTAATTTGATTTTTGCATCAATATTCAAATATTACAGTTTGTTCAACAGATTTTCATGCTACAAATTTTACGAGCACTCTAGTTCAGCGCACACCTTGTAACTAGAGGATATACGTTGATCAGACGCCAATATTCATACGCACTTAGTGTGACTAACAGTCATGCTTTATATTAACAGAGTTAACATTTACACCTCATGACATACCTCAACTCATTTCTTTGATGAGTGAGATGTATTTCTCAGTGTGCATGCTATTGCTCTGCCAGATTATCAATCATTCTTAAGAAGAGTTAACTATGGCACCTCATGACACAGTCCTTTTGACATAGTTTCTCAGTGACCAAAGTCATTGCTCTGACAACTATTTACCCTTTAGACATTTCAGAAAGCTCATTTGCTCCAAATCAATACTAATTTCATGTACTTAACCAAATAAAGCCATGTATTCAATAGTGCAGATTTCAGATATTTTTACAAGACACAACATGAAACAGTTGGTTAAAGTTTATTAAAAACATGATTCAGATATTTTTAAGAGATTTAAAGACAAACTCAATGGATACATTAAACTTAAACCAGCTGAGTTATTTCAGATATTCATAAAATCGTATAATAGAAGATTCCTAGTTCAAGTGTTTTCAGATTTATGATCGAGACATGCCCCATTGAAATCTTCATGAATGGCTGATAGAAGAGATCCATCAACAATAAGTGATTTTGAAGCCCAGTGTTTTCAGATATGATCAAGGTTTATCAATAGAATCAATAAAAAGGATATGCACCCCAAGCAAGATATCAGGAGGTCAGGCATGCTTCAGGATCTTCAAGGTTAATATGCAATGAATTCTGACATAAGAGTATGCAATTGACAACCTGTATGCAATGCATTAACTCCCCCTGACAATATGCATTCAATCAATCTTTTTGGCATTTTTAATGTAATGAAATGTAATGTAATTAACTACATGTATGCAAAGACATGCAAAGACTCAACAAACTCCCCCTGAAAATATGCAATGTTTGCAATGAGGGCTGAACATATGACTATGTGACTCATGCTCATACAGACTGCCCTAACAAGCAATATGACCCATGATACCATATGATAGGACCATCTCACACATAGTAAGAACCTCCAGACAGATTTCACCTGCCTTTTAGTAGCTTACCATTTAATATACCATAATAGTCATGTATGTCAATGCAATACCAACAGTCCTAAGTGCATCAGATTTTCAATGACTATATGTCAAATGCAAATCATGTGAAATTCAGGTGTTTTCAGATAATTCTTAATCAGGCAATGTTTATCAACATAGTTGAGTGCAAAACATAAATTCGGATGAGGAGAGTTCGGAGAATTCAAATTTTGACAATGCAGATGATGAATGAATGTGCAAAAATAGATTTAACATGCTATGAAGCAATCAAAGATAGAGAATTTTGAATGACAGGAGTTTAACATGACATACCTGGTAAATGTAGAACTGGGGTTTTCATTCTTGAATGCCTTGGTTTATTACCCCTTTTATTTATCAACTTCCAAGGCATACCTGCAACAGACACATCATCTTGATGCAAAAGGTACCCAAGAGGTCTTGGGTCCTGAATTAACAGTGACACCTTTGGCAGGTGTTCTATGCAAATTTTTAGCTTGATGATCATCAAATTTTATCAGAGAATAACCATCCATTAAATGTCCAGATTTACCATAATGATAGCAAGATGCAGCAGATTTCAGATTTGATTTATGCACATTCTTATTAGCATGAATTCTATGTGCATATGCATGAAAATTTTTGTTAACAGAATTGAAATTCTGTTTACCAAACCAGTCTTGCTTTGGTATCCTGCCAGCCAACAGGTTGCAGCCTTGTGACCTGGCTTTCCACATTTAAAATATAGAGAAGAACTCATTCTGTTAAAATTCTCATAAAATGCATGTCTTTTTGCAGGGATTTTAGCAGGTTTGGAGTTAAATGTTCTCCTCTTTACATGCCAACAATTTGCAACAATGTGGCCCAATTTGCCACAATGAAAGCAATGGAGTTTTCTTTTAGGAGTTGCATGATATTTAGCATGGAGTTGTTTGTCATGCATTCCTACAGCAGCTAGATCATCTAATTTCATTTGTCTACACTCATGCATGATATGACCTCTCTCATGACAATAGAAGCAATGAATTCTATTTATTTGAACAAAAGAGGGTTTCTTAACATGAGAATTTCTAGCATGTACTTTATCAACATTCAGATCATCCTTTTTCAGCATAAGACAATTGTCCATGAAGTGACCATGCTTGCCACATTAATGACAAGAATCATTATTGGATTTATTTAAAGCATGGCTTTTATCAATTAAGTTCTTGGCATGCAGATTGTTCCTTTTATTTTTCAGTGGTTTTTGTTTTTCAGTTGTAGTAGACTATTTTGGGGATTGTCTTGAGGTTCCAGCTACTTTAGAGTTTTGAATAAAATCGGTGTACAGTTGGTTCCTCTTGACCTGCTTATTTTTAGAGATGTTGCCAGTCCCCTTTCTTTGACCACTTACATTATCTTCCAGAGGCATTTTCATTTTGCCTTTATCCTTCACAAATTTAGACATGCAATTGTTCAATTCAGTTACCTCAGATTGTAGAGAAGAAATTTTGAGTTCTGAATTAGTCAACTCTTCCTCACATGAGATATTTTTTTTCTGCATGGCATCATTCAAATTTTTAACAATTTCTAGTTCCTGTTTCAGTTTCAATTCATTCTCAAATTGAATTTCCTTATCAGCAGATTTTTCTTTCTCGACAGCCAGAAGCCTCTCTGATATAACAACATTTAAGACCATGAGTTTCTTGTTTTATTCTTTTAGACATTTATTCTCCTCAATCATTTGTTCATTCTGAACTATTTCATCAATTAGGATTTGATCATTTCCTAATGAATTCAGCTCATTCTCTAGTTCAGAAATCTTAACAGTAAGTTCATTATTTTTATTTTTCAGCACAGAAATTTGTTCTTTATGCTTACCAAGTTCAGCTTGATTTTCTTGTTTAAGCCTTTTAGCCTTTTCATTTTCAAGCTTCAGTTGATTCATTTCTGAGCCTGTATTTTCAGCTTCTTCCAATTGCTTCTTATAGTTCTGAATATCAATCAGATAAGCATCATGAGATTGTTTCAATTTTGAGCAATTTTCACATGATAAATCAGAACAACTTTGATCAATCTTTTTCTTTAATCTTTTATTTTTAGATTTTATTTTTCTATACTTTTCATACAATTCAGCATACATTTCCTTTAAATCATCAAAGGTCATTTCGTGAGAATCAGATTCAGAATTTACTTGATCTTCTTATTCATTGCTTGAGGTACTTCCTCTTATCGTAAGACATTTCTGATTCTCATGAAATGTGATCACTGAATCCCAGATTTCCATCGCAGTCCTACATGTAAGAATAGAGGAAATGACATTAACGTCTACAGCATTCTTCAGAATGTCCCGAACTCTTATATTCTCACTGTTCAATTGTTTATCCTTCTGGGACCATTTACTCTTCTCTCGAGGCAAAACATGTGGACCATATTCAATGAGATTCCACAGTTTGGGATCTATAGAGTTTATAAAACTACATAGACTACGTGACCATTTCTTGAAGTTAGAACCATCAAAAACTACCGGTGATGCCATTATAAAGCAATGGAATAGACTCAGATCAATGAGCAAGAAAGCAGTATCAGAAGAATGCACCGCACTGGAACTGTAAAGCACGAAATCAAATCAGCAGGATCCTCTGCAGATCGTTGGATCTAGAAGTCAGAGACCGCTCTGATACCAAATGAAAGGATCGGTGCGATGGATACAGAGGGGGGTGAATGTATCCATCTACAAAATTGCCCAAATTAAAACCTTAGAACACTCAGAGATGTGAATTGATAACAAGTTCAGTTCTACCGAGACTAAAATATTGTGAAGTGTTCAACCAAACAGTAACTGTACAATCAAACAGCTCAATGTGAATTTCTTTTGAAGACTTAACTTGCACAATCAGTGAACTTACTTCGGTACTAAATCGAACTCAAGCATTCATCAACCGTGAATGAAAAGAAATTAAATTGTGATCTGAACCATGCATCTAGCGGAAGCTAAGGAAGGCAATCAACCCACTGCACAGATGATTTTTTAGGTGGTTCGGTCCACAGACCTACGTCCACCCCTCACTCCAAACCAGAGTGAGGCTTCCACTAGCAAAAGCTAGAACTGCAGACATAGTCTGCAAACAGGTGCTGCCTAACAGCTTGACCAGGGGAACAACCTCCCCTCTTCCTCCAGACAGGAGGGAAACCACTAGTGACTACCCGTCACTAGCAACCAGAGACCAAAGTCTCTCTTCCTCCACCCAGGATGGAACCCACAAGTGACACCCAACCACTTACAACCGGAGACACCAGGTCTCCCTTCTCCTGAGTCCACAGGAGGAACCCAACCTCAAACCAGAGAATCGGAAGAACAACGATGATCAGATAAATAAAGAAAAACAAGAAATGATAAAAATCACAGTGACTGAAAGCTGGAAATGAAACACACAATGTGGCTCTCGCAGGAGCTGACTGGCCTGGATTTGATCCATGGTCTAGTAGGGACTAATCTTCTGATGAAGCTTCTTTTCTTCTTTACGAGCTCTCTATCTCTCTTTCTCTTTTTCTTTTTCTTCTTCTGCTTTCATACTCTGCCTCTCTTTTTCTTCTCTGCTCTTCTCTTCTCTCTCACTGTCATTCTTTTTCTCTCGATCCTCACGAGCTCTCTCTCTCTTTCCTTTTCTTCTGCAACTTCTCTTTTCTTCTCTTCTTCACTCTGTTTCTTCTTCTGGATCGTGCAGACTCTGTCTCTGCTTCTGCTTCGATCAGTCTTCTTCTGAGGAAGAAGCCTAGTATATATAGCAGCAGCAGGTAGGGCGTGTGCTCTCCACAGTTCCCGCCCAATCGCCTTGACCACGTGGCAGCATCTCAGCCTGCTGCACTACACATGTCACAATCTGGTCACCTCGTCCATCCTTGGATCACGAGCCAATCATTAATCTTTGCAAAGAGTTATTGTCAGTCAGTCGAAGAGAATTATCAGTTTAAGGTTGAAACATTGTACAGACTTTATGAAGGTAACGCTGAAGCATGTACAAACTTCATGTATGCAAGACTATGGCATGTACAGACTTTGTGAATGTAAAGCTAAAGTATGTACAGACTTCACGTATGCAAGGCTATGGCATGTACAGACTTTGAACGTGTGTAATGTAGTGTGCATGCAGTGAAGTATGTACATTGAAAGTGGATGCACAGTCGTGCCGTCAACAAATGTATGGACTTAGTGTGTGTAGTGTAGAGTGCATCTAAGCAAGGTATGAACATTACAATTGGATGCACTAACATGCCAAATGAATGTGTAGACTCAACGTGCACCATTGTAGACTCAACGTGCACCATTGTGCAGACTTACAAAAATGATGTATGAGCATAGCAACACACAATGTGCAGACTTTGTGCAATGCAAGAAGCAATGTATAGACTTAGAGCGAAGGAGTGCACAAATGCAGATAGGAAGGTATATACATTACAAATGGATGCACTGACATGCCAAATGAATGTACAGACTATACATGTAACAATGTGTAGACTTAGTGTTTGTGCAGCTAGCCAATGTATAGACTTGGCGTTTGTGCAGCTAGCCATTGAATAGACTTTGCATTATGAAGCACACAGGCTGTACATACTTGATAGCATACATTGATGTACAGACTTGACCGTTTACATGCATGAGAAAACAATGTACAGACTTGCTGTAATGACTGTATAGACTCTGCATGCGTGCTACATGAGACGCTGAGTGAGACGCTAAGTGAGATTGACTTTAACAAGCAATGCATAGACTTTGATTTATGCACATGAGACGCTGAGTGAGACGGAGCATAGACTTAGCCGATGCAATGTTCACACGACCTTAGAGGCTAAGTGAGACGATGGAGTTGTACGGACTATGCATGTAGCAACCCTAATCAATGAATAATTGAAATGAATTAAAACATATATATTACAGAAGTAATATATATAAAAGGAATAGGGTTAATTGGACGAAATAAAACAAATTAAAAATAACGCCTCTTATTAGGGCGTTAATTCAAAAAGAAACGCCTCTATCAAAGGCGTGACTAAAGAAAGGACGCCCACACGTGCGGTCGTCAACTCTCACGACCAAATAGGCAAGTAAAAGAAACGCCCATATATGGGGCGTGTTTCAAAAACAAGGAACGCCCTTATCCAAGACGTTTCTTAAGAAACGACCTGAACTAGGTCGTTAATAAAAGAATCGACGCCCTTACCTAAGGCGTTAATTAAAGAATACACGCCCTGACCAAAGGCGTTAATTCAGTTCGTGACTCGTTCGAACCCAGAGCTTATCCAGGGAAAGATTAACCTAATCTAGTAAGTGTCTATTAGAGTAAGGACTCTATTGGGGATATGTTACCCTCAATCAAACACTACTTTTAATAGGACTTCCATAACCCTATAAATAATCTACTGCTCGAACCCGTGAACGCTATTTGGCGTTCGAGTTCTCTGAAGGTAATTACAGAGCAATAGCTCTTCCTTCCCTCTGTCCCTTTTTGATTTGGTGGACGGTCATTAATTCGACTTCTTCCTTCTTCCAGGTTGAAGAAGCATTGGGGTTGTGAAGAACAAAGGTAATAATCTTTCCTTTACCTTCGGTCAGGTATTATGAAGAAAATATTAATGTTTCTTCGTATTTCTCTGTAGGAAGTTCAGTCGAAAGGGGTTCATCAGTTGAACATAAAGACTTCTTCCTGTTGATACGGCTGAAGTTATTGGTTGCTGTTTAAGCAACAGAGTTTTCTCCCTTCTTCATATCAATCTGCAAATCGTCATCTCCAAATCAACTCTTAAAGGTAGGATTTTCTCAAGTTACTGTAGCCCAAATGAAATTAATGCAAGATATATATATATATATATAAGCATGTCATGCATATGATTATTATAGTTTTCACGCGTTTTCTGAAATATTTTGAAAGAAACGCCCTTGATTAGGGCGCTAATTTAAAAGAAACGACCATACTAGTGGTCGTCAATTTAATATTTGACGCCCTCTACGCAGGCGTTAATTTCATAAGAATCGCATGTGATTAATAATTGATCCTGTTTAAAAATTACAATACATATGAAATATTGATTTTTAATATCTTGCATGACTCTGTGAATTCCTGTTAAATTTTACTGCCATGACATGTCTCCTGTCTCTCGAAATATTATTTATTAAAATATCGTAAATCCCTTGAAATTCACGACTTGGACAAAGTCGTTTTCCATATTCTAACGCCCCAGTACAAGGCGTGAATATTAAAAGTAACGCCCCTTCCTAGGGCGTGTATCTGTTAAAAACCTGAAATTCACATATTCTGTAAAATGGAATTGGAAAGTAACGCCCCTTCCAAGGGCGCGTTTTTGATAAATTTCTGAGAATAATTATATCCTGTCGAATATGTAAATGATGAGACGCCTGCCCCTGCAGTCGTCAACTTTTAAGAAACGCCCCCAGGAAAGGCGTGTTTTTGATAAATTAATGAAATAATGGAAATTCTGCAAATTGGCAATATATGTAAACGCCCTTCAGTTAGGCGTTAATTACTTGAGACACGACTTGACCTAAGTCGTTATTTTACTGTAAACTGATTTTTCCTCTGATTTGCTAACCGATGGTTTATATATTATACATATATATATATATCGGCACTATTCTCCACTCCGTGAGTATAGTCCCACGTTTCATGTTGATTTATCGATCACACTCAACTCTCATTGACATACAAGCTCTCCATTGGACATTCCGTTCCTTTGGACTAGCAAGTTAGTCATAGAGACCTCCGTAAGACTCCTCGTAGCCTTGGATTCCCTCAAGGCCGACTGAGCTGGTTGTACCCTAAAAACCCATTACACAGTTTTTGCCATGTCAATCTAAAGAAACATGGTATACCGGCCCTTATGATTATACAAAGAGTATATCATAAGAAATTCTTAATGGGATGATGATATCATGCCATATCATGTCGTTCTTGTAAACCTCAATTCTATGATAAGAATGAGGGTATCTTACCTTTGATATACTGTTCATGTGGACCTCAATTCTATATAAAGAATGTCCATAATGATTTGTCATGGTACCTAAGTTAAGGAACCATAATCTACCTAGTTTTACCGACATCGTGATTATACCGTTATTATCGCCATTCTATGTCCTTTGTCATATTTTGGACTCTATTCTATCAAAGTTGTCATACGTATCTACAAGCTTGATTATTGAAATTCTATATTGGCTATATAAACAAGAGTGGATGTCAAAACACATGATAAATGCCTGCGCATATAGGGCCCGATCTGGTCCTGGGAGGAGCACCCGAAAGTACTTGTGCCCATGGGAGTTAAAATGATAAGGTATCTGGCATTATACCGAGTACTTGACTTGCTTGATTGGACATTCCACACACATCTTGTACTTGACTCGTACTTGACATGAAATGAAATGCGTGGCCCGAAAAAGGGTAATTTACTTGCTTGATACATGATAGCCAAAGTTCTTGACATGACTTGTTAAATGTACTTGCTTGAATATCTTGAATATACTTGTCATCTTGTTGGAAGTTCATGATTAAGTTCATCTTATTTCTTTGATATTACATTCTCTCTATCTTGTCGTTTCATGCGAGCATGCATAGCTTTATTGCATCCATGAAAATGTAATTACTTAAACCACTTGCTAGTACTTGAGATATAATTTCCTACTGAGCGTTCGCTCATTCCGTTTGTCCCTTTGTACTTTTCAGGTAAGTCCGACGACGATGGAAGTCAATCGGATGGGAATTGTCAAGAGTGAAGAGATAGAGATTCTCCAAGTGTCATCTAGTCTTTTCTATAGTTTCTTGAGTCAAATATGTATTCTTTTCCTTTTTATTAAACAGAGTATTGGATTTGTAATAGTCTATCCATTATGAAATAAAGGATTGGGTTATCTTGCTATTTTGCGCATCTCTGTCTTTGTGTCGAATACACGACCACTCTGATTGACATGATTGATATAGACACGTCGCGCATCTCCGGGTATCTTCCGCGCTCGGGGCGTGACAGTCTTTGTGGTATCAGAGCCTAAGGTATTCAATTCCTAGGAAACCCAAGTCCAAGGATAGGTTTCAAAACCTTTAACCAAGTGAGAGTGGGTAGAACCAAGGGTTAAATGATCAATGAGTCCTTTATAAGATCATAGTGATATAATACTAACATAGCTATTGTAATTGTAGGATAATGGCTGCCGAACGTGCTCAATGGCGCAACATGCAGCGTACCCTTCAAGGGATGACCCAAGTGCTACAACAGGTAGCACAAGGTGGTGCTCCACGAGCTGGAAGCTTACACCAAGCATTCAAGAATATGAATCCCCCGAAGTTCATGGGATCGACCGATCCAGACGATGCCGAGCATTGGGTTCGGGAGATTGAACGTATATTCCGTGTCATGCAATGCACGGATCAGGACAAAGTCTTATTAGCTACTTTCCAGTTAGAAAAGGATGCTAGATGCTGGTGGGAGTCGATTGAAGCTACTATTGACCCAACTCAAGTTACATGGGGTGAATTCGTTGAATATTTCAACGCCAAATATTTCTCTGATAGGGTCCAGGAAAGGAAGGCCGCCGAATTTGCCGCATTAAAGCAAAGATCTTTATCGGTGGCTGATTATGAAGCACAGTTCTCTAGACTGTCTAGATATGCTAAGCATTTAATTGGCACGGAAAAGATGAAAGCCCGTAGATTTCTTAATGGGCTTAGGCCCCACTACATTACTCAACTGGCGCCTATGGATATTCAAGTTTATACTGAAATAGTGCGCCGAGCTCAGTTGCTTGAAGATGCCACGGAACTATCTGATAGGATCCGTGGGAAAGACAAAAAGGAGCAAGTCACAAGTTCGGGTTCTTTTAAACCCAACTTTAAGAAGAGGCCCAATAATGGAGGTTCTTCCTCTCAAGATCAGAAGTACAAGAAATCCAAGCCTTTCTCTATCACCACTACCCCTTCAAACGTAGTATGCAAGCATTGTGACAAGGCTGGTCACAAAACAGAAGAATGCTGGAGGAAATTAGGAGCATGTCTCCGTTGTGGGAGTCGTGAACATCGGATTCCCGATTGTCCATTAATGAATGACCAAGACGGTGAGGGTAAACGCCCAGTGACAAGGAACGCGCGTCTTCATGCAATCCAAGAGACCGAACCAGAAGAAGAAGGCGGATTGGTGGAAGGTACATTAAAAATTTGTTCCAAATATGCACATGTCTTATTTGATACGGGTGCATCGCATTCCATTATTTCCAAGAAGTTTGCTGACCCATTACCTCTAGAACCAGAATGGATGAAAATAGTGTTGTCTACTCCTCTCGGAAACGAGACGGATATCACGCATCATTACCAAAACTGTGAGGTGTTGGTTCGAGGAAAGAATTTTCCTATTGATCTCATCTGCTTAGATCTAAAAGAATATGATGTTATACTAGGAGCAGATTGGTTATCCAAATACCAGGCAACGGTTGATTGCCGTGATAGCAAGATTGTTTTCAAGGAATTTCCGGAACTGACTTATACTAGTCCTAAGAGTCGAAGCAAATCCCCTCTTATTTCGGCTCTTCGAGCAAGCAAGCTCGTCAGGAAAGGATGTGTATCCTTCCTTGCTTTTGTCACTAATAAAGAAGCTAAGGAAACCAAGATAGAAGACGTTCAAGTAGTACGAGAATTCCCAGACGTATTTCCGGAAGAATTGCCGGGATTACCCCCGCAAAGAGATGTGGCCTTTACCATCGACTTAGTCCCTGGTGCTGGTCCGGTTTCAAAGGCACCATATAGAATGTCCCCTGCTGAACTCAAGGAGTTGAAGGAGCAGTTGATGGAACTAATCCGAAAAGGGTTTATTAGACCAAGTACTTCCCCGTGGGGAGCACCAGTCTTATTTGTAAAGAAGAAGGATGGATCCATGAGATTGTGTATTGACTATCGACAGTTGAATCATCTTACTATCAAGAACAAGTATCCACTGCCGAGAATCGATGAATTGTTTGATCAGATTTCAGGATCCAAATATTTCTCCAAGATTGATCTCCGGTCGGGATATCATCAATTAAGGATCAAGGATGATGACATTCACAAGACCGCATTCAGAAGCAGGTATGGCCATTACGAATTTGTTGTTATGCCTTTTGGACTAACAAATGCCCCTGCTGCCTTTATGCAGTTAATGAATAGCATATTCAGGCCTTACTTGGATCAATTCATAGTAGTCTTCATCGATGATATATTGATATATTCTAAGACTAAGGAAGAACATGAAGAGCATTTGAGGATTGCATTGCAAGTCTTGAGGACAAATCAATTATATGCTAAACTCAGCAAATGCGAGTTCTGGCTTGAAGAAGTGGCTTTTCTCGGACATGTCATATCCAAGGACGGTTTATCTGTGGATCCGTCAAAAGTTGAAGCTGTGAGAGACTGGGAGAGACCCACTAACGCAAGCGAGATCAGAAGTTTCTTAGGTCTTGCAGGCTATTATCGGCGATTTATCAAAGATTTCTCTAAGATCGCCGTACCACTTACAAGATTAACTCGTAAGGAGATCCGATATGAATGGAGTGAGGAATGTGAAAGCAGTTTCCAAACTCTCAAGGATCATCTCACCACAGCTCCGGTCTTAGCCCTACCAATTGAAGGAGAGAAATTCGAGGTCTACACTGATGCTTCTGGCATTGGCCTCGGATGTGTTCTAATGCAACATGGGAAGGTCATAGCATACTCTTCTCGTCAACTGAAGAAGCATGAGGAGAATTACCCCGTCCATGACTTGGAATTGGCCGCGGTAGTATTTGCCCTAAAGATATGGAGACACTATCTCTATGGGGTACAGTTTACTGTATACTCCGATCACAAAAGTCTCAAATATCTATTTTCACAAAAGGAGCTGAACATGAGACAAAGACGTTGGCTAGAATATCTCAAGGACTTCGACTTCAATATACAATTCCATCCCGGAAAGGGTAATTATGTTGCTGACGCCCTTAGTCGAAAGCCGAGAGCAAAGATAGCAAATTGTATGATACAAGAATGGAGGTTACTTGAACAATTCTCCGAGCTCAATATAAGCTTGGACACGGAATCCAAATTTGTCACACTATCCCATGTAAGCATACAGTCAGATTTGTTATCTGAGATACAAACACTTCAGGATGATGATCCTATGTTAATAGAAATCAAAGGCAGATTAGAAGGACAATCTGATTTTCAACTAACTTCTGATGGAAGATTATCGTTCAAAGATAGAACTTGTATACCCGATTGTCCGGAATTAAAGAAGAAGATCTTAGATGAAGCTCACAGATCAAGATACACTATTCATCCTGGATCAACTAAAATGTACCAAGATGTAAAGAGGAACTTTTGGTGGCCCAATATGAAAAGAGAAATAGCGGACTATGTATCACGCTGTCTCACATGCCAACAGGTCAAGGCGGAACATCAAAAGCCTGCGGGAAAACTACATCCTCTAGATATTCCTAAGTGGAAATGGGAGGATATTGGTATGGACTTCATCATGGGTTTGTCTAAATCTAAAGGAGGACATGATGGAATCTGGGTTATCATTGACCGATTGACTAAATCGGCACATTTCTTGCCAATCAAAAGCCGATGGTCGATTGATGTGCTAGCTGCACTATACATTAAAGAAATAGTCAGGATACATGGAATTCCTGTCTCAATCGTGTCTGATAGGGATCCCCGTTTTACTTCTCATTTTTGGAAGGGATTACAACATTCGTTGGGGACAAGGCTCAACTTTAGTACTGCTTTCCACCCACAAACGGATGGTCAGACCGAGCGAACTAATCAAGTTGTTGAAGATATGCTGAGAGCATGCATTATTGACTTTGGAGGAAGCTGGCATGACCACTTACCTTTAGTTGAATTTGCATATAATAATAGCTACCAAGCTAGTATCCAAATGGCACCTTTCGAAGCCTTATACGGAAGGAGTTGCCGATCTCCCATATGTTGGAACGAAGTTGGAGAAAAAAACTATTAGGTCCAGACATGGTAAGGGATACAACCGAGAAGATACAAGTAATCAGAGAAAGATTACAAGTTGCTCAGACAAGGCAAAAGGCTTATGCTGATACCAGGAGAAGAGATCTTGAATTCCAGGTTGGAGATCATGTATTTCTTAAAATATCCCCTGGACGTGGCATACGAAGATTTGGTGTTAAGGGCAAGCTTACGCCAAGATTCATCGGACCATTTGAGGTACTCGAAAGAGTTGGCGAGGTTGCTTATCGCATCGCGTTGCCTCCTCAGTTGTCCGAGGTACACAATGTATTTCACATATCTATGTTGAAGAAGTATGTGCACGATCCGTCACATATTATTGAGCATGGAGATCTGGTGATCCAGAAAGATCTCACATATGAACAAAGGCCTTTAAAGATATTAGATCGAGAAATACGAGCTCTAAGGAATAAGGTTATTCCCATGATCAAGGTGCAATGGAATAAGAATCCTGAACGCGAAGCGACATGGGAGACCGAGGAATCTATGAAGAAACGATTTCCCGAGTTATTCTAAGAGGTATATGTCCTACACTCTCCGCGTGTATAATTATATATATATTGAATTTGGGGACCAAATTCTTTTTAAGTGGGGGAGGGTGTAGCAACCCTAATCAATGAATAATTGAAATGAATTAAAACATATATATTACAGAAGTAATATATATAAAAGGAATAGGGTTAATTGGACGAAATAAAACAAATTAAAAATAACGCCTCTTATTAGGGCGTTAATTCAAAAAGAAACGCCTCTATCAAAGGCGTGACTAAAGAAAGGACGCCCACACGTGCGGTCGTCAACTCTCACGACCAAATAGGCAAGTAAAAGAAACGCCCATATATGGGGCGTGTTTCAAAAACAAGGAACGCCCTTATCCAAGACGTTTCTTAAGAAACGACCTGAACTAGGTCGTTAATAAAAGAATCGACGCCCTTACCTAAGGCGTTAATTAAAGAATACACGCCCTGACCAAAGGCGTTAATTCAGTTCGTGACTCGTTCGAACCCAGAGCTTATCCAGGGAAAGATTAACCTAATCTAGTAAGTGTCTATTAGAGTAAGGACTCTATTGGGGATATGTTACCCTCAATCAAACACTACTTTTAATAGGACTTCCATAACCCTATAAATAATCTACTGCTCGAACCCGTGAACGCTATTTGGCGTTCGAGTTCTCTGAAGGTAATTACAGAGCAATAGCTCTTCCTTCCCTCTGTCCCTTTTTGATTTGGTGGACGGTCATTAATTCGACTTCTTCCTTCTTCCAGGTTGAAGAAGCATTGGGGTTGTGAAGAACAAAGGTAATAATCTTTCCTTTACCTTCGGTCAGGTATTATGAAGAAAATATTAATGTTTCTTCGTATTTCTCTGTAGGAAGTTCAGTCGAAAGGGGTTCATCAGTTGAACATAAAGACTTCTTCCTGTTGATACGGCTGAAGTTATTGGTTGCTGTTTAAGCAATAGAGTTTTCTCCCTTCTTCATATCAATCTGCAAATCGTCATCTCCAAATCAACTCTTAAAGGTAGGATTTTCTCAAGTTACTGTAGCCCAAATGAAATTAATGCAAGATATATATATATATATATAAGCATGTCATGCATATGATTATTATAGTTTTCACGCGTTTTCTGAAATATTTTGAAAGAAACGCCCTTGATTAGGGCGCTAATTTAAAAGAAACGACCATACTAGTGGTCGTCAATTTAATATTTGACGCCCTCTACGCAGGCGTTAATTTCATAAGAATCGCATGTGATTAATAATTGATCCTGTTTAAAAATTACAATACATATGAAATATTGATTTTTAATATCTTGCATGACTCTGTGAATTCCTGTTAAATTTTACTGCCATGACATGTCTCCTGTCTCTCGAAATATTATTTATTAAAATATCGTAAATCCCTTGAAATTCACGACTTGGACAAAGTCGTTTTCCATATTCTAACGCCCCAGTACAAGGCGTGAATATTAAAAGTAACGCCCCTTCCTAGGGCGTGTATCTGTTAAAAACCTGAAATTCACATATTCTGTAAAATGGAATTGGAAAGTAACGCCCCTTCCAAGGGCGCGTTTTTGATAAATTTCTGAGAATAATTATATCCTGTCGAATATGTAAATGATGAGACGCCTGCCCCTGCAGTCGTCAACTTTTAAGAAACGCCCCCAGGAAAGGCGTGTTTTTGATAAATTAATGAAATAATGGAAATTCTGCAAATTGGCAATATATGTAAACGCCCTTCAGTTAGGCGTTAATTACTTGAGACACGACTTGACCTAAGTCGTTATTTTACTGTAAACTGATTTTTCCTCTGATTTGCTAACCGATGGTTTATATATTATACATATATATATATATATCGGCACTATTCTCCACTCCGTGAGTATAGTCCCACGTTTCATGTTGATTTATCGATCACACTCAACTCTCATTGACATACAAGCTCTCCATTGGACATTCCGTTCCTTTGGACTAGCAAGTTAGTCATAGAGACCTCCGTAAGACTCCTCGTAGCCTTGGATTCCCTCAAGGCCGACTGAGCTGGTTGTACCCTAAAAACCCATTACACAGTTTTTGCCATGTCAATCTAAAGAAAACATGGTACACCGGCCCTTATGATTATACAAAGAGTATATCATAAGAAATTCTTAATGGGATGATGATATCATGCCATATCATGTCGTTCTTGTAAACCTCAATTCTATGATAAGAATGAGGGTATCTTACCTTTGATATACTGTTCATGTGGACCTCAATTCTATATAAAGAATGTCCATAATGATTTGTCATGGTACCTAAGTTAAGGAACCATAATCTACCTAGTTTTACCGACATCATGATTATACCGTTATTATCGCCATTCTATGTCCTTTGTCATATTTTGGACTCTATTCTATCAAAGTTGTCATACGTATCTACAAGCTTGATTATTGAAATTCTATATTGGCTATATAAACAAGAGTGGATGTCAAAACACATGATAAATGTCTGCGCATATAGGGCCCGATCTGGTCCTGGGAGGAGCACCCGAAAGTACTTGTGCCCATGGGAGTTAAAATGATAAGGTATCTGGCATTATACCGAGTACTTGACTTGCTTGATTGGACATTCCACACACATCTTGTACTTGACTCGTACTTGACATGAAATGAAATGCGTGGCCCGAAAAAGGGTAATTTACTTGCTTGATACATGATAGCCAAAGTTCTTGACATGACTTGTTAAATGTACTTGCTTGAATATCTTGAATATACTTGTCATCTTGTTGGAAGTTCATGATTAAGTTCATCTTATTTCTTTGATATTACATTCTCTCTATCTTGTCGTTTCATGCGAGCATGCATAGCTTTATTGCATCCATGAAAATGTAATTACTTAAACCACTTGCTAGTACTTGAGATATAATTTCCTACTGAGCGTTCGCTCATTCCGTTTGTCCCTTTGTACTTTTCAGGTAAGTCCGACGACGATGGAAGTCAATCGGATGGGAATTGTCAAGAGTGAAGAGATAGAGATTCTCCAAGTGTCATCTAGTCTTTTCTATAGTTTCTTGAGTCAAATATGTATTCTTTTCCTTTTTATTAAACAGAGTATTGGATTTGTAATAGTCTATCCATTATGAAATAAAGGATTGGGTTATCTTGCTATTTTGCGCATCTCTGTCTTTGTGTCGAATACACGACCACTCTGATTGACATGATTGATATAGACACGTCGCGCATCTCCGGGTATCTTCCGCGCTCGGGGCGTGACAGTCTTTGTGGTATCAGAGCCTAAGGTATTCAATTCCTAGGAAACCCAAGTCCAAGGATAGGTTTCAAAACCTTTAACCAAGTGAGAGTGGGTAGAACCAAGGGTTAAATGATCAATGAGTCCTTTATAAGATCATAGTGATATAATACTAACATAGCTATTGTAATTGTAGGATAATGGCTGCCGAACGTGCTCAATGGCGCAACATGCAGCGTACCCTTCAAGGGATGACCCAAGTGCTACAACAGGTAGCACAAGGTGGTGCTCCACGAGCTGGAAGCTTACACCAAGCATTCAAGAATATGAATCCCCCGAAGTTCATGGGATCGACCGATCCAGACGATGCCGAGCATTGGGTTCGGGAGATTGAACGTATATTCCGTGTCATGCAATGCACGGATCAGGACAAAGTCTTATTAGCTACTTTCCAGTTAGAAAAGGATGCTAGATGCTGGTGGGAGTCGATTGAAGCTACTATTGACCCAACTCAAGTTACATGGGGTGAATTCGTTGAATATTTCAACGCCAAATATTTCTCTGATAGGGTCCAGGAAAGGAAGGCCGCCGAATTTGCCGCATTAAAGCAAAGATCTTTATCGGTGGCTGATTATGAAGCACAGTTCTCTAGACTGTCTAGATATGCTAAGCATTTAATTGGCACGGAAAAGATGAAAGCCCGTAGATTTCTTAATGGGCTTAGGCCCCACTACATTACTCAACTGGCGCCTATGGATATTCAAGTTTATACTGAAATAGTGCGCCGAGCTCAGTTGCTTGAAGATGCCACGGAACTATCTGATAGGATCCGTGGGAAAGACAAAAAGGAGCAAGTCACAAGTTCGGGTTCTTTTAAACCCAACTTTAAGAAGAGGCCCAATAATGGAGGTTCTTCCTCTCAAGATCAGAAGTACAAGAAATCCAAGCCTTTCTCTATCACCACTACCCCTTCAAACGTAGTATGCAAGCATTGTGACAAGGCTGGTCACAAAACAGAAGAATGCTGGAGGAAATTAGGAGCATGTCTCCGTTGTGGGAGTCGTGAACATCGGATTCCTGATTGTCCATTAATGAATGACCAAGACGGTGAGGGTAAACGCCCAGTGACAAGGAACGCGCGTCTTCATGCAATCCAAGAGACCGAACCAGAAGAAGAAGGCGGATTGGTGGAAGGTACATTAAAAATTTGTTCCAAATATGCACATGTCTTATTTGATACGGGTGCATCGCATTCCATTATTTCCAAGAAGTTTGCTGACCCATTACCTCTAGAACCAGAATGGATGAAAATAGTGTTGTCTACTCCTCTCGGAAACGAGACGGATATCACGCATCATTACCAAAACTGTGAGGTGTTGGTTCGAGGAAAGAATTTTCCTATTGATCTCATCTGCTTGGATCTAAAAGAATATGATGTTATACTAGGAGCAGATTGGTTATCCAAATACCAGGCAACGGTTGATTGCCGTGATAGCAAGATTGTTTTCAAGGAATTTCCGGAACTGACTTATACTAGTCCTAAGAGTCGAAGCAAATCCCCTCTTATTTCGGCTCTTCGAGCAAGCAAGCTCGTCAGGAAAGGATGTGTATCCTTCCTTGCTTTTGTCACTAATAAAGAAGCTAAGGAAACCAAGATAGAAGACGTTCAAGTAGTACGAGAATTCCCAGACGTATTTCCGGAAGAATTGCCGGGATTACCCCCGCAAAGAGATGTGGCCTTTACCATCGACTTAGTCCCTGGTGCTGGTCCGGTTTCAAAGGCACCATATAGAATGTCCCCTGCTGAACTCAAGGAGTTGAAGGAGCAGTTGATGGAACTAATCCGAAAAGGGTTTATTAGACCAAGTACTTCCCCGTGGGGAGCACCAGTCTTATTTGTAAAGAAGAAGGATGGATCCATGAGATTGTGTATTGACTATCGACAGTTGAATCATCTTACTATCAAGAACAAGTATCCACTGCCGAGAATCGATGAATTGTTTGATCAGATTTCAGGATCCAAATATTTCTCCAAGATTGATCTCCGGTCGGGATATCATCAATTAAGGATCAAGGATGATGACATTCACAAGACCGCATTCAGAAGCAGGTATGGCCATTACGAATTTGTTGTTATGCCTTTTGGACTAACAAATGCCCCTGCTGCCTTTATGCAGTTAATGAATAGCATATTCAGGCCTTACTTGGATCAATTCATAGTAGTCTTCATCGATGATATATTGATATATTCTAAGACTAAGGAAGAACATGAAGAGCATTTGAGGATTGCATTGCAAGTCTTGAGGACAAACCAATTATATGCTAAACTCAGCAAATGCGAGTTCTGGCTTGAAGAAGTGGCTTTTCTCGGACATGTCATATCCAAGGATGGTTTATCTGTGGATCCGTCAAAAGTTGAAGCTGTGAGAGACTGGGAGAGACCCACTAACGCAAGCGAGATCAGAAGTTTCTTAGGTCTTGCAGGCTATTATCGGCGATTTATCAAAGATTTCTCTAAGATCGCCGTACCACTTACAAGATTAAATCGTAAGGAGATCCGATATGAATGGAGTGAGGAATGTGAAAGCAGTTTCCAAACTCTCAAGGATCATCTCACCACAGCTCCGGTCTTAGCCCTACCAATTGAAGGAGAGAAATTCGAGGTCTACACTGATGCTTCTGGCATTGGCCTCGGATGTGTTCTAATGCAACATGGGAAGGTCATAGCATACTCTTCTCGTCAACTGAAGAAGCATGAGGAGAATTACCCCGTCCATGACTTGGAATTGGCCGCGGTAGTATTTGCCCTAAAGATATGGAGACACTATCTCTATGGGGTACAGTTTACTGTATACTCCGATCACAAAAGTCTCAAATATCTATTTTCACAAAAGGAGCTGAACATGAGACAAAGACGTTGGCTAGAATATCTCAAGGACTTCGACTTCAATATACAATTCCATCCCGGAAAGGGTAATTATGTTGCTGACGCCCTTAGTCGAAAGCCGAGAGCAAAGATAGCAAATTGTATGATACAAGAATGGAGGTTACTTGAACAATTCTCCGAGCTCAATATAAGCTTGGACACGGAATCCAAATTTGTCACACTATCCCATGTAAGCATACAGTCAGATTTGTTATCTGAGATACAAACACTTCAGGATGACGATCCTATGTTAATAGAAATCAAAGGCAGATTAGAAGGACAATCTGATTTTCAACTAACTTCTGATGGAAGATTATCGTTCAAAGATAGAACTTGTATACCCGATTGTCCGGAATTAAAGAAGAAGATCTTAGATGAAGCTCACAGATCAAGATACACTATTCATCCTGGATCAACTAAAATGTACCAAGATGTAAAGAGGAACTTTTGGTGGCCCAATATGAAAAGAGAAATAGCGGACTATGTATCACGCTGTCTCACATGCCAACAGGTCAAGGCGGAACATCAAAAGCCTGCGGGAAAACTACATCCTCTAGATATTCCTAAGTGGAAATGGGAGGATATTGGTATGGACTTCATCATGGGTTTGTCTAAATCTAAAGGAGGACATGATGGAATCTGGGTTATCATTGACCGATTGACTAAATCGGCACATTTCTTGCCAATCAAAAGCCGATGGTCGATTGATGTGCTAGCTGCACTATACATTAAAGAAATAGTCAGGATACATGGAATTCCTGTCTCAATCGTGTCTGATAGGGATCCCCGTTTTACTTCTCATTTTTGGAAGGGATTACAACATTCGTTGGGGACAAGGCTCAACTTTAGTACTGCTTTCCACCCACAAACGGATGGTCAGACCGAGCGAACTAATCAAGTTGTTGAAGATATGCTGAGAGCATGCATTATTGACTTTGGAGGAAGCTGGCATGACCACTTACCTTTAGTTGAATTTGCATATAATAATAGCTACCAAGCTAGTATCCAAATGGCACCTTTCGAAGCCTTATACGGAAGGAGTTGCCGATCTCCCATATGTTGGAACGAAGTTGGAGAAAAATAACTATTAGGTCCAGACATGGTAAGGGATACAACCGAGAAGATACAAGTAATCAGAGAAAGATTACAAGTTGCTCAGACAAGGCAAAAGGCTTATGCTGATACCAGGAGAAGAGATCTTGAATTCCAGGTTGGAGATCATGTATTTCTTAAAATATCCCCTGGACGTGGCATACGAAGATTTGGTGTTAAGGGCAAGCTTACGCCAAGATTCATCGGACCATTTGAGGTACTCGAAAGAGTTGGCGAGGTTGCTTATCGCATCGCGTTGCCTCCTCAGTTGTCCGAGGTACACAATGTATTTCACATATCTATGTTGAAGAAGTATGTGCACGATCCGTCACATATTATTGAGCATGGAGATCTGGTGATCCAGAAAGATCTCACATATGAACAAAGGCCTTTAAAGATATTAGATCGAGAAATACGAGCTCTAAGGAATAAGGTTATTCCCATGATCAAGGTGCAATGGAATAAGAATCCTGAACGCGAAGCGACATGGGAGACCGAGGAATCTATGAAGAAACGATTTCCCGAGTTATTCTAAGAGGTATATGTCCTACACTCTCCGCGTGTATAATTATATATATATTGAATTTGGGGACCAAATTCTTTTTAAGTGGGGGAGGGTGTAGCAACCCTAATCAATGAATAATTGAAATGAATTAAAACATATATATTACAGAAGTAATATATATAAAAGGAATAGGGTTAATTGGACGAAATAAAACAAATTAAAAATAACGCCTCTTATTAGGGCGTTAATTCAAAAAGAAACGCCTCTATCAAAGGCGTGACTAAAGAAAGGACGCCCACACGTGCGGTCGTCAACTCTCACGACCAAATAGGCAAGTAAAAGAAACGCCCATATATGGGGCGTGTTTCAAAAACAAGGAACGCCCTTATCCAAGACGTTTCTTAAGAAACGACCTGAACTAGGTCGTTAATAAAAGAATCGACGCCCTTACCTAAGGCGTTAATTAAAGAATACACGCCCTGACCAAAGGCGTTAATTCAGTTCGTGACTCGTTCGAACCCAGAGCTTATCCAGGGAAAGATTAACCTAATCTAGTAAGTGTCTATTAGAGTAAGGACTCTATTGGGGATATGTTACCCTCAATCAAACACTACTTTTAATAGGACTTCCATAACCCTATAAATAATCTACTGCTCGAACCCGTGAACGCTATTTGGCGTTCGAGTTCTCTGAAGGTAATTACAGAGCAATAGCTCTTCCTTCCCTCTGTCCCTTTTTGATTTGGTGGACGGTCATTAATTCGACTTCTTCCTTCTTCCAGGTTGAAGAAGCATTGGGGTTGTGAAGAACAAAGGTAATAATCTTTCCTTTACCTTCGGTCAGGTATTATGAAGAAAATATTAATGTTTCTTCGTATTTCTCTGTAGGAAGTTCAGTCGAAAGGGGTTCATCAGTTGAACATAAAGACTTCTTCCTGTTGATACGGCTGAAGTTATTGGTTGCTGTTTAAGCAACAGAGTTTTCTCCCTTCTTCATATCAATCTGCAAATCGTCATCTCCAAATCAACTCTTAAAGGTAGGATTTTCTCAAGTTACTGTAGCCCAAATGAAATTAATGCAAGATATATATATATATATATAAGCATGTCATGCATATGATTATTATAGTTTTCACGCGTTTTCTGAAATATTTTGAAAGAAACGCCCTTGATTAGGGCGCTAATTTAAAAGAAACGACCATACTAGTGGTCGTCAATTTAATATTTGACGCCCTCTACGCAGGCGTTAATTTCATAAGAATCGCATGTGATTAATAATTGATCCTGTTTAAAAATTACAATACATATGAAATATTGATTTTTAATATCTTGCATGACTCTGTGAATTCCTGTTAAATTTTACTGCCATGACATGTCTCCTGTCTCTCGAAATATTATTTATTAAAATATCGTAAATCCCTTGAAATTCACGACTTGGACAAAGTCGTTTTCCATATTCTAACGCCCCAGTACAAGGCGTGAATATTAAAAGTAACGCCCCTTCCTAGGGCGTGTATCTGTTAAAAACCTGAAATTCACATATTCTGTAAAATGGAATTGGAAAGTAACGCCCCTTCCAAGGGCGCGTTTTTGATAAATTTCTGAGAATAATTATATCCTGTCGAATATGTAAATGATGAGACGCCTGCCCCTGCAGTCGTCAACTTTTAAGAAACGCCCCCAGGAAAGGCGTGTTTTTGATAAATTAATGAAATAATGGAAATTCTGCAAATTGGCAATATATGTAAACGCCCTTCAGTTAGGCGTTAATTACTTGAGACACGACTTGACCTAAGTCGTTATTTTACTGTAAACTGATTTTTCCTCTGATTTGCTAACCGATGGTTTATATATTATACATATATATATATATCGGCACTATTCTCCACTCCGTGAGTATAGTCCCACGTTTCATATTGATTTATCGATCACACTCAACTCTCATTGACATACAAGCTCTCCATTCGACATTCCGTTCCTTTGGACTAGCAAGTTAGTCATAGAGACCTCCGTAAGACTCCTCGTAGCCTTGGATTCCCTCAAGGCCGACTGAGCTGGTTGTACCCTAAAAACCCATTACACAGTTTTTGCCATGTCAATCTAAAGAAAGCATGGTATACCGGCCCTTATGATTATACAAAGAGTATATCATAAGAAATTCTTAATGGGATGATGATATCATGCCATATCATGTCGTTCTTGTAAACCTCAATTCTATGATAAGAATGAGGGTATCTTACCTTTGATATACTGTTCATGTGGACCTCAATTCTATATAAAGAATGTCCATAATGATTTGTCATGGTACCTAAGTTAAAGGAACCATAATCTACCTAGTTTTACCGACATCATGATTATACCGTTATTATCGCCATTCTATGTCCTTTGTCATATTTTGGACTCTATTCTATCAAAGTTGTCATACGTATCTACAAGCTTGATTATTGAAATTCTATATTGGCTATATAAACAAGAGTGGATGTCAAAACACATGATAAATGCCTGCGCATATAGGGCCCGATCTGGTCCTGGGAGGAGCACCCGAAAGTACTTGTGCCCATGGGAGTTAAAATGATAAGGTATCTGGCATTATACCGAGTACTTGACTTGCTTGATTGGACATTCCACACACATCTTGTACTTGACTCGTACTTGACATGAAATGAAATGCGTGGCCCGAAAAAGGGTAATTTACTTGCTTGATACATGATAGCCAAAGTTCTTGACATGACTTGTTAAATGTACTTGCTTGAATATCTTGAATATACTTGTCATCTTGTTGGAAGTTCATGATTAAGTTCATCTTATTTCTTTGATATTACATTCTCTCTATCTTGTCGTTTCATGCGAGCATGCATAGCTTTATTGCATCCATGAAAATGTAATTACTTAAACCACTTGCTAGTACTTGAGATATAATTTCCTACTGAGCGTTCGCTCATTCCGTTTGTCCCTTTGTACTTTTCAGGTAAGTCCGACGACGATGGAAGTCAATCGGATGGGAATTGTCAAGAGTGAAGAGATAGAGATTCTCCAAGTGTCATCTAGTCTTTTCTATAGTTTCTTGAGTCAAATATGTATTCTTTTCCTTTTTATTAAACAGAGTATTGGATTTGTAATAGTCTATCCATTATGAAATAAAGGATTGGGTTATCTTGCTATTTTGCGCATCTCTGTCTTTGTGTCGAATACACGACCACTCTGATTGACATGATTGATATAGACACGTCGCGCATCTCCGGGTATCTTCCGCGCTCGGGGCGTGACAATGCATATGATGTACAGACTTTATATGCATAAGGCACATGATGCAACAATGTATAGACTTGAAATCAAGAGATGCACCATGTAAAGACTTTGCGTGCAAGACACTGTATATGCATGAACGATGTACAGATGAGTGCACAGACTATATGCTCAATGCAATCGTGCTATGGCATGCAGCTACTGTTAATGCACCGAGGTCATATGACAGATGAACACTTAAAGCAAATGATGCATAGACCTTAAACCATGACTCATAGTATGTCATTATCAAAACCAGGGTTCCAACAGATGTTTTTGCCAATCATGAGATAACCTACCTCTTAACTAGGCTTTAAGCTTCTAATTTGAATCTGAAAATCGAGCCATAGCTCTCCAATCCCAGTGATTTTCCAGCAACTTCCTGCTACTCTATCTCTCTAACTTCTTGTCCTAAAGATGTGAAATTTTGAGGGTAAGAATATGAAACTAAGGTGATCAAAAAGTTCTAAAGGATTGAATTCTAATTACCTCATTTAGACGTCCTATTCTCTTGATCTTCAGTGGTCTTGCGTTCAGTTTCCTAGGTAATTATGGTTGAACCAGCAACTTTGGAAGCTTCATCTCCTTGGTTACTTGATCTCCTATCATAAAATTTGGAGAGCTATTAGTCTAAAGTATACTAAATAAAATCTTTTAAAGAACTTACCTGAAATTCTATCTCCTTACCTTGATTCTTTATGAGCCAAAAGTAAGGGTCACTCAGTTCAGAACTAGGTCCTATTTATAGGGTTTTGAAGATTAGATCGATTCTAGAGTCCTTAATTTGCCAGAACCTAATCCCTAAGAGTCCTTAGTAATGGTATAAACTCTCACAAGTCGATCTCTTGTAGATAGGATCCCAAAGTTCTAATCTTTTTGCTCGTTCTTTCATTCACGGAACTAACAGAATGTAACGTATCAAGACTGGTGCGTTACATGGCTATGGTGGTCGAACGATAGACCGCTACATCCAACGTGCACAGAGTTCAATATCAATCAAACTCTCTTCTTAATTATCCATATTATTATCCATAAAAATTATATTTTATCCTTAAATTACATAAATAGGCTAAATAACCTTCTAGAATATGGGCCAAACTTAATGGGCTTGGTTCTTAAACCTTTTGGATTTTATTTAAATAGGCTAGGTTAATTATTTAACATAATTGGGCCTTATAATGACTTATTAATCTAATAATCTTTTTATTAATCTATCTAGCCCTTATAAATTCCAGAAAGTTCTATAAATAACTCAGAAATTATTACATAAATTCTGGGGCACTACATGCTATGCATCGATTACCGGTGACTGAATCAACTTACAATCAAAAATAAGTATCCGTTGCCGCGTATTGATGAGCTCTTTGATCAGAGTTCGGGAGCATAATATTTCTCAAATATTGACCTCAGATCAGGTTATCATCAGCTTAGAATTAAAGAAGAAGACATTTATAAATCGGCTTTTTGAAGTCGTTATGGCCACTATGAATTCGTGGTAATGTCGTTCGGGTTAGCAAATGCCCCAGCAGCATTTATGCAACTTATGAACAGTGTTTTCCAGCCATATCTAGACCAATTCATCATCGTCTTCATCGATGACATCTTGATATATTCCAAGACAAAGGAAGAACATGAAGAATATCTGAAGATAGCTTTGCAAACACTTAGAGAACATAAACTTTATGCCAAGCTTAATAAGAGTGAATTTTGGCTCAAGGAAGTTTCATTCCTAGGCCACATTATTTCAAAAGAAGGTATCGCTGTGGATCCTTCTAAGGTAGAAGCCGTTAAGAATTGGAGCCGGCCAACGACCGTATCGGAAGTATGGAGTTTTCTGGGTCTAGCTGGTTATTATAGAAGATTCATTAAGGATTTCTCAAAGATTGCAGTTCATTTAACTAGACTCACGAGAAAAGAAAATCCTTTTGTCTGGTCAGAGGAATGTGAAAAGAGTTTCCAAACTCTTAAAAATCATCTTACTACAGCTCCTATTCTAACACTACTGATGGATGGTGGTGGATTCGAAGTATATACGGATGCATCTGGCATTGGCCTAGGGTGTGTCCTCATGCAAAATGGAAAAGTAATATGTTATTCTTCTAGACAATTGAAGCGTCACGAGTAAAATTATCATGTGCATGAATTGGAATTAGCAGCTGTCATTTTCGCCTTGAAAATTTGGCGTCATTATCTTTGTGGAGAAAAGTTTACGGTCTACTCGGACCACAAAAGCTTGAAGTACTTATTTTCTCAAAAAGAGCTAAATATGAGGCAGAGGAGGTGGTTAGAATATCTCAAAGACTTTGATTTTGCTATTCAATATCATCCTGGCAAGGCTAATGCTGTAGCAAATGCACTCAGCAGAAAACTAATGGGTATGCTATCAAGTCTCATGATTAGTATGACTAATCTTATTCCTCAATTTGCTTAGTTGAACTTAGGTATTGACAGGAAGGAAGATTGTTTCCTAGCTAATATTCAAGCTCAACCTACATTAATAGAAGATCTGGTCAAGCTGTAAAATGATGATCCTATATTATTGGAGATCAAGGCCAATGTTGAACAAAGGCCGGATTTTTCTATTAAGGATGGAAGATTGCTATTTAAAGACCGAATATGTGTACCGGATCATGAGGATACGAAGAAATTGATTCTAGAAGAAGCACATAAATCCAGGTATATCATTCACCCAGGTAGTACAAAAATGTATCAGGATCTCAAAAGAAATTTCTGGTGGCCCAACATGAAGAGGGAAATAGCGGATTTCGTGTCTCGCTGTCTCACTTGTCAACAAGTAAAGGCAGAGCATTTTAGACCCGCAGGTAAACTGCATCCCTTGAATATTCTCGAATGGAATTAGGAGAGTATAGGGATGGATTTCATTATGGGTTTTCCTAAGACAAGAGGTGGACACGATGGTATATGGGTAATCATAGACCGATTAACTAAATCTGCACATTTCATACCAATCAGAAGTCGATGGTCTGTGGATATCCTGGCAGCATTATACATAAGGGAATTTGTTAAATTACATGGTGTCCCAGTCACTATTATATCTGATAGAGATCCTCGATTCACATCAAAGTTTTGGAAGGGTCTACAACAGTCACTAGGGACTATATTGAATTTCAGCACAGCCTTTCATCCACAAACTGATGGTCAGACAGAAAGAACGAATCAAGTGCTAGAAGACATACTCAGGGCTTGTGTTATTGATTTTGGAGGTAGTTGGCATGATCACTTGCCTCTAGTAGAATTTGCTTATAACAACAGTTATCAGGCCATCAAACAAATGGCACCTTTTGAAGCTCTATATGGAAAAAAGTTGTCGATCACCAATATGTTGGAATGAAATAGGGGAAAGATAATTCCTAAGCCCCGATATTATCAGAGATTCTATAGATAAGATCAAGCTTATTCAAGAGAGAATAAAGATGGCGCAAGATAGGCAAAAATCTTATGCTGATAATCGAAGATGCGACTTGGAATTTCAAGTAGGAGACCATGTGTATCTCAAGGTTTCTCCAGGTCATGGTATTCAAAGATTGGGTATTA
This sequence comes from Amorphophallus konjac, assembly GCA_022559845.1. NCBI lineage: Eukaryota > Viridiplantae > Streptophyta > Magnoliopsida > Alismatales > Araceae > Amorphophallus > Amorphophallus konjac. The sequence goes on along the minus strand of CM040118.1, from coordinate 378,558,423 downwards.
AGGGCAAGCTAACTCCAAGGTTCATTAGCCTGTTTGAAATTCTTGAAAGGGTCGGTGAAGTGGCCTATAAACTAGCTTTACCTCCACAATTAGCAGGAGTTCATGACGTATTTCACGTCTCTATGCTGAAGAAGTATGTATATGATCCTGACCATATTATGACTTATGATAATCTAGAAATTTAGAAGGATATGACGTACGAGCAAATGCCAATAAAGAATCTGGAACGGGAAGTGCGTCAACTAAGAAATAAAGTTATTCCTTTGGTCAAGATTCAATGGAAGAACACATGGCCATATGAAGCAACATGGGAAATCGAAGCAGCCATGCGGAAAAGATTCTCAGAATTATTTTAACTGTAAGTACACTCACCATAATCCATGTATTGAATTTGGGGATCAAATTCTTCTAAGTGGGGGAGGGTGTAGTGCCCCAAAATTTATATAATAATTTCTGGATTATTTATTGAATTTTCTGGACTTTTATTAGGAATTTATAAAGGCTAAACAGATTAAATGGATTATTGAAATAATAAGTAATTATAAGGCCCAATTGTGTTAAATAATTAATCTAGCCTATTTAAATAAAATCCAAAAGGTTTAAGGACCAAGCCCATTAAGTTTGGCCCATATTCTAGAAGGTTATTTAGCCTATTTACGTATTTTGAGGATAAATACCATTTGTATAGATAATAATATAGATAATTAACAAAAGAGTTTGATTTATGTTGAATTCTGTGCACGTTGGATGTAGCGGTCTATCGTGCGACCACCACAATCACGTAACGCACCTAGACTGATGTGTTACACCCTGATAGTTCTGTAAATGGAAGAACGAGTAGAAAGATTGGATCTTTGGGATCCTATCAACAAGAGACCTAATTGGGAGAACTTGCAAGGTTACTAGGGACTCTTAGGGATCATGTTCTAGCAAATTAAGGACTCTGGAATCGATATAATCCTCAAACCCAAGCCAAAACCCTATAAATAGGACCTAGTTTTGACCTGGGCAACCCTTACTTTTGGTCGTGATGAAACAAGGTAAGGAGTCACAATTTCGAGTAAGTTCTTTAGAAGATTTTGTTTATAATACTAAGGTCTAATAACTATCCAAATTTCATGCTAGGAGATCAAGTAACCAAGAAGATAGGGGCTTCTAAAGTCGTTGATTCAGTCATAGTAGCCCAGAATTCAAAGCAAAAGATCACTGAAGATCAAGAGATTAGGACGTCTAAACGAGATAATTAGAGTTCAATCCTTTAAAACTTTTTGTTCACCTTAGTTTCATCTTTTTACCCTCAAAATTTCACATCTTTAGGTCAAGAGGTCGTGGAGTTAGAGCAGTAGGAAATTGTTGGAAAATCACTGGAAAAGGAGAACTAGGGCATGATTTTCAGACTCAAATTAGAAGCTTAAGGCCTAGTTAAGAGGTAGGTCATCTCATGATTGGCAAAAACATCTTGTTAGGGATAAAAACCCTCTGGTTTTGATTGATTTCATGCATCGTAGATCATGAATTTCATGTTTTAGTAGGTCATGCATACATGTATACTCTTAACCCTAACTAAGTTAAAAAGGAACTCTCTTGTCAAATTCACAGAAAACTCATGCATACTAGTAGGTTAGCCTTCATTCTATCATATGGAAGTTTATATATGATTTCCAGACATGATGTAAGTTGAAACATTAGATTTTTACCAGCAGACGATCTGACGCATCAAGGTAAGACCGTCACAATGATATAACGACCTTACGACAAGCCGTTACACCTTATGTTGTTTTTAAATTTCTCTGTTATCTCTGACGGCCCAAACTTAGTGCGTTACAACACTGTAACGGTCCCACGATAAACCGTCACAATCACTGTGACGCCCCCATTCTCGACCGTCAGAGTAATTGTAGACGGAATTGAAGGATAGTCACATTAACTTATAAATATGCCTAGTTATCTAAGTTTTGACCTGTTTATATGACTTTAAATTTATTGATTGGTTCATGATAAGTATCGCATGTTAAAGGCATCTTGAATTTTTTTAATGATATGTTAATTTCATGCCAAAGCACTATAGGTTGTATTAACTCCATGATTTTAAATGATGTATTGATGGAGTTTTATCATGATTTCCTATTGGTACACATTCTCTCTATCAATAGAGTCATTTCTTTAAGTACATGACACATATTCTGGTATGTTGTCCATTAGTTCACACTTTGTACTATAGGAACATTATTCTTAGACATGAGGACATCTCTATTGGATATTCCTTCCAATGGACTAGAAAATCCTATTTCAAGGCCTCCGTAATTCTCCGCGAGCCTGGGATTCCCACTAGGACACAGAGTTGGTTGTACCATTAAAGCCCATTTAGTAGATTACACTATCGATGTTTCTGGTTCTACCAATGTAACGGATCTATACTGGACCGTCAGGATCATCTAACGGCCCAATATAAGACCATCACATTTCACTAAGTCTATTTTACTATTTCTGGATTCAGACTAACGTAACGGCTGAATACTGGAGCGTCACATCATGTAACGGCCCAGTCCTTGACCGTCACATTGTTTGAGTGCTTAACCCGAGGTTTGACCCAAGGGTTGATGTTCCAAAGTTTCTAGATGGATTATTGATGATCTAGAACTTGCCATATTATCCAAAGAGGCTTAATATAATGAAATAAAGGTTAAAGATATGTACTGTTATGCTGCCGATTTATCTCCATAAGCATAACCTTGTTTAAGTCATTCTTGACACTCGCATTATTAAATTGAAGCGTTCATTCATTGAATAGTGTTATCATGAACTTATTGAATTATACATTCTTGGCTATACTTTATTGTTACATGCGTGGAAGTAGCTTGATTTATACTTGAAGATGCGATCGAGCACTGATTGTGTTCAAGGGCTCTATGCTAGTCCCCTCGGCTGATTGTCGGAAACATACTATTATAAATATGGGATATGATGCTACTGGTGTCGCATTACGCTGGGAGTACTTTCTCTATAAATAAGTGAAGATCCACGGCACGACATGACTTTCTTATACATGACTTGATATTCCACAGAAATTCATGAAGTACTTGCTCATAAGTAAAAGATACTAGAGTGATGATTATGTGGCTTGCTAGTACATTCTTGTTATATTCTTGTTCTTGAAAGGCCATAACATGTTCTTGTTACACTCTTGCTAGTTTATACTTGCTCTCATTGTATCTTAAACGATCATCTTAGTTACTTTGGGTATTCGCATGATTGATCGCATTCGCATGATTTTACCTTATTTCTTTAGAGCTAAAATATTAATTACTTTAATGATGCCTTCATGTTGATGCGAAGATACCTACTGGGCAAGTGTGCTCATTACCTATTTCCATTCTTTTCAGGAAATGAAAGTGATTCGAATTCAGATTCGGGTTATACAAGTAGCGAGTCCGAGAGCGAATGAAAGTATTGTCAAAGATGAGAGTGAAGATTTAGGAAAGTCTATATTGTTTAGATTGAGTCTGTAATTTTCCTATTTCTTGAGTCTAATAGATTGAAAGAAGTTGAAAGTTATTGTATTTTAATATTGATTATCAATGAAATAAGTTGGAGTTTGATTAAAATAGTGTGCAATAACATTTATGTGTGTGATTGTCTGGTGCTCTGATCATTCTTGCTTGCAAGAGACTTAGCATGCCGGCTGTTCACGTTTCTCGATCGAGTCTTCCGCTGTCATAAAGGCTCAGGGCGTGACATAGTTCTCACCCCATCTTCAGGATTACCTATGATGTTTTCAGCTGGATGATCTTTTAAGAACATAGAAGAGCTGGGCATGTCGAGGTGCTGCACTTGTTGCTCTTGAAGCATTTCAATTGGAGGATCTTCATCCTCTTCACTCTTGCTGGGGATCCCTTTCTTTTGTTCATCTTTAGCCTTGGCATCATTGGAACATCTGGGATCTTCATCTGCATCCATAATTTCAATAGATTGATTTGTCAATTTTAGCTCAGATTCATCAAAAATCACATGAGGACTTTCCTCAACAACCAAAGTCCTTTTATTAAACAATCGATAGGCTCTAGAGTTAAGTGCATAACCTAGGAAAATTCCTTTGTCACTTTTCTCATCAAACTTACCTAGGTTGGACTTACCATTGTTCAGGATGAAACATGGGCATCCAAAAGGTTTAAGATGGAAAATATTTGGTTTCTTACCCTTATAGAGCTCATAAGGAGTTTTCTTCAAAATGGGCCTTACCATCGCCCTGTTGATGATGTAACATGATGTACTTACCGCCTCAGCCTAAAAATATTTGGGTAGGGAGTTTTCACTTAACATGGTCCGTGCCATGTCTATCAAGGTTCTATTTTTCCTCTCCACTACTCTATTTTGTCTAGGCGTCCTTGGTGATGAGAAATTGTGTGTGTATCCCTGCTCTTGGTAGAAGATGTTGAACTCGTTGTTCTCAAATTCACCACCATGACCACTTTGAATTGTGGTGATGAGATAACCCCTATCAATCTGGATTTTTCTGCAAAACACTTGAAACTCCATCAAGGCATCATTTTTATTGGCTAGAAATAATACCCATGTAAATCTGGAGTAATCATCAACAATTACGAATCCATAAGATTTACCTCCTAGGCTGGATGTTCTATTAGGGCCAAATAGATCAAGATGCATCAATTCTTGAGGCCGAGAGATAGAAACAATGTTCTTATTTTTGAAAGATATGCCTTTTGTGCAAGCCTCACAGATTTTATCACTTTTAAGTTTTAATTTTGACAAACCATTCACCAAGCCATGTTTAGACAACTTGGAGATTACTCTAAAACTAGCATGACCTAGTCTTCAGTGCCATAGCCATGCATTATCATGATTGTTTGCTATCAAGCACACATCATCACCTGAAACATCATCTAGATCAATAGTATAGACATTATTGTTTCTCTTGCCGATGAATCTGATTTCATTGGAGGTTTTATTTATGACAAGGCAGTGGGTTTCATCAAACATAATTTTAAAACCCTTGCACACAATTGGCTTATGCTCAACAGGTTGTGATTTAAGCCTTTCACTAAAAGAACATTTTCAATCAAGATTTCAGAATTCTTACTTATGTTGCGAATCCTAATGATTTTACCTTTGTCTTTGCCTCCAAAAGTAACTGACCCTCCATCCTTGTCTTGCAATGTAGAGAACACCTTCTTGACCCCTATCATATGTCTTGAACAGTCGCTATCCAAGTACCATTTGCTCCCCCTAGCTTCAAGACATATCTGCAAGAAATAACATTCTCATGTAATTATTTTTCGTACCCAAACGAATTTGGGTCCATAAGAGTTAGTCAAATTCTTCACATATCTTTTCTTTGTCCAAGTAGCATGATTTCTATGTGAGTTTTGTCTAAACCAACAATGAGCAATAACATGACCAAAGCGACCATAATGAAAGCAATTGACATTTGAAGACCTTCTTGGAAATTTGCGTGGTTTTGATTGAACATGTATTGGCTTAGAGTATGAACATGAAGCATAATCATTTCCTTTTTCATGCAAATGGGATGTAGTGATCTTATGCTCAAAGGATTTTTTGTTTTGGGGAGTATATCCCAATCCTTCCTTCTAGAAGTTAACTTTAACTCCCAATAAATTGTCTAAGTTTTGTTTGCCTTTGACAAACCTAGACAGAGTGGACTGAAGTTCAGCCACTTCTTCAACTAAACTCACGTGTTTCTTTTCAAGTTCTGAATTTGTGAATTTCAGAGCCTCTTCTTCATTTTTCCATTTTTCAAAACCTTTTTCCATTTCAGATAATTTGCACATCAATTCCTCTTGACTTTTCTCACTAGCTGAGATTGTTTGTAACAAACTTTCTTTTTCTTCAGTTAACTCGAACCATTCCTGTTCCAATTTCTCAAACTTCACATAAATATCTTCATGTGTTATATCATCAATCTTCTTTTTGAGAGTTTTATTTTTAGATCTGATTTTTCTATATTTTGTATATGGTTTTTCATATTCCGACTCCCATTGTTTATTTGAAATGAAATCAGGGTCAGAATTTACCTCTGTTGATTCATGTTCATGTGCCATGAGGCATAGACTTTCCACGAGCACTTGCAGCTCCTCATCGGACGATTCGTCCTCTTCATCGCTCCATGTGGCGACCATGGCTTTGGGCTTCTTGAACTTGTCCTTCTTGAATTTCCTCTTCAGATCTGGGCACTCTCCTCTCATGTGCCCGGGCTTCTTGTATTCATAACAAATGATAGTATTGGGCTTGCTCGGCTCGCCCTTGGTTTAAATGGGCTTCCTTTGCCCCTTTCTAAAGTTGCCTTGGAAATTTCTCTTCTTTCTCAAAAATCTCTTTACTTGGCGAGTTATCATGGCCAACTCTTCTTCTTCATTACTTCCCTCGCTGGATTCTTCTTCTTGAAAGTCATCATCAGATTGGTGAGCTTTCAATCCAATCACTTTCTTCTTCTTCATATCTTCCTCGGCTGTTCTCTTCATGTTTATCTCATAGGTCATGAGTGACCCTATGAGCTCGTCCAAAGAAAGTGTGGACATATTCTTCGAATCCTCAATTACTATGGCTTTTGTGTGCCACACTGATGGAAGTGATCTCAGAACCTTCCTTACAAGATCAGAGTTTGTGTACTCCTTCCCAAGACTTTTGAGACCATTTGTGATCTCAGTTAATCTTGCGAACATTTTTTAAATGGTTTCTTCAGGCTTCATTTTGAACAACTCATAATCTCTGACAAGTAAATTGGCCTTGGTCTCCTTTGCCTCTGAGGTTCCCTCATATATGAGCCGCAACTTGTCCCACATCTCCTTCGCTGAACTACACATGGATACATGAGAAAACTCATTAGGATGTATAGCACATTGCATGATATTCATAGCATTAAAATTTATAGTGCATTTCTTAATTTTCTCAAATGTCCATTTTTCTTCATCATCCGAGAGTTTATAAGAACCCTTGTTCACAACCCTCCAGACCTCGTACTCCTGAGCCCTTAGAAATACATGCATTCTATTTTTCCAGTAGGAGTAGTTCAAACCATCAAAGAATGGAGGACGGTTAATATAATGGCCCTCAGGCATCATCCCCTTGTTGGCCATTGATTTGGATCTTTCTCTAGATCGTTAGAGCCTTGGCTCTAATACCAATTGAAGTCCCACGATCAATGACACCCAAGAGGGGGGTGAATTGGGTGTTTACAAACTTTTAACAAAAACTTGCCCAATTCAAACAAGTGTGAAAAATAGCCGAATAAAAATATAGATCTATATGTAAACACTTAGATCTAATAAAATCTATCACACTCAACAGATCTTAGGTACGGTGGCGAAGGTGAAAATCCAAAGATTCTACTCACGCAAGATGTTATCTTCCTGACAAGGTTTGCCTTGTCGATCCGAACCCACCTTTTAATATACCCGAGATTTAATATGAGAGTGATAAATTATGCTAGATCTAACTCAAACAAAACAACTAACTAGAACTACGTGTGTACTGCACAGAATGGAGATAGAAGAAAAGGAACCAACCAAACACACCCCTCACGATCTGTGAGGATTCACACACTATCTTGCAAAGGATTACAAGATCAACACACACACACACACACACACACACACACTTGTAGAGAGTTCGGAACTCCCACGACGGTGCACACTCACCAAACCACACAGGGATCTGAAGGATGCACTGATCTAAATAGATCCACACACACTAGAATGTTTAGAGATTATACATAACAACACTTGAAGCTGAAATAGAAATGGAAGGAGAAATACTAGAAGAAAATTTTCAATTGAAAGCTCCCCCTTAGTGGATGAAGATTGATCTGGATGAAGCTTGATCCACAGCTTGATCTTCTCTTGAATGGCTTCAGGATGATCTTCAAAAGCTTGGAGATGAATGAAGAAGTTCTTCCCCGAAACACTGTTCACGGAGCTACAATGGCAGTACTCTTTCTCCCCTTGATAGCCTCTTTTATCTCCCTCTTGTAATTAGGGTTTTTGACCCCAATATGATGTATTTATAGATCTTGGATGGTCAAGGGACAAGCTAGGAACCAGATCCACAAATCATGGTAAGTCTGGTGACTTTGGGATTAAACAAATCCAAAGAAAAGAGCTTCCCACGTTGAAGAACACAAGTCAACAATTGCTGCCTCGAGGCTGGCGGTCGACCGACAGGAGGGGGCAATCGACCGGAAATTTACAGAGTTTGAACTTTTCAGCGCTGGGAAAACTGGTCGACCGGCCCCTGACTGGCGGTCGATCACTGGCTGGAAAATCTGCATTTTTAAGAGAGTTATCCAATAAAACATGATTTGTGAACAGTTTATTTTATGACCATGTCCTGTTCCAATCAAAATGTGTTGGTTTAGCTTATCCTGGGCAATTCATTGAACTAAGGTGAATTTAGGCATTTGCTAGCTTAAGGAAGGCTTGAGAGTGGTTTAAGCAAGTTATTACTTAGGTTGTTATTCTGGGGTTTTGTTGTCATCAAAATGACCTGGGGAGACTCAACAGAAACAAAAGAGGATGTCTTTGTAAGATAGCCTCCTGGTTTTGAATGCATAGATTTGTTGAACCCCCTCCTCATTTATATGACTTATGGTTTTTGATGATGATCAAATGGTTTTGTATGAACTGAAAATGAGCATAACTACGCTCTGGAAATGAACACATCACTTGAAGACATGGTATTTAATAAGGCTCAAGAACAGCAACTCATTGTAAGTATTTTGGTTTAAATGTGCAAAATGTGGAAATAATTCAGACTTTATTTTTGACAGGACAAAACAATATGACCAAAGCTCCTCCACGACTGAAGGACGATTGGTGAGATCGATCCTAACTCCTCAATTACTTTGTTAGAACTTATTTCTAGATGTGGAGCATTCATGTTTTAATCCCCCAAATTGAACCCCCTGGACTTAGCTTTATTTTCTCTTCATATTAGGAAGTGCAGGTAAAAGGGTCGACCCCAAGGGTCAACCCATTGCTACCAGGCAGGTTCCCAATCAAATGGGTCGACCCCAAGGGTCGACCCCTGCATGTGGAATTTATTTCCAGAACGGGTTTCATCATGGGTCGACCCCAAGGGTCGACCCTTTCTGCTCTACATGTTTAGGCTCCAGCGAGGGTCGACCCTGGGGTCGACCCCTGTTGCCAGGATTAATTAAACCCGCACGGGTTCTTGGAAGGGTCGACCCCAAGGGTCGAGCCATGCTATCTGGCCCATCTGGCCCCTCACGAGGGTCGACCCCAAGGGTCGACCCTTTCTGGTCTGGGCGGCGCCGTGATTGTGGACTCTTGTCCATGCGAGCTTAATGTCAAACCACACTTGTGTGGCTATCCCTAAACCACTCCTTGATGAGTGGATCTTGTCCCCTAGACATCCCTTGACCGCCCTTAGCCTATATATCATCCTATTGAGATGAAAACCCTAAGAAAAATTCGCATCTTCTGATTTTGGGTTTTTGCTCTAACCTTTGTGAGTGCAGGTCACAACCAGCAGCCACAACTCTTCTTCCACCTTGTTGTGTGCGTGAAAGTGAAGGAAAGAAGAGGGATTCAAGCCTCCAAATCGACATCTGCTGGTTGGCTGCGTGGAGTTCAAGATCGTACCACATCCGAGCATAATCATCAAGAACGATCATCGGGCTGCACCAAGTGTTCGACGAAATTCGCTGAAGTGATAGGGGGAGCACCGATCAGGATAAATCACTTTCTAAACTTCTCATTCTAAATCATTTAGCTTGATCTTGAATATTTGTGTAATCATAACTTTAGATTCTTGTGTGTAGTGTTCGTGTTCGGAAACACGAACGCGCGTGTGTGTATGTGCGCATGTGCACGTTTGGCTACCAGATCGGAAGCCGTGTGTGTGTGTGTTTGCTGTTCTAAATAGCGTGTGTGTGTGATTCACTCGTTATTGAAGCTTTAATCCTTAAGTGTGAGGGGTGGACGTAGGGGACACGGCTGTGTAACCGAACCACCTAAAAAATCTGTGTGTCTCATGTGCTATGGATTTTCCGATTCTTGACGAGTGGGTTTCACGGTGAGTTGAGAGATCACTACAACAGCTATTCAAACACATTCCGCACGTATTCACGAGTGTGATCCTGTTCGTGCGAGTATTAGTGGTTGTTTGTTTAATCAGCATTGTTTTCTTAAGAGAAGTAAAATTTTATTAGCCAATCAATTCACCCCTCCCCTCTTGATTGCCACATTTGGGACTCAACAATTGGTATCAGAGCTTTGGTCTCTGTTTAGTCTCGACCACACGGTCGTAGAGCTTGATCCCGTACATATGGCAAACAAAGGGATGATGCCCGAAGGGCATTCCATTCAAAGACCTCCATTCTTTGATGGATCAAACTACCCCTATTGGAAAAACAGAATGTATTTTTTCCTACGTGCTCAGGACTACGATGTCTGGCGTGTCATAAGTAGGGGTCCATATGTTTTATCTGAAAATGAAAATGAGTGGGATGAAGAGGATATAGAGAAGTGTTCATCAAATTTTAAGGCTATGAATATAATTCAATGTGTTGTTCATCCTAACAAATACTCACGAATATCTACGTGTTCCTCTGCGCAGAATATGTGGAATAAGCTACGGCTTATATATGAGAGAACATCAGAAGTAAAGGAAAGAAAGGCCAACCTCTTAGTTCGGGACTATGAGATGTTCACAATGAAGCCAGAAGAATCAATTTCTGATATGTTTGCAAGGCTAACAGAAATTACCAATGGACTAAAGGGACTTGGCAAGGAGTACTCCAACAAGGAACTCGTCAGAAAAGTCTTAAGATCCCTTTCTCCACAGTGGCATACAAAGGCCACTGTAATTGAAGACTCCAAGGATCTAAGTACTTTAACTCTGGACGAGTTAATTGGCTCGCTGATTACTTACTAGATAAACATCAAAAGGAGCGAGGAGGATCACAAGAAAAAGAAAGCTGTCACCACAATGGCCCCAAAGGTGAATCCACACGATTCATAGGGTAGTGAAAATGATTCAATTGGCAACACTGAAGATGTGGAATTAGTTGCCATGATCACACGAAGAGCAAGACGGTTTGTGAAATGAACCAGAAATTTTGGTGGTTAGTTCAGAAAAGGACCGAGAAGGCAAGGTCCAAACATAGGTGAAAATAGCAAGAAAGAAGAAGTAATCTGCTACGAATGTAAGAAACCCGGGCATATGCGGGGTGAGTGCCCCGATCTGATCAAGAAGGTGAAGAAAGGAAAATTCAGAAAGCCCAAGGCCATGATGGCCACATGGAGCGATGAAGACCAAGAAGAGTCTGGAAATGAAGATGAACTAGATGAGCTAGTCCAGAATCAATGTCTTATGGCCAATGACGACGAAGGAAATGAGGTAGATTCTGAAACAGAAACTCCTATTTCTGAACAATGGCAAATTACATATGAATCTTTATATAAAAAATGTAAAAGATTCAAATCTGAAAATAAAAATTTGAAAAAGAAAATTGATCATTTTGTGCATACAAAAAAAACATGTGAAGAGTGCCATGCCTTAAAATCAGAAAATGAAAACATGAAGCATGAAAATGAAATTCTTGCATCCAAAATTGAACTGTTTGAAGAAGAGATTTCATGCATGAGAGAAGAACAATCCATATTTCTGAAAATGTATGAAGAATTGGAAAATGATATGAAACAAGAAAAGCTTGAAAGCATTACTTGCAATGAAGCCAAAGTAAAGGCTGAAAAAGAAAGCCAATCTCAAATGGCTCAAATAAAAGAGCTAAAGGATGCTCTTGCCATCCTTGAAAAATCAAAAGTTCAAACAACCCATTGGGCTCCCATAAGTTCAACATCCTTCAAACCAAAAAAACACATGCATAATTCCTTTTCAAATGTTGGTAGAAGGAGAAAAAGCGATAGAGCCATCACTTGTTTCTATTGTGAAAAAATGGGTCATGACATGTATGATTGTAGAATTCTGAAATATGATGAAGAAAATTATGCTAGAATTAGACATAAATCATATATGCATCATGTTCCTAACCAACATGGACCCAAGTTTGCTTGGGTACCAAAATCTCCATAAGCACTGTGGTTGTGTTGCATGTTTGCTTGAGAGCTGTAAAGAACAAGTGGTACTTGGACAGCGATTGCTCTCGGCACATGACGGGGAATAAGGAACTTTTTGTGGACCTGCATGAAAAGGATGGTGGAACAGTGGCATTTGGTGGTAAGGATAAAGGTAAAATCATCGGAGAAGGAAAAATAGGTAAGAATCAAAAACATGCCATTGAGAATGCATTGCTTGTGAAAGGTTTGAATCACAATCTCTTAAGCATAAGTCAACTTTGTGATAAAGGTTGCAATGTGATCTTTGATTCCAACCACTACACTGTTGTGAATAGAAACACTCATGAGATTAAATTCATTGGCTTCAGACATAACAATGTTGAAATGATTGATCTGAATGATGTCTCTCATGAAAATTTATGTTTGGTTGCAAGGAACAATGTTGATGCTTGGCTATGGCATCGCCGGCTTGGGCATGCCAGGTTTAATGTTTTGCTAAAATTATCTAGAAATGATTTGATAATCGGACTGCCCAAGTTGAAGGCCGTCGATGATGGAGTTTATGGAGCTTGCACCATGGGCAAACAAACAAGGACATCATTCAAGTCCAAACAAGATGTGACCACATCAAGGCCTCTTGAACTCATCCACATTGATCTCTTCGGACCAAGCAGAACTCACCGCTTGGGTGATTTGTTCAAAATGATAAAGGGTATTGCATCAAAGCTGTGTGGAGCGATCACGGCCGAGAATTTGATAACCATGAGTTCAGTAATTTTTGCAAGGCTCAAGGCTATATGCATGACTTCTCCGCACCAAGAACTCCGGAACAAAATGGAGTTGTGGAAAGGAAGAATAGAACGCTGATTGAGATGGCAAGAACCATGCTGAACGAGAATAAACTACCGAGGTATTTTTGGGCTGAAGCAGTGAACACAGACTGCTACATCATAAACCGAGCCATGGTAAGACCATTGTTGAAGAAAACTCTATATGAGCTATACCGAGGTAAGAAGCCAAACATTTCATACTTGAGACCGTTTGGCTCAATATGCTACATTTATAACAATGGTAAGAAGGACTTAGCTAAATTTGATCCCAAAAGTGACAAAGGTATACTGCTTGGGTACTCTCTCAATTCAAGAGCATATCGAGTGTATAACTTGAGAACTCTTGTAGTTGAAGAAAGCCCACATGTTATTATTGATGAATCATCTCCATCTAGAACTGATGAAAAATCTATTTTGCAGGATGATGAGTTGAAAGATGGCAATATCAAGAAGAAGGAAGAAAAATCAGAAAAATAAGAAGCGGAAGAACCAAAAGAAGAGGATGCAAATATGGAAACTCAACTTGAACAGAAGCTACCAATGCAACGGACATTTGCAAAGGACCATCCGCCGGAGAATGTATTGGGCAATGTACAAGAAGGGATAAGGACACGAGCCTCTTTCAGGGAAGTTGAAACTCATGATTTATTAGCTTTGCTCTCTCAATCTGAACCTCACTCCATTGAAGAGGCCTTGAAAGATGAGTCATGGATCATGGCCATGCAAGAAGAACTACACCAGTTCCAAAGGAACAAAGTGTGGTTTCTCGTACCATATCCTAAGAATCACTCCGTGATCGGAACCAAATGGGTGTTTCGAAATAAAACAAACGATCAAGGAGTGGTAATTAGGAACAAGGCCAGGCTTGTAGCCAAGGGCTATAGCCAAGAATTAGGAGTTGACTTCGATGAGTCTTTTGCTCCAGTAGCAAGACTCGATGCAGTGAGAGTTCTTTTATCATTTGCTTGTTGTAACACCATTAAACTGTTTCAAATGGATGTCAAGAGTGCATTTTTGAATGGCTATATTCAGGAGGACGTGTACGTGGAGCAACCACCGGGGTTTGAAGATACCAAGCAACCAGACCATGTGTATAAGCTGGACAAAGCACTCTACGGTCTGAAACAAGCACCCCGTGCATGGTATGAACGATTAAGTGATTTCCTCATTCAACATGAATTCAAACGAGGTAATGTTGATCAAACCCCCTTTACAAAATTGAATGGTAAGGAAATCTTAATTGTTCAAGTTTACGTTGATGACATTATTTTTGGCTCCACTAAAGATGCTCTCAGCAAAGACTTCGCCAAATTAATGCAAAGTGAGTTTGAAATGAGTCTTATGGGAGAGCTGATTTTCTTCTTGGGATTGCATGTGAACCAGACGGTTGATGGGATGTTCATACATCAAAGGAAGTATGCAATGGAGTTGCTGAAAAAGTTCAATTTGACAACCACTAAACCACAACCAACTCCAATGTCTACTTCAATAAAAATTGACCAAGATGAAAAAGGTAAAACCGTGGACCAAAAACTTTTCAGAAGCATGATAGGTTCTTTGTTGTATTTAACTGCCAGTAGGCCCGACATTCAGTTTGTTGTTTGCATGTGTGCTAGATTTCAGTCAAACCCAAAAGAATCACACATGTCGGCTGTTAAATGAATTTTCAGATATGTTGCTTGTTCAGTTAATTTCAGACTATGGTTTCTGCATAATTCGAGTCTTGATTTAATTTCTTATTATGACGGCGATTATGCGGGTTTCAAGGTGGATCGAAAAAGCACCAGTGGGTATTGCCAGTTTCTTGGGGGCTGCGTGGTCTCATGGGCCTCCAAGAAATATAATTCAGTGGCATTGTCTACTGCCAAAGCCGAATATGTGGCTGTCGGTAGTTGTGTAGCCCAGGTGTTATGGATCCAACAATAATTGATTGATTATGGCATTTCTTTTAAAAACACCTCAATTCTTTGTGACAATACCTCTGCCATAAACTTGTCTAAAAACCCTGTTCATCACTCTCGAACCAAGCATATTGAAATTCGACATCATTTCATTAGAGATCATGTAAGTAAGGGTCATGTAGAAATCAGTTTCATTGAAACCGATCGTCAAATTGCCGACATTTTCACCAAACCTCTAAGTGAAGATAAGTTCACTACATTTAGAAGAGAACTAGGGGTTTGTAGGATGGAAGAGTATGATTCATAACCATGTGCATCATGTGTATACAGGTCACTTCATTACATGTAATTGCATTAGTTCCATGCACAATGTAATTCCCATGTCATGCATATGCATCATGTTGTGTGAAAAACAAAAGAAAAATCAAAATGTGTGAAAAATCACTTTGGTGTGCTTCTGCGTTTCTACTATGTATATTGTATTCACCCATGTTCATTGTTACTTCTATGGCCAAAATCACATTGGATACAATTATTTTGCCAACAAAGGAGCTAATAAGTTCAAAATCAGAAATCCGGTTAAGTGGACCATAAACGTCTTATATATCTTTAGTATTTTTTTTACAAACATCTCCCCAATTGATTTCAGCCCATAATTTATTCATATTCTTGATTTTAATAAATTTTTGTCATTGGGGACTCGAGCCGAACCTTCATTGATCTTCCCATCTTTTTGATCTACTTTTGCTAAAAACCAGGAAATGGGTCGACCCCAAGGGTCGACCCTCACAGTTCTAGGAAATGGGTCAACCCCAAGGGTCGACCCTAGCGAACTCGGTTTTTTTTCGGGGTGGAGAGTGAAATGGGTCGACCCATTGGGTCGACCCAAACCGGCCAGGCGGACTCGCCGCGCCGCGCCGCTCGCGAATGGGGCTCCCAACCCTAAGTTGGACCCCCCCAATGCATAAATAACCTGTCCACACCCCTTCAAAGCCAAGCCACCACCTCTTGGAAGCCCTAAACACCCACTCTTGAATCAACATCTTCAAGCCCTAGTCGCGGTTCCTCCGGTGGCCATCCGCGTGAATCCTTCATCTTGCGGCTCCGGGTGTCGTTCCTTTCTCTTCCCACACTCGAGGTATGCTCTTGGTGTATGTGGAGGATCTTTTGGCTTACGTATATAGCATTCCTATCTTGTTGAACCATCTCGATCTATACCGCATCAAGCGATTCATTCGGTATATGTTTTAGATGGCCCCGAAGAGGCGTTCTTCTCAGCGAGGAGAAGCATCGAGCTCAGCCCATGAGCGTCGACCTAAGGCGACTGCAGCTCCGCCAGTAAGCAAGGTCTTGTACCGCACTGTTCTTCGTCCCCGGGCGGTAAACTTTGTAAATCTCACCCGCCATCTCCGTGGACTAGTTGATCTAATTTGCAGCCAACCAAATTTGGAAACCTTCATGTTTGCACATCGCCGCGTTTACCCCAATTTGGTACACCAATTTTATAGCAATTTGGGTATTTCGAGTGATGTTCCAATTACAACGGTTAATGGACATGAAATTGTTTTATCATCACACTTGTTGGGAGTTGCCTTTGACTTGTCAAATGAAGGGTATGCATTTGGTAATGTAGAAGTTTCAGATGCCACTGTTTACCGCTTTATGACTTCTGAAGAAATGGGTGACCGGTCGGTCGCCGGATTAAATGCAAACCATTTCCCTCCTATGCAACGTATATTGCACGGAATGATTACAAGAATTTTATTGCCACGTGAAGGAGGCCATGACAAGGTTACGGAGAAACATATGTTCTTGTTTTACTGCTTATTCGGTGGAATTCCCATTAAATTTCCACACCTTATTCTTGATCACATATGTTCAAGCATGATGCACAAGCACGACACTCTGCCATATGCTGCGGCCTTGACAGCCATCTTTACTTATATGGATATTGATTTGTCAAAAGAAGCATCTCAAACTATCCGTGACGTGGACATCTACACCTATCAATCTATTTGTCACCACATGGGGTTTGAAAAGAAAGATGGCGTGTTAGTTCGTCAAATGAAAAGGGCAGTACCAACAGACAGTTCAGAAGATAATGAGGATGACAATGTAGATCAGGTTGAAGATGCTCATGCTCCTGCCACAGGAATGCCTTCTGAGGAGGCACAACTACTCATGGACCATTTGGATTCAATTGATGACTGGTTAGACAGGTATGGGGAGACTATGGAGGCTATGCAACAAGAGCTTTCTGATCTGAAACTCTCTCACTAGGAGCACTCTCAGTATGTCACCGACGCCTTGGCCGACCAAGCCCATATGTTTGATGAAATCTTAGCATATATAAGGCGTCCTCCTAGTTCCTCCACTCCAGATGACGATGATGCCTAAACAGCGTTGCTCCTCTAGCTCGACGCTTTTGCTACTCCTATTTCACCCCCTCCTTTTTGATGATGTCAAAGGGGGAGAACTCTTGGCCTATATGTGCCCCGGCTACTATATGTTAGTGTGTGATGTGTGTTTGCATGTGTGTGCCTTTATCATTTTTCTAGTTCATTAGTCCTGTTGCATTTCCTTTTAGTTTTCATGCATTGCATCTTGTTATTTGCATTACAGACCTTGTTCCTTTTCCACTGATTGTCGGCAAGAAAACTTTGGGATTATGCCACATGATGATCAATCTTATATTTGGATTTCTTTTTGACCATGTCCTTGAACTGATGGATTGACTCATGATTATGAAATGTGAATGCTTTACAATGTGGTTTCCATTTTTTTGTGAAATAGTATTTTGTCATCATCAAAAAGGGAGAGATTGTTGAACCCCCTCCTCATGTATATGACTTATGGTTTTTGATGATGATCAAATGGTTTTGTATGAACTGAAAATGAGCATAACTACGCTCTGGAAATGAACACATCACTTGAAGACATGGTATTTAAGAAGGCTCAAGAATAGCAACTCATTGTAAGTATTTTGGTTTTAATGTGTAAAATGTGAAAATAATTCAGACTTTGTTTTTGACAGGACAAAACAATATGACCAAAGCTCCTCAACGACTGAAGGACGATTGGTGAGATCGATCCTAACTCCTCAATTACTTTGTTAGAACTTATTTCTAGATGTGGAGCATTCATGTTTTAATCTCCCAACTTGAACCCCCTGGACTTAGCTTTATTTTATCTTCATATTAGGAAGTGCAGGAAAAAGGGTCGACCCCAAGGGTCGACCCATTCCTGCCAGGCAGGTTCCCAATCAAATGGGTCGACCCCAAGGGTCGACCCCTGCATGTGGAATTTATTTCCATAACGTGTTTCATCATGGGTCGACCCCAAGGGTCGACCCTTTCTGCTCTACATGTTTAAGCTCTAGCGAGGGTCAACCCTGGGGTCGACCCCTGTTGTCAGGATTAATTAACCCCGCACGGGTTCTTGGAAGGGTCGACCCCAAGGTCGACCCATGCTGTCTAGCCCATCTAGCCCCTCACGAGGGTCGACCCCAAGGGTCCACCCTTTCTGGTCTAGGCGGCGCCGTGATTGTGGACTCTTGTCCATGCGAGCTTAATGTCAAACCACACTTGTGTGGCTGTCCCTAAACCACTCCTTGATGAGTGGATCTTGTCCCCTAGACATCCCTTGACCGCCCTTAGCCTATATATCATCCTATTGAGATGAAAACCCTAAGAAAAATTCGCATCTTCTGATTTTGGGTTTTTGCTCTAACCTTTGTGAGTGCAGGTCGCAACCAGCAGCCATAACTCTTATTCCACCTTGTTGTGTGCGTGAAAGTGAAGGAAAGAAGAGGGATTCAAGACTCCAAATCGACATCCTGCTGGTTGGTTGCGTGGAGTTCAAGATCGTACCACATCCGAGCACAATCGTCAAGAACGATCATCGGGCTGCACCAAGTGTTCGACGAAATTCGCTGAAGTGATAGGGGGAGCACCGATCAGGATAAATCACTTTCTAAACTTCTCATTCTAAATCATTTAGCTTGATCTTGAATATATGTGTAATCATAACTTTAGATTCTTGTGTGTAGTGTTCGTGTTCAGAAACACGAACGCGCGTGTGTGTATGTGCGCATGTGCGCGTTTGGCTGCCAGATCGGAAGCTGTGTGTGTGTGTGTGTGTGTGTGTGTGTGTGTGTGTGTGTGTGTGTGTGTGTGTGTGTGTGTGTGTGTGTGTGTGTGTGTGTGTGTGTGTGTGTGTGTGTGTGTGTGTGTGTGTGTGTGTGTGTGTGTTTGCTGTTCTAAACAGCGTGTATGTGTGATTTACTCGTTAGTGAAGCTTTAATCCTCAAGTGTGAGGGGTGGACGTAGGGGACACGGTTGTGTAACCGAACCACCTAAAAAATCCGTGTGTCTCATGTGCTGTGGATTTTTCGATTCTTGGCGAGTGGGTTTCACGGTGAGTTGAGAGATCACTACAACAGCTATTCAAACATATTCCGCATGCATTCACGAGTGTGATCCTGTTCGTGCGAGTATTAGTGGTTGTTTGTTTAATCGGCATTGTTTTCTTAAGAGAAGTAAAATTTTATTAGCCAATCAATTCACCCCTCCCCTCTTGATTGCCACATTTGGGACTCAACAAGATTTTCTTAATCATGTATATAAGTTTAATAAAGCTCTATATGGATTGACAGGCTCAGTAAGTTTCTCTCAAACAATAAGTTCACAAGAGGTGAAATTGACCAAACATTGTTCACAAAGGTATGTCATCAAGACATTCTCATTGTTCAAATATATGTTGATGATATAGTTTTTGGTTCAACTAACCCAACAATGTGTAAAGAATTTTCTGACTTAATGACACATGAGTGTGAAATGAGCTCTATGGGTGAGCTGAAATTATTTCTTGGATTGCAGGTGACACAGATCAAAGAAGGAACTTTCATCACTCAGTCCAAGTATATATGGGATCTAATGAAGAAGTTCAAATTGGAAAACCTCAAGGAGATAACAACACCGATGGGTACATCAACTAGCCTTGATGCTGACCCAAAAGGTAAATTGGTTGGCACCAAGCTGTATAGAGGTATGATCGGATCCCTTCTTTACATTACTGCATCTAGACCTGATATACAGTTTGCTGTGTGTTTATGCACCAGATTTCAGGCTAGTCCTAAAGAGTCACACCTTAGTGCTGTAAAGAGGATTTTTACATATCTGTCAGGCACCCTAGAACTAGGACTTTGGTATCCTGCTAGGTGTGAGCTAGATCTAATAGCTTACACTGATGCAGATTATGTTGGGTGTCGGATTGATAGGAAAAGCACTATTGGGTACTACTAGTTCTTAGGTGGTTGTCTAGTGTCTTGGGCATCCAAGAAGCAACACATTGTTACTCTATCCACTGCTGAGACAGAATATGTCGCATCAGGGAATTGTGCAGCCCAGGTACTCTGGATCAAGCATCAACTCACCGATTATCATATAAAATTGGGATGCATTCCAATTTTATGTGATAATACTAGTGCTATATGTCTGACTAAAAATCATGTTCATCACTCTAGGACTAAGCACATAGAAATTAAACACCATTTTCTTAGAGATGAAGTAAGCAAGAATGAAATTGAACTGAATTTTGTTGAAACTGAAAAATAGATTACTGACATATTTACTAAACCTTTGGGAAATGAAAGATTTAAATTCTTAAGAAGAGAATTAGGTTTATGTATATTTCAGCATGATGAATAATCTTGATTTCATTCCTGATTAAATGTTGTTGTGCCCCTATGGTAATTTGAGTCATCTTGTGGTCACTTGGGTCATTAGACATCATCCTGTGGTCATTTGAGTTATTTGATATTCTTAATTTTGATAATGGCTAAACACTATAAGTCATTGATGTTTTACCACTCTTATATGACTAAACTACTTGATGTTTTTTCATGACAAATATGCCAAGGAATGGAGTGGAGATGGCAAAAGTGAAAGCTTAATGATTGCTCTCTCATACGCGGATCGACCTGCGCGGTCAGGTCGTGGGGATCAATAGAAATCTTCAAGACTGTCAAGGTTGATGCCACAGATGAGAACGGGCTGCTAAAGGACTCAAGCGACGGAGCTAAAGGGGTTAACGGACTGACCCGGAATAACCTGGGGTCTGCCTAGCTAGCGGTCGACCGCCAACACAGGGGCGGTCGATCGCCAGCATAGGGGCGGTCGACCGCCCCTGCTAGCAGCTCCCTGTTTGCACGATTCTCAATGGCGGTCGACCGCCAACCCAGTAGCGGTCAACCGAAAATTCCAGGGACCATTCGTCTGCAGGTTTCTCAGTAGCAGTCGACCGCCAGCTTCCACAGGTCGACCACCAGTCCCGAGCCAACAAATGTTGACTTTGTTTTCCACTTCGAGAAGAGCCCCTTTCCTTGTATTTGTTTAACCCCAAAGTCACCCAATCCCCCATGGATTGTGGATCTGGTCTGGGGGATGTCCAAGGACCATTCAAAGGTTATAAAACACTCACAAGAAGGGTTGGAAACCCCAAGGCTAAGAAGGGAGATCAAAGGAGGCTGCAAGGGTGTGTTCAGGGAGAGGAGTTCGAGTACTGTAGCTGTGAACAGTACTCCAGGAAGAAGTTCTTCATCAAATCCTCAAGTGATGCAAGCTACTTTAAGAGGAGATCAACCCCAAGTCAAGTGAAGAAAAAGCTGCAACCTTCATCCTCTTCATCATCTCAAGGTGATCCAAAGAAGCTCATTCTCAAGGGAGATCAAATCTACATATTTCATCTTCTTCATCAACTCAAGGTGATCCAAGGAAGATCATTTCACAAGGAAGAGGATACCATTGAAGAATCAGATTAAAGCTCTAGCAATCTCAGACAAGATCTTTTCGTCTTGAGTATATTTCATATCTTGTTTGAATAGCTTGATATTTGTTCTCTTTTCATTTCATTCAAACATTTGAAACTTAAGATCATCCCTACCGGTGGTTAGTAGGAAGGTAATCGAAAGTTCTCTGATCTGCAGTGTTGACGTCCCTACTTGTGGTTAGTAGGAAGGCAATCAGAGGTCTTTCCGATTTTCGGTTCAGTGTGTGGCACTAGTGGAGCCTCACCGGATTTGGTGAGGGGTAGACGTAGGACTGGGGATTCAGTCAGAACCACCTTAAAATCTCATGTGTGGTGGTTTGCTTGTGCGATTACTTTGTGTTAGATGCATGCTTAGGTTCAATATCTATATTGCGTAATCATCTTGCTAAGCAAATCATTTATGTCCTTCGTTAAGCTAGTTATATTCCGCTGCTATTATCATCATCTAGCTTTAAAGAGGGTTGCATTGTGAAAAGAGGGGCAGAGCTATTCACCCCTCCCCTCTAGATCCGCTATCCACTACTCAACAAGTGGTATCAGAGCCTAATCTCTTATTATGGGGTCCAACGACCTTGAGAGAAATGGTGGATTAGCGTCCAAAGATTTTTTACCTGAAGGACATTCTGTTAATAGACCTCCTTATTTCACTGGAACTAATTATCCTTATTGGAAACATCGTATGCAGGTGTTCATTCACGCCCAAGACTACGAACTTTGGCGAGTGATCAGCAAAGGTCCGTATGAGCTTAGAGATAATGCGGACTTGTGGACCAACGAATAAATAAGACAATCCAATGTCAACTAGAGTGCTAAACACATCATGCAATGCTCAATCCATCTAGTAGAATTCTCAAGAGTGACTACCTGCGCAACGGCAAAATAGATGTGGGACAAGTTAGAGGTAATCTACGAAGGAACCTCTCAGGTACGAGAAATAAAATCTAACATTTTAGTTTCTGAATATGAAATATTCAAGATGAAGCCTAATGAGTCAATTCAAAACATGTATGCTCGCTTAACTGTGCTTACTAATAGTCTAACAGATTTGGGAAAGAAATATTCAGAATAGGAAATTGTGAGGAAGATTCTCAGATCATTGACTCCCGCATGGCACACAAAGGCTATCGTGGTTGAAGAATCGAGAGATCTCGCAACTACTAAGGTAGATGAACTCATTGGGTCATTAATGACCTATGAGATCAACCTTAAGAGTAAAGAGGCTGAGGCACCTAAGAAAAAGCCCTTAGCTCTTAAAGCAGGACCCAGCGGTCAAGGCACTTCTAATGAAGGTGAGGATTCGACAAGTGAGCGAGATGAGGATGACGTAGCCATGCCTACACGTAAGTTTAGAAAATTTCTGAGAAAGGAATGTAAGAGCTTCATGAGAGGAAGGTCAACGGTAAGAAATTGTTTCAAATCTAATTCTGAAAATTTTAAGAAATCTGACAAAATCATCTGTTATTCTTGCAACAAACCAGGGCACTTCAAGACTAATTGTCCTGACAGATTCAAAAAGACTGACAAATGGAAGGGCATAAAGAAGAACAAGGCCATGGTGTCCACCTAGAGTGACGAGGAAGAAAGTGATGGTAGAACGAGTTCCTCAGACAAGGAAAAAGATGATTTTTTTCTCATGGCCAGAGGTGATGAAGAAACTGAGGTAAACTCTCCATTTAAAAATTACACACTTGATGATTGGGAGGAAGCATATATACAGCTCATGGAAAAATATGACATGTACAAAAAGGAGAATAAATCAATGAAAAAGAAAATTAACTTGTTTGTGCATGATCATGATATGAATGATAAGAATGCTCTACTTGAAACTGAAATTGAAGATCTTAAGAAAATGATTGAGAACTTGGAGGAAGGAAGAAAATAAATGGCTGACTTGGAAATTGAAAATGAAGATTTGAGAAATGAGATTGACAGCATGAAGCTCAAAATGCAAACTTATGAAAAGGATAGCAAATTAAGCAATGAGAAGTATGAAGCTGTCAAACAAGTCAACATTCAACTCCTGCAAAACATTGAAAACCTACAAAAAGAGTTGAAGGACAAACAATCTTTAGAAAAATTTGTGGATGGAAAAGAAAACCTAGATATATTGCTAGATACTAGAATGAACTTCAACAAAGAAGGGTTAGGTTTTGAACATACAAACAAAAGGCCAATTGGGTTAAAAACTGTCACATTTATTTCATCTTCTGGAGCCTCCACCTCAAACACAACCCCCACACAAATTCAACAAACACAAAAGGAGAAAGGGAAAGAAAAGGTTGAAGAGGCAGCCTCTGAATTTTCCAAAAAGACTGTCCAAAAGCCTAAGAAGGGTCGACCTTCCCTGCAGCACAGGTCAACACTTCCTTGGCCATTGCATGCTCAATCTTCCAGATATCACCATAACTGGATTACACATTCATATAGGCAAACACCACCCTACTTTTGGGAAAATTGTGATTCATGTGTTCACCAATCTTATAAGTATCAATCCCCTAGGTGGCAAAATAATCACTTTCAACCCAAAACCAACCAACGGCCTCAATGGTTTAAGAAGTAAACTTCCTCAAACTTTCACAAAATCCAACAAAGAGCTTCTAAACAAAAAGTGAATGTCAAAGCTGAAAAGAAAAATCAAATCCCTACTCTAAGCAAACAAAACATGAATCCTATGAAGGTTTGGATTCCAAAAGAAATGGTTTCATATTTTAAAAATCTGAAGAGTTTGATGGGACCCAAATTTGGTTGGGTTTCAAACACAATTGCTTAATTGCTTGTGTAGGAGTGTCTTGCAGCCATGCATAACATGTGGTACCTTGATAGCGGCTGTTCAAGACACATGACTGGAGACAAAATAAAATTTTATCTCTTGGAGGAAAAGGAAGGAGGATACGTTACATTTGGAGGGAACAACAAGGGAAAAATTATTGGAACAGGTAATGTAGGTAAGAACCTCTCCAACTCTATTTGTAACGTGTTGCTAGTTGAAGGCTTGAAATACAACTTCCTTAGCATAAGTCAACTCTGTGATAAAGGTCTTAAAGTGTTGTTTGACTCTCATGAATGTAGAATCCTTGAACCAAAATCTAACAAGGTAAAAAATTTTAGAAAAAGATTCAATAATGTTTACATGATTGACTTAGATGATCCTACTTACATAAACCTTTGTCTTGCTGCACCAAAATCTGAACTTGCATGGTTATGGCATCGTAGACTAGGTCATGCTAGCTACAATATCTTACATAAACTTTTAAAGCATTCAATGGTGAGAGGGTTGCCTGGACTTTCTTTCAAACAAGAAAATAAATTGTGTGATGCATGTGCCCTAGGTAAACAAACAAGATAATCCTTCAAGGCTAGATCTGCAAACATGTCATCTAAACAACTTGAGCTGATTCATATGAATTTGTTTGGTCCAACCAGAACTACTAATTTAAGTGGTAGAAAATATGGATATGTCTTGGTGGATGATTACTCTAGGTTCACATGAGTTTTCTTTCTCACACATAAAAATGATACTTTTGATGAGTTTTAGGCACTCGATATGAAGATAAAGCAAGACAATGAGTTTAAGATTTCCAACATTCAATCTGATCATGGTGGTGAATTTGAAAATATTGACTTTTATAATCTTTGCAGGGTTGAAGGCATTTCACACTGGTTTTCTTCACCAAGAACCCCGGAGTAAAATGGTGTAGTTGAATGAAGGAATCGAACACTCATAGAGATGGCGAGAACAATGCTTGCCGAACGGCAACTCCCAAGGAAATTTTGGACTGAAGCGGTAAACTCGGCATGTTACATTATCAAGCGCTCTATGGTAAGGCCACACACTAAAAAGACTCCTTATGAGTTGCTGAAAGGTAAAAAACCTTCTCTCACACACATGAAAGTATTTGGATCTAAATGCTTCATCCACAATAATGATAAAATAGACTTAGATAAATTCGATCCCAAGAGCGATGAAGGTATATTCCTTGGATATTCTGATAGATCTATGACTTATAGAATTTATAATGCTAAGAGTCAAACTGTGGGAGAATCACCCCATGTTTCCTTTGATGAATATCACGATGATTCTAACAATGATAACTCTTGTCAGAAAAATGATGAAAATGGGGAATTCCTAAGCATGATGGAAAAGAATGATCCTCCACAAGAAGAAATAAGAGAAGATGGTGACCTAGCTGAATTAAGTAATTCAAGAGATCAAGCTCCAAGAGAAGGTAATGATTCTACAAACATTAGAATTCTTAAGGATCATCCTTTAGAAAATGTCATTGGTAGCTTGAATGACCCACCTAGAACAAGGTCACATCTTAGAATTGTGGAAGAATTAGATCAACTTGCTCTTGTCTCCCAGATTGAACCCAAGAATGTTGATGAGGCATTAAAGGATGAAAACTGGATAAATTCAATGTAAGACGAGTTAAACCAGTTTGAGAGAAATAAAGTTTGGCATCTTGTTCCTAGACCATCATCACTATCTGTCATAGGCACTAAGTGGGTTTTTAGGAATAAATTAAGTGAGGATGGCAATATAATAAGAAACAAGGCTAGATTGGTGGCTCAAGGGTATAATCAAGAGTTTGGGATAGACTTTGAGAAATCTTATGTCCCAGTTGCTAGACTCGAAGTCATCAGAATTTTACTTACCTTTGAATGCTCCCTTAGAATAAAGCTTTATCAAATGGATGTAAAAAGTGCTTTCTTGAATGGCTTGATCAAAGAAGAAGTCTATGTTGAGCAACCCCCTGGCTTTGTGAACACTAACCATGTAGACTTTGTATACAAGCTAGACATGGCACTTTATGGACTGAAGCAAGCACCAAGAGCTTGGTATGAGAGACTAAGCTCATTCCTCATTGAGAAAGGATACACACGAGGTAAGATAGATCAAACACTATTCACCAATAAGCAAGGTAAGAATATTTTGATTGTTCAAATTTATGTTGATGATATTGTATTTGGTTCTACTAAATCTGAAATGTGTGAGGAATTTGCTAAACTCATGACTAGCGAATTTGAGATGAGCATAATGGGAGAACTTCAATTCTTTCTCGATTTGCAGGTCAACCAAGGAGAAGATGGGTGCTTCATAAGTCAAGCCAAATATATCAAGGAGCTGCTGAAAAGATTTGACATGACGAACAGTAAAATCATTGCAACTCCTATGAGCACCTCAACATCAGTAGATTTAGATGAAAATGGTAAATTAGTGGATGCAAAAATCTAGAGAGGTATGATCGGCTCCTTGCTTTACCTAACTGCATCCCGACCAGATATCCAGTTTAGTGTATGCCTTCGTGCTAGATTTCAAGTTAGTCCTAGAGAATCCCACTTGATTGTCGTCAAACGTATCCTTAGATATCTTGCAGGCACTCAAGATTTGAGATTGTGATATTGTGGACATGCAAAATTGCACCATTGTATGTCCCAACTAGTCCAACATCAACAATAACGTCAACTGAAGAGATTGTAAAGAAGGGAAGGCCATCCGGACTCTCTGAATACACACACACACACCACCGTGGAGCCATCTCCGGAGTCACGACAGTGAAGAGAAATCAACCACCAAGGGCCCCCACGATCCATGGGCCTCGAAGAAAATTAAATGGGCCACAACTCGTGCTCACAACGGGCTCAGAACGCCCATTTAGCCCTTCAGCGGCACGCTCCCAATGGCCTTCAGCGGCACGCCCTAGGGCCTTCAGCCATACACCCTCTGCCCTGTTCGGCGGCACGCCCTTGAGCTGTTCAACGGCATGCCCTTTGCCCTGCTCAGCGGCACGCCCTTCAGCGACACAGCCCTTGAGCTCTTCAGCGGCACGCCCTGGCAGCCGTTCAACGGCACGCCCCTCAGGCCCTTCAGCGGCATGCCAATGGCCTTCGACGGCATGCTCACCGTTCCTCCCATCGGTACGCCCTTTTGGCCCTTCTATGGCACACTTCTTGAGCCCGCCAGCGGCACAGCGTGAAGGCATTTCAACCGCCGAAAGACGTGACGCC
Organism: Amorphophallus konjac; assembly: GCA_022559845.1. Taxonomy (NCBI): domain Eukaryota; kingdom Viridiplantae; phylum Streptophyta; class Magnoliopsida; order Alismatales; family Araceae; genus Amorphophallus; species Amorphophallus konjac. The sequence continues at coordinate 378,530,781 of CM040118.1, read as the reverse complement.
CATGCCCTACGTATCCTTGGCGCGCAGTGGGTTGCCCGAGGTGTTGGCCGGAGGTTGGGCCACGCAGGCTACTCCCCTGACATCCAGGACGGGGGAAGTCAAACCCCATCATGACCAGTCACTTCCCGCCTCTGACTGCCGTGCTCGAGGGCTCCCGCTGCTGGGAGTATAAAACCACTCCCATTCCGATGAATGAGAAGGGACAGGGAAAAAAAAAGGCACACAGTGAGAAGAGATGAATAGACACAAAGCCACATACGAGAAGAAGGAGAAGAGAGAAGAAAAGGGAGAGGGCTCCGGCGTTGAGTCTTCCGACAACCACCAGGCAAAGAAAAGAGAGTAAGAGAGTGAGAGGGCTTGATGTAGTAGGGGAAGGTGGGGGAAAGAGCAGTGGACGGTCATCCCTGCTTCGATCCCCAACGCCTCCTCTTCTTTTGTACTTTGTTTTCTCCCTCTCTGTTCTTTTGTTCTTTGGTTTTCTTTCTTGCCTGTAGCCTTAGCTCGGGCATGCTTTGTAATGTATATGGATGGCTACGGCCCTCTGCTCCCCCATGAATGAAGATTATCCCCCTTAGTGGGTTTTCTCTTCGTCTTGTTGGTTTTGGACCACAGTGCGTTTGATCGTCTTTCCCTTCACTTTCCGGTGTTTGTGTTCATCTCTCATGTCGACGGTTTCCTCCGGATCCGGCGCCATCTTGAATGGTTCAAGGTCACGAACCTCTTCCTGTAAAGCCCAACGCCTTCACCCGTGTCTGCCCCGTTGAACCTACTCCCCTCCTGCCGGGGGTCCCTGTAGGTTTGATCCGTCTAACACCTCGCCCCATTAGCAGACCAACCCTTTTGGAGCCTTGCTCGGTGCGCTTGCACTTTCCCCCAATGGCACACCCTTCCGGCACCTTGGCCGACGCACCCATAGTAACCCATAGTGGTACACTTTCCCTTGGTGCCCCAGCGGCACACCTGGTCTCACCCTAGCCCGATACCCCCTCAAGCTCCCTATGACCGTCTTTGGCCGGCACGCCTTGGCTAACCCCCCAGTACACCCTGTCCAGTCTTAGAGGTTTCCCGTCCGTCGTTTCGTCTGAGTTTTCTGAGGTTTTGTTAAGGTGTTACCGCTCTCGGGCGCCCACCTCCAACTGTCGAGTTCCGCCACTCCATATGGGCGCGTTCCCTTTATCTCCCTTACGCTCGGGTCAAGGGGAGATGCTGCCAAATTTTCGTTAGAAATAATAACACATTGAAGAGACAAAAGGAAGCAACGAACAAATAGAATAATAACACATAAAAAGGCAAAAGGATGCAGCAAACAAATGGACCGGCAACATATTAAAGGGCAAAGGAAAATAACGAACGAATGGAACGCTCGGCGATAAAACACTCCAACCGGAATAAGACACTGTGGGCGACGTGAAAAGAATCAGATTGAACAATGGTGTGGCGGATTGAATGCCCAACTTATAGAGAATAGGATGTGAGGAAAGGTAGGAAAGACTTGTATAAAACTGCATAAAAAACCAAAGAAATGAAGAAAAGAAAAGCCTTAAAAGAAGTAAATGAGGAGTGGGCCTTCTTCGGTACACCTGTTCCAGCCTTCGCCGGTACACCCCATCAACCCTTCAGCGGCACGCCCTAACAGCCCTTCAACAACACACCTCTTTGGCCCTTAGCAGCACACTCTCTCTCACTATCTCTCTCCATCTCTCACCCTCTCTCTCTCTCTCTCTCTCTCTCCCACCATCTCTCACCGTCTCTCTCCCTCACCGTCTCACCGTCTCTCTCTCTCTCACAGCCTCAGCCCCTCACCCTCTGTCCCTCTCTCTCTCTCTCCCACCATATCTAACCGTCTCTCTCCCTCACCGTCTCTCTCCATCTCTCACCCTCTCTCTCTCTCTCCCACCATCTCTCACCATCTCTCTCCCTCACCGTCTCTCTCTCTCACCGTCTCAGCCCCCTCACCGTCTCTGTTTCTCTCTCTCTTCCACCATCTCTCACCGTCTCTCTCCCTCACCGTCTCTCTCTCTCTCCCTCACCGTCTCTCTCAATCTCTCACCCTCTCTCTCTCTCTCCCTCACCGTCTCTCTCCATCTCTCACCCTCTCTCTCTCTCTCACCATCCCTCACCGTCTCACCGTCTCTCTCCCTCACCATCTCTCTCTCTCTCTCTCTCTCTCTCTCTCTCTCTCTCCCTCACCGTCTCTCTCCATCTCTCACCCTCTCTCTCTCTCTCTCTCTCACCATCCCTCACCGTCTCACCATCTCTCTCTCTATCACCGTCTCAGCCTCTCTCTCTCCCTCTCTCTCTCTCTCTCTCTCTCTCTCTCTCTCTCTCTCTCCCACCATCTCTCACCGTCTCTCTCTCTCTCCCACCATCTCTCACCATCTCTCTCTCTCTCCCACCATCTCTCACCGTCTCTCTCCCTCACCGTCTCTCTCTCTCTCCCTCACTGTCTCTCTCCATCTCCCACCGTCTCTTTCTCTCTCCCTCCGTCTCACCATCTCTCCTCCCACCGTCTCTCTCATGCTCACCGTCTCTTTAGCCAATGTATAGACTTTGCATGAGGGATTGCACAAATGTAGATAATAAAGTATATACACTGGAAATGGATGTTTAGACATGCCGTGAACGAATGTATGGACTTAATGTGTTTGTGACAACAATATACAGACTTTGAGTAAGGATGTACCGACTTATCAACAGCTAATGTATAGACTTTGTGTGTAGCAACCGGTCAATGTATAGATTTTGTGTTGCAGCAACCAGCCAACGTACAGACTTTGTGTTGCAGCAACCAGCCAACGTACAGACTTTGTGTGCATGCAACCGGTCAATGAACAGACTTTGTGTTGCAGCAACCAGCCAACGTACAGACTTTGTGTTGTAGCAACCAGCCAACGTACAGACTTTGTGTGCATGCAACCGGTCAATGAACATACTTTGTGTTGCATCAACCAGCCAACATACAGACTTTGTGTGCATGCCACCGGTCAATGTACAGACTTTGTGTTGCAGCAACCAGCCAACGTATAGACTTTGTGTATGCATACAACCAGCCAATGTACAGACTTTGTGTTGCAGCAACCAGCCAATGTATAGACTTTGAGTTATAGCAAATGGACGATGTACAGACTTTGCGTGTGTGCTAGTAGACGATGTACAGACTTTGAGTTTGTAGCAAATGAGGAATGCACCGACTATGCATGGCAAGCTATGCAACCAATGTACGGACTTGTGTGCTTGCTAAACCAGTGAACGTAGATGAAGATAGGAATGTATAGACTTTGAATGCATGGAGCACACAGGCTGCACAGACTTGGTCCGAGAATGTATAGACTTTGAGCCGATGGATGTACAGACTTTGTGTTGCAGCAACCAGCCAATGTATAGACTTTGTGTTGCAGCAACCAGCCAGTGTATAGACTTTGGGTCGCAGCAAATGGATAGTGCACAGACTCTACGCGTGTGCTAGCAGACGTTGTATAGACTTCGTGTTAGCCCGACACGCCCGCCAACTCCTTCGCCGGCACACTCTCCTTGGTGCCTTCTCCGGCCCACCCTCTTCCCCCTTCACCGGTACGCCTTGGGACGCCCTCATCGGCACGTTCTCCATACCCCTCGCCGGTACACCCTCCAACGGCCCTCTCTCCCTCTGGGAAATATACACATATAACATATAATGATAATGATATTGGGGATAATAATAATAATAATAAATAAATTAATGAAAATTGTGATAAATAAAGAAATCTGAATATATATAGGAAACAAACAAAAATGTGGAATAGTGATAATAAAAAAATAGTAATAATAATAAACAAAAAAGGGGGAGGGAAGAAATCGTTCGGAACAAATGCATAAAGAAGAAACAAACAGCAAGAGGAAAGAGAGGAACATATAATTAAAATCTCAGATAAAACAAAAATGCTAGGATCCACATTGCAGCCCCATCTCTCCCTGTGACCCGACACAGAAAGAACAACGATGCTGCCCTCGTAGGTCGGGCCTGAGCCTGGGGAATTGTCCCGACATGGCCAGGCCCCGACCTTGCTTTAGGGCCGACATTCCAAACAAGCCGGATTCATTTCTCGCCCCGGATCCCTTCCGAGCCGTTATTAAAATTGTCGTGCATTCGGCGGACATTTGAACGGGTTCACCTCGGTTTCCGTCGCATTTCTATCACGGACCCGTGTCCGAATATGAAAAGGTCCACGAGTGACCGATATGACCCGTGGCCCCAAACCCGATGCGGATCCTGATGCGATTTATTCCTGCTTCTATCTTGCGCAGTTAGTATTAGTCCTTTCAGCCGCAGGGTTCGTAATTTCGGCAACTAATCAAGGGTGTTCCCTCATATGGGGGATGTAAAGGACGTCGTGACCTTTACGACACGACGGGATCTGGTCCCGACACGAACCACACAATTGTCTGACGAAGTCAGGTCGAGCGCACTATGGGCTCTTCGGAACCCGAATAAATTGTCACTTTGTGACTGGCATGCCCACGCACTTAGTAAACCAACAAACGAACAAAATAATTACCAAATAAAAAAAGTATGTCCAGAAGTCTGGCATGCCCGGTGGGACCAATCCACCCTTCATCTCTTTGCCAGAATTAGGGGCCCTGCGGCCCCCTTCTTGTAATACTAATTGTGCTATCCTTGCAAATGCAGGAAAATCGCATCATGGTGCCGAAAATAGCAGTCACTTGCGGCCCTCAGGTCATCGGGAACCATGTTCGGGGCGGCTACCTGGCGGTCCCCCTCAACTTCGGGAGTTTCCCTCCGACCATGGGCTTCCCCAACTTCTTGGGGGTGGCATTTGTCAACATCCTCGACGTGAAAGCACCTGACGAGCCCCAGACCAACGCTCCCGCTCCGGGGGCCACTGCAGCTGTCATCGGCCAAGCTGTGGCCAAGAACAACAACGGCGTCCCGACAACGACGCTGAGCTGCAATGTGCACCAAACCGCCAGCCCATCCCACCAAGGGTCGACATCTCACCGGAGGAGGCTCCGGAGGAACAACACTGGCGCCGTCTTAGGGCGCCGCATATCTAGCTCTGGGAAATCCATGGCCGTCGGTACCATCCGAGTCCACTTGGACGGGCGAAGGTCCCAGGTGATACCGGACCGCGTTGTCCCGACTATCCCAGTCCGCAATTCTTTTCAAGGACTAGAGAAGCTAAAAGAGAAGGTTACACTCGCAGCCCCGGCCGCAGCACCAAAGAATGCGTCGGCTCACAGGCCGACCAAACTGAAACAAGTTTGGGTTCCCAAGGAGGCCTAGCCCACTACACCCGCCCAGGCGGGATCTAGCACTTTCCGCCCGAGGAGGGCCCGAGGAGATGAAAGGGTCGAACTGACGACCCCAACCCGCCAACCAGCACCTGTCATGCCGATGCTATCCGAGAATGCCCACTGCCGTCGCCGTGTGCGCTGACACAATGTTGCCCGCCCGGCACTCAGGGCCTACTCCCCTCCTGCCACTACCATCGGCACGCAACCACAGGCTGCTCTCCCTGACCAAGAGTGGGAAGGGATCGAGCAGGCTATGAGAAACTACCTCCGGGGCCCAGGTAGCACTCCCTCGGGTCGCCAGAGACTGCTGGGGGCAGTAGCCTCCACTTTCCAGGAGGAAGAAGCCCGACCCGCACCTAGTGCAGAGTCGAGGAATCAGTCGGAGGAGCCACGCCAGTCCCCTTCTTGGGAGGAAGCGCCGTCCCGAAGATCGGTCTTCGACAAGTTGGTGTTCCCAGGGAGATCATCAAGGAGGGCGACGAAGAGAAACAGGAGCTGGAGGATTTTCACCTGCAATATGGTAGGAGTTCTTGGTCGGTATGGGGCCTTACCTACCGACCCTGAAGAAATGGCCAAACTCGCCGCCAGGCCGGGGCCTCTCACTAGAAGGGGAAGAGCGGCAGGCGAAGCATCACAGGCAGGCGCCGAAGAAACTTTCCACGAGGAACCGCCCGCGGCCCTCACGGCCAATGTGGTCACCACCGGCGACACGAGCGGCGGACCCTCTACATCATCCGAGGACGCCCCAGCCGAAGAGATAGGGGGCATGCCCAATCTCCCCACAATTGACCCTTCAATGCTGCTCATGATACAACGATTCCAACAAGAAATTGAGTCACTAAAGAAGCAACTGAATGAGCAGAACACACAACCCTCGATGTCCAGACAGATCGAGGTCCTGCTCGGAGCGTCTAGGGGCAACGGGAAATCTTTAGGAGTAGCTCGGCAGCCTGCAACATTCCCAGCGACTCTCGGCTCCCCTCGGGGCACGACCCCGCAGCAAACACATCACACAGCACCGGTCCTGCCGCAGATCCTGCCTTCCCAAGGGTCCCCCATGGCTCCCCAGGCGACCGTGCTGGCCACCCCGAGCGCGTAGCCTGCCCATTTCTATCCAAGCCCGGTCGACCTAGCAGTAGTTAGCCGGTTGATGCTTGAACAAATGATAGACATGAAATTGGCACAGAGAGGCGACGGGGATCAGACGCCATTCGACGTCTACCGGGTGCCATATCCTACTCACTACGCTGCAAAGAAGCTACCGGTTGGTGTCACCAAGCCACCGAAGTTCAAAAAGTTCAATGGGCAAGGGTCTCCCAGGGAGCATATTGCCTATTATGTGAATGTCATGGGGGATCTGGCTGCTGATGAGGCTTACCTCCTGAAGTTTTTTGGCTCAACACTTACCGAGCTTGCCTTTGAGTGGTACTCCAGCCTGCCACCCGGGTCTGTGGCTGACTGGCCCGACATGCAGAAGAAGTTCAAAGAAAGATTCTACGTTTCAAAACAGGAAGTCACAGTGGCAGAACTTTACGCCACAAGGCATAAGAATGATGAGTCGGCCCTCGACTACATCAAAAGATGGAGGAACCTCAGCATGAGGTGCAGGCGTCCCCTGCACTAGGAGGATGCGGTGCAGATCTGCAAGAAGAACCTGAAGAAATAAATCCTGGAAAGAATGATTGGCACCGAAGTCAAGACATTTGATCGCCTGAATAATGTGGTAGCAGAGATTGAGGCATTTCTGGCCCGATATTCCTCCACTCTGGCCGTGTCAAGCCAGAGAGCCAAGCAGGCCGAGAAGAAGCCAGCTCCCCTGAGGTGCACACACTAGATTTCTAGGCCTTTGAGAAACTGATGGGGGCATCTCTCACCCTTCATATTTATCGGTTGTTCACCAGCATGGTTCCATTATGTCCGTCACATTTTTCTGATTCAGTTCATGTAATTTTCATATTTTCTTTGAGTCATAATTATGTAATTTTCATTTTATTTGAGTTATGTCCCTAGGTCTTGCATTTATTTTCCTAAGTTTGAGTGTCATTAGATTGTTTAGTGTGCTATTGGGCCCAATTCATTGGGCTTGGCCCATGAGCCCCCCTACCCCTTCGGTTATTTGTTATTAAGTCTTTTGTCAGGGTCTTATTGTAAAATGTGGTTTTCCTATATATAGGGCCCCATTTCTTTCATTTAAAGGGAATGAATCAATCAATGAAAATTGCCATTTTGTGAGTTCTATCTTTATTTTTATGGTGGAGTGAATCTATTAGTGAGGTGAGAAGCCTTAGGGAGAGAATCCCACCCATCCCTCTCTTAATCTCTCTCTTTCACTCCACTTTCTCTCTCCTCCACACCCAATTTCGAAAATTTTCTCTCTCCTCCCTTCCCAACCACCACTCTCCCACCTACCCCCATTAAAGGCCACTCCCCTTCCCCACACATCCCATTACTCCACCCCCTAGTCCCAAGGGAGCATCCCCAATCACTAAGCCACCCTCCAACCACCTCATCCCTTTCCCAAGCACCCTTCCCTCTCCCCCATGCAACCCTCCACTTCCCTAGACCATTTGAATTCAAAAATCCCCTTCCCTCCATAGCCCTAGGGCGCCCAAGACCCCTCCCCTTTGGTTAGGGTCGCCCCCCTCTCATCCTCTCCATCTTCCCTTGTTCACCTCCATCACCCCACCTTCTACCATCTAGAGTAAGAGGACCTGCAGAAGACCTAAAGATTGCAGCAGCGACCCCGACCTCCCCCGGATGTTCCTGAAATCCCAAGAGTAGTCCATAGAAGCGGCTGCCTGTCCTCTTCGCAACGGCGGTGGTCTCGTCCCCTTCCGAGCTCCGAGCTGACCGGGAGATCCGTTCTCCCACAACTGCGCAGAGTTGCCCCTGCTGAGTACCAGAACCAGAATAGAATCTCTGCCACGATGAACCTCGGAGAAATCAGCCCACAAGCTCTTCTACAAAGTTCTTCTTCTTCCTGTCTACTTTCGGAATCAAGAAGCGGAATTCCGTTCGGCATCCTGTGGTAGGAGTTATCATTTTTCTCCCTTAGCTCCGTCGTCCTGCTACCCACAGTATGCATCGACTAGTTATCAGTGTTCAGAGATCCCTAGTCTTCTCCGTCATCGGCTGGCCTCCCTGTTAGTTTTTCTGCGAAGAGGACTTGTCCACAATTCCAACGACTCTGACGGTGCTCGATTCCGAGTTTGGGAGCTGTCGGGGCATCCTCTGCAACCAGCTGTTGGAAACCAGGAGCTAGCTCTGCAGAGATCCTGATCCGGAGAGAAAGCTTTACCACGACAAACCCCCAAGGAATCAGGCCACGAGCTCTTCTACAAAGTTCTTCTTCTTCCTGTCTACTTTCAGAATCAAGAAGCGGAACTCCGTTCGGCATCCCGTGGAAGGAGTTATCCTTTTTCTACCTCAGTTACACGGTCTTGCTACCCACAGTCTGCATCGACCAGTTGCCATTGTTCTGCATCCCTTGATCTTCTCCGACATCGGTTGGCTTCCCCGTCAGTTTTTCTGCACAGAAGACTCATCCACGGTTCCAGCGACTCTGACGGTGCTTGATTCCGAGTCCGGGAGCTGTCGGGGCACCCTCTGCAACCTACTGCTAGAAATCAGAAGCTGCCAGTCCGAGGGTCTGCCTCCCTGTTCGCGCCTCCATCCAGATCAGCCTCGACACCAGAAGAATTCAGAAAAAATTGGACGACTTCCCTGGCCTCCTACTAAGCTTTTCCAGGTGGTTTCGTCCCCAACAAAAATCGGTAGCAGTCGCAGCAGTCGGTTCTCCACTCGGCTGTCAGCACCCACCGAACACGGGCAGAATCGGCAATCTCCATCTTCGGTGTTCCTTGCTCATTTTCCCCTCCCCGCTTGGCCGGCTGAAGGCCCCTCCATGCGTGGAGATAATTTTGGTTGTAATATCCATTAACCCCCACCCCAAGATCCCCCTCCTACGAGAGGTGTAGTGTTGTAACTTCTCTTGGGCAGGTCAAGCTTCCCCGGCGTGGCGTGTGGGGAACACACGCTTCCCCGCTCGCCCACGTCTCCGACTCGGGGCCGGTGTCCTCACACCGGTCAGGTATATGCTGAACCCTCCCTGGATGTTTGTGTTTTCTTAGTGTCATTTCTAAGTTCAGCCGGCGAGGAAGAGAGTGCCCGGTCCCGTGATTTCCGATCACGAGTGGCCACCGCGGTTTGAGTGAGGAGAGATCCCCGTACCCTCAAGGCACGGCGTCCGCCCCACAGATGTGGGTGCTCCAATCCAAGGGAGGGGAACTCATTGGCCAAGTCATCACCCTAAGCAGTGTGGTTTAGGCTCTCGAATCCACCCTACCATCACTTAGTCACCACGGGGAAAGGGTTGTGCTGCGATATCGGTCCGCCAACATCGAGTCCTCTAATTTGTAAGTGGGCTTGCAAGTCTAGGTCCGAGGTTCATTTGGTTGATACCATTGTACCCTTAGGTCGTGTCACATCAGAAACAGAAGGAGAAAGCCAAGGGGGCTGCCAACCTTCCCCCGCCCAGAACTACAGAACGGCGGGAGGGCCCCTCATTAAGGGAGAAAATAAGAAACAAGCTATATTCCTTCTCCCGAGACAAGTCCAAGCTCCTGTTTGAGTGGGCAACCAGTTATAATAAATTCACACTACCAGAGCCGAAGAGGCCCAGTGACCTGAAGAAGAAAGACGACCCGCGTTTCTACCTGTACCACCGGATACTCGGGCATACCATTGAGGACTGCTATGTCTTCAAGGACGTTATTGAGTCCTTAATCAAGAATGGGGAGCTGGACATGGGGGAGCACAAGGTAGAACCCCCGCAACCGCATGAACTGCCCAATATAACCTCCACCAGCAACATGGTCTCATTATATCCGGAATTGCCTGAGGAGTTGGTGTAGGCCAGCACCCGCGCCACTTATGAGACTTTTATCATGACCCCGGCTCCAGACCAAGGGGATTGGCAGACTGTACCCAGGAAGAACAGAAGGGCACGCGTCCCTCGGCCCACCCTAGGAGTTCACCTGAGGGGTGTGACACCCCTGCCTGCACTGTAACGCCCGGTAATTTTGAAATAGGAATAAATATATTTACGGTTTGAAAAGAAAAGTAACCTATACTTGATGATATCTACATATCTCTATAAATAGTTAATAAAGTTCCTAAAATTTATAAAAGACTAGTTAATATTACCTTTGGAATGGAAGTAAAAATTTATCTAGGATCGAACCTGCCTCTGATACCCAGGACAAGGACAAATAAAAGTTAAAGAAATTATGAAGAATAAAATCTCTATATACGTACAAATTATTAATAGATATATGAGGGTTAGTAAATCCACCCACACACATTGTAAGGGCCCTTAAGTCTCAACCCACTCATCAATATATCTGTGCACATATATATAATGTAATTAAATATAATACAACGTAAATAATCAAGGCCATCCTAAGTTTGACAAAAGAACTCATGGACCCTACTATTATATTATAATAAAATTAAGAATAACATGTTATTTTTAAGTAGCCATTTAATGCACAACATAATTTTAATTAAATTGAGAATCACTAAATCTTGAAGAAAAGGTCAATTTATATTTTTTACTAATTTAGAAAATTTAATATTCCACATTTATTACATTATAAAGGGAGGATATATATAAATATAAGATTTACGTATAGACTTGGGAGGAATGTATAGACATGGGGGAATGTATAGACTTGGGAATGTATGAATGTATAGACTTAGGGTATGAATGTATAGACTTGGAGATGAATGTATAGACTTGAGGAAGGAGTGTGTAGACTTGGAGAAATGTATAGACTTATGCATTGTATGGACTTATGAATGTATAGACTTGGAGATGAATGTATAGACTTGGGGAAGGAGTGTGTAGACTTGGAGGAATAAATAGACTTATGCATTGTATGGACTTATGAATGTATAGACTTGGAGAGGGAATGTATAGACGTTGGAGAATGTATGGACTTGTGGAATACTAACTAAAAATGCTAAAACTCAATTGACGCCAACGTCAATGGGCGTCAATTGCATATAAAATGACCTTGAACAAGTCGTCATTTCAAATAAAATGAATAGTGCCAATTTTTCAACTAAAGAATTTTGGAAAACTAATTATATGAAAAAATAGAGAAAAATGGAAAACTCATGTCCCTAAAATTTCCCAATAAGATCACATCAAGAAAAAAAGATAAAAATCCAGGAAGATCATTAGACCTTAAATTAACAAATGCTGAAAGATGAAGGACGCCTCTGAGCAAGTCGTCAATTAAAGAATTGATGACTATGTATACAAGCGTCACTTATTGAAATAACGCCCCAATCTTAGGCGTCATTTCCAGCAGAACCCGTTGGTATTTGGATCGAACAGGGGTGTTATCCGGGGTAAGTATTGATTAGGGAAAGAGATCGATATGTGGGTAATTAAGTTTAGTAAGGATTCTACCTAGGAAATGTTAGTCCTAATCAAACTCCTATAACCCATTAGGATTCCTTCTCCTATAAATACCCCCCTTCCATCGAGCCAAACCTGTTGGCTCTTTTCTTCAACAACCTGATGCTTCTCAGTACGTGAAGGTGATAAGAAGTTCTCCAACTTCTTCCTCCTGCTGCGTGAGCAGGGTGAACGACATCATCCTCTGCATTCCTTTCGTCCTGCCGTGATGAACTTGAAGAACGTAGGGGTGTAGACATGCCATTCCTGACGTCTCCTGAGAAAGTCTCATATTACTATACAACACCCCGCGACGGCTTACGCGTTTTGAATCACTTCCTTTTCTTGAGTCTTCTTCCGCCCTTTTCGGCATCCGGAATCGTCTCGTCACGGCATTCGGACGGCATCAACACCAGTCGGACGCATCAGGAGGTTCCGGAATCAAGAAGGGGGTCTACCGGGCGGCCGCCGACGCCTGATCCGAGGACCCGGTTGGGTCTTAATGGGGGCGTCCAGGTCCCTGGACGCCCCCATCTTTTTAATCTTTTTATTATTTTTCTCAGGGCCCAAAACCAAATAAAAAATATAAAATATATATATTTTAATGGAGGCGTCCAAGACCCTGGACGCCTCCATAAAAAACAAATATATATATATATATATATATATATATATATATATATATATGTTTGTAAAATGCCAGTTGGCATAAAATAAAAAAAAATAATAATAATATATTTTGATGGAGGCGTCCAGGTCCCTGGACGCCTCCATAAAAATAAATAAAAAAATCAAAAATGCCAGCCCTATCATAAAAAGACAAAGAAACAATAAAATAATATATTTTTGGAGGCGTCCAGGCCCGTGGACGCCTCCATTAACTCCGTCACGGGCGCCGGCCACCGAATGACGGTTTGTCGTGTATGAAAAAATCCAAAATATAGAGACGTCCGGTCAGCTAGACGCGCCCATTTCTGAATCACGAGGCGCCGCTCACAAAACCACGCGTTGTGCCAAACCGCGTGCGGCCGTCGTCGGTTTTCGGTGGACCTGTTTGAAGCGTCCGGGGCCCTGGACGCCTCCACAAAAGTATTCCAAAAAAATATATAAAAATAGAATAAAATATTAATTCGGCCCTGATGGAGGTGTCCAGGGTCCTGGACGCCTCCACCTTCCGGAGCTCTATAAATAGAGGCCCACCCCCTCAGTTCTAGGGGAGCTAAGCAGTGATCCGATAGGCTGCCGGAGCCCAGAGGCTACGGAGTCATTTTTCTAACCCGTGGGGTCTTTTGTAGGTGGAGGTTCTGCCGGCTTCTCGGGTGCCCACGCTCGCGAGAGGAAGGTCGTCTTCATCCACCGCGCTTCTACGTCGTCCCCACGCTGCCGGAGCTCCGCCGAATTTCACCACCGGCACATCCAATAAGCCAACTCTTTCCTTTTCTTCGTAGTTCTTTTGCATTCATCATCTCGCATCCATCATCTCATTTTCCTCCTACTCGAGTCCGAGAGGGGTTTAAAAGATAACACCAACCAGGTGTGTGTCTTCCCGTTATTTTGTCATTTTTATTGCAAGGATATGAATACTACACATTCATCTTTCTAATCCACTTGTTATTTGTTTGTCGTTGTTTTGCAAGGGTAACCGAGGAAAGCCCTCTCCGTCGGCCGGCCGGAAGGAGAGGAAGAAGCAACCCGCCATCTCCCGCTCTTGAGGTAGGCGCGATCACTTTCTTATTTTGGGGTCTTTCGGCCCCTGGCGATCACATCTTTTCATCGAGGCCGCGGCGAGTCACTTCCCCAATGGCCGTTTAAATTTCTATTCTCATATTCTCTTTATATCCTGTTATATTTTGCTCATATCATCGAGGCCGCGGCGAGTCACTTCCCCAATGGCCGTTTAAATTTCTGTTCTCATATTCTCTTTATATCCTGTTATAATTTGCTCATATCATCGAGGCCGTGGCGAGTCACTTCCCCAATGGCCGTTTAAATTTCTGTTCTTATACTCTCTCTATATTCTGTTATATTCTGCTCATATCATCGAGGCCACGGCGAGTCACTTCCCCAATGGCCGTTTAAATTTCCGTTCTTATACTCTCTCTATATCCTGTTATATTCTGCTCATATTCTCGAGGCCGCGGCGTGTCACTTCCCCAATGGCCGTTTAAATCTCTGTTCTTATATTCTCTTTTATATTCTGCTCATATTCTCGAGGCCGCGGCGAGTCACTTCCCCAATGGCCGTTTCAATTCTTGTTATTTAATTTCTGCACCACTCCCGTCCCCCCGAGGCCGCGGCGAGTCACTTCCCGCTATGGCCGTTTGAACCCCATATCTTGCTATATTATACTTGTCCCGCTCGCCCCACCGGAGCAATCTCCCGTGGTGGCCCCTTCTCTCTTCTCTATCATTTCTGTGTTGCAGCAAAACAACAAAACAAACAAAAAAGAAGGAGCCCGCGCGCTCTCCGCTTCCTCTTCACCGCTCTCCCCCGAACCGCGTGACGTCGCTCACAGATTGGCGATCACGGTGGGACTTCTACTGCTTCCTCCCGGCTACCCTTGCAAGTTCGGCACCATCCGTGCCTCTCCACCTTGGCGCCCACGCACGCCCCCGTTGTGCTCACGGCAGCACCGTCAGTTCTGATTGGTTCTTTGTTTATTATATGTTTGTTATTTCTGTTGTTTTCCCACTCCATATATCTGTCAGCATTCCATTGCATACATCCATTCCTCTTTTCTATCCTTTTTTTCATTTTTTTTTGAGGATCACCCTTTCCCGGTGAAGGAAGGACTCTCCGTTTGGGAATTCCTCTCAACGGACTAGAATCTCCTACACTGGGACCTCCGTAAGTCCCCGACATCGAAGAATCTCCTCTTCGTTCACTGGGCTGGTTGTACCATTGAAGTTCCCCGAAGTTAGTCATTTCATTCGTGGTGAGACGAGAGACCCTAGCTGACACGGCGGTGAAACAAAAATAAACTAGGGTCCCTATCTTGTGTGAACTTTGGATCTCGCTAAAAACACACAAAAAAATCATCAAAATCAAAACAAAAAAAGGGCGTAAAGGCATCCACTTGTTTGATAATCTCTGCTACCTACTTGCTAGTGTATGTTTTTGCGTTCCGGGAGAACTGTGAGCATGTCTCACGAGTCTTCTGAGGAGAACCACCCTAGCCGTGGTTTGACAGTCGACCCGCGAGTCTATGCTATGGACTCGGGTCCTTCTCATGACCCCTCACATGAGGTGCAGGTTATTGCCGGGGACACGTCCCCGCCATAGGATATCACTTCCTTACTGGGCGTCCTCGCCAACACGGAGCTTACCTCTGAACAGCTCCGGGCCTTCCAGGCCATTCTAAAGGGGAAATCTGTTTCCCCCACGCCCCAGGAGTCAACTCCGGCTATCGCACCTCTCCACGAGTCCGTGCAGGCCATTCCATCTCCTTCATTGGCGCAAGCCATCCAGTCTCCCTCGCTTCAAGGACAAGCGAGCCAACAACCTCCCTCGTTCCAATTCCCGTCACAATCTCAAACTCCCGGTGTTCCTCACACACCGTTTCAGCCAGGGCCAACTGTCGGTGGTCCGACAGTTCCCTCTCATTCCGGGTTTCCCCCTCAAGTCTCCGGGAGACAGTTTCTCCCCCAATGGCAAGTGCCACCTTCACCCCCAGAGGAGCTCGCCCAATCGCTCCTCAATAGGTTCAATCGCATGGACGAGCAGTTTCAAAATCTGAGAAGAATGGTGGACGTGAAAGTCACCCCGGAGGTTGCTTTGCCAATCCTCCCCGTCATTCATCTTCCTCCTTCCGAAATGCCCACGTACCGCAGATACAATGGTACCGGCAACCCCTTCATTCACCTCAAGGACTTCATGTATGAGTCCTCCTATTGGCAAAACGATCAGAGGTCCCTGGCATACCTCTTTCGGAGATCATTGGATGGTCCCGCGCTTGAGTGGTTCTATTCTCTGGAGCCCCGCGAGGCCGAGAATTTTGAAATAGTGCAGAGAAGGTTCTTGCAGAAATATAGGGATAGGGTCGGTCCCTCACTCTCCATTACCGACCTAGTGGCCGAAAAGATGAAACCCGACGAGGATTTTGTCCGATATGCTGATAGATGGAGGTCTCTGGCGGAAAGAATAAGGGATACCCTCTCCGAGCCCGAACAAGTGAAAATGATTGTGTCTAATGCAACCCCGCAGTTCAGACACGTCCTCGCCATGAATAAACTTACTACAATGGAGGAACTCTATGAAAGGGCCCGATACATCCAAACCCAGCAAAAAGACTCCCCCATCATGAACATGTTTGAGTTGCCGAAGCCCAAAGTGGTCAGAAAGACAGGCGCTGGTGTCCCGGGCGGAGCCACAGAAGGGGTCGTGACGAATGAGCAAGTCAGTGCGGTCAACAATGCCAACTATGCAGTCAACCCAAGGCCTCCACAAATGCCCCGACTACCCCTTCAACCAGGTCCTTTCCCTCTCCGTCCTCCACCCCAAAATAATCCACCCCAGGATAATATGCCTTCATTATGCCAACCCCAGCAACAACAACCACAACCTCAGCAACAACAACCACCGCTTCAGTACAACCAAGTTCCACCCCCGGGGAACTATGGTCCCCAACAGCAACAAAGGAGGCCGCTCGGTCCTAAGAGAGCCTACTATCCACCATTGCCAGAAACCTTAGCAGATATTTTTAATGCCCTCATGGCATCAAACCAACTCGCCCTACCCAGAGAAAGGCCCGCGTGGCCCCCCAATGTTGATACCTCCAAATACTGCGTCTACCACAGGCAGCCGGGACACACAGTGGATTACTGCTTCCATTTCAAAGATTACATCCATGATATGAATGATGAACATCAAATAGATTGGGATGAGATGAGACGGTACGTCGCGGCTCTCAAGGCTAGGAGACCTTCTCAGAGGCCACATCAGCAGTTACAACAGCAGCAGCAACCACAACAACAACAGCAGCCTCAGCAGGCCCCACAACAATAGCCCGACATGGGCATAATCCAGAATCCACTACCGGAGCACCAACAGCCCAATCATCAGGTTAACCCCATCTCCTCCTTCCCGGAAGTCGGGAGAGAGCAGGTGTGGCACTAGGAAAGTACCTCCATTCTTTATACCTCCAACCCTATCGTCATGCAACCCCCTCACCTTGCCCGGGTAGCACCTCTCTCTCATCAACCCGCATCGGTATCGCCTTCACCATTTCCACTACCATTACGCCCTCTCATCCGCACCCCGACCTCCTATCAACCGACACTTTCTACTACGCCTTCACACCCTCTCACCTTCTCCCACTCCCCCACTTTACCATCCACCTATACCACATTTACCCCTACGCCTTCTAAACCCCTTATCATCCGTCCACCATACATAACCCCGTCTTTCTCCACCACATCACCACTAATGCCTTCAAAACCACTCATCACCCACCATCCACCTCAAAACCTTTACCCGTTTCAAACCTTACCTCCACCTCCACCTTCCAACCCCCTTATCCTTCATAATCCGCGCGATATCCCCTCTACCTCCGCCATGCCTCCACCTAACAAACCCCTCATCAGAATCCCTGCTCCCGTCATCACCCCTGCTTCATCAACCATTCCTCCACTACTACCCCTCAAACCCCTGTTAAAACCCACTGCTACCCCCACAGAGGTACAAAAGCCGCAGGCAATGGTGCTCCGGAGTGGAAGGATTTTTCATAGGGTTTTCCCCCACAACAGTCAGAATCCCGAGCAATCTCAGCCAGAGAAGGATGATGCAGAACAACCAGAAAGAGCTATCCCTGGAACACAGTATGATCTACTGAAACACTTGGACAAGACGCCTGCCCGGATCTCCATCCTAGAGCTACTTCAAAGATCCACATCCCACCAGGCGGCCTTGATGGAATATCTTCAAAAGGTCATGGTTAATGAAGACCTCCCCGTGGAGAAGATTTCGACCGTCCTAACCCCAACAGACACACAACCAGCCATCATATTTCACAACTACGAGCTCGCTCCCAAGGAAGCTCGGAAATATGCATTGTGCATTTCAATAAAAATTAATGGGGTATCCATAAACCCGTGTCTTGTCGACACGGGTGCATCCATAAATGTGATCTCCATGAGCACTCTTCAGTTGTGTGGGGTTGACGAGGAACAAATAAGACCTTCCTCGATCACGGTCACGGCTTATGACAATAGCAAAAGGCCGCCGCAGGGGATGATTATTCTGAAGGCAGAACTAGGCCCCATGGCAATCCCCACGGAATTCCATGTCCTCGACATGGACCCCACATTTAAGGCTATACTGGGTCGCCCTTACATCGAAGCCATGGACGCTGTGCCTTCCACCAACCATCAGTGCCTGAAGTTTCCTTACAATGGGAGAATTATTAAAGTGGTCAGTACACCTGTCCTTCACACAGTGGATGGTATCAACACCTCTCTGCCTTCTGTTTGGCCGTCTCATCGGCCCATATTGTCACTGCTGGACGTACGTGATCCATCTCATGTTCCACTAGCACCAAAGGAGCCGGTCAGGGCAACCGCAACATCCTGTCTTCCTTTTCACTCCAAAGGTTGGGAGATTATGAGGAACATCGGCTATCAACAGGGAAAAGGTCTGGGCGCACAGTTACAGGGTATGCTCAAGCCGCCAAAAGAAATTAGGCCGAACCGTAGGTTTGGCCTAGGCTTCAAAGGACCGTTCAAGGCAGATTGGAAGCCCCTCACGTGGACTCTATCAAACCACTTCAACAGAGGGCCCGTTGTTCAGATGGGAGATCACCCACGAGAAGCATATGGAGGATCACATGCTGTATATTTGGCTGAAAAATGTCCGAGGATCACCAAAAGAGGCAAGATCAAAGATCCGGAATGCGAGTGGGACAAATGGTTTGACATATGGGACATTTCCGTTGCACTGGAAAGGATATTCTCATCTCCACAGCTTGAAGGACCACCATTGATCTCCGAAATACCAGAGAATATTACCACTCTTGCCAAGGTTCCAAACTATCCTCGTCCTCGCCAGAAGGACTCTGTCATCGACGGATCTTCATCCGTCCTCAACATTGCCGTCGATGGCTCATTAGTCGCCATCCTCTCCATCCACTCGTCTCAGCCTTTGCTGATATCTTCTTCCTGGGCCAGACAATTGTCTGATGATCTTCCTAGGTCCCCTTCTTTGCTTACATACCTACGCGGGCTTTTCAACCCGCGTCAAGTCTTCAACCATGATCTGCTCTATGAGCCTCACAATCCTCTAGCCATAACCACTTTTTTCTCTCCTCCAATCTCTTTTCACTGCTTTGTCATTAAAAATGAAAACGAAAAAAAAACGTCAATTTTCAAACTCTCCAACAACACATCTTCGTTGAGGAAACCTCCTACATCTCCCACGGGTGCGTACCACCTTGCGGACCACCCGTCCAAGGTCCGATGAGTGACCTTTTCTACCCCTCCTCTGAGGGGTCTTCTCCTGTACATTCTACACCATCCTCCTCATCTTCCTCTTCTTCTGTAAATATTGTCAGTCAATCTAGGAATGATAGGCCAAGGGTAGTACCTAGGAAGAAATCCAAGGGTAGGCAGATCCCTCGTCGATTCCTTCTGGATTTGGCCGCCAGGTGTCAGGCCCTTCTTGCCATCCCCCAGTTGTTAGAAAATCCCATCCAGCTACCCGAAATAGAATGCGAGGGCGACTGTGCATCTGATGAAGGGTATGGAGTCTACGAGATCACGAATGAAGAATGCCCCACTGAAGATGAGGGTGAAGAATATGAGGATGCGGCGGGCGCATACGCTAGCGGAATAAGGAGATTCGACGAGCCGTCAACCGCCGTAGAAGAATCCACCAAAGAAGTCAACTTGGGGACTGAGGAAGACCCTAGGATCATCCTCATAAGTGACAACCTACCACCCTCTGAAGAAGAGGCATTAATTGAGGTCCTCAAGGAATATAAGGACATGTTTGCATGGAGCTACGAGGATATGCCGGGTTTGGATTCAACCTTGGTCGAACACCCTTTAACCCTAAAACCAGGGTCCATCTCGGTAAAACAAAGGTTAAGGCGTTTCCACCCTCAGATGGCTTTAAAAATGAAAGAAGAGGTCGATAAGCTCCACAAAGCCAGGTTCATTAGAGTCGTTATTTATCCTCAATGGGTGGCGAACATTGTCCCGGTCATGAAGAAAGATGGGAAAGTCAGGATTTGCATTGACTTCCGGGACCTTAACCACGCGTGTCCAAAGGATGATTTTCCCTTGCCTCACATTGATGTGTTGATTGATAACACGGCAGGCTACGAAACCCTCTCTTTCATGGATGGATTTTCAGGATACAATCAAATTCGTTTGGCAGAAGAGGATCAGGAAAAGACGTCATTCACTACCCCTTGGGGAACATATTGTTACGTGGTCATGCCATTCGGATTAAAGAATGCTGGAGCTACGTACCAAAGAGCGATGATGGCCATATTTCATGACATGATGCACATATATCTGGAAGTGTATGTGGATGACTTATTGGTGAAATCAAGGACCAGGATGGAACATCCAGAAGTTTTGGCTAAGGTCTTGCAAAGGTCAAGAGAGTTCCAATTGAAAATGAACCCGAAAAAGTGTGTGTTTGGTGTGTCGACGGGTAAATTGTTGGGGTTCATTGTGAGTAAAAGAGGGATCGAGATTGATCCCGACAAAGTTAAGGCCATCAGGGATATGCCGCCTCCCAAGAATTTGAGGGAAGTCCGAGGTTTAATCGGGAGGTTGCAGTTTATTCGTCGGTTTGTGTCTCAACATTCACAAAGATGTAGACCTCTCTACGAGTTGACCAAGCCAGGAGTAGAATTCCACTGGAATTCTAAATGTCAGAAAGCTTTTGAAGGGTTGAAGGAATATCTGGTTAGTCCACTTGTTCTCATTCCACCCAAACCAGAAAAACCTCTGATCCTTTACGTCTCAGTCTTGGATGACTCCGTGGGAGCCGTCCTCGCACAAGCTGATGAAGAAGGCAAGGAACGGGCAACCTATTACTTGTCTAAACTTCTCAATCCCTGTGAGCAGAAGTACACCGACATGGAGAAAATCTGTGCTGCCCTCATTTGGGTAGTGCAGAAATTGAAGCGCTACTTCTTGGCTCACGAGGTCCACTTGATTGCTCGGATGAATCCTATCAAATTCCTTCTGGAGAAATCCGTCCTTACGGATAGGCTAGCACGCTGGCAAAGTTTTCTCTCTCAGTTCGACATCACCTACATCCAGCAAAAGGCGATTAAAGGCTATGCCATAGCCGAGCACCTCGCTCACCATCCTCTTCCCAAGTTCGATCCCGTCCAATCAGAGTTTCCAGATGAGGAACTAATGTCCATCAACCAATCAGATGAGCCAATGTGGACACTATATTTTGATGGAGCTCTGAATTCTCAAGGGAGAGGAATCGGCGTCGCCCTCCTATCGCCTGAAGGTCTCATATTCCCGTTGGCATATCAGCTCAAATTTTCAGTCACCAACAATATAGCTGAATATGAAGCTCTTCTAGCTGGCCTAGAACTCGCTCATTCTTTTCGTATCACTGAGTTGCGAGTCGTAGGTGATAGTCAACTCATCCTTCGCCAGGTGCTCACTAAGTATCGCACTCGCGATCCCAAACTCAAGCCATACCAAGAACTCACTGCTGCCTTTGCCAAACTGTTCGCCAAACTGATCTTTGTTCATGTCCCTCGTCATCAGAACATTCTCGCTGATGCCCTCGCCTCGTTGGCATCATCTATAAGGTTCCCTCTAGGAAGATGGTTTAAGTCCATTTCCATTTACAAACTTCATGCTCCTGCAATCGATGATGCTTCCTACGTAAACATCAAAGACAGGATAGCAAGGAAGATCCTGCAGGAAGATATCCTTGAAAAGAGGGAGATCATGTTGGCAGAGGCCGAAGAAGAACTGGCTGATGAAGAGAAACCATGGTTCTATGAAATTGTCAAATATTGCCAAAATCAGTCTTATCCTGAAGGGGCCACCACAGAGGACAAGAAAGCCATAAGAAGGGTGGCTCAGAAATATACATTGGTTGGAGGTCTACTCTATAGAAGGAGCCTTAGTGGTATTCTGTTAAGATGTCTTGATGACGATGAGGTTTGAAAATGTGTAGAAGAGACGCACTCGGGTGTGTGCGGTGGCCACGTGAATAGTCAGATGCTCGCCAAGAAGATCATTCGTCAAGGCTTTTATTGGCCCACCATGGAAGAAGATTGTGCTGTCTACGTCCGTAGGTGTGTCAAGTGTCAACTTCACGCCGATAAAATCCATTCACCATCTTCCTCACTTCATCCAATATCCTCCCCATGGCCTTTCTCCATGTGGGCATTCGACATCATTGGTCCCCTAGGTGATCCCAATTCCCTCACCAAGCAGAAATCCTTCATCCTTACTGCAACGGAATACTTCACCAAATGGGCCGAAGCCGAAGCTTACGCGGAAATCAAGGCATCAACAGTCTGCAAGTTCATCATGAAGAACATCCTCGCCAGATTCGGCGTCCCAAGCACGATCGTCACCGACAATGGGCCACAATTCATTTCTCAGGACCTATAGGACCTCTGCAAAAGGTACGCAATTGCATTGCATCATTCATCGCCTTATTACCCACAAGGTAACGGCCAAGCAGAGGCCACCAATAAAACATTGCTCAAAATCATCAAAAAAACCTGCGAGTCTAGTAAGTTTTCAGACTGGCCAGAAAAGCTTATCGAAGCCCTATGGGCCTATCGCACTTCAATCCGTACCGCCACCGGGCAGACTCCATTTGCCCTCACTTATGGTATGGAAGCGGTAGTCCCGTACGAGACTCTGATCCCTTCTCTCAGGGTACAATTGGATGAGGAATTTCCCCTCGATGATCGTCGTAATTCACTCCTCGCCCAGTTGGAACTCTTGGATGAGAAGCGGCTGGCCGTCGCCGAACACGCGCGTGTGTATCAAAATAGACTCGCTCGCTTTTACCAAAAGAAAGTCGTTGAGAGAAAATTCAAAGTCGGTGAGATGGTCGTAAAAAGAATTTTTGTCAAACCTGGAGGGCCGCGTTCTAAGCTCCAACCCAATTGGGAAGGACCATTTGTAATTCAAGCCGTGCACCCTGGCAACGCCTACAAGCTAGTCAACGCCGAAGGGACCGAGTTATCCCACCCTTGGAATGGGCTTTATCTTAAGAAATACTACCCTTAGCACAAAACAAAAAAAATGATGAAAAGATAAAAAACATCAAAAATAAGGAAATATTGAAAACCACTAAAAATATGGAAAATTCAAAATGCCGATGCCTGGCAGGCACCATGTAGTTAAGTCCCTGCATCTAACCTTCATGTTAGGATAGGGCCCATTAAGGCTTGGTAGGCACCGGGTCTTGGTTTGCCAGAACCGTGGAGACCCCTGTCCGGCCACGTCGGCCTATGCTCGCTCGAAGGAAGCTAACATGTGTTCACTTATGTATTTTATTCAAAAAAAGTTGGTAGCATCACCTACGGTAGGGCCACACCTAGAAGATCTCTGGAAGCTGTAATCTTTATTCTTTTCTCTTCGACCACATGAGACAGTCGGCGCCCTTAAAACGCTGAGCATGAGAAACCGAAACTCAAACCCCAAGGACAAGAGTAGGATCCATTTCCTCGAGCATCGATCAGAGCACGAGAAGAGGGCAGTGTCCCCGCAGGCATACGAAAAGGGAGCCCACAAACGTCAAACGACTATATCTCCCTCACAAAAAAATATACAAAGTCAAAATCAAGAGAAAAGCCTGGTCGTGACCGTGCCTGGTGCGATAAACGGAACCCCTCAAAGTAAAAATCTGAATCCACAAAGGGGGGCCGTGGAATGTAAATGCTCGAGATTTAGTCTGAAGTTGTCCGAAAGGAAAGAGTTAATGGGCCCTTATTCGCTCGCCGGGTTAACGGCTTTGCCGGTCCTCTCAGGAGGTTTATCCCCTACACTCTTCCTTCTCCCTCTAAAGATGAAGGTTCGATGGAGTTTCTGAAGGGTGAAAACTGCCTAGGGTCTGCGACCTTATTTTAATATACACATTTGGTTGCCTACTTTGAAAAAGCAAAAGCTATCGCTGCGAAGGAGTCTCCGTGTTTCTGGCTGGTCAAGACCCCTGTTTACCACCTTGATGTCTTCTTGTTTAACCTCGGGCTTAGGCCAATGCAAGCGCCTCACCTATGGGTGCGATGGCGTCTGATTCCAGGTCAGCGTTGCGCGGTTGGTCGTTAGGGTTCCAGGGTGTTCCATCTTATACCATCTAGAGTTGTGAGGAAACAGACCCGGGCCGGGCAAATCATTTACCTCAAACACCTTTTGGGTGAATCCCTGTGGTCGGAAGCAACTGGGAGCCTAAGCATGGCATGACGGTATTGTCATCAGGGTAAGTCTTAGCCGGCGGGATCGTCATTCGAGGGGTCTAGAGGCCCAAATCAACCTAGATGTGCACTTAAGATACCTGGGAGGTTAGTAAGAAACCCCTGTCTCACGTAGGTTAGGTGCCATTTGGGTGCTTGCCGGGCGTTAGCAATAAAAAAAATTGAAATGATAAAAGCACAAAAAAATGAAAAAGAGAAATGTACATATTTGCAAACAAAAAAAAATCTTTTTATGATGAAACAAAAAAAAATAAAAAATATCAAATATAAAAAAAGAAAACAAATCAATTTTACATGATTACATTTGCGTGCAGCATCTCACTTTTAAATACCGCTTGCATTCGTGTGCTTGCCTATCGCATTTATCATCACCGCATCTTTCCCTTACCTTCGTTAAATAAAGGCTTGGCCCCTTGACCAGTTATGAAGGACAGTCACAGTGACCATTTGCTTATTGAGCAAGGGGCCAAGTCAGAACAGAAATTCTGATTTATTTGTTTCAGTGATATGTGCAGGGATTCAGGTAACTGAAGCAAAGGTGAAAAATAAACAAACCAAACCTTGTGTTTTATTCCAAAAAACTAAAAAATTTACATCAAGTTCCGCCCTCTCTCTCTGCATTACTCGTCCCACTACTCTCCGGGCAAAACACTCTCAAAGGTGCTACCCAACTACGAAAAGCGGTACTCCTGCCGCTCTGTACTCCTCTTCCTATTCCCACATCCCGGCGTTGATCCACAGAAGCAGTAGAGAAGCTACCAACACGAAAGCCACGCTCTCGTGCTTTTCGGTAGCGCTCCTCACCATCTCTCAGCCACTGTTCAGCAAGACCAAGGCCGATTCGGAGTTCGAATAGTTGGGCCTCCATGGCCCTTCGCTCCTCCCTTTCAGCCAAACTGTTGGCTCTTTCTCTCTCTGCGTCTCTTTCCCTCTCTGCCCGTTCTCTCTCACGGTCTTCCCTCTCCAACTGGAGAGTGATCCTCAGTTCCATAGCATCCCTGGATGAGTCGTCATAAGGATGACGCCGCAGTTCCCTCTCCAGTTCTGCTATCATAGCCTCCTTCTGCGTAGCTTGGGCAAGCGCTTCTTCCGTCTCCTTTTCCTGCCGAGTGTACCATCTCAGATACGTGATAAGGCGTAAACAAAGAGAATTCAACGCTGAAACTTTTACCTGTATACGGAGCATCCCTTCTGCCTCCGTAGCACGCTGCGTGGCGTGAGCAAGTTGCTCATGAAGAGAGTCAAGTTCTGAGGTGGGAATCCACAAGCTGGAAGAGGCACCACCTACTCCCATCGCTGGGGAGGCCGCGCCAATCTGGGCATACTACGACCATGTGAATTAGCAGCCAACATCTGGAATCTAGAGATTTAATTAGGAATGTACTATACACCTACCAAGGCGCTCGTAGCTCCGCGGGCATCACCCAACTGTTGTTCCATCTCTGCCAAGCGAGTTCGTAAATTCGCTATCATGGCATCCCGGACATCCTGCAGCCTTACAAGTCAGCATTTTCACCAGAAAAACCAAGAAAAGGAGAAAGAAGAGAAGAGAAAAAGGGGAAACCTACCTCCACAAGTCCCCGGGGTTGGAACCGTTCTGCGTACTTTGTCCTATATAGACGCAAGTAGTCCTCGCTGTCCCACGCCTGCGATTCTACAATCGTGCCACCCCGTTGCCAGTCTTCGTACTGTTCAGGGAACCGCACGCGCCAGTCAATGCAGGTCGCCGGTCCTCGCGTCTTTCTCCCGACACGAGGTGGCGCAGCTGAATCCACCCATTCTTGAGTCAGTCCTAAAGTCCTCATAACTAATCATAGCCGAAGCGGCTCGATTTCATTCAGGCAGTGCATCCATAGTTCCCGTCCAAACCGGGCACGACTTGCTAGAACCCACGGCTGGTTGGCATCGACCATGTCTGAGTAGGGTCTCCAGTTTACCATCGCTGCAGGGAACTCCTGTAGCTCCCGCCTTAGCACCATCAGTTGGTAGGTTAGGGGTGCCACACTCATGATGGGTTCCCACCGCCTGGCTAGCGGCACCATTGCGGGTCGCCAATGCCGAGCTCTCCCCATGGGGAGGTAATAATAACTCCACAGCTGCTCGGCGCAGGTCATCAGTACTTTGCAAAAACACAAAAAAATACAAAACAAGCAAAACCAAAAAAATACCTGGATGAACGGTGTGAAACCACTCACAGTCATCTCACGATCCGTTTCTTGGAATAGGCCTGCAAACAAGTGTGCCAGCATGGCGGCTCCCCAGGCATAATACCCTACTCTTTCAAGGTCTGACAGCAGCTCCAGGAAGCAACATTGGATACCATCCCCTTTCGAGCTCAGTACCAATCTCCCCAAAAGGAAGAGGAGAAATCTCCTCAAATCTATGTTACATCTTTCCCAGTTGCCGAAATCTGTGCAGTACACGGCACGGCATCCTATTTCCATCCTTTCCATGAACTCTTCTGAGGATTCGTCGTCCCGCCGACGAGTGTCGGTGAGCCCTAATGCATCCATGAGGGACGCCCTAGCTACCGACCTGTTCTTCCGACCATCTAGGTCCAAACTCAGTAACTTCTGGGCACCTTCTCTGTAGTCCGCGTAAGTGACTCCGGTCACTGCCTCGCCTTCTACCTTCAGGCTTGTGATCCGGACCACATCCTTCAAGCTGGGCACCATGTGCCCCCAGGGCATCAGGAATGCCCGGCTCACTGGGTCCCATCTCTCACACAAGGCTTGGATCAGGACTAGGTCAAGTTGGATCGGCTCAATCCGAAGGAAGGTACCAAATCCCATCACGTCTAGCCTCGCCTTCTGAAAATCAGGGAGGCCCCTGTACGCTGCTACTACCAACTCCCATAAGGCTTGTGATTTCATCACAACCTACACATACAAAGGAATGGGGGTGAGGTTTGGTCAGAAGAAAGGAAGAAAAAATGAGAAAAGGGCAAGAAAACTTGGCTTACGAGTTGTGATTGGGCCCTTCAAGGTCGTCTGAAAGCCTTCTGGAACTACTACCACTGGACCTGCTTCTCTTCGAGGAATGGGAAGATTCGCCCTCCATCCAACTCTCAGAATTTTGAACTCCTCCTCTCCCGCAAGAACTTGTGCTCCTCGAGTTAGCTCTCGATATACCTGGGAAGATAAAAGGGACGAGAATTTATAGAGATGGAAGGAGTGCGGGCCAAGATTGCCTCCATCACCTGTCGATGATAGCCCTCGCAATAAGACACCGGCCAAGCGGCCCCATGTGTCACTTCACCGCTCGCACAGGGTGATTGACTGGACGAAGAATAGGACGAATAGCCCCTATGTTGTCTAGGGATACCCTATCATGTTTTGGAGGACGCCCGCAAAATTTGGCACAACATCCGGGAAAAGGAACTAGGGCCGTCAGTATTGACTTCGACGGCAGATTCCCGTGGAAAATGGTCACAACAAGACGTGATTCTCCGCTCGAGGCGGAGTCTCGACAGATCCGTCACATGGGAACAGTGCAAAGGAGAAGAGGTGTAGGGAAGAAGGAACGCACAACAGGACGAACAAGCATCAGAAAATCAAATCACTCCATTCATAATTCTACATAAGCTGTCAAAAACATCATAAGCATAAAGAGGTGGCGGGTCCACTAGCCCGCCAATCCTCACCATCACTCGTCTCTCTGGGCACTCTCCTCCTCTCCCCCGAGGTGAGGGTCCCTCAGAAGCCTCCGGGATCCCCGTGCAGTAGCACCTGCCTCGCCTCTTGGCGCCTGCTCCGCAGCAGTGACTCGCTGCTCCTCCCCTGGCGTGGCAAGGAAGCCACTGGCGGCAAAGCGACCAGACTGTCGGAGTCGCTCCCCGAACTCTCGCGCTCTCTCGTAGCGCGTCTCCATCCCTCCTAGCCTCTGCACGACGGCCTGAAGGCCCAGCTGGAGCTCCCTCACTTGGGCCTCCAAGGCCCTCCTCTCGGTCAGATCCCGCTGTCGCTCGGACCTTCTCTCGGCTTTCTCTCTCTCTACCTCTCTCCTCATCATCTGCAGAAGAACCCTTAACTCCAGGATGTCTGGAGAAGGTCTCTCCTCACCACGATGCCACAGCCCCGCTACAGTCGCCACCCAGGCGTCACGCTCCTCTTCCGCCCGGGTCGCACGGGCCACCGCACCGGCAAGTTGCTCCCGGAGGGAAGCAATCTCGAGAAAAGGGGCCGAGGAACTGGAAGATCTGCCAGCCACTCCCACCGTCACTGTCTGCTGGGCACGCTGGAACAAAATAAACAACGGCCGTCAGTGAAACTCCAAGATCTGAAGTTAAAAGTGCGGCACGTAACTTACCAGGAGCGACAGCTCATGTTGAGCGACGACCAGTTGCCGCCTAGTCTCTGACAGCTGGGCGCGCGAGCCGCCGATGCCACGCGTGTCCCCAGCTTGGGGAAGTCCCGCGTAACTCTCTCTCTGCCGCCGCAGGAAGTCGGCACTGTCCTGCACCAGTACACCCCCTTGCTGTCCAGGGAGACGTACGGGCCAGTCCTCGAGCCTCGCCTTGCCGCGACTCTCCCTCCTGACGCGGCTCGGCTCGTCCGCACTCGCCCACTCATCGGCCAGGCCCAGGGTCCTTGCCAAGTCCTGCACCAAGAAAGGGGTCCCATATCAGTCAAAAGGAACGCGTCCCCTGTCTAGGACGCGTCCATCATTTGAGTGCAACACTCGCCGAACCCTTTCCTCCTCGCCCGGCTCGCTTCAAAACCCGAAATGAATTAAAAGACGAAGAGATCGGAGGACCTACCGGACCGTGTTCACCTCCTCCCACGCCATCGGGCCCCTCGGGTCCCTCGGGGGCCCGGAGCGGCCCTTCCTCCTCCATGGACGCCGTTCCGTGCTCGGGCGCGTCCCTCCTTGGGCGAGGAGTTCCTCGTCCCTCTCCACCTTCACCATGGTCGGGCCCACCGAACTCCATCGATCAAAAGAAGAGGAAGACGGAAAGGGGGGCAAGCGAGTTTCGGCAGAAGGCGGGCTCGTTTGCGGGTAAGGCACGGGAGAAGGAGGACCACCCGTCGCTTTAAATTTGAAATCAAGGATTAAGACGCGTCCTCGCGCCTGGACGCGCCCAAAAGGGAGAAAAGGGAACAAAATCTCCCCGTGCAAAGCGTAGTTCCCCGCTGTTCAGGGCAAGGTCTCGCGAAGCATGCCTCAAAGGATAACTCAGTGCAAAGAAGAAAGTATGAGAGAGAGAGAAAAGTACACACAACACAAGAAAGCCATTTTCATTTCATATAATAGCCGAAAGTACATCATACAGCGAGAAAGGTGATGTGTACAAACAACTCTCTAACTCTCACCATCACCCTCCTGGTCATCTCTCTCCTCCCTCCTCCGCCGGGGATCCCTAGGGGGCCTCTGCGAACCCTGAGAAGCCGTGCTCGCCTCGCCCTGCGATGGCACTCCAGCCTCGAAGGCGCGACGACGCTCCTCGGCCGAAGAAACCAGATAGCTGTCCATGGAAAAAGAACCAGACTGACGAAGTCGCGCCCCGCGTTCCTTCGCCCTCTGGTACCGCTCCTCGCTCTCCCGAAGCCTCCCCTCCGCCGTGCCAAGACTCAATCGGAGCTCCAGCAGCTGGGCCTCCAGAGCCCTCCTCTCGGTCTGATCCCGCTGTCGCTCCTCCCTCTCTCTCTCCCTCTCCTCTCTCTCTCTCACTGCCTCCCTCCTCGACAACTCAAGGGCGATCCGCAGATCCAGCACGTCACGAGGGAGCTCCTCAGCCTCTCGTCGATGCTCCTCCTCCAGCTCCACAATCCGGGCATCACGCTCCGCAATCCGGGCGTCACGCTCCGCCACCTTAGCGTCGCGCTCCTGCTCGGCACGAACAGCACGCGCCAGGGCCTCTCGGATCTCGGCCACCTGTCAAAGCACGCATGCACCGTAAGAGAACAGTGATAGAAGGAAAGCAGCTAGAAGAGGGTCAGGGCCAAGCAAGCACTCACTCGAGCCTCGCGGCCACGCTCAGCCTCCTCAGCCCGAGCCACCGCATACGCCAGCTGCTCCTGGAGGGCAGAAACCTCCGGAGGAGGGCCCCGCGAACTGGAACCCGCTCCACCAGCCATCCCGACTGCCGCTGTCTGGTGGGCCCGCTGAAACACGGGGCAAACGTCAGTCAAAGGCTAAGCATCAAAAATCATGGTCACAAAAAAAAAAATGCATTGCATAGACTCACCAGGATCTCCAACTCCTGTCGGATGGCCACCAACTGTCGCCTGGCGTCCGCCAACTGTCGCCTGGCGTCCGTCATGGTATCACGAGCATCCTGCATTACACATAAGTTAGTATCCCATGCATATACATATAGAAAGGTGGAGCAGTTTCATTTCACTTACCCCTGCCATACCACCCAAGGAGAGGCGGTCCCCGTACATAGCTCGGTACCGTCTCATGTAGTCTGTGCTGTCCTGTACGTGGGACACCACTGGGACCCCGCCCTGCTGCCAGTCCTGGTACTGTGCTGGGAAGCGCGTACGCCAGTCCACAATCTTCGCCTTCCCCTTGGTCTTCCGCCCAATGCGGGCCGGCGCATCTACGTCAACCCACTCCTGGGCCAGCCCCAACGTCCTCATGACCAGTCTAAGCCGCAGCGGCTCAATCTCGTTCAGGCAATGGACCCACACTTCCCGCCTGAAGCGAGGAAGACCCGCTACAACCCAGGGCTGGCCAGCATCGCCCATGCCCAGGTAGGGCCTCCACACCACCTGCATCACCATACATACATTATGCTAGTTACCATTCAGTCTCATGCATAAACATAAAAAAATCATACGCATCTTACCATGGCCTCGGGATACTCGCTCAGCTCCCGACGAAGCGACGCCAGCTGATAGCCGTGGGGTGCTGCAACCACGACCGGCCTCCACCGCCGCGCCAGAGGCACGGCCCTCCTGTTCCCATGCCTAGCCCTCCCCATCGAGAAATAGTAATAGCTCCACACCTGCATCCATCATACATCATTAGTACAATAATTGCATATTTAACTGTGGGAATGCATAAATAAAATGTTTACCTGGAGGAAAGGTGCGAAGCCGCTGACTGTCGTCTCCTTCTCCGAAGTCTGGGAGAGATCAACAATCAAATGGGCAAGCAGAGCCGCCCCCCACGCATAGTGTCCCACTCTGTCCAGATCCGCCAAGATCCCGAGGAAACGGCAGTGGATGCCATCCCCCTTCGTCCCCAGCAGAAGGCGGCCCAGGAAGAAGAAAAGAAACCTCCGAAGGTCTAGATCCACCAGCTCCCTCTCCCTCGAATCCTGGGTGAAAGCTGCACGAGCATCCCCCTCCAGTCGAGCCAAGAACTCCGCTCCAGTCTCGCTAACCCGCTGACGCGGGTCGACGAATCCGAGCGCCTCCATGATCTCCACTCGGCCGACTACCCTGCTATCTCTATCAGTCACGCTCGTCTCTAACCACAGCAGGTCCAGGGCACTCTCTCGGTAGTCGGGGTAGGTGACCCCGCTGACTGCCTCTCCGTCAACTCGTAGCCCGGTGATCCGAGCCACGTCCTCCAGCGTCGGCACCATGTGCCCCCAGGGCATCAGAAACGCCCGGCTCGGTGCGTGCCACCGCTCCCTCAGTGCCTGGATAAGAGGAAGGTCGAGCCGGAAGGGCTCGATCCTAAGGAAAGCTCCAAAGCCCATGGCGTCCACACGCGCCCTCTGGAAATCCGACAGCCCACGGTATGCTGCCACCACCAAGGACCAGCTGATCCGGCCCTTCATCACGCCCTGCAAACCACAAAACCAACAAAGAACACATCAGCATCATGAACAGTCATAAACAATAACACTGTATATATACTACTTATTCTTTTATTTTTACTTTTTTTAAAAAAATATTTATATTTTCTTGTGGAGGTGTCCAGGCCCCTGGACGCCTCCTCTTCTTTTCCTTTTTTTTGGTTTTTTTTAGAAAAAGAAAAAACAAAGTCAAACCAAAAAAAATATATTAATTATAATGGAGGCGTCCTAGAGCCAGGACGCCTCCTTATTTTTATTATATTTCTATTACTTTTCGTAAATAAATATATAACCAAAAATAAAAAGAAAACGTGGAGGCGTCCAGGCCCTTGGACGCCTCCTTCTCTCACTACCCGCCTTTCTCTCACAGCCTCTCGCACACCCGTTTTAGCCTATTGAACCACAGAGTGAGGATTCCGAGGTACTTACCGGGTCGTGATCGTCCTCTCCCGCATCACCAGCATCCGCAGCAGCCTCCGCGGCCAGGAGAGGCACCTCCATCCCCTCCTCCGCAGCAATCTCCTCTGCTGCAGCCTCCTCGGCATCATCCCTCAAACTCCTCGCACGACGAGCCAGTCGTTTTCGCTTCCCTAGACCCTGGCTCGATCCTCCTCGCTCCATGGTGATTAAGAATAGGTCGTCTAGGGTGACTGGGTCGTCAGATTGAACAGTAAATGAGCAAAAGGGGGGGGGGCAGCCCTTATAAATAGGAATTAGCTTCTTTGGGGCGTCCAGGCGCCTGGACGCCCCCATAATTTTTATTTATTTCAAATTTAAAA